>OX104129.1:8515761-9936594 GCA_944470555.2 Heterobilharzia americana
GGTTGCTAGTTACTCCAACCTTTTACAGTGAAAAAGAACAGGAACAGAGATACTGTTACAGTGAATAGAAGCACAGCCTAACTTTTATTAGTAGGAACTTACCAATCATTTATTCAAAAAAACTCATATTATCACTGTCCCACTGAACATTCATGATTCATAGGTCTTATGATAGCTATTTTGCCTACGTTATCCTTTCTGTCTAAGTAACTCATTCTACAGGAGCCCATATGCCAACAGTCACTAAACAGTCGGGTCTAAACGACGATGGAGGCTTACAATCTATAACATCAAGAAAATCATGCTATACCCGTCGCACAAAGAGTGACTATCGTGACTCAGTGGTCTAGTAGACTACACTCTGGAGTTTAAAGCAACCATTTCTGGGTTAGAGTTCTAATAGGAACAACATTGCCCTCTGGAAGGCAGGTACCTCCAGCTGATGAGTCCAAGACAGGATGAAATGTGTATCCTAGATCCTACTGTTAGTCACTATTCATCAATAATACTATTCATATTTTTGTTTTTCATCCTTTTTCTGGTCCGTTATTCCAGTTCTTGTCTGATTCCTGAGTGTAGGTACTGTTGTGAAGACAAAAAGTTAGTCTGCATTTCATTCACTTTGGGTTATGAAAAACTACTAAATAATCATAATCGATCAACAGTTTAGGACCTATGAACTTATTATCTTGTTCCATCACCCAGTTTATTGAGTAATTCACTAGATATCATTATTTCAGTGAAATCACACAAACGAAAGTTACTGTTAGGAAACATAAAAGAAATGACACATTAACTTGTAGGTAAGGAAAAAAACGCAATGTATCCGGCCTAAGCCGGTTACAGCAGTAAGAACAAAAGGCAGATAAATGCATATTAGTTGGATGGAGGCATATTATCGGAAGTTCGGCTTCACCTAAGTTCTATGTTTCCTGGCGATCGTTATAAATGTGTATCCGCAACCTCAACGTAACTGCTGTCCCTTGAGATCCCCCTGAGATTCAAACGCGCACCACTCACGGTTGCAGTCCGTTATGTGATCATTGAGCTATTCAGATCACGATTCACCTCCTGAAAGACTGGATTATATACACTGACTGGTGACTAGAGAGAAACCAACTTCATGTTGTCGATTCCTAGTGCTCGCCCAAGTCTACCTAGCTGGACGGCTCACCGTCGTGGTGTAACTTGATAGATATTGGTTGGTTAGTGAATCTGATGACGTAATGGCAACATTGTAAAATAATCGTCAGGCTCCCGTCAATACTCAGGACTAGACAACACCCAACTGGTTGCTTTCCAGAGTCTAGTCAATACACAGATGAATGAAGTTCATTTCGTGGAAGCATATTTCTAGTCACCTTTCTAGACTTTAAGTAATCATGTGTATGCGTTTTTTAATCCAAATTATGAAACAATAAGGTTAACGATAAGTCCTTGGACTACGCTTGTCAGTCATTTCAGCTGTAGGTTGTAAAGTTTTAAGATGCATTACAAGTTCGGTGGACATCTTACATTGAGTAGTAGGACGGCTTATGTTTGAAATTGCATAATTCTCTTCTGATATATCATTTGTAACCATTCAGTTAGAATGAATAAATATGTAAGACTATGCATAAATAAGCAATCCATAATCCCTTTTTCAAGGTTGCACAGGTTGTCATCCTTAAAGCGCTAGATATTCCAACTTAACGAAAGTGAATATATGACCACTAAGTGTTGTATTATAACTTTTGTTTGTCTGTTGTTGATTAGATTGAACTGTTCGGTTTGCTAGCTTATATATCAACCTAATTCGGTGGTTTGTAGGAATTTAATGATTTTTTAAATTCGTTATTCATCGCGGATTGGCATCAATTGGAGAAATATTGGAAACCAGAGAGCACTAGGCAGTTGTTTCGCCTCCAGCAGAGCGCACTCATGACCCTGCCCCACCATGGGTCGAACGCAGGATCTTCAGGCTCTGTGGCCAGCATGTTACCACTGAGCCACTATGACGGAATCCGATGGTACATACTTTCAACTTCTATCAGTTTACGATATAAGGCGTCCACCAGCCACTGTCATCATTGAGCATTTGTCCTCACTGCCACCAGGTTTGCCCCAGTGGTCACAACTACTCGCTGGAACTTCAGGAATCATCTCCGAAGCTAGTCACCAGTGATGTCAGTCCACGGTGAATAACAGCTTGTATTACAATTGCGAATAGTCGTTTTGATTCATATTAACCAACCATGGAACACTACCAGCAATAATAGTGAACAAGGCAGCTATCATAACTCGGTAGTCTGGCATTTAAAACAACTGTCGGTGGACTATAGCCTCAATTGAAACTAGGCTGCAAGTACATCTAGTTGGCGAGTTCCAAATGTTTCAAAACATGCCTCCTGAATTCCACTACCAACTACAATCTTTGATCACCATCAAGGATTACAGAATCAACTAAACACATATTAAATGGATACAGTTTAAACAGATCCTCAGTATTAGTGATAAGGAAAGAAAAGGAACTTACAAACTTTTAGAACATACCTATAGGAAGTGTTCGAAATTCAATGAAAGCAGCCAACTTTTGCGTATATACACCACTCCAACTAGCATTATTCCACGGTGGAGGTTGTTGAATAGGTTCAGGTGTACTGTTTGGAGATGGCAACGCTTGAATACAAACCTGATGCAACGTATCTGGAGGTAAATCTGTGCCAGAGAAAAATAATTGTTGACACAAAGATGAAGATATTCACTATGTAATATCACTAATCATTTTTGGCACTGATGAAGGATTGCGAGATAAATTTATAAATAAATACACAGCTTCTTAAGCACAGAAGCATATAGGGAGTTGATCCATCAACTGTGATTTCCAAGACAATGGAAAGAAAGCAACTTTTCGTAGCTCAATACCTTGTACACAACTCAGGATCATCAACTAGTCACAATGGTCTCATCTATCTATCATCCATTGGTGCATACTATCTAAATAAAAACTCGGACTGTTTAAAAAGCAGACCCATTAGTTATCTTGATCTCGGTGACTAGGAAAGGTGTCAAGGACGGGCGTCTCGTCCTATTTGGGACTGGTCATATAGATTTTGCCTGCAACCAAGTCAGTGATTTTGTTCCCTTTAGGACTGGAACCTCGCACGCATCGCTTCAAACGGCGAACCGTTATCCACTACGCTACTGGGGCACGATAGACACCTCTTGTGCAATGAGTTTCAATTGTTGTTACAATACGTGTAGTTTCCCTTTGATATACAGGGCTGAACTACTCGACCTCTACTAGTCCCCGAGATCAATATGCCATCATTATTCTCTCTCTCTTTGGGTAAACCGTTTCTTTCTAGATAGATATCAATAAAATTCCTGTTACTGAAATAAACAAAACATTCTGATCACATAGTAGACAATGGGAAGAAGTAGGCTTTAAAAAACATACCGAGAAAACGGGGATTATCTGAAACATGAGTGATGCATTAGTGATATACATTTCGAACAGTCTGATCATACATGAACTTGTCGAATAATTTATACATCGGAATCGAGAAAGGTTAATTCAGGTAATAGGATTTCATTTAGGGGGTTGAGTTTATGGATACCAAGTGCTTCGATAAATCAGAGTACCTCTCCTTGACCATATTTATACCGTGCATACAGTAAACCCGGTCTTCAAATTACTCTTATGACCAATTTCTAATATATGTTTTGCGATGAATGAGAAGGGACATCTGTCGCTTGCACTGACCAAACTATCAGAAGTCATTTACTTCTGAAGCCACTTAGGCACATGTTCAAGTAGATTATCTTTAACTCAATCAAGGCTATAAAATATAAGAGTTGCGTAGACACTCGAATCAGTCATTCAGTGACAGGCTTTTAATCCCACCACTTTCATCACCATCACATAGTCAGTAAGTGTAGATATACAAATTGAAAGACGATGAAATTATATTGAGCGTTTCCCACTTTCTTGACTCTACGGGATTTCGTAGTAATTATGAATCAGTGGCTGGAAATGGAATTCACGATGGGTGTTTCGTCCTATTGCGGATGTAGCTGTCTTCTAATGAGTGATATTGCTTCAACTAAGCCTAGAGTTTGAGAGCTATAACTTCAAACTCCAGAGCGTTACCTACAAGACCACCACGTGACGTGCGCTGGGCATAGTATTTACGATGTTGCCTTTATAATTGTTCTATCGTTTACTGGACAGAATTGACCAGTGACTGTCGGCTTATTAGCTCCTGTGTGAATTCTTTTATACTGCCTGTCGTTACGATTTTACAGAAATTGTGGATAGGAACTAGCAGTGTTATAAAGGATGAGCGTTTCGTTCTATTTAGGACTCGTCTACTGGACATGTTCCTTTCTTATCATTATGTCTTCAATCATACTCTTGAAAACGAATTCATCATACTCTCTAGAAATACCCATATTTCCAAACTATACCTAGTAGTTATCGCTAATATCAATTAAATACTATTCTTTTCTACACTAACACCTTAAAATCTATTCATCTTTTGTTTTATCAGCTGGCTTAGGTCGACAAAAACGTACTATACTTCTCTAACCCATACAAAATGTATATCAGGATTTAAGTAGTAATTGAGTAGTTTGATAATGCTTTATTCAATCACTAGTTTTAATTAGTCAATCATTTAATCACTCAAGGATAAAGTTAATTATATTTGTTCGACATTTTATACACTAAATCAAAGTGACACTGTTTATTTTTTTTCATGTAGCTTATTGCTTTAAATTAGAATGACCTTTATTTTCCTCTTTGTGCTAACCTATTTAAATCATTATGTAAATGACATATTTATCCAGTTGAGTTTCATCACAGAAAACTGATTGACCGTTTCATAAAAAAGGACTTACTAATTTAGATTAGTTAATGTTTAATTATATTTACAAAGAAAGAGAAGAGGTGAATTTAATTAATGTGTTATACCATCCCTTTTATAGCATAGTCTATAATGCAGATTAAATATGACTCGTAGTAATTATTTGAAAAATTTCATTGTGGTGACAACACTTCAAGATAGTTATCAATATGATACAATATCCTTTATCTTAGGACTCAAACGGTGTTGGCGTAGATATCGATTGTGCTGTGGCATGTAGTAGACATTAAACACTAGACAACTGTACTGGTTACCCACTGGTAGCCATTTCGTGAACATAATGCAGTCTATACAGGGTGAAAGTCGTGGCTAGAGTAACTAAGTGCTTAGGCCTCTGACTTAAGCATTCATTGACACACGTTGGTATCACTAGAGGAATGCCAATTTTTTTGTGGTCTCATACTTCTCTGCTGATCAGTGGTGGAAGGTACGAAATGTGAGACGAATAAAACTTACTGTTGACTGACTGATACCATCTAACGCTAAAATCATTTGAGGCCACGATTCAATCAGAAGAAGCTTTTAAGAAAGCAGCAAGCGAAAAGGGAAGCAAATACAAAGGCCAAACAAGGATGCAATATAAATTGATAGGTAGTTTGTTTTAAATGTAGAAGTGAGTTCAATGTTTATCATTTTATCAATACTCATTGTAATTATCCAGTAAAGATTTCTATCCATCATCATCAGTCTGGTATTCTAAAGTAGCGATGTCAGTATTGTTAGATATACTAGGGACTGTAGGTAGTTAGGCTGCAGTCGAATCCTTAAGATACAAGACAAAAATATGGAACGAATTAATCAGACCGAGCAGCTATCAACTACAACAAGACTGTTACAGATTTCTAAACAGCACACAGTTTAAAAATTTTCCCTTTGTTTTCGAACGTGACGTCACATTACTATAAAAATTACTTGTAAATATCTGTGTCAAAAGAATACTGCCTTTCAGACTATCTCAGACCTTTTCAACTGATATATATATATATATATATATATATATATATATATATATATAAACCAACTATGCAGATCTGTTGGTTGATGTGAGAAATGTTTTAAACATAACGATGATGATAATAACTCAAATACCAATGACGATTTTAAAAGAAAGGGATAATGTTGACTGAAGCATAGGCATACCTCCGGCTGGTTAACTAGTTCACTAGTTATTAGACAGTCCGAAGACCGGACAAAAAGGGAAGGTTGGGCATAAGGCTAGCAACCCTAAACCGGAAAACCAATCCAATCGCTAAACAAACTTATAAGCACAAAGACAATTTAAAAAATAAAAAAAACCTATTCCTCACTGCAATCAGAGAGACGAAGTGATGCAGTTTGGGGAAAGTCTTCGGGAAGCCAATTGGTCGATATCTCACCCCTCTGTCGATGAAAGCGAAAGTAAGGATGGAGACATGGAATCTCCGTATAGTGTTTGCAGCTGGTTGGCAAAGCTAACCAGATGGCGAAAGAGATGAGGAAGTCTGGCATAGAAGTGCTCGGAATCTGTGAAAGTCGATGGAATGCAAGTGAACTCTCTAAAATGTCAACTGGAAAGGAGTCAATAATCTACTCCGATATTCACACCCACATGACAACCACCAGAACACTGAGTTATGCAGTGGCTCTCATCATGTCTTCAAGAACATCAAAGGCTCTCATACAGTGAGAACCCACCTCCTCATGCAGGATCATAACAGCATCATTCAACTCAAGAGGAAGGAAAGTCACAATCATTCAGTGCTACACTAATCACCTACAAATGATGCATGTGAAGAGAGGAAGGAGGAATTCTATAGACAACTGCAGTCAGCAATAAACAAGACCCCACTCCAGTTGGCGACATCAAAATTCCAGTGGGTGGGGTGACACGAGTGCCAAACAGGGGGCAGACGACACAGGAAGAGAACTCATCATAGGTCGTGATGCACTCAGTGAAATGACGAACGAGAATGGAGAACTGTTTGCAGATTTCCACGCATTCAACGATTTGGTGATTGGAGGCGAGACAGTGTGTACAAACACAAGGATATTCACAAAGCGAGCGATGTGGATTTCACTGAACATAAGATCGACTTCATCTCAATGTGAAGAAAGTGGAGACGCAGCCAACTGAACACACGGTCAGAAGAAGAAGGGGAGCAGATGTAGGTTCACACCACTATCTAGTATCTAGTGCAAGCAACCTGTCCTCCAAATCAAGTTGAAAGCCTTCACAGAAGTCGGTGATGATGCACCACAGTTCAAGTTGAAGCTGAACACCCAGAACAGAAACTGAACTGAAGGACGAAGTTACAAAAGACATCTTCACGTCAACCAGTCATCAGAACAAAATGGGAGACATTGAGCAACATATCTGAATGATCAGGTGTGGAAGAACACTGAAATCCTTTGAAAGCTATGTGTACAGAAACCTGCATGACGGTGTTAGGAAGGACGAAGTGCGAAGATACGGGATGTATCTCGACTGACACATGGAAGCTGATAGAGGAAGGTCAGCAAGATGGTGAATCAGAAGACAAACCAGTGCAAGGATGAACCAAGATGAGAGAAACCGAACACAACCGATAAAACACTACACTGGACAAAGAAGTGAATAAGAGTGCACGCAAACACGAAATACACTTCTACGACACATTGGCAAGTGAAGTAGAACAGGCTGTAGGTGGGAGAGACAGAGACCTGACAACATAATATCAAATAACCAGGTTGCTATCTGAGAGGGGAGAGATCAACACAGATGAAACCAATAAATGACGATGGAGGAAAGCTAGCGGGTTAAAATACGGCTGCTTTTTCTAATGAAAAATTTCAAGTTTTTTTGCAGAGCTATAATAGAAGAATGCAAACCGCAGCACTGAGAATTATTAAGAAAGTCAAGGAGATGCTGGATGTAATCCATGCAGAATCTACGTCTCTAAGTTCTTAGATTTTGAAAAAGACTTTTCGTAAATACTTCAATGATGAACATAGTGAAGGTGAAAAAATGAGTTCAAGAACCTTGATAATATGAATCAAGCTACGTCGACGAATGAGAACGATAAAAACCCCTCCGCTAGTCACCGATACATAATAAATGATACGGATATTCAGACAGTTCATGTTAATAAAAACTATGAATTACTTGTTGAGAGTTTTCAAAATGATGTAACGTGTTCAGTGTCACTCAGCCTTTCGACAACTATACCTCACAGTGAAGGCCCACAAGAAGATCTCAAGGAGTACCAGTGCAAGACCAGTCATCAACTTCAACGGTAACCCAGATACCCAAGGTGGTTTAAAGCCTCCACATACACATCGTCGCTTATAACATCACAAACAATTTATGTGCATACAAGAAAATGGACACGACGACTATCCCTGCAAGGCAGCTGCATTTCAGTCATCATATCCACTAACTAGCAAGCAACTGAAAAACCTCAAATACACCAGAATTCACTGCTCACTCAGTGTATCAGGCGGTCAGAAGCGAGTCATCTGAGTAGATTACTGTACTGTTGACCATAGCAATTCGTCGCATAGCGGAGTAACTTATCGTTCTGACCAACTACACCTAGATTATTCTGGCTCAAACTGGATACAAAATCTTAGGGAGTCATCTAAAAAACTGAGGCTTGTTGGCAAACGGAACCGAAACAGTATAACAGCACTGCCTGCTCAGAAAAGTCTAAGTAAATTTGATTTATTGCGGTTGGCAAGTTTATCTAACCATTTCACAGTTGGAAGTTCAATGGCAACGCTTAAATCCACACAACTAATTTGGATGAACTTAAAGCATGTTTGTAAATTCAGTGCCATACAATATTGAAATTTCACATTTAAAGCATTGGTTAGTGATTTTACAAATGCTTATCTGTTCACCGTTTTTAAGCAAGGAGGAAAAAGTTTATCAAATACTTTTCTTCAAAGTGTCAAGAAATCATTTCCTCCATTTCCAACAGTACTTCAGTTACTTCAGATCATGCCACAACACAGATACAGCAGAACAGTATTCAGGAATAATTTGTCACGACCCAGAGAAACATTACTAGTCAATCGGAAGGTAGTATTGTAATATCCCTCTCTATTTCAAGGAGGAGGTGTTAAAGTGTGTAGAAAGATTGACAAAATCTTCATTAGAGAAACCGCATATACCTAACAAACACGAAAACCAAAGTGTAAGTATTGGGTTGATTGAAGAGAAGCAAAATCAATGGAATATATTTCTAGTAGGCTTGGAAATAGCCTAGGCCATTGTTACTTACACGAGCATTGTAATTTGTATATGTATTGTTGGTGTTGTGAATGCAACTTCTGTTCTATTACCGCCTTTTTCTACTTACTGGGAGACTGAGTGACTATTAAGGGTGAGATCTGAAGGTATTGCATAAACCTTCTCACACATATAATTCAGGCTGTATCAAGTCACTGGTAAAGATATAAAACAGCAACGACTGGGGGTATATAAAAATATACAGTGTGGTTGTACAGTTTAGTGAATGAAATCACCGATAATAGTCTGTTTACTGAACTACTTACTTTCATTTGCTTATTTCTCATATTCGCATTGACAATTTGGATGAAAAGCAGTACTGTGAAGATTATCGACTACTGTAAATATTCACGGTGAGCAGAAGTTACTGCGTAACAGACCCCAAATCATTAGTGTATACCGATATATATATATATATATATATATATATATATATATATATATATATATATATATATATATCGTCACAAGAAAGATATTTAAAAGTGACGACTGAACTTGTATAACAGTGGATTTGGAATAAGAGCGATAATGGAACACCATGTCGACACTAGCCATTCATTCTCAAAAACCAAGTCTTTGAAAGTTATTTAGAAATTCAGCAGAAACTTACTAAAGTCAATGCACATCTGTTTCCTTTGTATATTGCTGAGGCTGAAACAACTCAAACAGAAAAGCTGGAGCTATTCATATAAAAGAGACTTGCCCAACTTTTCCTGCTTGCATGAACTTAGTGTTTAGCGTTTGAAAACGTTTCCCAACTCTTCCAAATCTTTTATTCTATTCATTTCTTACATATTTTCAATTATCCGTTGTTACTATACTGACCATGAAAGCAATTTATTCATTAAATATATGGTCATGCTACTCAATTTGTCATTCATACTTAATAATGATATCTTGAAGAGTATTCACTAACTGAGCAACCTTGTGTTCTTATGTCATTACAGTGAAACATTTCAACATTGATAAATATTTTGAAATAAGCTTTCAATTTTTTTTATTGGTATCTATGCTTAAATAACCGCTTTTAGACATGAAATAACCTGCTGGTTCTCACCAAAAGATGGTAAGTGAATTTCATTGTACAATTCACCGAATGAAATGAGATAAAGATAGACAGGCAGACAGGAGAAATTAACGTGGAACTTCGCACAAAGGTGCATCAGTTCAAGCTGCCACACTTCACAGTAAGACACAAAGAACAGGTGGAGAGGAGTGATATCAAAGTAGACAAACTTGTATGGGAGAATAAACAATTTGGAGATAAAGGTTAACGCGAAGATTTAAGCCCAAGAAGATGTCAAGAACTGAATGCATCTGCACTATTGTAACCGATTTTCAGTCACGTCACCACGAGTCCTCAACCAGCGATTTCTTTCTTCCCGACGATCCAAGTCAACCAAGCAGTCAACATCTCCCCACATGGCTGAGATCAAACGTCAGGGACTTGATGTACTAGTACCAAGTCTTTGTTTGGTCACCCTGAACCCTCTTCACAATCTAATGCAACCTTTCCTAGCATGATATATCGATGTAAACAGTTGCTTGGCGTGCGTAGTACATGTCCAAGCCATCTCAGCCGATGATCGACTTGCCTGTCTTGCCTAGTACCCTTCAAAAACCGACGAAAAGTGTCTTCTATGAATCGCTTGTTTTCATTTTCATATGAGAATTCGTCGAAAAAATAAGTGTAACCATGAGAAATGCTTCACCGCAAAAATATGTTTGCTTAGGGAATAATAAACCATTTTAATGGAACACAGGGGTTTGAATTTCTTGACGTCATTAATTCTGAAGAAGCTTAGGGATAGAAGCTGTTAGTTAAGACTATATGACAGCTATGTTTCAGTGATAACTTCTCATAAGGTGTTTGACTGAAAGAAGACAGAAATAGTTTAGGAATGAGGCAGTTAACCATGAGGTGTGTTTCATTTATAGGGAAAAGTCGTTATAACATTATCATGGCAACAAAATGAAAAACCATCCACTGTGATTTATGTACCGAGCTGATACAACACAGACCCCAAAGTAATACCGCAACGCTCAACGCAATCATGTGTAGGCCTAAATTGTAGATTATTATTATTATTATTTCGTAAAGAATGTACTGAATTATGAAAAGCTTACCCGTTAAGTGCAACTTATATACTCCAGGTTTACACAAGTGTAATGGACATTCATTTAAGTAGACTCTATGATAATAATTACTATTTCCAGGTATCCAACTTAGCTTAGCTGATTTTGTACCAATTTGTGTTGCTTTCAATCGAGCAGGTGTAGCAGTCATCCCTCGACCGACAACCAGTGTACACTGTGCATCTTTTGATTGACCGTGTGAAGAGATGGAACGGATAGAAATACGATGCGGCTGAAAGAAATAAAAAAGACAAGATATGAAGTATTCATTTTGAAAATCCCAGTAAATTACCACTAAAAATAACTATGAGGAGTCTGTTCGTCTGCCAGAATGACTGGGTTTTTATCATGTAACTACACAGTGGATGAAATTTTAACTATTCTGGCACCAAAATTATGGTAAAAGTGGGTATTAAAACTCTTCAGCTGACGTCACACAATACGATAAATAGGTGAATAACAGTAATCCGTTGAGGAAATATAAACCGGGCTATAAATTCAGCTGATTACGTCATTGGTTGTTCACTAACTTGCTGAATCCCAGTTTACTTATTTTACAAGGACTATGCAGTAGACAAATTGCTTCAGAAACCATACACCCATTTTCATAACTGACACAGCATACCGAAAAATTCAGTTGAAAACAGGTGATTAAACTATAGCTACATAGTGGTCTTTATAAAAACTTTCTAGCTAGTTTCTCTCATCTGCCTGACACTGAACAGTTGTATTGACTAAATTTACTTGAAACTAACTAACATTGTCAGTTTAATCCGGAGGAGACCGTCATCATGAAAGACAGCTGGTATCACTGTGCGATGTAGCAAATCGCTAAACCTCGCCCATATCAATCCATCAGGCAGTCGAAATGAAGAAACATTATAACTGCATCTGTACTGACACGATGATTTTGAAGTTTGTAACTGACAATTCTTTTCCTTATGGAACCCAACCTGAAAGCCTTCTCAAGTCAGTCAGCAGCATATATCGTGTTAGTTTACAGTTGAAAGAAAGTCCTGATGGAGCTGTGCTTCTTGTTCTTAGCACTAGTCAGGAAGGAGCATCTCCAACCTCAACGGAATTGATGTTCTGATAGAGATTCGAAAGTGAACCACCCAATGTTGCACTAAGTGACGTTATCACTGGGCTATGTATTCTTTGCGTTTTCTTTATTTGAGTTGTACAACTTCAAATATTTCAACTTTCAACAATGAATGAAAATTCACTCACTTTATCTGCATCAACATTATCTAATAAAGCACGAGTTTTTTCTTTAGCCATTACTGCTAATCGAAACTGTCCATCCACATAGATATGATAAGCGGATACAATTTTATTCTCATTCATTGAACTTAATTCAGGTGGTTTCCAACTGATTAGTACACTTTGAAATAATTGACGCTCCAGAGTTATTAAACGTGGTGCTGGAACATCTGAAGATAAGTAGATGAACATAACGATATAGAAATATAGCGAATAAGAATACAATAATCAATAAATTAATCTATGATTTTACTACTTGTTATCGGATTTCGGTACACCTTGGATGTATTATGACAACTCTCATACTTGTGTGTCACAAGATTTTGACCTACTAGGTTCAGTTTTGAATAGAGTCTACAGTGTGTCAGTTCTGGGATTAATAGATCATTTGAAGATACACTTTTTCATTTCAGACTGGCAACAATTTGAGAACCAATGAAAATCGTAGAACATGAAAGAACTGATTCGTTCTAGTTCTGAAGTAGACTAGTAATCTTTGCTTACAATTTTGTACAAAGTTTGAACTCAGATATTGTGATTGGGATGGTTTACTGATAACATATCTATCTGCAGTACTAAGTGACACAGATTTGCATCTGCGAAAGAATACCTGTTCGCTCAAGGTCGAGGATACACCTTGCTGACAAATATAAACAAGGGTGAGCCGTAAGTCCAGAACTAGATGTCAAACACGTTCTATCACCTAGTATACACTAAACTTCATTATGGCATACAGTCGTGTAGTTCATTGACTGCTCTGTGAAACGATAGATAAAATTACATCAGTATTTACGATCAGATAGGAGATAAGGGGTAACATTCCGGTGACAAATTACTGTAGAACTTTATTACTTGTCTTTACGTGCTTGCAGATAGACGTAAAACAGTTTAGTTTGAACAGCTCCGCTGTATTTGCTCCCATCTTCATAACTCATCCAACCAAACAACTATCTAATAATGGAGTTGTTATCATTCAACAACTGAGTCAGAGTTCAGTGATCCAAATTTTTCCAAATTCGATCGATTCATGAAAATACTACAGCTATTCTGTCAGGACGGGACCTAAGGTGAATATAGAGAAGACAGAAGTGATGAAGATACAGCACCAACAACAACAACAAACTCCAGTCACCATGAACGGCAGAAACCTAAAGGAAGTAACCTTCACCCATCTAGGAAGCACTGTTTCAACTACAGGCGGCATAGGCACAGACGAGGATGTCAAAGTCGGAATCGGAAAGACAGCAAGACAGGCGTTCACCAGCCTGAAACCAGTGTGCAGATCTTCTGCACTCAGCATGAGGAACAAGATACGGATTTTCAACACCAATGTCAAGTCAGTGCTCCTGTATGGCTCAGAGACTTGGCGCGTCACGAAAGGTATTTCCAATAAACTACAGACATTCATCAACAACTGCTTACGCTCGTTACTGAAGATCAGATGGATTGCCAGGATAGTCAGAATAAGCAACAAGCAGCTCTGGGAACGAACCAACCAAGAAGCTATCATGCAACAAATATGCAGATGGAAGTGGAGATGGATTGCGCATACACTGAGATGGCCGACTGGGGACATCACGCGTCAGGCCAGATTCTCGAGTGGAATCCCCATGGGAAGCGACGAGTTGGACGTCCTAGGTGAGGGTGACATGGAGGAGGTCGTGCAAGGAGGAAATGAGAGCTTGTGGACTGTCGTGGAGCCAGGTTCAAAAGATTTCAGAGAAGAGAGTGCAATGGAGACGTGCTACTGAAGCCCTATGTTCCATTAGGAACCCAAGGAACTAATAATAATAATAAAATTCTGTCAGTTCATTTCATTTTCCGAACAGTTCTGTAGCCAACTCTATTACATGCACATGTATTAATTCTATTCTGAACCATTTCAACAGCACTCACTCATCAAGTCATTTCATATACGAAAATAAAATCAATGATTCGATACATCTTCTTGATGTACTAATGACAAGAAAAGAAGACAGTTCTATACTCAGAAGTTTATGTAGATAGCCAAACATCCAAGGCCCAGTATACACACTTTCTCAGTCCCGTCCTGATGAAGCACAAATCTTATGTAATCAGGTTCCTGGCATTTACAGTAACATTGGTCTGTATCAAGGAGTGTGTTGAAAAAAACCTTCAGTGTATCCATGGTATTCTAAGGGAAAACGGATATCCGGATACGTTCATCAAAGTTAACATCAATTACATTGACCCTAAATGAGAATTGATGACAGGGGAGAAGGAGCCTTTGTTTCTGTGACTACAAATCAAAAGGATACGCTCCAGGTGATATTCTGTCACAACGTCTAGCTACAGCATTCAATAGGACTTTTTATGCAGTTTGGCTGTGTGTGTCACTCAGTGGTCGGCCACTGCTTAGTCCGAGACTAAATAATAGCCTATCTAATCTTAGCTCTTTTTCCCTGCGTACATCAATTTGACTTCTCCTGGAGAACTAGTTACATAGAGACTATGATTTGGCAGGTGCGTCTATAGATATGAGAGCATTTACCAGCTTGGTTCGAAAAGGGAGAAGTGAAAGTGATGAAAAGTTCCATCCTAGTGCACCCAGTGGTCATAGATCATCACATAAATGCTAATAAAACTTTCAGTATCATTCATCATATTCCAAAAATGATACACCATGTAGCTTGCCAACTCCTGGTCAACATAACGGAGGCTGTTAGAATAAGATTGATCAAGCCTGAAGTCTACATTCAGAAAAAACATGTCCAAGTGTTACTTCTCCCTTGGCCTTCAATGAACTAAAAAGCACTCCTATCTTCTTTATTCGTTATCTTTTTGTTCACTATAATATCATTCTTCTGTATATGTATCATCCTAACATTGACAAGTTGAGAAGGATAAAACGATTTTTTTACAATCCCTAGATCTCACTCTATTTTGAAAATTCATCTCCCTCAAACTTGGCTTCATTTCATGCTGTAAAATTTCATTTTAATAAGTATAGAGCCTGATGAGAATTTATTGGAAAGAATATTCTTTGTTCAGATTGCTGTGTTTTATCGAATGTTGTAAAAATATTTGAAATCTATTCAAAACATTTTTTTAACAAGAAAATTCACTTGTTTTTTTTTATACTTGATAAACAACTTATATAAATCGAAGATCTTGTCATTTTTGGATGTAGTGGTAAATTTTAAGGATAATCAACAGTAATCCTGTCATGAAAAGTTATTTACTTTTGCTTAAACTTTGATTGATTTGATTAAATATTTTGACAGGTGATAGCTAATCGTCAATTAATACAATTCTCCAAGATAATCATGGTTTGACAGATTACTTGATTGATATTCAAGTTACAAGGTGATAGCTTAAGTCATATCAGGGCTCGAACTCGACATCACTTGTTGACGAATTTGGAGGTCTACCCAATAAAACAACACACTCCAGTATCTGGACAGGTATTGCTTCCATCTAAATCACAAAGGTCTTGGTTGTATGATATTCTGTGAGCTACAAATATTCTTCACTAGATCAAAACAACGAAGGGCTTTGCCTTGCCTTCTTGTGATTCAGTGATACGTAACTGACCATATGTTGTTGTTACCCTATTTACACAACCAGGTTTTCTCAATCCAATCTAGCAATCTACACTTACCCCACATTTTTTCACCAATAATCAATCAGTCATTTATGTATTTCTAATTTAACCAGATTTAATCTCTAATCAAGAGATCTGGTTTGATCAGTTACGCATCATTCACTCAGACCTATGACATAAAGGAAGAATCAAACTACCATCATCGTCATCATGAGCAACAAATCTTTTCCATCAGTTCTGTTTTATTATCATTTGACTATCTGAGATGGCTGTAGTTTGATAGACTAGTTTGTATACTGGGTGATGATTGAAGATGAAGTGAAAGTTTGGACCATAGATGGATTCGAACCAATGATCACTGAATCTTCTTCCCAATGCTCTACCACTTCTAGAGCAACCCTTGGAGATTGAAGTGAAATAAAAATCTGGTGAGCATTGCGCCGGCAACCTGGTTGTCACTGGTTTCGAATCCAGCCGTGATCCAAATTTTCACTTCAGTTTATGTATATGTTGAAAATGCGAGTTTGTATATGACTACTGTCAAATGAGCTTGGAAAGTTTTGGGGATTTATTGATTTCAGGTTGACATCTTATCACGGATTGACTCCAGTTAGAGAACCATTGTTTCGTCCCGGTATGGAATTCCTCAGCAGTGCGTACCCATGACTCCACCAGGGATTGGGTCTAGAACCTTACGGTTTCACGGCGATCAGGTTATTCGGTCGAAATCCAACTTTCAACATTTCCCTACTTCTGTCAGTTCGTAGTATAGTGCAACCTTCCTCAACCTTTACCCATTGCAGAGAGACTAACAGAATTTATTAGAGGTTACATTTCTTTATTTTATTTTAATTGTGAATGCTGAGTAAAGTTGTTGAGCTAAGATAACACATCAAATCAACTCACCCTCTATATCGAATTCGCTTCTTAAATTTATGCTTACAAGTTAAAATTATCAGATTAGTGATTCAGTTGCAATTATCATCATAACTGATATTACTGTCTCAATTTAGGAGGTTAGCCAAAATACATGCAGAGAAATGCCTTGAGGAACAATGAGGAACAATCGGGACTTGGATGGTTACTCCTTTTTTTGTTATCTTAGTCATTTCCTCCCTTAATAATACCACCTAGATTCGGTTTAAAAAGAACCTGGTGTTTAGAATGCCTTCAACAGTGGTAACTTCTGCTGTCCCAAAGATTTCTGCTGTATCTCTCTTTGTTTTCAGTTGTTTTACAATCACTAGGTGAACTTGGCACCTGTTGGCTCTGTGTTTCTTTATTATTTTTATATTCTGCTTATCCCTGTGACATGACAGGGCGAATTTTTTTCCAACTTTTTAGAAAACGTGATGGGTTCTTCGCTGCATAAAATTCTGATAAGTACCTTACTTGCTGGTATACACATCCATTGACCACTAAAGTAACAGTTGCACGAAATCTTATCAACAAGGTCAACCGTCTTGTTACAAAGAAGGAGGATAAAGAGGAATAGTTGAAATCGGTTTGCTGCATGACAGAATAAAACAATTATCCCGAAGATTTCGTAAAAACGTTTAAGAAACGAAATAAAGGATGTACCAAAACTCCCAGTGAACAGCTGGATAAGCATGGCGATAACCTCATATCTTGAGGAGACCTCGTAAGAAATAAGAAGGATTCCCAACAAACATCACATAAGAGTCTAGGTCGTTTAAAAAAATACCCTACACTCTAACTTAATAAATGCTAAAGATGTAGTACCTAGAGAAAACTAACAGAATTGAGTTTATGAAATGACATACGTAGGTTGTACTGCAGTGTTAGGGGAGGAGACAGCCAGGCAAACAAATGAAAGGGTGAAGGAGCACAAACTATGTTTAAAGCAGATTCCGAAAACCTCAGCAAAGGTCAAGAAGCTAGAAAACAAATCGGCAGTTCCACTACACTTCGTAGAAATGGGTTCTGGATTCTTCAAAAAGATTTTAAGTCAAACTGAGGAAGATAGGTCAATTCTGGACAGTTTGAGTAGACGAGACGCAGTACAGTTTGCTGCCTCTTGGCAATTAGTAAATGGAAACGGTCACTCTAGCACTTACCTTCAACACCAGTCTCTGCACTAGCAACAACACAATCTAAATTGATTCGATTCATCATTATTATCTTCACCTTCATCCTTACTATCATTCATCATCAACGGAAATTTGTTAGTGTTATTCATCCCTATATACTAGCTGAAATGACACATTACCCACCTCATATACCCTATTGTACTTATAAAAATTACTGAATAACTACAATGTCACTTGTGAGCTCTGTCTCATATTTATAATCAAGGATAATATGAATAACAACGAACACAAACAGACAAACATACATGTTAATCATACTATGAGGGAACTACAATTTCTCGTTGAATTATTAGCAATCATAATTTAGAAAGACAATGACTATAGGAAGAGCATTGGACAAGGTGATTAAACTACACGTCTTTGGATTCCTCTACGTATCCTTGAGATTTTACTTTTGAAAATTTCCCTGGAGAATATCAGACAAGACCTCTGTGAGAAACGTAAGGATTATTTCATTTCGAGCACGATGCGGCTAACACAAATATAGACTATAACGCCTCAGCCCAGTTAGTAGAGCGTCGAGCAGAAAACCCGCTGGTCGCTGGTTCGAATCTTGCCGTAGTCTGAATTTTCATTTCACTTTCAATCATCACCCAGTATAAAAACTAGTGTACCAAACTACCGCTGTTTCAGATAGTCGAATAATAATCTATGTCTTATACCATAAATTTAACCTCGCCTGGTTAACTAGTTCACTAGTGACTAGACTGTCCGAAGACCGGACAAAAAGGGAAGGTTGGGCATAAGGCTAGCAACCCTAAACCGGAAAACCAATCCAATCGCTAAACAAACTTCAAAGCACAAAGACAATTTAAAAAATAAAAACAAACTTATTCCTCTCTGCAATCAGAGAGACGAAGTGATGCAGTTTGGGGAAAGCCTTAGGGAAGCCAAATGGCCGATGTCTCGCCTCTCTGTCGATGAAAGCGAAAGTAAGGATGGAGACATGGAATCTCTGCACAATGTCTGAAGCTGGTTGGCAAAGCTAACCAGATGGCGAAAGAGATGAGGAGGTCTGGCATAGAAGTGCTCGGAATCTGCGAAAGTCGATGCAATGGAAGTGAACGCTCCAAAATGTCAACTGGAAAGGAGTCAATAATCTACTCCAATATTCACACCCACATGACAACCACCAGAACACTGAGTTATGCAGTGGCTATCATCATGTCTCCAAGATCATCGACGGCTCTCGTTCACTGAGAACCCACCTCCTCATGCAGGATCATAACAGCATCATTCAACTCAAGAGGAAGCAAAGTCACAATCATTCAGTGTCACACTAATCACCTACAAATAATGCATGTGAAGAGAGGAAGGAGGAATTCTATAGACAACTGCAGTCAGTAATCGACAAGACCCCACTCCAGTTGGCGACATCAAAATTCCAGTGGGTGGGGTGACACGAGTGCCAAACAGGGGGCAGACGACACAGGAAGAGAACTCATCATAGGTCGTGATGCACTCAGTGAAATGATGAACGAGAATGGAGAACTGTTTGCAGACTTCTGAGTATTTAATGATTTGGTGATTGGAGGCGAGACAGTGTGTACAAACACAAGGATATTCACAAGGCGAGCGAAGTGGATTTCACTGAACATTAGATCGACTTCATCTCAATGTGAAGAAGGTGGAGACGCAGTCTACTGAACACACGGTCAGATGAAGGAGGGGAGCAGATGTAGGTTCACACCACTATCTAGTATCTAGTGCAAGCAACCTGCCCTCGAAATCAAGTTGAAAGCCTTCACAGAAGTCGGTGATGATGCACCACAGTTCAAGTTGAAGCTGAACACCCAGAACAGAAACTGAACTGAAGGACGAAGTTACAAAAGACATCTTCACGTCAACCAGTCATCAGAACAAAATGGGAGACATTGAGCAACATATCTGAATGATCAGGTGTGGAAGAACACTGAAATCCTTTGAGAGCTGTGTGTACAGAAACCTGCCTGACGGTGTTAGGAAGGAAGGAGAACGAAGATACGGGATGTATCTCGACTGACACATGGAAGCTGATAGAGGAAGGTCAGCAAGATGGTGAATCAGAAGACAAACCAGTGCAAGGATGAACCAAGATGAGAGAAACCGAACACAACCGATAAAACACTACACTGGACAAAGAAGTGAATAAGAGTGCACGCAAACACGAAATACACTTCTACGACACATTGGCAAGTGAAGTAGAACAGGCTGTAGGTGGGAGAGACAGAGACCTGACAACATAATATCAAATAACCAGGCTGCTATCTGGGAGGGGAGAGATCAACACAGATGAAACCAATAAATGACGATGGAGGAAAGCTGGTTACCAGCAAAGAGGGGAAACAAAGGAAACGATGGGCTGATCACTTCAAGAAATTCTTGAATCGACCACCACTGCAACTCGTCCAGAAATACCACCAACAACGGCAGAACTACCAGTGAACACATGCCCTTCGACAAAAGCTGAAGTACTGAATGCCATGAAACTGCTGAAATCCAGGGAAGCAGCAGGAGCAGATGGAATTCCTTCAGAAGCACTGAAAACAGATGCAGAGACAGCAACAGTGGACATGCTCACACCACTACTGCAAAAGGTTTGGAAGGGAGGAAGGAAGGAAAGAAAGAAAAGTATCTGCGCATTGACTGGAATAACGGGTACCTTGTCAAACTCCCAAAGAAGGGCGACCTTAGTCTTTGCAAGAACAAGTACTGGTGAGGACTCATGCTCCTGTCCACCCCAAGCAACCTATTAAGGCGCATAATTCTGGAGAAACTAAAGTATGCACTGGGTTCAAGATTTTCACCGAAACAGGTTGGCTACACGAAGAACAAATCATGTGAGGATCAAATTGCAACGCTACGCTTCACATCATTATAATAGAACAGATTATAGAATGCCATTCAGCTCTCCACCTCAACTTTATCCACTTTGAAAAGGCTTTCGACAGCGTCGATCGAGAAGTCACTTAACAGCAGCTGCTACAACACTACGCTTTTAGTGCCACAAGCAATAATCAATCTCACTCAACAGCTATATGGAGACGTCACATGCCAAGTGGTTGACAATGGGAAGCTCAGTGATGCCTTTGAAGTGAAGTAACTAGTAAGACAAGGTTGCCTACCATGACCAATGATTTTCCTGATTGTGGTCGACTGGATCATGTAACAGACAACTGTGAGAAGTAAGAGGATGGGAATACACTGGCTGGACCGATGAGAAGACCCTAGAAGAAGATTTGGATTTCGCCACCAATGATGATTTATGTCTGATGTCTTGTGGCACTAACTCGAAGATCTACAGTCGAAACCAACGAGTTGACAGAAGAGGCGGGCTAGTGAAGGTGTGACTTCCTTCAGGTGGACGTGGAGAAGACAGAGGTGATGAAGATACCCAACCAACAACAGCGTCAACAACAAGCACCAGTCACCATCAATAGGAGAAACCTGAAGGAAATAGTCTCATTCACCCACCTAAGCAGGCAGCATCGTTTCAACTACAGGCTTCACAGGGACGGACGAGGATGTCAAAGTCAGCCAGAATCGGAAAGACAGTTAGACAGGCCTTCCTTCATTAATTTGAAATCAGTGTGGAGATCTACTGCAGTCGGCCTAAAGCGTGAACAACATCCGGATTTCCAACACCAACGTCATTCAGTGGTGCTATTTGGTTGGGAAACTTGGGGCATGATGAAAAGCACTTCCAACAAACTCCATACATTCATCAACAGCTGCCTACATTCACTCGATACTGAAGATGAGATGGCTAGGAAGAATAAACAACAAGGAACTCTGGGTGACTGGCAATGAACCAACCGAAAACCTATCGCTCAACAAATATGCAGAAGGAAGTCGTTATGGATTGGGCATACACTGAGAAGACTGATTGGGGACATCACGCGCCAGGCGCCTAAGTGAAATTTAAAGGGGAAAGGATGAGTTGGGCGTCCGAGGCGAGGGTAACATGGAGGAGATCATGTGAGGAAGAAACTAAAGCTTGTGGGCAGTCATGGCGCCAGGTTCAAAAAAACAGCAGAGAGCAGAGTGCTACTGTTCCACTGGGAAGTCAAGGGAAAAATAATAATGATATGTCATAAATTTAAATTGCGTACACAGGGATGATTAATAAAGTTCACCATAAAAAGTTGATTTTTGATACGACTTGGAGAAGGGGACTTCAAGTAGTCATTTCAGTTGTCTACCAATCGGACTACGAGACCCAACTCCCAATCTACTGTCGATTTCAACTCATTTTCAAACTGTTCCTATTTTACAGAAGTAGTCGGTGAGAATAATTGGCTGACTAGCAATTCAAACAATCGTGACACCTTCCACAGCATCCATGACCTGACTAAGTCTACTGTTCACTTACCGATGGAGCAAACCATTCTGTCGCAGAGACGAAAATAAGAGTTGACTGTAAGCTGTGTTTTAGAATTCAGTCAACATAGCATCAGACTAGTTACTTGCAGGAAATTGGCTCTAACCATCTAGTATTTCAGGGATACACTTCGCCCACAATGTGACCACCTCGAAGTACAAAGAAACCTATTTTAATCTGTTTGAGTTGGTCGCCGTTAGTCAGCTGTTTATATCCACACATACATAAGTATGCATACACATACATTTGAAGATTCCAAAGCAAACCTACACTGATTATTCTACATTAAGAGTAACGACAATGCTATCAATGAGAACGACGATAGTAAACTGATGAAACAACTAACATACAGTACTGATGCAATATTAAAATCTTGTACTTAATGTCCTTCAACCTCGCCTGGTTAACTAGTTCACTAGTTACTAGCCGGTCCTAAGCCCCCATAAAGAGGGAAGGTTGGGCATAGGGCTAGCAACTCTACCCCGTAAAACAAATCTAACCGCTAAAGAAACTTCAAAGCACAAACAAAATATAAAAAATGAAAACAAGCTTATTCCCCGCTGGAATCAGAGAGGCGAAATGACGTCAGTTGGTGAAAGCCTTCGGGAAGCCAATTGGCCGATGTGTCTGCTCTCCCTCGATGAAATCAAAAGTAAACGTGGGGACATGGAATGTCCATACGATGTTTGAACCCAGTAAGGCAGCCCAGATTGCAAAGGAGATGAGAAGGTATAACATCGAAGTGCTTGGGATTTGCGAAAGCAGATGGAATGGGAGTGGACTCTCCAAACTGTCAACTGGAGAATCAATAATCTACTCCGGTCACCCAGATGACAACCACGAGCACACTGATTTATGGAGTGGCTATCATGATGTCCTCAAGAGCATCGAAAGCTCTCATGCAGTGGGAACCAATCTCCTCATACAGGATCATGACAGCAAAGTTCAACTCAAAAGGAAGGAAGGAAGGTCACAATCATACAGAGCTACGCTATGCACCTACAAATAATGCAGAGCAAGAGAAAAAGGAGGAATTCTACAGACAACTTCAATCAACACTGAACAAGACGTCAGTTGGCGATATCGAAATTCTAATGGGCGACATGAATGCCAAACTGGGAGGGGGCAGGCAACACGGGAAGAGAACTAACCATGGGTCGAGAGGCGCTAGGTGAGGTGATGAATGAGAATGGAGAATTGTTTGCAGAATTCTGCGCATTCAACGATTTGGTGATTGGAGGCAGTGTGTTCAGGCACAAAGATATCCACAAAGCGACATGGATTTCACCAGACACCAGGACATACTAAAAATCAAATCGACTTGATCTCAATCTCAAGAAAGTGGAGACGCAGTCAGCCTACTTGACACAAGGTCAAGAAGAGGAGCAGATGTAGGTTCAGACCACTATCTAGTGCAAGCAACCTGTCCTCCAAATCAAGTTGAAAGCCTTCAAGGAAGCTGGTGATAGACCTCAATTCAAGTACAACACTCGGAAACTGAAGGATGAAACTACAAAGGAGATCTTCACGTCAGCCATCAAGACAAAATGGGAGATATCGAGGAACATCCCTGAAGAAACCTGTGTGGAAGAACACTGGAAGTCTTTGAAAGCTATGTGGAAAGAAACCTGCACAATAGTATTAGGAAGGAAGAAGAAAGAAGACAAGGAATGGATCTCGACGGATACCTGGAAGCTGATAGAGGAGAGGAGGATGGTGAAGCAGAAGATAAACCAGTGCAAGGATGCTCAACGACAAGAGGAACTGAGCACAATGTATATAACACTGGACAAAGAAGTGAAGAAGAGTGCACGCAAAGACAAAAGACACTTCTACGAAACACTGGCAAGTGAAGCAGAACAGGCTGCAGGTAAGAGAGACCTGACAACATTGTATCAAATAACCAGGTTGCTATCAGGGAAGAGACCAACACAGATGAAACCAATAAAAGATGAAGAAGGAAATTTAATTACAAAAGAAGAGAAATAGAGGAAACAATGGGCCGACCACTTCAAGAAGCTCTTGAATCGACCAACACCTGCACTTCGTCCAGAAATACCACCTGCAGCCTCCGAACTACAAGTGAACATTAATCCCCCAACGAAAATGGAAGTCCTGAACGCCATAAAGCTACTGAAATGCGGGAAAGCAGCAGGACCAGATGGAATACCGCCAGAAGCACTGAGAACAGATGCAGAGACAACAGCGGACATGCTCACACCACTATTGCACAAGGTGTGGAAGGAAGAGAAGGTACCTGGCTAGTGATTGGAAGAAGGGTTACCTTGTCAAACCGCCGAAGAAAGGAGACCTCAGTGCTTGCAAGAACTGACACGGAATCACTCTCCTGTCCACCCAGAGCAAGCAAAATATTAAGCCGCATCATCCTGGAGAAGCTTAAAGATGCACTGGATTCAAAACTACGACCGGAACAGGCTGGCTGGCTGGATTCAGGAAGTACAAATCATGTGCAAACCAAATTGCAATGCTTCGCATCATCATACAACAGAGCATAGAATGGCAATCAGCTCTCTACCTCAACCTCATCGACTTTGAGAAGGCCTTTGACAGCGTCGACCGAAAAGTAATTTGGAAACTGCTTCAATACTATGGAGTACCGCAAACCTTTATCCGCCTCATTCAGCAACTATATGAAGATGCCACATGCCAAGTAATTCACAATGGGAAGCTCAGTGATGCTTTTGAAGTGAAGACAGGAGTGAAACAAGGTTGCCTACTATCCCCCATGATATTCCTTATTGTGGTGGACTGGATCATGCAGCAAACAGTAGGCAGCGAGAAGAGGGGGATACTCTGGACGGCGGAAAAGAACCTAGAAGACTTGGATTTCGCCGATGACTTGTGCCTAATGTCACATAAACTTGAAGATCTGCAGGCAAAAACTAACAAGTTGATAGAAGAGGCAGGGCAGCGAAGACGGGACTTCAAGTGAATATAGAGAAGACAGAGGTGATGAAGATACCGCACCACCACCATCAACAACAACAACAAACTCCAGTCACCATCAACGGGAGATAATTAAAGGAAGTAGCCTCCTTCACTTATCTAGGAAGCACTGTTTCAACTACAGGCGGGACGGACGAGGACGTCAAAGTCAGAATCGGAAAAGCAAGATAGGCGTTCAATAATCTGAAACCAGTGTGGAGATCTTCTGCACTCAGCATGTGGAACAAGATACGGATTTTCAACACCAATCCAGTCAAGTCAGTGCTTCTGTATGGTTCAGAGACTTGGCGCGTCACGAAAGGCATTTCCAATAAACTACAGACATTCATCAACAACTGCTTACAATGTCTCGCTACTGAAGATCACATGGTTAGAAAGAATAAACAACAAGGAGCTCTGGGAACGAACCATTCAAGAACCTATCACCCAACAAATATGCACTAGAAAGAAGTGGAGGTGGATTGGACATGCACTGAGAAAGCCGACTGAGGACATCACGCGTCAGGCCAGTTGCTCGAGTGGAATCCCCATGGGAAGCAACGAGTTGGACGTTCGAGGTGAGGGTGACATGGAGGAGGTCGTGCGAGGAGGAAATGAGAGCTTGTGGGCTGTCGTTGAGCCAGGTTCAAAAGATCTCAGAGAACAGGATGAAATGGAGACGTGCTACTAAAGCCCTATGTTCCACTAGGAACCCAAGGGACTAATAATAAAATAATAATAAACTTAATGTCCTTCAATTTTCCTCGTCTTCTAACTATCTTCTCCTTTGACTTTTTCAAATTGGTCTTCCTGTTATGAATAAAAAGTCAGACTTGTTTCCGCCTCTACTGTAGGAAAAGAGAAGACTGAGACGCAGGAAGGAACATTTATTATTGACATCCTATACAGTAGTGATGAAATATTGTACACTTTTCATTAAAATAGTCATTTGCACAGTGTGCTTCATTTTCTCTTCTGTTTCTATCTTGATTTTCTCTTATTTCGCTCAGATTGTCTCTTGCGTTCCTCTGGGCAGAATATTTACCCATCGCTTGTAATTACCATTGATTTCACCGCCCTCTCACCATATACTACTAATATCCATTCTTATCAGTACCAACCGCTACACTGAGACATTTATCAGTAAATCATCTGCTAATATGTCTTTAGGCAAAAAGGCTGCACTTAAATGCATTCCTATCAGTGGTATACATCCCAGTTATATCGTTAAAGAATTCAGGAAACTTCATCACTACTTAGCTTAGTTTGTTTTAGCGAGTATCAGTCGCTAATACTTGAGTTTCATGAGCATGAAGTTCACACACTTTCCTACGTGTACTGCTTAAGTATCAGCTTAGGACCCTTATTATGCTTCACTTGAATTCCATCTTTTCACTTTGAGACCAATCAAACACAAAAGTTATCCTAAGGAAATTAAGTTTTAGTAACATTAACCTCTTAAAACTATCTGGATACATCAAATCATCTTAAACGAAAGAGTAGAACGATTTGTCGGTGGTCACAGATGCTGAAACCTTAACAGTAACTTATCATATATGTAATATATGACTATAATAAATACCTTCCGGTAAATAAATGGGAACCAAAACAATCGAGTGGTGGGTATCCAACCTTAATATAAATAAAGTACCTCAGCTTTTGAACCTATGACATTCCCGTCTAAGTGGGCACGATAGAAGAATCATTATCTACTGATACAATGATCTAAAACAATCGTTGGGCAACAGTAAACATCAAAGGTATGGCAATCCAACTTTACTTTGTTGAGAAACATTGTCAGTTAAGCAGTTCGACAGCTGAATAGTTACTGTGCAATCTAAGTAAAATATATCTCTATATTGATTGGTCACGGGAGAGCAACCCATTTCATATTTTCTAGTCCTGAGTACAGACCGAATTCTATCGATAATATTTGCAATGTGGCCACCAAGCTAGCAGGCTCACCATCGCGATGCACATTAGGAGATGTTAGTTGGTTCGAGGTAGTCGGCAGGAAGCTCTGGAACTAGGTTTCGTGGTTTTTGGCAATCGTCAGAAAATTGTCGTATCTGCAACCTTAACGGAACTAGTGTTCTCCTTGAGATTGGAACTTGTGCTACATTGCTCTCCCGTGTCCAATCAATATATGTGACCCTGTCCTACAAGAGGTCAGTCGCGGCCCGAATAGCTTGGCGATTAGGTGCTTGATTACAAGACTGGGTGACGCGCATTCGAGTCTCAGTTTCATCGAGGTTGAGGACACATCTAGTTCTCGTCGATTGTCTCCAGCTAGCATCTGAAAGACATTTCTGCCATACATCCTAAGACTAGATGCATTGGCGCCAAAATGTATTCCATAATTGTTTTTTCATGACAAGATAATGTTAAAAAGTCTATTAAACTATTTTTCTATGAATAACTTGCAGTAAAACGAATCATAATTTCCTGGACGTCGATTAGGCTTTTCTACCCAAATGTTTATTATTGATGGAAGAAAATTCATCCACTTTCTCCATTATCCGATATGGAAGTGACGAAAAGAAGATGCGAAACAATAGATGAGGCTCATATCCTGACGGTGAATAGGATTCAGAGGTAGTTTTCATTGTGAACTGACACTGTTAACCTGTGTATAATGACTTCTCATCAAAACTGCAGGAGATCCGTTCCAAATTTACTAGTGGTTACGCAATAAGGTTAGTTTTGCGTTAATTCATTCTGAAATACTTTTCATCACAAGTTTACCATAGATTTTATTACTATTGTTGTAAAACACGATGGTCTTGGGTTTTATTCGATACAGAGTTTTTGGTGCATATGGCTGAGGAATTCTAGAAGAAGGTGAAACATTTGTCCAATGTTCACACATTTTCTATGCTTCTCTCACTAACGTCAATCCGTGACGAAAACTACTCTGCTACTGAACGACACTAATAGATTTGTAGATTCACCTATCCGGATCAGTGATGTGAGCAATTCTACTCTGTGAGGTGAGTTTTTTCAGGTAGAACGCTAATGAGCCTGACCTAAAACAAGTGAAACGGCAGTCCAGTGTTAAGATAACCCTGATCTGACTGATTAGCCCAATTAACAGATCAGCGTGAGTGGTTTCTAACCACTCAGGCTTTTAAGTAGTATATTTTGATATTTTGTGACACCATCGTGTCAGAGATCCCATCTTTAGGTCTTGGTCACAGGGTGGTTTCTGCAGGAAACCCCATTGGTACCACAGTTTGGCTGTTGGAAAGCTACTCAGCTGTGAGAAATGTCAACATGAACCATGAACTTTACTAACCATTTGTAAATTGTTCATTTTACTTTCTAAACTAATTAATACCTACAAACACCAAATAGAAATAATTCAGCCATGAGTACTGGTCCTAACTGCTTAAATAGAAAGAGATAGCAGGAATCTTAAACATTATACACGTGACCTACTGAATGAAAGATAATGATAGATTGTCGATGCTTTCTTTGTGAAGCCTGAATACTTAGTCTGGATTTTCTAAAAGTTATCAGCACGTGATAAAACTTTGGATGATTCTCACTGATCGACATTTGTCTAAATAGTATCAAACCACAGTATGAATCACCTTGAAATAAGCTTTGATTATCACCATGGTTTTACCATACACTGACAAACAGCTTGTTTATTCCACATAGTCTTGTCAATTTGAAGGTAGGTTTTTCATCGCGGGTGATGTTAGAAAAATATCGAAAGCTGGATAACACCGTCTTTCATTCCCACTAACATTGTCAGCGTACGATATTCTAGAATTGGAATAGACTCAGTAACCTTGTACACATTCGTGCAGAAGACAATATGCGATATCTATTGTCTGAAGGATAACGATACTACCTGATTGCACATACACCAATAGATAGAGCTGGATTCAAACCCGTGCCCCACTGGTTGAAAGTTAGCTGCCTAAACCAATGAAGTACAGCTTACGCTCCCATATATGATTAAGCCTGTGAATAACAGATAGCTTAGTGAGCACTTTGCTATCCAGTCAGTGAACTAAGACCCGACGGCTCATGTTTTCTAACTTTTCTTCATCCCTAATATGGTCCAGTCAACTTCAAGTATCATTGGTGAGTATGCATCCTGATTAGTTCTTAGCAGTTCATCTTAAACAAAGTCACCAATTGGCACTGAACTACTGTTTTATTGTAAACAGTGGGTAGATAAAGTTGTAATCAATCAAGGGATCTAATTTACTAAACAACCAATAGAAACTCACCAGTCGACTGATTTGATTCCTCAATGACTTGAAATAATTCTACTAAATTCGGATCATCACCCTCTGAAAAATTAAAGAAAAAATTATTGTGAATTATCATTTCAAACTGCAACCGATCTCCAAAAAGATTTACGTATTCACATTCCATTTTCTGTCATCTAACATCCGCCTCATTGAACAGTTTAGGCCAGTATGGATTTGTCAATGATAATCTATTCAAGCTACTTATTTCTGGAATACTTTTCAGCACAAAGTAGTTGACAAAATACGTAGTCTGTTGGACAACTTCAACTATAATCTATGTTTAAGATGCTGTTTTCACTTGCCAAATGCGAATCCTTATCACTGCCTTATCTGATGATAGAAAGTGGGGCAGTTGAGCGCGCATTGATGAACTCACTTACTCAAGAAGTCAGATTATTGCTGGTGGGTGAGCTATGGATGATGTTCTGGCATGGATAGAGAATTTTCGATTGGCTTCTATCAATGTGTGTCATTTGTGATAACGGCTTGACATCAGATTGCACTCTAAATGCCGAGTGTACTGTAGAGAAGTGTGCTCTGTTCTTCCATATGGCTGTGAAACATGAGCATTAAAGGTGAAGGATATAAAAAGATCCAAGATGTATGATCACCGTTACTTTTGTAGAGTAGACCATGTGTCATGGAATCTCTGAGTCAATAACGCAGAAGTCAAACGTAGAGTTCTAAGTGAAAGAAGTAATTAAGTGGATGAGATTAAAGAACATTCCTGACTTGAGAGGCCTGGGTATGGGTTGCGCATTCCTGTCCACCGTTTATTCCATGGCGCAATATTAGCTAAAATAAGTCTAGACTGAAAAAAGGGTAAGATGCAGAGGGCCTAAAACGCGGAACCATTTGGATAGATCGCTGACTGTTAGTCTGAGATATGTAGGGGAGTATAGACTTCAAAGCTAGGGTTTACATGACAAACGAAACAAATGACAAAGAATCTAAGTAATGCAGCTCAAAACTGATCTCCATCGCCGATACAGACATACATTACTTTACGCCTCCATCTTTTTCTCGTATATTGTTTCGCAACTACTGAACGCATTCTACCTTCCTATTTCTCTACTTTTTTTCATCTTACTGTCTTATATTTTCGCATGTTGGTTTGAAGTGGGGCAACTTTAACTGATATGCTGTACTATCCAACTGCAAGTTGATAAAAAACAACTGAGTACTTCCAGAAACAAAAGATAAACGCAGTCAAACATTTTGTTTCCTTTCTGACTTTCTTTTCAGTTGACGTTGCTACTTCATTCAGAGACTGAATGTAGAATGCGTTTTTTGTCTTCTGACTTCTCTTACAATACATTCAATTTATCAAGTTTAAATCAAATGGTTTATTTATTTTGTCAAATTTTAACCAATTTAAAATACAGCTTGACTGTGATATATTGTCCAGTAATTTTTCCACTTCTAAGTTTTTCGCTTAACTTTGCAAAATCTATTTCCATCTGTCTACTATTTCATACTTTTGCAGTTATGTCTGGATCGCCTTCCTTATTTTTTGATTATATATGAATTTACAACAGCCGTATGGAAGCAGTATACAAAGGACTGGAAACCACATATTTCGTCCCATCATGGAATCATCAGTTGTATATGTGTGTATCTCAGTCAGCGATAGCTATTCCATAAAGTTATTGATTCTTAACACTTTGATCAGAATCTAACGCTTCACAATTTCTTACATCTGTCGATTTGCAATCTAGTCCAACCATCATCTAATAACATTGGTTGGTATTATTAGTCGCAGCCAACCTGGCTGACTCTACTCAATCAGTGATGAATAAAACACTGCATCCAACCAATCCCACAAATCTCCAAATAGAATTTGTATCTATAGCTCGTTAGTGATATGTTTTGAGACGGATTTCTCAAAGTTCTAATACGAATGAAACGAAATGGAATATAGTCAGCCATCTGATATACATTCGCGCAGTATGCACTGAGCCACACATATTGTGTGAGGGCTGGTGATACTATCTGCCTTCCCAAACCTCAAACCCGTGACTCAATGGTTGATAGTAATCTCTTTAAATCAGTGGACTGCAGCTCCACTCAGAGTTTTAATGAGAAGCTGTAACCTGTGTGATCAACCACGTATTCAGATGACAAATAGTCATCAATAGCTTTGGATGATGTCGGCACAATGCTGCAAATTAAAAGAAATGGGAAAATGTAAACCGCTGGCTGAATCATAGCATGCACGCCAGGAAACTCGGATGAGTCCACTGGTGGTGGGGTCATGAGTCCGCACTGCTGAGGACTCCATACTAAGAAAAATAGCTCGAGTCTTCAGTAGTTTTCAAACTGTCTCCAACCTGGGCTGAACGGCTGATGCATTCATCATGGTAGCTGAAGACCATTGGTCCGTTCCATGCTAGAGTCACATTTGTTTACTGTTGAGGAATCAAACACTCTGACGAGAAAGCTGACAAGTTCTCATAGGTTTTCGATACTTCTCCGGCTGATGCCCGTCCTCGATAAATATTAACTTGAAATCATGTTAATGACAAATAGACTGTGTAGAAATTTAATTTAACAGAATTCTAAAGGTTTCTGAAAATGAGGGAAAAACAGAAAGCAATACAGCTAAGAGTACATCTTAGAGAGAAGAAAGTGAACGAAAAAAACGAAAGAGGAATATCAGGACGAACGAAAATTATTTAGTCAGTGGAACATCAGGAAAGAAATATTTTTAGAACGTGTTCTACATATACCTTTCCGCTATACAGAATGCTTAAACCAGTGACACGTAGAAGAGTCCTCAGAACATATTGGGTATCCCAGTAAAATCTGTTCTTGCATCTATTTGGTGCCCTGTATCTACTAAGTGTAGAATTTTTCACAGATCTGGCTTCATCTTTTTCAATAAAAGCTTGTAAACATTCTCGTATTTTGAGACGGCTGTCTTACTAAACTATCCCACAGGATCAGCTGAAGTTTTTGAATGCATGACGATAACCTAAAATTTGGTAAGGTGCCATTTAGTTTCGAAACACGATAAGCAGAAGGATACTGAGTGGAATTTTCTGAATAAATGTAAATTGGAAATTTAGGCCGCAGTGGAATTGAAACCAGTGACTTCTAGGTTTCTGGTTCGGTGCTGTACCAACTAAGCTACGAGTTGATAGAGTCCAAGGCAGCAGACCCAGCAGTCTATAGTTTCAGTCCTACCGTGACCTAAATTTTCATCTCACTTCCAATTGTCACCCAGCAATACAATGTTATCAAATTTGATTGTACAGCTTTAAAATATGATAAGAAGTTACGGAGAAGAATATTTTTCATTCATACTTGACTTTTCGTATGTTTTATCTTTTTATTCAAACAGAATGAACTGAGAATTAATTAGCTGTCATCGAAGTAAGACACCTGAGCTTTTTTTTCCCAGACAGACTAAACTATCTGTTGAAGACACAGAGGTAAAGGTTAATACAGGTTTCTCCCTTCTGGTGTTTACAGTATACTATTACCTTTATCAATGACTGTTGTTATTCATTCCTGGTCTCTATTAAAATACAAGTGAGTTGTTGTATTAGTAAGAGAAAATAAAGCTTAAAATCAGTATAGAACCAATCCATATTTTGGAAATTTCCATTCACCTTTTGCATTGAAAGAGATATCCACAACATATAAATGTACAAATTCTAACTGTCAGCTGAGTATTCAGTTTGTCAATAAAATATACATGAAATCATCATTCATTATTGGAAGGGTTATACATTAAATCAGGAACTGCACAGATACTTATGAGTAAATGTCTACATGACATCAGAAGGAGATAACAAGGTATCCAACAGTGTTAATGTGTTCCAATGGTTTGATGCTTTCAAATGGTTACTACTTCAAGTTAAATTTAGTGTAATCTGCAGAGTTCAGTCAGACCAGTCACAAAATGCACTTAGCGAAGAGTTACTCATTTCAGCTTATCATTCTCAAGCTGAACAATAATATTACATTAACATGATGACAGAAAAAAGTTTCATAAAATATTTTAAAAGAAACTCAGTCTTAATTACTTATCAAGAGATTGAGATAAAATAATTAAAGTTGCTCAACAACGGCATTGGGTGGAGGTCACATTATGTCGTGAACTGACAGAAGTAGGAGATATGGATCTCTCAATTCCTACCCAGTGACTCAATGGTAATATGCTGGCCACGGAACCTGAAGGACCTGGGCTCGATCCCTAGAGGACGGGGTCACGGATACACACTGCTTAAGGGTCTCGTATTAAGATGAAACAGCTCTCCAGTGCTCTCAGGTTTTCAGTGTTTTTCCAACGGATCCCAGTCTGGGATGAATAATAATGTGAAATCAATAAACAAACCTCCAAAACCAGTTGAGTAATGTCTAAAAAGGTAACGAGAAGAAGACTTATCAAGACCGAAACAATAATAGTTTATCTATTTAAATGATATCGTATGCTCGTGCAGATCGGTGAATGGAATCAGAAATCAAAATTATCAAGATGGAAGAATGTGATATGTGAGTAGACATGAATGAAAAGAATTTGTGGGCGAATTTTTCTTATAGGCTATGTCCAACACAAGTCAAATGACTGGACAAACTTCTTTTGACTTCAGAGTTCAAGCTTCATAAGGAAAGAGTGACTCTACATTAAACTTCTTTTGTATGGTGACTTAATGCAGACTTTTGAATTATACAGTCGCAAAATGTAAGCCCGAAATCTTTTACACTGTGAAAGCATCCAGACAGTTAATATCAATACAAGACTGGTCATTATCGCTTAAAAGTCTAATTTACCAGATATTACGTCAGTGTGTCAAGATGAAAAGTAGACAGGAGAAGAATAAAGAAATAAGAAAAAATTGTATTCAAAAACTCATGGAAACTAATATTTAAAGATCAGTATTAAAAAGCTATTGGTTAAGTTGACCCATTTACAATAAGCATAACTCAAAGTAACTAAGCACTGCTAAGGCTTATCAGAGGATGCATGGTGAACTGATGGAACTTCTGATATTCGTACTGCACACCGCGGTATCCGCGATAACATATTTGCGACCTAGTTGGTATGGTCCATATTTAATGACTATGTTTCACAGCTCTCTGTGTAGTAGAATAGAGATGGCATCTGAATAGCAAGGATGCTCAGTACTTTTTAGACATTCAAAATGCTTTAGATGTTATAGCTTAAGAGAATGACACCACCCACTTGAAAGTCGGTGTACCCATATGACAAGTTCCAAACAGGAGAAAACATGTCTCCTGGATTCCATTGCTAGGTACCATTGATCAATAATCTTCAAAAGAGCTTCTCACAGATAGTTTTATTCGTGCAGAGAATTTTTTAACCCCTACGTGATAGGAGAGGGGTGCTGTTCCTTTCTATAAGGTCATAACAGTCATCCCCCTAGCTCTCTATTTTGAACCCACGTTAAGTTTGTGAGTCTCTGCATCCATCAAGTAAACTTGGCTAATATAGCCATATTGCAGCCCATGCTTCTGACATGTGGGCATTTATGTAGTGTATAACAGAGGATATAAGGTCAAAGTAGCAAGAGAAGACGATGGACTGAGGAGGTTCTGGTGATTATTTCCCAAAGAACCTACTATGTGATAAGCAGTAGTAGCTTATTTTTCTGTTTTACCGTCCTTTTCTTCTTGGTTATAATAAGTTATTAAAATTAGTTATTATTAGTTTGGTGAATCAATCTACTGATTGACAAGCAGAATTCACTGTTGTAGCTGATATAAATATCATGTACATCTAATCCGTCGTACGTTACTCACAAAGCTAATAAATCAGCTGATTCTTGTTACCTGTCGTGGATGTTAGTCACTGTTCCTGAAGTTAAATGAACCACCACAGTAAACTAAACAGTTCATAAACGGCCTGTAGATGAAAGCAGAATGAATTTACTAGCAATCGAGAAAGAGATAATATGAGACTGAAAAAGCCAGACAAGAAGGCAGTTTGAAGATGAAAATGAATGGTCCTTTCAAAATGAACGCTCACTATAAGATTGTATTACTTCATGTAGTTTACCGAATTAAACATTCGTTCACTACGCCAACTACTATTGTTCTTATCAGTATCACTTTATGCATTTTAATTATGTACACTTTAACGGAAGATACTACTATTAAATAACTTATATGGTGGAAAACTATTCAGGTTAGTCTGCAGTATTTCGCCAGCGAGATGAGTGACCAAAACACCGGACAGCCATTTTGCTCGTTTGGGGCGGAGCTCATCAGCGACATACCCCGAAAAATTCAGCTCATAGAGCTGGATGGATGGTTGGCTAGCTTGCTTCTATGGACCAACACCCCTAAAATACAATGAACAATTTGGAAATGATTTGCAAATCGCCCAGTCCACGCAGACGGTTCTCATAGCTGTTTGGTTTTTCAACTGCCTGACTGTTGTATGAACATGTTTTTTTTACTGAAAATCACGTTTTCTAGTGTCATTTAGTTAACGTCAATCCGTGAAGAAAACTACTTTGAAATGTACACGGCTGATGAGGTCGGCACCAAACGAGCGAAACGACCGTCTAGTGTCTATATCACTTTGATCTGGCTAACCATACCTTGTGATCTCAGCTAAAGCCTTGTTTATACCACAGTTAGGCGGTTGTAAACCTACTCAGCTATGAGAATTATCAACATGGACCATGCAGTTTGTAAATATTTTGCGAACTGTTCACTCCAACTGTACAATTTACTTCCTGACAAGACGAGAGAAAAAATCTTTCTTTTTGTGCCTATTCTAATTTGTGTACATCTCTGATGCAAGGAAATGTGCTAACTATTTCGAAGAATGAAGAGCTCTTTAATTTTATGCTTAAGCATCGTTTAATCAATAAGCGTTCACCGATGAACATAAATATTAAAGGTTAGGATAGTCGAACAGCTATGAAAGTGCAGCTATATAGTAACAAAATATAGCTGAGCATTCTAAACACCCCTACATACATATTAGATCTTAAATTCTGATCGTCTGATACCTTTGCATACTTATCACTTGAAATGCACTTAACAACTTTGTGTAAATTCGTGTAGTGGGAAATGAGCTACACTTATTGTATTAGAGCTTATGATACTACCTGACTATCGCAATTTCACTGGATGGAGCGTTTTCCGAACGTATGACTCACTCGGTTAAAAGTCAGCTGCCTGAATATAGCACAACGCAAAACAAAATAGTATACCGCACTTGGAAGAGATAACTGTAAGCTAGGTGTAAATGGTTTTGTCATTATGAGGATGAATAATAACCATTTTCAGGCGTATGATAAAAATTGGGATGTCAATATTGCTGACTGACGGTATAAGTTCTATTTGAAAAAGACCAAAATGAAAACATACTGTAAACAACATTGTAAGTAAGATAAAATTATAACTGAATGAATAAATATCTTTCTAGAAGGTTACTGAGCTACAATTGAATCTAATTAAATTTGAAAAACGAAGAAGTTTACCATAGATTTGATGCCATAACGTCAACGTTACTTAGTCGCATAGTGAGTAACCATCTGGCTTTCCAAACAATTGATCTTGGGTTCAGATGTTAGTAAGAACAACATCACTCACTGGAAGACAGATATATCCAGCTGACGGGTCTCAAATAGGTCGAAACGTATAATCCCGATTCCACTTCTGGCCACTGTCCACAATTAAAAGTAGTTTACTACTGTTATTTGCTATTTCGAAACGTTGATTGCTTCAGACCGAACTGGTAGAAATCTGTTCGTGCATAACCTTCTGTTTAAATACCTCGGTAATCCTTGCAATCTCGCTCAGATGATGAGAATGGCTACAGACATGATACTACTGGCTTTGTCAGGACACATATAAGGTAACACACGTGCTAACAAAGGTCGACCAGTCAACGGGGAATAGAAAATTCTAAGATCTAACTATACTAGTTGCACCAGGAAAAGGATATTCTATGTCAATAACTTGGTAAGTTTTGATGTGGTCTAAATCCCAATGAGTTTCATCCATTCATCAGGGCACACGTAAATCTAGCTGATGCATCGCAAAGAAGACGAAACGTGCCACCCGAGCTGTAGTGCTAATCAAGATTCGTCGTAAATATCAAAGTGGTTCGGTGGTCGCTGACTGGATACTGCTCAGTATGATTTAGTCTACTAACACTGATTATGAATTAACTCGTTCTAGTAAGGTTTTAAATATGATTAACTACGTTTTACGATGAAAAAGGCATGACTTGAAATAATCGACAGAAAGAATTAAATCCCAGTCTGAACATCAATCGTAAACTTTCTAGCTGTCATTAAACGATGCTACTCGACATATACAAAGTTCAACTAGCGCCAAAGATGCATTTAAGCAATATGTATCAATGATCATAGGATTTATGTCAGACATGTTGGTTTAAACATGGATCTTACTCAAGATCCTGTACCAGGGTACAATTTAACAGTCAGTGTACGCCGAATGACTAACATACGTCTACTCGCCAATCGAGAGACTATGAGGTAGTGTATAAATATATTACTCTTAATTTAAGAGACCATGGTACAAGTGTTGCTTCATTTATATTACCTTTCTTAACTGGGTGTTGATTCCATGAACAAACATTCAGTAATCGATCCCTCCCAGTCTCCACCTAACTTTATTGAAAATGAGTACAGTGGTTTTATCCCATCCAACACTACTGCAGGCTTGCGTCTTCACGCATGCATTGCAAATACCAGGTCCATTTTTCTAGATTATTCATCTTATTCGAGTCTATCATTCTATACCTAGCCCAGTTCCCATGTTCCACTAATCTAACTGATGTCCACCAGCTAGTTTCACCTATTTACCTAACCTAAATTACAGTGATTGTATAGAGTTCGGTTAATGAGATTATTTCTTCTAATTCGTTATATCGGATCCTCAAGCCAACCGACAAATCTGATCAATCAGTCAGTTTATAGGCTTATGTGCCACCTTATTCCGGGCTTCGCTGACGATCCTATGTCGAGTTTCTCATATCCCTTCCCTATATGCTAACACAATGGAGGCTGTGAAATCATTTCCACTCGTATCATCATTACTACTCATATTCCCGTTACGGTTATCATTTCGTTTATCATATCTCCTATGAATTTCTTAATAAACTGCGGAGCATAATTATTAACTATTAGTGCTTCTTTCATGTGTTCCATTCCTTTTTCTAACTCTTCTCACTGACTAGTCAGTCTTCTAGCTACACCATTCAGACATTCCACTAATCCTGTCTTAACTCACATTGCATGAGACAACTCAAAGTCTAGATACCTGTTGGAATGTGTTGATTTCCTCCAGACAACACTATCCAAACCACTGTCTATCCTTCGATTTATCATGCAATCGAACATTCGTAATTCTCCTTGATCATTTTCTACCTGGTAAGTGAATTGGATTGTGTTTACTACTGAGTTTATTATAAGTGTGAGGAAATAGTCGATATGTTCTGATTTCAGCACATTAGTGAATGTTTCATCCACATATCACTACGATTGGATATATTGGCAATCCCATTGCTACTGCTTCTGTTTATCGATATATTTTACCCCTGAAACATGCAGATTGTGGAGGTCAGGCCCAACCGTACGCATAATATGATTTCATCGAGCTATATCTCAGTTCTGTGAGTATGTTCTGAGTGGATTTTGGGTTTATTTCTGACTGTTTCCAGTGACATATTGATTGGTATTTCAGTACAAAGACTTGTTACATCGAAACCAACCATTTTTTCTTCCTGTTCTATGTACAATTCATTAATTCTCTGTTGTTACTCGTTAGAATTGATTAATCCTCTATTATTGTGCGCTGTATATGAAATAAACAAATCTTATATGGAATAACGAACCATGGACGTAAAAACAAATGTGAATAACTGGTCGCAAATCGTTGTTGGTTTAAATGGTAGATCTGTCAATGAAAATATAGGATTGAGGATTCGGTGGAGTTAATGATTTTTATGGAATAGAAACGAGCTGTGAATTCTCAACATTCTAATGGTGAATATTTCTTAGTATTCTCCACATTTTGATATATGGTCGTAAACGTTTCATCATCACTTAGACATCGAAATGGCAACCATAAATGTTGCTTCTTTGAATAAAACTGAAGGACAATTTCAGATATTTACCAAGGTAGAATATCAGTTGAAGGTTGCCTACTCTGTCCATCTGATCAGTGAGGGAACTCTGAAGCGTACGTGTGTTATATTTAAGTTTGAAGTTGATAATGAGAGACTTGGAGATTGCTGTTACTGGCGATTTACAGTAAATTACTGCCATGCGAAAGGTGAAAACAATCTTTTAGACATATACACCATGTCAAGACATCAAATCACTGTTTGTTCAAGTTCTAAGGTTTGTACGGCTGATATATACTCATGTAAATACTGTTTCAAGTTTGAAGTTAGTTACCTCTCAGGTCCAACCGATGTAGTATAATTCTACATTCATGATTAAGAAAAAGACTTCATTTTTATCAGTAAAACAAAAAACAAACCTTATTTTAAAGAATATTTCACACCCACCTGATACTTGTGGTTCAGTATTGCTTCGAAATAATCTTCCTTTAACTTGTTTACCAGATATTAATCGACCGGGATCTGTACACTTTGATGATTGTGTTAATAATGAATCCATTGTCACTGATTGTAAATAATTCTGTTTGATTTTTGTTCTTGCCCAGATTGTTGTAGTAGTCTACCGTGTACTTTAAAATGATCTAATCTATTCACATCTATACTGAGAGGATTTCTACATATTGGCATATCTGTAATACAAGACGATGAAGATGATAGGAAATCATTCAAAGTGTTCAATTGATTTTGTACAAAATTTGAAGGCGATACAGTGAGTGTTGATGCTGTTGTTGTCGATGTTATTGACGTCATCCATGATGTAGAATTAACTGGATTTGTACAACTTCGTTTACGTACATCTTCAATTTCTAACAGAATTTCTTCATGTCTAAGTAGTTGTAGTGCACAACGTTTCTCCAACTCTTTGATTTTTGACTACGAAAAAGAAAGAGAAACAACAACGACAAGGAATCAAGACACAGAGAGACAGAGAGGAGAGGAGAAAGCAAAGAAGAGAAATACAGAATATTTCATGTACATCACATATTTTTAGGAAAGCACATCACTTCAAGAAGTCGTAGAAACAAAGGATATTTTCGGGGAAAAATTCCAGTTGAATACTGTTCAAATGCACAAAAGGCGCACATCGTAACTTTGTTAACGCTTATATTCCTTCGAATCTTGAAACCCTTGATACTACTGAATTATTTAAGTCTTTGAAATGTAAAGACAAGAACTATGGGGCTTTATAAAGTGATTGGTTAATGTTAATTATGAGGATATTATTTATAAACTCCAAACCCAATTCTCATACTTCTTGCTGATTGCTTGAAACAACTTTACATAAAGTAAAATGCACAGTGGAATAATCAGGTCTCGTAAAAACGATTTATTCAGAAATGACCCATATAAGGTAACTCAAAATCATAGAGGATAGATATAGTGATACAATTCAGTGGAGAACTGGCTAGGATACACGTCAGACTAAGTAGTTGCTCAAATTCAATAGGATTGTAACGTATAAATTTTTGGCTTTGTAGAATTAAAAGGAATTTGAATAATCCAACAAGCAGATGTACCTTAACAACAGATAGATATTTAGTTTTAAAACAATTCCGTCATCATTAATGACGAAAAGTGGCTACCAGTGGAATCCAGGAGGTGCGTTTCACTTGAAACAAGAACAAACTATTTTGAAGGTTTAAGCGTTATCCAGTACACCACTGACTCACGATAGCTTGTCTTTGTGCAACAGGCATATCACAGTTTCGACATTGCGTCTTGTAATCACACGTCGTTGATTTGACAATTCGTAAGCCATGATTAGCATATGAGCTCCTGTAAGAATCCCTCAGTATTACCCGCATATTCTCTTTCAATATTATTGATAGACAGCAGTTAGAAATGTAACAAAGACGCTTGTTTTTTCTTGTCTGAGACTCACTAGACGGTCGTCGGTTGCTATCTTAGTGAGCAAAACATCAGTCACTCGAAAGCAGGTATATACAGATGACGAGTCCCGAATAAGAAGAAACACGCATCCTACATTTCATTACTATCCACTGCTCATTATTAATAAGAAAAATAGAAATACTAGCAATATCACAGCATCCACATAAGAGTCCATATGCAAGTAGTGATCAGTCCGTTCAGTGCAATCAGTGACAGGGAATTATTAGCCTTTATATCAGAACTACAGTGTAGTTGTCGATGTGTTTTCAATCTATACTTCTACACACAGATGTTCCCTCGATGATCAACGTTCACACTTGAGAGGCTTATGATTAACTCTGATCCATCAGTTCTGATTGTTCATTTTAAAAAATCTAAAATGTTGCATTATTACTAGTCAAATTATCGATGGACATCCACCCTCAATATTGACTTCATTCAGTTTACACATAAATAGATTATCAGATTGACTATCTGAAATAGCCGAAGTTTGGCAGACTTGTTTTATTGATACTAGGTGATAATTGAAGATGAAATTAAAATGTTGACCGTGGTAAGTTTTGAACGAATGATATTATGGGTTACCAGTTCGGAGAACTGCTTATTGGGTTGTGAGACCCAACTTCAAAATATATTTTAATTTCATACTCGCTGCCCAGCTAGAACATTTCATCACAGTCCAAATCCATTTGAAATATACAGGAGGAGCATTAAATTGATTGTCGGTCTGACTATCTGACATAGTCGTAGTTTGTCAGACTTGTATTCATACTTGCAGTCGAGTTAAACTCTTAATGACTGAAAGGAAATTAAGATCTGGTCTGCAGTTGAGTCTTGTAGCTCAGTTGGAAGAGGATCAGGCCAGTAACTCAAACACCAATAGTTCAAATCCTGCAGCTACCGAAATTTTCATTTCACCTCCAATCACCACCCACTAACATATAAATACACTTACTATTTTTAGTATTTTGTATTTAACTGGGTAAACTAGACAGTGCTATGAAAAATAGGTAATCAGTTGGTGAGTTAACGTACCTATGATGATGAATATAGTCGAAAAGCGTGTTATTTTTAGCTGGTATTAAACTATATGTCTCTTACTTACTAACATATACTGTTACTTGAGCTACAAGATCTACTTTCGCCTAACCAAGCCTCAGTTTTACTTGGTTTATCAAACAATATAAAGTATGCGATGAGGTTGCTTAACGAGCAAAATGTGTAGAGTTTATACGGGATAATTTCTTCTTCCTGTAGAATGCAAATGCAATCTTTATCCAGCATTTGGTTAGTTAGATTGTTGAAGTTCCTTTTCATGTTTGAAACTCCGGACATTTTACCTTGTCACCTAAGTTAAGAAATAGTTCAAAAATTCGGTAACAGCAAAAAATACTGGATCTTTATTGAACAGGGTTAACCATCTGAAAATCTAGGAGACCATCCCAACCTTCTATAATATAGCAAACTGACATTAAGAGTTGGTTAGCAACTAAGTCTGGTGCCCCACTTAGTGAAGCACCAGACTAGAAAGACGGTTTCTGTCCTTTTGAATTCTACTGTAGCCCAGATTTTCTTTTCCCCATCAATCATCAATGAATATCAAAAATGTCAGTCTACCGAACTATGGGTATATCAGATTATAGATATATGCCTTAACCATTAGTTCTCAAAGCATAAGTTCCAACTGAAATAATCTCTCGATCGAACAGAGTGGCTGGTCATTTCCTTTTTCTTCGTGAAATTATTTTCATTAATTAAATGGCGAAGGACACAATCAAATATATCGGATTATGAAAATGTCTAAGGAAAAGATCTGTGCAATCTACAATATGTTTGGTAATAACTCATCATATCTCACTTTGATAAAACAGCCCTCCAGGCTATTCGTGAAAGAAATTCACACACGTCATTACTTTATTGGTACGTTATCTGATGATATTGCGTAGTCTGATGATGAAAAGATCATGATTAAGCAAGTCAGCAAAATGGGGTCGACAAAAACAACACAATCTTTTGAAATAAACACCTAACAATTCATACCAGCAAACCATCTGAGTGATTAGTTGATTTAATGTGACTACTATCAGTTACAGAACGTCTCCATATATAGCACCCTGTTTTGCACCATTTTATTCTTAAGCAGTCGCAATGAAGAGAAAGTGTAAAAGCAACAGTGGTGGATTCCTACCCAGTTAAACTTAAGATATTTTACAAACTTCAGTTATTTTTCGAATAATAGTAATTATTGTTTCATTCGAAATAACATGTGTGATACAGTATGAAATGCTCAGCATACTTGGAATATCTTAAAGCAAAATTATCATTGAATTTGAATAACGTTAACAATGAATGTAATGAAAACCACGATGCGAAACATGCACCTCATATTTCATTAGTATATTGTTTGGACTAGTGAATGAATAGAATGTCGAGGGTAGTTTTGGTAACAGCAGTTTATTCAGCTAGTACCAAAATCTGAAATTCGATATAGTTATCCAAGGAATAATGATGTACTGTATTTCTGTGTATTTATAAGCTCATCTCTCACCAGTGTATAGTTTACTCCTAGTTTTGTTGTCCGCTTGAAAAACGGCAGTTTAAAACCACTTCAAAATTGTGTTAGAGTATATGACACGTATAAAACATTCAAACAAATTGAAAGGGAAGAATCTAATAAAACATATACAGTGGAAAGTTTTTGGTAGCCCAGAGGTTATGCAGGCCACACTTAAGAGATTAAGGTTATTGAAGTGACCAAGTGAAATAATAAGAAAAATACAAGAAAAATACTAATGTGATGAGACGACTTTTCTCCCTCATTACCTTAGACCTATTTGAGCCGCGAAAATATCAGAAGACAATAACTGGTCTCTAACTGTAAGGAAGACACTTCATTTGACAAATATCCATCGTTTGTATACTGTTTACATGGACAAATGAAACCACAAGGTCAGTAGTGGAATAGCTTATTTTGATTGGTCAACTGTAGGATAAAACTGTCCAATAAAGCTTTCCCTGACCACATAGAGACAAAAAAATAAACGTCGAAGTACACAACCTCCTCCTCCTTTAGGGGATGACAGGTAAAAATGTCTATTTCAATTTAAGCCACTTTTTATCAATTATGTATTGATAACAATAAAGCAGTTGATTATAATGTGTTCTGATTAAAGTGCCTTTCTCATCAAAACACTATTTGACACCTACTTTTATCTTTTATCACATCGATCAAACTAAATGTCACAATCAAGAATGACTATAGTGATATATATATATATATATATATATATATATATATATATATATATATATATATATATATGCCAATAACTCAAATATTGTCCGGAGAAAAAGGTTTATCGATTGGTTATATAAACCTTTACGGCTGAAAAGTTGAATCCAACTCTAAGATAATTGGTTCACAAAGTGTAAGTACGAAGTGGTAACCGTAGTAGTAAACCAATTGTACTGTGAGTACCAATTCCCAGTGATAACACTGAATAATACTGAACAGTGTGAAACAGAAGATTATAACTCAGCAGTTCAGTAGTAGAAGAAGAAGAGGAGTGTCTTCAAATTGATGACAATTGATAAACCATAGATTTTTTAAACAATTCAAAACCGTACACAGATATTAACTGGCAGTAATACTCTATAAATTCCTTAGTTCCCAGAATATGAGTCCCTCCATCAATTCCGATATCAACAGAGTATAGGCATTTGTTGGTGTCTTGAGAGAAAGTTATTTTACCCAGAAACTATGAAACATTTGCAAGGAGTAAACTATAACTTACCATACACCTACTCCCTTAAGTACATACAACTAGTGAGAATACTGAAAACAGAAGTAAAAACTCGGTGAACTGACAAACTGCTTTTAGTGGTTACTCAGAGTATATACTCCAAAGTTGTGAAAGCCATTAAAAAATCTCAGTAAAATTTTCTCAGAATGATATTTGTACTAACGGTATGCAAAACTCAGAGGAAGACAGAAGTAACTACTTATCTAAAAACACATATAACAATAACAAAATAACGATTTTGAAATGAGGAAATTAATGATCTTAAGCTGTACAACAAAGTCATCGACAATCCATATGAAAGTAAGAAAGGAGAAAAAGTTACGTAATCAAAGTGAAAATAAAACAGAATCAGACCATATTCGCCAAGGGGGTGAGAGGCTTATGACTCTCTCTTTCTGTATACAAAAGTCAGTTTGAAAGCATTTTATTGCAATCAGTTTTGCTAAACACAGTAATCTAAACATTTTCTGTACGTAAGTTATTTTAAAGGTAGTCGAGGTTTCAAATTGATTTCCTCTGTCTACGAAGTATCTGTCAATTGTACTAGGTAGAATTTTAATTCAAGCTCTGATTCTTGGAGACATGGTATTATTATTATTTTATTATTTCTTAGGTGTGGTCTGCATAACCTCTGGGCTACCAAAAACTTTCCACTGTATATGTTTTTAGATTCTTCCCTTTCAATTTGTTTGAATGTTTTATACGTGTCATATACTCTAACACAATTTTGAAGTGGTTTTAAACTGCCGTTTTTCAAGCGGACAACAAAACTAGGAGTAAACTATACACTGGTGAGAGATGAGCTTATAAATACACAGAAATACAGTACATCATTATTCCTTGGATAACTATATCGAATTTCAGATTTTGGTACTAGCTGAATAAACTGCTGTTACCAAAACTACCCTCGACATTCTATTCATTCACTAGTCGAATAATTATTATTATTATCATTATTATTAAGCCCTTGGGTTCCTGATAGAATATAGGGCTTCAGTAGCACATCTCCAGTGAACTCTCTTCTCTGAAATCTTTTGAACCTGGCTCCACGACAGCCCACAAGCTCTCATTTCCTCCTTGCACGATCTCCTCCATGTCACCCTCACCTGGGACACCCAACTCGTCGCTTCCCCTGGTTGGTTCGTTGACAGCCAGAGTTCCTTGTTGTTTATTCTTTCTGGCCATCTGATCTTCAGTAGCGAGCGTAAGCAGTTGTTGATGAATGTCTGTAGTTTATTGGAAATGCCTTTCGTAACGCGCCAAGTCTCTGAACCATACAGAAGCACTGACTTAACTGGATTGGTGTTGAAAATCCGGATCTTGTTCCTCATGCTGAGTGCAGATCTCCACACTGGTTTCAGGCTAATGAAAGCCTGTCTTGCTTTTCCGATTCCGACTTTGACATCCTCGTTTGTGCCTGTACCATCTGTAGTTGAAACAGTGCTGCCCAGATAGGTGAAGGAGGCTACTTCCTTTAAGTTTCTCCCGTTGATGGTGATTGGAGTTTGTTGTTGTTGGTTGGGTATCATCATCACCTCAGTCTTCTCTATATCCAATTGAAGTCCCATTTTCGCTGCCTTGACTTTTCTGTCAACTTGTTAGTTTTCGCCTGTAGATCTTCAAGTTTGTGCCACATCTAACACAAGTCATCGGCGAAACCCAAGTCTTCTTCTGGGGTCTTTTCATCGGTACAGCCAGCGTATTCACTTCTTCTCGCTCCTCATTGTTTGTTGCAAGATCCAGTCCACTACAATCAGGACTATCATGGGTGATAGTAGACAGCCTTGTTTCACTCCTGTCTTCACTTAAAAGACGTCACTGAGCTTCCTATCATAAGTTTCTTGCTATATAGCCTCCTGCTATAGTTGTTGTATGAGGCTGATAAAGGTTTACGGTATTCCGTAATATTGAAGCAGTTTCAAGATTACCTCACGGTCGACGCTGTCAAAAGCCTTCTCGAAGTCGATAAAGTTGGGGTAGAGAGCTGACTGCCATTCTATACTTTGTTCTATGATGATGCATAGTGTAGCGTTGCAATTTGGTCCGCACATGATTTGTACTTCCTGAATCCAGCCAGCCAACCTGTTCTGGTCGTAGTTTTGAATCCAGGGTGATGCGGCATAATAGTTTGCTTGGGTGGACAGGAGAGTGATTCCGCGCCAGTTCTTGCAGACACTGAGGTCTCCCTTCTTCGGCAGTTTGACAAGGTAGCTCTTCTTCCAATCACCAGGTACATTCCCTTCCTTCCAGCCCTTTTCCAGTAGTGGTGTGAGCATGTCCGCTGTTGTCGCTGTGTCTGTTCTCAGTACTTCTGGCGGATCCCATCTGGTCCTGCTGCTTTCCCGCATTTAAGCATCTTTATGATGTTCACGATTTCCATTTTTGTTGGAGGATTTATGTTCACTTGTAGTTCTGTGGCTGGGCTGTAGGTGGTATTTCTGGACGAAGTGCAGGTGGTGGTGGATTCAAGGGGGTTCTTGAAGTGGTCGGCCCATTGTTTCCTTTGTTTCTCTTCTTTCGTAATTAAGTTTCTGTCATCATCTTTTATTGGTTTCATATGCACTGTGTTGATCTCTTCCCTCCCAGATAGTAACCTGGCTATTTGATACAATGTTGTCAGGTCTCTGTCTCTCCTACCAGGAGCCTGTTATGCTTCACTTGCCAGTGTTTCGTAAAAGTGTCTTTTGTCTTTCCGTGCACTCTTCTTCACTTCTTTGTCCAGTGTAGTGTTTTATACATTGTGCTCAGTCCCTCATGTCGTTGAGCATTCATGCACTGGTTTAGCTTTTGCTTCACCATCCTCCTCTCCTCCATCAGCTTCCTCACTAGTCCAAACAGTATACTAATGAAATATGAGGTGCGTGTTTCGCATCGTGGTTTTCATTACATTCATTGTTAACGTTATTCAAATTCAATGATAATTTTGCTTTAAGATATTCCAAGTATGCTGAGCATTTCATACTGTATCACACATGTTATTTCGAATGAAACAATAATTACTATTATTCGAAAAATAACTGAAGTTTGTAAAATATCTTAAGTTTAACTGGGTAGGAATCCACCACTGTTGCTTTTACACTTTCTCTTCATTGCGACTGCTTAAGAATAAAATGGTGCAAAACAGGGTGCTATATATGGAGACGTTCTGTAACTGATAGTAGTCACATTAACTCAACTAACCACTCAAACAATCAATTTAATGCCCCTCCTGTATATTTCAAATGGATTTGGACTGTGTGTGATGAGAAAATCTAGCCGGGCAGCCACTATGGCAGTTCGCCAAAACCCTTCGTGATTGAAGTGAAATTAAAATATGCTTTGAAATTGGGACTCGCAACCCAATAAGCAGTACACCGAGCTGGTAACCCATAATATCATTCGTTCAAAACTTGCCACGGTCAACATTTCAATTTCATCTTCAATTATCACCTAGTATCAATAAAACAAGTCTGCCAAACTTCGGCTATTTCAGATAGTCAATCTGATAATCTATTTATGTGTAAACTGAATGAAGTCAATATTGAGGGTGGATGTCCATCGATAATTTGACTAGTAATAATGCAACATTTTAGATTTTTTAAAATGAACAATCAGAACTGATGGATCAGAGTTAATCATAAGCCTCTCAAGTGTGAACGTTGATCATCGAGGGAACATCTGTGTGTAGAAGTATAGATTGAAAACACATCGACAACTACACTGTAGTTCTGATATAAAGGCTAATAATTCCCTGTCACTGATTGCACTGAACGGACTGATCACTACTTGCATATGGACTCTTATGTGGATGCTGTGATATTGCTAGTATTTCTATTTTTCTTATTAATAATGAGCAGTGGATAGTAATGAAATGTAGGATGCGTGTTTCTTCTTATTCGGGACTCGTCATCTGTATATACCTGCTTTCGAGTGACTGATGTTTTGCTCACTAAGATAGCAACCGACGACCGTCTAGTGAGCCTCAGACAAGAAAACCAAGCATCTCATGTTTCATTTATAGCTGCTGTTTATGGTTAATATTGAAAGAGAATATGCGGGTAATACTGAGGGATTCTTACAGGAGCTCATTTGCTAATCATGGCCTACCAATTGTCAAATCAACGACGTGTGATTACAAGACGCAATGTCGAAACTGTGATATACCCGTTGCACAAAGACAAGCTATCGTGAGTCAGTGGTGTACTGGATAACGCTTAAACCTTCAAAATAGTTGGTCCTGGTTTCAAGTTTTATTGGGAACAAAATCATTTAATGGAAGACAGGTACATCCAGCTGGTTGGTTTCAGGGTAACAAGTCTTTGTACTGAAATACCAATCAATATGTCACTGGAAACAGTCAGAAATAAACCCAAAATCCGCTCAGAACATACTCACAGAACTGAGATATAGCTCGATGAAATCATATTATGCGTACGGTTGGGCCTGACCTCCACAATCTGCATGTTTCAGGGGTAAAATATATCGATAAACAGAAGCAGTAGCAATGGGATTGCCAATATATCCAATCGTAGTGATATGTGGATGACACATTGACTAATATGCTGAAATCAGAACATATCGACTATTTCCTCACACTTATAATAAACTCACTAGTAAACACAATCCAATTCACTTACCAGGTAGAAAATGATCAAGGAGAATTACGAATGTTCGATTGCATGATAAATCGAAGGATAGACAGTGGTTTGGATAGTGTTGTCTGGAGGAAATCAACACATTCCAACAGGTATCTAGACTTTGAGTTGTCTCATGCAATGTGAGTTAAGGCAGGATTAGTGGAATGTCTGAATGGTGTAGCTAGAAAACTGACTGGTCAGTGCAAAGAGTTAGAAAAAGGAGTGGAACACATGAAAGAAGCACTAATAGTTAATAATTATTCTCTGCAGTTTATTAGGAAATTCATAGGAAGATATGATAAACGAAATGATAACCGTAACGGGAATATGAGTAGTAATGATGATACGAGTGGAAATGATTTCACAGCCTCCATTGTGTTGGCATATAGGGAAGGGATATGAGAAACTCGACATAGGATCGTCAGCGAAGCCCGGAATAAGGTGGCACATAAGCCTATAAACTGACTGATTGATCAGATTTGTCGGTTGGCTTGAGGATCCGATATAACGAATTAGAAGAAATAATCTCATTAACCGAACTCTATACAATCACTGTAATTTAGGTTAGGTAAATAGGTGAAACTAGCTGGTGGACATTAGTTAGATTAGTGGAACATGGGAACTGGGCTAGGTATAGAATGATAGACTCGAATAAGATGAATAATCTAGAAAAAGGGACCTGGTATTTGCAATGCATGCGTGAACACACAACCACACAATAGTTTTGGATGGGATGAAACCATTGTAGTCAAGTCCATTATAGTTAAGTGGAGACTGAGAGAGATTGGATCAATACCAAACACATGTCATAGTAATGAATCGGCACCTATACCAGAGAAATGGATAATCTTACTACCACTGGGAATAAAGAATATGAGGTGATAGGACTATGAAATTGAGATGTTGAAAGTGGTGTGATTATATTGATATGATAATGAGCAATGAGTAATTTATGCTCGAAACGTCATCAATGAAATGATACTGTATCACACTGTTTGCTGTATATATCAAATCTAATATGGAATACTTTTTTCATGTATATTGTAAAGAAACATATTAATTAAGGAGCCCACTGATACTTATGCTGTGAAAATGAGGAAGGAAATTACCAGGCTGTTATGTAGTGAGTTAGAAAGCTGATAAGTAGGAAGTGGATATACCGGTGGTATTCAATTCTCAAATTTACTGAAATAAATATACATCTTGAAGGTGTTACAGAATAATTTATAGTTTTAAATGTACAGAAACTGTATCACTTCTTAACTGATAGCAGTGTATATACGCTAATACAGTTTCTAATTCATTTTTTCATATTCTCTGTAATTTTATAAATAGCCTTTAGTAATTCGTATCGCTGTAAGAACTAATTAATACAAGTTAAAAGTTAATTGAGTGAAGATAAAATATTGTTTTGGATAACTTGTCATCAGATCCTACAGTTATATGTACATATTAATGAGTTATGCTTCAACAATATTGAGATTTTGTTTTGCAGATAATGTTTTCTATATGAGACCCTGAGACTGAAAGTTTAATCCCCTGAGATTGACCACTTCCAGTTGTGTTTATCAGTTCAACTGCTCCTGTGGAGCTTGTTACATTGGTCACTGGTCTAGAAATTCAACTTTCTGAGCCCGCAAACACTCTTCAACGTGACTAAGTAGAGGTGCGGTAGAGACCAAATTATCTGACTTGTTTGAAACGGACCACAAGGTGGAAATGAATAAATCACTTTCCATCTTGTACTGAGTTCTCATCAACTTGCCAAAAACCTACCCATCTGTGAATCATTCATACTGAAGAAGAAGTAGCAAATAGGATCAAATAACCTGAGTTATGTGTTGAAGAAAAGTAAATGTCGCCGCTACAACTACCTTGGCACATTCGTTTAACCTATTTTGTCGCCTAACATGGGTTACATTCTATCAAATTATCGTTCACAGTTTACATCATTCGACTCTCATTAACACCTTCCTATTGTTCTATTAAACTATGACTTTAAAGTGTTACGTAAGCTGTGTAATCAATTAAATAATCAACTACTTTGAATTGAATCCCAGTAACAAATGATTCCATTATTACTGTTTACGGAAGACTTTTCTGAGTTAATTATCTCAATTGTATAATGCTGTTAACAAACTGATAAACGAAAGCTCAATATCATAGTAATGATGGATAGTGGCAGGCAGTGGAATGCTGGATGCGCATTTCATCCTAATTCGGACTCGTCAGCTAGATGTGCCTTCCTCCCTGTAAGTGATTTTGTTTCCATCAGCATCTGAACTCGGCACCGATTGCTGCAAACACCAGAGCGTCATCCTCTAGACCACTGAGAGACGATAGCCACTTCTTGTGCGATGGGTATAGTTTTATTTCAATTGTTTGTATTATACAGTTATTGACTGGACCGAAGTGATCAGTCTGTATTGGCATATCCATGATTATTATATAATTAAGAACGCAGGCAATATCAAGGCATACATACAGGAGCCCATATGCCGATAGACACCGATACTTTCTGTCCAATCAACGACGGTATAATACTAGGAATAATACTAAAGCTCATCACTGTTGACGCAAAATTATTCAGTATGTTCATATATATATATATATATATATATATATATATATATATATATATATATATATATACCTGTATTCCAAACTAAACTGGTATGATTTATTCTAGATACCATTATATTGATTTATTCAAATATAAAATCGATTGAATATATATCTGAAAGCTTTTCCTTTCATCAGTTGATTAATTCGATAATTAACTAGTATATCTCTTTGTATTGATTGATTGGTTAGTTATTGCCAATCCAATGGGTATTAAATATTCATATTCTCAATATAAAATGCCTATATTTTTATGATAATTATTCAGTAATAATCCTAAAGCTATTTATTATTTTATAAATAAAAGGTAAAGCAGATCACTTTATTTCTTCTATATGACAAGTTTCCTTCAGTGAACATGCAAAATATATTTAAAAATTCACATATATATTGAGTGATGAAACAAGGATCTGAAAGTGAAGAAAATTTTCTTCCTGACAACTTCAAATACTAAAGCTGAATGCACAATCGTATTTAAAATCACAAGAAACAAATAAAAGTCTATTTAATTTGGGAGTTTTAAGAGAATTTATTGAGTCCACGTGAGTATTCCTCACGGAACAACATTACTTAGAGGAACATTGGAAGACTGAGAGCACTGGATTTGTGTTTCCTCCTAGTGCGGAACTCTTCAGCAGTGCACAAACATAACCTTCAGGTTCTTCGGCCAGCACGTTACCATTTAGCCGCTGGTTCATATTTCTAAATTCTGTCAGTACACGACATAGCGCAACCATTACCCAGTTTCATCGTTGAGTATTAATCCTCGCTCTCATCACATTTCATGTCAGTTCATGATGAAACCTTACTTGAGATCAATAAATACTCTCAAAACCCCCAAATTAAATTGATCTAGTGATCACTGGTGACCAACTTCGAGATGTATTTACTATAGCTCCAGTGAGAAGTCGTGGTCAAGAAGGGGGGGGGGGAACCTAGTGAGTTCATACTAGGAAAACGAAACAGCTGTCCAGTGCTCCCAGTCATCCAGTGTTTCTCCAACTGATGTCAGTTCATAATGAATGCTAATTTGAAATGCCAGCCGATTGTTTATCAATAAGGACACATGACTGCCGTCATGTTCAAGAGTAGAATGGAAAGTTCTCAATGACAAAAGAAGAGCCATGGTAAGATCAGTGAGTTCAGGTAGTTTTGGAACAAAGGGATCAAGTCTAAGCTTATCATTCATCTATGATTCGGTTATGCATAGAAGACGAAATCGAAAGGTATCTGAATTGTGGGGAGGCACTGTGTAAATTTTTTTAAAGGTACTTTCAGGAGGGGACGTTTGTCAGGAGATAACAAGATGTACAAGAATAGAAATGTTGAACTTTTCTCTCTCTGTTCTAGATAAGTGAACGATGTGCAATAGCTGTATACACCTTCCACTTCGTAAGCGTATTTTGGGACATTGTCCAGCTTGGTAAACCAGAGGAAACAGAAATATTAAATTTCCTATTCCAAAACACAATATCATCGCTGAGATTCTAGGTCCTCCTAGTAGTTCCTTCAAAGTAAATCACAAAATGTCTCCAAAGAACTTCAAAAGGTCTTCGACTATATCCATATTTGATTTGCTTTTTTGATTTGTAACACAGTGATCTAGTATTATTTACCTCATGACGTTTCCAGCATAAATTACTCACTGCTCATAATCACATCACAATGTAATCACACTACTCTCGACATCTGATTTTTATACTTACGTCACTTTATATGTAACAAAGATGTTGCGTCATTTATATTACACGTGTTGGGTGTTGACTGATTCGATGAACAAACATTCAGTAATCAATCTCTCACAATCTCCACCTAATTATATTTGACTTAAGTACAGTGGCTTTATCCTACCCACTCAATTGTGTGGTTGTGTGTTAATGCATGCATTGCAATAGTCAACTTTTTTTCTAGATTATTGATTTTATTTAGGTCTGTCATTCTTTATTTGGCTAAATTCCTATATTCGGCTAATGTAACTGACCCCGTCCGACTAGTTTGACCTATATACTTGACCTCACAATCATTACATGGAATTTGATAGATTAGATTACGTTCCTTGATTGGTTCTATCGTACAAAGTTTATCACTCAAAATCATAGTTGGGAAGACATAGCTTTACAAACGTTTAATCCTACACCAAAAATATGGTGGCGATATGTGGATGACACATTGACTAATATGCTGAAATCAGAACATATCGACTATTTCCTCACACTTATAATAAACTCACTAGTAAACACAATCCAATTCACTTACCAGGTAGAAAATGATCAAGGAGAATTACGAATGTTCGATTGCATGATAAATCGAAGGACAGATAGTGGTTTGGATAGTGTTGTCTGGAGAAAATCAACACATTCCAACAGGTATCTAGACTTTGAGTTGTCTCATGCAATGTGAGTTAAGGCAGGATTAGTGGAATGTCTGAATGGTGTAGCTAGAAGACTGACTAGTCAGTGAGAAGAGTTAGAAAAAGGAGTGGAACACATGAAAGAAGCACTAGTAGTTAATAATTATGCTCCGCAGTTTATTAAGAAGCTCTTATGGACACACAAAAACGAGTGCGACTAATAACGACAACACGAGCAAAAAGGAGTTCACAGCCTCCATTGTATTACCCTATGAGGAAGGTACCTAAGAAACTTTACGTAGAATCCTCAACAAAGCAGGAATTAGGGTGGTATTGGAACCTACAACCTCACTGAGAGATAAACTTTGTCGGCTGGCTTCAGGACCCGATAGAACCAATTAAGGAAAGTAATATAATATATCAAATTCCATGTAATGATTGTGAGGTCAAGTATATAGGTCAAACTAGTCGGACGGGGTCAGTTACATTAGCCGAATATAGGAATTTAGCCAAATAAAGAATGACAGACCTAAATAAAATCAATAATCTAGAAAAAAAGTTGACTATTGCAATGCATGCATTAACACACAACCACACAATTGAGTGGGTAGGATAAAGCCACTGTACTTAAGTCAAATATAATTAGGTGGAGATTGTGAGAGATTGATTACTGAATGTTTGTTCATCGAATCAGTCAACACCCAACACGTGTAATATAAATGACGCAACATCTTTGTTACATATAAAGTGACGTAAGTATAAAAATCAGATGTCGAGAGTAGTGTGATTACATTGTGATGTGATTATGAGCAGTGAGTAATTTATGCTGGAAACGTCATGAGGTAAATAATACTAGATCACTGTGTTACAAATCAAAAAAGCAAATCAAATATGGATATAGTCGAAGACCTTTTGAAGTTCTTTGGAGACATTTTGTGATTTACTTTGAAGGAACTACTAGGAGGACCTAGAATCTCAGCGATGATATTGTGTTTTGGAATAGGAAATTTAATATTTCTGTTTCCTCTGGTTTACCAAGCTGGACAATGTCCCAAAATACGAATTTGATATATTATATTACTTTCCTTAATTGGTTCTATCGGGTCCTGAAGCCAGCCGACAAAGTTTATCTCTCAGTGAGGTTGTAGGTTTCATTCCACCCTAATTCCTGCTTTGTTGAGGATTCTACGTAAAGTTTCTTAGGTACCTTCCTCATAGGGTAATACAATGGAGGCTGTGAACTCTTTTTTGCTCGTGTTGTCGTTATTAGTCGCACTCGTTTTTGTGTGTCCATAAGAAACAAACAGCATCATTCTTACTATTTATTATTTGTCCCTTGTGTTCCTAATGGAATATAAAGCTTCAGTACCACGTCTCCAGTGCACTCTGTTCTCTGCAAACTTTTGAACCTCGCTCCACGACAACCCAGAAGCTCTCATTTTTCCAAGCACGATCTCTTCCCATCTGGGTTCCACTCGAGGGCCTGGCGCATGATGTCCCGGAATGGTCTTCTCAGTGTATGCCCAATCCATTTCCACTTCCTTCTGCATATTTATTGAACGGTAGCTTCCTGGCTAGTTGGTTGTCAGCCGTCCAGAGTTCCTTGTTGCTTATTTTCTCTGGCCATCTGAGCTTCAGTAACGAGCCAGCGTGGTAGTTGTTGATGAATGTCTTTAGTTTGTTGGAAATGCCTTTCGCAACGCGCCAAGTCTTTCAAACATCACATAGAAGAACTGACGTGACGTTGGTGCTGAAAATCCGGATGTTATTTTTTATGCTGAGTAGAGTTCAGTAGATCTCCACACTGATTTCAGGTTAATGAACGCCTGTCTTGCTGTCTTTCTAATCCTGGCTGGCTTTGACGTCCTCGTCTGTGCCACCTGTAGTTGAAACAGTGCTGCCCGGGATAGGTGAAGGAGGCTACTTCCTTTAAGTTTCTCCCGTTGGTGGTGATTGGAACTTGTTGTTGTTGTTGTTGGTGTTGGTTGGGTATCATCATCACCTCTGTCTTCTCTAAGTTCACTGGAAGTCCCATCTTCACTGCCCTGCCTCTTCTGTCAACTTTTTGGTTTTCCCCTGTAGATCTTCAAGTATGTGTGACATTAGGCATAAGTCATCAGGTTAACCCAAGCATATGAATTAGTTCATCACTGCTGATAATAACAATAATACTATCACAGGATGTCGCTTTCAGTGGTGTGATCTTTGACTGTAGGAATCAGTCAGCGTTATCAGTTATGTCAAGGATGTGTTTACTAATGAGTGTCACGTGAAAGAAACTAGTAATCAGAGCTAGTTTTTGTTTATACTCTATAGTTTATTACCAACTAGATTTCGCCCAACTTCTGAATTACGTAACTCATCAGACATTCTATGAGTTAAATTTCAGTAAGTAGGCTATGTAAGTAACTCAAGTAACCAAAGCATCTCTCGACTTGATGATTAATGAAACGTTATCAAAAGAGTATCTTTCGGACCTAATATTAATGATGGATAGTGCCTAGCAATGGAATCTACCAAGTGTGTTTCGTCTTTTTGGGACTTGTCAACTGGGAGTCATCTGCCCCCCCCCCCCACGGTGAGTAATGTTTTCCACAATAAAACTAAAAACCGTTACCAATAGCTTTAAAACGCCAAGGCTCTACACACAAGGTGAATGATGAATTCCCTCCTAATCTGGTATAAGGAAGCTGAAAAATTGTGAACCAGGTTTCTTTAAAGTTTCTCTGTGTATAAACAATGTCTAATGTTATGACGTATGAAGATATCGAATTTTGTGCACTATTCGAGTGTGGAATTCATGACGTATTATTTATTGTTTTTATTATGAAAGATTAGCCAGATTTACCCGGATCTCTGTGAGTAATGGTTTTTCCACTGAGGCGGATCAAACCAGCTAACAATGTAACTTTTAACTTTCTTAATTAAAGAAAATCTGAGTAAACTTACCGGACTAAGGTGTTTAATACAGCATAGTATTGACAGAGATAAGAATGAGCTTCATCTTCATAGTACATTAGAAGGACATGCTAACAAGCTTTTGTAAATCTGATGGGAAGGGTATTCGCAAAATAATTCAGCTGTATAGGATTTTGATTACAGGTTGATATTCATCATGAACTGACATCATTAGAAGAAATAATAGACACCTGGGAGCACTGGATATGTGTTTCATCTCAGTATGAGACTCTTTCTTAGTGCGCACCAGTGACCCCACCCTCCAGAGTGCCTAATCCAGAACCTTCAAGTTCTGGTAGTCAGCATGCTACTACTGAGCCACTAGGTTGAAGTACAGTAGTCCATATTTCCAACTTCTGTCAGTTCACGGTATAGTATAACCTTCGTCTAACTGCTTGTTTGAACATTTGTCCTCATGTCAAATGTGGTTGGCATCATCGCTCATGAAGTCTCATTGGAACTTCGGGAATCACATTTGGAAGCTAGACACCAATGAGCACTAGATTAATTCAATTTTGATGTTTGTAGGGATTTATTTATTGATTTTCATCAGCTGTATGCAATATTAATTATTAGGTAAATGACTACTGTAAAGCACTTAGCCAAACCTAACGTGAAAATTTGGAAGCATTGTGGAAGTGTTTCATTCTAATCCAGGACTCATCAGCAGTCCCTACCCACGACCGAATAACTGATTACGTTTTAGCATTTTAACTCTCATATTGCTGCGAAATTCCAGCAACATATCAACATCCTCTATGTAATGCTGCTTTATTAACTGAGGTTGCATACGGTTGATGAAAGCTGTCTGGAATCAAATGACGTTCTCTTATTGCCTCCGATGAGTTATTCAAGTTCACTGAGTGAACTAAGCGTATGAAATATTAACAGTGTGTTACAGACATAAAATCATTCTGTCAATCTAGTTGGTGTTTCAATTTTTTTTTAAATTGACTTTTGTTCTAACTGCCAAAACTATGTTGAATGCCAGAACCGTGTAAATTCACTCATTCCATTTTGATAGATGAAAAGAAATTTAGGAAACAAAGAGACAAAGAGAGGAATACTAAAACCGTAGCCAGAAATGGATTTTACACTCGTTTTTTTTTTACTCAACTATTTCATTTTTCACTGTTTTACAGCTAAAATTGACTGGAAATAATCAATATTTGAATGAAAATCCTTTGAGACTTAAAAATATAAGAAGAGATGGGTGTTTATCAATATTAGCTGTTCATAAACATTTCATCTACATGAATTGGTATGTCAATCTTCACCTCAGTTTGCATATAGAATAAAAAGGAGCAATAAGATAACGGGTTATCACTTTTTTTTAATTGGTCCTCGCTTCCTAGGTTTTTATTATCGATGGTATATGTTTAGCAATGTGTCATGTATCCGGTACCAGTACTGTATGTTCACAATTAAAACTCTTTTCTCTATACTCGTGTGGTTGTAATAATTTTCATGTGGTTTGACTCAAATTTTGTGAAAGATTAACACTAGAACACAGTGCACTATAGTGTTATATCACTCAGATTAGTTTCCAGAATATAAATTTGATTGGTTGACTTTGGTGGGCACTGAGAACATAGAATGTGACAAATAAATTGATTACCCTGTACTGGCTAGTTTATGTGCATACCTCAGTCCTGAACGGAATCAAACAGGAAATGAATCACTAAGTAGTCGATTTGTTTCACCTCAAAGTTGAGTGACACGGATTCCTCATGGACTGAGAGACAAAATTAGCGCAGAACCTCTCACACATTTCTTAGAAAACGGTTAGTAAGAATACTTAAGCTTTAGAAGATGTCAAGGAGTGAATAAATCTACGCCACTATGACAGATTTTCAGCTATGTCGCCAAAAATCCTCATCTACTGATTCTCATCGCCCTGAGGACCCCATTCAGGTAGTCTTCGCTTGTCTAAAAGGCTCAGACCAACAACTGGGTACTTCATCGACTAAAGCCTCGTCTTGGTCTGACCACCGCGAACCCTCTTCCAATCTATTCCCACTTCTTGTAGCACTGCACGTCGAGGTAGGCAATGGATCGGCATGTACAATAAATGTCAAACAGCATATGAATTTCGGTATGGTCGCAGTTAGGGCAAGGTGATGGGTAAAGTAGGTCTTCTAACTATCTCCTAATCTCCAGCTCCAAATATCTGTCTATCTCATTTAAGTAATAAAACAAAGGCGTAAGGAAGAAAAATTTTCCTGGCAAAGATTTCATGTATTAAACATGAATATACAATCGTATTTACAATCAATGAAAACAAATTACAGTCTGTTGTTAATCAATAAGGACACGTGAATACCTTTCATGTTCAAAAAGAGAAAATAAAGTTCCTGAAGACTCAATAAAATTACTACTTTAGCCATAGTGTGATTAACGAGTCCCGGTAATGTTTTACAACACGAAGATCAGATTTAAGGGTGTGAACGACCCGATGATAAGAGTACACGTAGATGATGTGGTCGAAGTTATTATCGGTGTAATTCTATATTAAATTTGTTTAATTGATTTATAACACAGTGATCTAGTATTATTTACCTCATGACGTTTCCAGCATAAATTACTCACTGCTCATAATCACATCACAATGTAATCACACTACTCTCGACATCTGATTTTTATACTTACGTCACTTTATATGTAACAAAGATGTTGCGTCATTTATATTACACGTGTTGGGTGTTGACTGATTCGATGAACAAACATTCAGTAATCAATCTCTCACAATCTCCACCTAATTATATTTGACTTAAGTACAGTGGCTTTATCCTACCCACTCAATTGTGTGGTTGTGTGTTAATGCATGCATTGCAATAGTCAACTTTTTTTCTAGATTATTGATTTTATTTAGGTCTGTCATTCTTTATTTGGCTAAATTCCTATATTCGGCTAATGTAACTGACCCCGTCCGACTAGTTTGACCTATATACTTGACCTCACAATCATTACATGGAATTTGATATATTATATTACTTTCCTTAATTGGTTCTATCGGGTCCTGAAGCCAGCCGACAAAGTTTATCTCTCAGTGAGGTTGTAGGTTCCAATACCACCCTAATTCCTGCTTTGTTGAGGATTCTACGTAAAGTTTCTTAGGTACCTTCCTCATAGGGTAATACAATGGAGGCTGTGAACTCCTTTTTGCTCGTGTTGTCGTTATTAGTCGCACTCGTTTTTGTGTGTCCATAAGAGCTTCTTAATAAACTGCGGAGCATAATTATTAACTACTAGTGCTTCTTTCATGTGTTCCACTCCTTTTTCTAACTCTTCTCACTGACTAGTCAGTCTTCTAGCTACACCATTCAGACATTCCACTAATCCTGCCTTAACTCACATTGCATGAGACAACTCAAAGTCTAGATACCTGTTGGAATGTGTTGATTTTCTCCAGACAACACTATCCAAACCACTATCTGTCCTTCGATTTATCATGCAATCGAACATTCGTAATTCTCCTTGATCATTTTCTACCTGGTAAGTGAATTGGATTGTGTTTACTAGTGAGTTTATTATAAGTGTGAGGAAATAGTCGATATGTTCTGATTTCAGCATATTAGTCAATGTGTCATCCACATATCGCCACCATATTTTTGGTGTAGGATTAAACGTTTGTAAAGCTATGTCTTCCCAACTATGATTTTGAGTGATAAACTTTGTACGATAGAACCAATCAAGGAACGTAATCTAATCTATCAAATTCCATGTAATGATTGTGAGGTCAAGTATATAGGTCAAACTAGTCGGACGGGGTCAGTTACATTAGCCGAATATAGGAATTTAGCCAAATAAAGAATGACAGACCTAAATAAAATCAATAATCTAGAAAAAAAGTTGACTATTGCAATGCATGCATTAACACACAACCACACAATTGAGTGGGTAGGATAAAGCCACTGTACTTAAGTCAAATATAATTAGGTGGAGATTGTGAGAGATTGATTACTGAATGTTTGTTCATCGAATCAGTCAACACCCAACACGTGTAATATAAATGACGCAACATCTTTGTTACATATAAAGTGACGTAAGTATAAAAATCAGATGTCGAGAGTAGTGTGATTACATTGTGATGTGATTATGAGCAGTGAGTAATTTATGCTGGAAACGTCATGAGGTAAATAATACTAGATCACTGTGTTACAAATCAAAAAAGCAAATCAAATATGGATATAGTCGAAGACCTTTTGAAGTTCTTTGGAGACATTTTGTGATTTACTTTGAAGGAACTACTAGGAGGACCTAGAATCTCAGCGATGATATTGTGTTTTGGAATAGGAAATTTAATATTTCTGTTTCCTCTGGTTTACCAAGCTGGACAATGTCCCAAAATACGCTTACGAAGTGGAAGGTGTATACAGCTATTGCACATCGTTCACTTATCTAGAACAGAGAGAGAAAAGTTCAACATTTCTATTCTTGTACATCTTGTTATCTCCTGACAAACGTCCCCTCCTGAAAGTACCTTTAAAAAAATTTACACAGTGCCTCCCCACAATTCAGATACCTTTCGATTTCGTCTTCTATGCATAACCGAATCATAGATGAATGATAAGCTTAGACTTGATCCCTTTGTTCCAAAACTACCTGAACTCACTGATCTTACCATGGCTCTTCTTTTGTCATTGAGAACTTTCCATTCTACTCTTGAACATGACGGCAGTCATGTGTCCTTATTGATAAACAATCGGCTGGCATTTCAAATTAGCATTCATTATGAACTGACATCAGTTGGAGAAACACTGGATGACTGGGAGCACTGGACAGCTGTTTCGTTTTCCTAGTATGAACTCACTAGGTTCCCCCCCCCCTTCTTGACCACGACTTCTCACTGGAGCTATAGTAAATACATCTCGAAGTTGGTCACCAGTGATCACTAGATCAATTTAATTTGGGGGTTTTGAGAGTATTTATTGATCTCAAGTAAGGTTTCATCATGAACTGACATGAAATGTGATGAGAGCGAGGATTAATACTCAACGATGAAACTGGGTAATGGTTGCGCTATGTCGTGTACTGACAGAATTTGGAAATATGAACCAGCGGCTAAATGGTAACGTGCTGGCCGAAGAACCTGAAGGTTATGTTTGTGCACTGCTGAAGAGTTCCGCACTAGGAGGAAACACAAATCCAGTGCTCTCAGTCTTCCAATGTTCCTCTAAGTGATGTTACTCCGTGATAAATACTCACGTGGACTCAATAAATTCTCTTAAAACTCCCAAATTAAATAGACTTTTATTTGTTTCTTGTGATTTTAAATACGATTGTGCATTCAGCTTTAGTATTTGAAGTTGTCAGGAAGAAAATTTTCTTCACTTTCAGATCCTTGTTTCATCACTCAGTATATATGTGAATTTTTAAATATATTTTGCATGTTCACTGAAGGAAACTTGTCATATAGAAGAAATAAAGTGATCTGCTTTACCTTTTATTTATAAAATAATAAATAGCTTTAGGATTATTACTGAATAATTATCATAAAAATATAGGCATTTTATATTGAGAATATGAATATTTAATACCCATTGGATTGGCAATAACTAACCAATCAATCAATACAAAGAGATATACTAGTTAATTATCGAATTAATCAACTGATGAAAGGAAAAGCTTTCAGATATATATTCAATCGATTTTATATTTGAATAAATCAATATAATGGTATCTAGAATAAATCATACCAGTTTAGTTTGGAATACATATATATATATATATATATATATATATATATATATATATATATATATGAACATACTGAATAATTTTGCGTCAACAGTGATGAGCTTTAGTATTATTCCTAGTATTATACCGTCGTTGATTGGACAGAAAGTATCGGTGTCTATCGGCATATGGGCTCCTGTCCGTATGCCTTGATATTGCCTGCGTCCTTAATTATATAATAATCATGGATATGCCAATACAGACTGATCACTTCGGTCCAGTCAATAACTGTATAATACAAACAATTGAAATAAAACTATACCCATTGCACAAGAAGTGGCTATCGTCTCTCAGTGGTCTAGAGGATGACGCTCTGGTGTTTGCAGCAATCGGTGCCGAGTTCAGATGCTGATGGAAACAAAATCACTTACAGGGAGGAAGGCACATCTAGCTGACGAGTCTGAATTAGGATGAAATGCGCATCCAGCATTCCACTGCCTGCCACTATCCATCATTACTATGATATTGAGCTTTCGTTTATCAGTTTGTTAACAGCATTATACAATTGAGATAATTAACTCAGAAAAGTCTTCCGTAAACAGTAATAATGGAATCATTTGTTACTGGGATTCAATTCAAAGTAGTTGATTATTTAATTGATTACACAGCTTACGTAACACTTTAAAGTCATAGTTTAATAGAACAATAGGAAGGTGTTAATGAGAGTCGAATGATGTAAACTGTGAAAGATAATTTGATGGAATGTAACTCATGTTAGGCGACAAAATAGGTTAAACGAATGTGCCAAGGTAGTTGTAGCGGCGACATTTACTTTTCTTGAACACATAACTCAGGTTATTTGATCCTATTTGCTACTTCTTCTTCAGTATGAATGATTCACAGATGGGTAGGTTTTTGGCAAGTTGATGAGAACTCAGTACAAGATGGAAAGTGATTTATTCATTTCCACCTTGTGGTCCGTTTCAAACAAGTCAGATAATTTGGTCTCTACCGCACCTCTACTTAGTCACGTTGAAGAGTGTTTGCGGGCTCAGAAAGTTGAATTTCTAGACCAGTGACCAATGTAACAAGCTCCACAGGAGCAGTTGAACTGATAAACACAACTGGAAGTGGTCAATCTCAGGGGATTAAACTTTCAGTCTCAGAGTCTCATATAGAAAACATTATCTGAAAACAAAATCTCAATATTGTTGAAGCATAACTCATTATTATGTACATATAACTGTAGGATCTGATGACAAGTTATCCAAAACAATATTTTATCTTCACTCAATTAACTTTTAACTTGTATTAATTAGTTCTTACAGCGATACGAATTACTAAAGGCTATTTATAAAATTACAGAGAATATGAAAAAATGAATTAGAAACTGTATTAGCGTATATACACTGCTATCAGTTAAGAAGTGATACAGTTTCTGTACATTTAAAACTATAAATTATTCTGTAACACCTTCAAGATGTATATTTATTTCAGTAAATTTGAGAATTGAATACCACCGGTATATCCACTTCCTACTTATCAGCTTTCTAACGCACTATGTGATGGCATGGTAATTTCCTTCCTCATTTTCACAGCATAAGTATCAGTGGGCTCCTTAATTAATATGTTTCTTTACAATATACATGAAAAAAGTATCCCATAATAGATTTGATATATACAGCAAACAGTGTGATACAGTATCATTTCATTGATGACGTTTCGAGCATACATTACTCATTGCTCATAATCATATCAATATAATCACGCCACTTTCAACATCTCAATTTCATAGTCCTATCACCTCATATTCTTCATTCCCAGTGGTGGTAAGATTATCCATTTCTCTGGTATAGGTGCTGATTCATTCCTATGACATGTGTTGAGTATTGATCCGATCTATCTCAGTCTCCTCTTAACTATAATGGACTTGACTACAATGATTTTATCCCATCCAACACTATTGTGTGGTTGAGTGTTCACGCATGCATTGCAACAGCCAAGTCCCTTTTTCCAGATCATTCATCTTATTCGAGTCTGTCATACTATATGTAGCCCAGTTCCCATGTTCCACTAATCTAACTGATGTCGACCAGCTAGTTTCACCTACGTACTTAACCTCACTTACAGTAATTGTATGGGATTCGGTTAATGCAATTATTTCTTCTAATTGGTTCCATCGGATCCTTAAGCCAAGCGACAAAGTTTATCTGTGAATGAGTTTGTAGATTTAATTCCAGCTTTGTTAAAGACTCTATATAAAGTTTCTAATGCTCCATCCTTTTAGGGTGTTAATGATATCATTGTGTTTCTTGTGTGTTTGTAAGATTTTCTAATAAACTTCGCTTTTTGATGTGTGTCAGTTGTTTGTTTAGGTCCATGGACTGACTGGTGAGTTTTCTAGCTCCATCATCCAGACATTTCACTAAACTTGAGTTAACTGACATTGGATGGGATGACTTTAAGTTTAGACACCTATTGGAATGTGTTGGTTTCCTGTAGACGGTAGACGGTAGTACCCAAACTACCGTTCGTCCTTCCTTTTATTCTCCAACTCAATTCATTTACGAGGTTAAAAAGTGAACAAGGAGAATTACCAATGTTATTTATTTTCCTTTATTCAATTCCACAATAGCCGATTGGTTTCTTGAGTAACTTCTTACAGAAAATAAGTATGTTAAATACATTTCAAAATGATTACTATTAAAAAGAGGTTGCCATACTTACACGCAGTTGTTCCACAGTTTCCTTGGAATTAGCGTCTGTAACTTCCTAGAATGGAATAGACATGATATCAAGATACGGTTTTGACGAAAAAGGACATCGGTTTTATTTATGCATAAATTTATTGATGAACATCACTAAGTATGAAACAAGGGATAATACGATCGTTAAAAAAATCACGTTTGCATAAAGCTGTTTCATACGTGTGTATGTACACGTTTGTCAACAAAAGGATGATGTACTATTTCAATATCCAGATGTGAAACATAGTGATGTATCAGTAAATACAGTGGTAGTCAGTTCTACCATTCTAAAAATGTAGTTTACTTCAGGAAATAGTAAATCAGTAATTTGATGTAAAAGAAGTACCACCACTTGGCTATTAAATCACACATCATATAATTTAAGTATATCTGTGGCTTATTGGTTTGGGAAGATGACTTTCAACTGATTATTCACGGGTTCGAGGCCCATTCCACCTACAAAGGTTTCGGAAGCCAGTTATTGGTATCATTAGCCATTACATAATGAGTGTGGCTCAGTGCCCACTGCACGAATGTGTACAAGATAAATGGTTTAACGTATCCATGTTCTTGACAGTCATAATAGTTGTGATAAAATTTAGCTTGAATACTATTCTAATTGCAGTGTATAATTAGGCTAGCGTACAATACTATTGCTACACAGTGTCTCTGTCAAGTAATAAACGACGGCCACTTTGAAATTTGATCTGCAAAATTTTGCACTGAACATATACATCAACCTTTTTCCTAACAATTTGTTTCAATCACTAAAATATGTCCTTTGAACGAATGAGATGTTCTATTGCACATTTTTAAAATGTTATCAACTCTCTGTTTCTCTAGTTGAAAATAAAATAGAGAAAAGAGGTCAGCTTGTATGAAAGTGGACTTTTCAGTGAGCAAAAGTATATCATACTTCTATCCCTCGGTTACTAGGCTTGAGTTCCAGATTCTTGTACTGACTGAATGAACCACCACCCCCAAAGTTACGTTAGTGTTTCTGTTGATTTTTGTTCTAGACCGGACGCTTACCAAACTCAGCTGGATGTTTCTTATTATGGCTTTGAACACTGTTATTATTAACATCATTCAGATGCAATAACCATTTCGTCTGAAAATATTGTTCTGGGAGTAACTTCGTTGAAAAACTACATGGTGAGAATTCTATACTGTATCATACATATTGTTTAGAATAAAGCTATTATTATTATGATTGATTCTTATTATTATTACTTAGGATTGAATTCAACACAGACTGATATCAGTTGGAGGAACATTAGAAACCTAGCAGTACTGGACAGCTGTCTTGTTCAAGTATGGGATACCTCAGCTTCGACAGGTGATTCCCAAAGTTCCAATGAGAAGTCATGACCAGTGGAGCCAACCAAGTCAAACATTAAAGCAGTTACTCAATGATGAAATTGGATGTAGGTCACGCTATATCGTGAACAGACAGAAGTACGAAATATGGACGACTGGATTCCAACTAAGTGGTTCAATGGTAACGTGATGTTCACTGAACCTGAAGGTTCTAGGTTCGATCCCTGGTGGGGTCATGGGTACAGACTGTTGAGGAGTTGCATACTAGGATGAAATAGTTGTTCAATATCCCCACATTTCCAATGTTCCCCCGACTGATGCTAGTCCATCATGAATTCTAACTAAAATCAATTAATAAAACTCCACAAACCTGCAGATAAAATTATTATTACGGAAGAAATCCTGAGAATGCTAATCATCACAAGAACGGAGTCCACTCTGAATTTATTTCAGCATATAAAACAAGACTAATCCGCTAGATTTTTAAGCATGATGATTTCCCAGTGTCAGGCATATTGGCAAGGCATAAACTGTGTTGATTTTCAGGATTAGCGTTGAATCACAGACTGTGAAATTGTACACCAGATTTCCCCCGGGAAGTTGGTTGGTATTATTACCTACTGCAAATATTTTTGGTTTATAAGTAAGATTTAGCGAAATTACGGTGAAAGGATGTGATCACTCTTTAACAACGTGAACAGGAAAAAACATATTGCTATCTGAATATGATAAAGTTGATGAAGTTAGATATACTGATTATTAACATCTTTTAGGATTTATCATATTTTGTACCGAAATGGTGGCAATCAGCAAGCTAAATTTCATTAACTTAAAGTAATAGTAAGCGGCTATTTACGCTGCTTCAAGACACTAGCGAGTAGAAAACGAATTTAATCAAATCATCCACAAAAAGGATGGGTCTCTTATAGCCAATGCCTACGCATTTAAGTTCACAAGAGCAAGCCATTGGGTCTCCGATTGCTGATTACGTGGATTTTAAAGATTCAATGCAGTGACCAGGTATGCTCAACTCAACAACCACACTCAGATGCTATATGCACATATGAGAAACAGACTGTATACACGCATCACGATTACAGAGTTCTCGTGCGTAATGCCTGTTATCCAATTCGGCATGCAGTTCACACGTTCAAAGCACAATACGAAAGTGACATTGAGATCTTATGAGATAAGCAATGGTGTTTTCATGACATTGATCGTTGGCAATGATAGAAGAGTGATACGTTGAGGAAACAGTAAGAGGTGTGATATTGTTATGAGGAGATGGAGGCAAAGGAGGAGATGGAGTTGAGGAGGATGGATTATGTTTGATTGGGTCTCGCTTACTTCAGGCAACATGCAGACGGTTAACAATTCCCGCCTGTCCATACCATGCAAGTCTGTCTCTTCATAAGACATCTGAGTGAGGAAACGACTTGTATGAATGCAAACCTTTCTTCAGATCAGTCACACACAGACTTCTATGGGTTGTTGTTTTGAGGTTTGAGGTTTGTCCAACGTCGGATGGAGAGAACCCATGTTGTCGGTAATGGGAGGTTGTGAGGCATGGATGGGTGTGTTATTTTTGTGACGAACCTTTTCTAGCACCTCGTTCTCATAGGGAAGGTGGGACCGGTGTGTCACTGCTGGTCGGCGGTGTGAAACGCCTCACTACTGTCACACATCATCCAGCCAGTAGTATGACTTCACACTCAAACCCCTATTGTCGTGTACTAATTTGTACTACAACGGTAACTGCCGTTCATATTATCACTGTCCAACAAACCTTTGTGACATGGTAGGACCTCGACAGAACAGGTGTGACATCAGTAAATATTTCTGTGTCATTATAATATAGAAGCCTGTTCACCATGTTAATGTACCAGCTACTGACTGGAAGACCAACCTAGTAGTTTTTTGCCACTGTTTCGCTGCTAACATAATGCCCGATAATTAATTGTGTGCTGTTTATATATAGTTGCTATTTGAACTCATGTGAACCTGTAAAAGCTTACTAGGAGTGATTAACTGAACTGGTGGTAGACAGCGGTATCCACTTCAGATGAATGGTGTCACCGTTTCCTCTAGGCTTTTTTACAGATAAGATAACGGATATTATCCTAGGTACCTCAAAATTCACTAGGACTGATTTACCTTCTGGAAGATATCTAGCTGAAGTACGCAGTCAACATTGTCGTATGGGGAGAAGAATGACTACATCGCAGTCATCTGATCGGCGTGTGCAGAAATCTGATTAGGTTTGGCATGTGTTTTCAACTCGTCAGATGTGGATCGATGCTTTAGGATTGGTCGACGCTGACTCATAGTTTCAGGATAAGGGTTGGTTGGTTGACTGGGCTGACTGTCTCACTTATTCGTGAAGTGTCATTGGGCCGAAACCACTGACTCCTGACGAATTTGAAATATTCGGCTACATATTGAAGGATGAGTATACTACACCATAGTCCGTTCCGTCCACTTATAAGGCTATGAGATATGGCAGCTGAATGCAGAAGATACGAAAAAAAGTTAGTTTTTTTTTACTATAGCTCCCTTCGTAACATTGCTTGTGTGTGACTGACGCTAAGTGTAAAGTAATAGGTGATTAGGGCAAGGCAGTTGAAAGCCACTGCCAACCTAAATGTATGATCTAATTCAAACTAGATGTAGGTTTAGAGAAAGTTAATGTTGGTTATATCACCACACGGTACAAGCTCATGTAGTCTTTGACTTTATGTTTGAACGCCGTAGACTATCTGACTGTAATCCTCAAGGTACAAGTAATCAATGGTTACAGCCTCTCGGTAACAGTGATGAAAATCAATTACCTCTCAGCATCTTCAAAAGTTTAAACATTCCTACTAATCTTTGAGTTTTAATTATCTCACACTTCATAACTTTTGTCTACTCAAGTATCACTACTTTCATATCAACTTCTTTCTTTCATGCTTCAAAGCAGCATGAAAACTTGAACTGATACATTTTCATGTGACGTTTTACGATGATTTACCTTCCTGGATCTTTATCCATTTCATAATATTATCTTGAAATCCTCAACTAATACAATTCAGATCAAACTTCAAAAGTTTAGAACCCATTTTGAACTCTCATTTTCTAATTTCTAAATTAGACGAACAACTGACAAACTAACTGTCGACTTCACGGTTCATACTGAAACATTTGACACATAAGTAGTTTTACAACTACTCAACTATGGTGTCAATAAGGCTACCATTGGTAAAAACCATGACAAGCTGATAAAGAGTAATATCTGACTCTAAAGTGTCATGAACTAATTAACTATCCTGCTGAATTACAACAGTGAATAGTATTCAACCAGCAGTATTTATCTGCATGTTTTGTATGTAACTTAGAAACCAGACGAATCTAAAATACTCATGTTATACCTGGCAAAGTTGGAAAATGGTCCTTTGAAGGATCAAACTGTCAATACGGAGTTGTACTGCGGGTATATGGATGATATTTTTTAGTCTTTGATAAGAATCTTTGCATTAGTTCTATTCTGAACCACTTCAACAAAACTTATCCATCAATTCATTTTACATATGAAAATGATTTGATACATTTTCTTGATGTACTAATGACAAGAAAAGAAGACAGTTCTATACTCAGAAGTTTATGTAGATAGCCAAACATCTAAGGCCCAGTATACACACTTTCTCAGTCCCGTTCTGATGAAGCACAAATCTTATGTAATCAGGTTCCTGGCATTTACAGTAACATTGGTCTGTATCAAGGAGTGTGTTGAAAAAAACCTTCAGTGTATCCATGGTATTCTAAGGGAAAACGGATATCCGGATACGTTCATCAAAGTTAACATCAATTACATTGATCCTAAATGAGAATTGATGACAGGGGAGAAGGAGCCTTTGTTTCTGTGACTACAAATCAAAAGGATACGCTCCAGGTGATATTCTATCACAACGTCTAGCTACAGCAGTCAATAGGACGTTTTATGCAGTTTGGCTATGTGTATCACTCAGTAGTCGGCCACTGCTTAGTCCGAGACTAAATAATAGCCTATCTAATCTTAGCTCTTTTTTCCTGCATATATCAGCTTAATTTCCCGTGTGGAACACGTGACATAAGAAGTACGATTAGGCAGGTGCGTCTCCGGATAGGAGAACATTTACCAGCTTGGCTCGAAAAGGGAGAAGTGAAAGTGATGAAAAGTTCCATCTTAGTGCACCTAATCGTTACAGCGCATCACGTAGATGCTAACAAAGCTTTCAGTGACTGATCAAACCTGAACAGGGGACTCAGAAAGGACATGTTCAAGCGTTATTCCTACCTTGATTGCCAGATTTTGATTTCGAGACCAGTTAAACTCAGCTTTGTAAATCACGAATATTCTCATTTAAAGGGGATCATTACAAGTACGCTTGCCACAAAATATATTTCAATGTGAGATAGAACCTAGTTGAACTGAAGTCTAACCATCAAACCACGATGAGATGAAAGTATCCATTCCCTGTTTTTATCAGTCTTCTTAAAGATGGCAAGTATATCAACCTGCAGGGTCAATAAAATTTCTGTTTGTCAACCCTAAGTTATTAACTATCGATCCAAGAGGATAGGGAATATAGGGGAATATGTTAGCATTGTGTGATAATCCTCATAAATGTTATGTAAGAACCACGATGTTCGATTATCATATTATGATGATCTCATCGCTGAAGTTTATCTTTACAAGATATATGTTGATGACATCATAGTGATTTGTGAGAGGCATGAGAATATGGCTTGTCTACTAAATAGACTTAACACCGTACAAACTCACATAAACCTGACTTGTTAAAAAGAGAATAATAATCAACTGCCATTCCCAGATATACTCCCGAGTTGATGAGAACACGTGGTTTAATAAGACAGTCAGTTTACAGAAAGCCTACATGGACAGGACAATACCTGAATTTCCATAGTTTTTGTCCAATCCAATACAAGCGAGGTTTAGTAAAATGCCTGTTTAATAGAATCTATCGTATCAGTACACCAGATGCGATGGATGAAGACATCAAATTACTGAGCAAGCACTCATGGAAAATGGATAGCCGATGAAGTTTATAAACCGTTGTAGAGGTCAAGTAGCACCACAGCCAACTCTATACATGGTTCTTAGGAAAAATGTCCATATCACTCTACCATACAGAGGGGAGCGAAATGGTATCATTTTGAGACGTAGGCTGACATCAGCCACTAAGAAAACGTATTACGCAGCGAATCTTACCATTGTGGAGAAAACAAAACACATGCTTCACCAAAAACCTTAACACTGCATCAGTGATTACGTCACATCCCATTGTGTTTGCCAATTTACACGTGTGGGTGGTGACACATACATAGGGAGGAGTAATCGAGTTATGCAGCTGAGGGTGGGAGAACATGTGCCCAAATAGCTTCAAAAATAAACGGAGTGTGAAACAGTGATAAATGCTGTTGGGAGACGACCCTCTTCATCTATAGCTAAACATATCATAGAAACAGTTCACAAAGTTAATGTTCAAACAGCTTTCAAAGTTTTATATAGAAACAGTCAGGGACGTATTCCCAGATTTACAGAAGCCATAGCCATACACAAATTTAAACCACCTTTATGTGTACAAAAACAGTTTGTTATTACACTACACCCACCTTGGTAAACTTTGTTTTCTTACCAAGATTAGGACCAACTATGTCACTTCCTATTTGTCCACATCTTTCTTACTTTTAATCCCCTATTGTGTTAATTGTTGTATTTATCCCCCTCCCAGTCCTCGGTTTAATATATATTGACTTGACAAGTAAATCTCTGATCGGATTGTTCGAAATGTATTGCGCAAATACATCACATTGCTCAGATAAACGTCGTCTTCTAATTACGCTATCGAAATTCATAAAAAGGACTAACTGTTTCAGATCATATTATATATCATAGCTTCCAAAAGAGCCTTGTTAAATTGGATTCGACCTCATGCATCAAATCACACTGTACCGAAATAATAAAAATGACGAGTCTTCTTAATCATCAGTTGATGAGGCGCAGAGTAGCTCAAGGCTGGTTTTAATAACTGTATTTCCAAACACAGTTAACTGGCATTTTTGAAGTCGTCGCTCAGGTTTATACATTACTAAACGGAGTCCTTAGTTTAGCTTCATTTATTACCAGATAATCATCCAACCCGAAAATAATCCCTCAGTGTTTACTGTGAAACACCTTGCTCTACTGAGTAGCTCTAAATAACTAGACGCGCCCCACTACTTGTATTTCTCTTCAGTACTTGCAGCCCATGTAAGGTCTACTGGTCAAGGTAGTAATTGTGCCCACCGATATCAGGGAGACTAGCCATGCATTATATCAAACAATAAATTTAACCTCCTAGAAATTCATATTTTCTTTCCGTCATTATCTTCTCAATACTGCCACAGGTTTATTGTACAATACAATCACTAATGCTGCGTAATTACCATTCATAATATAAGAGGATATTGATAGGTGATAAATAAGAATACTCTTACTTGATGTGCTTGTAGTAGATTAGTTTCACCACAGTCATCATCACCAACGCCACCACCATCAATATCATCATAATCTTCACCAACCTCATGTATAGATCTTTGTAATAATCTGTCTAACTGAGATTTTAGTGTGGCACGTTCAAGGAGTAATTGTTGTCTCAATTGAATAACATCATTCAATTTCTGTTTATAAAAAGTGAATACAAATTTCAAAAAAAGGCGAGAAAAATGTGAAAACATGAAGTTGTTTAAATCTTTAATAATACTGATGAAAAACACAGTTATAGAAAGAGAACCTAGCCTGGATCATGAATTCAAAGCAGTCATAGAAACATGAAGAATTCAAAGATTGTTAGTCAATTGTTTCATTACTGTCCATCCTTCTATGGTAATCATTATCAACGTTGTATGCAATGCAATCTATAACCTTAACCTATTCCTAACATTTTTCTACAATGCTCACATGTTTATACTAGCCAATCTGGATTCAAAAGCGGTGTGACTGGAAATTTATTTCAACACATTTTCAACTTCCCGCAACTTCTAATTTATTATCAACTGATTTACCGTTCAGGGAACGTCTACTTAACTTGGAAAGAAAAAAAACACAAACATTCTGATAAAATACACAATATTTGTATATGTTGACCGAAAATTCAACTGCAGATGAAATGTATTTCATATGTCTTATTTATAACATGATGCTTTAAGACTGCGATATATCGATATCTGGCTAAAGATTGAAAAGTGAAGTGGTGGAATCTGCACATGACTCCAGTTGTTTGAACACTTTGGTCAGCTCTAACTGGCTAATTACAACAAAGTCTCTGTAAGAGTATAATACATTCGTGAGAAATTTGCCACTATACGCTATCTTTGGAGACTTAAAACTGTCCAGTAATCCTTACAACGAAGAGCGTAGTGAATAACAGTCTTCCTTGCTGTAATCCACTTCAGTATTTTTCAACTGTTGATAACATAGATTGGAGATTACCATCCACAGATTTCAGAAAAGCATTCCTTAAGGGACATTCAGACAGATAGCTGCTATCTTGATGTGGTGAACAGGCTTCTATATTATAATGACACAGAAATATTTACTGATGTCACACCTGTTCCGTCGAGGTCCTACCATGTCACAAAGGTTTGTTGGACAGTGATAATATGAACGGCAGTTACCGTTGTAGTACAAATTAGTACACGACAATAGGGGTTTGAGTGTGAAGTCATACTACTGGCTGGATGATGTGTGACAGTAGTGAGGCGTTTCACACCGCCGACCAGCAGTGACACACCGGTCCCACCTTCCCTATGAGAACGAGGTGCTAGAAAAGGTTCGTCACAAAAATAACACACCCATCCATGCCTCACAACCTCCCATTACCGACAACATGGGTTCTCTCCATCCGACGTTGGACAAACCTCAAACCTCAAAACAACAACCCATAGAAGTCTGTGTGTGACTGATCTGAAGAAAGGTTTGCATTCATACAAGTCGTTTCCTCACTCAGATGTCTTATGAAGAGACAGACTTGCATGGTATGGACAGGCGGGAATTGTTAACCGTCTGCATGTTGCCTGAAGTAAACGAGACCCAATCAAACATAATCCATCCTCCTCAACTCCATCTCCTCCTTTGCCTCCATCTCCTCATAACAATATCACACCTCTTACTGTTTCCTCAACGTATCACTCTTCTATCATTGCCAACGATCAATGTCATGAAAACACCATTGCTTATCTCATAAGATCTCAATGTCACTTTCGTATTGTGCTTTGAACGTGTGAACTGCATGCCGAATTGGATAACAGGCATTACGCACGAGAACTCTGTAATCGTGATGCGTGTATACAGTCTGTTTCTCATATGTGCATATAGCATCTGAGTGTGGTTGTTGAGTTGAGCATACCTGGTCACTGCATTGAATCTTTAAAATCCACTTAACTAGCAATCGGAGACCCAACGATTGACTCTGGCAGACTCGTTGACACAGGCTTAGCGTTAATTCCTACGGACCCAAATTCGCTTTTCGACTGAATCGCGGTCAACAATTGTCCGATGAAGGTTCGACCGAATGGGTTTGAAAATTTTGGAATCATCAGGATATCAGCGGATGAATATTCCTAATCTCCGCCTACACACCTGCCGACTGCTATTTAGACTATGCATTGCATGAATTCAGTCAGAAGCTTAAGGTTTTGCTTGGTAAGGGAAACGTTCAGATATAGTCATAATAACCGCTGAATTCAACGCTAAAGTAGAAAGGCTGAGTCAGTTGGAAAGAAATATTAAGGTTATCTACGGAATCCCGTTCGAACGAACAGTCATCGATGATGGTCTGTTGTAATTTTTTTCTGACAGTCACTTATTTGTGGTCGGAACTAACTTTTTGCGTAAATAGAGACACTGTTCCACTCCGCATTCGCCAACATCAGACCAACGATGAACACAGATGGATTATATTTCTATAAGACTTTGTTAAAAGGAGGTCGGTGGAGGATTGCCGGCCTTTCTAGGGTACCTGTTTGCATTCCAATCACATGCTAACACGGGCTCGTGTATGTCTTCTCCTTACTGGTTACAGGAAGCAGGCGATAGTAAAGCCTGTTAATGGTCGATTAAAAGATGGGTCCAAATTTAAGGAAGAGATAGCTAAATGTTTATCTGAGCATGACAGATAAACATGTCCTGAGGAAACTTGGTATGATGTTAAACATGCTGTAGAAATAGCGGTATGGCCAATTGGTAATCTACTTGAGAAAGCAATCAAACATCACTGGGTTTTTTCAGGGTCATCTTAATGAACTGGTGCGAGAAGACCGATTCCAGCTGGATCTGATCACGAAGTGAGGTGGTGGAATACATCAACCACTTCACTCGCTTCAGAAATTGCTTTAGCCGAAAAAAGCTTATGAAATTTCAGCTCGGATACAGAAGGCTTGTTTCTTATTTGCCAGTCTGCATCTTCTGTGCACTGACTAGCGACATATCTGTCAATCTATCAGAGGACGAGTATTCTATTCCTCCCTGTTGTACCGCAGTGAAACATGGCCATTAAAAGTTGAAGGGATGACTATATATATATATATATATATATATATATATATATATATATATATATATATATATATATATATATAACCTGTTAATAATTTGTACTGGTTAGTCTTCTTTTTGAGATGTTAAAGATGTTAGTTTAATAAGTCACTGAATTGACCATACTCAGTTGGATAACAAAGTCAAGGAGCGAATTGAAGATCTTATTATTTATGAAGAAACGGCGATAGAATGCTTTCTTTTCAAGTGAAATTCAACCATCTTTTTGAGATGCAACCCATTAGAAGATTGTACACAAGACTGTACGGTACGTGGCTACTGCTAAAACGTCGAGAAGTAGGATTTAATTTTATTCAGCTTACTTCATCATGTCTAAGATAAAACAAGACTATTGAAAATTAAGCATAACGTGGTATAGGATAGAGTGCACATGGGTTAGGGTTAGTAGTAGTGTGAGTAGTCGTTGTAGTAAATTTCCCAAGCAAAAAATGTCCTCAAATCAGATGAGCGAACCATCAGCTTCCCGATTAAGTGGTTAATGTAGCTCAGCAAAAATAACAACTACACTTAGAATGCCTTTTCCTTTGTGTTAGTGCATATACTACTGTGATGTCTGTGCAACCTTTAAAGAAACTATATTCTATTTATTATTTGAATCAATGAAAGGTAGTAAAGTTGTCGGAGAATTTATCTTCTGGTTATCCAACTTTCTGTCAACTTTCATTACAACTGGTAACTGGATATAAAGGGAGTAAATGGTTAGATATCTGGTTCTTGGTTAAATCAACCAGACAATAGAGATAATATTGTAGTAGGCGCTGCTGATCAGAATGGATACAGGTGGTATATGTTGAGAGGGTGGCAGAAATCATAGGCAATTACCAGCAATAGTTAAAGATTCTGACCACAGAAAAGCAATAGACAATGTAGGCGTATGAAGAGTAAATCGAGATAGAGGAAGAAGAGGAAGTGAAGTGGATTGTGCAAATGACTGTCTTAGTGGAAGGTGTACAATATTTCATCACTATTGTACTAGATATCAGTAATAAATATTCCTTCCTGCGTTTCAATCATCTCGTTTCCCACAATATGAGTAATACAGTAATTTAATATAGGAGCAGAACTAGAGCACTATGGTGGATTGCAATCACAAAATATCGCCAAGAAAGGGAGAGTTGCTGCATTACAGTCTAAACACATCACATCTTACAGCAGCATATCAAGATATAGTTGATTTCAGAGACCCATCAACTGATGTCAATCCATGATGAAAGTTTCACCGAAATCAATCAATCCTTATAAATCCCTGATCTCATTAAAGTGATACTAGACATATACAATCAGTTGGCAAATATTCTTGCTTGATATAGATTTTATTTTCGGCAAGAATCATTTCTAGGCTCCGTTTATTAAAGTTAGTTCACTATTTACTACAAATGGAGACTTAGGAAGCCTAGTGACCATACTAGAAGCCAGAATGATTAAAAAGTCACTTTCAGAGACAGTTTCTTTCAAGGTAGACAGACCTTCATCTACACTGAGCATCATGCAACAAACTCCAGCCAATCACCACCACCTGTCACTTTCCGATGAAAATTTTATTTCCTTTAAAATCTTTTCTTTAAAATCCTTAGTTAAATAATACCTAGAAGTATTAAAAAACTTTTTCAGCTCATAATATGATAGTTCAAAATGGGTTGTTCTCTGACGTGTGGTGAACGTTTCAGTGTCTTAATAGACATCATCATCAGTCCTTAGCAATGAAAAAAAGTAAATTGACTGCCCATGGATATTTATAACACACTACTTGACATGTTTCAAACTTATTGATCGTTTAGTGAGTACTGAACTCGATGCATTTACATTTTGTAGATATAAGGAAACCAACTATCCAAGTTCAACATGCACTCACCAAACAGCCAATTAAGTTGAACCTAAACAAAGTATGTATAATTCAGAGTTCAGTCACTTTACTTACTTGTGAAACAATGATAAAGATGTCTAATGTGACACTGAAATGTCTGTCAGCTGAAACTCTACCTCATGGGAGAATTTAATCTGAAAGTAAATAACACCTTAAGGGTGTTGATAAGCTTAAATTGTAAACAGATTGAAGTCAACCACCTATGAGTTGTCAATCAGATGTACATTTTGATGCTATTTCAACTTCACTGAAATACATTTTACAACTAGTTTAAACGTTTAAAATGGTCTTTTAATTATTTATCAGATCATGTAATCACCAATTACTCAAATAAGTCAGGAACTAAGTAAACAAGTACTCAAAGTTTCCTGATGATTGATACCCACTATCAAACATTAAAATACTTAGATATTGATGAATATTAAATGATGAGTAACTGTATAAATTTAAGGTAATATTAATAAAGAATAAGTGAATTTTTTTTAAAATTTACCTGTATGGTTTTTTCCATCTGAGATTCATAGGACATGTTCTCAGAATATCTCTGATCGACTAAATTCGATATTTTATCCAAGGATTGATCAATACGTAACTGTCTTGCATATTTCTAAGGAAATGAAAATGTGTTTTTTTATTTAATATGTGGTGAAAATTCTGATTTATTTATAGTCAATTTATATGAAATAAGCTCAGTTGACATAATTCAATACTGTACAAAGATAGTATTTGGGTTGAGAAGTCAGTCGGTGTAACGATCACGTTACCATCTAGTTATAAGGTTCATTGCTGACTAAGCATCATTCAACAGTAAGTAGCTGCTCGATCACAGTTAGTAAGTCCTTACAATGGCAAATCATCGATACCAAATAGATACCAAATGAGCTTCTGCTTGAATATCCAGTAGTTCAATATGCTCTGACTTCATTCGCTGCGTTTAAATGAGTGAACATCGTGTATGTTATGTTCAAGACTATAAAATATCCGTTTGAAAGCAACTCATTAAGTGACTATGATTTGACTAGATAAATATTTAAGTTATGATCCCTTTGAAAGTGTTCACATCAAAGATTGCCAACAGATATGGGGTAATCGATAGGGCATGCCTTGATAAACAATTGTGTTATCTGGATTACATGCTACTAAAGTTAAAACAAGCAGCTGAATGATTGCGCAATAACCACGAGTTTTGAATGTTTAATTTTCATCTTACGTAGACTATCGAGAATAGACACCTATGAGCTCTTCTGCAGTGATATGAAACAGTCATGCATTATTACATCTTGCTCAGTGATTCTCGTGTACATGCCACTTACTACTTCAATGCAGATCATCTTCGATTCAATCAGTATCCTAAAAATTCATCCAAAACAGTAACTAAGTCTTTTAATTTCTTACTTAAGAATAGCTTAACCATGTCTAAATGTAAGTGATAATTTCAGTCATTATTTAGTAACTTTGTTTGTACAAACTAATACGCAAAAATGGAATGCAACTGTAAATTCTTGGTGAACTGTTCAATGACAGAATGCGTAAATGGTCATGGATGTTGCTTTCAGAAGAAATGAACATCCTTTGGTGATAATCACCGTAGTGAAGGAGGATTATTCTCGACGTTCCCGCAGATCTCTACTAATTGTCTGAAATATACACGAACAAGTGATCAGCCGGTGATCAATGTGTCTGCCTAGTACTTAGTATTTTTTAAGAATCACAATCGATTGATTTGGTGTACGGCCACTAAGAGAATTGGTGCTACAGTGTGGTTTATTTCATTTCATCACTAGATGGTTGAAATGTGAAAATGTCAATATGTTTGAATGGTTATGAAAAACTGTACACTTAAGCAAGAAGAGATGAAATGTTGATGATACGGTTAAGTCATAATCACAAAATGTTAAAATTTCCTCTCAAAACCTTGTTTATATTTGTCTGTGATAAAAACTGTTGTAAAATCACATAATATGTCAAAACCTCCAAAATCAACCGCTATCTATTATTCATTAGTGATAGAACTGATGAGAAGTTATGGTTCCTCACGTCAACAACTTCGGTTGTAAAGACAGACACCATCATATAACGTTTGATGTGTCAGGTTATATTGAGAATTGATGGAAGTCAAAAAGCATGAACTATTGAACTTTTATTGAATGGTTGAATCGCAAAACATCAATTGTGAGGTCTTATAGTTCAACAATCGATTCTGCATGACATTATATGTCTCCGCTGCTCAGGAGTCGTAGACTAAATCGAATTAGCCACCCAGCCCCTCTTCATTCACCTAGTACTCCATGGTTCTGTAGTAGACGTTAACGCATGATGAAAACTACTTGGAAACCTATAATAATTGCACCCTTAAGTAAACCGCATGGCGGTGAGTCATTTATATGATAAAGTTCCACCTATTTCATGATCATTGTCCATCATGTTAAAAAACAAACTAAACCGTGAAACCGTGATATGCTATAAGAACCAATGACAGAATTTGGACGATTACCTCAATCGGTAGAACAGTGAAAAATGGAGAGCTACTACTTATCTTTCAGTGACTATGCCTACAGCGACTACATATATACACTCACTGTCCTAACTGAAACTGACACCCTGGGTGAAAATGGATGTTATGGGTTTTATCAGCCAAGCTCAAGGAGGCTCACCAAGAAGCTTGTATTTCAAATCCTGGTGATAATAATATTCTTTCAGAACTTTGATAATCAACTGTCTGACCAAAAATAAATCGACAAACTTTGATTGGTACTCCGCATAAACCACATGACACCAATTACAATGGTTTCTATCTAACAACCGATTGGTGTACATAATTGAGTTCAATAATGGGTTAAACATAAGCCGTATATGAAATATACCACTAAAAAACTTGAGCATTTAGAAACCACTCAGGTTGTTTTGAAAGTTTTTCGACTCAGATCACAATGACCTAAACACACGATGGCTGTTTCGCTCACTTGCAGCCGAGCTCATCATCAGTGTTAACGGTGTAATTCATAAATCCCTTTCAAATTGACCATCTTATTTATGACGTACCGATCCATTCAGGTCACCATGGAAAACTCAGTTGGTCCGAACAATTCAGCCACATAGACTGAATTTATCCAAACACACCACGCATGACTGAAGTGGCACTCCGGTATTTAGATTTGGCTAGCTGACGAAGTCTAAAAATCACCCTGTGCCGTTTCTAACCACTCAAGTTGTTCAGCAGTAGGACTTTCTACTAGTTCATGATACTTTTGTGTTTCTGAGATCATACCTAGTGATATTGGCTGTGGAGTAGTTTTCAACGGAAACCCTATAGACACATGTTGAAGAAAAGATTACTCAGCCGTGAGAAATGCCGATGTGAACCACGGAATTTGTAATTTTTTTGCAAATTGACCATCCTATGAGCTGTATACGTTAGAGGTATGTTCTCTGGACTCAAAGAAGTCGGTCTAGACCCCCGAGTGAACATAAGATTTCTTGAGGTAGTAGAATAAACTATCGGATGAATTAGGCCCTCCTTTCAGTTCAACCCTAACTCCAATAACATCACAGTGTAATGTCGTTTGACTTAATAACAGGCATGTAATGTTTACCGACAGGTTTCGACAAACCGTCAGCATATGCGATTAGATAGACATATCTGTTTCATTTCAAAGAATAGTCTGTGTAAAATAATGAGAGGTTTACATGGTAGTTAGAGGTAACACATAAAAATGTACTCTAAAAATTGATTTTGTTTTCTTAGTACACCTATTTTTAGCATTATTTCCTTTATACCAATAAAAAAAGATTATTTTCAAAGAACCAAATTTTTGTTTGAAATTTTTATTTCTTTATTTCTGAAAACTCATTTTAAAGTTTCGTTAATTGCCTCTCTTGTGTATCACCAGAAGAACCATCATGAATTTCAGTACTTCCGTTAGCGAAGGGGACAGGAAAGTAGACATTTCTTATTGGGACATGTAATAAGCTTAGGAGAAAGGGAAAATTTTACAAGTGAAAATCTCTCTAACATAGTTTCCTATCCAAGATAAGCGAATTCCCATAATCATGCTGTTCTAAAATATAAAATAAATTTTTTGAAACGTTTCAACTTTTTGTTGACTACATGAAAAAACGAAGATTCTGATGACCTGTGCAGCTCTGATGATGAAAAGTTCAGGATTAGACTATACATCTCGAAGCAGGGGATTTTCATCCCAAGCTAAGAATTTATCCCGCTATATAGTATGAAATATACAGTGAACAAAGTTTTTTTTCGACGATATCATTTCCTAAAGCTGTAAAATCGTATTTATGGTGAACCTAGAAAATAATGTGCTGCATTCAACAATTGATAGTTTCTACCTATATAAAAGAGATGACACATTCACCATATGTGATCGAAATACAGGTATTGTAGCCGTAGTCAAAAAGTCTGAAGATCTACAAGCGAAAACTAAGAAGTTGGCAGAAGAGGCAGCAAAACGAAGATGGGGTTTCCTTCAGGTGAACGTAGAGAAGACAGATGTAACGAAGATACCCAACCCACCTACCTACCTACACACCTGCCTGTCTGCATGCCTGCCTACCTACTCACCAACCGACCAACCTAGGCAGCAATGTTTAAACTACAGGTGGTGACGGTGGCGTCACCGATAAGGATGTCAAAGCCACAATCGGAAAGACAGCAAGATAGGTCTTCCTTCATTAATCTGAAATAATCAGTGTGGGTGGAGATCCACTGCACTGCACTGTACTGCACTACACTCAGCATAAAGCTCAAACAATATCCGTGTTTTCAACATTAATATCAGTCGAGTAACTCAGTGCTTCGATGTGATGTTTGAGAGACTTAGCAGGTTACGAAAGGCATTTCCAACAAACTACAGACAAACGTCAACAGCTGTCTATACTCGGTGCTGAAGATCAGATGGATGACCAGAATAATAAGAATGAGCAACAAGCAACTCACTCTGACAACGAACCAACCAACAATTTATCGCCCAAGAAATATACGGAACAAAGCAGAGATGAGTTGAATTGGATTGGACGTAGACTGAAAAGACCGTTTTTGGACAACATGTGTCAGGCTATGCCGTCGAGTGGAACGGAAATGGGAAAGGACGAGTTGGGCATCGGATGGTGACATGGAGAAGATTGTGTGAGGAAGAAATGAAAGCTCATGGGTATTCGTGGAGGCAGGTTGAAAAGACTGCATAGAATGTTAACCCATTTCTGAAGTGGCTAAAAGAAAGGCTAAGAGTCATGAGTGACTCGCAGTATGAAATGGTTTGGTCCCAATGAATTCATTTATATGAGTTTGGTCATCCTCTCTACAGACACTGTAGTAAATAATTTACTTGGTTGTGGCTAGCAGAAGAATCCAGGACGCGCGTTTCATCCTATTTGGGACTCATCATCTGAATGTACCTGCACTCCAGTAAGTGATGTTGTTCCCATTGAGAATGGAACCCTGTACTCAGGATATTATGAAATAAGTTTCTTACAGAACATTTTCGGAGATTATTATGTTTAATTATTCTGATAATATTTCATATATCTTATACCGCTATCTTGATTTCTTATGTTCTTTCAATTTAATTGGTTGTGTGAGGTCAGTCGTGCAGTCGTTGACTATTGTTGATGTTCAATAATTTCTCTGATGCCTGCTGTCGATTAAAAGCACTTTACTGACAGATAATGAGGACTTGTGGAAAACACACGTCAATGAACTGACACATGTGACGGATATTTATTCCTTTTGCAACTGATATCTTCAGATAAGCAGTTGACATGATTCAGTTAGAATAGCTAAACTATTGAAAATACCACACTTTAGGTGTTACAGTTTGTAATTTCCAGACTTTGAATGAACCGAGTTGGTTGGCTACTATTGGCATGTGACCTGCTGTGGGGATATTGCGACACCATCAGCATTTTCAGCTTGATAATAATGATGGATGGTAACTAACAGTGGAATCTACAACATGCGTTTTATCCTATTTGGAAGTCATCAGCTAAATGTACCTGGGTTATATTGTCCACAGCAAGGCTATCATGACTCAGTAGCCTAGTGGATAACACTGTGACGTTCGAAGGGATTAGTCTTGGGTTTAAGTTTTAGTGGGAAAAAGATGGTTCGTTGGAAGGCATATACATCCGTCTGACGAGTAGCAAAATAGAATGAGCCTTGTGGCCTTGATCTCACTGCTAGTCACCAACCATCATTAGTATCAAACTTTAATTAGGGAAGAAATTTTCAGAAAAACGAATGAAGTGACAAGTGAGAAAAAATACAAGGTACCATATCTTAATTCTATAATCGTTTCCTATGGTGCAGCAGTATGTATACATTCATGGTATCACTATCGATGCTGAGAAATATATTACTTTACGCACACACACACACACACACACACACACACACACACACTCAATCCTGGTGAGATTTCACAGTGGAGAGTACTGAATAGACCCATAAAATGCCTTTCTTTCCACAATGAACATGATTTACAATATACTTATGTAGTTGGGAAATGTTTCCTTCTTTTATGTGTGAGTGAGTGTATTCAGTGTAAAGCCTTTATTAAATAGATTTTCTTTGTTGTACAAAATAAACGCAACTGTATATTGTTCTATAGAAATAGTATATAAGTGAAACGTAATTATGAGATTTTACCGTGGTATTCTTTGGAGACTACACTTTGTCACTGATAACATAGTTTGTGCATCTCCGTCGTTGATTGGACTGGGTTGATTATTGTCTGTTAGCAAGCATATGGATGCCTCTATATTACCGTTTCTTTTTTCAAATTTGATATTACTGATGGACAGTGCCTAGCAGTGGAATCCAGGATACTTGCTTCCTCCGATTTAGGACTCGTCAGCTGGATGTACCTGCTTCCCAGTGTATGATGTTGTTCCCACGTAGACCTCATCTCAGGACTTATCGACTCAAACACTACAGCATTATTCACTAGTAGGAGGAATATCACTCATTGGGTACATCCAATTGACGAGTCCTTTATAGAATGAAACGTATGTTATAGATTCTATTGCTAGTTACCATTCATCAATAACTATAGTTTTGTATTCTACGACACTATTGAAAGGATCATGGTTTTGAGCATTAAAGCCGCCTAATTCACAATATATTATTGAACAACCAGAACAGATGAGATAGATGGTGACCATCTGTTGTGAATCAGCTCTAGTTACTAGTCATATTCATATGGTCTAAGGACTAGTTAAACACTCATCTCATGATATACTTTAGACAATGTTAATGTTGGAAATACATCTATACAGTATCGTCCTTTTTATTCACCATAATGAATTTTATCATTGTTTTATTCCTTATTGTTCTCTTTTCAAGATTTTCAACCACTTTCTTCTTATCTCTCAATCTTACATCTCGGTGTCTTATATCCTGATATGCTAGTGTGAGGTAGGGGAACATGAATGGTCACGTGGTAGTAGTAGGTCTCGAGTTGTTCTTGACTGACAAACTGACTTCACTTTGTTTGGAACTGCAGTCATCAGTGAGATGTACGTGAATTAATTTAATCGAAACACACAAAGTGTAGCTAATGACTGGGATTCATAGACGCTTGTAAAAGTTGGTGGCTATTGATGTGACGTTAAAATCACTGAGATAGCGCACAAATGAGTTTGGTGATTACAACAATCAATATAAGATAAACGGTACTATTTGTCGTGTTTCATTTTGATCACTTTTGTTGTGTAGGGGAAGGTTAGAACTCCAATTGTAGAAAGCAGCGGGATCTGGCAGTTTTCCTGACGTTTTCAGGGATGGAGTTAGGAAATCGCTAATGAAAGTGATGGAAGTACTAGGTAGTGCACAGGAATCGGAGGTAGTACCGTCAGACTGGTTTAGTTCACTCATCGCCCCTGTCTATAAGAAGGGGGAGAAATATTCTTGTGACGACCGTAGGGAAATTAGTTTGGTTAGTATTCTCTCCAAGATCCTAGGATCCATAGTTATGCGATGCCTTACTAGAGCTCTAGAACAGAGAATTCAAGAAAACCAAGAAGGTTTCAGACCTGGTCGAGGGTGCGTCCATCCTATTTTAACCCTCCGACAGGTTCTGGAACACACTTGACATAGTTATTGACATGAAGGCGGCATCTGACTCTGTCGACTGCGAAGTGCTATTACGGTGTCTAACCGTGAGGGAAGTACCAAGCAAGTGTATAATGCTTGTCGAAGCTCCTTACTCGACCTCACGCAACCGTGTAGAGGATAATAGAGAGTTTTCAAGTGAGTTGACAGCAACTAGCGATTTCCCCAGGGATGTCCAGTGACACTCTTCCCATTTAACTTCGTCACTGATGAACTAATAGATACAACCTTAGGTATGTCTGACTTCACAGGAATCGAATTAATCCCTGCATGCAGACGATATTTTCTTGCTTAGTGAAGACGCTGGCACAATGCAACGTCTTTTGAATGCCTTGAGCAGAAATTTGTGTTTGTTTGGCATGAGTATCGCTGACACCTGACAAATATAATATGCTCCGGAAGTGGTCTACAAACCCCCCTAGCTTATTGATGAAGGCTACCTGTTTGGGGTTCTCGAGGTGAAATGAATCAGTGGTTGAGGACAGGGTATCATGGCTGAAAATCGGCAATAATGGCGCAGATGTATTCACTAATTGACGTCTTCTAAAGCTTGAATATTCACACTAACCGTTATCTTCGGGTTGTTTAATCTTTTTCAACACTTTATCTAATTTAATATCACTCTTTTTAAATCCGTCTGTTATGTATGTACTTTTCTGAAGTGTTGCAACTTGAACCGATGCACCCTAATGCGAGATTCTATGTCAGTCAGTCAGTCAGCCGGTCGATCCTGGTTATTCATAACGTATACTATGAAATCTTATTTTACTGTGACTAAGTTCGGGAAAAAAGCAGTTTATTAAACAGACTTTGTGTCTTAGCAAGAAACTGATATTATTATTAATTCCTAACAAATCATCATTTTGGTCATCTTTAGTAAAGCAGAATGAGAAGACGCGATCATCCTAATTGAAAGTGGTGCGGATGCCCACTGATCACTCCAGATGATCGAGGGTCACACTATATCACGAACTGAGAGAAGTAGGAAAATGTGAATTATTAAATCCCAAACCAGTAGCGCAATGGTAAATTGCTTTCCATATGATCTAAAGAAATAGTGCTCGCACTGCCCAAGGGTTACATACTAGAACAAAACAACTGTTCAGTGTTCATACGTTCCCATTGATTCTGCATCTGATACCACTTCGTGATGCATAATACACTGAAATCGATCAATCTCCACAAACGTCTAAGCTGAAAAACAAATTCGCCGTTCGCGTTTGCCGTGAAACCTGAAAGTCCTGAGTTCCACCCCTAGCCGGGTCATGCGTGCGTGCTGCTGAGGAGTCCCATACTAGGACGAAACAGCTGTCCAGTGCTCCCAGATTTTCAATGGTTCCCCGACTGATGTCAGCCCATGATGAATACTACCTCTAAAATTCGTCTGGAGTTATACAGAAGATGTACAATCATCTTTATGTAGGTTAACCAATTGCTTCAATCATTTGAAGAATCGTAATGTATCTGGGATAATTGTTTCGTGATACCTTGAATAATTCAGGTAGGGAAAATTGGGTGTGAAAACTATTAAACGGAAAGACGTGTTGCCTTATAATGCCGAAAATGATTTTTTTCTACCTAAAAATTGCTGAAACATAAAGTGATAGGAATCAAAATTATAGTTGCTATTTCGAAGAAACCTCTCTCTTTCAACATGAAATTCAAGGGTGTTATTGTCTCTGAAATCCTGAGAAATCGCCTTGCATGATCAAAGAAGATGATATCTATGCAGTAAACCTGAGAGTTGCCAAATATTTCAACGACCTACTTAGAGACGAATGATGCTTCCAGCCAAAGATACTACTACTGAACAACTGGAGTAGTTGGAAACTATTCAGACTGATCTGCAGTATTTCACCAGACATATCAGAGTGATGCAAATAATTAAGCTGTATGAGCTAAATTTGTCAGGGTACCCCGCTGACCAACTTGACTTTGAACTGGAGAAATTACTCTTCGGTGTTTAGATCACTCTGATCTGGCTGGCAAAATACTACAGATCAACCTGAATTGTTTCTAACTACTCAAGTTTTTCAGTAGTAGTAGTAGGATGTTTCACTAGTTCATAACACTTTTGTGTTTCTGAGGTCACACCTTGTGATCTTGGTTGTGGAATATTTTTCAACGGAAACCCTGTTGAAACCAAAGTTGGGCAGTTGAAAAAAGACTAATCATTTGTGAGAGATGTTGGTATGGATCATGCAATTTGTAAGTCATTTGCAAATTGTTCATTCTAATGCTCCCAGCCATTTAAATATGCATCTCTGTCCTTACTTGTTTTTACAAAGCAACTAACACCTACCGTAAACAGCCTAAAGTTGAGGAACACATGTCGGAATATTGTTCGGCAGAGCAGAAATCTCAACACCTCCTTTCTCAAACAGTATGTCATATCTGAAAACCTAGCTAACCCAGCATTTTCTTTACGGTAATTCATAGAGTACCCACCTAAAATTGAAAAGCACTTTGATTACATCAACTGTGCATTGCTGAATTGCTGATAAGTTATAAACTTGATCTTTGTCCTTAATAACACTACTTACACTTGTTTCGATGCTATAGTTTGTAAATTTCCATCGTTGATTGAAATGAATTGACCAGCCGCAATGTGCTCCTTTACAGATGCCTCAATGTCGTCAGTTTTTTCAGCTTTTTGATATTATTGATGGATAGTGACTAGCAGTGGAATCTAAAACATATGTTTCTTCCTATTCAGGACTTGTCAGCTGGATTTATTCACCTCCCAGTGATTGGTATTTTTCTCATCAAGACTTGGACCTCGGAGCGATCGCTTCAAAAGCAAGAATGCTATCAACCAGACCACTGAGTCACAACTGTCACTCCTCTTTCAATGGATTTAGCATAGCTCTTATGTTCTAGCTTGTAAATCTACTATACTTGCTTAATATTAAGATATGTTTACATCCATCAGCCTCACCATGACTAAAATGGAAAATTCTACTTTACAAAATTTTCGTACTTTTTCTCTTTATGTTTTCCGCTGTAATTTTTGGCTGACTAAGTCATTTTCACACTTATTACGTGATGCATTTTTCTGGTTTCAGTTATCTGACCTTCTCTACCTACTTAAGTTATTCTTTTTACGGTGTAACCGTTCTCTTTAATACATAATCGTTTTCCAACTCCTTTTAGGTAATTTATGCTCAGTATAAATACGGTCGTGCACCTTCTGAAAATAAGATGGCTTAAAAGAACATTTCCTTTACTGTTCTGACGTAATGTGGGGTTTTTTATTCGTCACTTAATTCATTTTTTGTTGGGAGCTTTTATTAACCTGTAAATCGCTGAATATATACACTGAAAACCTGGTAGCACTCGACAACCGCTTTGTTCTATCTTAAGACTTCACAGCACTCTACGTTTAAGATTTACATGGCACTGAGCTCAGGACTACCCCTTCTCATAGCGAGTATGCCAACACTGCAACACTAGTCCACGTAGCTTTACCATCATCTTGTGCCCCTAGAGAGCATCAGTCGTCATAACCGACTTGACTGAACAACGGTTTATGGCAAGAACTTTGGGAAATCCATCTCAAAGTATGTCACTAACAGGCGCTACAGACTATATCAACCGGTGGATTTGAGACTGTCCTTGTATAGTTAATATTTTAACAGGGAAAGCTCTGTTCATCATCTTTCTTACTGCCAAATTAGGTCCACCAACCTGATATACTAAGAAATGTGCAAGAAGTGTTCAAGGCCATCTCTTCTAGAAGACTCTAGTTGTCCTCATTCAACCCTGTTCAACTGGTATTCATACAATATAGTCAAATAGACCTCGTTGAATTAACTGACCTCATGGTTTTATGGTACAGAAGGCTAACCTAAAGATTTATGGAATGGTGAGTTCCAGTCGCGTTTTCTGTAGTTTTTTTCGCAAGATTTCTGTACAATTTCGTACAATTTCATATCTGTTGAATAGGGTACATAATTCCAAACGGTACGTGTTTATTAATAGCGATGCTACACATTATATAAGTGGCGGAAGTCACCACTGAAGTTTTGAAATGCTACAGAAATGCTTACACCTCTTGAAAATAGTAATCGCTATCAACTAACCAATCGACTTAAGATACAATTTATAGTATGTGGTGTGCATGTTATAGCATGATAATTGGTATGTAGAAGAGTTTCTCCTTGAAACTAGTTCTCATACTTTGGACTAAGAGATTAGGGAAACTATCTACTTTTAGTAACTAATGTCATGCAATATATGTTGCTTCTAATCCTCTATCTTTTCCATAAGTTTTAGCAAAGCCAGAAAAAAAATGTTTAGCAGAATATATAGGATTCATTGAATTTCCTCCCCTTCTCTTCAGCTACATGCAAGCTATAAATTCACTTATCAAGTAGATGATATTCCATTGATGACGTAAGGGAAGGATCAGTACAGGCTAGAGAAATTTGAACGAAGTAATTTGTGATTACTAAGATTGAAGTTATCTTACATTTATCTAGTCAGATTGTTATCCTGCTACATGTGACTAATCAAAGCGGAATAAAAGGTATTACGCAAGTGTATGTAATCAGTTAATGATGTAAACATACGGTCAAAGTTATTTTGTATGGGTTAAGGTCAAGTCAGTTTGGGTCAAGCTATAAACAAGTGCAGATGAGATAAGAAATGATTGTGAATTTGGTTTTAGAAGGGGATGAAAATAAAGAACTTTGGAAGGGGTTATACTGAGTAACAAAACAAATCGATGGCTACCATTGAAGTTGGAGATTAACAACTGCCTGTTATTGGATGCATAAGTTCAGTTTAGTTCTTGTGATTGAAATTCCTTCCAGGAATCTTTAAATACTTTTGAGATTTGGACGTCGTGTCTTGTGTCCATCTGATGCTTACTAAAGGAGCTTTTAGGACACGTTGACTCATTTAAACTTAACTTATATGGAATATGCTTACGAAATCTAGTCGCAGACCTCTTGTCTAACCTTCCAGTGTACTTGCTCTGACATGTACATATGAATTGGTAAATACAATTTGAGGTTATATAGGGCGAAAATTTGTCGACTTTCGATTTTTGAAGTGAACAATTTGTTTGGTATACGGAAACCTAAATTTTGACCTTATATTTACATTATTAACTCATCACATACATTTACGTAATACCTTCTAATCCGCTTTGATTGGTCACTTGTAGCAGGATAACAATCTGACTAGATAAACATAACTTTGATTACTTCATTCAAACTTTTCTAATCCGTGTCAGTTCTTTTATTATCTCATCAGAGGACTATCATCTACCTGATAAGTGAATTATGTGGATGTTATTTCTCTATCTATATATATATCTTATGAATTTATAGTCTGTATGCAGTTGAACAGCAGGCGACTAAACTGAATGGATTCATCGCATTCTGCTATACCTGTTGTTCTAGCCTTGCTAACATTTTTGAAGGGAACCAATTATATGAAATGTTGTATAAGTCTCATAACTGAGTCTAGTAACCTCCAACTTTCCATACGAAGCTGTACACTTATTCAGTAACTATGAAATACGACTTTCTGACCGCTGCTCTACTTACTACTGACTACCATCTAAATATAATTTGATAAGTTACAAGTTGTTGAGTTGTTGAGACAAAGGTATTCAAGCAGAAGTTGCCCAGTATCACAAAGTTACACTTGTCAGCAGTTTTTCAGTGCTTACCAATATATATTCAGTCAACATCCAACGGACCGCTAACAAACAGTAGGATTTAAAGTTATACGCTTGAGAAACAATTTATTCTTCGATAAGGTCACTAAATTGACTGTTAGTGAAGGTTTAGATGCACAAAAGTTTAGTCAAGGTTAATGAAGAAGAACCTAAAACCGATGAATGAGTGACTGGTCAACTTCTTGCAAGTAGTAAATTTTTCAAAACTGGTGACTATACTGCATCAAACCGATCTTGTGGTTTAAATTCTGTATTTTCTATCTTCAACAATCACCAATTAAAGCTGAAATACTCTGGTTTTCCCCGTTAGAAATGTTCATTGATGTGTGCTTCTGAGAAATTTTCACAGCAGAAAGTTAAATTTTCGTGTTTTTTTTTTTTAAATAATTTTCTGCTTGACTTTTAATTAAGTGGATGTGATAACTTTCAGAACTGCTTGTTATTTCTTATCATGGTAAGAATTCTGCTTGCATATTTTGGCAGTTCAAAAGTTGGAGGAAATTCTCAATGTTTTACACGAAAAGAACCAAGTATGAAGTTACATCCCTGTTATCTCTCATCTTTTTAAGATGCTCAAAGTTGGAATGACAGAAAATAGTGTATTTTTTATCAAGAAAAGACGGGATAATTCAGCAAAGAAGATTTTCTTTCTCAACAGTATCATTTTCTCAAGCTGTACAGTCGTATTCATGTATCATCATCCTGAATATCGAAGGTAGCCATGGTTTTCCAGACTAGTATTTACAATGGGTGAAGGTGAAATGAAAATTTGGACCGCGGCTGGATTCGAACCAGCAACCATCCAGTATAAAACTAGTCTGCCAAACCATGGCTGTCCCTCATAGTCGAAACGATATTCAATATGATGCTCCCCAGCTCTAATTCAGTTAGATTTGGATTCGGATGAGAAGTCCTGAATAGGCAACCAGTTAGTGTGAATGTGATCACATGATAGTTGAGCAAAACCCTTGGTGAATAAAGTGAAATAAAAATCTGGTCAGCAGTCGGACCTCGTAGCTCAGTTGGTAGAGCATCGAAGCGGAAACCAGATGATCTGTTCTTGAAATCCGGCCACGGTGCAAATCTTCATTTCACCTTCAATCGTCACCCATATTTATATATATCATAAACATATAACAGTGTATAATTGTATTATTAAGCTAATGCTAAAGACTGAAACCAAACATTTTAAGGTAGTTGCGTAATAATCTTTTAGACAGTAGAAATAACGAGCAAGGCAAGGAGTTTGATAAGGTGAAAATTGTTGGCAGATGATACATGAGAATATTGAGTATCCACGTGATAGATAGATAGATAGATAGATAGATAGATAGATAGATAGATAGATAGATAGATAGATAGATAGATAGATAGATAGATAGATAGATAGATAGATAGATAGATAGATGTGAAGAACGTGAAGAATGAGACAAGGGTCATAATGAAGGTGACAACAGTAAACTAACTAATTATAATGAAATCGAAAAATGTGAAAGTGTTAAGACCATGGTAAGATAAGAAATTCCACATACTTCTTCTGCACTCAGAGATGAGGTTTGAATTGATGAATTGCCAGTGTTTCTGCTAAGCATAACTGTCGAAGGCGTACTCTTTTTGAACTGTTCCATCTGACTCTATAAATGACATCGAGGGAGGACTGTGGTGGAGCTATATGTCCAGAGTTGACCAAATGTTCAAGAATTGAACTTTTAATTGATTTACATTCTCCCGTAGACAACGACGCAGGACAATGCTGAGAGATAAGTTTGGAAAGTGTGCACTCTGTGCGGCCTGTATAACTAGCACCACAGGAGCAAGTAAATTTGTAGACAGACAATGAGGTGGCCCAAAGCGGCAACTTATCCTTAACGCACTGAGGAACCAGTTACTGACTAGAGAAGCTGATCTGCAGCTTCGCAGAGAAGAATGTCTTCTTCAGCTATCTGCACAGCCAATTCTTTAGGATCTTTGTTGCCGTGTCGCCTTTGAAACCGACGTTCATAAACAAGGTCTTCTTTAAAACTGTGGCTGCCTACTCCGCGTTCTGTTTTAACGTCAAATTCTTAACAAATCTGGATGGTATCCATTTCGCATTAGTATCTTCCGCAGTTTGTCTAATTCATCGTCGACAGTATCACTCGTGCAGATTCTTCTGATGCTTGAAGATAAAGAATCTATCGTATTTCCTTTTCTGATAAGAGGTACCCAGCTATGGAAATTCAAATATTATCCATTCCACGTAGGCTTCCAACAAGTTGATTTCTGAAGAGAACCACCCAGTTTCCGTCTCAGTAGGTCGTCGAGAAAATGAAATTCTGAGTTCTCTTCGAATTCTGATGTGAAGTTGATCTATGGGTGGAAATCATTGACCTTTTTAACTATTATCACTATTTGTTTTTTGTTTCCTAGTAGAACAAAGGGCTTAAGTAGCACGCCACCATTTTACTCTGTTCTATGCAGTCTCTTCAACCTGCCTCCACGAATACCCATGAGCTTTCATTTCTTCCTCACACAATCTTCTCCATGTCACCATCCGATGCCCAACTCGTCCTTTCCCATTTCCGTTCCACTCGACGGCATAGCCTGACACATGTTGTCCAAAAACGGTCTTTTCAGTCTACGTCCAATCCAATTCAACTCATCTCTGCTTTGTTCCGTATATTTCTTGGGCGATAAATTGTTGGTTGGTTCGTTGTCAGAGTGAGTTGCTTGTTGCTCATTCTTATTATTCTGGTCATCCATCTGATCTTCAGCACCGAGTATAGACAGCTGTTGACGTTTGTCTGTAGTTTGTTGGAAATGCCTTTCGTAACCTGCTAAGTCTCTCAAACATCACATCGAAGCACTGAGTTACTCGACTGATATTAATGTTGAAAACACGGATATTGTTTGAGCTTTATGCTGAGTGTAGTGCAGTACAGTGCAGTGCAGTGGATCTCCACCCACACTGATTATTTCAGATTAATGAAGGAAGACCTATCTTGCTGTCTTTCCGATTGTGGCTTTGACATCCTCATCTGTGCCGTCGCCTATAGGTGGAATGGTACATGATTAAGCGCTGGTTCTTGCAAAGATTTATGTCTTTTTTCTTAGGGAGTTTGATAAGGTAGCGCTTCTTCCAGTTGGCAGGTACTTTTCTCTCCTTGCATTCACAGAGTTCCAGTGCTCTTCCACGCAAGTTTCCTCGGGGGTATTGCTTACTGTCCCTATTTTTTCCTGATGACCGATGTGAACGTGTCCTTTATAGTTTCTTCCTTCAGTTTCTGGGTGGGTGTTGAACTTGAACTGTAGTCTATCATCAGCTTCTTCGAAGGGTTTCAACTTGGTTTTGAAGGTTCCTTGCACATCTACTCCTCTTCTTGACCTTATGTCCAGTAGCTTGCGTCTCCACTTTCTTGAGATTGAAATGGAGTCAATCTGATTTTTAGTGTGTCCATCAGAGATGGATTGATCACTTTATTCGCATAGTGACACAAGTTCTATCCGTCTACATGTTTGTGACTCCTGGAAAACAGTATAGGGATTAAACTGTGAACAAACGAAGCTTATTTCATTCATCACTAATATTCTACTGATCAGTTAGTTTATTAAACGACTAGTTGTTTCAATTCATCTATGTATTCATTAACTGCAACCGCAATTTCTAACTTCACTCAGTATCAGGGTATCAAGAAATATACAAGCACAGGCAGTTATTCTCAAAGTTGAAGTGATACTTTCAGCAATATACTAAAACTGTCTTATTAATGAGTAGCCTGTTTTTCAGCAAAACAAGAAACCGACTTGAGTAAATTCAGTTAAAACTCGGACAAAAATGTTTGGTAACTATCCAGTATACTAGTAAGTCAGACAAGAAGTGAAAGTGAATGGGGAAAGAGTCCTCTGATTTACAGAAAAACACCCAAAAAATGACATTTTTCTCTGTATCACAAAATATCAACAACAAAAGAGCATTTGAAATGGTTCATCGAAGTCTATTACTGGATAAAAATCCCTCTTTGTTTTTCAGTCATGTCATACCTGATAATATTCATGAACAGTAATCACACAGTACTGCTTTTCATAGAGATTAAAGATATAAAACGGAACAAAATGAAAAAAAAGTAATGATACTTAAGTTAGTTGGGTAATGGCAAACAGCAGAAAGACCCAATTTATCTGGATTTCGTGATTTTTGGCATACGTCAATAAGGTTGTCTCCAACCTCAATGGAATTACTGTCCCCTCTGAGATTCGGACCCACGTCACCCAATATTGCAATCAGAGACGGTGCGCGTGAGCTATTCGAACCACGACTGACCTTCCATAGGAGTGGACTGGATACGTTGATCGGTCATTGGACAGTGACCAATTTGATGTTGTCTAGTCCCAAGTGCTAACTGACTTGTATGGATCATTCTTTAGTGTGACGACCAATCTAGGAAATTCACCATCGCTGCCTAAATAGCTCAGTAGGAGAGTTTCTAACTGCTGCAATGAGTAAAGTGGGTTCAAGTCACAGATTGGACATCAGTCCTCTGGAGCAGGCAGATACACCTTGCTGATGAGTGTCAAAAAGCTCAAAACCTAAGTCCAAAGCGTCCTAGCAACTGTCTCTATTTAACTAACACTTATCCAAGTTCATCACGCCGATGAGTCTCCTCAATTACTGATCACATTGCAAAGTGATCAACAGAACTAGATCGGAACTTAGGATAAGACAACATGAAGTTGGTTACCCTCCTTCCAGTGATCAACATCTTTAGAGTATTCATATGTTAGCAATTAGCAATAGGTAGGTAAACTCTCTTACTTGCACAATTTTATTCAATTGAGAGTTTAATTCCGTAGTTTGTACCTGTTGTGAGTGGGGATTCTCGCTCAGATAACGAACTTGATTTTTCTGTAAGATAAAAAAAAGAGAAAAAGACTAAGAATAATTTACGAGGTAAAGTTGCAATCAAAAAAGTTTATTCAGTAAAATTACCCTCCTAGTAAAGAGAACTATAGTCAACAGACTGTGATATTCAACTGAATGAATCATTTATGGGTAGTTAACAAACTGGATGAAACGATAATACCATAAATCTCATTTCTTATAGGAAGCTGAAAGTCAATTAAGAGAAGACAATAAAACTGTCGGAATGATAAGTAGAACTAGTCTGCAATTTCAGGTGAACAGTTGACTAATTTAACACTCTTCATTTTGTATCATTCAACAAGAGAACCAGACAGGTAATCATTTCACTTTTATTCTGCCTAAACTTTATGGTATAATCTTCCATGGTGTTGTCTATATTCTCTGAATCGGTATATATTTATGATATAGGGTCTGTTACGCAGTAACTTCTGCTCACCGTGAATATTTACAGTGGTCGATAATCTTCACAGTACTGCTTTTCATCGAAATTGTCAATGCGAATATGAGGAATAAGCAAATGAAAGTAAGTAGTTCAGTAAACAGACTATTTTTGGTGATCTCATTCACTAAACTGTTGAAACCACACTTTGTATATTTTTATATACCCCCAGTCGCTGGTGTTTATATCTTTACCAGTGACTTGATACAACCTGAATTATATGTGTGAGGAGGTTTATGCAATACCTTCAGATCCCACCCTTACTTGTCATTCAGTCTCCCTGTAAGTAGAAAAAGGCGGTATTAGAAGAGATGTATTCACAACGTCAACAATACATATACAAATTACAAGGCTTGTATATACAACAATGGCCCAGTCTATTTCCAGGCCTACTAGATATAACTTCTATTGATTTCTCATCTCTCCAACCAACCTGATACTTACATATTGGTTCACATGTTTGTTTCCGAAATTTCGAAGCACATTGATTGGTTGAAAATAGGCCTTAAGCACATACGGTCTCTTATGAAGATTTTGTCAATCTTTCTACATACTATAACATACACACCTAACTGGCGAGAATGTACAACTTAAGTGTAATGTTAACGAGCAAAGCAAGAAATACACATGAAAATCGAATAATCATCTTTGAAAGTTTATAGTAATGATGGGTAGTGACTAGCAGTGGAATCCATGATGCATATTTCTTCTTATTTGGGACTCATGAGCTGGATGTACCTGACTTCCAATGAGTCAGTTTGTTCCCACCAAGACTCCAACCCATGGTAGATAGCTTCAAGAGCGAGAGAACCTTCCACTTTGCCACTGAGTCATGAAAGCCGCTTCTTACACAATAACATAGCATAAGGAGCTGGTGACGCTTTGGTACTTAAATAGATCGGTCATGGGTTCGAATCCTAGGGGGAACAGCACTACCCGCTCGCAGTCAGATACTTCCAACTGGCAAGTTCTAAGTAGGAAGAAACGCATGTTTCACTGCTAGCCACTACCCTCCACTTCTATCTGATGGATTTTTGTTCAGAAAAGTAAATATGAATTATTTCAGGCTTCCAATCCTATTTGGGAAAACAGTTCGAAAGCATTTATTAATGACACTGTCAGATCGGTTTGCAATCGTAACTGAACGGAGTTTTCCACATTCCTAAGTGAATTTGAACATGTTTAGTAAAATAATTTAAAAGAAGAGAAATGATAAAGACCACTTACTTGACACAACATCATCGCTCGACGATCTGCTTCTAGTCCAATTTGCTTACCTCAATAATAAGTAATGCAAACCCCCCTCCCCCACTGATGAAATCGAACTTTCAAACGGGCATATCTCTGAAATTATGCATAATGCAACCGGCAGGTAGTGTACACTCAAGCTGCCTAAGATACTACCACGATATCTTATCTGGCAAAAGAACAAGTATTATCAAGCCAACTTCGTTATACCACAACTGTCATGATTACTTGTCTGTAAATAACTCAAGGCGTCTACATCACTGTGATCTGGCTGGTAAAGTACTGCAGATCAGCCTGAATGATTTCTAACTACTCGAGTTGTTCAGTAGTAGTGTAGTGCTCGCCGTTGATGAGAAGGGATATAAGTAGTATATGTTGAGAGGGCGCCAAAAAATATGGGAAATTCCCAGCAATGGGTAAAAATTCTGAGAAGAGAATCGCAGGGGACAATGTGAGGGTATGAAGAGCAAATCAAGATAATAGCAGAAGAGGAAATGAAGTTTTTTACTAAACTGTCTGTCTTAGTGCAAGATGTGACATATTTGATGAGTACTGTGCAAGATGCCCATAGGAAATATTCCTTCTTTCGTCTCCGTCTTGTTAATTTCTACACTTCGTGTCAATGCCGTAGGATCTTCCACTAGTTCATGACACTTGTGTGTTTCAGAGATCTTGGCTGCGGAGTATTATTCAAAGGAAACCCCCTGTTGACACCACAGTTGGGCAGTTTAAAAAAAGACTCGTCAACTGTGAGAAATTTGTAAATAACTTGCAGATTATCAGGTTTTTTTCGTGCTTGTTGTGAGCTGAAAGCTTTTTACAACAAGACCGTGGTGATATAAACGAGTGGTCCGTGGAAATGAATGACTAGAGGAAATCAGAACTTTAAAGCGGTTTGATGTTGACTCCACCTAATTGATACTGTAAAGCCAATCGAACACCCCATTCCGTAAGTCATAATGCATTGATGGATATTAAACTACCATAGTTATGAGGATTTCATCCAGCATCATTGAAGTTACGCAGAGACTTACGTAACACTGGATACTCATTAACCACCTTAATCTCAAGTCAAACTAATCATGGTGTACTTAAGAGGAATCTATACACAAAACAGTCAAGCATATGACTTTTAAGACCCTATGAAATAACGTCAAAGGTAGTCATGACGAAAGTAATCGCCAGCACGCCTCTGTCGGTAACTCGGGAATATGCAAGCTATTCGGCCGCCTCCAGTGAATAACACTAATAGATAGTGGAAACCAAGGATACAATAGTTCTGAGTTATTGCTATAAACCTCAACAGTACAAAATCATAATAACGTACTAGCCATCAATTGGTTAATCAAAATATTTGTTACCTATGATACATTTTCTTCATAGCTACTCCAAAAATAACATTAGTTGTAAAGAATGACAATGAAATAACTCCAAGTAACATGAAGAAGTAGTTATGAGCTTCATCTCTATTGGGAATATTCTTATACAACACCATACACCCCCCTCTGACTCAAAGATCCAAGTCACAACCTTGTCTACACCAATGAAGGTACTCGCAACTAACGGGAATGCTATAGTCCACAAGGCATTCATCATTGTCTTTCTTGAAAGCCATTAGTTTTTCTTTCACGACGACAAAGCATAACTTATCAATGCATGAAGATGTTTAATTACTGAACAATATCTTAACAATGGTAGTTTTGAATGAAAATTCGGTTGCTGAAATTATTTCTGACGAAAAATATAAAAAAATTTTAAAAAAGAGGTTTTTTTACCATAACGCTACAGCAGGTAAATATCAAGATCATACTGAAATAATTTATGTCATATACAAATTGTTACATTGTGCGATCCTTCATCTACTAAGATGGTTGGGACATGTGTTACGTATGCCTAGTCGCCGATTGCCTCATCATACAATGTTGATCGAAGTACGTTAAAGCTGGATAAAGACTCGAGGTGGCCAGCCTAAAACATGGTATCAATGTATGAAGTCTCTGGCTGTTGGTTTGAGCCATGTGGGGTGATGTAGACTAGCCAGTTGGGGTTCATGGGACAAGAGAAGCCAGTGGTTGGAGACTCCAGGTGATCACATGGCTCAGAACTGATTTCAGTGGCACAGATGTATACACATATTATCCTCATCTTAACGCTATACCGAATCTCACCATTTTCTTATTCTTCCTTTCTCTCACTTAGTAATTTATATTTCTTTGACTGAATTTTCCTTTCGTCATCTTGCAGTTCACTGCCTTTTTACCTGATGTACTGATATGAGCTATGGCAACTCGAACTGTTACTCAGTAATGTCTGGTCCTATGTTGATTTGGATGAATGGATGAATGTGCGAAAATATTTTCAAGATCTTTATAAGAAGCCCGAAACCCTTGAAACCTTCCACAACTAATAGCACTGCCTTTAAGTTTCGAAAAAATGTACGTGAGGCAATTCGTAAATACCAGACTGATCGAAGAGCCAAAAGCCAATAGGATATACCATCCTAGAAAGGTCTAGAAATACTCAAGACCACTGTAAATATACATATAAATCAAAAAATATTTTTGTGTATATTTTGACACTGCAATCCACCTTCTGTTATCTTAGCGTCTTTTTTCAATCTACCAAGCATTTGAGCTACCATCAAGGGTAAAATCTGAAGGTCTTTGTTAAAGTCTCCACTCATACATACACATATAACTAGGCTATAACACGAACACGTAAAGATTTCTAGTTGAAGGAGGAGGAAATCATACCAAATCAAAAGTGAAATGAACTTAAAACCTTTGGCTTTTTGAGCATTGGGTACTGGATTCGTGTCTCAATGGGAATAACATCATTCACTAGGATTCAGGTACATCCGGACGACGAGTTCTAAACAGGACGGAATGCGCACCCTTAACTCCACTGCTAGCCATAACATCAACCACAGTATAAGGAGTATCCAGACAGTTTCAGGGCATCTGTATAAGATCCCATCTCCCAGCAAACTATGAGAATCAACCAACAATAAATTTGAGAGTAAATTAAATTAGATGACCACTAGCTGCCTTCATTCATAGATAATCAAATATCATTTTGACTATCTGAGATAACTGTGGTTTGGCAGGCAAGTGTTGATACTGGGTGATGATTGAAGGCAAAATAAAATTGGGACCGCGATCGATTCAAACCAGCGACCACCGCCCTTCTGGCCCGAATCTTCAACAATTGATCTATAAGTCCCAACTACTAAAAAGATTTTTATTTCACTTCAGTCAGCATCGGGGGTTTGCCCCACTACCATGTCAATTAGTGACGCTTTACTACCGCTCGATCTTATCCACACTGGTTGCCTAGTCAGGACTTCTTACCCCAATCCAAATCTAACTGAATTAGAGACAAGCGGAGCATCACAATGATTAACATTTTGACTATCTGAGATAACAGCTGTGGTTTTGCAGACTAATACAAATATTCAGTGATAATTGAAGATGAAGGGAAAGTTTAGACTGTATAAACAGGATAAACAAATAGCCTTTAAAACATGAGATATGAATGGATTTGTTAAATATTACTCTGGAATGACATAACTGGCTGCATCAGTAATACTACTGTTAATTTCCCATGGAGTTCCTAGTGGAACATAGGGCTTCACTAGCACGTTACCATTTCACTCTCTTCTCTGCAGTCCTTTCAGCCTGGCTTCACGACTCCCTATAAGCTTTCATTTCTTCCTCACATGATCTCCTCCATGTCACCCTTGGACGACAAACTCGTCGTTTCCCCTTTGGGTTCCACTCGACGGCCTGACATGGTGCGTAATGTCCCCTAACGGTCTTCCCTCTCAATGTAAGTCCAATCCAACCCAATACATCTCCTTTTTCTTATTCTACATATTTGTTAGGTGATAGGTCCTTGGTCGGTTGTTCGTTGTCAAAGTGAGTTCCTTGCTGCTTACTCTCAGTTTTTTTGGCCATCCATCTGATCTTCAGTATCGAGTAAGCGTAGGCAGCAGCTGCTGTTGATGTATGTCTGCAGTTTGTTCGGAGTGCTTTTCGTAACGCGCCAAGTCGCTCAACTATCATATCGAAGCACTGACTTACTTGACTGACATTAATGTTGAAAATCCGGATCTTGTTGTTTGTGATGAGTGCAGTAGATCTCCACATCGATTTGATTCCACATGAATCAAGGAAGACCTGTCTCGTTGTCTTTCTTATCCTGACTTTGACATCCTCATCTGTGCCACCACCGCCTCTGACACCTGTAGTTGAAACGATACTGCATAGGTAGGTAGGTAGGTGAAAGAGACAACTTCCTTCAGAATTCTCCTGTTGGTGGTGATTGGTGCTTGTTGTTACTGTTGGTGGTGGTTGGGTATTTTCATCACCTCTGTCTTCTCTACGTTGACCTGTAGGAAGTCCCGTCTTCCTTCACTGCCTTGCTCTTTCTGCCAACTTATTGGTTTTCGCCTGTACATCTTCCATTTTGTGCGACAAGACATTTGACATAAATCATCATCGGCGAACTCCAAATCTCCTAGGGTCTTTTCATCGGTCAAACAGCGTATGCTCCTCTTCTCACTCCCCACAGCTTCTAGAATGATCCAGTCCTGTCCAGTCGACCATAGTCAGGAAGATGATAGGTAATAGTAGGCAACCTTGTCTTACTCCTGTCTTCACTGCAAAGGCACCACTGAGCTTAATTTCACGAATCCAATATACCAAACCGACCAACTTAACACTAAAATAAGTTCACAGATAAAAGGGATGCATATGAATATCTGCATACTCGTTATCTTAGCGTACATCACCAACGTGATTGGTGCAAACACAGGTCGCTCGACGTGATACCTGTCTAACTGTTAAAAAGGTGTTTATACAAACCACCACATTCATGGATGTGAACAAGAATAGCTTTTACACTTTCGTCGCATTTATACCAGTCACGTTTTGATAGTTAACTTCTCTTATTTGATGACCAGTATAATGTTACTTTTGTTTTCATTTCAATGGATTTAATTTAGGGATTTAAGAATTTTGGGGGAAACATCTTTTCTGAACCTGATGTTCTTTCATGCAGTGTCAACATCATCTGAATTAATCATGTGTCCATTTTCAAAAGAATGCGCTGCTACTACTCACAGTTTTCTTTGAATAGATGTTAGATGGATGGAGGCAGTCAGTAGGAGGCTATGGACATAGATCCCGTGCATGTTGGCACTCGTCAGGAAGGTTCATATGCAGCTCTTATGGAACTGATGTCCCGCTTGATACTCGAACCCACGTCACCCGGTGTTGTAGTGAAAGAAGTTACCGCTGAGCTATTCGGGTCGCGACTGACCGTTTGTAGGACTGGATTACATACACTGATTGGTCATTGGATGGTAACCAACTTCATATTGTCTAGTCCTAAATGCTGATTAATTCTATCGAACATTTTGAGGTGTGAACATCAAGCTAGTAGACTCACTGTCATGATGCACTGGGACAGATGGTAGTCAGATGAAGACAGTTGGCAAGAAGCCTTGGAACTAGGATTCGTATTTTTTGACACTCATCAGCAGGGTACATCTGCAACCTCGACGGGAGTCTTACCTTGTTTGAGGTTCAAACCCACCTCATCCAGTGCTACAATTGGAGAAATCACTACTGAGCTATTCTGGTCGCAATCGACCTTCCGTAAGATCGGATGAGAAACATTGATTAGTCAACTCCATATTTTCTTGTTTTAGTGCTGATCAGAGTACATTGGTCGATTTGTGATATGTTCATCTAGTTCGGAGACTGACCATGGCGATTCAGCAGTAACAATAATAATAGCTTTATTCCAAACAAGACTTGTGATACAGTATGAAATCCTCAGCACGTAATAATTCAACAAATTCACTCACTGTACAATATCTTTAAGCGAAATAATCACCTCATTTGAATAAACTTAATGATGATAGTAATAAAAGCCACAATGTGAAACAGGTACCTAGTATTATGTTGGGGTCTAGTTTGTATTGGTGAATGAATAGAAAATCGAACATAGTTTTGGTGACGATGGTAGTTTATTCACCCAGTATCAAAATCTGCAATTCGACATAGTATCTCTTTGCATTTATAACCCACCTATTACCGGCATATCGTTTTTTTTCGTTGTTAGGTTGAAAAACAGCAACTTGAAACCATTTTAAAAGTGCGCAAGAGTACTTGGCGCGTTTAAAAACACATTTAAAACAGCTAAACAAATTGAAAGGAAACAATTTGATGTAATATAGTGGGTGGAGACTTTTAGGTGGTCCAAAGGTTAAGGAGATCGCTGATACACTTAGATATATGTTAGTTAACTTGGAGGTAGTCGACAGGAAGCCCTGAGATGGTGTATATCTTATTGTTATCAAAATTATCTAGATGGTTCAAGAGATTACATTGAACGTCAGTTATATAAAGAAAGTAATCTGTTCTATATTTGGTACGACTGCAGTCGACAACCACAGTTTTCATTGGGTCATTTTCTTTTCAAAAGTATATTCCTCCACCAGTCAAGTTGACTAACAAATAAAAGTAATACGTTTTAAAGCTAAAAATTATAGCCCCTTCAAGATTTCGTTTTCTATATCACGATAATGCAATATAGTGTCCCACACTATGGTCTTAGCACAGATATCTATCAAAACATTTCAACTCCTCATACTTTCTGATCACAATACATTGTGAGGTTTTCAGTGCATAAGATTAAATAAAATCTTATAGAGTTATATCAACTGGATAACGTTTGTAGCAGAATGCACCACTCATAATCGTATCACAGTAACGACACGACTTTCATGTTTCCCTGATTTGTTATTCAAAATTGTATTATTGCCTTGCTATGCATATAGGCGATAAATTCTGCTCGACAGATTATCACTGTCTATCGTATCACATAAACAGTCTAATATGGAATTACAGTCCACAACAGTGTCCAAGTATTACTGTTATACGGATTTTCGTGTTTTTCCAATCCTCATATTTAACAATGTTTCAGATACGACTGTGTCTAACTTCCACAATTCTCAAATTTCAAAACAAAACATAAACAAACCAAAGTAGTACCAATAGGATTTCCAATATCTCTGATCATTGCAGATGTATTTACAGACCACTAGCTTGAACAACATTTCATCCCACCACACAGTACGGTGATGATATCTAGGTGACACGTTTATTGTCTTGATTGTATTGTGTTCTTTGAGCTGGGTTGTTTAGTCGTGGAGTTCTCATTGTCTTGCTAGACGACATCATCAGCACTAACTTCAGTATGAAGTCTAGCAAGACGATGAGAGCTCCACGACTAAACAACCCAGCTTAGAGGACACAACACAACCAAGACTATCCACCTGAACTACAAATATTCTCCACACATTTATTGTGTTGAAATCAGAACATATCCAGAGTTTTTTTGCACACATTAACTCGATAGTAAATGCAACGCAATTCACTTATGAATTAGAAAAGGAAAAAGGAGAATTACCATCTATGTTGGATTGCAAAATCACGGGAAGAGAAGATGGAAGTTTAGGTACCAGTGTTTGCAGGTAACCAACACATTCGAATATATACTTGGATTTCACATCATCTCATCCTATATCTGTCAAAGTAGGTTTGATAAAGTGTCGAAGTAACCGGACTAGGAGATAGACTGGGAAGTTGGAAAGCCTAAATACGGAAATGAAACGCACCAAGGGAGACGCTAGTTCTGAATAACTATCCTCCAGAACTTATCAAAAACTGTTTACAAGGACTGATAACAGAAGGAGTGATGCCAGTGATGACTGCCACATACCTAAGAGGGATTTCAAATCCTCTGTGGTGTAGCCGTATAAGGAAGACACATTGAAAGTGATACATAGAATTCTTAACAGTGGTGGGATCACGGTGGTATTTAAACGCACAAACTCGCTCAGAGAGAAACTTTGTAGGCCCAAAGATCCAGAACAGTCAATTAAGAGAAAAAACCTAATCTATCAGATACCATGTAATGATTATAAGGTGTAACTTACAAATCACAGCAGCTAACTGCAGTTGAACAAACTACAGACATTCATCAACAGCTGCCGTCTACGTTCACTCGATACTGAAGATCAGATGGCCAGAAAAAATAAGCAACAAGGAACTCTGGCAACGAACCAAAGAAGCAAGAACCAATTACCCAACATATATGCGAAAGAAAGTGGAAATGAATTGGGCATTCACTGAGAAGGCCAACTGGGGACGTCAGGCGCCAGGCCCTCGAGTGAAATAGAAATGGGAAACGACGAGGTGACATGGAGGAGATCATGTGAGGAAGAAATGAAAGCTTATAGGCAGCCGTGGTGCCAGGTTGAAAAGATTGCAGAGAAGAGAGTGCAATGGCAACGTGCTAGTGAAGCCCTATGTTCCACTATGAACCTAAGGGGAAAATAATAATAAACTGCAGTTGATCATAATAGCGAAGCACAAGCATTTAGCGAAACACACATTGACAGACCTTAATAAGATAAGTAATTCTGAGAAAGTCGGCTATCACCCTGCATGCACTGACCCATAAACACACCAAAAGGGTGGGTGGGATAGGGTGACAATTCTACAATCGAATATAGCTGGCTATGCGGAGAGGAAGATCGGTCACAGAATTTTTTTATTCATTCAATCCACACCTAACACACATGTAACAGGAACGATTCGTCACACACTACAGATATATTGAATATTTTACAACTACTAAAATAAATGATTGAAGGACTGTATCATTCTGTGCCATATCAAATAATCAATCTAATATGGAATTATACCCTACCACATAGCGTGAGTTTTGTCCTCACATTAAAATATTTAGAACCCTATCATTTGATCAAACTTCAGTCTGTCATCTTGATTTGACACTATGACCTGCTATGAGTAAAAGAATCATCCCAAACTGAAGAGATAACACCTGTAACCATTAAATAAATAGTCAATTGTATGTTATAAACGGATAAGCTTAAGTGAAGTCGTATGATATCACTACATGTCAGCTCTTTTATAATCCCTGGTATTCCATATCCCCAGTTCTATGCAATGAAAAGTATTCTAGTTTAAAAGAAGTTATGATAAGATTTCAAAAGAATTGCAATATACTGGAGATGGAGAAGACAGAAGACTGAGTTGACTATATCTACCCATATCTAATTTCTCTTAGAGGATAATTTAGCTTAACTAATACACTGATAGTCTGTTTTAGAAGTTTTCATCTTTGTATCTCATTACACTAGACAATCAAACGCCAAAATCTTCATATTCAGTATACCTGACTAAAATTCAGTTTAAGCTTGGTCGGGATTCATTTTTTTTCGGCAGAATTCATTGCAGAGTGACGTCAGTTGGGGAACCATTGAAAACCTGGGAGTACTGGATAACTGATTCTTCGTGGTGCGGGCACGCTCAGTGGTACATACCCACGACCCCACCAGATATCAAACTCAGGACTGGTCCTGAGTTCGGTCTTTGGTGAGCTAGTGGATGCATACTGCTGGACGGAATAGCTGTTCAGCCCTCCTGGATTTCCAAAGGTACTCCGACCGATGTCAGTCCACAATGATTACAACCCTGATATAAAGTTGAATGGCGTTAGCATCCAGGTAACTTACATTAATATGAACAACACCTGAATACCCTTCTTAAGCAGTTAGAATAACATTCCACTACTATCAACTTACTTCAAAATATCTTTTTTCTAAAGATGTGTTTACACTAACACAAACTATAAGTCAGAAAAAAGATTATATTTCACAGCTGGCAGAAGAGGCAGGGCAGAGAAGGAAGAAAGGACTTCATGTAGGTCAACGTAGAGAAGACAGAAGTGACTAAGATACCTAACCAACAACAAGCACTAATTACCATGAACGGGAGAAATCTAAACGAAGTTGTCTTTTTCACCTACCTACCTATGCAGCATCGTTTTAGCTACAGACGGCGGTGGCACCGATGAGGATATCAAAGCCGCAACCGGAAAGACAACGAGACAGGCCTTCCTTCATTAATCTGAAATCAGTGTGGAAATCTACTGCAGTCACTACAAATAACAAGATCTAGATTTTTGACACTAATATTAGTCGAGTAACTCTGCTTCTATATGATTGTTGAGCAACTTGGAGCGTTACGAAAAGCATTTCTAACAACCTATGTACATACATCATCAACAGCTACCGGCTACTCTCAATTGATACTGAAGATCAGATGGATGGCCAGAAAGAATAGGCAAGAAGAAACTGTAGCTGGCGAATAACCGACTGACAACCTGTCACCCAACAAATATGCAGAAGGAGAAAGTGGAGATGGATTAAATTGGGTATACAGTGAGAAGACCATTTGAGGACATCACGCATCACGTCAGGCCGTCGAGTGGAACCGAAATGGGAAACAACGAATTTGTCGTCCAAGCGTGACATGGAGGAGATCATGTGAGGAAGAAATGAAAGCCTAAGGGAAGTCGTGGAGCCAGGTTCGAAAGACTTCAGAGAACAGATTGAAATGGTAACGTGCTAGTGAAGCTCTATGTTCCACTAGGAACCTAAAGGACAAGTAATAAAGCAATAATCTAATATAGAAAATGGCAACCTTTATTTTATGCAGTGTGAATAATTGTATCTACCCAACAGATACTTTATCTTTACGTAAAACGCATAATGACAGTATCACATCTACTGATCATGTTTACTGTACACTCACTTTCATTTTACCACTGTCACTGTTGTATACATTTACATGATGATTCCTTTTCTGACACTAAACTCTATCTCATACAGTAATAACAGTAATGATAATAATAATCTGCTAGTTGGTGAGTAATTAAGTCTTCGACAATGGATTTCTAATGGATATTCTATTAGTTAACAACATATCCACGAGTAAGTTATGCTTACTTAACACAATAGGCTAAAGTGAAATCACTATATGTTGTTTAGCCGTTATCAGATAAAAATTAGATAAATATATCAATAATCAAATTATTTTACTGATGAAATTTAATGATCCACTTTTCAGTAATTTTGATAAATTTACCCCAGGAAAAAATAAGATAAAATCCCATCTGTCAAAATAGCAAAACCCTTCCAATTCTAGCAAGTACTCACCAACCATGATAAGTTGTGAGTGGTAGTGAAGTCCGGGCTGTACGCCTTGTACTGTTAGACATTTGTTATATAGATGTATCTGTCTTTCGAGGATGATTCTAAAGGCCACCCTTACAACGAGTGCTACAACCAATCAGATTGTTCTATTTCCTCAAGAAAAGTAATTTTTCATGAAACAGAGAAACGCTAGTGGTAATTTCAGTAGTTGTTAGGGAGGCCTTTAAAGTTACTCGTCTCTCATGTGCTCATGGACTGGCATCCCAAAAGTGGGAGATAGATTCCGAGTAACTGTGAAAACCGCTCTAAAGTAATAATATATTGAAGAAGGAGATAATAAGTTCAATAACTGACGTATACACTTGTTCCGTAGAATGACTGGTATTCGTTAATTGTTCATTAATGCAACAGATCATTGATGTAAATGAGTAACTAAACAAAACAGTAAACCAAAATCAAGCATCTTTCAGTTTTATAGTAATGATGGATGGTGGCTAGCAGTGGAATCCAGGATGTGCATTCCCTCCTATTTGGGACTAGTCAGCTGAAAGCGATGGGCCCTGAGTTCGAATCCCGTCAACACCACTCACTAGGAGAAAGGTACATCCAGGTGACGAGTCCCAAGTAAGACGAAATGCGCATCCTGGATCCCACTACTAGTTACCATCCATCATTACCATATAGTTAAGAACACAGGCAATATGGAGGCATATGCACAGAAGCCCACATGCCAATAGAGACCGATCAATTTGGTCCAACCAACGACGGTATAATACAAGCAATAACACTGTCTTATAGTTTTCTCTAAATTGACACTTGTACAGATACTTTCCACATAATTTTGTGGCTGATTTATTCATCATGGGATGGAATCAGTAGGGGAACCATTGAAAGCCTTCCAGTACTGGATAGCTGTTTCCTCCAAGAATAGCACTCGTCAGAAATGATCTCGACAGCGGCCGAACTCAGGACCTTGAGGCTACCCGCCCACCACTTTACCGTTGAGACGTCGGGTTGGAATCCAGCAGTCCATATTTAGTACAACCTCTTTATGATGCCGTTCTTGGGTATTTGCCCTCCCATCCGACTAGATTAGCCTTAATATTCACGACTTCTAATTAGAACTTTGGGAATTTCATCTCTAAGCAAGTCACTAGATAGAAATTAAATTTTGAGGTTCATGGGGATTTATTTATTGACTTCAAGCTGGCATTCATCATGGAACGACACCAGTTGGAGAACAACTGGAAACTTGTGAGCACTGAAAAGGTGTTTCCTACTAGTATGGGACTCTTTAGCAGTGTGTACTCATGACCCAGATAGAAAATGACCTTAGGACATTCAGCTGTCCAGCGCTCCAGCGTTTTTAATCATTCTTTAACTAATTTTGGTCCATGATTAATACCAAATTGAATTACTGACTAAATTTCTTAACTAAGCCCATCGTAATAAATTGATTTTATCAACCTGTGTCATTTATGATATCAACATACCATCCGAGTGTTAAATAAAGACTTTTTGTACCACATAGTATTGAGGTCTGCGCTACTAATTGGTTATGAAGAACCTGACCATCAAATGTTGAGATGTTAGATCCCTATTACCTTCATGATACTGTTCACGTGCAATAAAATCATTTAATAAACAATGAAGAAGTCAAGTGTGCAGTACTGTGTGAAGGAGTTATAACACCTGATGTCCTTGTAGAACTTTACTGACTGAGGTAATTTGGACATATACTAAACAGGTTAGACTACCAACTACCCCGAGGAAAAATGTTAGCTGAAGTTAAATTGGTTTGGAAGAAAGCTGGGTGACTAGATAGAAATATGGCATCCAGTCATGTATTCTTCTAGTATCATTCCCATCTGTGTAGCAAAGTGTACGCATTTCAAACGCAGAACGCAAAATAACTGACACAGATGTATATAGATTCAGAACGATCACAATAAAGTAGATATATTCAGTCTAATGTTGATGAAAATAATAACAATCAATTTCATCTTCTACTCCTATCATCGCACAACTTTCAATGACAGCTAATAGGTTTTGCTGTCCAGTACCAGCGAGAATGAAATGTGCATGTTCATGGCTTCCTATGGATCACTTCCATCAAACTAACATCTGTCAAAATGCATCATGATGATGAGTCCCCTGGTTTAATGGCAACGTTACAAAGTGTTCAGTGGAATTCAGTCAGCACTGAGAACCAGACATTATGAAATCGATTACTCTCCAGTGACCAACCAGTACAACTAATTCTATCCTACATGAAGCCAATTGTCGCTGAATGGATCAGTGGTAGTGTCACTGTCTACAACAATGAGTGACACAGTTTTGAATCTCAGCTCCCTCGAGGTTATAGATACGGAGTAAAACTTGAGCACTGTGGTAGATTATAATTCCATTTTGGTCTGTATATTAATAAATGTCACATAGTAAGCAGTATCACTTACTGGATAACGCATTTTGGACACAATTTATTATCATTTGACTATCTGAGAGAGTCGTTGTTTGACAGATTAGTATTTATACTGGGTGATGTTTGGAGGTGAAATGAAAATTTGGACCGTGGTTGAATCCGAACCAGCGACTACCAAGTTTCTGGTCCGATGCTCTGACAACTGAGCTACGAGGTCCGACTACTGACCAGATTTTGTTTCACTTCAATCACCAAGGGTTTTGCCCGATTGCTACGTGAATTCATTTAACCTTCAAGCATCCCCAGTATGAATGCTAGTCTGCAAAACCACAACTGCTATCTCAGATAGTCAAAATGATAATCAATATGATGCTCCCCCCTCCTCTCTAAATCAGTTAGATTTGGATTGGGGTAAGAAGTCCTGACTGGGCAACCAATGTGAATACGATGAAGCAATCGTAACGCGTCACGAGTTCACATGGTAGTCGGGCGAAAACCCTTGGTAATCGAAGTGAAATATAAATCTTGTCAGTAGTCGGACCTTGTAGCTCAGTTGGTACAGCATCGGACCAGAAACCTGGTGGCTGATGGTTCGAGTCCCAATGCGGTGTGAATTTTCATTCCACCTTGAGTAATCACCCAGTATACATAGTTTATTGTCCAAACTCATGTATATAACGTTTCTAACTAAGTGATTCAAACAAATTTCAGATACACCTTGCTGACGAGTGCTAACAAACCCGAAACCTAATTGCAAGGCTTACTGACAATTGCTTGCATCCAACTAATAGTTAGTCTTCACGATAGCCACTTCTTGTGCAACGAGTGTGAGTTGTTGTAATGATACTTGTGATTTCTCATTACTATACAGGACTCTTGGTAGATGGGCTCTTATACTGCTGGGTATTCATGATCTTATACTGATCTTGGTGACTAGCAGGTTAACTTTAGCAAGGTTAATTTTATTCTATTTACTTAAACTGACCCGAAACAATACTACTAATCACAGGATAACAGTAGTAAGAATCTATTTGTTATATGATATGTATATGATACACAAACTCTGTATACAAAAGATAGTTTTAATATCTTCAAATAAAAGGTTATAATCTGAATGACATTTGGATAGATAGATTTATTCATTTATTTATATCCAGAGTATATCTTTTTTATCAAAGAAAATATCTTAGCGACCTTAGTCAAATAGAATAATATGATTACTTGGACTTTATGATCATTTTAAGGTCAAATATTCTTATTAAAAATTGTAACAAATAAAGACGAGGTTATGAAAAAGAAATACAACAAGGTTTCAATTAAATGGACTGAAAATAACTTGACAGTCTTGAAGAAAATAGATTATTTATATCCATGAAATAAGTAGAATGTAATAAGGGATCATGTAGAATCATTCAACAGTTCCAGTTCTATGTAAACGGATTTCATCTGTGTAAAAAAAATCATCCTATGCAAAGTAAATGGTCAGTTGAATTCTCTTATAGCACTATAAGCAGCTTATTTCGGTACTTAGTAACGGGCTAAACAAAATTATCAGCTTACAAGACACAGTCAAAGGTACAACAGCTGCAATAACGTTTTCAACAATTTACCAACAGTGACCGTTAAAGGTATAATTTCTTGTCAATTTGTTGAACAGCCTAAGCATGTAGGCGATCCAAAGCATCTAGTAAAGACACAGACAGTTACTAATCAAGTGTACTTGAGGTAACTATCTTAGTATTGGGTGATAAATACCGATCGTTAGTTGAACACTGGGCCAGTGGCCTCTGGTTCGAATCCTGCCGCGGTCAAATTTTCCCTGGACCTTCAAACATCATTAAATATCAATAAAAGTCTGCCCAAATCCTGGCTATTTTAGATAATCAAACTGATAACTACTTTAGTACCATAAATTAAGCAAAATAAAGAAGCTTTTTTATCTGAGTTAGCAAGCCTGATGATTACCTTATGAAAGAGGAAATTATTAACCACTGGATACTACTAATAGTCTCAAATAATGAAAGAAGATGGAGTGTTTGGTGTCAGCCTACGTGAAAAACACTTGAGCAGAAGCTTCACGATCCTATGGAACTTCTGTTTCAGACACCTGTCTATCAGGTGATTGTACAGCACTGTCCTGATTAACCTACCAAAGATATTCATGACGTTTTGAAATACAGTTGTTGATCTAAAATCTTAATCACGAATCTTCAGTTATCCTCAATGGGATGAGGATATGTTTACTGTATACAAAACTTGAATTAAAGCGTTTCAAGTTCTATTTTTCCCCTAAAACGAGACTTACAACCTACATACACTGAATATATGTATATAATCTAAGCATTAACCTCAAAAGCGAGAATAACCGTAGGCACATAGGTAACGTTAGAGATCTGATAAATTGTACTGTGCATGAATTTTGGATTGTACAACACAAGAAAATTAACAGGATATTAAAATGCTAATATAAGTCTTCTCTTAGACTACTTAGTCCAAATATAACCCTGACCTATGCAATCACATTGGAAATCAATAACATGATGTTTCAAGGTTTATGAGGATTTTACTTTTAAAGTAGAATCCATCAAGGAGTGACATCAGTTGGGGAACCACTGAAAACCTGGGAGAAGTGGACAGTTTTTTCTTCCTACTATGGTACTCATAAGCAGTACGTACCCAAGAATTTAACTCAGAACTTAAGGGTCTCACGGTGAACGCCTTACACATTCAGCTACAGTTCATCGATCCACAGCTTCTCGCTCCTGTCAATTCGCTGAGGAGTCCTTTACTAGGTGGAAACAGCTGCCCATTGCTTCCAGAATTCTAATGTGTTGCTCTTTCACTAGTGTCATTCCGTGATGAATACTACCTTAAAATTAAAATCCCTATAAGACTCAAACTATATCACTGTAAAGCCGTCATAAGTGATGTGCTTCGAGATGGATATCCCGAAGCTATAAGGAGCTATGACCCGTGGGATCAACTAGTCAGAAGTAAAGTAAATGCCGACTGAAGACCTTGGTGGATAGTTGTGCTGTATTGCGAATTCACAGAAGTACAAAAGAGCGAAATGACTGAATGGCTAACGTGCTTGCCAAGAAACCTGAAGGTCTTGAGTTGTATTCCTGGCGAGGTCGTGGGTGTGTAATGCTGAGAAGTTGCATGTTAAGACAAAACACCTGTCCAGTTCTCCAAGGTTTTCAATGTACTGATGTCATTCCGTGATGAATACAACTTTATACATGATATTTATCAACTAATACTGTTAAACTTAACTATTCGGTTCATCTCGTGATGCAGGGAGCAGTCTTCTGGATGAAAGTAGACAACTTCATTTGACTACTTTGAACATGTGGCTGATTGCTATTATTATTTGTCCCTTGGGTTCCTAATGAAACATACGGCCTCAGTAGCACGTCTCCACTCTACTCTGTTTTCTGCAATCTTTTGAACCTGACTCCATGACTGTCCAGAAGTTATCATTTCTTCCTCACGCCATCTCCATGTCACCCTCGGACGTCCAACTCTCCGTTTCCCATCTGGGTTCCACTCTAGGGTCTGGCGCATGATGTCCCCGAATGGTCTTCTCAGTGTATACCCAATCCATCTCCACTTCCTTCTGCATATTTGTTGAACAAATTAAATAACACTTTAATAAAGGCCACGTTGTCTGTTGATAACGCCGTATGGAATGGAGTCTCATGAAAGATCACTCTGGATTAGAAAACTGGTAGGAACAGAAACTCTATTTCCAGGAGTAAAAGTGGATACAAAGAAGATTATATTTTCGTAGATACTTTGGATTGATTACAGCGTGACGGTCACTGTTGAAGCTCTAGTCCTGTATTTCAGTGCTACAGTGATTCAGGTACTACAAAGATACAGATTCAAAACTTACATACGAAATCCAATCATTTAAACGACCTGCTACAACTGCGGAAATCGATGAATGATTGGTGTTAAGTTGTTAATGCAACAGAGGGATGCCGGTGAAACTGTTATGCGCAAGCTCCTTCTAATCTGCCGTTCTCTATTTGAAAAGAACTGATCCTACCTGTAATCTCATAATGGGTTATTCCCGAGACTACTTTTTATGCTGGTGCTTTACAAACTTGCAAAAATTTAAGTAGAATGAGGTGTCCTATATTTGTTGATGTTCTCTTCTTGAATTGAAGCATCAGTGTTCAAAAAACAACGTCAGGAGGTTACTGGAAACCTGGGCACGCCCAATAACCGTTTCTTCCTAGTATGGGACTCGTTAGAAGTACGTAGCCACAACCCTACCGAAGATCGAATTTAGGACCCTCAGGTTTTACCGCAAACGCCGTAGCCATTCAGCTAACAGGTTGGCGTTCAATGGCACACAGTTAACCACTTCTGTCAGTTCGCGACAATGTGCGACTATTCGCCGAGGTCTTCAGTTAATATCTGCTTCACTTCTAACTCATCGACCTCACAGATCACAACTTCTCATGTGTAACTTGTTTCGGTCACATATTGATGAGTGGCAGTATCTTTACTGATTCAGTCTCAGAGAAACATCTAGGGATGTTTCTGTCAATAGATTTAAAATTTATCCCTTCAAATGAATTTGGTTTTCTCCTATTCTTTTTCTTTTATTCCTTGAAAGTAAAAACATTAGCAGCTAGTGGCAATACAAATAAAGTGCAGTTGCACTAGTAATTGTTCAGCGTCGTCAAGCCGATTTATTTGAATCGCCTCCTCCTTCTCTATCAAGACAACATGTAATATTTACTCATCAACTTAAGTTTCAACCTCTGGTCATCGTTTCGTTGAGTTTATATAGATGCATAGTAAGTTATTTATAGTTAAGTGTCGAAATAAAAAAACTCAATTTATTTTATCACTTAGCAAAACAAAACTTTAGGGGTGGGAAACCTTCAGGACAACCAATCAGGTTGGAAATAATTGAGTCAAGGTCATTCACATCCTCCGTTTACCGTGTTGCTGACGTTGCATAAACCTGATGAATCATGACGGAGATTACGTTGTGTACACTATGTGAAATCTGAAGGAGTAGGTAATGTGGTTGAAATAAATAAATGTTATGTTCGGAAATGTCGGTATGGTCCAGGAAGACGACTTAAACAAGAATGGATAATTTACATTCATACTTCTTGGCAAGCCGAATATTCTTGGTATATACAACTGAAATACGAAGAAAGGACATTTTCAGTGGGTAAAGGATAGATCAGAAAAATCTGTCTTAGCAGTTATAGAAAAAATACGGACTTTGGTTACTACAATGTACACGGATGCTTGGAAGTCCTGTATGCCTCTATATGAAATGGGTTACCCCCAAATAGCTATTGTTAGAAAGAAGCACTTGGTTGGTTGGACAACTAGAGTGTTCACAAACAAATTTTTAAATATTTGAAGTAGTCTTAGAAAGTTTATAAGACCTCTAACGGGACCATGATGGGAAAAGATTGTGTCTCATATGCATGAGTGGCAGTACAGACAATAGTACAGTTTCAAAGATGATGCACCTATTGAAAATCTAAATATCTGTATTTCTCAGATTTCTAGATCGTAAATAAATTATCATTTTCCTCATTAACTACTTTGTCCTTCATATTCTTGATTGTGATTGGTCAGCGCGTACTTGAAGGTGATTGGCCATCATTAAAGTTAAGTTCTATCTCTACACACATATTGACTGTCAGAATAATGCGTCAGCTGCAAAAATCGCCAAAGAAAATTCATTTATTGAATAAAACCTGGTAACTCATGGTGAAACCATTGACTGCTAAGTACACAAATGTATTGAAGTACAATAATGGATTAGTTCAAACAATGCAGCTTGAAAATAGTACAGGGATAGAAAACATAAAGAGGAGGTGAATACTTGTCCGATTACTGGGCTATTTAACTATGCAGTCTACTCGACTCAGTTTCTAGGCTTTTTTGGCGCTTGACAAAAAATATTTGCACATTCTATGTAATCTGTGTTTCCATAGGGATGTAAATCTACGTAACTCAGTGATTCAGTCTGTGAGTTGCCTGTAAAAATGAAAGTGTAAAAGTGGTCAATAACCTCATGCCAAGCTACTGAGTTTGCTTCAAAAAACAATTTACTAAATATAACTCATTTAAAGCATTGTTTTTCTAGGGGTCATCATTGAACAGTAACAGTCAATCGGCTGTGACGCATTTCTTTTTTGAACGGATGTGTTTTACATTCATTACTTATTGTTATAACGCAATAACATGTCTGTAAACGTATTATTCGGTTACATAAACTCAGTAGCTGTAAATCTAAGACAAAGGCAAAACTACAAATGAAGAATGACTTAAAAGGCAATTTAAACAACTACTATGATGGCCAACTACGCTTATTTATTTTATAAGAAACGACCTCTTCAAACAAAAAACTGAAACCTGATTGGTTATTTCAGTAGTTGCTACGGTGGCTTTTAAGTGAATCCTCAAAATGGAGGCTGACTCTAAAGTTCACCTTAGTAGCTGTATAGCTAACCAATTGGGTTTCTCTATCTCGGTTAGGAGTGAAACCTGGCTGGTTATTTCGGTATATGTTACAGTGGGCATTAGAGTCAATCCTCGAAATCGGAGCCGTTTTATTTGAACTAATCTGAAGGTCAGCCTAACAGTTACTTACATGACCAATTAAAGTTCAGCACTTCTTGAAAAAAACTTTTAAGCTGAAATGGATATACTTTGTTGATTATTTTAGTCGTTACTAGAGTGGACTTCAGAGTTCAATCGTGTATTTTGCATTTTCGATAGGCCACGCTGACAACCATTGAAATAACCAACCAGGTTTCACTAATTCTGTTGAAAAGATCGTTTTTCATAGAATACAGAAGTCTGACTGGTTATTTCAGTTGTTTTGGCAGTGACCCCTTGAGTCACTCTTCGAAGATAATATTAGCAATTACAGTTCAGACGTGAAGATTCAACTGCCAGTGTCACGGAATGATTCAAAAGCTCAAAAAAGTTAAAGCTGAAATCAAAGTGACTATAAAGGTAATCCTAGCTACAACTGAAATAACCAATTAGCTTTCTTTGTCTTGACTTGATAGACAGTTATTTCAAGAAATAGAACATCTTAATTGGTCATTTCATCTGGTTTTCACGATCACCTTAAGAGTTACCCCCGAAATAGCCAACCAGGTTTTTATGATTCTGGCAGGAAAACTTCATAAAAAACAGAGAAACTTATTGTAATCTATTTGATGACTAGCAGTGGAATCCAGGACTCGTCATCTGGATCCGCCTGCACTCCAGTAAGTGATAGACTGGAATAGACTAGACTGAGACTCAAACACACCACAGTATAATGAATATTCAGTCAGAACAGATGCATCTGGGTAGAAGCCTATCTGTCATCAGAGGTCGAGCAATTCGACTCAGTATAGCAACGGGAAATTACAAGTATAAATAAACAACAAAAGATACTCGTTTCATAAGTGGCAGCTCTCGCGCTCAAGTGGCCTGCCTAGTGGATAATGCTTTGACGTCCGAAGCGATGGGTAATACATCCAAGTCTCAACGTGAACAGCATCACTCACTGGGGTGCAGGTGCATCCAGCTGCTGAGTCCCAAGTGGGACGAAACGGCCCTGTGGATTCCACTGCTGGCTGTCAAGTAGAATATATATAATATGGTGAATATCCCGGCAGTATCAAATCATCTTCACAGGAGCCCAACTGCTAACAGAGGTCCATCAGTTCGATTCAGTGTAGCAACGGGAAATCATAAGTACCAATCAATAAATAAAGAACCTATTTGAGTATTTCAGTATTTGCTATAGTGACCTTTGAGTAACTTATCAAAATACCTCTAACCTAGTGGTAATGATAGCTAAACCCCCGCCTAAATGAGCACACCGAAGTGTAGCTGAATGGTAGGTGATTTCATTCTTAAGCCATCATAGTGAATAGATTTTAACAAATAAGTTCTTGGAGTGGCCATATTCCCAGGACCTAGATTTATCCTGAATCTCTATGGTAGACGTGGTGAAGTATTTTGAACTTATTTGTTTTTATTTTTATTTCTAAATGTCTTATTTTTCGACTTTATTTCTTCCTATACTTCACATATCTCTACATTATCATTCTGCTGTACTATCATGTCTTCTTGAACTTCTCCGTTTACTAATCAAATGACCCTTCTCCATCGTCAATATCATTATTGTCGTTCAACTATTACTCTAGCCTCCTTCAGTTTTACACTGTTACCAAGCTTCTTAATTGATGTCCATCTACCTTGTTTCACAATAACGTAATTTTCAATCTTCTCAATATTCATATTCTCACTGTTATCATTATCTGTACTGAGTGATGAGTGAAGGTGAAATAGAAATTTGGACTGCTGCCGGATTCGAACCAACGACCAACGGGTCTCTGACCTGATGCTCTACCAACTGGGCTACAAGGTTATCATTATCATTATTATCACTCACTCGTATTATTATCACTAGAATCAATATTTTTGTTTACCTACCACCTATCTTCTCTTAGTGTGCACATTTATCCAGTTGACTACTAATTGTTCTTTTCGAAATGATGTCATCCATCCTTAGTGTTTTTATTTTTCACTACCATTTCGTTACCCCCTCCTAACCAAATCTTAGCTCTGTTTGATATAACTAAATGACTCACTTCGTGTTGCTATGCCTCAGTCAATGTCCTAGTCTGCCATATTATGTATGCATATATTCTTTTATTGAGAAATGGTATATAAAATGGTGTATGTAGAGTAAAAATCTGATGAGTCATACTGAAATTTATGAACTCAATAAATCCTACTTTAATTACTTTTGTTGCTTGTTTTAAATCTGTATCGGGAAAAAAATGTTTTAATACAATATTATCTACTTGATGACCACGTTTCGAGCATAAATTATTACTACTCATCATCATATCAGTGAAATCACACTGCTTTCATATCTGACTTTTATAGTCCTGTCACCCACTTATTCTTCAACTTTACTGACAGCTAGAATTTCCACATTTCCGGTATAAGTGTTGCATAATTCCTATTACATGTATTGGGTGTTGACTAGATGAACAAGGACACGGTAGTTATTCTTCGTATTTCTTGTAACAGCCTAGTTTTTTCTAGACTATTGATCTTTCGTCAAAACTTAAATAAGGAAATGAAATATATAAAAGAAATACTACTTATGAAACAGTGGAGAATATTTGTAGCTCAGGTGGATGGTCTTGGTTGTATTGTATTCTCTGAGCTGGATTGTTTAATCGATTAAACAATCCAGCTCAGAGAAAATACAACCAAGAAATACTACTAATGAGTAATTATCCTTCAGAGTTTATTAAGAAATTTAAAACGAAATGATAACAGTAATGTGAATGTGAAAAATAACGAAAACATAAGAAAAAAACAGGAGTTCAAGACCTTTTTTGTGTTATCATATAAGGAAGGAATACAAGAAAATATATGTAGAATCCTAAAGAAGGCTAAGATAAACGTTACACTTATACCCTACTATGGCTGCGAGGTCAAATATATCGATCAAACTAGCCTATCGCTATGAATTCGATTCTCAGAGCATAAATATTTAGACAAATGTTGAGTGATACACCCCACAAAACTCAGTCGATGAAATGCATGCATTAACACACAATCATACAAAAGAGTTGGTGCGATAAAGCAACTGTACTTAAATACAATAAAGTTACGTGGAGAGTGAGAGAGAGGTTGATTACTAAATCTTTGTTCATCAAATCTACACCCAACAAATGTGATAGGATTGACGCAATCCTTATACAGGAGATGTGGAATATTTCACTACCAATAAAAACAAAGAATATGAAATGATGGCAGTATAAAAGTCAGATTTCGAACGCTGTTTGATTACGCTGATATGATTATGAGAGATAATCTATACTATAAACATCGTTTAGTAAGTATTACTGTGTCACTATATGGTACATCAAATACACAAATTTAATATAGGACCAAGTCTGATCAATTAAATGGAGAAGTATATCATTAGCTGAGGGGAAAATTTTCGAAAAACGCTTCCACTACTAAAAGAAATTGTCTGAGTTGTAATGTCTAGTACAAAGTGATGAGATACTTGTAATTCTTTAGACGTTATAGAAATGGTTTTGAAGTTCCAATTGTTTTTAAGTTATTTCTCAGTTCAGCATTAGTATTCTGAGGTCTGCTACTGTTCTTCGCCTATACAATAGTAAGAAGCGAACACGCTATGTGAAACTAATGAATATTCTTCTCGAAGGTAAAGAAGGTGAAAATAATATTCCTATACTAATAGATATATGACAAATTACAAAGTGGTATTCATTAAGAATACCACCCCAAGCAAAATATTAAGCCACATCATCATGGACAGAACAAAATATCCTCCGCATTCAAAATTACCACCAGAACACGTTGGCTCACTGACTGACTGACTGACTGGCTTCAGCAAAAACAAGTCATGTAAGGATCAAATTGCAACACTACACTACACATCATCATGGAACAGAGCATAGAATGCCAGTCAACTCAACTCAACTCAACCTGAACTTCATCGACTTTGAAAAGGCCTTGCTTCGATAGCGTCGACCGAGAAGTAATTTGGCAGGCAGCTGCTTCAACACTACAGTTCAGTGCCAAAAAACGTTATCAATCTCATTCAACACTAGCTATATGCTGTATGAGGATGCTACATGCAAAGTGATTCACAACACAATGGAAAGCTCAGTGATGCCTTTGAAGTGAAGTGAAGTGAGGTGAAGAGAAGAGAAGTGAAGTGAAGTGAAGACAGGAAGTAGTAAGACAAGATCACTGCTTACTGTGACCAATGATCTTCCTGATTGTGGTCGACTGGACAGGGCTGGACTGAACTGGACTGGACTGGATGATGAAAGAATCTGTGAGGAGTGAGAAGATGGGCACACGCGGATTTGGATTTCTCCACCGATGATGATTCATGTCTGATGTGTTATGTCGCACAAACTGTAAGACGTACAGGTGAAAACTAGCAGTTGTCAAAAGAGGCGAGGCAGGCCACAGCAGGACAGCTAAGGAAGATGCGACTTCCTTCAGGTGAATGTGGATAAGACAGAGTTGATGAAGATGCTGAACCAACAACAGCAAGAACCAATCACCATCAACGCGAGAATTCTGAAGGAGGTAGTCTCTTTCACCTACCCAACTACCTACCTATCTACCTAGACAGCAGCATCGTCTCAGCTGCTGCCGGTGGCACCGCACTTCACTGCACTGCTCTCAGCATAGAGTGTGAACAAGATGAGGATTTTAAACACCAATTCGGTCAAGTTCAAGTCACTGCTCTCATGTGATGGTTGAGAGACTTGGCACGTTACGCAAAACATTTTCAACAAACTACAGACAAACATGATCAACAGCTGCCGTCTACGCCCACTCGATACTGAAGATGGATGAGATGGATGGCCAGAATAATAAGAATGAGCGACAGGGAAGTGTGGCTGGCTGGCTGGCTGGTTGGCTGGCAACAAACTAATCAGGAAGCAATGGTTAAACAGATATGCAGAAGGGGAAGGTGGAGATGGATTTTATGGTATTGTGTTGTGTTGTGTTGTATTGTATTGTGTTGGAGGTGGACTGAGGAGTTCATTTGGGGATATGGTCAAGAGAGGCCAGTTCAGGCCAACTAGTGAAAGCGAAATGGGAAAGGACGAGTTGGGCTTCTCAGGGTGAGATGGGCGAGATGGTATGAGGAAGAAATGAAATTGGGACAGGGTGGTGGGTGCATAGTGCTACTGTCTAGTGCTATCGGGTTTTCAATGGTTCCCCAACTGATGTCATTCCGTGATGAATACTACGTCAGAAAATACATTTGTTTATTTTGTTATTTGTTCTTAAATACTACGCCAGAATTATAGGAATAAAATACACCTCATACGATGAATCATACTAACTCGGTTCCCAACTGTTTCCAAACCACTCAGTTCATTGTTGGTCAGGATACGTTCAATATGGACCTACAATATATTTATGGAAATGGTACCTTCTTCAAAATCGCAGCTCACATTACTACCAAAGGGATCATGGAGTTAACTCATTAGATTTGATAATTGGTAGGTAAATTACAATCAGTACTAAAAATTCGACAACACGGTAGTGTTTACTCACTTCCGGAATGCATCTACATATCCCAGTATATGACGTTTAATAGATCGATAAAAAACTGTTATGTCAGAGATACATATACAGATCCAGAACACCTTTTATGAGACAAAGGGTTCAGTGAAACTGAAATCATATTATAGAAGTGCTCGTAAGGGAGCGATTAACAGAAACTCAGATAGAAAAATCTATATAAAGCTCCTCACCTTTGAACTTGTCTCACTTTATGATAGTATGTAGACGAGATAGACAAGAAAACAATAATAGTTATCTGAATGAATGAACCACACTCAGCAGTTTTGTGCACATTCATGCAGTAGGCAATAAACCACACCTATTTCGTGAGGATTAATGATGCAATCTCGCTGCCTAAACCTCGGTAGGTGTGTCAGGGTTTGAACTGATGACCAAATGGTTAATAAAAATGCTGCATATTGTGAAGATTATAAAAACTGTATATATCTGCGCCATTTTTGGGAGTTTTGAACCAGGTTCTTGAGATTCCTGACTATCGCTTTCCATCATCTTGAAAACCCCAACTAAAAAGCTTGCATCTGCCTGTACAGCTAGCTTAGAAAAACAGTTATAGAATAGACGAATTTATCCCAAGTTTTGGTATGATCACTCTGTTGATACTTAAGCTGAATCCCGAAGTAGTTTTAATCATGAGATGAATCCAGTTGGAGAAAGACTGAAAGCCTTGGTCCTCTAGAAATCTATTTCTTCCTTGTTTTTGGGTCATCGAACAACCAAGTCCATCAGATCTTGGAGTGATCTGATATCAGTTCATGATGAAAACCACTTTGAAGTTAGTAAGCACCCCATAAACGGCCTTTTTCTCCATATACATATTTAGTCCACAGTTTCATCAGCTGACCCAATACTTTGCCCTCAACCTCACCTAACCAATAGGCAAACAAATAAACAGCATATAATTTGATACAAAACTGAAGTATATCTGGAACAAGTTTTAACAAGTAGCCAGTCTTTGAATTTACATAAACTACAAGACTTCATAGTAATTTTGTATTTCCTTTCTCATCTTTCAGGCAATTTTAACCTTCTTGATGAAATGTTAAGCTAGTTAACATCAACAGCTATGGTAAGAATAATTTTCCAATGCCGTTTAAAAGTATTAAGACGTATGACCTGATAAGTAATAAGAAATTACGAAAAATGACATAATAAGTTCACCGGAAAGAAGGTAAGTGGAGAAGTTTACATTTGGCATGAAAAGATGATCAATTGTTCAATGTGTATACAGACTAAGCCTAGTGAAACACTGAATACAAATAAAATATTTTTTTAAGCACAAGGACAGATAGAAACAACCTGTTGAATAATAAAAGCTCTTCACAAGTTTTTTACTACTGTTTGGTGAGGTAGATTGAAGCAACTGATCCCTTTGATACGTTTAAAAAAAGTAATAAGAAGACAAAGATTATCTGAAACAGGTGTGATGTATTAGCGCTATACATTACGAACAATCTGATCACACATATAGATTTGTCTAACTACTTATATGAAAATGTACGAAAACGGTCAGTCAAGTCAATAGGAATAGGAAGGGCAAAGAAAGTAGGAGATATAAATCACGTCACTCTTGGAATAAAAATTAAAGACAATACTACCAAGGTAATTTACTTGTAGTCAGTAGAGGAATCCAAGGTAAGCGCTTACTCCTATATAGGGCTCGTCAGCTAGATGTACTTGCACTCTAGTGAGTGATATTGTTCTCACTGAGACTCGAACCTCATACTTACTGCTTCAAATGCCCCAGTACCCAGTAAGGCAATGAGGTATGATAGTTACCTCTGTAAAACAATAGGTAATATTTTCTATCATTTGTTGATATACTTGTAATTCTCTGTTGTTTTACTCGATCGAATTGTTCAACCTGTGTTGGCAACGGAACATTGTACTATTCTATGCAATATAAGTTTTGTACCTGTTGGTAAATTTCAACCGGTAGCTATTCTGTATCAGTGTTGTCATCATTAAGTTGGTTTTATACTAATGTGATTAAGATTCGGTTTTTTTTCCGCTGCTCCTTCCTATTCCTATGTTTCCTACTGACTTCATTGACCTTTTTTGTAAATTTTCATATAAATAGTTCGAAAAGTTTATGTGTGTTCGGAAGGTAATAAGCTAGTCGCTAAGGAAATAGAACTGTTGATATGTTACAGGAAAGAAGAGTTAACATATTCAAGGCAAAGGTTCTGTAAACTGTTTCAATGTATGCATGTATCAGTACTAAAGCTAAAAGAGAATGCAGAACTGAAGTATACCAGAAGAACTGTAGGAATTTCTATGATGAACAAATGTAATTCGTATGTAGGATATGTGATGAGTACCGTGAATAACTTGTTGCTGTGTACTATCTAAATAAATATAAGTTTATGATCAGCCGTAGATAACTCATCCTGTAAAACATTTCTACACATTTAATACGGTAATTTATTTGATTGTGTGGCTAGCAGTAGAATCCAGAACTCGCAGGTCATCTTGCTTAGGACTTGTTGATCAGCTGGATGTACCTGCAACCCAGTGAGTGATATTGTCCCCACTGAGACTCGAACGTCGTACCCATCGCCTTAAGTACCAAAGCATTATCCACTAGGCCACTTAGGCATGATAACAACTAATGAGACGGCTATTAGTTATAACTTTTTTTGATGTACTTGTAATTCTCCGTTGTTTTTCTGAATCGACATCACCTGAGTATTTATTAAGGTAATTTACAACGAAGTAAAAAAACAACAATGGAGAATCACAAGCACATCAAGAAAAAGTCATTTCTATACATTGATGAGAATGGCATACCATCCAACTAGATCCCTTCATAAATTTGAATAAAGCGTGAAAAACAAAATCTGAGGAATTCTTGGGGATATGCCCAGCAAACTGAGTGGACGCCCTCCTCTCAATCCTTCCAATGTCTGCAAATTTCATCCTTATTCCTTTATCAGAATGGTGCATAATGTACACTTGAGATTCTGTAGGGAATGATTGGGTGAAACAGGTCAATGAAAAATGTACTTTCACCTGTAAAATATCATTAGCTTTAGTTGAATAAATGAACTCGTCTCATATTACACTGAAATGGCGGACAAACAGGTAATTCTCTACGAAGACTCAGGATTATGAAAGACGTACAAGACAATGACCAAGTTTCTCATAAAAAAACAACACAGAGACTGTCTTCACGTGAAGTTTATCAGTAAAGTTGATAGCGTTGCTTGGTCAGAGACGATCGGTGGGCACTTATCAACATGGTGAACCTGCAACCTCCAAGGAACTGATGTCCACTTGGAAGTCCGAACACAAACCACTCAGTTTTGCAGACAGTAACATTATAATTGGTTCATCCGGTCTCTGAATCCAGTACTGAGTTATTCTGATTCGAATCTGAGAGGGGGGATCAGTTCCAACGAATGCCAGCAAGCACGAAACCGAGGTCCAAGGCTTCCTGCCCCTAGCATCCAACCAATTAACATTTATCAAAGTGCACCGCGATGGAGTTCTTCCTAGCTTAGTGACCACATCTCAAAATCTTCAATAGAATTTGGTCAGTACTAAGAACTGACCAACGTAAAATTGACTACTCTTCAAACATCAATGAATTCAAAGTTGAAAATGTTTGCTCAGTCCAGAAGATTACTAATCTTACGAATTGTTTATCATTATTATTTGTCCCTTGGGTTCCTAGTGGAACATATGACTTCAGTAACATGTCACCATTTCATCCTACTAACTCCAGTCTCTTCAACCTGGCCCAACAACTACCCACAAGCTCCCATTTCTTCCTCACACCATCTCCCACACTCGGACACTCAAATCATCCTTTCCCATTTCGGTTCCACTCGATGGCCTGAACTGGCCTCGCTTGACCTGGCCTGGCCTGCCCTTGTCTGGCCTAGTCTCACGCGTCATGTCCACAAATGGTCTTCTCAGTCCACCTCCAACACAATACAATACAATCCATCTCCATCTTCCCCTTCTGCATATCTGTTTAACCACAGCTTCCTGATTAGTTTGTTGCCAGCCACCCAGACACACTTCCCTGTCGCTCATTCTTATTATTCTGGCCATCCATCTCATCCATCTTCAGTATCGAGTGGGCGTAGGCGGCAGCTGTCGATGACGTATGTCTATAGTTTGCTGAATATGTTTTGTATAACGTGCCAAGTTTTTCAACCATCACATGGAAGCACTTATTTGAACTTGACCGAACTAGTGCTGAAAATCCGCATCTTGTTCTCTATGCTGATTGTAGGTAAGTAACTTCATGTTGCTTAGACCTAAGTGTTAGGGGTGGCTAATCCCTAAGAAAGCTAACTTAAAATATGTTTATATTATCATTGGAAAGATTACGCATTATTTTAGAGTCCTTTTTGCGCCATGCTATGTTTCCTATTTTTACCTCAGTTTAGGATACTAAACGCTGATTGGTCCATATTACATTTTGAATGAGCTATTTTTGTTTTCTCTGGCCAAGGCCATCTAAGGATACTCAAACGACTGAGTTTTCACTTATTATGATTCAGTTGGAGTGAATAAATTTTCAATCCCATCGTCTTCTTCTGGTGTCAGCTAAATATGGAGTTGAAAAGTCATTGTTCTATCGTTAGTCGTATTGTCTCGGATAGTTGTATCTAACATTAAGTGACCAATCAATGTATCTAATTCAGTCCTGAAGGAGATTAGTTGTGCCCGAATAGCGCAGTTATAACGTCGCTCACGACAACACTTGGTTGCGCCGGTTTTAATCTCAGGTGGAACATCAATTCCGCCCGGGGTTTCAGGTACGCTTTGTTGACGCGTGCCAGCAAGCATGAAACCACGGCCCATGGTTTACTGCTGATTGTCCCCATCCAGGAAAGATGAGTCAACTTTCACAGAATTGCTTAAATCTTTTATTTCCACAGAAACAAAGAGAAGGCACTCCAACTTATTAAAAAGAAACTAAGTTTTAATCAGGCAGAATATTTTATCTTACTACTGAAAAGCTTTTCAGTAGCAAACTACAGTTTTCTAGCAATCCCAAACACCTGGCTGCAGTCAACTACCACCTAAACACCTTCATCAGTAGCAAAAAATGATTGGTATTCGGCCAAAACTAAATTTTTCACTTTGTTTAATTTTACCATTAGAGAACTACTGAATGAACATCCCTGACAATATGAAAACTTATTGCTTTTTTAATTTGTGGTTTTTCATAGAGAATTAGATAGACGGTAAGTTAATGGGAAAGGGAATATTGATCATGTACAACAAAGTAGGGTGTTGAGACAATTATGAAGTTAAACTGTAATCCAAATCTCAAGGACAGTAGATTTTAAACGCCCACCTTTAAAGATATTCTGAAACAATGGAAATTAATGTCTATGACATGGTTCCGTGTAAGTGAGAATGAAACAGTCGAGTGTAAGGTGAAATTCAGTGTTGAACTTCCTATGAAAACCAGACTGTTAAGACTATCATCAATGAAATCGAAAAAGCCATTCAAAGAACTACATTACATACACTACTAAATGATTTCTGGTGTTACTATTCCAAAGAATACACTGGTAAGTTTTAGATTGATTTAAGCAAACCATTAATGGTTTCAGTACACTAAATGAGATAAACGACGCTTAGCTGATCTTATTCTGAACATTCATATTAGTTAGTAGCGCATAAAGCACAGTTCATCTTCTCGAACAGTTAACAGAATCAAAGTGTAAGCATGAGCAAAGTTCTATCTTTAGTATGGTGGGTTGCTGGATAAATATCTACTATATCTAAGTGCTTAATGTATTCAAAGGTACACTATATACTAACCTGTACGGTAGTAAGATTCTGTTCTTTTTACTGTCATTTGGTTAGACCCAGTTTCTACACTTGGCAGTACTCATCAGATGACTGTATCATATTTCAGCCCGGATTTTAAACTGAGTCATCCACTATCGAAGTCAATAAATTTGCTATTTAACTGCTCGATAAGCAGTTGATCTCCTTTCCTGGTTAGGAATGGAATATGTATACTACTTCATAGGGAAGTCTTAATTCCTAAATACTAATCAAAGTGTCTCTGTCCCATTTACAATGATAGTATCCAAGCTGCTTGGTTTAATGCCCTAGTTTTCAGTCAGCTATCCGTAAGGATTATGCGCATATGAAGAGTGGATACAGAAAAATAATAATTTAAAAAATAATTTTCAAGGTATTTCAATCCTCATGTCTGGTTCGCATATTTTTTTTTCATTTTAAAGCTACTAACTCAACTTCATTTTGAGTGAATAGCAGAGAATGAGTTTCCAGCAGGAGATGGACAAACAAACAAGCAAGTGTTAGTAGGATAGAAGGAGAGACAGTGTATATGTGTTGTTTGTGTGTGTGTGAGAGAGAGAGAGAGGGGAGGGAGAGAACTGTAAGGAAAACCTTTAAAATAACGATCAATATGACGAGCGTGTTCCTTGTCAAAATATTCATCTTTAAGCCCTACCTTTATTGAAAAATAATGAGAAATGTGTTAACTACTAGGGATATATATGATTTTCAAAAATTTCCCCATCCATTCAATATTGATCTGTCTGTTTCATGTTATACGTAGGTTTTAACATAATCCCAGTGCGTTTAGAAAACTAAAAATAAGATTTTTCTGAACGTTTCGTTATATATGCCACAGCTTCTTCAGCAGAATATTAAAATTTTTATTCAACATCAAAATGTATAATACTGTCAAAAAGTACATGTAGGAATTTTTGTCTTCACACCATTGGTTAACTGATTTGTTGTCTATCTCATTGTTGTCAGTTATAAGGAGTTTTCTTTCAAATCCTAAATAATGTCCAAAAACAAAAATATATCGAAATTTTTCATTACAAGAATCTGAACGTAGATTTCTGTCAAATCAGTCGATCTCATTAGTATCTATGGTTGTATACTAGGGTGAATAATATCTCTTTCAGTCACAGGTTAAACAGACTTGTAGGATATAGTCATTGAGGGATTTGGTTATCAATTCATCTTAAGTTCAAAATTAATCTTACCTACTTTTAAGTAAATAAGTAGTTTGAACAACTTGAGTAGTCAGAGACAACTTAGGTTGAACTGTACACTTAACTAGCCAGCCAGATCATATTGATCTAAACACCGGATCGCGGTTCCACTCATTTGAGGTGACCTCATCAACAGTGTACCTGAATGAATTCAACTCACAGGGCCAAATTAGTTCAGATCACCTGAATCTGACTGACTGACTTGCAAATGATTTACTAATTTGGCAACATGAGCCGAATCTGTCCGGGTACACTGTTGGTAAGCAGGCTTGATCCAAAACCAACAAAATGGCCATCCACTGATTAGATCACTTTGATCTGGCTAGCGAAATACTATAGATCAGCCTGATTAGCTCCTAAACTACTCAAGTTGTTCGTTAGTAGTATTCCTCGCTAGTTCTTGACACTTTCAAGTCAGAGATCACACTTTGTGATCTTACATGAGTGGTTTCTAGTGGAAACTTTGTTGACACTAAAGTTGAGCAGTTGAAAAGAAAAAGATTGCTCAGTTGTGACAAAGGACAACCTGAACCGTACAATTTGTAAATCGATTATCATGTTCTAGTCTGAATACAGTATATTGTACGTTTAATCAGAAATTCCGTGTGCTTTAGTATTATTGCCTGATTCAGTATTACGGTGTTGGTATTTACAGTAAACACAAGATATATACTAAGCGACGACTTTCAGCTTACTTATAACACAAAACAAACTCAGTAACGATGAATATGCGAATTTATTTCAGTCAAATAATCCCAAAATATACAATGTAAATTTCTCCAGATTCAACGATAATCAAACTGGTGTTAAATTTATTATACTTATTTTTCCATTGGGTTCCTAGTGGAAAATATGACTTCAGTAACATGTCACCATTCCATCCTACTAACTCCAGTCTCTTCAACCTGGCTCAACAATTACCCACAAGCTCCCATTTCTTCCTCACACCATCTCCCACACTCGAACACTCAACTCATCCTTTCCCATTTCGGTTCCATTCGATGGCCTGAACTGGCCTCGCTTGACATGGCCTGCCCTTTCCTGGCCTAGTCTCACGCGTCATGTCCACAAATGGCATTCTCAGTCCACCTCCAATACAATACAACACAATACAATCCATCTCCATCTTCCCCTTCTGCATACCTGTTTAACTATTGCTTCCTGGTTAGTTTGTTGCCAGCCAGCCAGCCAGCTACCCAGCCACACTTCGCTGTCGCTCATTCTTATTATTCTGGCCATCCATCTCATCCATCTTCAGTATCGAGTGGGCGTAGACGGCAGCTGTTGATCATGTTTGTCTATAGTTTGTTGAAAATGTTTTGCGTAACGTGCCAAGTCTCTCAACCATCACATGAGAGCAGTGACTTGAACTTGACCGAATTGGTGTTTAAAATCCTCATCTTGTTCACACTTTATGCTGAGTGTAGTGTAGTGCGGTGCAATGCGGTGCAGCGCAGTGTAGTGTAGTACAGTGCAACAAATCTCCAACCACACTGATTTCAGAATAATGGAGGAAAGCCTGTCTTGCTGCTTTTCCGGTTGTGACTTTGATATCCTCATCGATGTCGCTGCCTCCACCTGTAGTTGAGATGATGCTGCTTGGGTAAGTAGGCGTGTTAGTAGGTAGGTAGGTAGGTAGGTAGGTAGGTAGGTAGGTAGTTGGGTAGGTGAAAGAGACTACCTCCCTCAGAATTCTCGCTTCTGGTGTGATTCGTGCTTGTTGTTTTTGGTTCGGCATCTTCATCAACTCTGTCTTGTCCACATTCACCTGAGGGAAGCCCCATCCTCCTTCGCTGAGCTGCCTCACCTCATCTGACACCCCACCTGTACATCTTCCAGTTTGTGCGACATAACAAATCAGACATGAATCATCATCGGTGGAGAAATCCAAATCTTCTTCTGGAATCCTTTCATCGGTCCAGTCCGTGTGTGCCCATCTTCTCACTCCTCACAGATTCTTTCATCATCCAGTGCAGTGCAGTGCAGTGCAGTCCAGTCCAGTCAAGTCCAGCCCTGTCCAGTCAACCACAATCAGGAAGATCATCGGTCACAGTAAGCAGTGATCTTGTCTTACTACTTCCTGTCTTCACTTCACTTCACTTCACTTCAAAGGCATCACTGAGCTTTCCATTGTGTTGTGAATCACTTTGCATGTAGCATCCTCATACAGCATATAGTTAGTGTTGAATGAGATTGATAACGTTTTTTGGCACTGAACTGTAGTGTTGAAGCAGCTGCCTGCCAAATTACTTCTCGATCGATGCGCGTCCTGGATTCTTCTTCCAGCGACAACGAACCAAATTATCATAATTAACATCCAGGCAATATCCAGACATCAGCTTAGGAGCCCATATGCAAATAGAGGTCAAAGAATTCGATTTAGCAAAACATCGGAGAATATCAAGTAAGTCAATAAACAGTAATAAACCCTTATCATTAAAAATTCCCATTATAATTTTTAAAAAGGCCATTCGAATGAACAAAGGATGTTTCGTTCTATAGCTTCTTCTTCTTCTTCGGGTCATCATCAATATCAACATAGGACCAGGTATTACTGCGTAACGGTCCCACTTGCCACACCTCATATCAGTACGTCAAGTAAAAGGTAGTGAGGTGGAAGATGAAGATAAGAAAATTCAGTCAAAAGAAATATAAAGTACTAGAATAAGAAGAAAGAATGAGAAAATGGTGAAATTCGGTATGGTGTCGTTAAGATGAGGATAATATGTGTATACATCTGCGCCACTGATATCGGTTCTGAGACGTGTCTCCAGCCACTGTTCCTCTTATCCTGTGGAGCCCAACCGACTAGTCTACATCGCCTTATATGGCTGAAACCAATAGTCAGAGACTTCATACTCTGATGTCGTGTTTTAGTTTGGCCACCTCGGGCCTTTATCCAGCCTGGATCTACTTCTGCCAACATTGTGTGACAAGGCGACCGGCGACTAGGCATACGTAACACATGTCCCAGCCAGCCATCTCAGTCGATGAAGGTTCACAACCATGTCAACTGACTTGCCTCTTCTCCCTAAAACTTTACACCTGACTTCTGCGTTACTCACCTGGTGGTGACACCACGGAATACGTCCTATACTACGAAGGCGACGGTGGTCAAACATCTGAAGCCTTCTCATGTCTTCCACTTTCAATGGCCATGTTTCACAGCCATACAGTAGAACAGACCGGACTGCTGTGCAGTACATGCAACCTTAATAAACAGTCGGATATCACGGCGGCGCTATAGGTGGCGTAAGTTGGCGAAAGCCAGCCAAGCCTTTTGTATTTCATCGGCAACTTAGCCACTACGGCTGATCCTACTTCCCAGGTAAGTGAAGTAGTCGACACACTCAGTCACTACGCTCTCTATTGTTTGCCATGGCATTGTTGAAGATCAATCCTGGAGCAACAATTTGCATTTTGGTGGTGAGAAACGCATCCCAAATGTTCTTAAATTGCCACTCAGTATGTTCAGAAGACTCTAAATCTTGTCAGCGTCTTCACCTAATAGGACTGTGTCATCTGCATATTGAAGGGCTAATGGAAATTCCCCCACGATCAGGTCAACCTCTGTGCAGTCAGGTGACAAGAGGGAGACCTCCATAAGAATACCTATGATAAAACCGAATAAGAATGGAGACAATAGGCGCCCGTGACGGACACTAATCGATGAGCATAACTCCCTGGATATCTCACAACAGGCTGTAACACCCCATAGGTGTTCGAGTAGTGAGCCTTCAATGAGGTGATGTACTTACTAGGCACGCATTTCAGTGACAGACATTGCCATAAGACTTCTCGATCAACGGAGTCGAATGTCTCCGCCTTCAGGTCGAGAAATACAGCAAGTGTCGGGTGTTGGTAAGCGTGTCTATGCTCCAGAACCTGGCTCAGTGTGAATATTTGGTCGATGCACCTGCAGCTGGGTCTAAAGCCTGCCTGGTTTTCTCGGGCTTGCTGTTACCGAGCTCCACTCAGGCGTCGAAGAATTATACAACCTAGAATTTTAGACACTATGTTCATCAGGCTGATTCCTCTGTGGTTATCACAAGAGGACTTCTCGCCTTTCTTGAAGACTGGGATGATGAGTGACTTAGACCAGTCGGAGGGGATCATATTTGATTCCCATATACTAGTTAACACTTCCGTTAACCTGACTAAGAGCACTCTACCACCATTCTTGTATACCTCAGCAGGTAGTCCTCTGGTCCTGCTGCCCTTCCTCGTTTCAGGTTACCTACCGCTTTCTCAACTTCTTCTACTGTTGGGGGACCTATCTCTATGTCCCATTCAGGATCCGACTGGATAGCGGGCAACGCAATCGTGGCTGGAGGCCAGTTAAACTGTTCCTCCAAGTGTTCTGCCCATCGTTTTAATAGTCTCCTCTGTTGGTGAGTCGCAAATCCGTCCTTCTCCGTTATGGTCTCAATAACCGTAGTCGACCTTTTCCCCCCACTTTCCCTAATAAGTTTAAATAACTGTCTACTGTTACCAGTCGCCGCTGCCTTTTCCATCTCTTTAGCCTTCACTGCCCACCACTGTTCGCTGTCGCTGCGTAGACTTTTTCTCAGTCTACCTTTAGGCTGTGCCCGCTCTTCATTGTGCTCGGGGCCTGCAGCGAGGCGCTCATGTGCATCCATTAGTTCGGAAGAAGCTGCTGATATCCACTGGCTCTGTTTAACCACTCTTTCGGAGTCGGCTACGGTCTTCAGAGCTGCTTTTACAGTAGACTAGAGATGGAGCCAAGCTTCTTCTGGATGAGTGATAGTCTTCTGTTCCGATAACTGCCTAGCCAACTCCTCACTGAACACGAGTATGATTATTTTGAACTTTTGTATTTTTGGGGCCGGATGGTGGAAAAGAAACGACAAATGAACCAACACCACCAGCCCACTGGACCCTGGGGTTTGGTGGAGTGTGTTACTTTAGGGGCCGACCTTTTCTAACCGCCCGCCTTCTAATGAAAAGGAAGCGTCAGCGTGACACTACTGGTCATCCGAGGGAAACACCTTACTGCCGTTACACCCCATCCAGCTAGCAGCAGTACGACTTCGCCCTCAGACCCCCATCATAGTGTAGCAATTTACACTATAACGGTAACTGCTTTTCGTCTAACCACTTTCCAACAGACCTTTCTGGTATGGTAGGACCTCGAGGGAACAATTGTTCCACCAGCATAGCTCATTGGGTCATTGTGATATGCAAGCCCAAGCACCACGTCAAGGTAGCAGCTATCTGTCCCGCCTCTTCAGGTCCTACAGCTATAAGTACATACTGAGGAATTATGCATCAACAATAATGAAATTTTGCTTATCAGTTTGTTAACAATATTATATAGCTGGGGAAATTAATTCAGAAAAGTCTTGTATAAACGTTATTGATGAAATCAATGGTTGTTGGGATTTATTTCAAAATAATTGATTATCTAAACGGTTATATAACATAGGTAATGCTATGCGGTGATAGTTTAATAGAACGATAAGATGAAATAAAGGTTATTTTAGGAATACTATTGAATATTTGTATACCTTTCCCTTGCATATTTTCATACATTTCAATCAGAAAAGGACTATTTTTACAGTGAGATTTCTTAAATTTCCTCAACTATCTTATGCTTACAGAAGTCAACCCAGTTGAAAGTATTTCATATTCTTTTTAGGAGAAAGAATGAAGAATATAATCACCTTTTGTAATCTGTTCAAATTAGTTCATCATTGTCCAACTCTGTGACACGATTGTGATAAAATTACTTACAAATTCATAACTAATCCATTGTAATTCTGTAGTCATATATTAATTGGGCGTATTTTGAAGTTGACTAAGATAGGTCAACTTAATAATAGCTGTACATAATATATTTATCGATTAGTAACTTTTAGAAATATATACTTCAAGGTTATTTTAAAAATCATGTGACTTGAGAAACTATAAATTTGAAAAAAAAATCTCTTATGAGGTTAATATACATTGCACCAATATGCCACTAGTAATTGGTTGCAACTACTTCAACTCGTTCATTCGGTCACCAACAAGTTTTATGCTAGTTGATCAAATTGCATTAGTGTCAAGATTGCAGATACCAAACCTGCAAAGAGTTTATTATATTCTGCATAGTGATAAAGCTTAACGTTCACCGAATATACCACATATGTTTAACTGCATATTAAACTAGGGCAAAAATATTCTCCCGACAGTAGTTCATTTCATTTTAACAAATGCATTCAGAGGAGTAATGACCAAAGTCATTGCCAGGATTGGCAAGGAATTATGCTCCACACCTATCCAACCCAAGCAAAATATTAAGCCACATCATCATGGACAGAACAAAATATCCTCCGCATTCAAAATTACCACCAGAACACGTTGGCTCACTGACTGACTACCTGACTGACTGATTGACTGACTGGCTTAAGCAAAAACAAATCATGTAAGGATCAAATTGCAACACTACACTACACATCATCATGGAACAGAGCATAGAATGCCAGTCAACTCAACTCAACTCAACCTGAACTTCATCGACTTTGAAAAGGCCTTGCTTCGATAGCGTCGACCGAGAAGTAATTTGGCAGGCAGCTGCTTCAACACTACAGTTCAGTGCCAAAAAACGTTATCAATCTCATTCAACACTAACTATATGCTGTATGAGGATGCTACATGCAAAGTGATTCACAACACAATGGAAAGCTCAGTGATGCCTTTGAAGTGAAGTGAAGTGAAGTGAAGACAGGAAGTAGTAAGACAAGATCACTGCTTACTGTGACCGATGATCTTCCTGATTGTGGTTGACTGGACAGGGCTGGACTTGACTGGACTGGACTGCACTGCACTGCACTGCACTGGATGATGAAAGAATCTGTGAGGAGTGAGAAGATGGGCACACACGGACTGGACGATGAAAGGATTCCAGAAGAAGATTTGGATTTCTCCACCGATGATGATTCATGTCTGATTTGTTATGTCGCACAAACTGGAAGATGTACAGGTGGGGTGTCAGATGAGGTGAGGCAGCTCAGCGAAGGAGGATGGGGCTTCCCTCAGGTGAATGTGGACAAGACAGAGTTGATGAAGATGCCGAACCAACAACAATAACAACAACGAGAACAGAAACAAGTACCAATCACCATCAACGCGAGAATTCTGAGGGAGGTAGTCTCTCTCACCTACCCAACTACCTACCTATCTACCTAGACAGCAGCATCGTCTCAGCTGCTGCCCGTGATACTGCACTTCACTGCACTGCTCTCAGCATAAAGTGTGAACAAGATGAGGATTTTAAACACCAATTCGGTCAAGTTCAAGTCACTGCTCTCATGTGATGGTTGAGAGACTTGGCACGTTACGCAAAACATTTTCAACAAACTACAGACAAACATGATCAACAGCTGCCGTCTACGCCCACTCGATACTGAAGATGGATGAGATGGATGGCCAGAATAATAAGAATGAGCGACAGCGAAGTGTGGCTGGGTAGCTGGCTGGTTGGCTGGCTGGCTGGCTGGCTGGCTGGCTGGCTGGCTGGCTGGCTGGCTGGCTGGCTGGCTGGCTGGCTGGCTGGCTGGCTGGCTGGCTGGCTGGCTGGCTGGCTGGCTGGCTGGCTGGCTGGCTGGCTGGCTGGCTGGCTGGCTGGCTGGCTGGCTGGCTGGCTGGCTGGCTGGCTGGCTGGCTGGCTGGCTGGCTGGCTGGCTGGCTGGCTGGCTGGCTGGCTGGCTGGCTGGCTGGCAACAAACTAACTAGGAAGCTATGGTTAAACAGATATGCAGAAGGGGAAGGTGGAGATGGATTGTATTGTATTGCATTGGAGGTGGACTGAGAAGACCGTTTGTGGACACGACGCATCGGGTCAGTTGAGGCGATTGAGTGGAACCGAAATGGGAAAGGATGAGTTGAGTGTTCGAGTGTGGGGGATGGTGTGAGAGAAAACTGGGAGCTTATTGACAGTCATGAAGCCAGATTAACAGTAGGTCGATTTGTTTGCTGAACTTTTCATTTTTATGATGATCATATTAGCTTGTTTATGCGTTATTAAAGAGTCTAATGTATTGGTTATTTCTCCTACATTGGTAGTTATATTCATGATGTAAATTTACCCCGTTTTACCTGTTCTGTAGTTGATTTATTGTAGGCTTGAATAATAACGATCGTTTTCATATTTTGAAGACAGTGTGTACAGAATCATTTCAGTCCAGTAAACACTATCACTATCACATACGTTGTGTTGCATTAGTTTACTAACAGATGTATTCAACTTTCAGACAACTATCTACTCAGTAGTCAACTGGATCTATTGAATATCAAGTTTAATCTCCATAGAGTTAGGAAAATCAAGCATTTATCGACAACAGAAATAAATTAATAGAAGACAAAATAAAGTAGAAGGCAATCTTTTCATTGTATACAGACCTGTATGGGATCCGTTCATTTGATGGCAGAAATCTAAACAAGTTATCATATGCCTATATAGTACAGGAAACGAATTGCATCATTTTGAAAGTTCATGCATACACTGGAAAACGTGAACCTTTGGATTGTGTAACTTTGCTTGTAAAACATCTGCTATAAAGAGTCATAGATTTGTACTAATGAGGAGCGCCATGCCAGAATGAAATAACTATTCAGTGCTTCCTAGATCTCTTGTTGACCTTCGATAACACTGATTAGGCACTGAAGAGTAGTCAGTTTCATGTTGTCTAGTCTTAAGTACTTGTTGTCTACCCCATGTAACGTTATTCAAATATCTTAGCAAATATTCTATGCACCAGCAGTACACTAATATTGAAACTAATTTTGTTTACAGACACTGGATATGAATGAGCTTGGTAATCGACAGATGGGAAGATGTCAGCAGTGAAGACCATACGCTATTGGAGGGTCTTATGATACCAAGCCCAAGTATTTTGTCGAATTCTGGTTTCGCATTCCCGAGCCTGTACAGATCACAGCGTCAGAGAAGTGCTAATATTGGTGGTCCGTTTGCTCAGATATGATGCACGACGTCGTACTTTAGATCTGTCTGACGGTAGTCAAGTTGCAGTAGGCTAGAAAATAAACGTACCAACTTGGTATATGATGAAGTGATTGCATAAGTAACTGATAACTTCATTGATGTTCTAATAATGTAAGCTCTACGATTTGGATTAATCCGTCTACATCACTTCAGGTCGACTAACGTCTCATAGTGGTGTAAGAAATCAATTCCAATTATAGGATACAGCACTTCTGCCAGTGTAACTGACCAAAATCAGATATCAAGGCTGAAATACAATACTGGATTATTTACAGCCTGTAGAATTGGGACGTCGACGTTCATAGTCATTGAGAAGAAGGAGGCTCACTTCAACGCGTTTCCATAAGAAACTTACTACTTACCAGAAGTAGAACAAACGACTACTAGATTTTTCGATGCCTATGACAGAAATCGTCACTATCAACATATTCAGAAAAACAGATACTGTTAGTTAAGCCTACTTTCATCGACGATCCTACAGAAATAACTAGCAATGATGTCAAGTCAGCGAAAACGGCAGTAAGTGAAACTCCTACAGAGAAGCCTGAAAGAGTTACTTGATCAGGCAGAAGAGCTAATTAGCCGAAGAGATACGTGCAACTAATGGTGGTTTGATAATTTCATCACATTGGCATGAAGTTTAGTTTACAATAATGGATACTGTTAATAGATACTCGCACTTTCTGATGTACAACCCTGAACACATTGTTTTCGTCTTCTTTGGTCTTCAGATCCTCCGTTGATTCTCACTTTTGCATATTCTAATGAGCAAGCACCCGTCGTCATTTCCATCACGAGTACTTATTTTTTTTCTTTTCGAACACTCAAATGTCTTGTGTCGTATTTCAGTGTTCTGTTGGGGGAATTACGTTGTCTAACCAATGTAACTTTGTTCAAAATATATTCAAATATTCTATGTACGAATATCACATTAATATTGAAACTTATTTTGTATTGGATATTGAAGAACTCAATTAATTACATCTTTTCAGAATCTTCTGGCGCGTGTCTCCTGATTCACCTGCTGTTGTTGTTCTCTGTTTCCTTGGCGCCTGACAGGATAAGTAAGATACTTGACATTCTCTTCGGACAGAGCTGATACCTATCCGTATAATCATTTGAGACTATTACCATTGCGCATTCTGGACACGAAATACTGACCAAATTCTATCAAACATTTTCAATATGGTAACCAACCTATAAGACCCACCATCGCAATGTGCGCTGATGAAGTTAAGTTTCCCGCTTGTCGGCACTAGTCAGTAAAGCATATCTGCAACCTTGAGTGACCTAATTTCGACTAAGTGAATCAAATCCATGTTATCTAGTGGTGCAGTCAGAGACGTTACTGATTAATTGTTAGGTATTTATGGAAATCACTCGGAAAATAAGGTGACTGATACCTAAATTTGTAACAAGTATTCATGCTAATGTTAGTTAGTGGCTAGCAGTAGGACCTAAGAGGTACATTTCGTCCTGTTTGGGACTCGTCAGCTGAATGTACCAAGGACCAATCGCTCAAAATGCTAAGGAGTTATCAAAAGGCATTCATGCTGATAATATTCAGATTGTTCGAAAAGAATCCTACGCTGTATTCTGAGATTTAAAATTTAAAAAATCCTCACCAACCCACTAACATTCTGATGTGCCACGAGTAAGCTTCAATAAGGAACATATTATTAGCTATGGATATCTTGTACTCTCACAAACCCAGTTACCTACACACAGGGAGATAGAGAGTAAAGACATCTGAGGTAACGCATTAGTAATTTATGACAGCATATACATAGTGACAAGATGATTCGACTAGTTCACTTCATCATTTAAGTATTTGACAAACAGTAGAGGTTTTACTCTCTGGAAAAAAAAGGCTTTCATGAGATCATGGAAGGTGAGAAGTCTCCATTCCTACCTTTTCCGGGATTATATAAAGATGCTTTACCACAGTGGATATTTCCATATCAAAAGTATCGGGTTCATTGGCATGACCTTGAAATACTTAGATCAAAACAATTCCAAAGTATCAAATATTATTTGTTAATGTGGAGTTTAAAAGTCATACGTCAACAGAAATTCCGAAAAATCAACTCTCTAAATCTTTTTTTTAAAAACAGGTACTTTTTCAGCTGAGTTCTGTATTGTCTTCTTTAGCCAATTATTGATAAGCGGATGTATCAATGATAAGTTACTACTCTAGGTCAGCTATGGAGGTAATCATATTTGACGTACAAAACATGCTGTTCCCAAATACATTTCATAGCGTTATCCTGCTTTATAATCAAAAGATGAGTCGAAACCAATCAATAGTTTCTTAGGTATTTTAAATTGCACAGGTCCACTAGAGTCATCCTTTAAAATTGTTTATAAAACTAAACCAAAGAAGGAATTTCAAAGTCTAACTTAGCAACAAGTTTGAAATAAGCAATTAGAGTTATTTATTCCATGAAAATCTGTCACTCCTACCGAAATAATGAAACTTAATCTACGACTTCAGTCTCTGCTTGGGTGGCATTTAAGACATTCGCAAATGAGAGACTTTAAACGCCATCCTAAGAACTTATGTAACAACTTAATCAGGCCTCGGTATTTCGCCTCGGAATGACGGTTGTTCATAAGATAAAGGAACGTAATTAGTTACCTCAGCAGTTGCCATGGTCGCCTTTGAAGCCAATGCCTTCAAATCCCTTCCCGTGTAAACATTATATCATTACATTTTTATTTATTTATTTATCCCTTGGGTTCCTAGTGAAACATAGGGCTTCAGTAACACGTCACAAATACACTCTGTTCTCTGCACTTCTGTTAACTTGGGTCCACGACTGTCCATAAGCTCTCATTTCTTCCTCACACCATCTCCCACACTCGAACACTCAACTCATCCTTTCCCATTTCGGTCCAACTCGATCGCCTCAACTGACCCAGAGCGTTGTGGTATTCTCAGTCCACCTCCAATACAATACAACACAATACAATCCATCTCCATCTTCCCCTTCTGCATACCTGTTTAACTATTGCTTCCTGGTTAGTTTGTTGCCAGCCAGCCAGCCAGCCAGCCAGCCAGCCAGCCAGCCAGCCAGCCAGCCAGCCAGCCAGCCAGCCAGCCAGCCAGCCAGCCAGCCAGCCAGCCAGCCAGCCAGCCAGCCAGCCAGCCAGCCAGCCAGCCAGCCAGCCAGCCAGCCAGCCAGCCAGCCAGCCAGCCAGCCAGCCAGCCAGCCAGCCAGCCAGCCAGCCAGCCAGCCAGCCAGCCAGCCAGCCAGCCAGCCAGCCAGCCAGCCAGCCAGCCAGCCAGCCAGCCAGCCAGCCAACCAGCCAGCCAACCAGCCAGCTACCCAGCCACACTTCGCTGTCGCTCATTCTTATTATTCTGGCCATCCATCTCATCCATCTTCAGTATCGAGTGGGCGTAGACGGCAGCTGTTGATCATGTTTGTCTGTAGTTTGTTGAAAATGTTTTGCGTAACGTGCCAAGTCTCTCAACCATCACATGAGAGCAGTGACTTGAACTTGACCGAATTGGTGTTTAAAATCCTCATCTTGTTCACACTTTATGCTGAGAGCAGTGCAGTGAAGTGCGGTACCACCGGCAGCAGCTGAGACGATGCTGCTGTCTAGGTAGATAGGTAGGTAGTTGGGTAGGTGAAAGAGACTACCTCCTTCAGAATTCTCGCTTCGGGTGTGATTCGTGCTTGTTGTTGTTGGTTCGGCATCTTCATCAACTCTGTCTTGTCCACATTCACCTGAAGGAAGTCGCATCTTCCTTAGCTGTCCTGCTGTGGCCTGCCTCGCCTCTTTTGACAACTTGCTAGTTTTCACCTGTACGTCTTACAGTTTGTGCGACATAACACATCAGACATGAATCATCATCGGTGGAGAAATCCAAATCCGCGTGTGCCCATCTTCTCACTCCTCACAGATTCTTTCATCATCCAGTCCAGTCCAGTTCAGTCCAGCCCTGTCCAGTCGACCACAATCAGGAAGATCATTGGTCACAGTAAGCAGTGATCTTGTCTTACTACTTCCTGTCTTCACTTCACTTCACTTCTCTTCTCTTCACCTCACTTCACTTCACTTCAAAGGCATCACTGAGCTTTCCATTGTGTTGTGAATCACTTTGCATGTAGCATCCTCATACAGCATATAGCTAGTGTTGAATGAGATTGATAACGTTTTTTGGCACTGAACTGTAGTGTTGAAGCAGCTGCCTGCCAAATTACTTCTCGGTCGACGCTATCGAAGCAAGGCCTTTTCAAAGTCGATGAAGTTCAGGTTGAGTTGAGTTGAGTTGACTGGCATTCTATGCTCTGTTCCATGATGATGTGTAGTGTAGTGTTGCAATTTGATCCTTACATGACTTGTTTTTGCTGAAGCCAGTCAGTCAGTCAGTCAGTGAGCCAACGTGTTCTGGTGGTAATTTTGAATGCGGAGGATATTTTGTTCTGTCCATGATGATGTGGCTTAATATTTTGCTTGGGTTGGACAGGTATGAATCATAATTTCACGCCGGTTCTTGTTCTTGCAAACACTCAGTTCACCCTTCTTTTTGAGATTGATAAGGTAGCCCTTCTTAAAATCGGTAGGTACTATTCCTTCCTTCCTTCCAAACTTTCTGCAATAGTAGTGTGAACATGTCGGCTGTTGTATTTGTGTCTGTTTTCAGCGGTTCTTGAAGAAGTCCACCTTGTTTGCTGCTTTCTTGGATTTCAACTACTTTATGGCGTTCAGGACTTCACTTCTGCTTTTGCCGAAGGGCCTGTGTTCGATTGTAGTTCTGCCGTTGCCGGTGGTTTTCTGGACGAGTTGCAAGTGGTGGTGTTGGTAGTCGATTCAAGAGTTTCTTGAATTGATCAGCGCATCGTTTCCTTTGTCTCTCCTTTTTGGCAACTAGCTTTCCTTCACTAGATTTCATTGTTTTAATCTGAGTTGGTTTCTTCCCGGATAGTAACCTGGTTATTTGATATAATGTTTTCTCTCCTATCAGCAGCTTGTTCTGCTTCAGTTGCAAGTGTATCGTAAAAGTGTATTTTGTCTTTCCGTGAATGCATTATTACTAAGTTACTTTCCATCAGTAAAAACAGCTTTTTATTGTGCTCTTAAAAATTACAGTACTCATATGACCCGTATTCATTAAAGAAAGATGATTACTTGTTTCCCTTACCTATGAATACTATAGCAAAGTTTATTAGATGGCATTGTAAATTTCAAAACTCATCTGAATATATTATTATTTCTCAAATGTGTATTATAGCTAAACCAGAGCAAGACCAAATCAATAGTTTAGAGGCTACGACTTTCAGTTTACCAACGATCTAAATTTTTTTCTAACTTCACTCATCACGGTCGTTTACGAAGATCAGTTTAGTTAATTAAAGCTACCTTGAACTGCCGAACAAACTGATAGTTAATTTGAGTTTTTATCAATTGTTGGCACTTATTATTCTCTCTTGTTATACCGAATCAAATTGTTCGACCACTGCTGGGATATGGGCTACTATGTGGATGCCTTGATATTGTCTGAATAATTACTGTTATAATTTGATTGGTTGTTACTAGCCAAGAAATCCAGGACGTGCGTTTTGTCCTAATTAGGACTCGTCAGCTGGATGTATCTGCAGCCCAGTGAGTGATGTTGTTTGCACTGGGACTCGAGCCAGAGCGTTGTCTGCCAGGCCAGTGAGGTGTGATGGTCTTTTCTTGTACAAAGGTCATTAATTATTACTAACTGTTGACACTAGTAGTTCTTCGTCGTTATACTGGATGTAATTAATCAACTAACTGCTACCCATTGTACAAGAGACGGCTATCGTGCCTCGGTGACCTAGTGGATAACGCTTGGGTGTTTGAAGCAATAGGCTATGCAGTCCAAGCCTCAGTTGGAACAATACTGCCCACTGAATTGCAAGTACACCCAGATTATGAGTCCTAAGTAGGACGAAGCGTAGTCCCTAGGTTTCACTGCTAACCACAACCAAGTCAGTAATTCCAGTCTTATTTACTGCAAACTCGGTGTAAACGCATACAATAGATAGCTCATAGTTGTGTTGTTTCGTTGACTGTATCCATTAAGATAGGTTTAGTACTTTGACAGTTTTGACCTCATGATCTAAAAAAGCAATACAGCACTTGGAAAGATGGTGAAAAGTTTTGATGTACGTCATTTAGCCCTCAATTATTGATTGAAGAAATTGTTGTCAATAAAAGATCTTCGGAAATATGCATTGAATGTAAATATCTCAATCTAGGAGAGTCGAAGAGAACGTTAGCAAGTTAACCGTTCCCAGGAAGGATACTAAACTTAAAACGTATATTGCTCTTTATATTCCATTGAAGCTCAAGGTAAATGAAGTCGACGAAAACCTCTCTTTCGTCCACGACGCACAGTAGACGTTCCTTAAATGAAGGCTTAATACATGCATGTAAGTAAAGTAAGCCTATCGGTCCAACAAAAAAACTGGAAACATTTTAATATTCCTAAACCCTTAATGTCCTTGAAGTCACTCCAACATGGTGAATAACAACTACCACCAGCACTTTTGCCATCATCACCGACCAGTCCAAATAAGATCAGAGAAGTGGAAAATAATCACAATAATCACTGACATCATACCCAAAGTATCTGTATTGATTGAAAGCATTCTTCATGGGCTGACATCAGCTGGAAGAATATTAGGAAACCTTGGAGCACTGGATAGCTGTTTCGTCCTAGTGTGGGACTCCTCAGCAGTGCCCACCCATGACCCCCTGTGTTCGATTCCTGGCGGGGTTATGAGCGCTCATGGCTGAGGAGTTCCATACTGAGACTAAACAGCTTTCCAGTGCACCAAAGTTTCCAATGTTCCTCTAACTGATGTCAGTCCACGATGAATTCCAAATTAAAACCAATTAATAAACCCCCAGAAACCTCCAGACAGAATTATATATGATAACTTGATAGGCGTTCTTCTGCATAGACAATTCTGCCTTGTCAAATTGTTGAACACAGATAATATTCATATGTAGTGTATTATGTGTGAAAAGTTTCTGAATTACAGCCTGAGATTTGTATGTGCATAAGTGTTGATAGTTATAATATATTATGCTCAAGCTGCGATGAAACATATACAATGGACAAACTTCATGTGAAATCAAACTTAGAAACTAGGAGGACAGAAGGGTTCGACCTAACCCCCATAGAAATCCAGTAGAGCTGAAAAAGCTTGAAAACACCTCAGTTATGTCTCTCCTTTCATGCTACAATTTTAGGTTAAAAGGTTGACTTTGATAATATCTAAATTATTTGGAAATGATTTAAAAACTATAAACAACGTCTCACTGGAGGATCTCTTCAGATAAAGTGGAATCAGAGGTAGAGCGATTTGATTCTGTACACCTTAAGAAAATTACACTTACTGATGATGATGGCACTTGCGCCTAAGTGAGCTAGTAGATAGCATTTTGATAGTTGAAGGGATGGGTAGTGGATTCTAATCTCGGTGGGGAAAACACCACTCATTGGTGTGCAGGTACATCCAGCTGACGAATCACAAATAGGACGAAACGTGCGTTTTGTATTTCACTGCCATTCATCAAATGGATTACAGCATAATGAATATCCAGGTAGTATGGAGGTATTAATATAAGAGTAAAACTGTGGTAGAATGTAACTGATTTATTAGATTTATCACACAGTGTAGCGGTATTGTTTAGTGGATTACGTTTCGGACATAATTTATTGTCCATAGTCATATCAAGATATCACTGCAGAGGAAATGGCGACGCGCTACTGAAGCCCTATGTTCCACTAGGAATTCAAAGGACAAATAAGAAATAAAAAAATGAAAAGACAATAAGATCGAATTTGTTCAATGATAGTTACTATCGTATTGGTGAATGAAAATTAGCCTTTCAATGTTCAGTAGTTCTTTGCTGGTATTTTTCTTTAGGTGATGTCATTTCCGGTGTAATACCAATTGTGAATATCATCAATACTCACTGCAGTTCATGCAGCATAGTTATTAACATAAATATTCATGATGTTGCGTTAGTTGTCTATTGATAAAATCAGAGTTTTTCATAAAGTATGTGTAGTTTATTAATGTTTCGGTTGATGTGTTAGGTGACTGTTATAACATAAGAGGTGAAACTACTTAGTTCATCAGAAATGTTTCCTTCTCTGATTTTTGTATACAGTGGAGCTGTAGGCTATTAAACTAGCAACTCAGTATCCAACTAGCGTGTCACGCGCTCGAACTACCCTTTACCTGTCAAGATCTGGGCACCTAGGCGCTACCATTAAGATTAGTATAATAAATGTGACTCATTGCACATGATGACTAAACTGTACTATATATTGCGCTGTCCACATTTTATTTTGGATGCAGAATAATTCACTAGCCTAATTATTGACTTCTCACGGCCGCCTAAGACATGGCTGTACAAGATATTAGGCGGTCACAGGTTTTCGATTACAAGTGTCTTAAAATAATGGAATCATCGTGTTAGCCATATTGAGGCCAGACGAAGAGTACTAGACAAGACAGAAAATTGGAGCAAACCTTCATCGACTGAGACGGTTTGAACATGTACTGCGCGTGTCTGGTCACCAACTACCTCGACGTGTCACGCTGGTGTGGATGGAGTTGGACTAGATTAAAACAGGGTGTAGGGTGGCCAGAATAAGATGTGGTGCTACTGCATGAACTCTGTGACCATTAGTCTGAGGTGGGTAGTGAGATTCATACTGCCGAACTGACTGCGGTCCCCAAGATAACATGAATCAGTAGTTGAGATCTCTTGTTGAGATGACTGAAAATCGGTTACATTGGGGAGATGTATTCACTTTCGGATGTCTTCTAAGGTTTGGATATTTTCACTGACGTTTATCTTCAAATCGTTTGTTTTTGTGAACCACTTTTTTAATTTTGATATCAGTCAATTTCTATCTACCTGTTGTTTGCGTGCTACTGTGAATTTTGGGGCGACTTTAAAGGCCACCTTAACAACCGCCAAAATAACCAATCAGGTTGCGGTATATCGTTTGAGAAGACAATTTTTCATAGAATAAAGAAACGTGATTGGTTGTTTTGTCAGTTTCTAGGGTGGCCTTTCAGGTTACTCGAATTTCGACAAGTTGAAGCTATGTACTTGTGTGCGCATTTCTACGTTGATTTTGTCTCTCTGTATCTTCTTGTATTTTAACGGAAATTTACCAAACATAGAACTAGTTGGAAGAAGTGAATAGGACTTCGAAGTATGTTTTTTTACTCTAGGATAAGAATAGTTTGGTTTCATTCGCATTTGTTAGTCCCCCAAGACTCTCTAGATAGTGTTTGAGGGGTTATACAGTCACATGGATTGAGACAATAGTAGATATGCCTTGGAATGAAAACAAGTAGTGATCATGTCGTAGTGTTTTATGTGTCGTCTTTTCATGTAAAGTAAAACAAACGCAATGAAAGTTTTCTTAGGATGCATCTTATAACACCAAAATTGGGATTACTCTTTAGTTTTCAACCCCATGACCTTTTTGTATTATGTTGTGTGGTCCTTAAACTAATTACAGTCATTATGACAATAGTAAGAATAATAACTATTATTGTGACTGAGGGAGGTGTCTACTAGTTACTATGGGCTTATATTACGTGATGACTGAAGATGAAATGAAAAACTGGGCCTCGGCAGGACTCGGACCAGTGGCCACTAGGTTTTCAGCCTGATGCTCAACCAACTGAGCTATGAAACCTGGCTGCTGACCAGATTTTTATCCCACTCCAATCACAAAGGGTTTCACCTGACTGTCATTTGAATTTGTGGTGAGTTACTACCACTTGATTACATTCGTACTGGCTGCCCAGTTAGGACTTCTCACCGAAATCCAATTCTACTTGAATTAGAGCGACAGAGCATTGATACTGAGTTATGATTGAAGGAGAAATGAAAATCTGGGCCACGGCACGATTCGAACCATCAACCACTGAGTTCCTGGCTCAGCTATCTTAGATAGTCAAACTGATAATTACCAGTATGATGTTCCACATCTCTAATTTAAGTAGGTTTGTACTGAAGTGAAAATTTCAGACCAGACAGCCAGTATGAGTACGATCAAACAATAGATAAAACATCATGAACTGAAATGGTAGTAGGGTAGAACCCTTGGTGATTGAAGTTAAACAAAAATCTGGTTACCAACCGGGTCTCTTAGGTGAGTTTGTAGATCACCGGGTCAGAAACATGGTGGTCACTGGTTCATATCAGTAATGCATTCATATTGACTCGAAGAATGTGAAAATAAGTTAAGATAGAAATTGGACATCCTGTCCAAGTTCTCTTTTTATGAATATCACTTTGTTAATTGAATGACGTGTATGCTCAAAGGCATTTTTGAATTACTGAGGAAATAGAAGGAAGAATACTCTCAATCAATATTCTCATTAGATTTTATAAATATAAAATGTATTCGTATAGTGTAAAATCAAGCCAAGTTAAGCACGAATACATCTTCGAAATGGAGTGAGATTAAAGGAGGATAAAGAAATCGATTTTCCTTCCTAATCTTTTCAATATTAAGATGGTGTATATACAAATGAATAATTTGATTGTAAATAAAAAAGGAACGAATAAAGTAGACAGGAATTCCAAGATGGGAATAACGTTTGAACATGATCTTCCTGAATGCAAAGTTCAGCTTTGATGAATGTTATTACGTCAGCCTCAACTATATTGAACCGACGTTGGCACCCAGCACGTGGCACTATATTTAGAATACGATGTATGACATTGAAAGCTTTATTAGCATTTAAGTAATGTCCTGTGTTTACCTGGTGGGTTAGGACTAAACTTTTAAACACTTTCACTTCACTTTTTCCAAACCAAGCCCGTAAATATTCTCACATTTGGGGATTTGTGGCGATTTAGTGATTTTTCAAGTTGGTATTCATCATGGACTGACATCAGTTGGGGGAACATTGGAAACCTGGGAGCACTGGGCCGTTGTTTCGTCCTAGTATGGGACTCTTCAGGAATGCGTGCCCACGACCCCGCCAGAGGTCGGACCTGTGACCTTCAGGTACCATGGCGACCACGTTAACAATGGGCCACTGGATTAGAATCCACTCGTTCATATTTCCTACTTTTGTTAGTTCATTATAATACACGACCATCACCCAACGTCATCGTTGAGTATTTATTCCCCCTGCCTCTAGGTTTGCCCCACCGGCCACGACTTTTCATTGAAACTTCAGGGATCATCTCTTGAAGCTTGTCACCAGTGAGCACTAGATCAGGTGAATTTGGGTTCGATCGCTGGCGGGTTATGGGTGCACACTTCTGAGGAGTCCCACACTGGGACGAAACAGCTGCCTGATGTTCCAAGGTTTCACATCTTCCTCCAACTAATATCAGTACAGTTTAAGAAATATTCTCATATCTAAAAACACACCTAATTTATTTCACGCTCAATGTAACTTGTTCCACAGGAATAGTTAAAATACGAGGTGAGGAGCTATGATTGAGTAGAGCATCCTTGGGATAAGCAAAGTCTTACAACTGAAAGATATGCAAAGATGACTTGAGGAGGTGCTGTCGGTTCATATATATATGAAAAGTAATTTTGGCCTAATGAATAGTAACTCGAATAAAACATTTATCATATTTCATATTTATAGCCTTTAGAATAATTTTTTGAACTAAAGAGTGTTACCGAGTTGGTAAGAAGCCCAACTTCTGACCAGAAGTTACTTTTTGTTCAAAAGAATTTCAAACAACAGAAATATTAGCTCTTTTTCTTATGGACATATTTGTAAACTTTGATTATGTTTACTGACATATCTTGCATGAAATCATATCATTCCTGATAAGAAGTAGCCTAAATGAAGATCAACATTCTAAGTTATCAGCCCCTAAGGGTAGAAATTTTGGATTTCAATCTTCATATTCCTGTGCGGTTAGGAAAAACCTTATTGGACAATTTTGTCCCACAGTTGACCAATCGAAATATATATCCAACTTTTGATCGAGAGGTTTTATATGTTCATGAAAATAGTATATAAATGATGTATTTTTTTTATCGAATTAAGTGACTTCCTCACACTCACAGACCGGTCTTTGTCTTCTGGTCTTCGTGACTCAGTGAAGTATAAAGTTCTGAGGAAGAATAGTCACTATTTTTATACACTCAAAGTGTCTCACTGAGTTAGCATCGAACGCGTATTTCTTATTACTTCACTCGGTCGCTTCCATTCCCAAAATCTACAGAACTTAGAGACTGCACATGGATATGTTTATTAGGTAGCGAGTTATGTGTCGCTTTCATTGTAAAGACTAATAAAAGTACCTAATTCCCCAGATTCCCTTACACGGAAAGTGTTCCAAACTTGTGACCCACATATCGTATGCTACACTTCCCTTTGATAGGATTTTAAACAATAATTTGTATTCAAAGTGCCGTTCAGGAAATATTACTATATGATATATGAAATGAACAAATTCAATGCGGGATTACATTCTACCATGGTGTCTAAGATTTCGTCTCATGTTAGTGAAATGTGAGTGTATATTCCAATGAACTACAACTCCATGTGAACAGTGACTGGCAGTAGAACTTAGGACGTGGATTTCGTCTTACGTGGGACTCTTCACCTGGATGTGCCTACCTCCCAGTGAGTGACATTGTTCTCACTAGGACTCGAACCCAGTACCCACCACTTCAAATACCGAAGCGTTATCCATTAGACCACGGATACACAGTAGCCACCTCTTGCACAACGCCTACTAGTCACTACTACTATTTGATCGACTTATGTTGGCATATGAGCTCCTAAGTGGATGCTTCGATATTGCCTAAATATTTATAATTATTATTTATATCCAGCTGATCAATGAATCCTAAAAATAGGATGAGACGAGCATCTTAGATTCCTCTGTTAGCCACAACCAGTAAATATTCAGGCAATATCGAGGGATCAGCATAGAAGCCCATATGCCAACAGCAGTCGAATGATTCAATGTAGTATAACAACAGAGAATTACAAGTTAAATAATGATTACACAAAAAACAACCAACTGCAATTGATGATTAACTTACATGTTATTAATAAATTCTTGATGTAAGCAATATGTGCAGAAATATGCTTTAAATATCCAACTTGGTGAGTAAAACTCTCAAATTATTCACAGATTGCATATTTCCTTAAATGTAGTTGCATTCTATATGTTATTGTTGTTGTTATTTAAGTGTATTAATTCCTCATAATTCCAAATTATTACAAATAAATAAATAATACAGGAAAAAAGAAACGCTAACATGTTTGTGTTTGAGTAGAGCGGAATCACATTCTGTCCAAAAAAAATGTATGTGTATGCCGATAGATAAATTAATGAACTTTATCAGTGAAAATATGTATTTATCCTTTCTCTGTTATCCTTTTCTGCTAAATCCATAAACAAAATTAGGGGAAGAGGAAAAAGACTATTTGTCATAGAGCATTCGTTGTATTTTACTGGGTGGTTACGTTCTTCAGTACTCAGTATCAGATTCACAGAAAAAAAATTTTTGTAGAGTAAGCTAATGAAGATGAAGCTAGGACTCAGCAACTGGCATTTGACTGTCTCTTTTTGCAAATATCTATCTCTCGTGTGGCTTACACACATATGGTCAGCTTTTCTCCAAAAGGAGTAAATGATGCGTGCATGAATGTATTACACAAGCAGTCGGCTAGTCTATATATGTGTGTGCATATGTATATCATTTAAAATAACTAACCAATAGGAAAATAGGGAGTCAGACCGATCAGTCCATGATGTTAATGCGAGAGATAGGATAAAATGATGATCATATACATTTGTCTACATACATACATACTACGACACACACTCAATGTATCATAGTGAGACAGCTATGGAATGAATGAATTGGATAGGCCAATGGATCAATCACTATTAATGAGTGAGAATTCCAGAAGAGCAGCAGACGTTATTTGTGTTCAGAGAAGGGCAAATAAAAATATTTGTCCCAATGATATCATTATTTTTGCCAATCAATACTATCATCAATGAAAATGAATGAGAAAGATGAAGATGGCATGTTCATATAATAAAAAATTTCATCTTTGGGACAAAAAATCTACACATAAATGCCACATAGAAAGAGAAGAAATGACATGAATCCAATAAAGTAGGTAACGTAGAGATTTATACTCATCAAAATCTCCATCCTTCCTTAACTGATGAAACTTCTGTTTGCCACTATTGCATGTGACACAATTTCAACTCTACACATATATTTGATGATCAACTTCACCCTAAAATAAGATGAACAAAAAATAACGCAGCTTCTGTTGTCAAGTCTCTTCATATGAAAAAAATATGATATTGATTTCTTAGAGAATGTTCATGTTTTCTTTCTTATATTTTGTCGATAAGTATCACCTTGGCCTCAATGCTTATGAAAGGCCTTTTGAAGTGTTTTATGTGTATTCTCATGCTTTCATTAGATAGAACTACGTGATCTCTGTGGGTGGTAATGAGAAGTATGTTGAATTGTTGATGAAGTGTATACGTGTGTCCCGATTATTTTATTGCCTTTTAATTTAAGCTTTAAAACGCGTTTAATTATTTATACTTTATTTAGAATAAGAATAATTTAACCCAACCTTTGTTTTCATTAACTTCCTTCCTCTTCAGGCTCTATATATTTGTAAATCTATGAGAATAGACGAAATACAATAAACAAACAATAAAATCAAGTAAAAATTTTGAATATTGTTTTACGGCCAAATCGAACTTCAATCAAATGGATGCAAAGTTTTTTTCCGCAGATGGAATAGTAATCAGTCCAGTGTGTGAATTGTACAACTGAATCCATGTGAACAGAATAATCACAATTTAAGCAGACAAATCTAGAAAGGTTAGTAGGTTGGTAGGGATTTCATTCTTAAGGTAGTATTTATCACAGACTAACACCAGTTGGCGAACAATATGTATGGGACTAGTATGGGACTTCTCATCAGTACACACATACGACCCGGCTAGGTATCAAACTCAGGACCTTCTAAGGACAAGATTTGACCTATAGGGATAACCAGTTGGAAGTGAAATGAATGCCAACTGAGGAAAGCTGCTATATATCGCAAACTGATGAAAATAAGAAACTGTGAACTCCGATCTGAAAGCTGAATGACAAAAGCATTCACCGTAAAAACTAGTATTCCAAGATTCAACCTCTGATGGCATCGTAATTGCTTACTGCTGAGGATTCCCATAGTACGACGAAATAGCTATGCAGCTGGGTCTCGTAACCCAGCTGGTAGAACACCATGTCGGTAACCTTGGGAGAGAAGCTGGCTCCAATCCTTTTATGACCCAGGTTTATATTTCACCTTCATCAAAGTCGATCGATCAAGATAGCAAAGTATATTCTACGTTTTATAGATCATTTACAAACTATTCTATTTGAGATTAACAGGAAATTACTCTGAACAATTTAGTCACCTAAACTGAGTTTGTCGTTACAAATGGGTGTACAGGCTTTAACCTACTAAATAGTAGACTGTAACTCTGTACTCGTTCAGCCGGTAGCTTGTACTGCTTTTTTATGAAATGGTGTGAACTTTTTACATCGGGCACGATGCCAGTTTTTACTTGTTAGAGGTACAAGCGGCACACTGAAGTCGCACGAAACTGAACAGTAACAAGTCTGTGTTGTCCTTAGATGTCCTGGGCCATACGTGCACTATAATGACAGTGCCAGAGATTATGGAAACTTGGCCCGAAAGGGTTTGGAAAACTATTTTATCACCATCGCGACTGGAACCAGAGTTTTCAATCATTCCCCCGTGAACAAAGAATACCTGGTAAGTGCAAGTCATAAGGTTGCACTGATTGCGTCCCTGATCTATGTACACACCGCCCATCGTTACTACCGATTGAATGGTTCAGTGAAGTCTTTGAATTGGTATCGTTAAAGTGACTTGCTGCTCGACGAATTGTAAAAAGACAACCCAATTTGACTTATTTAGAGGCATTGAAAGTAGTAACAAGGTTTCCATAGGTGAACCTGAAGAAGGATCATTACGAGATATCCCCTTCCTTTATGTATAAAGACCCAAGCTGAGATGGCCTGGGTGTTTCACTATGCGAAATGTGTGGGTTTCAGGTTCGTTCTCATGCTGATGATATATAAATACGGTGTGCCGGTAAAATAATTATATCAAAAAGGAAATTTGATATGTAGGTATCATCACTTCTAGACAAACCTGTCATGCTAACTGGTTAATTTACAGCGGTAAAAGTGTCCTTTAAGTTAATTAAAGCAGTACAGCAAATAGACTTTGATATTATATGAAGAGAATCTCCACCCCTAACTGGACTGAATCCATTGACCATTATTGGCTCCTGGACGAAGGCTTCGATATTGTCGATATTCTCAGTTTTGATATTGATGATGGATAATGGCTAGCAGTGGAATGCAGGACTCACTTCTCGTCTTGTCATCAATATCATAACTGAAAATATCTGCAACATCAAGGCGTCCAGTAAATAGAGCGTTTACCATTAGTGGACGATTGGTTTGATGAATTCAACGATGCACAAGCTATAACATCACCCGTTGTACAATGAGTGGTTATTATGACTAACTGATCTAATGGATAACACTGTGGTGTTTGAAGCGACTAGTCTCTGGTTCGAGTCTTAGTGGGAATTATATCACCCATTGGGAACCAGACAGATCCAGCTGATAAGTCCCAAATAGAATGAAAAAGGTGTCATGGATTCCACTGCCAGCCACTAGCCATCATCAATAATAAAACAAATTTTCAAAAACATTAGGAACCATTCAAATTACTCAAGACATTCTGGAAATTTGATGCTATAGGTTGATAACCTGAGATAAAATAAGCCAGTTTGATATTCACTTCATCTTGTTAGGTTGAATAATAATGTCGGTCACTTCATACATGGAAAATTTGTGCTCTGGTTAAAAAATTATGCGAAACAAAGAAAATATTTTATGTATCAGTGAGAAGAATGAATTGTGGAAAGTCTTTTCAAGAATATCTTCCATATCGATCACGTACACACTGCTGAGAAGTCACAGACTGTCCGGTGTTAACCACTACTAGTGAACAACTTGAGTAGTTGAAAACCGTTCAGGCTGATTTACAGATTTCATAAGCCAGCCAACCAGCCATGTAACTGGATCGCCGTTTCGCTCATTTGAGGCCGAACTCATCAGCGGTATGCTCGAACTAACTGAGCTTACAGAGGAGAATCAGTTCAGATCACCTGGACCTGGTATGAGAAAAAATGATGATCAAATTGCAAATGGTCTGCAAGCACCATGGTCAACGTTGACATATTTCTGACAGCTGAGTAGGTTCTCAACCGCTACCCAACTTTGCTGTCAACAGGATTTCTGTTGGAAACTATTCAGCCAAGACCGCAACGTGTAATCTCTGACACAAGAGTGGGGTGAACTAGCAAAATATACCACTACTTAACAATTTAAGTAGTTAGGAACCACTTAGGCTGATCTGATCAGGTGATCTGGATTAATTCAGCTCTCTAAGCTGAATTTTTCCGGTTAAGCCACTAACGAGCTTGGGTCTAAACGAGAGAAATGGCTGTCCAGTGTTTAGATCATTCTGATCCGGTTGGCTAGCGAAAACTACTAAAATGCCTCAGTGATTTCTAACTACTCAGGAGTCTATTTCACTAGGTCATGACACTTTTGTGTCAGTGATCAAACCTTGCAACCTTGACTGGCCAGTGGTTTCCAACAAGAACCCCATTGATATCACAGTTGGATAGCTGAAATCTACTTAGTTATGAGAAATGTCTAAGTGGACGGCGAAATTTGCATATCATTCACAAATTTATTATCTTGTGTCCAATGTTACATTGTGTTCACCGGTTATTCGAAGTCACTTCAGTACTTACAAAAAGATTTCTTCCAATTAGTACCGGAGTGAACTATTAACCTGTGTTGAATACTGTAGTATAACATGTTTAATTGAGACTGGGAGTAACGGAACTGAGACAATTCCATGGTATTTTGATCGCAATATTTTATGGTCATGAGTTTGACTACTAATAAGTAGTAAAAGAAAAAGGTTAAAAACAAATATATCTTGGTCACGAGATGGTCATAAGTAAACATGGTGTATCTGGCAATTTACTCCACTCTAGATAGAGAGAATTTTGCAAGGAAGAAAGTCGAGTTACTAATCTAACCCTATTTCTCTGATTGCGGAAATACCGATGGAAAACTGAAAGTAAATCAGTTCGCCTCCACGTAGTCGGTGTACGTCTCATCAGCATGTCGGTGAAATTTCGTGGTACTATTTTTTGAAATTTCCTCGAAAATTTCCTAATCTTATTTACAGCCATTTTAAGTGATATGTTTGTTTTCATTTTGTCGAACTTTCAGTACACTGACTACTAACATATTTAAAGTCAGTTTCATAGACTACCTCTTATTACTATGTTTTTTTCAAAGGTGTATTGAACATTGTGCATTGTTTTCACGACCGAAAGCTGTAACCCTGATGTGTTGACTAGGTCTGCATGTCACAATGACCCAACGAGGTATACTGGTTGAAATATTTTTTTCCCTTGAGGTTCTGCTATATCAGAAAGGTCTGTTAGTTAGATACAAGGAGTTAGTTACCGTTATAGTGTAAGCTTTAATTCTCTGGTAGGGGTATTGGAGCGAGATCATACTTCTTGCTGGTTAAAGGTGTGACAACAGTATGGTGCTTCCCATGAAAAACTAACCGCAACATGCTGAGGTTGCCTTCCTTGTGGGAAGGGTAGTAGTTAGAAAAGATCCACCATAAAAATAGAACAACCCGGTCTACCCTGTGGCACACCAATGCAGGTAGTACAAGTTTTCCCCATCTTGGATTAGAACAATGAAATAGGCTTCAAGCAGACATCCCATCTCCTACGTTTTCACGTAAAATCATCCCTTTTTTCTTTCAGCTATTCTTTAGAAATAACTTCCACAGCGTGAGCAAGCCTCTCTTAACTTCCTCAGAATCTCGCGCTGCGGCCATTGCCAACGATTTAAGTCAAAGAAACACTGTTCCAAATATTTTAAACCCTACTGCGGATTTCACTTTGGAGCGGTTAATGTCAGAACCCTACGCCAGAACTCTGGAACTTCCAGTTATGGACGTTTGCTGTGTTTCTGAGATACGTATACAAGAGTCAAGTGTGTTTATTCACTTGACCTCGCCTAGCCATTGTTGTTAACCTTCAAAACTCACTTTACAGATTCAATGACTAGCTCTCATGGACTCGTTGATGTTGCAAGGGAAAAAGTGCACTCCTTCAATGAATACCAGTCAACAGTCGTCCGCATACTTTTAAACTGAACGGATCTGTAAAATCTAGGAAAGATCGGGAGACCAACCAATGCCAATCGGTAATCTCTGCCTATGCACCTACCTAGTGTAGTTCAGATGATGCAATGAATGAATCATGTTAAAAGTTGTCCATTTTGCTCCATACAGAGAAACATTCAGCAGATGTCTTAAGTTGGGAAGCTGAATGAAGCAGAAATGCACTTCGAAGATTTCTATGGAATCTTGCGATAGCAGACTGACAACGGCGATCGATAATTGCAGTTTTTTTGTTTCTTGTCAGTACAAAATTCAAGCATAAGGATGGACATTCACATTGTAAATACCTCCAAGTACGTTAGATCACCTTCTTGCTCAAATAATGGTATCGATGCCTGAAAATTTCCCCTCCATTTCGAAATAACTTCCTTCTTGAGATTAACATTACTTAGGAGAACCAATGAGTAAGGGAAGTGGAAAACACGTAAAGCAAACCTACTATCTTAATACTGTCACTGGATACCCCGTAGATAGAAAAAAATGATAAGACTACTAATGTTCTATTACGAAACTAACGCATTAACAAAACGCTATTCTATTTATAGACGCACAAAGGATAAATGAATTTTCGTTCACCGGCTTTATGCAGTTATTCAACTTTTAGACGTGCTCATAAGACAATTCTTGGAATCCTAGAACTCTGTTGTTTCTTTGTGAATGCTCTTCCTAGTGAGGGAAATAGGAACTGGATTTTGCATATTTTAATAGGACTGTGATGACTACTACTTTCAAATTCGACTAGCGTATGATGCATCCTTTGATACCATTGGTCAGTTTAGTGGCTAATTACGAAAGGGATTTTGAAGGTCATAATGTCTCATATGTTAAATTACTTTTACCAGCAGAATGTTCATTACTAAATATGATGACACTATGGTGTTAGTTGTTAGGTACCAGTCTATGTAAAACCCTGGTTTTATTATGCTGCTTATTTGTGGGCCCTCATTAGCACGGTATTTCTACAACCTTAAGGAGAGTGATGTCGTCTTGATGATCTGAAAGCGTTTTGTTCAGTAGTGAAGCTGGAAGATTTACCACTTATCTGGTCAGGTTGCTTTTGACTCCCGAATAAGTCTGGAGTATACGCACCAATTGACCATTAGATGATAATCAGTAAAGGTAGTAAGTTCTATGAGGTCAACACCGACTAAAGTCTATCAATTATCTTTACGAAGAAAAATTATGACTTCATCACTTAATAATGAGGGTTGAAATCGTCGAGGGTGTAAATTTTGTCAAAAGTGAAGATACATTTTCTCACCCTTGCAGCAATATTTGATTCTCATAGTTTGGAGGAATCGGTCTTTCGATCGGAAGAGACTGATAAAGCTGCCAACTAATAATCGTTCAGCGGCGATCACGTTCTTTTGATCAAGTCTGCATTGTCGCTAACCACTACAATACTATGGTCAACTCATCAAAACATCCACACCCTGAGCTAGAGATATTCTCCACGGTAAAGGGTATTTGAGTGCCAAACATTAGAAGTTAGTCAGCGATTACAATGACACACACACACATATACAAGTAGTCAACCTTTGTGTCCTTGATTATTTTATCTCGACTGCCCATCCTAACTCGTTTATCCTACCAGTATTACAGTCTACATGAATTTCGTTCGATTTCTGATTACTTAACGCCACTCTAATGTTTTTGGTGTAACGGAAAGAGTTGATACCCTGTTGTGCCGTAACTTATTGGTGTTCCTGTCTGTTTGTGTATCTATCAATGTATCCGTCTATCTATTTATTACTTACCTCTCCGTTTATCCGCTTAAATATTTGCCTGTTTGTCTATCTTCTTGTCAGCTTTGATATTATTCATGGATAGTGGTTAGCAGTTGAATCGAGGATACACGTTTCCTTGAAAATGCACAAGTTATAACCCATCGTACAAGCAATGGCTACCGTGACCCAGTGGCCTAGCGGACAACGCTGTAGCATCGCAAGTGACTGATCATGTGTTCGAGTCCTAGCGAGAACAACATCACCTACAGAATTTCAGGTTGATCCAACTTATGACTCTCAGACAAAAAGAAACAGACGTCCTGGATTTCACTGCCATCAATAAAATACAATATCGAGGCATCTACATGGGAGCCCATACGTCGATAGTGGCAGATTAACTCAGTACCGTTAACGATGCAGATGTACAAGCTCTAACATCAGTTTGTCTGAACATTATTATTCACCGATAATTGTAGTTCCCCGTTGTCTTTCTGTATGGAATTGGTCGACTTCAGTTAGCTTATGAACTCCTATGCGGATAACTCGATACCCCCTGATTATTGTTTATATTATTATTTGCTTGCTGGTGGCTAGCAAAGGAATCCATAAAGCACGTTTCATCCTATTTGGGACTTATCAGGTGGATGTACGCCCAAGTGAGTTGGTATTGTTCTTACTGAGACTGAAATACGGTATTCATCACTTCAAACACCAAATCGTTATCCCCTAGACCAACCACTTAGGCACGAAATCCACCAGTTATTGTCATTTATTAATACTTGTAAATTCTCATTGTTATTCTAAATTGAACTGCTTGACGTCTATTGGTATATCAACTCTAATGAGAATATTATCGTTCATTGGAGTTCAGGTACATTCAACTGACGAGTCATAAGTAGGACGAATTCCACCCCTAGCCACTACCAAACAAATTACAGCTTGCCTGACTATTTATCCGTTTTTTCGTTAGTATCATCTTGGTTATTAGAATACTTCAAATGATCCAAATAAACCCAGCCTAATGAACATATTTACACACTATGAGGAAGGAACCTTCTCAAGAGAAATCAGACGCTAAAGAGTTGTTAAATTATAGGTTTCCTAGTCCAAATGATGCTTGACCCTAAACATTTGTAAACAGATTCGCTAAGTACCATACACAAACACATATGCATAGGCACAAATATGTAATTACCCGCATTACTTTAATCACGTGTTTATCATATTAAAGACATTATAACAACAGTAACAATAACACCTTTTTTTTATTATTCCAAATTGTAACTTAAATGATGGCAATCGATTTATACAACAATCAGCTGCACCTATTGAATACAATTCGGCTATGTATCTGTCACATCACGTCACGTCATTTCAAGGCTTTACAGAAAACTACAGAGATTTTGATTCTAACAATGACCTGAAAAAGTATCTTATACAAAAATTATTGTAGATGGTAGTGAATAGGAAAACTGGCAGATTATATTTTGGAAAATCAATCACATCAGGAGTAAGACTAGTTATCAATTCGAGCAGCTGCATTATGCTGGTGCTATATGAAATTGTCAAATATACAGACTGGATCACGGTAGGATTTAAACTAGTGACCTATGAATCACCAACCCAGTGCTCTACCAACTGAGCTGTGAGATCCAGCTTCCGATTAGGTCTTAATTTCACTTGAACCACAAAGGGATTTGCCTGACTACTGTGTGGGTTTGTGATGTGTTACTGTCCGTTCATCGTATTTATACTATCCAACCAGACACCGCTTCTCAACTCAGTCCAAATGGAGCTGGAGTAGAGAGGAGGAGCAGCTGGATGTTGCAGCTCAGTTGGTACAGCACCGGTCCGGAAACCCAGGGACCAGTAGTTCGAATCTTGCCTCAACTCAGATTTTCATTTCACCTTCAATCATCACCCAGTAGCAATAATACAGGCCTGTCATTTGACCTGCATTGTTTACCATACTGCGAAGATGTTTGTAGTTGATCTGTGGGAGAATATTGACTTGAACTGACTATTGACACTCACTCATCATATAGGCGTATTTACACACTGACAAATTCATGTTTTATATGAGACCGGAACCGATGAAGTGCGATAATGATTTCCGAAGTTACTGTTAAGCTGCTTCCATTGGCTCTTAATCGACAAATCTTCCTACTGGTGTCATATCAGTCAGATAAATTTGAATCATCTATAAACGCGGTATATTTATCAAGAAACTACATGTTCACCCTGTTCATGCATAATAAACATCACGAAATTTAGGCTTAGCAGAGATTTCTGCATACCGGGATTATAATATCTGGATATCATACAGAGTTCACCACGATTCACATAGGATTTCTTGATCAAGACGCGAAATACAGCATTTATGCTCTGTGTACTTCATTAGTCTGGTATCTGACAACTGATTAGTACATGTCTAGTCAAGACAATAACTTAAAATTCACGTTGTTGTTAAGCCAGAGTATATTAAACCTTCGTTGAGGCTTATTTTAGCCACTTTCTGACTGTAATGTTTAGCTAGTGGAACAGTTATGAAGCTTGTCTCAGCACAGATGATGGTATTAATGAGCTGACATCCTTTTGAGAATTCCATAGGGGTTTAATCCTACCATATGACTCGGTGGCATTACCCATCCACGACCTCACCAAGGACAGGACTTAGAGCCTTCGGGTCTCACATGGAATGCGTCAACCAGTCAATCGGAGTATGATGGTTCACGGTTTCACCAAGGTCCTGATTAGACATCTCCTTCACTTCGGACTGACTAGCCACAAAGGTCACGACTTCTCATTAGAACTTCGGGATATCCATCTCGAAGAATGTCATTAAAGAACAATATAAAGTGCCGTAGTTTTAGGTTTATAACGATTTCATTTTTAGACAGTACTCATCACAGACTAGCATCAACCGGAGAACCGACTGGCGCATCAAAGGGAATACCCTGAAGTTCTAATGAGAAGTCGTGACGTGCGGGGCCAACCAATCGGAAGGGAAGTGGATGCTATCTGAAGACCTTGATGGATAGTCATACCATATCACAAATTCACAGAAGTTGGAAGCTGTTGACCACTGAGCTATGACCCAACGTCTGAATGGTCAACGCGTCCACTGTTAAACCTGATGGCTTTCAGCTTGATCCCTGGTGGGGTCGTGGGTGTTTACTGCTGAGGAGTTGTGTAGTAGGACGAAGATGCATGCAGTGCTCCCAGGTTTTCCACGTATAATTCTCCAAATGATATCAGTCCCTGCTGAATACTACCTAAAGTATAAAATCCCCATGAACCTCAAATGAGGTGACAAATTTGTTTAGTACGATTCATTTCTTTGAGAGAATGATTTCAAAGATACTTTACTTAGATATGACACTATGATAGTTGTGGTTGCAACGACATCTTGGTTTCTGATATGATTTTAATAAGTTGTCTATGAGTTGAAACCCTTCAGTAAACAAGGCTTATACCTCAGCTTAACTCACTATTATCAAATGATAAGAACAGTTCGATTAATCGAGGTCAATAGTGACTTCATTTCGTCAAAGATGTGAAGGTCAAAATAATCAAAGTGGATAGTTTTGTGGCTGACTGAAACAATCAGGTTAAAGTAATGAATCGTTGTCCTAACATGTTTTTATTCACATTATGTAAATATATATAATCAAATGTTTCTCACAGTCACAACCATCTGAAAATATGAAGGCGTTCGGAAATATCTGTTTGCAGATGTCTTCAAAACTGAGAATTCTGTCTACATACCCAGGAAATTAACTGGAATGCATTGACATACCCGTCAGATAAGAAGCTAAATTTTCATTGGTTAAAACCAGGGTAATTCCTAACTATTAAAATGTATTTTCTTGAAATTTTGATTGGCTGAATGATTCAACAAATCCAGATATAATCTCATGAATACATTCTTATTAGTAGGTCGATTATTAATCAAACAATTTTGTTATTTCATTAAAAAAATGTTTAGCCAGACTACTGAGAAGCATCTAGGAAATATTCAGAAGCAACTTCACCAGTAATACCAGCCTGTTCGTAACGCATACGATGCTACAAATTGTATATACGCCTGCCTTTCTTGTTCTCAGTGAAGTTATTTGCGTAGTTCTGTAAGCGATTGATTGTGTTATAGTTACCTAATACATGACCAGTTTTATGTAAATTAGTGTCCACCAGTACAAAACTATTCACTATTTTACCTACGTGTAAGTACTGATAGCCAAAGATAGATAAGAAAACACATTAGACAGTAATATGTGTTCAAATGAGCAGTTTATATATTAATCTGAAGTATATAAGTTAAAACCGACCTGTTTGTGAATTGCCGAGGTAAGGACTGTGAGTAAGCTGCTGTTAATCAGCACAAAGAGAACGCTAAAAATGATGAATTCCAACGGGTGAATGCCTCCACTTTGAAACAAAACCTACAAAATTGAAGTCCTTCATAGACACCGTAAAATACTATATTTGGATAGTATTTAGATATTTTAAGTGTTCATTGAGTCCGTTTAAGGTTTATGAGGATTTATTTACTTCATGAACTGACATCAGTTGGTGAGATATTGAGAACCTGAGAGGACTAGACCGCTGCTTCATCATAGTATGGGACTCCACAAGAGTACTGACCCGTGACCCCGCTAGGAGGTGAAATCAGGTTTGGTGGCGAATGCTGATCCATCGTGAGGCTTCGTGTAAAATAGTTCACTTCCCTTGAAACAATATAAAGTATTAATAATTCGGTAGTGTTTGTGAAATATCTTACAATGTATAACCCGAAATTCACTACCAGTGAATTCAACTAGCTGGATGTTTGAGAATGAATACTCAAAGATAGTAAACAAGTAAGACAAAGATGAACATTTCAGCTAATCAGAGAATGACATGGAATTTTTCAGTTTCAGTTTATGAACTTTGCCAATGTCATCAAGTGAATCCCATTGGATAATTTTGTATTCCAGTGAACCAATCAGGACAAGGTAATGAATCGTTGTTTGAGCGTATTTTGATGTTTACTATCTTCAAAAGGCTGGTTTAGTCAAATGTCTAAATGATAGAGCTAGAAAACTCACTAGTCAGTTCAAGAACCTAAACAAAGAATTGAAGCACATAAAAGAAGAGCAAATAGTTAATGATTATCCTCTACAGTTTATCAAGTTCGTACGAACAAACAAGAAACCAAATCATAACAGTAACATGAACACGAATAATAACGACAATAAGAGTAGAAAGGAGTTCACAGGCTCCAAAGTGTTACACTATAAGGAAGGTACATCAAAAACTTTACTCAGGGTCCTCAACAAAGCTGGAATTCAGGTAGCATTGAAACCTACTACCTCACCGAGAGATAAGCTTTGACAGCTGGCTTAAGGATCTGATAAAACTAATTAAGCAAAATAATCTAATCCATCAAATTCCGTGTAATGACTCTGAGGTCAAGTACATAGGTGAAACTAGCCAGTAGCCGTCAGTTAGATTGGCGGAACATAGGAATTTAGCTAAATATAGAATGACAGACCCGAATAAGATCAATAATCTAGAAAAAAGAACTCGGCTATTGTGATGCATGCGTTAACACACAATCACACAATAAGATGGGTGGGATGAAACCACTGTACTCAAGTCCAGTATAATCAGGTAGAGAGAGATGGAAATTGATTACTGAATCTTTGTTCATTTAATCAACCAACAACCAATATATGTAATAACAATGATGTATTTTGTTGTGCATGAAATTTGTATATACGTCCTGTCTTTTTCCGCCACACTACACCAATTATAAGTTAACCCCTATTTTTTAATGCTTCCTTACAGCAATGAAGCACATTTTATGAGAGAAAAAGAGGAGGGAAGAAGGAGAGAGAGTATTTTTATTTGTTTAGCGTCGTTAATAATCCTTTAATCCACTCGCGTTGAGTCACTAAATGGTAACATTAAATGGTGGTCAGGGTGTTTGAAAAGTGTCTATGAGTTCAGCTTCATTCATTACCTGCATAGTAAGGTTGTCATTGCAAAGCGGTTCAACCCAGTAATGCTGTGAACATGGTATACTCTTGAAACGTCAAGTTCCCCTTCAGATCGCCTAGTTTTTCTGTTAACATGAATTTGATAATAAAACGTATGCTCTAGTGCATCCATTGTTCACAAAATATACACGATTAAAGAATCTCATACATTCATAGGTATATTACGCTATCAACAGCAACAATTTAGCGAAAGAACTCACTTTTTTATCAATTAACCAATCAGATTGAGTCTTCAATGATCCTTTTCTCGTCTGATATTCTTCATTATGCTGTGTATCATTGTTACCAATGGAATTTGAACATTTGCTTTGAACTGCACCATTTTTCAACATAAAAATACAAAATAAATCTTGAAATCTTGACTCATTGAATATATTTTTATAACAAAAAGAAAGCTACTATTTGTCTACTGAATATAACGAAAATAGATGAACAACTGGTACATATGAACTTCTATGGCGGAACAGTGCTTCTGAATGAAACTCATAACTCGCTACCGACATATTTGGATCCAAAGGAGCAGATGAACTGGAATATGTACATGACCATAAGTGGGAGAATGTGTTTATCAATGTTGTACCAGTTAAGTTTATGCCACGACCAGAAGTGTTTGTCAAAGAGAGTGGAGTGACTGGGGAATCTTATAGAAGCCTAATCTGTCTTACAAGTTGACACCATCTGTATGTATCCCATCGAAATAACTTTCACTTTGTCATTATAGATTGGTGACACGAACTGAAATGACATCTGTTTGTAAGGCAGCAAACGAGACATTGAAAGAAAGAATAAGTTGAAGTTAACCACATTTAAGAAGGGTGAAATCTTTTCTAAGAATGTCTTGTCAAGCTATAATTAAATTTGTGACAATCGATTCATGAAAGATAAAGTACTTCAGTGATATCATTCTTGAAGCTGAACAATCCTTAAGAAACGAGTTTCTCTTTCACAATCTTCATTTAAAGTCTTTGAAACTATTCAAAGTGATTTCTCTTCATTCTGTTCACTGTATATTTTGGCTATCAAATACTTTTTTATGTTATCCAACTTCTTTTCAAAACCTTCATTCACCATTGTTTACATGTACATTCAAAGGACAAACAAAAGAAGGATGTCTTCATATTTTGTTGAAAAATTTAAAAAAAAGGGAAATAATAGTTTCAAGTTGTTATTCATCGTAGACTGACATCAGTTGGAGGCACAAAGGAAACCTGGGAGCACTGGACAGCTGTCTCGTCCTAGTATGGGACTCCTCAGCAGTGCGCACATTTCTCCCTTTAATTTATTATCTTATAAAGTCTGCACTATTTACATCTTGACTTCCTTATACTCTAATATATAATCTTGTTCATTTCCTTCTCATATCCACAGTCGATTACAAAACAGTATTCTAGAACTGCGCTTAAGAATTTCATCAACTGTCTCACCTTACCATGCCACTTTCCAAACAGTTTCACTGTTGTCTTAGGACTACTGTATTGCTTGATTTCCGAGTGTGTTGATGAATATTTTGATGTTAGTTAGCTAGGGGTAGTCGACATGAAACCTTCTACCAAGGTTTCGTTCTTACTGCCAACGTCAAAAGGAACTGATGTCCTCTCAGAGATTTAAACCTACCTCCTTCAGTACTACCTTCTCAAACCTCACCACTGAGCTATTCGCATCACGATTCACCTACTGTAAGATTGACAGGATTCAATATACTGATTTTTCCCGTGTAGGTGGTAAGACTAGTGTTTTCTGCTCCTGAAAGCTGATCGAATTCTACCGTTTATTTCGTAATGCAGTTACCATTCTATGACATCCACCATTTCGGTGAACTGTTAATTGATTTTCGTTGATTAGAGGCAATCAACAGGAATCTCAGCTTGATCTAGATTTCATCGCGCTTGCAGGTACTTGTTAGCATGGTGTACTCTGACAGGTTCCATAATCAAATACCGATAGGACTTTGTCTGAACTTAAGACTGAACAACACAGAATTGCTTGTTTATCGGTGACTAACCAACGCATGATGGTTACTTTGAATATAATAGCTTCGAAGTGACTCTACCTGTTACATTCCTTTTTCATGAAACTGGATCCTTCTAGGACGACATAGTTTGTTTGTCTTTCTGAATGATAAAGAGGAAGAATAATGTATTCTGTCAACTGAGAAATGTATTACGTAAAACTATAGAATAGGTTGGGAGATTTACATCTGCTTGGAAAATAAAATGAGTAGGAATCAAACAATAAGCTGAAATTGTTTAAAGCTGTAAACAGATGATGAAGAAACAGAAGATAAAACGGATCTGTGCTAAAACACCTTTACTAGTTCTATTTAAATTTATTGAAGGAAATGATTGTAAGGTATTCTCTTAGCTGTAAAGTCAATGAAAAGGCAACTGGCCATTTCTTCCTCATGAGATTTTACAATACAGATAGTTCTGCTGATTTCAATGGTCAACTTCAGTTTGCCTTGATTCTTTAATTCTGGATTATGTAGTCAATAACTAATTTATAGTAGCAGCAGACTAACACTGAAAATCTATGTACCACTGGTTCACTGTGGTTGACTGAAGATTATCCAGAACGGTTTATTAGATAATGTTCGTCAAAACATCTTCAGATTGACAAAATATCAGTTGAAGTAGTGACTGACTGGCCTAGTGTATAAATCTTTGGCGTTTAAAGTGACGGAAACTGGGTTCAATACAAAGCGGAAATAAAATCACTCACTGGGGTGCAGGTGCATTTAGCTAGTAAATCCTAAATAGGACGAAACGCACGCTGTGGATTCTACTCTTAGCCATTAACTAGACAACAACATATCAGCTGATATTTCACTACAGCCACTGAAACAGAATCACAGAGTTTGCTGAAAACCTCAGCCTTTCCGGACAGGTAACCTTTTCTTCTACATAAGTAATTCAAAAGATTATTATTATCATTGTTATTTTTCCTTTGGATTCCTAGTGGAACGTAGGGTTTCAGTAGCACGCTTCCATTGCACTCTCTTCTCTGCACTCTTTTGAATCTCTCTCCACGACTGCCCAGAAGCTTTCATTTCTTCCTCACATGATCTCCTCCATGTCACCCCCGCCTTGGACGCCCGATTCGTCGTTTCCCCTTTGGATCTCACTCGACGGCTTGGCCTGGTGCATGATGTCCCCGATTGGCCTTCTCAATGTATACCCAATCCATCTCCACTTCCTTCTGCATATTTTTTGGGTGATAGGTTCCTGGTTGGTTCGTTGGCAGCCAACCAGAGTTCCTTGTTGCTTATTCTTTTTGGCGATCCATCTGTTCTTCAGTTTCGAGCGTAGGCAGCTGTTGATGAATGTCTGCAGTTTGTTGGAAGTGCTTTTGTGACGCGCCAAGTTTCTGAGCCATATAGAAGCACTGACTCGACATTAGTGTTGAAAATTCGGATGTTGATCACGCCTTATGCTGAGTGCAGTAGATCTCCCCAGTAACTTCAGATTATTGAAAGCCTGTTTTGCTGTCTTTTCGATAGTGGTCTTGACATCCTCGTCTGTGCCGCCACCTGCAGTTGAAATAATGCTACCTAGGTAGGTGAAAGAGACTTCCTTTCGGTTTCTTTCATTGATGGTGATTGGTGCTTGTTGTTGATGCTGTTGTTGGTTGGGTATCTTCATCATTTATGAATTACACATGGTCTGTTTTGTAGCATACAATGGAGCTCAGCTACATAAGCTCCTCTTCATGATGATGAATATGTTAAAAATTTTATTTTTCAGCTTGCTACATAAACGTCCAAATGTAACTTCGGCGATTCTGAGATCGATATTCTGGAGTGGAAAAAGAGTTAGCCTTAAAATCCTTTTTGGATATTTCAACTACCATGACGTTAAGAACAGAGATTCAAGTCAGTTCAAAGAATGACCTGAGGTGTTGCTAAACACCATCAATCACCTAAATGTCCCCATATTTATAAAGGGAATCATATCTGTAAGTCAGTATCAAATCCTGAACCGTTACTATGACGTGAAATTACACTCTCCAATCATTTGATACTTCCTCAATACTGAGTACTAAAATCCTATGAAAGTTCCCCACGTTCCCTCTGAATTATCAAATAAGACCAAGTTATTGTCTCTTTGGACAGTTTAATATTGTCAGTTATCTTTGATAAGGACTCTGATAAACTATTCAAGCAAGTTTCACTTGTTTATTATTGATACTAGTATTACTAAGTACATTTCTGGAGTTACTAATGTCAACCATCAAGTTCTTCTTATTGTTAACATTATCAACTATCCTTTCAAGCGTATTTTTGTTAATTTCTGTTCTTGTCATACAATACAATCCATTTATACTGAATCTGAAAGCTCTCAGATTCTTAAACATACAACTATCTTCTTGTACCAATTGCTTCAGTTAGCTTTTCTTTGTGGAAAGAACTGGTATCGAAAGAGTTAAGCTATATAAATGGCGTTAATATTTGACCAATATTTTCAGAAATAAAGAAGGAATTTTATTTCCCATAAACGTTAACTAATTTTCTATGGTTTTGTAAGAGAAAATATTATGCTATACACTTATGCGAATTCATTATTCAGATTTGGCTACTCTCATTATGGCACCAATGTAGAAAGAAGGCAGGACATCAAGAATTCGAAGTGATTACTACTTAATTTCTAATTGTTGTTTACCACAACAGACTTGCACTCCTAAACAGATTCAACATAAACTATAGTTAATTAGAATAGTTAAAGACTCTTTTTAGAAGATTGATACATAAATTCAAATTCGTATCAGTAAAGGTTTCAGTGAACTGACAAGCATGAAGACTCTACTGTGGATGTTCAAATAGAAATTATGATCTTTCTGTCTAACAATCTTACCTGGAAATTTTTGAAAGATAGTAAATCAGATGATATTTGGTGTAGAAGGAGTAGAGGTCATGCTTTCAATATTGAATACTGAAAGTCTTTTATAAAAAATTGTTTAAGTGTTTCTGTTATGAAAATGCTGAAGTTTTTCCATTCAAAAGCCAGTTCAAGTTAACGTCTATTCTATTCTTCAGATGAATATTAAATCTTTATGGTTCCAAGTATTATTCAAGGTATCTTTACACATACACATATGCATTTCATTGCTGAGAACGTGGATTAGTACTCTGCGATTGGATTCAAATTTAATTCCCCCTACCTCATTTCAGCTTTTTCTGAAGAATTCAAGTCAAAAATGAAATCCAGAAGAAGTATTAGTTGATGACAGTTTGTAATAAAGATCCCACCTTGCTCTCTTGGCTTGTGGATGGTTTACACAGGAAACCCTGTTGACACCACAGTTGGGCATTTGAAAAACCACTCAGCTGTGACAAAAAAATGTCAAGGTTGACTTTACAATTTTCAAATCCTCTTTGTGGTATACCGGTTCATGGAAGTCAGCTAACCAGATTTAGATGATATGAGCTATTTGTCTGGGGTACACTACTAGTGAGTTGACTCGGCTTCGAAAGAGCAAAACAGCTGGTTGCGAAATGTAACAGATCACCCAGATTAATTCCAACACTACTCATATTGTTCATTAGTAGTATGTTTCCCTTAATAATCACATTTGAATAATTCTTTCCTTGATATTCGAATCCATATATTAATCTTAGCTTTACACCTGATGATCCATGGGTGTTTTGACAAACACTATTCCCTTTGGTAAGACGGCAATCGATCGATGGTTAGATGTTTCAGAAATCAACTATACATCAGCGTTTTAATTAAAAACATTTCACTATGTACTGACATAAAGCTGAGGACTATGTGAAAAATGGAAGTTGTTTCATTGCCTTGCAGAAACTCTTCACCAATTTACATCAGTCAAGCTCAAGGCCATCAGTTACGTATTTGAACACGTTATCAATTAAGCAATGAGTGGAAATCTTAAAGTGCGAGTTTTAAAACCTACTGATATTAGTAATGGATAGTGGTTATCGGTGAAATCCAGTGGATGCTTTTCGTCCTATTCTGGAATCCCCAGCTGGGTGCACCTACCTCATAGCAAGTGATCTTAGACTTAATGAGCATTCATAACAAAGCTTTTGCTATTATTAGATGTAATTTCAGAGAGTCTGTTGTCTATGTCAATATGGTTTACCCTACAGGTTATGGGTTTCAAATACTACTGCAAGAAATTTGTCTCTCAACAAGGATTACTGAAGTGTCATTACGTTAGTTGATCTCTGGGATGATGATACACTTAAACTGATATAACCTTATACTGCAGTACACGTGAACGCGATGTTTGCTATGGGTTTCTTTTCATGAAGAAAGATCTAATTATCTATGTATAATAAAGATATCTCAACAGGTTTTTGAAAAGAATAGTCAAATTTTCAAGTAATCACCTTTACTTTTAAGCTTGTGATATTCATCACGATACAATTTTGCTTTATTCTCAGCATGCCTTAATGCTGATAACAGAATACGATTCTCAGCTTTTGAACGTGTTGTCAATTTGTGTATATCTTGACTTCGTTGTCGAGCTATAATTGATCGTTTAGTACGTTCAGTTTCCACTTCAGTTTTCAATCGTTCCAATACTTCTTTTACGCTTGCCATAGAAAAAGAGGCAATATTCGATTCACCTACTGGTGATTTCATTGTTATACCTTGATCGCATATTTGATTAAGAAATGGGGCTGAATGCGTGGAAAATGTTGGAGAATTACGCAGAGAATTAGATATCTTCTTAAAGTTGGATGATTTCTCCACTTGAGCAGGATAAATGCCTCGATTAACTGAGCTAGTTGATGTATGATGGTTACAAGTTGATCGTGATCCATGCATTAGGAAAGATGAGCATAAAGTTAAACAATTTCAATAGACTAATAACCGATAAGTGGTTAGTGTTTCAGAATGTTGATAGTTTGTCATTTAAGCAAGCCACATAATCTAAATATTCCATTTATTTGTAGTGTATTGGTGAAACCTTTCGGTTATTGAAACAGTACTGTGAGTGAAATGTTCAATATGGTGTAAATTCATTGTTAATCTGATGTAAAGTGATATGAGTCAAAACAATTGATTCAACTGAATTTACTATCTGTCATCTGATTGGTTGAAAGTGTTGACCAGTTAGTTATTTATAACATAATTATTCACATTAAAAAAGGCAAACAGTTTAATTTTCATTTGCTTTTTATTTGAGTAATTAAAGCCTGCTTGTATAAGCAACATTCAGCAGATGGCTACGTGACTATAAGTTCGTATTTAGTGTGCACTGCGATGGTGACCGTCCTAGCTTTGTGCGCATATCGCGAAATGATCGATATAACTCAGTCAACACTTAAGACTAGACAATATCAAATTGGTTGCTCTCCAGTGAGCAATCAGTGTATTCAGTCCAGTCCTACAGAAGGTCAGTCTCAACCCGAATAGCTGACTGGTAATATCACTGACTGCAATACAGGGTGATGTGGAATCTTGGAGGAGATATAAGTTCCCACAAGGTTGCAGATACATCTTGCTGACAAGTATCAACGAGAATTAAACCTAGGTTAAGCAAGACTTTCTACCATCTGCCTACATTAAAATACCATCCTTTAGCATATTTCTTTTCGTTAGCTGTCAAAATGGTTCTTTTCACCAAGAACTTGGACTGATCAACTTCGTGTCATGCTTCAAATTTCACTGTATTCAGTTGAAGCTCGTTGTTTAAGAAACTATGATATGGTAGCGAGTGTGTATGTGTGAATGTGATATATCGGCAGAAAAGTGAAAAACGTAAATCTCATATAAGCATTATCAGCCGTATCATTTTACTTACTTTAAAGGTGTCTTATTTATGACTTATTTGGTAACATTATTGCATAGCTTGGTTGCTTTAAGAGGTTTCGATCGAGTTTCCATTCAGCACTGCGTGACATGACTCAGAAATAATCACTGTATGTTGAGTGAAATCCATTATGGTGGACTGTCTCATATTTTGTGCATGAAATCGGTTGTTTCATCGTGATAAATTATGGTGTGTTGTGGTCAGATAATTCGGTTGTATATCCATATGAACCAGGTGGCCGACGATATACTAACAATAAGAACTATACTTTGTGTTCTGTTGTATACGGTTGGAAAGGCTAAATTGCGTGATTTGCCCGGTAGATGAAGTGAGCATACTAGAGGTAACAAGTACATGAAATGACTCTGAAGGCCACTCATTATGTTAGAAACTAATAGCTTCTAAGATCAGCATTAGGACTGAATCGACAGAATCATGTGCTACAGACAACAGCTACTAGGTAGTGGCATACTAGTAAACAGCCTCAACTAAGCAAAGTATAAATACCCCAGTACTTGATGAATGATGCAAAACCTTTACCTGGATGATTTTATTGCTCTTGACGTTTGCGCTCCTTAGGAAAAACTTTTGATGTTAATTTTAGACGTTATCTTAAGTGTTACTTCATAAAAAGTTAAGCTAATATACCCTTCATGAGTTTGGTGAAGAGAGACTACTGACAAAAGTTTGACGTATTTGGTCACTACTGTAATCCCTGCAGTTTGATTGGTGAAACCGAAGATTCTCATTTGTGTTACTACTATTATTTGTAATCAGATCATAGGGAGTCTGTCTCATTTAGATACTGAAGGGAGTTTTATTTGACAGAACGCTGATCATTGTTCAACTAGTTAGGTGATTTTCTCCATTATTTCCTCCGTGAAAAACTTGGAATGACTTGAATTTATTCGACAAAGATCTGCTGAAGTCAAATAACCCATTATGCAACCTTTTGTTCCGATCAGCTAATTTTCGAGAAAATAATGGATCCGAACGCCATTCATCCTATTAACATTAGGTACTAGATCAAAACTAAGTGAATCCATATGGGTGTTGCGTCATGGTACTGGTCAGTTAAGCAAACAAGGTTTCGCTTAACAATCCTGCCTCTTTCTCAGCTGCACGCCACTGGGTAAATCACTGATGAGCTATTTTCAGGTTCCCTTGAAAGAAGTAAACTTCACAAGATCTTAATAATTAGTTACTTGTATAACCGGAAGAATTGCACGTAAAAACAAGCAATTGCTGATAACATTTGAAGACAGTGAACTTATTTCAGAAAATATGTGTAGTTGGAGAGTACTGATTGTTCTGGGTGCTAGAAGTCCCCACGACAGGAGGCCTTGAGTTCAGGTTTTTCCAGATATCTAGCACTAAGACATACTATGCTGAACTGTTGTGTCACGCAGTTCAGTTGTTGTATTGCAAACTTGACCGATAAGGTTGTAGTGGTATTTAAAAGTAGACTGGTACATCGCGACATATCCACTGGCCCAGTCATGTACTTGATCCCATTCGAAAGGTAGTCACTTGTCTGGTGGATAACCCATTGGTAGAATATGTAACACCCAAGACGCATAACCACTTCGAATCGCAGTCTTTTAGCAATACTTACTATTGTGAAGGAATCCAAGCGACAAAATAACAATTGATCTCTACTCGGGAAATATCACTTATCTTGAAACTCATTGATGCCTGTATCGTGTCCATCTTCATTTTACAGTTATTACACTATAGTAAGTTCCAGTTCTCCCCGTAATCCCTCAGTTACAAGCTATTCTTCTATAAAACGCTAGCAACTTGATCTGCTTGCAAGATGCTAAGTTAAGATATAAGTTTGATTTGAGAATTAGCCCCAAATATTACGTCACTGCGGGAAATTTACAGATTACCAATCATGAGTTCCAGATAGAAGTTGCAACTGAAGCAGAACAAGCTACAGGTAAGAGAGATATGACAACAAATCAAAATACCAGGCTAGTATCTAGGAAGAGATCAACACCGACGAAACCAATAAAAGATAGTGAAGGAAACTTAGTAACAAAAGAGGAGAAACAAAGGAAATGATGGGCTGACCACTTCAAAAAACCCTTGAATCTACCACCACCACTACCACCTGCGACTCATCCAGAAATACCACCAGCAGCCCAGCCTCAGAAATATCAGTGAACACAGACCCTCAGACCAAAGCAGAAGTGAAGTCCTGAACGCCATAAAGATGTAGAAATCCGTGAAAACAATAGGACCAGATGGAATTCCTCCAGAAGTACTGAAAACACACGCAGGTACACCAGCAGCGGAAATGCTCACACCAATATTGCAGAAGGTTTGGAGAGAAGGAATGGTACCTACCGATTGGAAGAAGGGCTACCTTGTCAAACTCACAAAGAAGAGCGATCTTAGTTTTTGCGATAACTGGTACGAAACCATGCCCATATCCCTGTCCACCCGGAGCAAGCAAAATATTAGGTCGCATCATCCTAGACAGACTAAAATATCTTCTGTATTCGAAATTACCACCGGATATGACTGACTGACTGGCTTGAGCAAAAACAAACCATGTAAGGATCAAATTGCAATGCTACGCCATACATCATCATGGAACAGAGAATAAAATGTCAGTCAACTCAACTCAACCTGAATTTTATCGACTTTGAAGAGGCTTTGCTTCCATAGCGTTGATCAAGAAGTGATTTCGCAGGCAGATACAGTTTAGTGTCATAAAACTTTATCAACCTCATTCAACGGCAGCCATATGCTATATGACGATGCTACATGCCAAATGATTTACAACATAATGGAAAGCTCAGTGATGACTTTGCAGAGAAGCGAAGCGGAGTGAAGGCAGGAGAAACACAAGACAAGGTTGCCGTCCACCATCACCGATGATCTTCCTGATTGTAGACGACTGGACTGGATCACACAACAAACAACTGTGAGGAGCAAGAAGGTAGGCATACGCTGGCTGGACTGATGAAGAGACCCCAGAAGAAGATTTGGATTTCGCCAGTGATGATGATTTATGTCTAATGTCTTGTAGCACAAACTCGAAGATCTACAGACGAAAACTAACAAGCTGGTTGAAGAAGCGAGGCAGGGCAGCGAAGGAAGACAAGACTTCCTTCAAGTGAACGTAGAGGAGACAGAGGTGATGAAGATACCCAACCAACAACAAGCACCCATCACCATCAACTGGAGAAATCTGAAGGAAGTAGTCTCCTTCACCTGCCCAGGCAAGGCAGCATCGTTTCAACTACAGACGGTGGCAGCGGCGGCACAGATGAGGATGTCAAAGTCAGCAAGGATCGGAAGGACAGCCACACAGGCCTCCCTTCATTAATCTGAAATCAAATCAGATCTAATGCATTTCACTCAGCAAAAAACGTGAACAAGATGCGGATTTTCAACACTAATTCAGTCAATTCACTGCTTCTATGTGATTGTTGAGAGACTTGGTGAGTCACAAAAAGCATTTCCAACAAACTGCAGATATACATCATCAGCAGCTGCCACCTACACCTAATCCATACTGAAGACCAGATTGATGACCAGAATAAAAAGAATAAGCAACAAGGAACTATGACCTGGCAACGAACCAACCAAGAAGTTATCATCCAAGAAATATGCAGGAGGAGAAAGTGGAGATGGATTAGATTGGACGTAGACTGAAGATACCGTTTAGGGACATCACTCGCCAGTTCAGTCCACGTCAGGCCGTCGAGTGGAACCGAAATGGGGAAGGATGAGTTGGGTGTTCGAGTGTGGGAGATGGTGTGAAGAAGAAATGAGAACTTATGGGGAGTCGTAGAGTCAGGTTGGGAGGAATGCAGAGAACAGAGTGAAATGGCGACGTGTTATCGAAGTCCTATGTTCCACTAGGAATCCAAGATGAAAATTATAAAATATAAAGTGTATATAGCAAGAGTTTCTGCAGCACAGACAAGACGGCAGTGGAGGTTTCTTGCCTAATCTTATTTCACCTCGAAGATGACTTTCAAAGCTGAATCAGTTGTGATACTGCGACTAGCGTTTACAATGTTGATCAATCATTTCACTTCAAAGAGATCCACTTTCATCTGTTTGCAGTCAGGCGGGGTGATGTTCCTTGATAATCGGTGATGGTGGGCGGCAACCTTGTCTTGTGTTTTTCCTCTTTTCACCTCAAAGGCATGGAGAATGTGAAAGTTTTGCATACAAAGAAACGTTTCCAACCTTTCTTGTTATCTTGCAGCTAGTAAGTAACTAAAAGGGCACGCACGTACTTCGAGTCCCTAGTTCAGCCTTACAAGCCAGATAAGTTGATTAAACTTTTCCCCCATTCATTATTATTACATTTACTTTCATAAAATACATAGCTCCTTGAAATACATTGCGTATCAGTTCTTTTGATTTGTGCTTTGTTGTCAGTACTTACACGTTAAGTAAAGTACTGGTTAAGTAGGTACTAGAGCACATCAAGTTAAGTAGGGTTGATCAAACCCTACGCAATTGTAACACGCACCCCTATAAATCCTTGGTGAATGAACTGATCTCAAGCGACTCACAGTCTGCGGGTGGCATGAACATTTAGCTCATCTATCTAAAATTAAAAGGATACCCTGCTTTTACGAAGCATCGGATAGTCGCATGTGGCTTAAGAGGAGTGGCTTAGAAAGAGTTAGATAAGTTCGTTAAAAACAGCACGCTCATGTCAGCTGAATCTTTCAGTTAGGCTACTCCTGTTGTAAAACCACTAAAAGCAGATAGACATACATCATAAGTCTGCGGTGGTTACCACCTAACACTTGATAATCTTCCACTACAGCAAAGCTGCACTACAGGGGGGACTACGGGCATCTTGTACAAATTAAGTGGTTCGAAATACTTTTCCAAAACACGTATAAAAGATACCTATTTAAAAATTCCCCTGATCAATCCTTTGGTGAAATGATCACCATTAGTTCCCTATTTGGGATCTTTAAGCATGAATTCTTACCTTTTGGATTAACAGTATCACGATATAGGTTATGAGGTGGCTGACAGCTTGATTAGATGGTGTTGAATCTTATGAAAATGACTATACAGCTCATGATCTGAATAGTGAACCGCATGACAAATGCCTTTTAACTGTCCAGGTGCTTCTGTGATAAAAATGTAAAAGCTAGTCCGTACGAATGCCGACTTACTCTGACATCCATATCATGGTTTGGCAGACCGCAGAACCTAGTGGTTTTGAGCCTGATATGAGTTGCCTGGCATCAGCGATTTAACTACCTTCACCGACAAACATATCATTCTTGAGACAATGGATTGGTACTTTGAAGTTCTATTACGGATTCATTCGTAATTTCAAGCAGTTACTGCCTCCACATCTGGCTACTTTTTCTGGTCAGAAATTTGTGTGGGAACGATGCCCCGAAAACACTTTACGAAACGCTATGAAGCTTCCGAATAGTCAAGCTGTCTTTGGACCTTAATGATCAAAAGATAGGTCCACCCCTGCCGCAAATATTTTTCTGCTGGATATAGCCAAAATACTATAACAAAATTAGCAATCTGTTATTTGCGTTCCAAATTGCGGAAGCAGGAGCAATCAGTGATATTCTCTAACCTAGGAAGAAGCATTACAGTTGTCTAAGGATAGGACGGAAACTCATTCAAGTAGTTTTATCTTCTGGTACACGAATGCACGTGGTCTCTTAAACGAGTGGACCGAGCGTAGTAATGTAATAAACACAGGAAGTCCTGACAAGTGCTATCTCAGAAACATGGCTCTCTTCTGGGACCAGTTACTGTGAAACACATTTACGAGGATTCGTTCCCTTCAGAAGTGACTGACGGTTGTATCATCCTTGATGTTAAGAATACCTCAATTGTCAAAGCCATAGAAACGGTTGCATATGAAAGTTGGACATGTGAAACGCTACGCTGCCGACTAAAATGTAAGGGGCAAGATGTTAACGTAATCGTAATATACCGAGGCCCTGAATGTGAAGCAGAAGACTTCTTCTTAAATAAGCTGACCCTCTGAACAGATAAGTGCCGATGCTTAGTTATAGGAGACTTCAACGGAACATCGATTGGTTGGGATAGACTAACCACAGGAGAATCACGTAACTCTGATCATGGATTGTTGGAAACATCAATTTCCTTGGCTCCAATAGAACATGTTAGGGCAGCAACCAGGTACGACCATTAGCATTCCCCGTCAGTTCTAGACTCAGTATTCGCACACACAGATGAAGTATGCTTCATGCAACACCTTGCACCCCCCTAATAAAAGTGGTCATGCCGTGATCAGCCTCAGATTTATAGCAGCTGTCCTGTACAAGGTTAATCCCCTAACTAAACCCATTGTATGGAAGGCGAACGGCAGCCTCTTAGAAGGACTGAACAACCGTTTAGAAACCTCAGTTTAGACTGTATGGTGCTCCTTCAATTAGCTGTGTACACAAGTGACCTAACCATTCATTCTCTGGACTGTTCCAAAGGGGAAAAACACTGCCCCCTATGAACAAACCACGAAATCTGAACCTTGCTACGACGCAGGAAAAAGTGTCGGAGTCTTGCCACCCACCTCGCTACTCCCGAGGTGATGAAGCATTACAAAGGCTCCAGAAGTAGATGTTTTAATGCTATCCACCGGTCTCGAACATACTATGAAACACGCCTTGCCCGGGAAGCACTGCAACATCCAGGAGGTTACTTTTATGAAATATAGGAATAAGACAAATAGCGGTATATTCACCCTAATCAAAGGGACAGAAACTGACAGTTCAACTGAAGACAATCAGGAAGAAGCAGAAACTGTGACCGGACATTTTGCTGAAGTTTTTACGCAGGAACATCCTGTGAACAATGATTCAACAGCACAAGCACTGACATACAACAGAATAAACTCTGTGGACATAGGTAGTAATGATGCATTCAAGACACTAAGTACTCTTGATGATAAAAAATCAACGGGACCGAATGAGTTGCACCCAGGGCTGGTCAGACAGCATGAACCCTATGTAGCCGGCGCGTTGACTACTATATTTGGGGTGTCTCTAAGTAAGAGCACACGTCTTGCAGGCTGGGAGGGGGCCATAGCCACACCTATCTATAAGGCGGGTCTTGGATAACACCCATCAAATTGCAGACCGATAAGCTTGACTAGTACTGCGGCAAAAATCCTAGGAAGAGTAATCAAGAAAGCCATTACAGTTAACTTAGAAGGCAAAACTTACTGTCTTGCCCGCAGCGTGGCTTCCGCAGAAATTTATCTTGCCATGTCTCAGTCAGCGCAAGTTAGGTCAAGTCTAAGGGTACTAGAATGCCTGCAGATATCTTTTACATAGAATTTGGTGAGATGTTCGGCAAGGTACCTCATTCCAGGTCGCTCAAAAAACTATACAGCTTCGGAATCTCTGTGAATCTGCTCGCAGAGTTCCTTGTGAGTAAGGGACAAATAGTAAGGACCAGTTTTCAATCCTCCTGTCGGAAGTCAGAGGAAAGTGAAGTGCCACAAGGCGCAGTCTTGGGTTCGTCATTTTCCCCACCCATAAGTGAACAGCCGAATATCACGAAATTCCCTATGATTCTCTACGCTGATGGTGTAAGCGTCTGGCGGGAAATTAGGAGTGGCGAGGGTAAACATGAACTTCAGACTGACCCAAACGGCTTGCTTACCTGGTTAGAGAAGCGACTGATGCTCATCAATGCGGGTAAGTGTGTCAACATGCTCATGGGGCACACAGATGGCAGTAACTACGATATTGGTGAGGCTCCTTTACCCTCAATACTCACGCATAATGATATGGGAGTCACAGTGAATTATGATTTGAAAACAAAAGAAAACTGTCTGTCGGTAGCGGCTCGGAGTCTTAGGAAACTTTGAGCATTATTCAGAACGCTTACAGAAATAAGTGGTGGTATTTTCAAGACGTTACATCCTCAGTTAGGTTTAAACTAAAAACTTGTGCGCAGGTGGCAAATCCTTGTCTGAAAGTTGGCCCAGACCTCCTGAAAAGAGTTTGGAGGGCAGCCACTTGTATGATCCGCTCGATGGCTGGCCTGACCTACGAGGGTCAATCTAAGGAGCTGAACCTCCTCTCTTCATCCCATCCCTGACAGAGGGGAGGTCTAATCGTGCTAAACAGGACTCTGTTAAATGACCTCGGACCTGTCTTATCTTTCCTTCTCCTTCCCACTAGGTCGGGATGCCTCGGAGGGCATAGCAGGAGAATAAAAAAGCGAAGAACGGACGCAGTCTATATGAAGTACTGGTCCTCGCGTCGGGGAATCAACTCCTGGGACCGACTTGCAAGAGAAGTGGTGTTTGCATCATCAAACCACTCATTCAAAAGAGGATTGGACAAGTACAGAGATCTACCGGAAAAAGATAAGGATAGACTCAGCCTAATACCTTAGGACAAGAAATCTGAATCCGAAGGATGGTTTCCCCACAAATATCCGTTCGGTTCAAATTTTCATGTGTCCACCGGTCATCAAGCCCCAAAATTCGTGTTCCAGCAAGACAAGTTCTGAAGTAGCTAACCTACTTTTATGGTCTAGGAAGAATTCAGAACTGAGTGCTTCAGACTATACTTCGGAGCATAGAGTCTACAGACATACCCCACGTAGATTTCTTGTCACATTATTCGTCATTTGACAGCCTTTCCAACAACACTAGTTGTCTATAATAAAAATAATAATAATATATTTTGAATGATGAATTATGCAAACGCATGCATTTTTACAGGCGACATCCAAATGTTATTTCCTTATTGAAGCTGTAAACGTTTGGAAAGAAACAAATCATCGTGCTATACAGTCTTCTGGAGTGGACAACTGCTTAGTATTGGATAAGGGCGACATCATTAAACAACAGTGGTGAAAAGTGATGAGGGTATAGTCACTCAGTATGAGAAGCAATAGTAAGTCATGAAATCTATAAGAGTATATTGCACATAGAATGTTGAGAACAAATGAATCTGGGGATATGTCTGTATTCAGCAAAACTCATACTGTCTAAAAAAGGGAAGCAAAACTGGGATGGACGGCAGACACAAATTTGGGTGTGGTATTGTATGGTGTCATGCAGAGAATGGCAATTGTTTAGGTCTATAGTGTTGTGAACAGGGTAATCTGAGTAGGTGAAATCAGGGATACACTTCCGTCCAGCCGCTGTTGTCATATTATGGTGCAGAATACAATAGGTTTCACCATCAGGCCATTCAACAAGACTTCAAGGTCGGTGCGTCACATGAGGTCACTCCCGGTTAGCTTCGTTTTCAGGCGAGCGGTTATCAGGACTGAAGAACTTGCGTGTTCGGATGTAAATGGCATTTTTACCAACATTTCTAATTGCTCTCCCAACTGGAGCCATGTATTTAGGAGGGATTGACGTCTGGGATGAATTGTCTAGCTTCCGGTGACCTTACATCTCTAGGTGGTAAAAGATGACAGTTCTCATATGTTGAATAGAAGTTCGAGATGTATCTCAGTGCGTTGGTAGGATCCGCTATCATAATCTGTACATTAGGCAATAAAGAGAAACATGGAGGCATTAGAAATGAAATTAGTTGTCTTAGAACTTGGGGGAGCAATACTGAAGGGCAGAGTATCTAAAAGAGAACGATAAGAATATGGGGCTGTATGGTCTAATAATCTATTTGTGGAATACCTTTGAGGTTTTATGTGGTACAATTCTCACGTCCCGGTTTAAACTATTACAAATTCTCAAAGGTGGTGGCTCCGTTTTGCATCTGAGGGCCAATAAGAGCTCTGATAGAACATACTGGGTTAGAGGAAGACGGCTACTGTAATCCTAAGGGAAGGGAAAGTAAAAGGCGTATAATGGGTCTGATGACCCCAGATAAGGGTGGTTTCCTTAAGTCCTCACCATCAGGTCTGGCATCTCGTGTTAGGCATTTCTGCATTATCTTAGTCCATCACTACTTTACCTGTGCCATGTAGTGTCATTGCTCTTTTCCCCCTTAGCTTCCACTCTCTTTGCTAACCGTAGTAATACGGCCGGCATGGAGGAGGTTAGAAATCGTTGCACTGGTCATCAGGTATCCGGTGTTATCCATAGTCTGTGTTGTGCCGTGTCTTCTCGCACCCAAAGGCCTCAAGCATTCTTGGGCGTCTCCATAAGTCCCCACGGTCAGATCCCCCGTCTCATGTTGCATGGCTGTTTTTTTCTTTATGTGCTGTTTTGTATTAGCTTTCTACTCTTTCGTTGCTTAACCTATACTATGTGCTATCTTCGTTCCCCCACTGGCCTCTACTCTCTTTGATAACCGTAGTGGTACGACTGACATGGAGCAGCTTAGAGGTTGTTGCACCAGTTATCAGGTACTCAGTGTCCTTCGTAGCGCTTGTTGTGCTGTCTTCTCGAATTCGGGAATTACCCGTTGACAGGATATCACATGCGCTAGGCCGGAAACTTGAAAATCTCTGGTTTCAGTCCTGCCACAATTTTTGTCCCATCTTCAATCATCACATGGCACTATACAGTATACTCAGAAGTAAGATGGATGCATCATAAATATAACAAGGGGCTCAGTGCCAAGTCCAAGAGAAGATCCCCAAGGTTTTTTAAGTCAGAAGATGAAACATCACCACACACTGAAAAGTTTTTATGCTGGCGCGATAGAATATTTGTTCCTCTCATACTCGTATCTGCCGTACAAGATTATCTTCATTCTGTACGCCTGTGAGTTGAGAAAACCTCGAATAGTTCACTAGTTTGCTAGTTACTATACGTTCCTAGGCCTGGATACAGAGGAAAGGTTGGGCATAGGGCTAGCAACCCTAACCCATAAAACCAACCCGACTGCTACAGAAACTTGAAAGCACAGACGAAATATAAAAAATAAAAATAAATTTATTCTCTGCCGGAGTAGGGGAGACGAAATGACGCCGGTCGGCGAAAAGCTTCAAGAAAGCGGTCGTGGTATCTCTCTTCTCTCTCGATGAGAGCGAAAGTAAACACGGAGGCGTGGAATATACGCACCATGTATGAACCTAGCAAGGCTGCCCAGATTGCAAAAGAGGTGAGAAGGTATGGCATAGAAGCGCTTGGAATCTGCGAAAGTAGATAGAATGTAGCTGGACTGTCCAAACTATCAACCAGAGGGTCAATAATATACCCCGATATTGCCATCCAGATGACAACCACAGGCACACTGGGTTTTCGAGTAACTATCGCGATGTCCTCAACGGCATCGAAGGCTCTCATGCAGTGGGAGCCAATCTCCTCATACAGGATCTCGACAGCAAGATTCAACTCAAAAGAAAGGAAAGTCACAATCCTACAAGGCTACGCTTCGCACCCGCAGATCTTGCAGATCAAGAGAGGAGGGAGGAATTCCATAGACAACTGCAACCAGTAACGGACAAGACCCCACCCTAGATGGCGAAATGAAAATTCTAATGGGTGGGGTGACATGAGTGCCAAACAGCGTGCGGACAACACAGGAAGGGAACTCATCATGGGTCGAGAAGCACTCGGTGAAATGAATGAGAATGGAGAACTGTTTGCAGGCTCCTGCGCATTCAATGATTTAGTGGCTGGGGGCAGTATGTACAAACACGAGGACAAACACGAAGTGACATGGATGTGGTTTCACCAGATGGACACACTAGAAATCAGATCGACTTCATCTCAGTGTGACGCAGCCTGCTGGACACAAGATCAAAAGGAGCAGCAGATGTAAGTGCGCACCACCACCTACCGCAAGTAACCTTCAAAATCAAATTGAAAACCTTCAAAGAAGTTGGTGGTAGACCTCATTTCAAGTTCAACACTCAGAACGGAAAACTGAAGGGCAAAACTACAAAGAAAATCTTCACGTCAGCCATCAGAACAAAGTGGGAGATATCAAGCAAAATCCCTGACGAAACTTGTGTGGATGAACACTGGGACTCTTTGAAAGAGATATGGAAAGAAACCTGCATAACCGTATTAGGCAGGAAGAAGAGAGAAGAATACGAATGGATCTCGACTGACACATGGAGGCTGAAGAGGATGGAGAGGATGATGATGAAGCAGAAGATAAACCAGTGCAGCGATGAACGACGAGAAGAGAAACTGAGTACAATTTATGAAACACTGAACGAAGAAGAGTGTGCGCATAGATGAAAGACACTTTCACAACACACTGGCAAGCGAAGCGGAACAGGCTGTCTGTAGGAGAGACCTGACATTATATTATTAGCCAGGTTACTATCCAGGAAGAGATCAACACCGATGAAACCAATGAAAGTTAGTGAAGGGAACCTAGTTACCAAGGAGGAGAAACAAGGGAAACAATAGGCTGACCACTTCAAAAAACTCTTGAATCGACCACCACTTGCAACTCGTCCAGAAATACCACCAGCAACCGCACAATTATCAGTGGATACAAGCCCCTAGACAACAACAGAAGTCCTGAATGCCAAAAAACTGCCAAAATGCAGGTAAGCAGCAGGACCAGATGGAATTCCACCAGAAGCACAGAAAACGGACGCAGAGACAACAGCGGACATGCTCACACCACTACTGTTGAAGGTCTGGAAGGAAGGAAGCTGGCTGGCTTCACGAAGTATAAATCGTGTGCGTACCAATTTGCAACGCTTCGCATCACCGTAGAACAGAGCAAAGAATGGCAGTCAACCCTCTACCTCAACTTCCTTGACTTTGAAAAGGCCTTTGACGGCGTCGATCGAGAGGTAATTTGGCAGCCGCTTCGACGCTTCGGAGTACCTCAAACCCCTATCGACCTCACTCGACAACTATTTGAAGATACCACATTCCAAATAATTCACAGCGGGAAGCTCAGTGATGCCTCTGAAGTGAAGTGAAGACAGGAGTAAGACAAGGCTGTCTACTATCACCCATGATCTTCCTGATTGTGGTCTATTGGATCATGCAGCAAACAGTGAAGACCGAGAGGAGAAGGGTTCGTTGGAGCGAGGTAAAGATCCTAGAAGATTTGGATGTCGTCGATGATGTGTCTAATGTTGCGCAAACTCGAGGATCTACAGGCGAAATCTGACAAGTTGACAGAAGAGGCAGCGAAGACGGGAATCCAAGTGAATGTAGACAAGACAGAGGCGATGATGATACATAACTTACACCATCAGCAACAACAAGCACCAATCACCATCAACGGGAGAATCTCAAAGGAAGTAGCCTCTTTCACTTACCTAAGCAGCATTGTTTCAATTACGGGCGGCACAGATGTGAACGGCAAAGACAGTGTCGGAAAGACAGCAAGACAGGCCTTCATCAACCTGAAAACAGTGTGAAGATCTACTGCAGTCCCCTGAGCATAAACAATAGGATCCCGATTTTCAACACTAATGTAAAGTGAAGTCGGTACTTCTATATAGCTCAGGGGCTTGGCGCGCTACGAAAAGCATTTTCAACAAACTACAGACATACACTGACAGCTGCCTACGCTCACTGGATACTGTAGACCGATCAAGTGGCCAGAAGGAATAGGCAACAAAGAACTCTAGTTGGCTGGTGACGAACCAACAAAGCAAGAGCCTATCTCTCAACAAATATGCAGAAGGAAGTGGAGATGGATTAGGCATACACTGAGAAGACCATTAAGGGACATCACGCGCAAGGCCAGTCATTCTGGTGCAACCCACATGGGAAACGATGAGTTGGGTGTCCGGGTGTGGGTGGCATGGAGGAGATCATGTGAGGAAGAAATGAAAGCTTGTGGGCAGTCGTGGAGCCAGGTTCAAAAGATTGCAGAGAAGAGAGTGGAGTGGAGACGTGCTACTGAAGCCCTACGTTTCACCAGTAATCCAAGGGACAACCAGTAATAATAATTGTTATTGTAGAGGTATAGAGATAATTCCAAGAATCAAACATGAGGTGCTGAGTCGTGCGGAAACACCAGATTTATCGGCAACGTGGATGCCCCAACAGTGAACACTGCTCGATGAATTTACTTCCAGCTCGAAAACAACACTGGATGCTTGAGGACTACGATATTCATACAAGCGTGTCGTCTGTTAAGTTTTGGAGGCCTTTGTCAGGGAGTACCTTTGGCTTATTGGGCAGACACTTTGGTTTCGGCATACCTGTGTCAAAGGTTATTACAAAGAAGCACGGAAAGTGGGAAACTACTCTCAGATCGTGTTTCATGAGGCCTCGAACAAGGATCTCTGTCCTCCCTATAATCTACCATCGAGTTAATGAAAATGATGGTGTGGACAGTCACGAAATTCTCAAAGTAACGAGCAGGTAGGTGGCATAATTGTGAAGAGAGGAATCTCGGCTTAATCTGACTGACGGGGGCGAACTTTATCAATTTTTAGCTGGTGGTTAACCTCTAGCTTGCTTTCTAAGGAACTGACAATTTATCGTTTTCAATAGCTTTTAAATGAAAGGATGTTCCACTACAAGATTAAGAGAAGCTCCTTAGTGACTGTCCACATACGATGTTGACGGACAGAGAAGCCAATCGCCAATTCTTCGTAACCCCAGGTAACACGATGCTTGACCTTATGAGTTCAGGTTAACAAACATGATAAGGCTGCGAATTTCAGCATAAAAGTTGAATGTTTTCGAACCTAATACTACCGATTCTGGGATATTATTTCCCCCAATGACGCTTCAAGTGCTAAGGTAGCCTTTCAAGGCCTTACACTATTTTGATGTAGGCGCAATTCAACATAGTTGATCATGTCCGAAAGCTAGAATACCAGTACTCGGTAAGAATAAATATTTTTGGTCCCAAAGGAATCAGTCTGTAGGCTGGTCTATTTAATTTCTTCAGAACCAGTGCTACATTCCTGTAGCATAACCGGTGGCTTGATGATAGATAAATTTATTGATCATTTTTGTTCTTTCAGGTTTCTTTGAGCCAGAATAGCAAATAAACGTTCCTTACATGGAAGTTAATTGTTGAGAGAGACATTTTAGCCAAGAAACCATTATTCGCTACTTCTGCAACACAAAGTTTCAATTTGGACCATTTTATTGGGCATTGTACATTTGAGGCACTCAATTGCCACTGTACACAGGATTGCGCGGGCAAGTTGTCCTTCCGAGCGTGGTTGTTATTGCCTTCGTACTAAAGCCTAGCATTTGAGATGAAGTTTAACAAACATGTCAGCAGCTCTCGTCGGAAAGCTCGCAAACGGTACTTCAACGCGCCGTCGCATATTCGTCGACGACTTATGAGTGCCCCACTATCCAAAGAGCTGCGTTCGAAGTACAAAGTTCGTAGCATGCCTATTCGAAAGGGAGATGAAGTTCAGATTGTTCGAGGAGAGCGTAAAGACAGGAATCCTGCAAAGGTTGTCCGTGTTTATCGCAAGAAGTTTGTCATACATATCGAACGGATTCAATGTCGAAAAATGAACGGTGCGTATGCCCCAATTGGTATTCACCCATCAAACGTAAGTTCACTTTAATTTATCGATATGTTTTTACAGGTTGTAATCCATAAATTGAAGCTGGACAAAGACAGGCGTGCTCTTTTGGACAGGAAAGCTGCTGGCAAACTTGCTGGACAAGATAAGAACAAGTACACAGAAGAAACGATAGACCCTTGAATTATATTGCATATCTCTTCGTGGTGATTGTGTTTTACCTATTATTCGGTTAGGGTGTGCATCTGTTACCACTCTAAGGTAACTAGGATTTACCTTAATTGATTACTTGTGGGTGTTAAGTTTTAGATATTCAAAAATAGTCGTAAGCGCAGTGTTTCTCAAGGTTTGTCCGCCTTACTAACACTTCATGTAAGGTCGACTGAAATCCTCCTAGTGTCCCGTGTCGCCCTACAGACGACCATATCTGCCCACAGTTGGATGCATTTGGGTTCTTACCCGGCTAGCTGTGGTAATCTGTTTGCCATTATCACTTCATTAGGTTAAAATCGCTAGTACTCATCAAATGTTTATCAGCATCATTGGTCTGACACGGCATTCGTTTAGTTTGTCTTGACAAGTCTCATTGATTGAAGCACTCCATTCCCCGGGGATAGGTACTGAGTTCTGTCCATGTTTCAATTGTGTGAGTCTGGGCAGTCAAGTAGCACCGCCATCCGTTACAAGTAGAGCTGATGGCCTACTGTGTTAGGGTGCTCGTAGTTGTAACGAACTTTTTAATCTACTGTTTAATATGATTTCCACTCAGAGGCTTAATTATAAAAGATTTTACAATCCCGTCTGCTGCATTTGGTACTGAGAGATGACGACGGGTTGTGTTTTCGTTTGTAGTGTTGGTGTGTATACCGAGAGTAGCATGTTCATCATTTTAATCATGTTGTTCGGTAAGGATCAGTCGCTTGTTGAAAACCACACTAGATGTTATGTGACGGTTAGCGGTCTTCTACACGAGGTTGCTAGTCAGTGGGTGAATTAGTGCTGTGACTCATTCAAATGCAGCTAAACAGGAACTCACAGTTCTACCAGGTTACAACTGCTTGCTATAAATACCAGATTAACTCCTCACTCCATAAATATGAGAAGGAATGCTAGTGTATAAGGTAGATTGTTGTAGTTTGTGAAAAGTCCCTGGAACTGTGACGAATTCGTCTGTAAGGTGACACTACAATTGGGTATCTGAATTCCTATAATACTGAGGAGCGTGGTATCATAGCGCATGCCCATTTTTTGAGCAAGGATTTCTACAAGGGACATCAGTCGCTGATAGCTAATCCTTAATGATCGTGTCGCCTCACGCGCCAAGTATTAAGAGAATACCTACGCAGAATGAATTTTTCGAAAACTAGTTTAACTATGCGGTGTGCTTTTTTGCACATTTTGTCAGTTTTACATTCTGTATTCAGCAGAGTTCGATACGATGTCATCATAAGTATCTTCCTCATGAGTTTGTTTACTGTCTTCAACGTTTGACGCCATCAGGTGTTGGTGAGGTCATTCACTAAAGTTATCGTAAAATATGGCGTAGAGGTGAGGTATCTTGTCGCATTTGGTGTTTAATCATTTGCACTGAGGACGATTTCTGTGAATGGTCATTAGGCGCATAATTGCTATAGCAATTATATTGTTATTGAAATAACTATGGTCGTTCTCCGTAGGCGTAATTGACTACTCGTCCGACAGAGAACGTGGAACCCCACAGTAGTACACTGAGAACAAATGAGTCGAAAAATTTATGTCACAGTATTAGTGATTTCATGCGAACGTAAACGAATACAAGATAAAGGTTAGTGCAAATGTTCAAGTTTTAGAAAACGCCAAAGGATTAATACATCGCCGATTTTCTGTCATTACCAACCACTGATTCCCATCATCTCAGGGACCCCAGCCAGTTATTCTGCTTCTTTCTGCACAAGTCAGACCAAAAAGTATGAGACTTCATGAACTGGTGCCACATCTTAGTCTGATCACGCTAAACCCTAATGCAACTTCATTAATATGGGAGTAGGACGTGGGCACTGGTAGATTGTAATTGATTTTTGGCCACAGTATCATTTACTGTAGATGACACTTTTACTGTGACAGTTCTAGTAAACTAACTAAAATGGAGTTACTAATCCAACTTCAACCAGTATGGTACGTTGAGGTAGGCGGCGCCTTGGAATGCGCAGCACATGTCGATGGAGGTTCAGAACGTTAATCGACTTGGCTGTCTTGCCTAGTACCTTCCACCTGATTTCCACATTACTTATGAGGCGATTCCACCAAAAGTGAGGATTGCTACGAAGACGTCTAAGATCAAGACCCTATAGTCACTTCATGTCTTCTACTTTTGACTACAATGTTTCAGCTGTATAACAGGACAGGACGGACTTCAGGGCAGTGAACTCGTCTTTTGATAGGTAGTCGGATATCTCGCCAGTCGGCACAAGAAATGACGCAAGTTGGTAAATGTCGAATGGGTATTCGAGCTGAGATTACGTCAGCAACCAGCCCGTTCGGACTGATGTAGCACCCCTAGTGGTTGATGCATTCCACCACTTCACTGCCTATCATTATGAGCAGCTGGAGAGCATCATACGTTCGATGGATACGAAACGCGTACCAGGCGTAGTTATTTTTGCTAAAGGTGTCCAGGAGGCCCTGCGTTTTGTCAGCGTTTTTGCCTAGCAGAATAATATCGTCTGCATACTCCAAGTCAACCAGGTAACCTCCAAGGAGTAGGTCAGTCTCTGTGACTCCAAACTTACCTAAGGTTATGCTCGTTATAACGTTTATGATGAAGCTAAATAGTAACGGCGGCATTCTATATCGCTGACGGAGGCTACTAGTTCTCATCAGTTCTGATGACAACTCTCCACAGGCCCTCACATGATTTCGAGGATTACCCCGCTAATCAACGCCATAGGATTAGTACATTTTCGTCTTGAACAAATAGGAATCGGCAGTGCTACTCGTTTTGTGGTCAAAAACTCTTGGTTTACTAGAACTTTGTCCGTTATTCTACTCTTCTCGCCTTGATTTCGTGTATTATACATAACGAAGGTATTTGTAGTAGTGTATGCGACTGTCCATTTTCATTCCACTTGAAATTATAATGATGGATATGATTCTTTTTGAACTTAAGTTTTTAATGAATCGGTACTCTGGTCAAATCTACGGGTAAGTGACCAGCTCGGACTGATTGTATTAATCAGGAATCGGTGAGCTTTGAAGTCTTTCACTTACTTATCTGTCATGTATCGATCCAAATGAACTAAACTTTTGACTTGACAATAACTTTAAATATTACGTATTTTGAACTTGGTAATAATAGAAGAAATGAAGTGGAATAGTAACTTTGTCCAACCCCATATCTTTGGATGAATTAAAGTTCGTTTCCGTACTGGACAATCGGATTCTCCAGACCGTAGATCTTACGGTTACCTTTCATAACTGCTTCTGGAGCAATGATTTTGGCATTAATTCATATTCCAATAACTTCTAGGAACACTTATGCGATCGAAATTCAGTCATCAAGCACTTGGACTTTAGTGCAGGTGGCAGTGAACCTTATGTATATCAAGAGCGAATGGTACTACTTGGTTGTTTAGACTTTGGTATGTTGGGCGGGGTTCGGACTTGTATTTTACTGGTTGGAAGTCGAGTGCCTAGTCCAATGATCTACAACCCCATACATCTGTGAATGGTGTTTTGCGCTGTTTCCCATTTCGTATAAATTGATCGACTGATTAGCTATGGAACTTATCACGTTATATAGATAGAGATGGAAAGAAGGCTGATGAGTAACTATTTCACAAATAGTACTGAGTTGTACAAGCTTTAGACATCAAGTAGTCTATTCTCGTGACTTTGTATTTTTACCTAAATAGGTCTGGTAAAATTTCAGATTCTGATAATTATTTTCTAGTATCCGTTTTTTAAGCGACGGAGAAACTTATAAGCGGTTAGATGTAAATTACTGGAGACAGATCTCATTTGTATACTTAAAGATATTTATGTGCATAGAGCATTTTAAAAGTTATCTGTAACGTAACTAACGACGTATTTGTATCGGATTTCTAATGAAGACTATTTAAACTTAGCATAGGGTCATTTACGGCATAAAGTTATTCAGATTACTTCTATATCAATTTACAACTGGAAACTGGCCAACTCACTGATCTAGTGCCAGTGTATTTTATTTACCTCAGTTAATAAAATGATCATTTGATCTTCCTAAGTAAATTGTTTTTGGCATTTACATGCTTACAGTGATAATTTTTATAAGCCACTACAGCGAGTTACTTTTCTGTACTCCGGTTTTGTTTTCAGTCCACTATGAAAAGTACTTAGTTGCTCTCACCCCTGGCGAGTGATCACTCAGAAAATGGAAGTAAGACTAAAGAGTCAAATGAGTGAGGCTGTTGTTCACTGTTGACTGTCGGCCTCTTGTCACGAAATGTAATCCGTGTCACATACCTCGACCTGCTGTCAGTCAATATCATACGCCGACATAACCAAATATAAGGTATGACTCATAACGTAACATAAACCCACAGCTTATTACTAAGTTGGACTAAAGAAATCCAGCATGCTTGTTGCATTTCTTAGGTTCTACATTGAAACGGTTTCGTAGTAGAAAAGTGGTTGGATGGACTAGCTAGGTTACCTACTTGGCTAGTTATATTCCTCTAACTAGATATGATTGCCACTAACGTACACATTGGCTAACATTTCATAATCCAGGTGCTCAGAACACCTACGTGCTTATTAGTTCCGCTTTATGGTGATAAAAGGCTGTTATTTGTTTATTGTTTTATCTGTAGTATTATTTCCATCAGTTGGGGTGTGTGATCATTACCGAGGTTGATGCGTTAGACTAGGCACATGGTATAGTGTGTGACGATGTGTCAATTGACTGAGATTTCTAGAGAGTGTTATGTGTGTATATATGCCTCCATTTCCAGAAAGAGGTCAGTTTGCCATATCACTAAGGATACATGCAAATGTAAACGACATAGGTTATGCTTCAAATGCCTATTAATCCAAGTTACCACAGCGAAATCTCAAGGAGAAGCAACAAGAGGAATAAAAAAGAGAAAATACATTATTGGGATTAGTAAGTAAACCATTTGACAAGAAAGAAAGGGTATATCCATGGATGTTATTTTGAAAACCAGATGAAACTAGGATAGTGCAGATGCATTTACATCATGGTCACTTTTGAGCTGTACTCACTAATATGCATAGGTTTCGTTTTGCTTGGGTGTCGGCATCCTTTTCCTGAACCATTGTTATTCCACTTGAAATACGGTGTATCACCTAAGGTAATGCACTCCGAATCCAGTGAAGACCGAAGGTACGAATGAAAACTAACGCCTATAGGTATCATTTCTAAGGAGGTAATTTCACTGACTAACGGTGTGAAGGAAGAGATGATTTTATTCTGACTGGGATTTCTCTTGTACTTGGAGGCGTAATATGTTGAGAAATGACCGCCTATAGTTTCAAACAATTTTCGATGCTAAAGGACTATAGTATTAATCTCTTACTTGAGTTTCTCAATAGTATAGTTTAGTGTAATTAGCTATTGTAACGAATGCGTGCCTGACTCCAATTGTGAATATACGAGCCCGAATGCCTTCACGTTTCTTAGTGGCTCAAACGTAGCTGGTCGACCAGTGTCAGAAAAGATGAATGACAGAAAATGCGGGTGAAAAAAAAGACTATTATTAGTGTAACACTTGGACACTGTGGTAGAATCGAATTGTCAGTTTGATTTATAACACACAGTGATACAGTACTATTCACTTAATGACGGCGTTTCCAGCATTAATTATTGCTCATAATCATATCAATGTAATCACACCACTTTCAACATCTAGTTTTTATAGTCCTATCACTTCTTATTCTTTGTTTCTGTTGGTAGCAGAACTTTCCATATCCCTAGTATAGGTGTTGCGTCATTGCCATCACATGTGTTGGAAGGGTGTTGATTCACTGAACAAAGAATCAGTAATCAATTTCCACCTTATTACATTGGAATAAAATACAGCAACTTTATCCCTCCCATCCTACTGTGTGGTTGTGTGTTAATACATACATCGCAAAAGTTGAGCTCTTTTTTCCAGATTATTGATCTCATTATTGGGGTCCGTCATTCTATATTTAGCTAAATTCCTATGTTCCACTAATCTAACTGACCCCAACCGGCTAGTTTGGCCACCTGTGTACTTGATCTCACAGTCATTGCATGGAATACTTAAGCCGACAAGGTTTATCTCTAAGTGAGTTTGTAGGATTGAATGCCATCCTAATTCCAGCCTTGTTGAGAATCAACATTCAGCACATGTAACAGAAATGGCGAAACATCTATGCCAGAGATATGTAGAATTCTAACACTATTAAGAACAAATAATATGAGGTGACAGGACTATAAAAGTCATATGTTGAAAGTAGTGTGATTACATTGATATGATTATGAGTAATGATAATTTATGCTTGAAATGTCATCAAGTAAGTATTATACTGCATCACAATGTGCGTTGTAAATCATATAAATAAATCTACTTTGAAGAGAAAAGAGACGGTAATTCAAAATAGCAACAGATTCAGAAGTTGAAACCAGAACAGTATCATAATTTGGTTGGTTATAGCTAGCAGAAGAATCCAGGACGCGCGTTTCGTCCTATTTGTGACTCACTGGTCAGCTGGACGTACCTGCACCCCAGTGATGTTGTTCCCACTGAGACTCGAACCTCGTACCCATTGCTTGGCGTCAGAGCAGTATGATTTAAACACGGTACAAACAAAAACATGCATTTATAACTTCAAGGTCAAATAAAGAAATCTAAGGAGAATACAATACCAACAGTATCAACTATAAATATGACATAGTTGGAGACGCCTGTTTACGTAAATAGGTGTGTTAATAAAAATTAAATACTGCGTATGTGTACACATCATGCAATTGGTATGCGGTAGTATATAGTTCGAAGTACATTTGAACTTCAAGCATATCCAACGGACATAAAAGTATCATATGAAACTATAAACGTGATGCCAAATTTTATATTAATAAGCCTATGACAGTACTGTGTCTAAATGTTAGGGTACCCAGTCAAATAGATTAACCAGAAGACCTGTCAAATCAAGTCATATATTGAATGGTAGCATTCCTTTGAAAACGGTTTTTTGTAAACTTCCTCTATTTCATTTGGAGATTTGTTGATTTCAAGTTGGTACTGATTACGGGTTGATATCAGTTGGGGGAACCATTGAAGAAAACCTTGGAGCACTACACACCTGTTTCTTCCTAGTATATGGGACTTCTCACCAATAAGCACCTACGACCCTACCAGGGGTCGGACTTAGGAGCTTCATGTTACATGGCAACCATGTCATCATTGAGCCAATAGTCCATATTTGCCCTCTAATTTGTCTGACGATAATATCCTGAGAGGAGTTTCATTTCAAGTGTAATTTGACTTGCTTGTAGATCTCTGTGGCTACACATTGATTTTGTAATGTGTTCACAAGATATCTTTATCATTAATGTATAACTGACAAGTTATTAATACTGAACAATCAGTAAAAAATCTGGTAACATCATGTGGTATTGGATAGTGGAAGTACAGAAAAACAAAGGAATTGAGAAAACACTTATTTGTCTGAATATGTTAGTTACATTTTCACGGCAAAAAGAAAAACTCATTTTCTTTCTTTGTAACCACTAGCTGTTGATACATTTTCGTCTTGCCCGTAGGTAGGTTGTTGCACGGGGATGCATAGAGTAATGTGAGTTTAGTGGTGGCATGAGAGTTTTGAAGGGAAATGAGGAAGAGAAGAAAGGTGAACCGACGACTCAGCAAGTACACAGGATGTACTTACATTTAATCATAAAACGTAACTGACAAACGGTACAGCTTGACAAAAAAGGTGAGGTAGTCTAGAAATATAAACTGAAAGCAGGATGAGTAAGATTTCGAATGCGTTACATCTTCTCAGATCCATTTGTGACGTAACAAAACTTAAAATAAAGAGGATTCCTACCTTATTTTGACCTGTATTCAAGTGCTACTTTTTTATAAGTAGGATTGACCTTACATCTCAAAGGATATCACTTGAATAGTTTGGCTGAAATGAAACAGCTGTTTTGCTGAGACTTTTCATTACACAGTGACAACAGTTAGAGGACATCCAGAACTAAGAATTACTAAGCAGTTGCAGTACTGTATCATAAACTGACGAAATTTTGATTATTAGGTATTGCTACATACCGGATTTGGGCATGTGAACATCTGAGAAATGACAGATTAGAGTGAACCAGTTTTGTCAGTGGCAATTTTTGTGGTTTGAGTGTGTGTAACAGTACTAGTGTAGTAGGCGTTGCTGACCACAATGGATATAAATAGTATATATTGAGAGGACGATGAAAATCAGAGAGAATTACCAACAATGGGTAAAGATTCTATCCAAAGAAACCCAACAGAGAGTGTGGGAGTATTAAGAGCAAATCAAGATAGAAAAAGAAGAAGCAGAGGAAATGAAGCACATTATGCAAATCACTGTCTTAGTGCAAGGTGCACCATACTTGATGAGTACTGCACAAGATGTCAATCTTAAACATTCCATCCTGCGCCGCAGTCTCCTCGTTCCCCGCACTAGCTCCAAATGTGTTTCAACGTGGATCGAATAACACGAGCAGATATCACCTGGGCTTGGCCGGGATGTTACAGGCCCTATCCTACCCGACACACGTCAACGACAGTTAAACCGAAAGACACACCACAGTATTCAAAAAGGTGTAATTGATTGATTTGCTCGCTGTTCAATGTATATAAACAAAATTAGTCTCAATATTGACGTGATATTGGTACGTATAGTATTTGTTTATCATATCTTCTCAGTAACTGTATTGATAGTGTAAATTGTTCTGATTTGCACTAACAACGAATGAATTCGATTTCTCTCTCTAATGAACAGTGTTCTTGTAGGGCCTATTCCATATCGGCTTTCTGAAGATCGATCTTTGAAGAAAGCCATACGATCTCTTTTCAATAAAATGACCAAAAGATGAGATTCCAAGTTTTATTGCAAGCTGACAGACTGATGACAATCACTGAAGTCATCGACTATGGTTTCAGTTTCTGTATTTTCATCATATTTCTTGAATCTGTCATGCATAGTTCTCTTATATAGCTGGATACTATCAACGGTTGAATGCAATGGACTGTTCTTTAGGATTGTCATGAAGCAATTTACCGATGTAGACTTACAGATCATTCACTCAGCGTGAATTTCAACCCTATAATTTACTAATCTTGTTGTATCACTGGAACATAATTTTGTATTATCAGTCGATCGTATTCTGTCAAGCTGTAAAATCAATAAATTATATTTTCCAACTCTCTAGCATAAACACTTTTCGATTAGAATACTTTTCTCTACTCCATAAAGACAGGGAATATGTGTGTTGTCATTCCAATGTTCACTTCTATATAGGTATTTCAAAAGTATATCGGTTGGAATGCTTATTTCTAACTGAATACAATCACCTTATAATTAGTTCTAATGATATTGCGATCATTTACACACGTATGTTCCACGTGTGTGTGAAGGTAGATTGTCTTTTACAAGGGATAGAAACTGATCATCATATACTGTCACTTTACCCCACAATGTTTACTGACCCAACCATCATGAAGCCTGTAACTATTATTCATTACTTTAGTCACTTTGCATAGAAAATTAATGAATATTTTTATTCCTTAAGGCCTTAAATTTAGCATTCGTCTTTTCCCTAAAAAAGGATCTTAACTTGTATTTTAACCTAACTACTTAGTCACAGGTAAACTTGATACCATACATTCTTATTTGTTGTCTTTTCTGTTTCAATCAACGTGCTTCTTAGATCCTATTACCTAATTCTATCAACAAGTATACTTGACTCTTAAACCTGTAAAGAAACTAACTTCTCGGACTTACATGGTTTTTGGCTAAAAGGTATACCTTGTAAAGGCAAGTAAACTAGGTACCTTTTATAACTGATTCTGTAAGTCTAACTGTACACAACATTACGATTTTCTATGTATCTAACTGTTGAAATGTAGTCTACAATTTCCTAGGCTTTTCAAATGATCAAGCGAAGTTAGAAAACCATTGTAAACATTCACGCCAAAGCATCATGATAGTGTATTTAATCAGTACTTGGGACTAGACAACATGAAGTGCACACAACCCAGTCCAATAGGGAGTAAAACTGTGGCCCGAATTGATTAGCGGTAACATCTAAGACTGCAGTACTGGGTAACACGAGTTCGAACCTCAGACGGGACATCAGTTGCGTCAAGGTTACAGATAAGCCTTACTGACAGGTGGGGAATGAAAACACGGAACCTAGGTCCAAGGCTTCCTGTCGACTGCTAGTGCTTCTATACCAGTGAAGAGTAGTATGTCCACAACACGCTATTCAGATCACAGAGTGAGGAGCATGGTTCACAGTTAGTTGACGATGACATCATAAAGGTAAGGTATAAAATAGTAGCGAGGGAAAGCAATCGACAGAAAGCTGGTAAAATAGTTACGAAATGGTACGATCTTAAGAAAATTATCTCATTGAGTAAGAACAAGATATGTATCAGCGAAGAAATGTTTCCTTTTAATGACTTCATTATCAGGCTGTACAGTCGTATTTGTACACGGTATAATTGCACTAAAAGGTTGCTCAGTCAATGTGCAAGATGTACATTAGGTGTTGATGGTGGTAATTGTTCAAGTGGAAGAAATAGAAAATGGATCACTGAATAAGGAGGGGTGAAGTGATAACAAGCGGTGAAATAAGAGACACGCGCTGTCAAAGAAGTGTAAAATGATGATAATTTAACTGAATTTATATATATATTATATATTTAATAGTTTCCGGTGTTGCTTCATTTGATCTTCCTAACAACCTCAAGTTTTAACAAAACATTCCCAATTTATTCTAATTAACCTGTTGTCTCGTTACCTAATGGTTTGATTGTTTGTTAACTCTACCACGTTTTCACCCCTTTATGCACCTTATAACCCTTTTTGTTACCATTCAACCTAAACGTCATCAACTAGTAGCATTAATATTATTTCAACCTCCCATTATTTAGGTTAAATCTTCCATATGGATTACAGTCTTTAAATATCATATGTATATATACACGAATGTACAGCTTGAGAATAAATTCCTTGAAAAGAGTCCTCTTCGCTGAATATCTTGTTTTTGATGTCACAATAGGAATTATAAATGTACAGTTCAACAATCCTAACAAGTTTATGATATTTCTCATCGATGCATGTACCGATGCATTACTACTAGTTATCTCTACTGGGACAACAAAAAGACGTTATAAACAAAAAATCGCAAAATTCTGTTATGCAAAATATACTACTGAATAAATATAGTAGTCGATGAAAAAACACAAAATAAATTCACATTTCAGTCATATCAAGATGATGACGGTGATATAATAAATCTAAATCCATCCAATAGAAGTGAATTGTTCATATTGTCAAATTCATTTATGCATAAACTAACCATATACAGCATTAAATAATAAGATTTATCTATAAATACGCCATTGACAAGAAACAAAAAAGTGATGAGAGGATTGATGAGGAGGTGTACACATGATTGCAGAATTATTAAAATATACAGTTTCTGCTCAATAGTAATACCTCATTCGTAGAAAAAAACACGAATGATTGAGAGAAAAAAAAGTAAACATGATCTTGAAAAACAATTATTTCTCCCTTTTCCTTTAGCAAAAAAACATAACAACAACATCAAGTCAATGCATGCATATAATTCGATGATGTAAGACCCCTAGGATCTTTATCTAATTTCTTGAAATTTTTCAAAATTGGATAGATATTATTGAAGGCTTCATAGATTTCTTCCGAACCTTTGCTCCTGTAAACACGTACAGAAGTGTAAAGAAAGATAAATTGATTAATTTACGAAGAAGTTGCTGATTAATTCAACTACCTGAGATAATTTTTTCTTAATAACCTATTGTTTCATAGGGGAAATAAGCATAGGTAATACTTGGATTTCTATAGCTAGGTACTTTTCAACAGAAAAAGGAATCTGATTGGTTCTTAGCCATCAAGAATCAGAAGAATCTGTACGAGTGATAGATATCATTGACATTGAATTGAACAAACTACAGAAAATTCTCATACAAAATAAATACCCATCCAGATTTATCGAGAGAATTAAAATAGAAAACGGAGCAAGTACTCAAAGCTCCAGAGAAGACCTTATTTATGAAAGTTAACTTCAAACTTGATACGGGAGCAGAGATGCTGGAGAAGAGGCTGTTCAAATCCCAGCAAAGCTACAAATCAACTTCTTTAGTCAGCAGTTGCTTCCAAGGTGTGTTAAGGACAAGTAGCAAGTTTGGACCATTTCCTGTAGAGCTAGTTATATAGGCCATATAAAGCGCACACATTTCAAATTTATCTCTGAGCATTATCCTTTATAGTTGTTGAGAGGAGAATGTAAATCAACTAACAGTTCAACTCTTGAACACTTGGTCAACTCTGAATATATATAGCTCGACCAGAGTATTCCTTCAGTGTCATTTATAGAGTCAAATGGAATAGTTCAAAAGGTGTACACCTTCGACAGTTGTGCACAGCAGAAGCACTGGTAATTCACCAATTCAAACCTGGTCTCTTGGTGCAGAAGAAGTATGTCCAATCTTCAATCTTACTATAGTCTTAACACTTTCACAATCTTTTTGATTCCATTATAATTAGTTAGGTTACTACTACTAGCACCTTTATTATGACCTTTGTTTCTTTCTTCACCTTCTTTATATCCATCAAGTGGACACTCAACTATCGCATCTCATATCTACTGACAACTTTTCGCTTGTCAAACCCATTGCCTTCCTCGTTATTTCCATTGTCTAAAAGATTATTACGCAACTACTCTCCATTCTTGATTTCAGTTTTTAGCACTAGCTTAATGATACAACTAAACGCTATTGTTTAACAATAGACTATTGTAAGTTTTGGATATATATATATGTATATATATGATTGTACAAAAGAACATAATTACATTAGTGGGTCGTAACTCACTGACCAGACTATGAGTCAAACAATACTACCACTGCTTAAATTGAGTAGTTAGAAATCACCTAGGCTGATCTGTAGTATTTCGTCGGTCAGATTAGAGACGTCTAATCACCGTAAGCTCATTTCGATCGTTTGGGGGTAGAGCCAACTTGTCAGTGATGTACCGGAATAGCTAAAATAGGATGGTCAATTTGCAAATGATTTAAAAATTGTATAGTCCATGTCGAGATTTCTCAAAGTTGAGTGTCAAAAAGGTTTCTGCTGGAAACCACTCAGCTGAGATCACAAAGTGTAATATCTGACACAAACGTGCCACGAACTAGACAAAGATACTACTACTGAACAACTTCAGTGGTTGGAAACCACTCAAGGGCCTTCAGCTAAATTTGTCCGGGTACATCGCTGATGAATTAGTTCAGCCACAAACGGATGAAATGGCTGTACAGCATTTAGATAACTTTCATCTGCCTGATTAGTCCCTACACTACTCAATTTTTTCAGTAGTAGTGTCGTTGGCCAGTTTATGATACTTTTGTGTCACCAGTGGGGACCTTATTAACACCACAGTTGAAAAACTACTCAGCTGTGGGAATAGTAAACTCATTCATAAATGGATCATCCTAAAAGGCAAATTTGTCTTCTGATACCTATCTACTAATACTACAGGACAGTCAAAAGCCAGTAGAGTAAACAACAGGATTCGTACTTATAACCCACAAATGAAGAGTCACTAAAATTAAGTGTACTTTGACATTTCAAGCTATGAACACCAGTTTATACGAATATGAGATAGTCAAAACGGATTGCTGTGCATAATCGTTCATTTGAAAATCTAATAATGTATACTACCAGTCACGTTCCACTGGAGTGTGATATCAGTAAATTATTACCAATGGAACCCCATCTGAAATAACGTTAGTCGCTAAACTAATTTTTATACACACGACAGATGAAATACCTAGGCCATTACTGATAAATTTAAATCAAAAATCTCCAGGTTGTAAAAACTTGTCGGATTGGAGATATTTATTAACTGGTTATAAATCAGTCTATATTTCCTTCAAAATTTGCTTGTTAGGATGTTTCTACAATATTCAACCTGCCCGGTATACACACATGTAAGCAGAAACTATGAGTAAAGACAGTCTGATTAACTAAAATGTTCTCAATACAAGTAACCAAAGCATAATAAAATTATTCTTATAGGTATTATATTTTGACTATCCTGTTCTTTCTGCATTCAACATAAAGAACAAGATCCGGGTTTTCAATACCTACGTCAGTCAAGTTAGTGCTTCTATGTGATGGTTGAGAGACTTGGCGCGTTACGAAAAGCATTCCCAACAAACTACAAATATTGATCAACAACTGCCTACGCTGGCTCGTTACTGAAGATCAGATGGCCAGAAATAATAAGCAACAAGGAACTCTGGCCGGGCAACGAACCGACCAAGAACCTATCGCTCAACAAATATGCAGAAAGAAGTGGAGATGGATTGGGCATACACTAAGAAGACCATAAGGGGACATCACGCACCAGGCCAGTCACTCGAGTGGGATCCAGATGGGAAACGGCGAGTTGGGCGTCCTAGGGTGACAAACGGGAGATCATGTGAGGAAGAAATGAGAGCTTCTAGGCTGTCGTGGAGCCTGGTTCAAAAGTCTACAGAGAATAGAGTGGAATGGAGATGTGCTACTGAAGACCTATGTCCCACTAGGAACCCAAGGGACAAATAAAATAATAATAATCCTGTCAAACTATGATCCGCTGATGCATCGGTCGTCAAATTGGGAGGTATGGACAACTAAAAACACTAGTTTGCACATTTTCCAGATGAATATTAACTGATTTATTAAGAAACTACTTTTGGATACCATCATTTTTTTCGATATCCTGCTTAATACGTTGAAATGTCCTCAAAGTTTAGCACGAAAAATTTGGATGAACAGTTCAAACAAATTAGAATCTGAATTGTATAAAGTACAGTGTCTATGTGTACACTAGTAGCCTTTCCTACTAAAATTCCATCATCCATCTCAAAAACGATGAAGACTAATGTTGACTCAGGATGTTAAAGTTCATAGTGAGTTGTTCCCTGAGCTGTAGTTTCACTTGGTAAACATTCCAATGTCATCCTGAACATCATCAGTGTATGACTACAACATAATTAACTGTGCACCAATATCTACAGTTCAGCTTTCACTAATGAGGTTGTCTAGCATGATATTGTAACGTCTTCCAAGCAAAACTTCAGCTCACAAGACAATTCCATTAGAACGTCAAAAGTTTGTTCATCTTCGAACCAACTAATAAATGGATATGATCAATTTTCCAGAAATCTTCAGATAACAACTCCATCAGTCAAGTATATAAGGTTTGCTACGATAGCTGAAGGCTGAGTTTGTAGTATGTAGTATGTTTCTCAATTTTCTAGTATTGTAAGACAGGTAATCAATACCACTACTTTCTAGTGATAGCAAAAACAAACAGTAGCAAATCTATCTGTGATCCAAACTCTGGCCAGGAATAAACTTATGAAATCCTTTTTCTATAGACCAATATACCAAACTTCATCGATTTTGAAAAAGCCTTCGACAGCGTCGACCGAGAAGTAATTTGGCAGCTGCTTCAACACTACCGTTTCAGTGCCATAAACCTTTATCCACCTCATTCAACAGTAACTGTATGCTATATGAGGATGCCACATGCTAAGTGATTGACAACACAATGAAAGCTCAGTGACGCCACTGATGTGAGGACAGGGGTACGTACGACAAGGTTGCCACCTTCTATAACCGATGATCTTCATGATTGTGGTCGACTGGACTGGATCATCCAACGAACTGTGAGGAGGAAGAAGAGGGCATACGCTGTCTGACTGATGAAAAGACCCTAGAAGAAGATTTGGATTTCTCCGATGATGATTTATATCTAATCTCTTATGCCGCACAAACCTGAAGATCTACAGACAAAAATCAACAAGTTGGCAGAAGAGGCGAGGCAGAGCAGAGAAGGAAGATGAGACTTTCTTCAGGTGAATGTGGAGAAGACAAATGTGATGAAGATACACAACCAACAACAGCAGTAACAAGCACCAATCACAATCAACAGGAGAAATGTAAAGGTAGTTGTCTCTTTCGCTTACCTACTTACCAACCTAGGCAACATCGTTCCAACTACAGGTGGCAGCGGAGCTGGCACAGATGAGGATGTCAAAGCCAGGCAGAATCGGGAAAACAGTAAGACAGGCCTTACTTCATTAACCCGAAATCAGTGTGCAGATCTATTGCACTGCACTCCATTCAGCATAAAGTGTGAACAAGATTCGGACTTTCAACACTGATGTCAGTCAAGTAAGTCAGTGCTTCTTTGTGATGGTTGAGAGACTTGGCGCGTCACGAAAAGCATTGCCAACAAACTGCAGATATTCATCAACACCTGCCGGCTACACTCACTCGATACTGAAGACCGATCAGATGGCCAGAAAGAATAAACAACAAGGAAATCTGGCCGGGCAACGAACCAACCAAAAACCCATCGCCCAACAAATATGCAGAAGAAAGTCAAGATGGATTGGATTGGTCGCAGACTGAGAAGACCGTTTGGGGACATCACACACCAGGCCAGCCACTCGAGTGGAACCCAGATAGGAAACGACCAGTTGGGTGTCCAAGGCGAGGGTGACATGGAGGAGATGGTGTGCGGGAGAAATGAGAGCTTCTGGGCAGTCGTGGAGCTAAGTTAAAAAGATTGCAGGGAACAGAGTGAAATGGAGATATGCTACTGAAGTCCTATGTTCCACTAGGAACCCAAGGGAAAATAATAATGGTATACTAAACAGATTGATGCAGACCCCAGTCACAAAAGGAGCAGATATACTCGGTTGATAAGTGCCAACCTGCAAGCAAAAAACATATGAGAAAAGACTTTCTGTCAACTGATTCTTAACGTTCGATACATACACTGTCTGTGTGAGAGACAAAAGTACTCTACAAGTAAAATAAAACATCTTAGAAAGAATTAAGCAGTGTTAAAACAGAAATGGACCGACTGTTAATGCCTTACCAGTTAGAACAATTTTTCCAGAAACAAAGACTAGAAGGACAATTTTCGGCTTAGTCATCCGATATATTAAGCCAGGAAATAATTCTGGTTCATAACTAAAATTGTAAAAATGCACAAGCAAACTTTATAATTAGTTTATTTAGTGTTCAAGTACCGTGAAGCAAATTACAAAAAACTTTTATAATAATCGCCTTATTCCAAACAATTTTCCGCACAATCTGGAATCATCGTGTGCATAATGTTGAGGTCAGGTGAAGGGTAACTAGACCGGACAGGCAAGTCAATTGATGAGGTTGTGAACCTTAGTCGACTGAGATATCTGAGCATGTTCTCCACATGCCCAGCTACCATCTACCTAGACGTGCCATAATAGTGAAAAGTGGATAAGGTTAGAAAAAGGGTTCACGGTGGTCACACCATGACATGGCATCAGCCGATCAAGTCCCTAACGGTTGGTTTGAGTCGCATGGGAACATGTATAGACTGCCTAGCTGGGATCGTCGAGACGAGAGGAATCAATGGTTGAGGATGTTATGTTTCGGAAACTGCTATAGTCGCTAACGATGCACGGATTTCAACTGTCAGCCACCAACATTCAACAAATTCCTAGTTGATTCCCTACCCAACCCGACTAATTAATGGAGAAGACACGATGGATGTTTAAAATAATACTGTAGATTGGCTAAACCACCGTCTGTCTGTCTCACTCTAGACATGATAACATAAAGTACATTTTGATTGGTCCCACTCCAGACTAGTCATTTCTCTCTGTCCCCATATAAGAAGATTTTTGGTGAAATGGTTGAAAATCTGTCACCCCTTGACAGCTTCTAAAGCTTGAATATTCGCACTTACCGTTATCTTCAGATTGTTTGTCCTTTCATACAACTTTCTCTACCTTGATATCATATCACTCTTTTTCTATCCTCTTGTTCTTAGTGTACTACTATGGAGTGTGGCAACTTGAGGTGATGCACCAGTGTGCGAGGTTCGAGGCAAATAGATTGATCAGGTTGTGAAAGTACTGCGCATGTCAATCCATCACCTACCTCAACGTGCCACACCAGGGGTGGTTGGAATAGGGTTCAGGGTGACCAGACCAAGATGCGGCACCAGTCGATGAAGTCTTTAACTGTTGGTCTCAGTCGTCTCTTAGTATGACTTAATAAAGGGCAAAAGAAGATTTATTCAATTCATCTAGTTTGCAACATGTAGTCGATACTGGACATTCACCTTGGAATTTCTAATTCGATATTATTTACAAATTCCAACTAAAAATTTTCTTAAACGTTCACATCTGAATTTTGAGTTGTTATTCATCGTAGACTGACATCAGTTGGAGGAACAAAGGAAACCTGGGAGCACTGGACAGCTGTTTCGTCCTAGTATGGGACTCCTCAGCAGTGCACACCCACGACCCTGCCAGGGATCCAACCCACAACCTCCAGGTTCCGCGGGCAGCGCGTTGCCATCGAGCCACTGGAGCAGAATCCCATGCTTCATACTTCCAACTTCTGTTAGCTCACGATATAGCGCAACCGCCACCCAATGTCATCGTTGAGTAACTGTCCTCACGACCATCAGGCTTTGACTCCACCGGTCACGACTTCTCATTGGGACTTCGGGAATACTTCTCGAAGCTAGTCACCAATGAGGACCAGTTCAATTGAATTTTGAGGGAGTTGTGGACGAAACAGCTGTCCAGTGCTCCCAGGTTTCCTTTGTTCCTCCAGCTGATGTTAGTCTACGATGAATAACAACTTGAAATGTTTACATCTTCATTTACTGTGTATTTTAGAAGCCTTGGCAATTGAGTAATTTGAAGCCAGCTTTATGGATACAAAAACAATTTTTTAAATCTCTTTTGTGACCATAATCTTTACATGGTTAATGAATAAGGGGGCATCTGAATGTCATGAACATTGATTATTTGTAAGTTAAATTGTCTCAAATATTAGTTATGTGTTCTCTGTAGCTGGATGGCTTGAATGTGAAGCCCTCTCTCTCTCTCTCTCTCTCTCTCTTGTTGCTCACATAAATATAAAGTATCCAATCTCTAAGTGAAAAGTTAGCCAACTAATTACAACATACTACAATAAACTCACGTAGCAAATTGCCCCTGTGATAATACTAAACCTTCAAGACGAATATGAAAGCGAACATCACACGAGCCAACCATGTTTTGAATTTTAAATTCTTTGAAATGAGCCTGAAAGTAATAAAAAAAATTTATAAAAAAATCATCTATCGAATAAACAGATTGATATGGTGCATACTGAAATATACAAAGATATTAGTAGCTGCATACAACGGTTTAGCTATTAAATGCATCCCTTCAGCCTCTTATGAGAGATGCAGTTCAATGCCATGCACAAATCGATCATGGGTTTCACATGAGTTTATAAAGCTACTACTTGGTTAAAGTTTGAGCAGTGTAGATATGGCTTACAATAACTTCGACTAGTATGTAACTTTGGAGTCAATGAAATTAGCTACAGAGACTCAAAGCAATTCAGCTTAGTCTTAGTTGTATTGTATTCTCTGAGTTGGGTTGTTTAGTCGTGGAGCTTTCATTGTCTTTCTAGACGACATCTTCAGCACTACCTTCAGTATGAAGTGAGCTATTAATATCTCTCCATGAGTGATTTAGTAGCTTGCCCTGACGGCTGCTCACGAAACTTTATCAGAAGATGCTTATCCGTAGATCATCAACTACAAAATCACCGACAAATCAATAAACGTGTCATCCTACCGTACGTAAAGAATATATCAGAAATCACGACAAGATTACTGAGACCACTTGGAATTGATGTGGTTCATAAACCAACGAATTCGCTCCAAACAATATTATGCAGACCGAAGGGTGTAACAACCAAAGAAGACAAACCGAATATTACTTACAAAACCAACTGTAATAATTGTAGTCAACACTACATTGGACAAAGTGGTCGCCCTCTTAGCCTTCGTCTAAATGAACACCAGTTGGCTACTAAACGTCACACTCAACATTTCATCAATCATTTCGATGCACGTGGGTAATTGTGGACATGAATCGACTTTCGACAGTGTAGAAATCTTGGACGGAGAGAGGAAACACATAAAGAATGTCATCAGAGAAGTCCTAGAAGCCTGGCATTCAGGTCAGTCAGTCAGCAATCAATAGATGTATGACATAGACCCAATCTATCAACCAATGAGAAAAATGATAAACGACGGAAAGGTCAGAGGTCAAGCAAAGGAACAACCAACAGGAAAAGCTATACAGCCAATGACACAACAATCAAAGGGAACAACTAATCACAAACCAGTCCAGTCAAAGCAAGCAAGGTACTAAATTATTCATAGAGAGGTATTGACAGCTCACTTCCTACTGAAGTTAGTGCTGGTGATGTCACTGTCTAGAAAGACAATGAAAGCTTCACGACTGAATAACCCAAACTCAAGTCAATTCAGCCTAACCTCGCCTGGTTAACTAGTTTACTAGTTACTAGCCGGTCCTAAGCCCGGGTAAAGAGGGAAGGTTGGGCATAGGGCTAGCAACCCTACCCCGTAAAACAAATCTAACCGCTAAAGAAACTTCAAAGCACAAACAAAATATAAAAAATGAAAACAAACTTATTCCCCGCTGGAATCGGAGAGGCGAAATTACGCCAGTTGGTGAAAGCCTTCGGGAAGCCAATTGGCCGATGTGTCTTCTCTCGATGAAAGCGAAAGTAAACGTGGGGACATGGAATGTCCGCACGATGTTTGAACCCAGTAAGGCAGCCCAGATTGCAAAGGAGATGAGAAGGTATAACATAGAAGTGCTTGGGATTTGCGAAAGCAGATGGAATGGGAGTGGACTCTGCAAACTGTCAACTGGAGAATCAATAATCTACTCCGGTCACCCAGACGCCAACCACGAGCACACTGAGGGAGTGGCTATCATGATGTCCTCAAGAGCATCGAAGGCTCTCATGCAGTGGGAACCAATCTCCTCCAGGATCATGACAGCAAGATTCAACTCAAAAGGAAGAAAGGTCACAATCATACAATGTTATGCACCTACAAATAATGCAGAGCAAGAGAAAAAGGAGGAATTCTACAGACAACTTCAATCAACACTGGACAAGACGCCAGTTGGCGATATCAAAATTCTGATGGGCGACATGAATGCCAAACTGGGAGGGGACAACACAGGAAGAGAACTAACCATGGGTCGAGAGGCGCTAGGTGAAATGAATGAGAATGGAGAATTGTTTGCAGAATTCTGTGCATTCAACGATTTGGTGATTGGAGGCAGTGTGTTCAGGCACAAGGATATCCACAAAGCGACATGGACTTCACCAGATGGACACACTAAAAACCAAATCGACTTTATCTCAATCTCAAGAAAATGGAGACGCAGTCTACTTAACACAAGGTCAAGAAGAGGAGCAGATGTAGGTTCAGACCACTATCTAGTGCAAGGAACCTTCCAAATCAAGTTAAAAGCCTTCAAGGAAGCTGGTGATAGACCTCAATTCAAGTACAACACTAGGAAACTGAAGGATGAAACTACAAAGGAGATCTTCAAAGCAGCCATCAAGACAAAATGGGAGGCATCGAGCAACATCCCTGAAGAAACCTGTGTGAAAGAACACTGGAAGTCTTTGAAAGAGATATGGAAAGAAACCTGCACAGCCGTATTAGGAAGGAAGAAGAAAGAAGACAAGGAATGGATCTCGACGGATACCTGGAAGCTGATAGAGGAGAGGAGGATGGTGAAGCAGAAGATAAACCAGTGCAAGGATGCTCAACGACAAGAGGAACTGAGCACAATGTATAAAACACTGGACAAAGAAGTGAAGAAGAGTGCACGCAAAGACAAAAGACACTTCTACGACACACTGGCAAGTGAAGCAGAACAGGCTGCAGGTAAGAGAGACCTGACGACATTGTATCAAATAACCAGGTTGCTATCAGGGAAGAGACCAACACAGATGAAACCAATAAAAGATGAAGAAGGAAATTTAATTACAAAAGAAGAGAAACAGAGGAAACGATGGGCCGACCACTTCAAGAAGCTCTTGAATCGACCACCACCTGCACTTCGTCCAGAAATACCACCTGCAGCCGCTGAATTACAAGTGAACATTAATCCCCCAACGAAAATGGAAGTCCTGAACGCCATAAAGCTACTGAAATGCGGGAAAGCAGCAGGACCAGATGGAATACCGCCAGAAGCACTGAGAACAGATGCAGAGACAACAGCGGACATGCTCACACCACTATTGCAGAAGGTGTGGAAGGAAGAGAAGGTACCGGACGATTGGAAGAAGGGTTACCTTGTCAAACTGCCGAAGAAGGGAGACCTCAGTGCTTGCAAGAACTGGCGCGGAATCACTCTCCTGTCCACCCCAAGTAAAATATTAAGCCGCATCATCCTGGAGAGGCTAAGGGATGCGCTGGATTCAAAACTACGACCGGAACAGGCAGGCTTCAGGAAGTACAAATCATGTGCGGACCAAATTGCAACACTTCGTATCATCATAGAACAGATAATAGAATGGCAATCAGCTCTATACCTCAACTTCATCGACTTTGAGAAGGCCTTTGACAGCGTCGACCGAGAAGTAATTTGGAAACTGCTTCAATACTACGGAGTACCGCAAACCTTTATCCACCTCATTCAACAACTATATGAAGATGCCACATGCCAAGTAATCCACAATGGGAAGCTCAGTGATGCTTTTGAAGTGAAGACAGGAGTGAAACAAGGTTGCCTACTATCCCCCATGATATTCCTTATTGTGGTGGACTGGATCATGCAGCAAACAGTAGGCAGCGAGAAGAGGGGGATACACTGGACGACGGAAAAGAACCTAGAAGACTTGGATTTCGCCGATGACTTATGCCTAATGTCACATAAACTTGAAGATCTGCAGGCAAAAACTAACAAGTTGATAGAAGAGGCAGAGCAGCGAAGACGGGACTTCAGGTGAATATAGAGAAGACAGAAGTGATGAAGATACCGCACCACCACCATCAACAACAACAACAACAAACTCCAATCACCGTCAACGGGAGAAACTTAAAGGAAGTAACCTCCTTCACTTATCTAGGAAGCACTGTTTCAACTACAGGCGGGACGGACGAGGACGTCAAAGTCAGAATCGGAAAAGCAAGACAGGCGTTCATTAGCCTGAAACCAGTGTGGAGATCTTCTGCACTCAGCATGCGGAACAAGATACGGATTTTCAACACCAACGTCAAGTCAGTGCTCTTGTATGGCTCAGAGACTTGGCGCGTCACGAAAGCCATTTCCAATAAACTACAGACATTCATCAACAACTGCTTACGCTCGCTACTGAAGATCAGATGGCCAGAAAAAATAAGCAACAAGGAACTCTGGGAACGAACCAACCAAGAACCTATCACGCAACAAATATGCAGGAAGAAGTGGAGATGGATTGGCCATGCACTGAGAAGGCCGACTGAGGACATCACGCGTCAGGCCCTCGAGTGGAATCCCCATGGGAAGCGACGAGTTGGACGTCCGAGGGTGACATGGAGGAGGTCATGCGAGGAGGAAATGAGAGCTTCTGGGCTGTCGTGGAACCAGGTTCAAAAGATCTCAGAGAACAGAGGTCACTGGAGGCGTGCTACTGAAGCCCTATGTTCCACTAGGAACCCAAGGGACTAATAATAATAATAATAATAAGTCAATTCAGCCTAGACTAACTAAATATTCCTTCTTCCTCACATATCCCATCTTCAACTTGTTAAAAAGACAATGAATCAAGCCAGTAGGAGTTGAATTTAGGTCACAACAATAAGGTGTCATCACTTTTTCAATGGAGACTGTTCATCTCACTTAAAAGATATTACGTTGACAAATATTTGTACAATGTTGCTTCCAAGCAGGTAAAAGTTAGCTAGTCAAATACTCTTCATATCATAAATCGCAATCATCAATACACATACATACAAAGCTATAATTTAGGCATGCCTCTTACAGTTAATGATCCAACTCTTGTGTACTCACTAGTTTTTGTGAAGTCATAGGGAGAGAGAGAAAGAGAGAGTTACCATACAAAAGATAGGTAGATAAGAATATTAAAGAATTATCGCTTCTTGAGAACATTCACCTTAAGATTTGTAATTAACGCCTCTTATAAAATGTAACAGATGTATACATTATGTAATCATGATGTCCCTGATGTCATCAGGCAGAAAAAGACATCCAACATTTGAATATACGTCATGATGCTAGTCAGTCTAAAGCTTCTAAATCAATCTCCCGACGCTTACAACACTAACGCTATCAGACAAGTAACCTTGAAAATTGTGAGGAAAGCAATCTTCTTGCTATGACATTAGAATATAGGCACAAAAAAGATTGAGAAAAAGAGGTTTGACAACCGAATCTTTGTTCACCAAATCAACACTTAATGCATGCAACAGGATTGACTCAAGTACCTATTCCAAACATATATGGGAAATCTTACCTACTAAGTAAATTACAAAGAAGGCGAGAGAATTAGAACTATATGAACAATGTCTTAAAGTTGTAGGGTTATCTTGATATGATTATAGATAATGAACTGTGTCCGAAACGTAATCCATTAAACAATACTGATCCACTGTGTGATACATCTAATCAACCAACTAAATAGGAATTAAGTCACAGTGAATTTGAAATCAAATAATTCCAACGTTTCGCACAGAAGTATAGTTCGAGCTTCTTCAGGGGAAAAAATCGAAATCAAGGATATATGCAAATGAATTCATAAACGTGTATTAGATCCAGGAAAAAGTTCTGAAGTCCTTGGAATTATGCTTACGATCGACTCTATTCACGTTCAGAGGAGATTTGTACCGACAGATAGATGTTATAGCAATGAGATCTTCAGGATCACCAATAGTAGCTTACTTGCTCATGCATTCTTTAGAGACAAATACAACAGCGAATTGCTTTACACCTTCAAGAATTTGGATAAGGTATGTAGACGATACATTTGACATCATCAAGTGAAATAGTCTGGATGAACTCCTCTTCTATCACATAATGTGTGCAGAAGCATTACTTTCACCAAGAAAATTGAACTCAACTTGTCGAAATTAAACTTTATGGACTGTATGACGGAAAGACAGGATTACAACAAACTAAAGACTAAGATTTTTAGAAAGACAAAACATTCTGAAAGATACCTCGATTATCAGTTAGCACATCCTATGACCACCAAAGTAACCGTCGCACGGAATCTAATCAACAAGGCTAGCCGTTTCGTTACAATGAAAGAGGATAAAGAAGAAGAGTTAAATTCAATTTGTCACACACTGGAAGCAAATAATTATCCTAAAGGTTTCATTAAACGTATTTTTAAAAACGAAATTAAGGATACGCCGAAACTCCCTCCGAAGAGCTGGATAAGCACTGTCACATTTCCATACCAAAAAGAGACTTCAGAAGAAATAAGAAGGATTCTCAACAAACACGACATAAGAGTTTACTTTTGTGTAACAAATACCCTAGGTTCTAACTTAATGAAAGTAGTATCTAAAGAAAATCAACAGGATTGTGTTTATGAAATCAACCGCGGAGATTGTACTGCAGTAGATGTATGGGAAACAGCCAGGTAGGTAAATGTGAGAGTCAAGGAGCATAAACCATGCTTAAAACAAATACTAAAAACCTCAGCAGAGGTTAAGAAACTAGAAAAAAAAAATCCGCAATCGCGCTACACTCCATTGAAATGGGACACAAAATTGACTTTAACGGAACTAAGGTTCAACCAAAAGGTTTTGGGTCATACCAAGAAAAATTGACAACCGAAGCCCTACATGTATAGACGAATCCAGACAGTTTGAACAGATGGGATGGAGTTACACTTGGTTAACTTCCTCTTGGTAATTATCAATTAGTAAGCAGAAAGAGTGACTCGAAGCATTTACCGTCAACACCAGTCTCAATTTCATTGATTGATTTGATTCATTACTACTATCATCATCACTATCATTAGTCATTTCCACTCTTTTTCCGATAAATCAATGAGAAAAAATCTGTTAATACTATTCACCACCATATTCTAACTGAAACTGTATACATATCCGCTTCATCCATTCCATTGTAAAATTACCGAATGACTATAATGTCACCTGTGGTTCTTTTTGTCTGATATTTACAATCAAGGCGAATATGAATTGGAATACATACATACATACACACACCATACAACAAGAGACATACAATTTCACACTGAACGATCAGTTATCATAATTTAGACAATGACTATACGAAGAGGATTGGATAAGGAGATGAAATACACGTTTTTTTTGGATTCATTTATATATCCTTCATATTTTAATTTTGATTATTTATTTATGCTTATATTTCTAACAATTGTTTGTATGGAAATAAATAACCACAATCATATTGAGTTACTTAGACCGTAATATCACACACAGAGAAAAAGGACATTGTGATGAGTGCATACGACCCCAAGAACCGCCAGTCCAGTAAAGTCAGAATATGTAGGAACTACATGATGGATGATGATGATGATGAATTCAAAGCCTCTGCTGTGTTACCATATAAGGAAGGCACCTCAGAAGCATTACGGAGAATTCCCACTAAGGCTAGGATTAAAGTGGCAATCAAACCAACAAACTTGCTTAGAAACAAGTTTTATAGGTTAAAAGATCCTATCGATGCAATTAAGCAAAATAATCTGGTTTACCAGATCCCTTGCAATGATTGCGAGGTCAAGTACATAGGTCAAAGCAGTCGACCAGGGTCGATTAGAATAATAGAGGACAAAAAGTTAGCTAAATCAAGATTAGTAGATCCTAATAAGATAAGAAATATAGAGAAAAGCTCGGCTACAGCTCTGCATGCGATGACACACAATCACACAGTAGGATAGGATAGGGCGACAGTGTTGAAAACTAACTTAGTTGGGTGGAAGAAGAGATTGATAACCAAATCTTTGTCTATCGAATCAACACCAAACACATGCAATCGAAATGATTCTGCACCTGTCCCAGATATATGGAAAATCCTACAGAGAAGGAAAGAAAATTAGGAGTATATAAAGTCTGTCTCAAAGTTGTGGAGTTAGCTTCCTCATATGAATATGGACAATAAATTGTGTCCGAAACGTTATCCAGTAAATGCTACTGTTTCACTGTGTGATATTTCTAATAAACAGACTAAAATGGAATTACAATCGACCACAGTGCCCAAGTTTTACTCTTATATATCATAGATGCTAGGTGAATGATCATTTTAATGTTGTTCCTTGTATTATCCTGTTGTTGAGTCGATCGAATTGACCGGTCTCTACTGGCATATGGGTTCTGGTATTTGAAGCGATCGGTGCAGAGTTCAAAGTCCCAGTGGGAACAATATCGCTTACTGGGAAGCAGACACATCCAGTTGACGAGTACCAAACAGGACGAAACGCGCGTCCTGGATTCCACGACTAGCTACTATTCATCATGAATAATTGTTTTGCATAAGTCATTCAACACAAACTCAATAAAAATGCATTACATTATGAAAGAATGATCTTACATACTACTAAACTAATAAAACACAAAGGAAAAACTGATTGAAACCAGATAAACAATGAAGATTATCTATTGCGTAAAAACACATTGTAACACAAAAAAATTTACCTCAAATCCAAGTCTTTGAATAATACGAGCATATTTTCTTGCTGCTAATCTTGCTTGCTCTTCACTTTTAGCTCCTGTACATACCATTTTACCAGAGGAGAAAATTAAAGCAGTTGTACGCGGTTCACGAATACGCATGATAACAGCAGCAAAACGTTTAGGATTGTACTCAGCATTTCTAGCACTAAGTGCAATATTCTTTAAGTTTAGCTTACATCCCAAATAAACTGTACATACAATATTCCTTAAGGAGGAGGCGGGGGGGGGGGGAAGGAAATAAGTTAAATTAACAATATGATTTACGTATCCAAGGTGAAAATTACAATAAATAGTCAAAATTGTAAATAACTGCTATAGTAAAAAGAAAGGGATTGCATAACCTAACTTCTATAACATTTTAGATAACACACAGAATCGATCTCTAACAGAATCGTGGATTATGCAGTACAGATTTTATGATCATTGCGGCAAGTGTATCAACAGTCAATTACTGAAATGTCTTATCTAAGCTAAATTTATTATACAAAGTAAATCCGATGGTCGCTGATTCGAATCTGGCCATAGTCTAAATTTTCATTACACCCGGAATAAGGTAATCTAGCAACTATTCAAAGCATCTCTGACATGATAAGTGAGGATTGTGTACTTAGATCCCCGCAAAGACTCAATAAAGATTATTATCAATACCTATGAAGTTAAAGGTGAACAATTGTCTAGTGTTCTCTGGTTACTTGTATCATTTTGACGAATATCGTTGACATAACATTCAATTGCAAGCAAAATATAGTGCGGAATTAATGAAAGATAACTCAGCGAAGAAAATCTCCTCGATGAATCATTTTCAGGATTTTACTTTATAACTGAACAATAAACATCAGTCAATATGACTGGTGTAGGTAAATGAATGCTTAGTATTGAAACCAGTGAATACTTCAATATGTTGTACTGTAATAAAGATTATACACCAGCTTCCACTTTCATCACTTAAATGAATTATAACCGACTAGAGAACGCTATAAACACTTACTCAGTTTTTAATGTACATAGCGTAACATTTTATACATCCATTTAGTTAGTAGCTCACTTTGTTTTCTGAGGAGAGAAAAGAAAAGATGCAATCATTCCAATCTTGAATAAACATGTAAGCACAATTATCTATTTTTTTCTTCCTATAGGTGCAAAGGATATTGCCTAAGACCAATAAGCCCTGAATGGCCGACAAAATCTCTGCTGCGATACAGAAGACTCAGTTAACTTTTGACAACTTACGCCATCTGTGGTGCCACCACAATACTTGATTGTCTATTAAGGGTCAACTGTAATGTGCTGCAGTCTACTTTATGTCTGTGAAACATGCCCATTAAAGGTAGAAGACATGAGAAGGCTTCAGATGTTAGACCATCACTCCCTTTGTAGCATAGGCCGTGTTTCATGGTGTCACTACGTGAGTAAGACGGAAGTGAAGCGTACAGCTTAAGAGAGGAGAGGTAAAACAGTTGATGCTGTTGTGAACCTTCACTGACTGAGATTGCTGAGATATGTGTTATATATGCCTAGTCACCGTCTGCCTCGTCACACAATGTTGGTCGAAGTAAATTCAGGCTGGAAAACGTCTCAGGGCGACTAGACTTAAACATGGCATCAATGCATGAAGTCCTTGACTAGCCAGTTGGTGTCCACAAGACAAGAGAAACCAGTGGTTGGAGACGTTAGGTGATGGTATGGTTCAGAACCGTAGATATTTACATACATTATAGGCATCTTAACCACCATGCTTAATCACATCATTTTCGCACTCCCCTTTCCTCTCTTTTACCACTTCTACTTCTCTTGACTGGATTTTCTTTTCTTCCTCACTTTCCGTTTCATCACCTTGTTACTTGATATGGTGATATGAGGTGTGACAATTTGGACCGTTACGTAATAATGTCTGGTCCTATGTTGGTCTCGATGATGATGATAATCTGAACTTATATTTTTCAATTAGAATAAATCTGTCCATCCATTTTTCGCCTACGTGCTGCATGATTCATTTCCCCATTAGTGGATCGCTATTGTTCCATTATATCCAGTAAGTAGTTCATTCAATTACGGGAATAAATAATAATTGTGAACAGTTCATCAATATCGTTTAGCATTCTTGGTGAATGGATACCAATAATACCTTTTCACTGAACTGCTTAAAATGTAAGAAAATAAATCGAAAAAATTGAAACGCCTTAAGTCTTGTGCACATTAGTGTAGTGGGCACTTAACCAACATCATACTACCTGACTTCCCAAACTTCAGTAGGTGAAATGGTGTTCAAACCTGTTACCTATCAGTTGAAAATCAATAGGTCATAGCTCCGAAAAGAACGCGGAAAGTATTACTATTTCAATTGTAGGATTTCTTGAGTTAACAGGCAAGTGTGGGGTTTAATTTACCCAAATTCAAATGATAGTACATAGTTTCGTTTTTAAAAAAAAACTATACAATTCGACCTCAGGAATACATATCATCTTTTCAGTTTATATATCATCGATACGAAAGCTCATATCAACATGATGTCTACTCTGATATATCTCTTTTTCTACTCACCTGTTCTTTGTATGCTATTATGAAGTGTAGCAACTTAAACCGATGCAGATCTGTATGAGGTACTACGTTAGTTTTGCCGATAAAGTGAGATTAAATCGTTCAAATAAATTTCAATTACATCTTCGTACAATAAAAGCTTGTGCTTTTCATATTAAGCAGTTTGAATTCAATGTAATTAAACGTTTTCTCAATCTCTTATGCTATCATAGACATAGTTTTCTAATTCTCTGATGTTTGCGCAATAATTTTCTCTCTTTAACCGAACAGTTCATCTTTTTTTAAAGTTGGTGGTTTCAGTTCATGTTATCAACTAAAAAGATGACCATTTCAGTGTTTTTCATCACAAAAAAGGAGTTGAAACAAATACCCTAAACAGGGTAATGAGCAAAAATTGATTCTAATTCAATAAACTGAAGTGTGTAAGTGCATTCATGGAGATTACTTGAAGATCAAGTTACAGGATAAACACTCATACTGTTCCTACTATTGAAACAAACTTTTCAAAGTGTTAGAAAGAGTGTTATCCAGCTGATGAGTCCCAAATAGGACGAAACGTGCGTCCTGAGTTCCACTACCAGCTATTATGAGTATATTAGAAAGAGTGTGGCCTGCAATATGATCGTATACAAATGATGAATTCACAATATGAACTTATTTTATTTCATAAAATGGATTACTACAATGCAGAGAGAAATATTCAGTTACATTTATGTAGTATATGTTCTTTTCGTATTCCTGTATGTCAAAACTGTATTACGTAAAAACATAGTAGGTAATGATGAAAGATGTGATGCCTATATCACTTATATTTCATACTTAAAGTTTGGGTATATTTGAACTGTCTTACTTCAATCTCTTTTTACAGCACATGGATCATATTTCATATAACCCGCTAGCGTTCTGATTGGCTCTCGTCTCTTTAAATGAACCAATTATCCTTGACTCTCAAGGTTACTGTAAACTCTATAAATAGGATCCGTTTTCACTTATAAACGTTTTCAGTCCGAGATACTATAAACTCATCTGATTTCTAGTCTCTTGATTTCTTGTTTGCGAATCACTCAGGTTGAATCGTCTCAAACCTCGACTAGCAATCATTAAGTCGTTTGGTTTATTCTCACAACTCCGCATCATAACAAAAATAAATATCAATAATAGTTTATCAACTAAACAGGTAGATAGATACGAAAAACCTATAAGTGAAAAAAAGTCCATCTCAAAGATTTAAAGACTGTACAGTGTGAAACAATCCAGTCCTAGGGAGATGTTTTCTGTTATATTTTCTTGTATACACAAATAGTGTAGGACTACACAAAACAGATTAGTACAATAACATGGTTTTCTATCTTTAAATACACAAAAATGAATCATACCAAATGAAATGACAATGATTAGAATTCACTTACTTTCGTTGCACATACTGAACGTTATCCTAATGTATTAGACGAATGGAAACTATTGTAGAATGATTACCGACTTTATGTCGCCCGCAAAACAGACCTAATATGGCCGAAGGTAGAGAGATGATTGTATTTTCATATTCTCCGCACTGACAGCCTCTACCAAAAAGCCCCTACTGACTCCTCTTACGTGAGTGGAGGGTGTTTCCATCGTAGTGAAGGGGCGAAAGCGAATGGTAGACACTATAACCAGATTGGTGTACACGAAGGGGAAGTTGGAAAATTCAGATTCTAAACCGGTGGATCAATGGCATGTGAACCTAACTTGGACGCTGAAAACTATGGGAATGCAGTATCTCACGTTGCTGCGTTACCCTGTGAATCAGAAGGAAGGTAAGAGACTCAGCAACCGGTCCCTTCAGATGACCGCTTGCTTCGGCATGGGTGTGCGAGTAGCCTGACAGTCTGTTTACAATTTATGAATCAACATTAACAATAAATACTTCAAAGTGACCATCAAATCTTCATGCAAGAAATTAAATTCGTCGCGTAACGAACTTCCCAGTCAATCATTTTAGTTAATGTCTTCATCACGTCATCATTTTTACATGCGAAGTATACTGTCGTTTCTTTAACTTTTTCAAATGTATCCTTGCGTATTTTTTGTTTTACTCAATTACTTATCACTGACTAAACATTTTGTGTTTGCAACTTTATCAGCGACAAAATCATTGGTTCCAGAAAGCTCTATTTCACTGCGAGATGATAAAACTATTTTGAAACCGAGCATACCACTTAGGTTGGTTGCCATCAGCGTTTAAGACCTTGACGATGACCAGACAGATTCAGCCAGTACTCATTATTGACGTGCGCTGTAAATCAGATGGTCATGAACTAGATCCCAGTTAGGTGGTTCGAATGTCCCCCCCCCCCAGTTACCACCTCAAAAGGGATCTTTGCCACGCACTCATTAGAGACCCAGTGGCGTCAGAATCTGACTTTCCTGGTGTTGGTACCACGCTTAGCACCAGAGCTAAAGCTGCATTAATTAACTACATTCCCGTCAACAATTTTCTGTTTGCCGGTAGACTAGAAGAAGGCTCAACTGAAGTGAAAAGTGACTGTAAAGGGAAATGACACCTCTTCGTCGTTCTGCCTATGTCTTCAACTGATTGCAGTCTGAAAAACATCAAGCTGATAAACACTCAGTTTCAGCAAACGTTTGGTTACTGCTTGATGCTCTTTGGTGCAGCGAGTACAATATCTCTCATGTAACAGTTGCGTAAGCAACGACAAGCCTGCTTATCAAAACGCGCGTTAGACTAAAGCACTTGCTCCACCTAGGAACAGTCAGAAGGTGTTCCAGTTCATCTGAGGTACCAATAGTAGGAAGCTTGGTGTTAGTGAAATGGTCTACGAAGTATATGGTGCACGGATCAGAGTAGGTGAGAGTAGGCTTTGAAATAGATCGCAGAATAAAGTGAAAAAACTAAAGGTCAGGAGGTCATGAAATAATGTATTCACAAATTAAGGAGAGTTAATTAACAAGGTTACGTAAGATTTCAGGCTAGTATTCATCATCGACTGACATCAATTTGTGAAACATTGTAAACCTGGGGACAACTGACGTCAGTTAATGATGAGTAACAACCCAAAATCAATAAATAAATTCCCACAAATCTCCAAATTCCATTATGTAAGATCGACAACAGAATCTTCCTGAATGTATAGATCAGTTCTGAGTGTTTTAATTGCAACTGCTTCAGGAAACCATGAAAGAGTGGGTCTCAGCAACGCATCGACCCCTCTGAATGACTTTAACACGTTGACTCTGCGTCTAGTATCAAGCGAATGCTGGGTGATTGCACTATTTAAAACCTGTGGACATTTCAATACTCAAATTCGTCGGGATATATCTTAAGGATCCAAAGGGTTGAAATGATCCAATCGCCCAACATCCATGTATGTCTATCAGTTTACCTGCTTTCGTGGAGCTGGTTATGTAGGTATCACAAAGCACAATCTTTCAAAACGCATCTAACAGTACTATCCTATATGGCTATCTAGAAGAGAATGCAAATCAAGCAACAGTTTCATGGCGGACCATTTGGTCAACTCTGGTCATATCGCTTCCCCACAGTCTTCTTTCAAATATCCTATACAAATTCAAGTCAAACGGCTCAAAAGGAATGAGGATTCGTCACTTATGTATACCAAAAGCACTGGCAATCCAACAATCAAAACCTCGGCCCTGTGTACAGAAGAGGTACGTCAATCTACTTATTTTGTCTTGGTCGTAAACCTTCCTTGAGTTTGTTTGATGCCTCGATGTTCATTTTACTCTCACTAACCGATTGTAAGTGTTCTATCTGGAGGTTTGTGGAGATTTATTGATTGATTTTAGGTTGGAATTCATCATGGACTAACATCAGTTGGAGGAACATTGGAAACCTCGGAGTACTGGGCACCTGTTTTGTCCAACTGGTATAGGACTCCTCAGCAGTTCGCATCCACGACCCTACTCACCAGCGACCGAACCCAGGACCTTCAGGTCCCACCACCACCACGTTACCATTGAGCCACTGAGTCGGCGGAATCTCATGGTCTATACTTCATACTTCTGTCAGTTCACGAAATAGCACGACCTACATCCAGTGTCATCGTTGGGTAACTGTCCTCATGTTCAACTTGATTGACCCCACTGGTCAGTTACTCAACCATGACATTGGATGTAGGTCGCGCTATTTCGTGAACTGACAGAAGTACAAAATATGGACCATTTGATCCCACCGACTCAGTGGTTCAATGATGACGTGCTGACCGCAGAACCTGAAGGTCCTGGATTCCGTCGCTGGTGGGTGGGGTCGTGGGTGCGAACTGCTGAGGAGTCCCACACTAGTTGGACGGAACAGCTATCCAGTGCTCCGAGGTTTCCAATGTTCCTCCAATTGATATCACTCCATGACGAATTCCAACCTACAATTGATTATCATTATTTCTACTGCTATTTTCACTTTGCAGTTTACTTTCCCATATATCAACGTGTTAGCGACAATCTTCAATTGAAATTCTCATGATGCTATATTCCGATTATTGATTATAATTAGTCACTGTGGTAGTAACGCATCACGAATTCACATGGTAGTCACGCAAAACCCTTGGTGATTGAAGTGAAATAAAATTCTGGTCACCAGTCGGACCTCGTAGCTCAGTTGGCAGAGCACCGGGCCGGTAACCCGGTGGTCGCTGGTTTGAATCCAGCCGCGGTCTGGATTTTCATCTCACTCTCAATCTCCCCCCAGTATAAATACCAGTCTGCCAAACTACGGCTATCTCAGGTAGTCAAATGATAATATAATTAGTATGATCATTTTTGACTTACTCACCTATTAGTCATCACGTTAACCTACTGCATACTTTCCTTATGCACAGCGTGATTGCGCAATCACTCTTTAACACTAGAACTGACCCACTATTTCACCCTAGAACATTTCGCTTTGTTGACCCAATGTTGACCTACTAGGCAATAACAAACCCACCTATTTGTTTGTTATTCACCACAAATATGACTGTACAACAGCTGAAAATGATTCAATGAAAAGAAAATTCATTATCAACAATCAATGAACTTCATGTCCAAAAAAGATACATTGATTATACCTTTAGAGTTTGTGATGAATGTATGAATCTAGTAATCCTGCTTCTTACTTTCAACAACACCCATCCTTCAACCAAATTCACTCTAGAATCAGAATTAAACTTAACTTTACATTTTCTTGGTGTTCAACTCCAAGGAAAAGACGGTCATTCACTTCGTAGATCAATCTACAGAAAGCCCATACTGATTTTTGATATTCAGTTCCACCCATTTGCCCGCCTGTGAAACGTGCCCACGAACACTATGCAGCCTGGCTGGCAAGGGGAGAACGGAAATGTATCTACAGAACACCTCGTGAATTCAAACCACCTAGCGCCTTTTGAGAACTCATTCAAAGTCCTCTAGAGGGTTCGATCAAGTAACTCGAAGGGAGTAAGATCAAGGCACTTGTCTATAGCTGAGGCGCTAGCCATCCAGATATTCAGACCGGAGTTATGCGTACAAAAAGGTACGCAAAACCTTCATCTTTGCCATGGCCAACATAAAACCTTGGCCGTCATAGATTCATCCTGTATTACACAATCACAGTTTTATTTTCACAGCCCTCCGAATATTTTCCTATTTTGCCACACATTCATCCTGTATTGTATGATTACACTTAGCTTCATAATTCATTGCTTACTTTCCCACTCAAAACCCAAATATGTATTAGTTATTTATTCAGTATATTTTGCCCCCTAATCATAAACAATTCCGGAACGTTTCGCTCACTGTAACACGGATGTACAGCTTAGTAAGTTACTTCGTAACTTCTTCGCTGCAATCCACGTCTTTTCTCTTCCTATAATATTTGTATATGTAAATAATTGTCTCCTAATATGAACTCAATCTGTTAACGAGCTGTTTTGATACTGATTTACAGCCTGGATTTGGGGACTATCACCGACGAGGAGAAACCGTAAGTTTGTGACCATGATCATATTTTAGCTTGACAAGCTTCTTAATCAAATGTTACTTCATTCAGTGTTTTCTTAGTCAAAGACGGAAGTTATAATACATTAGTAAGACGTTTTTTTCAGCCTCACATTCACCAAGTAGTGCAGGTATATTTCAGTAGAAAAAAGAGATTTATTCCAAAATTTTGAAGCCTATAAAGAAAGCTACACTATGAAAAACGTCTCTGGTCAAACATACTACTTCACGTGACTCAACAATGAATAACTTATTTTTAAACAGTGGTTCTAGAGTATATCCCATAAGGAAAACGCTCCGCCAGTTGGAAATGGATTTGTAAATGCTCAAAACTACAGCACATAGCTATTCTTAGGATACCTGTATGAGATTGTGAATTTTTGCGCTGGCTGACTGACTGAACTACCACGAACAAAATTACACTCGATTTTGTGTGAATTTCTGAATCAAGAACAGATGTTAGTGTAACACACCAGCTGCCCGTTTCACACTTATTCCTTCGATACTGCCATCATTAACACTATGCAGACGTAATAATAATGATTTCTTTTACAAATATTGTACGGAACGCGAATTCGTTGAAATATTCCATGCTGAAAATTCAATGCTGTGTCATACATGTTGTTTAGAATAAAGCGATCGTTATTATTATTGTTTTTAAATATACTGGTCATAAAATTCGCAGAGAAGTGTTAAAAATGTTAGTCTTGGTGAACTGAGACTGAGAACTAGTATACACCTTTGGAACAACACACTCGGATTTCATTTTATGGGGGAACAAAAGTCTTTGGAGTCAACTTTGATGAAAAAAGCTTCATCATTTCTAAAAAATTATCTCTATCCATATTTCTTGCATACAATTCGTAAATACTGATCGAGTAAGTCTTTCCACTAGCTTGACTGACTAATTATTATTACCATTATTATCCTTAGTCCCTTGGGTTCCTAATGGAACATAGGGCTTCAGTAGCACTTCTCCAGTGACCTCTGTTCTCTGAGATCTTTTGAACCTGGTTCCACCACAGCCCACAAGCTCTCATTTCCTCCTCACACGATCTCCTCCATGTCACCCTCGCCTCGGACGCCCAACTCGTCGCTTCCCATGGGGGTTCCACTCGAGCAACTGGCCTGACGCATGATGTCCCCAGTCGGCCTTCTCAGTGCATGCCCAATCCATCTCCACTTCCTTCTGCCTATTTGTTGCGTGATAGGTTCTTGGTTGGTTCGTTCCCAGAGCTCCTTGTTGCTTATTCTTTCTGGCCATCTGATCTTCAGTAACGAGCGTAAGCAGTTGTTGATGAAGACTAACTAATTAACTAACCACTTATTCGCCCTATTCATGATGCGACTCGTCTTGAATTGGGACGAGTAGACATGACTAGGCTATACAACTCAGCAACAGTGCACTAACTTATACTCCAGACAAAGAGTTACAGTCAGTGTATGAAGGCCAATAACACGGTTCAAGTAAACGGGACAGGCTCCATCCATCTATTCATGCAAATAAACACAGGACCAGACATTAACGCCTAACGGTCCGAGTTGCCACACCTCATATCACCACATGAAGCAAAAGGGCAGTGAAGTGGAAGATGAAGAAAAGAAAATTCAGTCAAGAGGAACAAACTACTGAAGGAGAGAAAGGAAGAATGAGAAAATGGTGAGACTTGGTATAGCGTCGTTAAGATGAGAATAATGTGTGCATACATCTGCGCCACAGACTCCGGTTCTGAACGATATCTCATAGAGTCTCCAACCACTGGTTCATCTTGTCACGCGGACCACAACCGGCTAGTTTGCATCACCCTACGTGGCTCAAACCAATATTCAAACACTTCATACACTGATACCATGTGTTTGTCTGGCCGCCTCGAGCCTTTTACAAGCCTGAACCTACTTCGGCCAACATTGTGTGAAGAGGCGATCGATGACTAGGTGTACGTAACACGTGTCCCAATCATCTTAGTCGATGTAGGTTCACAACTGTGTCAACTGACCTACCTCTTCTACCTAAAACTCTACACCTGACTTCTGATTTACTCACGCGGTGACACCACGGAATACGGACTATACTACGGAGGGAGTGGTGGTGAAACACCTAAAACCTTCTCATGTCTTCTACCTTTAATGGGCATGTTCTATAGCCGTACAGCAGAAAAGAACTGACTGTTGTGCAGTATACACAACGGGGCAGGCTTCAGACTAGTGATTCGCTGGTTGAAAATTGAGTGCCAAAACTGATGGCCCACAAGTCTAACTTCAGTAGGTAGCTAGTTGGATGAAATGTGAGAGATTGCGTAACCTTCACTTAACATTGCTATAGATTAAAACACTCGGTGTTGAAGATGGAAGTTACACCTGATTGACAGTATGAGAATGCTCAACCCACTGCAGAAAAACAGTCTACTGTACCAAAGTTATTATCCAAGAGTGATTTTTCGCCTTGTCAAACATTAGGAAATATGGATTGACAAGAAGCGGTTTAAACTGAAATCAGCATTCTAAGTCATCAGCCACTAAAGTAGAAGTTTTAGACTTTAGCCCTGTTTCGTGTTGCGGTGTGGGCAAGAAAAAAACTTTTTTTCTTTAGATGACCAATCACAATGAGTATCCGAATTCTGATTTAGTGGCTTCATATTATGGGCACAAACTGCATATGAATGGCGTTTCTTTTTGTCAAACAGACAACACAACAGCAAATGTTAAACGAAAGTAACTAGACGTGATACCTACCTAATAAACTAAATGATATTTACAAAACCCATCAGTCACTTTTAAATGGTATTTAGATCGAATTCCACGACCTATGGTTATTTGTCAACTCGACATTACATGTCGATGATTATCGCTGAGTATATCAGATAAAATTATGTGGATTATGAGAATAATCATTATTCGGTAATCATAAAACTATATTCAAATTGACTGAACTTACTGTAACTGAGGTACTGGGATCGCACCATCTCGATCCTGTAACGGAGTGGATAAATTGATTGGTGTGCATGGCGTTCTACCAGGAATACTGATAGGATCATCAGATCCATGTAAGCTGAGATTGATTGAACTTCCAGGAATAAGTGATGGAGGTTTTTGCTGTAGATTTGAATCTCCATGCAGGGGTAGATTACCTAACAGACTCCCGATACTGGCTACACTACCATGTTGATTAGATAAAGGGCTATATACGAAAAGGAGAAACAAATACTATTAAAGTACACACAGTCATAAAATTTATTGACCTACCTCTTCAATCAAGAAAACACGAATATACTTGGTACAATGAGCCACAAAAACTATGTAAACTCAGTTGTCATAGGAAAAAATAGTGATTAGCTGAAGTGACTAGAAGCATAGATCCCAAATTCACATTCATTAAAGAAAGAACTATCAGTGATCAGATCAATCTGTTACATCCACTCTTATGAATACCGACTACTAACTAAAAGGTAATAACAGCAAGTCAAAGCTTTTTGGTTAAGTAAGTCAATATCAACATGCGACTTGGCGTTACTGCGTAACCATCAAAGTTAGTATACCTCACATCAATACATCAAAACAGAGATAGAGAGACAAGACAGAAACTACTCAAAGTCATGAAAAAAAGAGGGTAATAAGGAACAAAACAGTAATGAAATTCGGCATAACGATTAAGACGAAAATAATATGTGGATGCATCTGCATCGCTGAAGTCTATTCTAAGCCATATCATCTAGAATCTCCAAATACCGATTTCGTATGCTATGTGGATCCAGACCAGGAAGTTTACATTTCCCTATACGGCCCAGACCAGTTGCTGAGTCACCTCATTTCTAATCTATATATAGTTTAGGAGGGACAATCGGCATAGATTCAAATATTCGAGGAAATCTACGAGAGCACTAATGTCAAGAAAATATAGTTTATTTATCATTAATTTAGGGAGTTATACATGTATTTGGAAATCTAAAAGTTTTATGAAGCTATTTTTGTGATAAATGGAATTTTATAACCAGATTCAGACATCAGTCGGTCTATTTGATTACTAAATTGCGATAAGACTTCTCAACACTTGTCCTGTATGATCAAGGAGACAATGTTATCTCATGAAGAATTGCAATTGAATTTAACAGCTACAACCGGGGACATCAATAATCCCTTTACTTACTAATGATGTAGAAGTACAAAGAACCACTGAACCAATATAGTGAAAGAAGAAACAAAATTCGGTCAGCAACCACGAGCACGATAACGCAGTAGGTATCACCGCAAGAGTAACGCAGAAGTGGGGTGCAGAGTTTTAGGGAGGAGAGGTAAGACAGTTGATGCTGTTGTGAACCTTCATCAACTAAGATGGCTGGGACATGTGTTACGTCTGTCTAGCCAATGTCTGTCTCGTCTCACAATATCGGCCAAAATAGGTTCGGGCTGGAGAAGGGTTCGTGGTGGCCAGATCAAAATATGGCATCAATGCATGAAGACCTTGGCTTTCGGTTTCAGTCATGTCGGCCGATGCAGACTAGCCGGTTGGGATTTGGGGGACAAGAGAGACCATTGGTTGGAAACTCTAGGTGATGACTAGGCTTGGAACCGACATCAGTGGCATCTGCGCCATTTCGGCCGGTTTCCAACCATGTTACCAAGACAAATCAACCACTGATTCTAACCATCTCGGAGATCCCCGTCAGGCAACCAGTCTACATCTCCCCACATGACTCATCAACAGTCTTGGAGTGGCTACCCTGAACCCTGTTTCAATTTAATCTAACTTCCCCTAACAAATCACGCCTGCTCAGGTGGTGGTTCGGCATGAGCAGTACATAGCCAAGCTATTTTAGTTGACAACCTCACAACCTCACCAATCGACTAGTTTGTCTAGTCCCCTTCGCCTGACCTCACCATTTCTCACACGGTGATTGTGCCAGATACGAGGAATGCTATGGAGACTTCTGTGATTAAAACGCTGTAACTGTTTTTCATGTCCTTTACTTTTAACGGCCATATCTCACAGCCGTGTGGTTGTCTATCTTTGAAATTTAACTGAAACCATAGCTAATTCTATCAAAAGCTCGTTTAACGGCTCATCGAACGTCTCTTTTAGCATAAATGGGTGACTGGCCTTCATATGACAGAGTAGTGCACATAAAAAATAGAGTTAATAGTTACGGAAAAAATTATTGGATGCTAGATAAATTCTGGATATTCCTCAACCACTGATTGTTGATATGGCTGGAAATTGGCCACAATGGCGCAGATGTATTCCCTACTAGACATCTCCTAGAGCTTGAATATTTACACTAACCGTTATCTTCGAACTGTTTATTCTCTTACACAACTTTGTCGATTATGATATCAGTCTCTTTCTATCCAGCTGTTTTTTGTATACTACTGTGAAGTGTGGTAAGTTGAGCCAATGCACCTGTGTGCGAGGGTTCTACGTTGATTTTGTCAGTTTTTCAGTGAATATTCACATAAAATGTGGAAAATGGATGGCTATGAAGGCTAAACTAATGCTGTTGGAAGGCATTTTCACACACAATAAAATATAGATATGTTAGAAGTCAGTACTTAAGTCCCAGCAGATGATTATCAACGTACATCTTTACCTTCTAATCTTTCTTGATATTACCCAGTTATTTACCTTTTGAAATCATCTTTTATTTTTTCTAGCTCTGCAGCTTCTATAATAACAATTTTAGCTAACGGAACAACATCCATGCTGCCCTGAAACCGCTTTCCAAACTAAGTATCAGAGCTCTCAACGTCCACAGCTTACTTTATATTGGACGACAGGCTTCGCTAGTCAAAACTAGCATCTAGGTCAAACAGGGTGCTGTTCATGGGGAACAAATAAAAGCACTGCATGTTATTATTTACTTAAATTCACATGACTAGTGTGGTGAATATATGACATTTATCTTTCGAAATTCCGGAGGTTTAATGACAATTTCTTGCAGTCTTGTGAGCATAGGCATAGCATTAAGTCCTAAGGGAGAAAGTCCACTGCTCGATTGTATCCCTTTGATAGTTGACTGTGCGCTGCTCGACCGAATGGTGCAATGAGGACTACTAAGAGTAGTGAAACTCATCGTCGTTCATACATAATCTCTGCTTACACACCTAAAGACTGCAATTAAGACGAAGTGAAATATTAATCAATAAGAGCAGTGCGATCGCAGCTCAATGATGAGAATACTAAGGCAACTTTCGATGAAGCACTGGTTCGACAGTTATATGGACAGGACAATAACAATCATTCTGAAGAAGCTTAGTGCCATCTTCAGCCAGTTGTGAAAATAGAATTAACGACCGTAACCAGCTCTCAGAAATATGTTAGAAAGGGCTAGTGGATCTCAGAAGCTTCCTTTGAATCAATGGATGCGCCTGAACTCATCCCTGCAGGCACCAAGTGAGTGAATGGAAGCGACTCAAATGTAGATTGGCAAAAGTGTACATGATGACTATGATCTAAGGTAGGTAACATTAGACAGTTATTGAGATTGATCAAGGAAAGTGGGGCAAAACGTTAATGGTGAGACTATAATACAGAAGAGTGGGTCTTCGAACCTTTCACAAGAAATAACTGGAACGACATCGAAACACTTCAAGGAAGAGCTCAATTGACCTCCAGCTACTATTTTGTTGCCTGCTATTCAGTTGGATGCGGAATGGAACATTGACATAGGCGTCCAACACTTGCAGAAGTCGAGAAAGCTGTAAGCAATCTGAAGCGATGAAGAGAAGCATGGTCAGATTGACTGGTCCTAGAGAAATTTAAGGACGGTGATAGTGGGTTATTGGTCAGGTTAACTGAAGTGTTAGCTAGAGTATGGGGTTTAGACACAATCCTGCCTGACTGGTCTCAATCACTGATTGTCCCCATGTTCAAGAAAAGAGAGAAATCCTCCTGAGATAATCACACGGGGATCTGTCTGACGAACGGTGTTCAAGATCCTACTTTCTATAATTATTAGACATCTACGAGAAACTCAGGAGCAGCAAACCCAAAAAAATTAGGCAGATTTCGAAACTGGAAGTGCGTAGACCAATCGCATATCTACCCTCAACAAGGTCCTGGAAAACAGGTGAACTTGCTAGCTCCAAACAGCAGCCTTATTTCTCGAACTGGGGGCAGAGTTTGACTCTGTTGATCGATGAGTTTGATGGTTTCTGTCAGTGGTGCGTCGTTTAACAATAGGGGCTGAAGTGATTGAGTGTTGACCGTTTCACTTACTTGAGAAGTTGGATTAGCTCTGATGGGTTTGTGACCAACGAAATCTCTATATGAATACATAAGGTTCACTTGACCTTTGTCAACTTACGGCATTTCCAGCGCCGCTGTGATAGCAGAGTACCTACTGCAGAGTAGTCCACTATGTTCTAGTTTATGGAATGAAACATGACCATTGAAGATGGATGACATTAGAAGGCATCAAGCATTCGATCACCAGAGCCTCAGTAGCATAGGTCGTGCCTCGTAGAACCACCATATAAGTAGCGTAGATTAGATCTTCCTAAGAGAAAATTCGAGGAAGTTTTAAAGGGTTATCATTCAAACTACTAAGATTATGACACAGGTTGAAAAGGCTTCTAATGCCTCCAACACCAGATCTAAGGATACCCCGCCAGTATCTAAAGTGGCCTTCTAGAATGTTGAGGCATCAGTGGAAAAGGACCCTTGAATACGTCATACCTGAAGCTGATTGAGTAGGCCATCAAATATATTTTACCGGAAACTTCTTTTGAGGTACATATCTACAAAGTAGTTAGGCTGATAAAAAGGAGGATAAATCCGATGAGTGGAGGATTCTAAAAGTTCTTCTAGATTACAAACAAACAGATATACCTTTGAACGCACCCACACTAAGCCGTTCAGTTAATCACATCCGACCAGACTGGCCTCTTAAGGATCAGATAAAAAAAGGATTTATCAAACTAAAAGTTTGATAAGGGAAGGGAGATAATCTTAGAATTATGAGTTTGCGAGTTGTCACTTCTTGGAATTGAATTCTTTAAGTGCATGTACGCGTACGCCAAGTGACTCTTCAAGCATTTTGAACATTTACATCAATGTCCGCAGCGTTAAAAATAAAATACTAGACCTAGAGACAGTCTAAGAACTAGGTTCTGATGTAGCGGGCGTTACTGAAACCTGGTTGTTGAAGGATTCAGGTTTTACTCCTTTCTCGGGATATTACTGCATTAGGAGGGACAGGGTTATAGGTCGAAAACGTGGTAGCATACTAACTTATGTTTGTGATGACCACATATGATGAGTCACTTTAGAAGCACATAAATGAGCTACATGAGAAGAGGCTAGTTGTGAAATATAGTCAAAACAACATACCTAAGCTTTTGGGGGTAATTAACCATACCTCATTTTGTCTTGCAAATAACTTTGTGTCAACATATACAGAACTGGAGTAGAATCAACACATACCTAATACTCACGGACCTGAACTCTCCACATATAAACTGGATGAAGACTGGAGTCGTGGCTTTGAATAGAACACAGGACTCCACTATGATTCATAATGTAACAAGTGCAACATGTCATGGCTTGGAATAAAAGCTGTCATTAAATTTTGTTTTACTTCACCAATATGGGGACATTATGGATATACAGCACTTCCTTCTGTTGGCGAATACCGATTATACTGTATTAACTTTTGGTTTTCGAATGTAGGGGTTTAGTTACGATTCTGTTCCATTTAAGCCTGTGTGGCGCACAGATATCTGGAGTATTGAGAAATGAACATTCGGTAAATATTGGATTGTCGATAAAGACTCGTCTATCGAAAACGATTGGAATAAGTTTAGAACTTCATTCGAAGCGGTAGAATGCTCTTTATTTCATGGTCGATCCCAAGATCTTTATATCATCCACGGTGGTCTGATAAGGATACTGAAAAACTGCTTAGGTAGAGGAAGCGCTGATCAAACACATTCTTGGAAACTGGGTTAGGAACATTTAAAATAAGTACTTTAGGGTCCAAAATCTATCAAAACTTCAATTATGGTCTTGAACATCATACGGGAAACACCTCGAATACAATCGCAAAATCTGTTTTAAAAGACTATTGTCATTCGTTCGATGTACAGCTAGAAAATTAACACAGAACCTCGCACACATGAACACTGACTCAAGTTGCCGCACTTCACAGTAGCACACAAAAAACAGCTGGATAAAAACAGACTGTCATAGTCGACAAAGTTGTGTGATAGAACAATCAGTCTGAAGATAACGGTTAGTGTGAATATCCAAGTTCTAGATGTCAAAGAGTGAACTGGGCCATTGTGACCGATTTTCAACTATGTCACAAAGAGTCATCAACCACTGATTTTAACCATCTAGGGGACCCCAGTCAGCCAGTCAGTCTACATCTCCACCACATGACTCAGATCAGTAGTCAGAGACTTTATGCACTGGTGCCACGTCCTGGTGTGGTCACACTGAACCCTATTCCAATTTAATCTAACCTCCCCTAACACAGCACTTCTAGTTAGGCGGTGGCTCGGCAAGTGCAGTATATGTCTAAGCCACCTCATTGGAAGAACAGAAAGATAAGATGGAATTCCCACTATGGGGGCAAGTGGTTGGAGAGAGATGCCTCGGCGGAATTTAACCTAACCAAAGCTATGTGTTTATCAGAATACAGCAGTGAATTCTCAGTAGGTCGCGATACTGACATGCCCAATAGTGGTACCAGTACTACCATATCAATGGGTACAGTTCTAATAATAAAGGAGAGTCTTTTGGTTGCATTAAAAATCTCCGGGTCCTGATGGTCTAAACCGAAAAATTGTTATCTTCGTTGCAGAGCCATTTGCTGATCCTTTTAATATACCTTTATACTAGACTTGCTTCTCTAAAAACTCGAAAGATGTCACAAGTTGCCCAGTTTTCGGGGCCAATAATTGTTGGTTCATATCTAACTATCGCCCTTCAAGTCAACGTGGCTAAGTCAATAAACTCTTTGAAATAATTTATGGTGTTAAACTTTGTTGAATCAAATAATTTTTCGGCACCACAACAGCAGGGCTTATCAACAGGTCACTTGTGTTTAAAAAAACCTCCTCACAAAATAGAAATGAGGCTGCAGCCCGTAATTGCAAATTGTCAATAGATGCAGCATTCATAGACTAATAAGACTCTTGACAGGGTGACGCCAATTTACATTTTTGGTTGGGAGCTTAAATGCCAATCTAGATTAGGCACTTCCTGCAAGACAGAAGGCAGAGTGAGAATCAGTGGAACTTTAAGTGTAAGTCTGTGATTCGGGGAGCTTCACGAGTAAAAATCTTGAGTTCCCTTCCTTCACTACCAAATGTCAAACAATTATGGCAAATGCTCAGACTGTCGGTGCTTCTATTAGTCGACAATGTAAACGTCTGTAAAGTGATACGGAGTAATCCTAGCAGGTAAGTATTTTGAGTGAACTTGGATGAACTGGTAGGTTGGCTCAAAATTTAGTACCAGGAAAATAACACAAGTTAAAGTGCAATAATGCACATCGGTCAGACAAATTGTCAATAGTATTCCACTCATAACCTACCACTACTCCGACTTAGGACTGAAAGCCTTAAATACCATCATAAGCTTTGATCTGAGAACATCCACACACTTCAGTGCAGTCGCAGCGAAGGGTTTTTGTGTGCTATAGTCTCTACACGTTGCTACAAAACGTTCTGGTCAGGATACGTTCCGCAAACTCTGTTCTGCATACGTAAAACCTTATTTAGAATACCAAGTAAACGCAGCCTAGAATGCGTCTATCGATATACTTGAGCGTATATTAAATGAGATTACTAAGCTTGTGTCTGATTTTCCCAACCCTCCCTATGGAAAACGATTAGGTCGACAGAATTTATTACCCCTGTCTCATGGTAGGAAAAACTTCGTACGGTTAACTAGTTCACTGGTTACTAGCCGGTCCTGAGCCCGGGTAAAGAGGGAAGGTTGGGCATAGGGCTAGCAACCCTACCCCGTAAAACCAATCCAATCGCTAAAGGAACTTCCAAGCACAATCATTATCTAGTGCAAGGAACCTTCCAAATCAAGTTGAAAGCCTTGAAAGTTCGTGATAGACCACAGTTCAAGTTCAACACCCAGAACAGAAACTGAAGGACGAAACTACAAACGACATCTTCACGTCGGCCAGCCACCAATACAAAATAGTAGAAACCTGCACGGAAGAACACTGGAACTCTTTGAAAGAGATATGGAAAGAAACCTGCATAACCGTACTAGGAAGGAAAAGGAAACAAGACAAGGAATAGATCTCGACGGACACATGGAAGCTGATAGAGCAGGGAGAGGAAGATGGTGATGGTGAAGCAGAAGATGAACCAGTGCAGTTCGAGGATGAACAACAAAATGAGGAACTGAACACAACCTATATAACACTACACTGGACAAAGAAGTGAAGAAGAGTGCACGCAAAGACAAAAAACACTTCCACGACACATTGACAAGTGAAGCAGAACAGGCTGTCTGTAGGAGAGACCTGACATTATATTAAATAGCCAGGTTGCTATCCAGGAAGAGATCAACACCGATGAAACCAATGAAAGATAGTGAAGGGAACCTAGTTACCAAAGAGGAGAAACAAAGGAAACAATAGGCTGACCACTTCAAAAAACTCTTGAATCGACCACCACCTGCAACCCGTCCAGAAATACCACCAGCAACCGCAGAATAACTAGTGGATACAAGCCCCCCGACAACAACAGAAGTCCCGAATGCCATAAAACTGCCAAAATGCAGGTAAGCAGCAGGACCAGATGGAATTCCACCAGAAGCACAGAAAACGGACACAGAGACAACAACGGACATGCTCACACCACTACTGTAGAAGGTCTGGAAGGAAGGAAAGATACCTGTCTGTTGATCAGAAGAAGGGCTACCTCGTCAAAATCCCAAAGAAGGGAGACAAAAGCCTTTGCAAGAACTGGTGCGGAATCATGCAAACAAAATATTATGCCGCATCATCCTGGAGAGACTAAAGGATGCACTGGATTCAAAACTACGACCGGAATAAGCTGGCTGGATTCAGGAAGTACAAATCGTGCGCGGACCAAATTGCAACGCTACACATCACCATAGAACAGAGCATGCAATGACAGTCAACTCTCTACCTCAACTTCATCGACTTTAAAAAGGTCTTCGACAGCGTCAACCGACAAGTAATTTGGCAGTTGCTTCAACTTTACGGTTTTAGTACCACAAATCTTTATCAACCTCATTCAACAACTATATGAAGACGCCACATGCCAAGTGACTCACAGTGGAAAGCTGTCGCCCTTGAAACGAAGACAGGAGTAAGACAAGGCTACCACCTACCATCACCGATGATCTTCGTGATTGTGGTCGACTGGACTGGATCATGCAGCAAACCGTGAGGAGCGAGAAGATGGGCATACGCTGGACCGACGAGGAGACCCTAGAAGATTTGGATTTCGCCAACGATGATAATTTATATCTAATGTCTTGTCGCACAAACTCGAAGATCTAAAGGCGAAAACTAACAGGTTGACAGAAGAGGCAGAGAAGACGGGAATTCAAGTGAGTGTAGAGAAGACGGTTATGAAGACACCCAACAAACAACAGCATGAACAACAAGCACCAATCACTATTAACGGGAGAAACCTAAATGAAGTAGTCTCTTTCACCTGCCTACCTACCTAGGCAGCATTGTTTTAACTACAGGCGGCACTGACGAGGATGTCAAAACCAGGATCGGATAGACAGCAAGACAGGCTTTCACTAATCTGATATCAGTGTGGAGATCTACTGCACTCAGCACAAAAAAACAAGATCCGGATTCTCAACACCAATGTCAAGTCAGTGCTTCTATATGGCTCAGAAACTTGGCGTGTCACGAAAAGCATTTCCAACAAACTACAGACATTCATCAACAGCTGCCTACGCTGGCTCGATTCTGAAGACCAGATGGATTGTCAGAAAGAATAAGCAACAAGGAACTCTGGTTGGCTGCTAACGAACCAACTAGGAACCTATCATCCAACAAATATACAGCGGAAGAAAGTGGAGATGGATTGGGCATACACTGGGAAGGCCGACTGGGGACATCACGCACTAGGCCCTCGAGTGGAATCCAAAGCGGAAAAGACGAATTGGGGGTCCGAGGAGGGGGTCACATGGAAGAGATCATGTGACGAAGAAATGAGAGCTTGTGGGCAGTCGTGACGCCAGGTTCGAAAGACTGCAGAGAGGAGAGTGCAATGGAGGCGTGCTGCTGAAGCTCTATGTTTCACTAGGAACCCAAGGGAAAAATAATATATTAATAAATATGGTAGGGAAAGGGGTGGTCTCATACAGACATCTGATGTCTTCAACACTGACTTCGGTGATCTTTTCTTCTCTCCAGCAAAAACTGACTTCCTGCGAGGATATAACAAGTAAGTCTAGAAACCAAGATTTAATCAACTTAGGGTTAATATGCCTCTCTACCATATCGCAGTCAACCACTGGGACTCCTTATTTCAGTAGTTGATGAACACGTTTAAGAGGAAACTAGATTTTCATAGATATCTACTCACAAGATTAACCCAACAATCAGACCATTATCCCCACTAACAAGACATATAGTAGCATCAGTTAAAAGTATGGTGTGAGACTAACACATGAAATAAGTGACTGCTTCTCAAAATGAAGAGAACGAGCAAGCATATGTAACTTTTCATCAACTTTACTCAGTGCAAAAAAGCTTTAAAACGACAAGTGCAATTACACATGTGATTGTAAATAAGGATAACGCCTACAGTTATCAAGTTATACTTCACACTTACTTCATGATCGAACATAAATAGCCAACTGAACAATTCAGATAATCGTTCTATGATAAGCAAACTCGTCAATAAGGCTACCAACCAAAAGACTGAAAGGACTAGACCATTCCACAAAGTAGCAACGCCAATGTTGAATGAAGTCTCAGACCACGTTCAGTATCCAATGCGAAATCCAACATGATTAATACAAGTAGAGAAAACTTGAAGCTTTTGGACTCTCACTTCTACTGCTTGAGTCTGAGTTCGTTCCGTTCAGTTAGTCTCATTTGACTGTCACAGAATTCTCAATGTCTTTCCTGCCAATATTTTTGGTGTTAGTGATTGTCTGTTTGAAGGTAATTTTTCTTGCAAATTGTGGTTTAATTTATCTGAAAGGCAGCAAAACTGCTGATAATGTCAAGTAGCTTTTGCAACTTATGTTGTCGCAGGCATTCGCAGTTACGTATCAAGTGTTACTTAAAAAGTTTCTGAAATAAGGCGAGTGGGAAATGAAAAAGAAAGGAGTGAAAAGTACTTATGGGATAATAGATGTTGCTGGTATTATTATAGAGAAGTAATGGGCCTTGTTGCAGAAGTTGATTGCTCTCTCATATGCTCCGCACTGACAGCCTCTACCAAAAAGCCCCTACTGACTCCTCTTACGTGAGTGGAGGGTGTTTCCATCGTAGTGAAGGGGCGAAAGCGAATGGTAGACACTATAACCAGATTGGTGTACACGAAGGGGAAGTTGGAAAATTCAGATTCTAAACCGGTGGATCAATGGCATGTGAACCTAACTTGGACGCTGAAAACTATGGGAATGCAGTATCTCACGTTGCTGCGTTACCCTGTGAATCAAAAGGAAGGTAAGAGACTCAGCAACCGGTCCCTTCAGATGACCGCTTGCTTCGGCATGGGTGTGCGAGTAGCCTGACAGTCTGTTTACAATTTATGAATCAACATTAACAATAAATACTTCAAAGTGACCATCAAATCTTCATGCAAGAAATTAAATTCGTCGCGTGACGAAGTTCCTAGTCAGTCATTTTGTTTATTATCTCTATCTCTTCGTCATTTTTACATTAAGTATGTTTTATTCTCACACTGGCAACTTAACATGAAAGAAGCCAGTTCGCGGGCATCATAACATTGATATATGTCAAAAAATCCACAAGATTTAACGAGTCCTGAATGGTATAGAAGGTATGTCATTGAACTCAATTAAAGACGGCCGAAGACCCTGCTAGCTGTGAAGCGAACAAGAAAGTGTCACTTTTCAGCGAAGACAGAGTGTCAGAGTTTAGATAATAATGATCTTTATCTTCATGTAATGGATCTGACATGAGAGATGCTGGTTTACAAGCATCGTCAAACTGATAATTCTTGAAAGTTTACAAGACAGTATTTGGTATTATATAATCAACATATCGATCCATTGATATGCATAATCTTATCAACAGTTGCTGCAGTTCATGAGATGGGTATGGGTTTTCATCTCCCATCCCACAGATAGGTTCCACTATTACTAGCAAAAGCGCGCGAAGTCCGAAGTTTGAGTTGCAACCAGTTGACGTTTTTAGTCCATTTGCACAGTTTGTCATATAATAATATAACCGCCCGTTCATCACAAAGTTCTTCAGTATTCAGCTTTGCTAACGAAAAAAGGACCTATTTTTATGATCCGGAGTATTAGTGAGTGCCCACAGTTACATAACCAGGGTGAGTGTCTAAATCAATGCATTTTCAGGTGGACATGTTATGTTTAGAAGTAATATAGATGCATTCCACTGGAATACTTGTTGTAGTGGATGGAAATGGACGTTGAAACGGTTAATAGGCCAAATGACAGTATTTATACATAGAATTCGGGTGTCTTTTGTATTAGGGTAAGCAGCATCATTCGACATGCATAGTAACTTCCATATGAAAAGATCATTTGATGCAGAGTACTAGAAAATATGTAGTGTGGAGCTACTGCAGGCAAGTCGCGTTCCGAGACAATCTGCGAGTTGGTCGCTGGTTTGATCATTTGTTCAGAAGATTTGTGCCACTGTAACCGTTATGAAAGCTAAGATCGTGCATCGCGGGAATAATCCTGACCAGCTGGTGAGTTAATCGTGAGGATGGTCCAGAAACCGCAAAAGACTGGGAGCGGTCCAACAACTCTTGGAGTCAAACAGCAGGTATTATTTCCACTAAGCAGTCATGTTCAGATTGGGATTCAGCATCAAATGTCTTCATAAAAGAAAAAAGGAAGAAGCACGAGCACACATGAAAAGGGAATTACTATGCTATCTAATTCAGAGGCGGGAGAAGTCCTAATTATTTTAGACCTGTTTGAACTTTATGTACATTTTCATGTATATATGTTCAGTCAACTACACAGTTTTGCAATTATAAGGTTCTTAAAATTGTCTATAAGTTAAGTGTATCATAGTGGCCTTGAGAGGATAACAGCATTCATTAAGCTCATTTTACTGAAAGCAGCCAGTACTCATACCCCTGCAAGCGAAAATTAACCATCAGCATTGAAGGAATTCGAAGGCTTTAATAACTCTGATTCATCTATTTAGAGATTTAAGTATGTCCACAATGGACGCAATGGATCGACCATTATTACGTGCTGATGGCTCCATTATACTTCCTACTTGTGGAAACAGTATGAATATCAATAAATTTGTGGATATCCGTGAACTGTGTGAATTCGTCGATTTGACGTTGAAATTTAAGTGGGGACACGCAAGTGCGAATATAGTGCGGGTGCTTATTCCATAACTTGCTGCATAGTATCATAAAGGATTGTGACCTAAGTTTGAGGCGGTGTTTTTTGACAGGTACAGTGCACTCATGATTGCAGAGACTGTGAGGACACAAGCTTAAAAGTGGGAGCGCAGCGGGCATGAGTAATGCCACGCAGAAGGCGGCAAATGGGTTAAGGTTGAGCTTGATGACACAGAGGGTCAATCTCCAGTTTTTTACACCTTCTGTCATAATCAAGTCCTTCATGACGGCCCAGTACAACGCGAGTAAACTCTCTCTGAATATTCTCAATGCGTATCCTATCCGAAGCATAAGTGTCTTTGAAAATGATCGTGCCTTTTCAGGTGCTTGTAGATCGTTTCTCTGAATGAAAGCAGTCTATCCTCAGTGGTATATAAGTGTTTAAGCAAAAGGCCAACTGGGCGTCTACATTTGGATACAAGGGACCGGGCATACCCATGAACTTTAAGTTCCTAGAATACCCAATACCTAAATCACATTCTGAGTCATATGATTGCGGCACAGAATCGACGAAGTGTGGACTGACGTTCAGGTAGGAATTACTGAAGCAGAGAATTCCGCGTTTACTAGAGTTGAACGGAAGTTGCTGTATCTCACTAAAAGCGAACAAATACGTCAGGTCTTCCTGGATTCCGTCAAAACCCTCACTTAGTGATGAATGAGGGAAGCTGTACACAATTTTTAAGTCATCAACAAACAGGTAGGGCCTGTAACGGCCAAAATCCAATAATCTTGGACTGAACGCGGGAAATAACTAGGCGGTACCAACTGTCACGAATCTGGCTAGTTCCTGCGTTCTACCGTATACCTTCCGAACTTCAGCGAGTGACGCACAGTCAAAGGTTGGATCAAAATATCAAAAAACGGTTTGTAGCAAATACGTGGTAGATTTGTAACAAAATCTGTGGTACTATCAAAGCAACAATAAGTTATATCAAAATTACAAAATTACCTCAACAGTGCCATTGGGTAACTATACAGTTCAAATGTTCTCGGGTAAAAATACGTACTACGCGGTAAAAACTGGTTAAACAAATACAACTGTTAAGTACCTGTCGGTCAATAAGAACATTCCTGACAAAAGGGATCAAAACTCTGTCTACCAGAATCAAATCAACAAACAAACGTTTCCAGTAGACAGTCAAAACGGTCGAAACACAATACAACCGCAAGTTGAACCAAAGCAAAATGTCGGGCGCAGTAAAACAACATCACTTTGTCAACAGTGCGACGTCATTCATGATAAGTCTCAATCAGACAAGGCAACTACTGAGTACAAAGTCAATGAAGACAGTCAAAAATCAAATAACACTACACTGGTTAGGGTCGAAGGTGTACCATCCATAACGAGGGTAAAAATATTCAAATAAACGTCAATACTATCAAATAGGGCAATCAGGAGGGGTTTTCAGATCAATTTTCCGTTACAGTGCCTAACATATCATTGTTGGAAATATCATCTATGTAAAGAGGGAAGAGTAGGGGCCCTGACACACTCCCTTGAGTGACACCACTCAAACTGGGCTTTGGGAAGGAATAAATGTGACTAAAATTTGCTATTTGAGTAGGCTGTCTAAAGAATGGGCTCATCGACGATGATACAGAGTCAGAATTAACCGAATATATGGTACTTTATCAAAGGCTTTTTTGAAGTCAAAAGACAGAGCGGGTGCGAAAAGACCTTCGCCTCGTTTGTAGGTGACTTACTCAAAATAATCCCGCAATCAGGTACTATACGAAAGACCACCCAGGAAACCATGCTGGATAGGGGCAGTAGCTGATGAGCAGCCACATAATAAGTAATTTCTTGCACAACCACCTTCTCCATAATACGACGGACTACAGATGTAATATTTATGGAACGATGGTTTTGAATGTTTGACGTCGGGAGAGATTTACACGTGGGAGATATGTATGACAGCTTTCAGCAGTCAGGGTAGCATGCCTCAGTGAGGTATTTTGAGAATGGCTTCATAAGGATCAATGGTATGTCTTCACCACCCCTCCTTAGAACAGATGGGATCCCATCGAGTCAGGCAGTATACGAGTCCCTTAGTCAAGCAGCTGCATCAGCTATCATTTTCCGTGTAAAGGAAACATTACTTGGCGAACTGTGTGGTGGAATGGGCAATTGTGTTCCCAGCACACCATGTTCATATGTGAAGCAGCTTGCATAATGACTGCTAAACAGCCCATAGATTTTACTTGGGCCATCTTGAAGAATGCCCCCATCGATTATTGGACTACTAGGAATTACTCTAGACAAGTTTGTACGGCATTTTAGAACTCTCAGTAACGATTGAACATTGCCTGTTTGTGTGCTGAGACCAGTTTCTTGCTTGATTGCTTTCAGTGCCTTATTTGATTGGAAGTTCTCACGATCACTTTTTAATGCAACAAGGGATGACAAATCATTAGATTGATGGAAATTTCCGGCGTGCCTACGCATGCTGATACGTACACTTCTTGGGTTGAAATTCACTTTCGGCTTTCTGATTACTACTGATGTCGCCAGAGCAATATGGTCGTGAATTGCATTCGCGGAACTATAGAAGATGTCACTTGGTCCATGGGTTGAGTTGCTGGTGAGATAAGAACCCCAGTTCAAGCATCGCAGCATGTGCTGCATCTCTTCTCAGACGGCATTTGTGTATCGCCTAACTACGGTTGTTTTCGATCTGGGAGCTGACGTAGTACTAGAAGACATTTGGAAGTCACCAAACACTACTCTGTGATTGCTGTCTGGGAATTCTGGATCGACTAGAGAGGAAAAAGTCAATAACCCATTGGTGAAAGGGAGGTCAAGTTTGCTGCAGTGTCTAGGTGGTGGCAGTACATGCTGGCACCATCCCTCAGAATCCAACACATTGTGAAAATTATCTAACCGCCTGGGGGAAGTGAGTGACGGCCACTTGACTCTAGGAGTATTAAAGTCTCCGTATATAAGTTTTATGGGGTAGGATAGTGTTGTTACATGGGTGAACACTTCTACAAGCCTGTCATCATAATCTATAGTAGAGGAAGGGGGTGGTAGATACACCCTAAGAGGATAGCTATAGCATTTGGGAACTTCATCACAACCCACACTGAGTCACTGAGCAAATTAAGTTCTGAAGTACAGCGATTCGTCACAGCAATGTCAGGCCTGATATAAACGATGCAACCACCACCCCTACCATCGTATCTATCTCCCCTAAATAAGTACAACTGTTGACAAAGACATCACTGTCAGGAGTATCTGAGGTACACCAAGCTTCAGTGATGAATATAAGGCAGGAGTTAGACATGATGAACAACGTAGTGATCTCACTTATTTTGTTGCGTATGGAAACGGGCGTTAATCGGACAGAAAGTCAAGGAATTAGATAAGCAGTAGTGCCTAAACCTGTTTCCGAAAAGCTTGTTCTGATAGGTTGGGTTGAACTGCAGTGGTGAGAAATGTGGGGTACAATTTAATTTCAAGGACATACTAGAGGAATAAGACGTCCCTGGGTTGCTACTAATATTATCTTTGGTTGTATCAGGTGTCGACCTACCGTATATGAGCCGGTGGGGTGACAAGTTGCCGTGACATCTTCCCTGCCACTGTAGCGGTTGGGAGTTGGGGATGAAAGCAGCTGGCTCGGAGGCGTCATCATCTGGCCAGCAAAACGTGCTAACAATTTTTGCAGTCCGTCAGAATTTGGATTTTCAGTGTGGGTCCAGGGCATAGATGTCTGTGGAAATGAGCCGTGTAAATCCGTGGTTTCATTTCTTCATAGAAATGGTGGGGTGCATCATGTTGGGAGGCAGTGTCACAGGCTTCATCTGGGCGGCAGGGTTCCAGTTAGGAGGCGATATCGTCGTACCAGGGTAAACATGCACTGGGGCTGAATGTTGCGTGGACGGCTGCGGTTCGGATGAAGTTTCCAGAGGGACTTCATAATGTTTCGAGCCACGTGCGCGTCGTTGACAGGATTGAAGATTATTGCAGATCTCTGTGAGCCATAGAAGTATCCCACATAGGGGAGTGAGTTGAATTGGAGTAACATTGGACGAGGAATCTACTAGTACTCTTCCTGGAACGCCAGGCTGTGCAAGCAGATTCATGCAAGCCACAGGCTTAAATGACATCATTTTTAACACGTTTTAACGAAAAATCATCAAGGGCATTGAGGACTATGGAGTTGTGCCACGATGTCAGTCGTTTGCTGGCCTCAGTGCCTGCAAAGTTCACTAATGTTTCGCGCTTGATGAGACTATTCGCTGATTAGTCTGTTGTAGGCTGGGTGGACGGGTCAGAGGTGTAAGACAATGTAGTTCATGCTGCAGATCAGCAATGGCATTACTGCTGCCAAAGATGTTGCGCTTGTTCGCAATGATGCCATTATATAAGTCAGTCATGACGTCTGACAGATTGACAGAGGGACCGTAAGTAAATTAACTGTTTCCAGACCTTGGTGACGGATCCGAAACTTTTGATCTGTCGGCTTTATGGATTGGTTTATTTACGGCAACGATAACGTTACTCATGTTAAGGCGACAAGATACAGACATCAAACAACAATAAATCTATTCTGTCTGGATAGCTCCAGGCTACATTGTCATCTATAGACAGTATACTCCTATCCTTTTGGACCACATACCTTTACCGTCAGCCATACGTCTCGCTTAAAACCTATTATTAGAATGGGACATTCAAAAGCAAAGTGCTCAAGGATAGAAAACTCTAGCGATAAGAATACAGGAGTTGGTTCCACTAATATTTCGGGTTGTGACCGAAAATCTATCGCGTCATATGATCCGGATCTCGACTAATTTAGATGTCTTACACCGCTCGTCAGGGCTGAAGACATTATATCGGTCATGAATAATAACATCAAGGAAAATAGAAAATAAATTGACAGTATTAAGCCCATGATAGACTGAATCAAGAGAGTAGTTGGGGACTTCCAACCCTTAGCATGTCCTTTCGGGAAACACAACAATCTAGCTCCAAACCATATCGGAGAAGCCGAAACTCTGAAAGATTACTTGGCATCTGAAGCAATGAAAAGGCTGGCATCTTCTCAACAGGCGATAGTGTATAATGTTCCAGATACCATATCTTTAGATGTCATCAAGAAAAGGGTATTAAACTCATGTGGCGTGACGCCCATACACTGCGACTGTAAACACCGCAAGAAAGCAGCACAGTTAAGTTGCCCCCTTTCAAGTTCACCACCTCATATGATGCTAAGAGGTTTATTAACGATCAGGATCACATAAAACTACAACTGTTCAAGACAAAACTCTTTGTCAGCGCAGAAAACAAAGGAGAAAAAGTCTTACCATTTCAACGCGTGCAAACTATGATGGTCCTGGATGCCCTGAGAAACGATCGAAGAGTGCCGCTATGACCGGTAATCCTATTGCGCCAGCTGCTCTGGAAGTAAAGCAACCCCAGGTGAACTTGGACGTAAGCAATCCGGATTCTCTAATTTCTCATGAAACCCAAACTACCAGTACCAGCCTTCCTAAGGTAACTATAGATTAAAACCCTTTAGGTGATGGTAACGTCACTGCATACAAACCCGCGGGTGAAACTACGTACTTTAGACCTACAAAGCCCTCAAAGGAAGCCGATTTTAAAATCATTTTGTCTAACGGCGGGGAAGAAAACTTAGTAGCTAACATAGTTGATATAGTCAAAGGCGCTATCGGATCCATGAAAAGTAGGGGAACGCGTAAAGAAAACCCACCCAAAATGCATGTTATACACCTAACCCCAACCGTTAGAAAAAGATACTACAATGATTTAAAGGCATTTGACGTGAGACAGTACCCTAGATCATGTTTTCCCAGCCGTGAGGGCTCCAACAGGATTTTATATGGGATACCAAATACCTACATGTCACACATGTTACGTGCTCCCCACCTAAACCTACATCGGCACCCGGATGATCCTAGCCAGCACTATGGGAAGTTATATAATTACTCCCCTAATACTCATCAACTGAGGTGTAGAGGCCTAATCACAGGTGCCTGCTTAAAGCTCATACCGGGTGATGAAGCCTGTATTATTCACTACTGTTATATAGCGGAAAGTTTGGTATCTAATATTTTTAGCCGGCAACAGCTGAGTAACCGCATCCTAGCAGACAATGCATGGTGTACCAATGTATCCGTTCTTACTTTTTTCAGACTCACAAACATCAACAACGTTCAGATGTTGCCTGTACAAATGGCATGTGTTCGTATCATTTATCATTCGAAATATTTTATTATTATTACTATCCCCACTTTTGGGCCTCATGGAAATTTTTTGAGATCCCGAACAGCGCAGACAATAGGATCGTTGCCCCCTCAGAAACGTGGGCTTGGGCTATCATCCTCGATTTGCACCGATCATAAACTACACTGTACGTCACCAGTGAGAACGAACAGCGTATCAACTGCATACGTGCACCCTCAAAAAGCAACTGATCCCAAATCACTGGACAAATAAACTTTACCGGTCATATCGCCATTCGCCATTATTGGGTCTCATCATGTCCGTTACACAAGTAGCACATTGTCTAACGAATTAAGTGTAAGAAACTTCTCTAACCAATTAGACGCACAAGATATTGTGAAACACTTCACAAGTCGTAGTAACCTTTTCACACTTCTGCTTATTAATGCACGCTCGTTGCTGAAGAAAATTTCTGACTTGAGAACGATAGTCTTGCTAACTAAACCTACAGTGATATTAGTCACTGAATCATGGCCCCCCACCGCGGTCCTTGATGCAGACCAGTGCACGGATGGTTACGCCCTTTACCGCACCAGCCGGGATCATACGTTTGCAGCAGGTTGTGTGATTGATATATGTAGTCTTGCCACAGCTAGTAAGACTGAAGATAGTACATTAAATGCTCTGCCCGGCTCAATATGGGCTATTATAAGCGTTACTAACTATAAAATTCTCGTAGGCCGTGTTTATAGAACACCATGTTCATCAGGGAAAATTGATGAGCTTATTGCTCAATCATTTTCACACGCTGCATCCATGAGTGCCGGCTTCAAGCTGATTGCAGGAGACTTTAACCCGCCTGGAGTTAACTGGGAAACCAGTTGTGGCCCACAATGCCAGGACGAAATACTGTTTTGGATTTCCATGGATGGAAACAATACGCCCATTCACCCACACGTGTGAGCAGTACGCTGGATCTAGTCTTTTATCGTGACATCGCCCCAGTCACCACGTACGTTGGTAGTGAATTCGCTAATAGTGACCACTGAATGGCTTTCTGTCACCTACCAATCTTCTCTCTTCGTGAGGAGAACAAGGAACCTATGAGAAACATCTTGTGTCGCAGCCACAAAAGTATAGACTGGGAAGTATTCATTGAGCTCCTCAGTTGCAGCCAATGGGCTGAGCACTTCATGGCAGCCTAAACAACGCAGTCAACCTCGTTTTCTGCAGAAATATGATGCTATGTTTAGATATCGTTGCTCCTATGGGAGCGGTTAAGGTGAAGAGGAATGAGGACTGATACATCTCTCGAATACTTCGGAACAAATTACGAAAACGATCCAAGCTAAATCATCCCTCTAAAGACTTTCTGATGTTTCACTCAATCTACAATACCTATCAAGCAATTAAGACTTTACGCGCAAGAGACTCAATAAGCGAAGGGCTGAATGTCCGCAAAGGTGGTTGTGGCATACATGGTCTCACCTCCTTTTTGAATAAACTTGTGCAGGCATCGAGGGACATAGCTTGTTTATTACACAACGGGATGGTTTACAGCGATACCTCAAAATTTGTGTGCTATTTGGTGGATCACTTGCAAAAACCAGTCCTAGCACACTTAACTCCATCACTTTTATACTGCTCACTACAGGTTTATGCGCCAGTGCGAATTTTACCATCAAAAGCATCACATAGGCTGTCATGAACTTGCGATTATCAACAGGTATGGGAATAGGCAACCAAAACTCAATTATCATCAGGAACGGCGGTGACGATTTGTCCTTGTTTCTGCCTAAGATATTCATCCTATCAATGGAAAGTGGCGTATACCCCACTGAATGGAAAAATAGCTACATAACGCCTCTCTACAAGTCAGGGGACAAATCGAACACCATTGATTACAGACCAATCAACATAACACAGGTCCTCTCTAGAATTACGGAGAAAGTAATTAACATCACCGTCTCTGATTACCTATTAATGGGAAATCCAAACACGATGTCTCAGCATAGTTTCATAAAGAATAAGTCCTGTGTTACTTGCCACTTTGATTTCTTCAACTTCACCATCAGTAACCGTGAGGCACGTGAAATCGTCACTGTTCTGTAATTTGATATATCAGAGGCACCTGATAAAATGCACCATAATATGCTCTTTAATGAGCTACAATCAATTGTTATTTGCCACCCTTCACTCGGCTGGATAAAATCGTTTCTTAGTGATCGTGCTCAAGTCGTGAAGGTAAACACCGTGCAGTCTGAATCTAAACATATAACTGAAGGAGTTATACAGGGTAATGTCCTCGTATCATTGTTGTTCGTAATTTATATCAACAATGTATGTAACTGCTTCAGTGAAGGCAAAACATTCCTACACGCCGATGACTTAAAGGTTGTGTACGCTTGTTACTCTCATGGACTTCGTAATACCCTGGGTACTGCCCGACAGAAACTAAGTAGACTTGCATCATGGTTTGCTGAGTCCCACCTTGAATTCGATAATGATAAATGCGGCTTGCTTACTATAGGCAAAGACGACCATGGCCTGACCATCGACGTATGCGGAAAACAGCTACCTAGACTATCTTCTGTGCTAGACCTGACATTCTCGGAACAAACGGCATATATCAGATGCAATTCACGTAAACTCTTGAGATGAGTCATTAGTAAATCCCATAGCACTGAATCATGGGTTCTACCCTACAAAGCGTCCATTCACCCACTTCTATAATTTTCCCCGTTTATTCTCAGCGGCCTTCGTAGAAGCGATAAACCGAAAGTTGAAGAGGTACAACGTTACTTCACCTTCGGAACGTTAGGAACTGACTCTAATCTACACTACACGTCCAGATGTAACACGTTGGGGTTAGAAACGCTCTAGGAGGGGAGACTTAAGCTGAATATCATATTTTATTATAGGTTACTTTATCAGCACTTGCACTTTCATGGTTCTCAAATCAGGCCAATTATAAAGTCTACATACGATGCGCGCTACCATAAAGTGTTGGTTGAAACTGAATGTTGTACAACGAGCCTGTGAGGTACTTTCTTCCTGAATAAATTCTCGCATACTTGGAATAAGCTTCCAGAGGAAACCCGAACGGCAAGTATCTCTTAACAGTTTTCCGCTCTTCACTTGATAGGCTGCTAATGAACGATAAGTCTATCGCTTAATTAGCCACCATCTAATCATCTAGGGCTAGTGAGGGCGTAAGTGGACCTCTAAATGTGTGAAACAGGGCTATCATAATCCTCTAGTTCCTCTTACACTGATGGGCTGACGACTGTTAACAAGGGGTGTGAGTACTGGTTTTACCTCAAAGCCACTACGATACACCCAAGATACAGAAAAGTTTTAAGTATCTTATAATAGAAAAACTACGTGGTTATTCACACACTCATAAATGAAAATGTGCATAAAGTTCGGATAGGTCTAAAAGTATGGGAACTTCTCTCTTTTCCAAGCTGGTTTGCGTAGTAATTCCCTTCTCCATATATGTTCGTGCTTCTTCTTTCTTTCTTTTACTTGCAGCAGCAGCTCGATGACGACATTCGATGCTGGATTTCAATTCGGACATACCTACTTAGTGGAAATAATGCCTGCTGTTTGACTCCATGAATTATTAGGCTGCTCCCAATCTTTCGCGGTTTCTGGAACATCTTTACAATTAGCTCACCAACTGGTTAGGATTCTTCTTGTGACGAACAGTCTAAACATTCCCAACAGCGATAGTGGCACAAATATTCTGAACAAGTGATCAAATGAGAGACCAATGTACCTATTGGCTCGGAATATGACTTACCTGCAGTAGTTCCACGCTACATGTTCTGCAGTACTCCGTATCAAGTGATCTTTTCAAATAAAGATTACCATGTATCAGACACACTTCTCGAATGATGCTGCTTACCCCGATATGAACGATGCCCGAAGTCTATGTATGACTACTGCCATTTGGAGTATTAACCGTTTCGACGCCTACTTCCACCCAATACTACACGTATTCCCAGTGAAATTATTGTACATTACCTTTAAACATAACAAGGTGAACTGGAAATGCATTGACTTAGACACCCACCTTGGTTATAAAACTGTGGATACCCACTGACACTCCCGATCGTAAAAATAGGTCCTTTGTGGTTAGCAAAGAAAAAGCTGAAAAACTTTCTGGTGAATGGATGTTTAAATTACCAAACAAAAAGCTATGCAAACTGAAAACCAACGTTGTCGGGTTATAAAAAGGCACTGGACGTGGCGCACTTTTGTTATTGACAGTGAAACCTAAGATTTCAGGTTAGTATTCATCATCGACTGACATCAGTTTGTGGAACATTGTAAACCTGGGGACAACTGACGTCAGTTAATGATGAGTAACAACCCAAAATCAATAAATAAATTCCCACAAATCTCCAAATTCCATTATGTAAGATCGACAACAGAATCTTCCTGAATGTATAGATCAGTTCTGAGTGTTTTAATTGCAACTGCTTCAGGAAACCATGAAAGAGTGGGTCTCAGCAACGCATCGACCCCTCTGAATGACTTTAACACGTTGACTCTGCGTCTAGTATCAAGCGAATGCTGGGTGATTGCACTATTTAAAACCTGTGGACATTTCAATACTCAAATTCGTCGGGATATATCTTAAGGATCCAAAGGGTTGAAATGATCCAATCGCCCAACATCCATGTATGTCTATCAGTTTACCTGCTTTCGTGGAGCTGGTTATGTAGGTATCACAAAGCACAATCTTTCAAAACGCATCTAACAGTACTATCCTATATGGCTATCTAGAAGAGAATGCAAATCAAGCAACAGTTTCATGGTGGACCATTTGGTCAACTCTGGTCATATCGCTTCCCCACAGTCTTCTTTCAAATATCCTATACAAATTCAAGTCAAACGGCTCAAAAGGAATGAGGATTCGTCACTTATGTATACCAAAAGCACTGGCAATCCAACAATCAAAACCTCGGCCCTGTGTACAGAAGAGGTACGTCAATCTACTTATTTTGTCTTGGTCGTAAACCTTCCTTGAGTTTGTTTGATGCCTCGATGTTCATTTTACTCTCACTAACCGATTGTAAGTGTTCTATCTGGAGGTTTGTGGAGATTTATTGATTGATTTTAGGTTGGAATTCATCATGGACTAACATCAGTTGGAGGAACATTGGAAACCTCGGAGTACTGGGCACCTGTTTTGTCCAACTGGTATAGGACTCCTCAGCAGTTCGCATCCACGACCCTACTCACCAGCGACCGAACCCAGGACCTTCAGGTCCCACCACCACCACGTTACCATTGAGCCACTGAGTCGGCGGAATCTCATGGTCTATACTTCATACTTCTGTCAGTTCACGAAATAGCACGACCTACATCCAGTGTCATCGTTGGGTAACTGTCCTCATGTTCAACTTGATTGACCCCACTGGTCAGTTACTCAACCATGACATTGGATGTAGGTCGCGCTATTTCGTGAACTGACAGAAGTACAAAATATGGACCATTTGATCCCACCGACTCAGTGGTTCAATGATGACGTGCTGACCGCAGAACCTGAAGGTCCTGGATTCCGTCGCTGGTGGGTGGGGTCGTGGGTGCGAACTGCTGAGGAGTCCCACACTAGTTGGACGGAACAGCTATCCAGTGCTCCGAGGTTTCCAATGTTCCTCCAATTGATATCACTCCATGACGAATTCCAACCTACAATTGATTATCATTATTTCTACTGCTATTTTCACTTTGCAGTTTACTTTCCCATATATCAACGTGTTAGCGACAATCTTCAATTGAAATTCTCATGATGCTATATTCCGATTATTGATTATAATTAGTCACTGTGGTAGTAACGCATCACGAATTCACATGGTAGTCACGCAAAACCCTTGGTGATTGAAGTGAAATAAAATTCTGGTCACCAGTCGGACCTCGTAGCTCAGTTGGCAGAGCACCGGGCCGGTAACCCGGTGGTCGCTGGTTTGAATCCAGCCGCGGTCTGGATTTTCATCTCACTCTCAATCTCCCCCCAGTATAAATACCAGTCTGCCAAACTACGGCTATCTCAGGTAGTCAAATGATAATATAATTAGTATGATCATTTTTGACTTACTCACCTATTAGTCATCACGTTAACCTACTGCATACTTTCCTTATGCACAGCGTGATTGCGCAATCACTCTTTAACACTAGAACTGACCCACTATTTCACCCTAGAACATTTCGCTTTGTTGACCCAATGTTGACCTACTAGGCAATAACAAACCCACCTATTTGTTTGTTATTCACCACAAATATGACTGTACAACAGCTGAAAATGATTCAATGAAAAGAAAATTCATTATCAACAATCAATGAACTTCATGTCCAAAAAAGATACATTGATTATACCTTTAGAGTTTGTGATGAATGTATGAATCTAGTAATCCTGCTTCTTACTTTCAACAACACCCATCCTTCAACCAAATTCACTCTAGAATCAGAATTAAACTTAACTTTACATTTTCTTGGTGTTCAACTCCAAGGAAAAGACGGTCATTCACTTCGTAGATCAATCTACAGAAAGCCCATACTGATTTTTGATATTCAGTTCCACCCATTTGCCCGCCTGTGAAACGTGCCCACGAACACTATGCAGCCTGGCTGGCAAGGGGAGAACGGAAATGTATCTACAGAACACCTCGTGAATTCAAACCACCTAGCGCCTTTTGAGAACTCATTCAAAGTCCTCTAGAGGGTTCGATCAAGTAACTCGAAGGGAGTAAGATCAAGGCACTTGTCTATAGCTGAGGCGCTAGCCATCCAGATATTCAGACCGGAGTTATGCGTACAAAAAGGTACGCAAAACCTTCATCTTTGCCATGGCCAACATAAAACCTTGGCCGTCATAGATTCATCCTGTATTACACAATCACAGTTTTATTTTCACAGCCCTCCGAATATTTTCCTATTTTGCCACACATTCATCCTGTATTGTATGATTACACTTAGCTTCATAATTCATTGCTTACTTTCCCACTCAAAACCCAAATATGTATTAGTTATTTATTCAGTATATTTTGCCCCCTAATCATAAACAATTCCGGAACGTTTCGCTCACTGTAACACGGATGTACAGCTTAGTAAGTTACTTCGTAACTTCTTCGCTGCAATCCACGTCTTTTCTCTTCCTATAATATTTGTATATGTAAATAATTGTCTCCTAATATGAACTCAATCTGTTAACGAGCTGTTTTGATACTGATTTACAGCCTGGATTTGGGGACTATCACCGACGAGGAGAAACCGTAAGTTTGTGACCATGATCATATTTTAGCTTGACAAGCTTCTTAATCAAATGTTACTTCATTCAGTGTTTTCTTAGTCAAAGACGGAAGTTATAATACATTAGTAAGACGTTTTTTTCAGCCTCACATTCACCAAGTAGTGCAGGTATATTTCAGTAGAAAAAAGAGATTTATTCCAAAATTTTGAAGCCTATAAAGAAAGCTACACTATGAAAAACGTCTCTGGTCAAACATACTACTTCACGTGACTCAACAATGAATAACTTATTTTTAAACAGTGGTTCTAGAGTATATCCCATAAGGAAAACGCTCCGCCAGTTGGAAATGGATTTGTAAATGCTCAAAACTACAGCACATAGCTATTCTTAGGATACCTGTATGAGATTGTGAATTTTTGCGCTGGCTGACTGACTGAACTACCACGAACAAAATTACACTCGATTTTGTGTGAATTTCTGAATCAAGAACAGATGTTAGTGTAACACACCAGCTGCCCGTTTCACACTTATTCCTTCGATACTGCCATCATTAACACTATGCAGACGTAATAATAATGATTTCTTTTACAAATATTGTACGGAACGCGAATTCGTTGAAATATTCCATGCTGAAAATTCAATGCTGTGTCATACATGTTGTTTAGAATAAAGCGATCGTTATTATTATTGTTTTTAAATATACTGGTCATAAAATTCGCAGAGAAGTGTTAAAAATGTTAGTCTTGGTGAACTGAGACTGAGAACTAGTATACACCTTTGGAACAACACACTCGGATTTCATTTTATGGGGGAACAAAAGTCTTTGGAGTCAACTTTGATGAAAAAAGCTTCATCATTTCTAAAAAATTATCTCTATCCATATTTCTTGCATACAATTCGTAAATACTGATCGAGTAAGTCTTTCCACTAGCTTGACTGACTAATTATTATTACCATTATTATCCTTAGTCCCTTGGGTTCCTAATGGAACATAGGGCTTCAGTAGCACTTCTCCAGTGACCTCTGTTCTCTGAGATCTTTTGAACCTGGTTCCACCACAGCCCACAAGCTCTCATTTCCTCCTCACACGATCTCCTCCATGTCACCCTCGCCTCGGACGCCCAACTCGTCGCTTCCCATGGGGGTTCCACTCGAGCAACTGGCCTGACGCATGATGTCCCCAGTCGGCCTTCTCAGTGCATGCCCAATCCATCTCCACTTCCTTCTGCCTATTTGTTGCGTGATAGGTTCTTGGTTGGTTCGTTCCCAGAGCTCCTTGTTGCTTATTCTTTCTGGCCATCTGATCTTCAGTAACGAGCGTAAGCAGTTGTTGATGAAGACTAACTAATTAACTAACCACTTATTCGCCCTATTCATGATGCGACTCGTCTTGAATTGGGACGAGTAGACATGACTAGGCTATACAACTCAGCAACAGTGCACTAACTTATACTCCAGACAAAGAGTTACAGTCAGTGTATGAAGGCCAATAACACGGTTCAAGTAAACGGGACAGGCTCCATCCATCTATTCATGCAAATAAACACAGGACCAGACATTAACGCCTAACGGTCCGAGTTGCCACACCTCATATCACCACATGAAGCAAAAGGGCAGTGAAGTGGAAGATGAAGAAAAGAAAATTCAGTCAAGAGGAACAAACTACTGAAGGAGAGAAAGGAAGAATGAGAAAATGGTGAGACTTGGTATAGCGTCGTTAAGATGAGAATAATGTGTGCATACATCTGCGCCACAGACTCCGGTTCTGAACGATATCTCATAGAGTCTCCAACCACTGGTTCATCTTGTCACGCGGACCACAACCGGCTAGTTTGCATCACCCTACGTGGCTCAAACCAATATTCAAACACTTCATACACTGATACCATGTGTTTGTCTGGCCGCCTCGAGCCTTTTACAAGCCTGAACCTACTTCGGCCAACATTGTGTGAAGAGGCGATCGATGACTAGGTGTACGTAACACGTGTCCCAATCATCTTAGTCGATGTAGGTTCACAACTGTGTCAACTGACCTACCTCTTCTACCTAAAACTCTACACCTGACTTCTGATTTACTCACGCGGTGACACCACGGAATACGGACTATACTACGGAGGGAGTGGTGGTGAAACACCTAAAACCTTCTCATGTCTTCTACCTTTAATGGGCATGTTCTATAGCCGTACAGCAGAAAAGAACTGACTGTTGTGCAGTATACACAACGGGGCAGGCTTCAGACTAGTGATTCGCTGGTTGAAAATTGAGTGCCAAAACTGATGGCCCACAAGTCTAACTTCAGTAGGTAGCTAGTTGGATGAAATGTGAGAGATTGCGTAACCTTCACTTAACATTGCTATAGATTAAAACACTCGGTGTTGAAGATGGAAGTTACACCTGATTGACAGTATGAGAATGCTCAACCCACTGCAGAAAAACAGTCTACTGTACCAAAGTTATTATCCAAGAGTGATTTTTCGCCTTGTCAAACATTAGGAAATATGGATTGACAAGAAGCGGTTTAAACTGAAATCAGCATTCTAAGTCATCAGCCACTAAAGTAGAAGTTTTAGACTTTAGCCCTGTTTCGTGTTGCGGTGTGGGCAAGAAAAAAACTTTTTTTCTTTAGATGACCAATCACAATGAGTATCCGAATTCTGATTTAGTGGCTTCATATTATGGGCACAAACTGCATATGAATGGCGTTTCTTTTTGTCAAACAGACAACACAACAGCAAATGTTAAACGAAAGTAACTAGACGTGATACCTACCTAATAAACTAAATGATATTTACAAAACCCATCAGTCACTTTTAAATGGTATTTAGATCGAATTCCACGACCTATGGTTATTTGTCAACTCGACATTACATGTCGATGATTATCGCTGAGTATATCAGATAAAATTATGTGGATTATGAGAATAATCATTATTCGGTAATCATAAAACTATATTCAAATTGACTGAACTTACTGTAACTGAGGTACTGGGATCGCACCATCTCGATCCTGTAACGGAGTGGATAAATTGATTGGTGTGCATGGCGTTCTACCAGGAATACTGATAGGATCATCAGATCCATGTAAGCTGAGATTGATTGAACTTCCAGGAATAAGTGATGGAGGTTTTTGCTGTAGATTTGAATCTCCATGCAGGGGTAGATTACCTAACAGACTCCCGATACTGGCTACACTACCATGTTGATTAGATAAAGGGCTATATACGAAAAGGAGAAACAAATACTATTAAAGTACACACAGTCATAAAATTTATTGACCTACCTCTTCAATCAAGAAAACACGAATATACTTGGTACAATGAGCCACAAAAACTATGTAAACTCAGTTGTCATAGGAAAAAATAGTGATTAGCTGAAGTGACTAGAAGCATAGATCCCAAATTCACATTCATTAAAGAAAGAACTATCAGTGATCAGATCAATCTGTTACATCCACTCTTATGAATACCGACTACTAACTAAAAGGTAATAACAGCAAGTCAAAGCTTTTTGGTTAAGTAAGTCAATATCAACATGCGACTTGGCGTTACTGCGTAACCATCAAAGTTAGTATACCTCACATCAATACATCAAAACAGAGATAGAGAGACAAGACAGAAACTACTCAAAGTCATGAAAAAAAGAGGGTAATAAGGAACAAAACAGTAATGAAATTCGGCATAACGATTAAGACGAAAATAATATGTGGATGCATCTGCATCGCTGAAGTCTATTCTAAGCCATATCATCTAGAATCTCCAAATACCGATTTCGTATGCTATGTGGATCCAGACCAGGAAGTTTACATTTCCCTATACGGCCCAGACCAGTTGCTGAGTCACCTCATTTCTAATCTATATATAGTTTAGGAGGGACAATCGGCATAGATTCAAATATTCGAGGAAATCTACGAGAGCACTAATGTCAAGAAAATATAGTTTATTTATCATTAATTTAGGGAGTTATACATGTATTTGGAAATCTAAAAGTTTTATGAAGCTATTTTTGTGATAAATGGAATTTTATAACCAGATTCAGACATCAGTCGGTCTATTTGATTACTAAATTGCGATAAGACTTCTCAACACTTGTCCTGTATGATCAAGGAGACAATGTTATCTCATGAAGAATTGCAATTGAATTTAACAGCTACAACCGGGGACATCAATAATCCCTTTACTTACTAATGATGTAGAAGTACAAAGAACCACTGAACCAATATAGTGAAAGAAGAAACAAAATTCGGTCAGCAACCACGAGCACGATAACGCAGTAGGTATCACCGCAAGAGTAACGCAGAAGTGGGGTGCAGAGTTTTAGGGAGGAGAGGTAAGACAGTTGATGCTGTTGTGAACCTTCATCAACTAAGATGGCTGGGACATGTGTTACGTCTGTCTAGCCAATGTCTGTCTCGTCTCACAATATCGGCCAAAATAGGTTCGGGCTGGAGAAGGGTTCGTGGTGGCCAGATCAAAATATGGCATCAATGCATGAAGACCTTGACTTTCGGTTTCAGTCATGTCGGCCGATGCAGACTAGCCGGTTGGGATTTGGGGGACAAGAGAGACCATTGGTTGGAAACTCTAGGTGATGACTAGGCTTGGAACCGACATCAGTGGCGTCTGCGCCATTTCGGCCGGTTTCCAACCATGTTACCAAGACAAATCAACCACTGATTCTAACCATCTCGGAGATCTTCGTCAGCCAGTCACTCTACATTTCACCCTGCCTACCATTGGGTGTAGTCTACCTGGTGAATGCTCTCGTGGACTGTTAGTAGGCTGTCTACTTTCTCTGCATACCCTAATGTGAATGCTTTCGGTCGTCTTACTCTTTGTTCATCCGTTCTGCCGTTTAGCCCGGTTGCCGACCTTTGGCCATTGTCTGTACATCAATAACGATAATGGTAATAACTTATGCCTGAATTTTCAGTTACATATGATTTTTTCAGATACAGCTATTACATTTAATAGTCGAGACACCTCGATAATTTTTCCAAAACTTTTTTGCCTCCCGAGAGCATCCACATCTCTCTTGAGTAGTGGATGACCTTCTAGTTGGATACCTCTAGGTGTGGTCTGACATTGGTTTTAAGTGATGTGAAGAGTAGCTTTGAATTCAGCGCCCCACGCTGCTGCCCTTGAAAGCTGACGATGGTGTTCCCCTTTGCTTCCATTTCCTCATAGTTGACGCCAGTATCCGATGTGTCACAGAAGTTTGGTCCTAGGTGCTTTTCTGCAACTACCCTGGTGGTTCCACACTTTTTCGAGGGCTTAACTGGTCTTCTTCGATTTGGATATGCAAATATACATCGCCTTGCACTTCTGCCGGTTAAAGCTTAAACCAGGAACGGCCGGCTAGGACTCCAGATGCGGCAGATCATCCTTCGGTATCCTAGGGTTCTCTTCCCCACCTAATGTCCTCCATATTTTGATTTCGCTGGCTAACAGGAGCGTAGAAGAGAAGATCCTGGCTGGAGGGTTATTCATGAAACGTAGAAACAGGAGTGGTCAAGGGATTCCTCCATGAGAAACTTTTTTTCCTGCACCCCACCAAGCTGATCGAATTCTGTTTACTTTAACACGAAATTCTCTGTCCCTTAGGTATGCTCTACACCATGTTACGTGTGATTCAGTGATACTCGTTTCTGAAAGCTTAATGAGCATGGTGCAGCGTAGGGCGCCACTGAAAGCTTTGGCTAAGTTCAGAAAGATAACGTGGACTGGTTGCTTGTTGTCCCATCTGGTGGTCCAGTCATTCCAAGCGGTCATCAGGTTTATGGCATATGACCGCTTGGTCCCAACGTCATGTTGGGTGAGATAAGCGTTGTTGTTTCTGTTTAGGCCGCCCCAAACAACATCTGCAGGCAGGCTTTCCAGTACCTTGTAAAGTATGGGAATGAACCCTATCTGTCCATAATTGTGCGGGTTCTCTCGGTCCCCTCCCCAGAAGATTGGTGAAAAGCTGGCACGCTTCCGCCGTTTGAGAAGGTGACTTGCTTCCAGATCGTCTACGGGCAGATCCCGTTGGGGGCATGCTTAGCGCTTCGACGCAATTTCGTGGGACCACTGATCTTACGTTGCTGCAGCCGGGGGACTTCCTCATTCTGAGCAGTTCGAAAAAGTCTACGTTCACCAGCTCTGCATCAAAGCCCCCAAATTTCGCTACGCTGCTGAGCGTTGATGGCAGACGCTTCATTGTACTGACCTTCTTGTCAAAGCGGCTACTCTACAATTCCACCATCTCACCACCATCCAGAGGCTCTTTGCTTGGTCTGGTGATCGGGTATGAGTCATCACTCATAGGCTTTTCAGGTAGCAGATCAGTTGTTTGGCCAATTAACTCCAGTATTTGTATCGATCGTTACGAACACTGACATTACACAAGCTGCGTAACTTCTGATGGCTTAGAAAGTCCGATTCCCTATGTGATGTGCACCCCCAATACTGTGCCTTCTTTTTTCTCCCGATTCGCCTTCGGGTTGCGTGAGTAACCTAAGACCATTTGAGAGCCTATCGTCTGGTTAATTTCGAAATATTCCTTCAGGTGGGGCCCTAGATAATGTCCTAAGTATGTATCGAGTGTTTATCTGCCGATAGACAGTGGTATTTTCATGGCCATGAAGTTTTCAGTTCACCGTTGATGACCTGGTAGTCCGCCTTTTGGTAACTGTAAACCGCTTTTGGGTCGACTGCTAGTAGTTTCTCCCTGGTTATCAAAGAAAGTTGCACCATAGTGTGAACGATTTTGCCCGGAGATGGGTGGCATGGATGTCGTCCACCAAAAGAACATCGTCTGTTAGAACGTGGTCAAGTCTTGACCTTTTTCCACTTAGTCCCTCTCGAGTATCTTTATTATTCCTGATGACATGTCTTGGAAGTCTGTGTTCAAAAGACTTATGTCTGTAGTCAACTTCCGGTTTCGGGTTAAGCGCAGGTGTGTTGAGGTCTGCGGTGAGGACTACTTGGTCCTAGGCTGCCAAAGTAGGTGTCGAAACCTCATTAAGAAACTGTGCCTTATGCTCTGTTATGCATAGAGAAGGCCTGCATGCCACACCCAATAGGTACTCTGGTTTATTGTGAGGTAGCATCACAAGGAGTCTCGTAGTTGACCAAACACATTATCGGTTGCCTGCCCGAGGTTTGGGTGTGCGCTAATGTATATGGCCACTCCTTCTGCTCCTTTGAGCTGCCGGTCCTCCTGGAACGAGGTCATGCTAGGTGAAGACACTTCCTGCTCCAAGGTGTCTGAGGACAGCCGTGTCTCCGCCACGAAAAATACATCTTCACGCAGATGACAGCACATTTTTCTCATTCCCAGCGCTTTACGTCTAGGACCCCATGTTGTTGTAGCAGCATGTCACGAGCCAACATTTTGGGAATGGCGCTGTACAGTAACTCGTGTGGAGGTTAGTGTAATGTTCAATTGGGTTCTAACCACCAGTCCCTACTGGACTGGCAAGCCTCCATTTTTCGGTCCCTCGTGGCATCCCGGTGTTGGTGCGAGGGTTTCATTCTTTTGTGACTAGTGTCGTCTGCAGTGTTTTGGAGGTTACCTCCTATCTTTCAGTGTAGCTGACCGTGGTTTACTTTTACGGCATCGCATAGCACCTTCTGCTTGATCTTTTACGTAGTGCCTTGCAGTGGGGGTTTCTGTCTGTGAGCCCTTGGAGCCGAAATGTATGGCAAGCAACCCCTGTAAAGAGATGCTGTGCAGGTGAGTGCGTCTTGGTAATCTACTTACTCTGCCGCCAGGCAAATTTTCTAGTCTCACCTTTCCCACCGGCCACCTCCGCTACTTGGCGTTATGGAGGTAATGATCACATTTTGTGGACCTTCTCGTCAGTTCAGGTATTCCAGGTACCACCACGGTTGCAGCTTTGTGCATATCACTAAGTTCAAAGTTTCTGTCCGCCTCTCTGGTGACCCATGATCTATCTGGCATCCTCATGACATAGGGGCTTGGGGTGTCCGGTTAATGTGGCAGCAGCAGTGCGTTTTACAACTGGTCCACTGTCGTCGGTGATATTCCGGAGAGATGGTAGCCTATCTTGAAGTGCCCTACTTCTTCGAGAGAGCCGACGCAGGCTGGCTGTAATTGGTTCTACCCATAGGTCCTCGTAGAAGTCATTTCATTTGTTCTTTTAAGACCGCTATCTCTTTTCCAAGGGCGAGTCTGTTGGTGTAGGGCCATTGAACAGAATGATGGAGTCCGTTTTCCTGTCACGTGGGCGCAGCGTGTTGGGTTTGGTAGCCGATGGTTTTGGTTTGCCGTATCCCGTATTTGCTTCCGTCCACTTGCCCTTGACAACCTCTCTGCTCAGTCTGTTCAGTTTCCTTGGGTCGCCTGGGCTGTATCAATGCGAGGAATGAAGATTTCATTGGTTCTCCACTTTGAGGGGCAAGTGGTGGTTGCCTAGCAATTTCCTTCATTAATTTAACCTCTTATTCTTTGCTTATTAAATGAACTTTCTACCTGAATGCTTTTTTGCACACAACGTGTTTCCAGATTTGTTTTTTGTTAGCACACGTGGGTACTGGCACACAGTAGTTTACGTAAGGCCGGCCAAGTACAAGGCAATAGTAACGCAAGATCCGCATTACAAATGTTTCCAGCCACCTTAATTCAGTAAACTATGAAATTCGCTGTGTGCTAAAAACAGGCGACTTCAGGTGTGAAGCACAGCTGCTGGACGAATTACCTCAGGCATGTGAACTGACTTTCCTCAGACACAGTGATCAGAGATCAAAGGTGAAAAAATTTATCCCGAAAGATGGTTTCGTCCCGTCTAGTGCTGCATCCTGACATGTCGTGAAGTTGACGAGGTTTCAGTGACTAAACGTTTTGAGAAAGCCGTAGATAAATGAAACAAAATCACCAAATCATAGACCAGCGACCACAGGGTATTGCGGCTGCTAATTTCGTGAATGTACCAGAATAACTAGATAATTTAAAGTTGCTACAGCCGGGCATCACGTAAATATTTGTGATATAAATGGAACGGTTTTTATCCAAGTTTTTGGGCTGCCTATGTAATCATTTGGGAATATGAAGCTCAAAATGCACGGGGGATACCGATGAAGGTATACTTTTATCAAGGTGGTGTAGCCATAACTGTAATACCTCCTCATTTCTTAGTAAAGCTACATCTACCTTGAAGGAGAATTTTGAAGCCATTCGGAGAAAACAAATCGTCATCATGATTGCTACTTCAACGAGTTTCTTGCCATGTAACTACCCCAGAATCACGTGACATAATGGAGGATAAGCAGTATTGTAGATGACCCACTTTTACCTGCAACAGCCTGGAGTTCCTGCTTGGAATTCGTAGAACAGTCACGTAAAATAGAGTTGTTCACCTCAAAACACGTTTCAGTTCCTCGTTTTATTTGATGAAAGTATCGAAACTGGTTGCGGACACTTGAAAAATGTGCGTGGGTGAACAATCCGACTCGACGACAACAAAACGCTTGAAGCAAACGAAAACGTGGGGGAAAATGATGGAATATGTGGGACGAAAAACTCAGTGACCTAGATATTTTATCGGGCAGATGATGAATGCACACATTGGATAGGTCTAAACAGTCTGTCTACCTGATTGAAGAGATGGCTAGTGTCCATTAGCTCGGGTGAGAGTGTAGGCATGCAGACTGTAATACATGCGATAATGGTGGGACTTTTCAAGCCTCAGGACTGACCAACAATAGTGTAGGAGTCACAGTGAGTAATGACTTAAGAACCGCGGAACGCTTTATATTGAAAGCAGTTCAAAGTTTTGGAAACCTTTTGCCAGTACTCAGAAATTTTACTGGAATGAGTAACAATGTATTCACCAACTTATAGATATTCTTAGCAAGATTCAAACTAGAAAACCTGTGTCTATAGGTGACTCAGGCCCTCTAAGAACAGTTAAAAGGCAGCTTCTGGCACAATTTCAAGAATAACTAACTTGGTCGATGACTAGTGACCTAAGTGGCTAAATTTCTCCTCCTTAAAACTAGATGAGGGGATGGCTAGCCAGGGCATTCGGGACTTAAGGAAGTGATTTTGTCTCCGACATATGCTTTTCCCTTCCACCAGGCTTACGCAGATAAAATATAAATCGGTAGAGTGAAAAGCTGAAATACGGATGTTATCTCCGCAGAGTTCTGGTCCATGTTCAACTCTCCGAACCGACCTCTAGAAGAAATGGTATCCGCTTTATGGATTGATATATGCAAGAGAGGGCTGAGATGCATGGAGGTTACATAGGAAGGCATATATGCCCTCATTCCTCCTATCACTGTCTTAGAAACCCGAATCATGTTGTCTGAATCAAATGCATGTCAGTTTGTTGAATGTTATTTGTCTGTTAAATAGAAAATAAAGCGCGGCATCCGACATATGCGCTGCAGCTGTAATGTATGGTTTTGCGTGGACGTTATTGTATTCTTGATTTTATCCCTAGTAAGTTGACGCTTGGTGATTATAACCTTGAAATCGATTAAGCGTTATGAGGCCAGGATTCAAATGTAGAATCTCACTTTTTTTCGTCGTGTTTTAAATGTGCGTATTTGTCAATTAACTAATTAAAGTGACACTTAAGTGTCTAAAGGGCACTTTAGCTTGAACTATAACCCTTTTTATTTTTCGAGTTGAGATAAAGTGTGACAGGCTTATTTAGGCCTAGGACGGCTAAGATGTGACTTAAATTTAGCCATAGTCCTCGGAAGAAAAGCAAACAAACAAACACTCCCTACAAATCTAAACAACACCCAACCGCCCGTCGGTCTAACCAGAGCTACAGCAGTCGAGTGGGTAGACCTACTGCATTGGAATCCACCAAATACCTGGAACCGTTCCGCAAGACCTTGAAGCGAGCGCGAAGAAATCAATTGGTTTACACTAGCTCGTTAAAAGATATTGGATATTAGAAGTGTACAAATTGTCTGCAAATTGGATCGCCATCAATATGTACACATATCAAGTGAATTACTATTCAAAATTCTCTCGGAAAAGTAGTTTTTTGGTGTTTTTTCCGATAGGCATATGACCTGGGTTGATTCCCTATATTAGAATTCAGAATCGATCCAATATAAAGCCCGAAATCCTTCTCGTACTACATCTGACACTTTTGAAAGGAAATGAGGGAAAATTGATCTTACTGAATAAAGCCAATGGTAAACTATGTACTACAGGTTTTTATCAGAATTTAAGATGCATGAACTACATGATTTTCGCATTGCCAAAGATAAAAGTTTGACTAAAACGATGAAAAGAGCTGTCATGCTAAACCATTGACTTAGTGTCTATAAAGAGCTTCCACTCTCTACATTTCTATTGAATTTTTTCATGAAAGCTAGTATGGAGGTCTTCCATCGTCGTCTAACCGTACAAAATTTGATCTTATCACACGAGTCTCCCTGGTAAACCCAGAGTACTCAGATGGCATGGTGGTCTTAGGTGAATTTGCTGACAAGAGGCAGTTTTCTGAACATCTTGAGTAGTGATTTCAAAATGTCTAGGATATGTTTCTCACCACCCAAATGCAAATCGTTGCTACGAAACCGGTTTTTGCTGGTGTCTTGTTTGACGATATTAAATACTACTTTCATGTCAAGAAATATAGCTAGTGCCGGGTGCTATTAAGTATTGTCTCACCAACCATTAATCGAGATCCTGAAAGTGTCACCTAAATGTTTTTCTATCTGACTTACCCTACCCACTTATACATTGAAATCACTATCTACTACAACCATGTCTGAGCCCTTTGTTTTCACTAGGAGGTTAGATAGTTTTCAGTAGATCGCATCCTTCACTGCATCCACAAACATTGGTGGAAAACAGGCACCGATGAGTTTCACTATTTCCTTCAGTCCTTACTGTACTGTTCAGTTGAGCAGCGCACAGGCAGTTTTCAACTGGGATCCAGTCAAGCAATACAGTTTCTGTCTTAGGACTTAATGCTAAACCTGCGATTGCAAAACCCCAAGAACTAGCCATGGTATCAAAAGAAACTCGGGAAGTGAATTTCGCAGACTCACCATAATAACCGGCTGATGCTAACTGAATTACTGCACTTAAGCTTTGTATGTGTCTCACAAATTCAAAACATCCGTAGCTTGAGAAACAGAATATTTAGGCTAGTGAAACTTGATTTTTGACTTACTGGAGAGTCCGGACATTGAAAGCCCCAATATGTGGTTTGGAATGAGTTTTCAAAAAACTAGGGATGTTGGTCTGTGAACTCAGTTCGTTGTCAAGAGCTGAAAGCTGAAAAAAAACATTGCTAAGGAACATTAACCAGTATACGTAGAGAAAAGTTAAAAAGCGAGGATGTGAGAAGTTGATAGTAGTTTGAAGGAACTCAAGTACTGATATAGTTGTAAAGGTAGATGCTGCTTCTTGACTGCCTATCCCATGGAAGTCTTTTTCTAATTGATGTACTCGAAAAAGATATGTTAGTCTTAGTAGTGTTTGACTGCAGCGTCGAATAGATGGCTGCTTAAGGCCGGCGGCACAACTTCCTTTTGTAAGTTTGAAAATTTAGTGTTTTTTCCAGTCTAACTTCAAACCCAAACTGTCAGCACTGAAAGATCACCGAATATTAGTGTGCTATTATGGGTTCCTGCTGTTTTACCCCTAACACCTCATTCCGGTTGAATCAGCGGTCCATACTGTTACGGCGGAGAAAGTCAGCACTGGTGCTTAGAAGAGGACCTAGTTTCTGGTTTTGTTTCCCTTGGTAACTTTGTTCTCAGCTCTTACACCTTGAAAGCTAGCTTTCAGTTATTCCAACTCTTGTAACTCAGTGCCTAATTTAATACTTAAACTCATTTTCAAACCTTGACGAGTATCACAAGTATCTCCTATCACAGCTCTTAAACCAATATAAATATTTTCATTCTTTCCCTCAGCACTTCTAACTCTGAACAAGTTTTAAGGTGTCCTACCTATAATAAGATTGGCAAGAATATTCTAAGCTTTTATTTTTTATCATTAGAACACAAACCTGATACATCAAGGGCAATAAAAAATGAAACACAATAATATGACAATATTGTAAAGACGTAAATTAGAGGGAAGTGGGTAAAAAGAAACAGAATGATTAGTAAGGCAGTCTAATAAGATACATCCAGAAAAGTCATTCATTACTTGCAGCGACAGAAAATAAAAGGAAGCTATTGCATGACCGCCACTGGTTTCGATTCTGAGCCAAATCTGATAACGTCTCAAGTCATTGAGTTGCATGGTCTCTCGGACCCCACCCAGGGAGTCATGGTGCACCAACAGATGCTAATCCGATACAACTATCCTTCATCCCATGGCGCCACATCATGTACTGATCACCCTTCAGCTTCTTTCATTAAGTTCCAGACCCAAGGCTAGCAAACTGAACGGTTTGCAAACCGTTGAGATGGCATGCATAATACATCTCCAAGCCACTGAAGCCGACATTTCCAGATAACTTCACTTATTGAATGACGATCTCCATCATGCCCAAACTCACGCTGTCGTACTTCAGAATTACTTACTTAGTGTTGGCACCAGATACAAGCAATCATACAGAGACAAAGACGATCTAGCACAGAGTCGTCGCACATCCTGAGCTCGGTGAGGCCATGTTTCACAGGTGTAGAGCAGAACTGCTCGCATCGATTCTTTGTGAACCCGACCTTTTTCTGTCAGACTAATGTCGCCACGGCACCAAAGGTGGCTCAGACTGGCACATGCTACTCTGGTTTTCGGTATGCCGTTAGAAATTTCACCATTCACCTCCATCAGCACTCAAACAACGACTTAGGTACAAGAACTTCTGGACTACCTTCAACAGCTCACCACCAAGGGTGAGCACAGATACAAGATCCTGCCAATCTTGCAAAAGTACTTGATACTTCGATGGTGCAAAGCACATACTGTACTTATGGACACGACGTAAATTAACCGGTAACCAGTTTCCTGCAGATTGGTAACTTCAGATGGGTTCAGTTTTTCGATTCTGCTAATGTCATCTTTGATTTGTGGGGATAGGGGAATAGATAAACTTTTAGTCCTCTGTTTGATTTATTTAAGAACCCTCTGTCAAGTAAATCCGTTTGTTTTATCTGTAACTAGGTTGGAAAAGCTAATCACCCGACTATTTTTTAGGGTTGAGAAGGTTTATGCTTGACTATTTTTGTCTCGGCTTGTGCTTCCTCAGTGAACAACACGTATAGTATTATCAGTCATCACTTGAGCTCTTATTTTATGTAATGTTCTGTGTTGGATTTTCTGTCCACTGTTTCTGAGAGTTTTTCACATGGTAGGTAAGTCAGTAGATGATAGGACGAATAAAGTAATTAAATATTTGATGTTTCGCCTTAATATTCTTTCTGAAGAATTTAATATCTTCAACCCTCTTAGCTGCTTTCAGGTTTAGGTTTTATCACAAATTGAGAATCATGCAAACATTCTTTTGGCTTAGTATGATGTTCAGTCTGTAACTAAATGTGAATAAAAATTTGTCTGAACAATCGAAGATACGACGCATTCGGTTTAATTGATACTGCGACCCATGTGCCTAGTGTGTATTTAAATACTAGGTAGTCAGCTTTGAGCTATTTCACAGGTTCAAGCCGCGCTGCACCTTATTAGGCTTGAATAGTAAGGTGCTATTTCTTATGTCTCATAGTGGTTGGCATTGGACTTTGGGGGGTTTCTTACAGGTTGCATTTTAGCTTTGTTGGATTGAACATTTGTTTCATCTAGCGTCCCACTGGCTCCCACGCCGTTCACTGTTCGCTGCCCTGTGACTAGTTGAAAGAAGCAGCGGAAATGTGGTCAGTTTGATATGGAGCTGTGGGATGAAGGATAGTTGTGTTACGTTGGCATCTCTGGGGGGCCACGAATCCGTGGATAAGGTCCGGAAGATTACACAACTCAATAACTTAAGACAATAGCTAATATAACTTACGATTGAAACCAGTGGTGATCATGCTGCAGCTTTCTTGTTCCTTGCATTACTCAAAAGTAACACGGAAGTAGTGAGTGCTTCTTTGGATATATACTTAAGATTCGCTCTTTAATAACCCATTTCTCCAATTTTCCTTTTTTCTCCCGTATTTATCACTTTAATATCGTGGTGTTATATTGTTTTGGATGACTCTTTTGGTGCCTATGATGTACCGACTTTACCTTCTAAATAAATTATGGCACTTAATACACCATATATATTTCGGGAATGGATCTCACTTATTCTAATCCGTCCTCCATACCCTCACCCCATGTCAAACGTAGGCAAGAAAAGTAAGTCGATTGAAGTTGTGAACCTTAGTCGACTGAAATGGCTTGGACATGTACTACGCATGACAAGCCACCGCTTACTCGACATGCCATGCTAGGGCAAGTTAGGTGGAAAAGGATTACCACACCAAGATCTGGCACTAGTTAGTGAAGTCTCTAACTGTTCGTCTGAGCCATGGACGGAGATGTAGACTACCATGTCAGGGCCGCCGAAACGAAGAAAATCAGTGGATGAGGACTGTTGGTGACATGGTCGGGAATCGATCACAATGACGCAGATTTATTCACTCTGACGTTTTCTAAAGCTTGAATATTTGCACTAACCATTATCTTTGAATTGTTTATTCATATCTGACCATGAATTTATGTGTCGAATTTGTGTCTGTGTGTGAAGATAGTAAGAAGCGATTTCTGCAGTAACTTTAGACAGCATTTGAACTAGGATATTCTTGTTTATTTGACGTCAAAGTGACTGATAAAAATGACGGTCATATAGAGCGGTAAAGAAGTGACATGGTTTTGCATCTTTTTATCGCGTGTAAGTGATTTCTGATTGAGATGAGATAACAAATTAGGTCGTTTTATTCTTGGGTGCTGCAGTGTAAGACTGTTGATGCTAAATATCCAAAGTCAGAAGTATATCTGAGGGAATTCTTATTTCACTGACAAAAAACCGAAGACCTAGAATATCAATAACTAATAGTTACTAATTATGTTACTGTAATTTATGAACGAAGTAGGTTGGTGTCAATGTGCGAATTCACTAATTAGACATTGAGCCCACTTGTATAACAACTGATAATGCTACCTGGTTACCTCGATCTTAATAGGTGGAGCAGAATTGGAACTACTCACGTGATGGTTTTGATCCAGTTACTTAAAACAGTAAGTCACAGCTCCACAAAGTCAAATGTGTAGACTAGAGGGCTACATCTTAACAAATAGGGTAACTTATCTATCCAGTACGGGTTTGTGTACAAGATTATAAACCTCACAATATGGATGCATGGTATTATGTAGCGACCCTGGTCTTAGCGGATGAATAGTGATTTGAACTCAAATACGATTACATGAAAGTCAAGTGCTTAAACCAATGAACCACAGATCTTTTATGTGCTGCAGTATTTTCAGATATTCGAAGTTAGAGTACGCAGCGTTTTTATCTTTCCACTCTATACTTTGTGCGTTGGCCTGCTTGAAATGGCGAGGTAGAGTTTTAGAAAGTTAACTTATAGGTGCGCTCAATTTTAGTACTACATTCAACCTTTTCAGTCACCATTTTCTACGATCATGTTTATTTCTGAGACAAGTGTTCTAAAATTTTATCGTGCTCTTAAAAATCTTTTGAATTCACACAGTACGAGTTAAACTTTACTATCATGATTTATGCAAAGATACATGACATCTCTATTTCATTCAGCTTCTTCGCTAGTATTCATGTTTTCACATGAATGGTTTGATGTCTTATATCCTCTGTCTTACAGTAATTAGACCTGCTGGTGGTCCTACTTAGTAAAGATAATGGCAAAAATTAATAAACTCTAAACAATAAAGGAATAGGTTTGAGAATGTTCGACATGTTTTCTGGATATGTTAAATATAAGGTGATATTCCAAAACTAGTCATAACTTTGGCTTGAAGTAGCTATCAAGAGTAAATTAGTCATCTACATTAATATTTTAATTTTACTCCGTGTTTACTTGTGTTTCGATTGACTAGTTATCATACGTTTTGTAAGTCTCAACCCCCTTACAAAACTCAAAATAGAGCTTCATTCATATTTCATACGGGTCGATCATACTTTTTTATTACAGAAAAACATAAGAATCAGAATGTGATTGGTCACTTCTAGTATCCAACTGCTACACTGAACATCAGCAAAGGATAACTTAATCTCAGTTCAAATTCCTCTAAGTTCAATCCTTTTGTCATTGTTTTAGTCCTCCGTTGGTAACATTTAGGAGAAATCCCTCCTTTCAGAATAGTCTCTGTCTTTGTGAAACGACAGTAGACAATGCTAAGTAATTGCACTTACTCGTCAATTAACGTTCACTTACCATCCTCTCAAATTTTATCGGAGAAGTTTCAGATTGTTTTGCCTCCAGCCGCCACTGCGTTGCCTACTATCCAGTCGGACCCTGAATGGAACATTGAGATAGGCCTCCTAACACTTACAGAAGTCGTGAAAGCTGTAGGTAACTTGAAACGAGGATGGGCAACAGAACCAGACGGACTAACTCCTGAAGTATACTAGGATGGTGGTAGAGTGCTCTTAGTCAGGTTAACGGAAGTGTTAACTAGTATATGGGAATCAAATACGATCCCCTCTGACTGGTCTAAATCACTGAATATTTCAGTCTTCAAGAAAGGCGGAAAGTCTTCATGTGATAACCCCAGGCTGACGAACATAGTGTATAAAATTCTAGGTTCTGTAATTCTCCGACTTCTGAGTGGAGCTCGGGAACACCAAGCCCGAGAAAATCAGGCTGGCTATGGACCCGGCTGCAGGTGTATCGACCAAATATTCATCCTGCACCAGGTTCTAGAATACAGGCACGCTTACCGACGCCCGACAATAGCTGTGTTTCCCTACTTGAAGGCGGCATTCGACTCCGTTGATCGAGAAGTCTTATGGCAATGTCTGTCACTGAAAGGCGTGCCGAGTAAGTACATCACCTCATTGAAGGCTCTCTACTCGAACACTTGCGGGTGTGTTCGAGCCGGGGAGCCGTATCCATCGAATGGTGTCCGTCAACACTCCCTATTCTCTTCATTCTTATTCAATTTTATCATAGATATTCTTGTGGAGGTCTCCCTCTCGTCGCCTGATTACACAGAGGTTGACCTGATCTTGGGAGAATTTTCGTCAGACCTAGAATATGCAGGTGACAGTCCTGTTAGGTGAAGGCATTGACAAGATGCAGAGTCATTTGGACACTTTGAGTAGCAATTTGAGAATGTTTGGGATGCCTTTCCTACCACCCAAATGCAAATTGTTGCTCCAGCATTGGTGTTCAGCAGTGCCTCAGCTAACAATAGAGAGTGTAGAGGTTGAGTGTATTGATCACTTCACATGTCTGCGAAGTGGGATCAGCCCTGGTGCGTTGGTCAGTGGCCGATGAAATCTCTGCATTGATACAAAAGGCTCGACTGGCTTTTGCCAACTTACACCACCTATGACGCCGCCGTGATATCCGATTGTCTGTGAAGGGTCGCGTGTACTGCACCTGCACAGCAGTCCTCTCTCTTCTACTGAATGGCTGTGAAACATGGCCATTGAAGTTGGAAGACTTGAGAAGGCGTCAGATGTTTGACCACCGTCACCTTCGTAGTATAGGCCATATACCGTGGTGTCACTACCAGGTAAGTAACGCAAAGTCAAGTGTAAAGTTTTAGGGAGAAGAGGCAAGTCAGTTGACATGGTTGTGAACCTTCATCGACTGAGATGGCTGGCTGGGACACGTGTTACGTATGCCTAGTCGCCGTCTTCCTCGTCACACAATGTTGAGCGATGTAGGTTCAGGATGGAAAAAGGCTGGAGGCAGCCAGACTGAAACATGGCATCAATGTATGAAGTGGTTTGACTGTTGGTTTGAGTCATGTGGGGCGATGCAGACTAAGTGGTTGGGGTTGGTGGGACAAGAGAAATCAGTGGTTGGCGACTGATTCTAGACGATATGACTCAGAACCGAAGTCTGTGGCGCAGATGTATCAACACATTATCCTCATCTTAAAGACGCTATACAAAATCTCACCATTTTCTCATTCTTCCTTTCTCTCACTTAGTACTTTGTATTTCTCTTGACTGAGTTTTCTTTTCTTTATCTTTCACTTCACTGCCTTTTCACTTACTGTGGTGATATGAGGTGTGGCAACTCGGACTGTTACACATTAATACCTGGTCCTATGTTGATTTGGATGGATAATGGTCCTCATATCAGTCAAATGAAATCGTTGGGAATCATTTGTTCTAAATGGGATTAACAGTGACTTTGAAGTATTTATACATGACAATGCTCTTAACAAGTTTGTAGAAGAACTGCTGTACTATAACCCTATAAGCTGTACATAAAACCGGATTGATATTGCTTTCAAAAAATGGAACTACATGCTAGAAAAACTCTCCATATAGGACGTTTAGTTGAGGCAAGTAGACAAAATCAACGTCAAACTTTGCATACAAGTACACTGGCTCAAGTTACCACACTTCACAGTATTATACAAACAACAGATGGGTAGAAAAATACTGATATCAAAGTAAACAGAATTGTGTGAGATAAGAAGCAATTTGAAGATAACAGTAAGTGCAAATATTTAAAATTAAGATATCAAGGAGTGAATACATTTGCGCTATTGTGACCGATTTTCAGCCATGTCACTAAGAGATTTCAATCAGTTGCATGCTTTGGTAATTTGTCAGATACTATTTTGAACGAGTGTCAATTTTAATGTATACTTTATGTGTCGTTTTATCAGCTCTTATATTAAATATCTTTCTTATAGATTATTTGATACAGAATCGCTAAAAATATGGTGTAATTATCTGCTAAAACTATCATATTGTTATTGCCACTTGTCTTTCATATTTCTGGTGATTGTATAACAGTCACGTGAGATAATTGGATGGAATGGATGATGTACCATGCTGTTATTGTGCCTATGAAGTACCCTTCCGAGGAGTATCCTCAGAGAATCCAACTGGTCATTTGCTAACAGCTATTAGGAATTCTGGAGAAAAACAATTATTTGGTAAACCACTGGATACAGTATATCGATATGGATGTTTTGAAGTTTCACACAATAAGTTAGCCTTATATGGCATTTTGGGTCTATCAAATTGGGAAATCCTATTTGTGCCATGTTTAAATCTTAGTCAAGTAAATAACGAGGAGATAAATTCTATCCGGTTAGTTCATTTAAAGTATTTTCTGCTTAGTAATTTTTGTTGTTTTTCAGTAAATCAGTTAATCTACAAACTTCCAAGTTGAATAATTCTAATACTTATTGATGACTCTTTTCTAGAGGTGATTCCTGAAGTTCTAATGAAAAGTTGTGACCTGCAGGGTTAACCAAGTAGGATATGAGGACGGATACTCGTCGATGAGATTTAATGGAGGTCAAGCTATATAATGAACTGACAGAAGTAGAAAATAAAAACCATTAGACTCCCTACCTAGTGGCACAATGATAACGTGCTAGCCACAGAACCTAAATGTCCTGGGGTTATGGCTGCACACTGCTGAGGAGTCCCGTACTAGGACAAAACAGCTATCCAATGCTCCCAGGTTTCCAGTGTTTCTCCAACTGATGTTAGTTCATGATGAATACCATCTTGAAACCAGTTAGCATCAGCCGCACTTCGAATCAGCATATGAAAGGTCATAGCGACAAGAAGAAAGTCGAAAAGATACATATACGATATAGTCAACATTCGTAAAACGTCACAAGAGAAAATGGACGGTAAAAGCAAAAAACGAGCAGTAGTATAACAGCTAGGATGAAGATAAGACATGAATACATCTGCACCACTGGAACTAATAAAGAACCACATCACTTAGTCTTTAGCCAAGGACTTTAATTGTCAACTTGGCCCCATTCAGGAGGTCTACGTTTCCTTTACGCTAAGACACACAGTCATAAACTTCATAGAGTGACAGCGATTTTCCAGTTTGACCACTGTTAGTGTTTTTCCAGCCCAATCTTACTCCAGTTAACCTACAACGTCAGTGTAGACAGAAAGTCACTCTTTAAAACAGATATCCAGCCACCTGGGCCAATGAAGTTTCAGAATTTCACTCATTAACTTATCCCTTCTATGTAAAACTTTATGCCTAACATCTGCATTACTCATGTATTAGTTTACCGATAAGCAATCTATGCTACTAATTTTTTTTATTATTTGTCCCTTGGGTTCCCCCTAGTGGAACATGGGGATTCAGTAGCACGTCGCCATCTCACTCTCTTCTCTGCAGTCCTCTCAACCTGGCTACACGACTCCCCATAAACTTTCAAGTCTTCCTAACACCATCTCCTTAATGTCACCCTCGCTTTGCACGCCCAACTCGTCGTCTCCCGTTTCGGTTCCACTCAACCGCCTGGCCTGACCTGACCTGACGCCTGATGTCTCCAAACAGTCTTCCCAGTCTGTGTCCAATCCAATCCAATCCAATCCATCTCCACCTCCTTCTTCTACATATTTATTGGGCGATAGCTTGTTGGTTGGTTGGTTCATTGTGGGGCGAGCCAGAGTTCCTTGTTGCTTATTCTTATTATTCTCACCATCCATCTGATCTTCAGTATCGAGCGTGCGATGGCAGCAGCTATTCATGATGTATGTCTGCAGTTTATTCGAAATGCCTTTCGTAACGCACCAAGTCTCTCAACCATCACATAGAAGCACTGACTTACTTGACTGACATCAGTGTAAAACATCCAGATCTTGTCCACGCTTTATGCTGAGTGCACTACACTGCAGTGCAATGCAATGCAGCAGATCTCCACACACACACACACACACACACACACACACACACACACACACACACACACAGACATTTAAGATTAATGAAAGAAGGCCCGACTATCCTGCTGTCTTTCCGATCCTGTCTGGCTTTGACATCCTCATCTGTGCCGCCACCGTCGTCGCCTGTAGTTGAGATGATGCTGCCTAGACAAGTAGGTAGGTAGGTGGGTGGGTGGGTAAGTAGGTGAAAGAGACAACTCCGTTTACATTTCTACCGTTCATGGTGATTGGTGCTTGTTGTTGTTATCGTTGTTGTTGTTGTCGTCGTTGGTTGGGTATCTTCATCACCTCTGTCTTCTCTACGTTCACCTGAAGGAAGTCCCGTCTTCCTTCGCTGCCCTACCCTACCCTGCCTCGCCTCGCCTCGCCTCTCCTGCCAACTTGTTAATTTTCGCCTGAACATCTTCCAGTTTAGGCTACATAAGATATTACACATAAGTCATCATCGGCCGTGAAATCCAAATCTCCTTCTAGGCTCTTTCCATCGGTCAAACAGTGTATGCCCATCTCCTCGCTCCTCACAGTTGGTTCTTGTATGATCCAGTTCAGTTCAGTCGAGTCGACCACAATCAGGAAGATCATCGGTGACAGTAGGCGGCAACCTTGTCTTACTCCTTTCTGTCTTCACTTCAAAGGCATTACTTTGTGTTGTGAATCGCTTGGTATGCAGCGTCGTCATATAACTGTTGACTGAGGTTGACAAAAGTTTGTGGCACTAAAACCGTACCGTTGAAGCGGCTGCCTGAGATATTACTTCTCGGTGAACGCTACTCAAGGCCTTTTATGCTACTAATACTAGCCTGAAATTTTGGATCCTTTGGTTTAAGGGGTTGATTATCAGTCAGTGGGTTGCAGGATCCAACACCGCTTCGTCTACCGACGTTACAGCTGCTAGGTGTGACTTATCGCCTGCTACACAGATGTGCAGAAACCTGCAGAGTAAGTTCTAACTTCTTCGACTAACACTGCCGCTTCGTATTAACTAGGTTTCTTTCTCCCCTGTAAGATGCTTAAAATTAGGTAGTGTATGCATATAAAAATTTAATTATTGAAACTAGCGAAGACTGGGTTGCCTCTTTCTTCCTTTTTCTCGTATGTTTGTCCTTTTAACTCACGTAGTGTAGTAACAGCCTTACTGATGTAAAGAAAGAAAAGAAAAGAAGTGAATATTTTTAATAAATGAATGCATACACACATTTCAGACATTATTATATTAGCATGTTATATAAATATATAATGTGTACATGAGCTTTGCATTTCTATGCATAATGATTGATTTTAAAATGGGCCTTTCTGAAGTAGATTGGTCACTGTAGTAAGAAAACGAAAACAAACCGTCAACACTTTCACTTATATATATATATATATATATATATATATATATATATATATATATATATATATATATATATATATATATATATATATATATATATATATATTCAATTCATAAATCACTTCTTCAGTGTAATTCTTTATGCACAATGCTAATGATTTTCTTGTATTAATAAAGAATAAAGACCAATCTGTGTTTAACAATGCTGTGCACTTTATGAGTGATTAATCATTGTAACTCATATTATCATTCCTATCAGTTGTTTTACTGACTTATTATTATTCTTTACCTTAACTACTCATAAGTAGTACAAATACTAGTTTGCAAACTATTAACGCCTTTGATTGGTACTCATCAGTATAGCGTGTCTTAAATATACAAGGGATATGTGTTTTCGAATTGGATTCGAACTGGTCTTGTTGTAGATTATCTGACCGATACCTGTTGTTTTGTGGTGGTCAGGTATGTAGATAATAATGACTCAACTATCCATTCTTTTCCATCAGATCCTAATGTGTCAGGAAGGTTTGTTGGATAATGGTGGTAAAACAAAAAGCAGTTACTATTTGGCGTAAGTTAATACTCTGTGATGTGGTGTGGGGGTGAAGTAAAACTACTGGTTGGATGGGGAAGTGATAACAGTTAGGCGTTTAACGCCGATGACCGACAATAATAAACTGACGCTGCCTTCACGATGGGAAAAAGGGATTCTGAAAAATCGGCCCTAAAAATACCATACTCCTCCCTGACCCGCAGTCTTCCAGTTGTGTTGGTATACTTTTTTAAGTTGGATTTATGGAAAAAATACTTAAATTTCAAACTTCTGGGAAGACTGTGTGTGACCGACTGCAAGTGGATGTTCCATGGGCTCTGTGGTTATGCACCACTATTAATAGCCCTTTTCTTCAGGTACCTCAAGAAAAATCGCCAACCAAGACTCCTAGTGATGTGGCTGAAAATCGGTCACAACGGCACAAATGTATTCAATAATTGACGTCTTCTAAAGCTTGAATATTCATATTAACCATTAACTTCGAATTATCCCACACAACGTTCTCTACTTTGATATGAGTATTTTTCTACCCATCTGTTGTTTGTATGGTACTGTGAAGTGTGGTAACTTACGCCAGTGTAATTGTGTGTGACGTTCTACGTTGATTTTATGTCTGTTTACAGTCAGTAAGTGTCAGCCTACTCCTAACTCAGTTAGCATTCAAGTCACCTTAAATCACTACTAACCTTCAGCATTCTTGCCTCTTAGTCTTTCCTCACATTTCTCGGTCAATATTCTTACGTCATCTTCGAATTTTCCCAGCTGTTCAGACTTCAATAACGATTTCAGCCTTCAAAACAGCATCCTTTGTCAGTTAGTTAGCATTATTATGTGACGAAACGTTACTGCGTGACGCTTCACGTTATCACACCTCATAGCAGCAGCACACATCAAGCGAGAATACTCGAAGATTAAGACAGAAAAGTAAGTGAGAAAGTAGTCAAGAGTAGTAGAAATTCATAAGAAGGGAACAACGAGGAGTAAGATAATAAATCTGGTATCTGAATTAAGACGCATATAATGCATGGATACTTTTGAACAGATAAACTCGACTATGAACCTTATCATCTAGAATATCCAACGAGTGGTTTCTGTTGTCATTCAGACATCGACTCTCAAGTCCGCATTTTCCTACGTGACTAAGATTCATAGTTGTAGACTTCATGAACTGATGGCATTTTTTAGTCAACTGGCATTAAGCAACAGGGTAGACGGTTACTAGGCGTGCTTAACACATGTCTCAGCCATCTCTGTCGATGAATTGGTTTTCTTCTTCTGTCTAAAACTTCACATCTGCCTAGTGAGTCACCTACGAGGTGGTTTCACAACACATGACCTTTGTTGAGAAGGCAACGTTGATCGAACACTTGAAGCCTCCTGATACCCTGTACCGTGTTTCACAACCGCATGGTAGAACAGAGTGAACTGCAGCTCAGTACACTCGATTTTTGATAGGTAATCGAATATCACGGGGCGCCATATATGGTATGAGTCAGTGAAAACCGAGAGAGCCTCTTGTATTCGTGCAGAGATTTCATCTGCTAATGATTCATCTGACTTCTCAAGTAAGTGAGGTGGTCAGCACACTTAACCACCTCGCCTCCTATCATTAAACAAGGCAACAGCATTGACCAGTGTTGCAGGAAAAATTTGCTTTGGGTGTCGAGAAAAACATCCCGATCATTTTAAGATCACCACTCAAGGTGTCCAGGGGACTCTGCCTCTTGTCAGTAACTTCACATAAAAAGACTATGCCATCTGAGTACTCTAGGTTTACCAAGCAGTCTTTTGTGACAAGATAGATTCCTTTAAAATTAAACAAGGAGATGTTGCCTGTATAAGCACATCTGTGAGAAAATCGAATAAGCATAGAAAGAGCGTATATCTTTTGCTCACACAACATATGCGCTGATGCGTCTGCTTGTGTTCAAATACACAACCTTCCAGAGAGTGCTGTATATACTTGATGTCCCTTCCAGTAAGCCACTAGCAAGTGGTGTTATAAACATCAGGTGTCTTCCACTTATGTGAATGCAGATTCATTGGCTCTATAGCTTAATTGGTTCAACTCTGGGATACAGATCCAAACAAACCTACGTGTTATTTTCTTAAGTCAGTTATCCAGTGTCTTGATGGCTTGCAACTTTTTCCCTTTCAGATTATCCCACTTATTGCGGATAAATACTTCTTTCTCCTTGTATCCGTTGTTTTTTCATTTAAACAAAAATCAGTCCTGGGGAAAATTGTTTTCCTTATACTACTGCATTTTACATGCGGTAGTCTTTTCATAGACAAAGACTGATAGACTAAATGATGCTGAATCTTGCTAAGGAGTATGTGACTTCAGCACATCAAAAAACACAATGAGAGCCAACAAGCAGAGATACATGAAAGACGAAAAAGTCAAGCATTGATTAATCATGGGAGTGCAACCAATATCATGTTGTCTAGTCCTGAGTGCGGACCGAATCCTATCGATCATATTTGCAATGTGGCCACCAAGCTAGGAGGCTCAGCATTGCGGTGCACATTAGTAGATGTTAGTTGGTTGGGGACAATTGGCAGGAAGCCCTGGACCTAGGTTTCGTGTTTGTTGGCACTCGTCAGCAAAGCGTATCTGCAACCTCGACGGGACTGATGTCCCCCCTGAGATCCGAACCCTCATCATCTAGTGTTGTAGTCAGCGACTTTATCACTGAGCTATTCGGAACGTGACTCATCTCCTATAGGATTGCCTTACATGTATTGATTAGTCACAGGAGTGCAACCAATTTCACGTTGTCTAGTCCTGACTGCAAGCCTAATCCTAACGATCATATCGGTTCCACTCCTGTGACTAATCAATACATGTAAGGCAATCCTATAGGAGGTGAGTCACGTTCCGAATAGCTCAGTGATAAAGTCGCTGACTACAACACTAGATGATGAGGGTTCGAATCTCAGGAGGGACATCAGTCCCGTCGAGGTTGTAGATACGCTTTGCTGACGCGTGCCAACAAACACGAAACCTAGGTCCAGGGCTTCCTGCCAATTGCCTCCAACCAACTAACACCTACTAATGAGAAAGTCAAACTGGTTCAAGATGAAAAGGAAGATAAAGCATGTATTGACTGCTTAGATTCTCTAGGTGTTGACTTCTAACATTCTTGGACTTCATATTTTAAAGCAAGATGTAATGACTTGGTAAATAGGCATTGTTCTTGATTCATTTTAAAGTCTTTAGGTTCGTTATGGAATACTAACCAAAATAGACTGTAAACCTTCATTGACTGAAATGGCTCGAACGAGTTGCGCATTCCGAACTAGTGCCTACATCGACGCACAAAAAACTATTAGTTTAGAAGACAGCTGAGGGCGATTGAATCAAGATATGACACCAGTTCATGAAATCATTCACTGTTGAACTGAGATGTAATGAAACCAGTAGCTGGAAACTCTTGTTGATTTAGTTCAGAGTTGATCAAAGTCGCTCAGGTGTATTTATTTTTAACCATCTTCGATATTTTGAACATCTTATTTACTTTCATCTATTTTCTCTCCTCTTGTATAATCCATCCTAGTATTAGTACACCTTTCTTATCATTTGGTGTTATAAAGTGTGATAACTTGAACTGATGGACTTCTGGTGCAACATCATGCTACATTGATTTAATCTGTCTTAGTGATCACTACAACATATGTATGATGTGATTTAACTAAGATAGCCTTTTTTTGGCAGACTAGTATTTGTACTGGATGATGATTGAAGGTGAGATGAAAGTCTGGACCGCGGCCGGATTTTCATCTCTCCTTCAATCATCACCCAGTTCAAATATGCATGATAGTTATTTAACCGGAAAAAAAGTTTTGTTGACTAGTTACTTTCAACAAACTCCACATTTTCCAGCGATGATGTATAAACTTCGTTTAGGATTATGTTCCATCTCATGGCAGACAGAATAGCAATACCTTTGTTCTTTTACTTCGGATCGATACTGACAAAATCAACGTAGAACCTCACACACATATGTATCGACCCAAGTTGCCACACTTTACAGAAGTACATAATGGATAGGTGGATAGAGAAGGAATGATATCAAAGTAGATAAAGATGTGTGAGAGAATAAACAGTTCGTGAGAATATTCAGGCTTTAGAAGACGTCAGTTAGTGAATACATTTGCGTTATTGTGACCGATTTTCAGCCATGTCACCAAGACTCCTCAACCATTGATTTTTTTGTCTCGACGACCCTAACCTAGCAGTCTACATCTCCGCACATAACTCAGATGAAGAGTCAGGGACTTTATCGACTAGTGCCAGATCTTGGTGTGGACACCCTGTACCCTTTTCTACCTTAAGCCAACTTCCCCTAGCACGGCACATCGAGTTAGGCGGCGACACAGCATGCGCAGTACATGTTGAAGCCATATTAGTCGACTAAGGTTCACAGTCTCATCAATCGACTTATTTGTCTTGCCTAGTATTTTTAACTTGACGTCAAGATTGCTTACATAGTGATCCCACCAAACGCGAACAATGCCACGAAGACACTCATGATCAAAATCCTGTAACTGCTTCATGTCGTCTACTTTTAAAGGTTATTTCTCACAGATGTAAAACAAGATAGATCGGACTGTAGCGCATTATACTCGTCCTTTGATAAATAGTCGGATATCTCGCCGATGCCACAAGTGACGTGAGTTGGCAAATGTTAAACTGGCCTTCTGTATCTGAGCTGAGATTTCGTCAGCAACCAACCCGTTAGGGCTAATGCAACTCTCGAATTAAAGTCGTCGGCGCATTCCACCAGTCCACTCCTTATCATTTAGCTGGGAGTACCTGCAGCAGACCAGTCCTGGAGCATCATCTTACATTTGACAGGTGCTAGCGAAACGCATGCCAAACATACACAGATTTCTGCTCAAAGCGTTCAGAAGACCTTACATTGCGTAAGCGTCTACTCGCTGAACAATATCGTCTGTATATTCCAAGTCAACTAGGATGGCCTCTAATGAGTAGGTCAAATTCTGTGAAGTCAGCTATACATCGGGTTATGACCATTAGTATGTCTATGACGAAGTTAAATAAGAATAGTGACAGTGGAAATTCCTGACGGATACTAGTTGTTGTCAAATCACTTGACAACTTTCTATAAGCAATGATATGGCTACGTTATATACACTTGCTCGCTACTGCCTTCATTTTGATTTTTGACCATCATGCGTCATGCTTGATTACCACTTTCCATCAGACTGAACTGCCCAGTGTCATATCTATTTAATCTTCGTCTACCTCTGAGATTCATTTATATCTAATTTTTATCTATGTGAAACTGTTCAATGTTTTATAATTCCTTATGTTTAACCATTTATTTTTTTGTTTATTTTCTGTTACAGTCAATTGTTATCACGAACTCTTACTCGTACAGAGCCCTATTTCTATCGATCATGGGCATCTGATCGACCTGGATGTATAGGTTTAGGCAAAATTGACTGTTTACTTCTTCAAGATAAACATGATCGTATGTATAAATTTGATCCAATTATAAATTCATGGATACGTACAATGGATGGATTAAAGTTGAATTTTACAAAACGTTGGTTATTTGAAAGTAAACAACTCCCTCATTTACCAACACGTATATTAGTGTTAACAACAGATTTTGAAGTTTACTCCTTTCAAATATACTATACTACACGATCATCTACAATATCTTTATTAACATCGTATGAATTACATACATTACAAAAGAATATGAAACAGAATGTTAGATTATTTATTAATTTACTCACATCAAGAATCTCATATATTCGTCGATCATCAGGTTTCTCATTAACTGATGAATATGCTAATCGAGATCTGCAAACAATATCAATTGTTGATCAACAATCAAGAAATCTCGATTCTCTCTATGAATTTATACATGGATCTGTAAATATTTTTCAAAATTTGATTCCTATCCATGAAAATATTAAAAATGATAAACATATTTTCGTAAGTTATTTGACTATTACACTGAATGAAATACTCAAATAACATGCCAATATCATGAGTATTTTTGATTTGATCTGATACTTTAATCTCAGTTAGATAGTTATTTTTTAGGGGACGGGGATGGGATTACATTGGAGTGACTTTAAAAGCTGAATGAACTAATCAAGCTTCGATATTTCGCTTTGGATGTCTTATCAGTTGCTAGGGTAGCCTTTAAAGTTACCTGTTACATTGTTTATACGCTCATATCTCTAGTGTGGAGGTTTGGAAGAAGAAGACCAAAATAAGAGGGAAAATGAGCTGAATGTGTTTACATGTAATGATAACAGCAGTTAACAACCTTAAACAATACGCGAACAAATTGGGGAAACAGTCTGGATAAATAGAAAACAAAATATGTAAACGAAGAAATATTTCCTTTCACTTAGTTCCTCATCGATAAGATTTTCAAAATATTAAATTGCCTAGTAGTTTAGTGGTGATAATTGTACATTTACTAGTTCAACTGCCCCTGTGGGTGTACGGGGTTAGGCAAGTCCGTCGTCGAATCGCCGAACATCATGCGTCACGGTTAAGTAAAGGGCAAACGAAATCGATCCGAAGCTCTCATCTGGTTGACTTTGGCCACCTAGTTAGTATTCGTAACTCTTTTATTCTTATTTACCGCATTCCTCTTGTGGAACTGTGGTTATTGGTTTAGGAAGATAACTTTTAACCCCAATGGGTTATGGATTCCAGCTCCACTGTGTCCACCCAGATAGTAATCATTAACGCTCACACGCTAAATGTAGCTCATTGCATACTGCATGAATATGCACAAGTTTTTTCCGAGTGCATTTCAATTAGATTCGATCACATTTCTTCCAATCTAACCCGTACTCTATAAGTTTATCTTTTACATAGGGCAGAAGCCATTCGAATTATCTACTTGAACAAGTTAAGCTTATATGTTCAGAGGAAATTTGTACAACCTCTTCCTTTGTCTTGGCCAATCTGTAAAAAAAATCATCCTCCCAATCATTCACCCTACAAACGTTTATTATTATTATTATTATTATTATTACAGTTTTAGCCATCTTGCACTTTGCTCCTTGTCCCTAATAACCGTCAACACTTGTCCATTTGGCATAATAATTCATTTTCTCTTTCATATTAGCTACCATTATGCAAACTACCAATTATATAACAACCTGTTTAAAACTTCACAAATTTTTCTATGTAATTAGTGTATACTTGATCTACTGTTTCAATTACTGTGATTAATTCTCTACCCGTTTAGTACTTTGAGACTGACAATCTATTATAAAACAGTTATCATCGCTATACTGATGTGTCATTTAATACTTTAAACATGCGATATATTAGTGTGCAGCTGCTTCAACACTACAGTTTTAGTGTCACAAACTTTTATCAACCTCAGTCAACAGTTATATGACGACGCTGCATACCAAGCGATTCACAACACAAAGTAATGCCTTTGAAGTGAAGACAGAAAGGAGTAAGACAAGGTTGCCGCCTACTGTCACCGATGATCTTCCTGATTGTGGTCGACTCGACTGAACTGAACTGGATCATACAAGAACCAACTGTGAGGAGCGAGGAGATGGGCATACACTGTTTGACCGATGGAAAGAGCCTAGAAGGAGATTTGGATTTCACGGCCGATGATGACTTATGTGTAATATCTTATGTAGCCTAAACTGGAAGATGTTCAGGCGAAAATTAACAAGTTGGCAGAAGAGGCGAGGCGAGGCAGGGAAGGGTAGGGTAGGGTAGGGTAGGGCAGCGAAGGAAGACGGGACTTCCTTCAGGTGAACGTAGAGAAGACAGAGGTGATGAAGATACCCAACCAACAACAACAACAACAACAACAACAACAACAACAACAACAACGACAACGATAACAACAACAAGCACCAATCACCATGAACGGTAGAAATGTAAACGGAGTTGTCTCTTTCACCTACTTACCCACCCACCCACCTACCTACCTACTTGTCTAGGCAGCATCGTCTCAACTACAGGCGGCGATGGTGACGACACAGATGAGGATGTCAAAGCCAGTCAGGATCGGAAAGACAGCAAGATAGTCAGGCCTTCTTTCATTAATCTTAAATCTGTGTGTGTGTGTGTGTGTGTGTGTGTGTGTGTGTGTGTGTGTGTGTGTGGAGATCTGCTGCATAAAGCGTGGACAAGATCTGGATGTTTTACACTGATGTCAGTCAAGTAAGTCAGTGTTTCTATATGATGGTTGAGAGACTTGGTGCGTTACGAAAGGCATTTCGAATAAACTGCAGACATACATCATGAATAGCTGCTGCCATCGCACGCTCGATACTGAAGATCAGATGGATGGTGAGAATAATAAGAATAAGCAACAAGGAACTCTGGCTCGCCCCACAACGAACCAACCAACCAACAACCTATCACCCAATAAATATGTAGAAGAAGGAGGTGGAGATGGATTGGATTGGATTGGATTGGACACAGACTGGGAAGACTGTTTGGAGACATCAGGCGTCAGGTCTGGTCAGGTCAGGTCAGGCTGTTGAGTGGAACCGAAACGGGAGACGACGAGTTGGGCGTGCAAGGTGAGGGTGACATGAAGGAGATGGTGTTGGGAAGAAATGAAAGTTTATGGGGAGTCGTGTAGCCAGGTTGAGAAGACTGCAGAGAAGAGAGTGAGATGGCGACGTGCTACTGAATCCCTATGTTTCACTGGGGACAATTAATAATGATATAATAGTGTAGAGGCATCGATGAGGAACTCTTTGAAAAGAAATTTAGATCTAGAAAGGATTAGCCAACTTATATCTTTGCAAAAAATGTCATGAATTCAAGTTGCCAGATTGCACATCTGCGTGTATGGAAAAATTAAACGGAAGAAAATGATAATAAGTAAATAAGTAATGGTTAGTAAAACTGTTGAAACCTTTTGAAGACGGTGAACAGTACATACACCTGTGACAACTTGTAAGTCATGATACGAAGAATTTTCAAGTATTGATTTCTATTATCTCAAGGATCCTCTGCAGTTAACCACGATTTCCGTGCAGAGCAACAACCAGAGACCTGATAGATTTGTGTGACGTCGTTTTCTTGCCTGATATACGTTTCTTCCTAACTAATCTTACTGCTCCTAGGATAATACGTCAAAGTTAGCTATCCAAATCAATATAAGTCGGTAAAGGTTCACACCTTTGTCATTTGACATACCTTTCTTGGTTTGGTAGTCTACGTTTGGCTGTCACCTTGTTCACATAGTTCTACTGCATGTTGTCATCAATGCTGCAAATACACCTGTGGTCATGTCTTCTACTTCCATCGGCTGCCTCTTAGCCGTACAATTTTGTGGAGTGATCTGCAGCTCGGTATATTCATTCTTTAATCGATAGTAGGATATCCCACGGATGCAAGAGATGGAGTAAGTTGGCAAGCAACAAGTAAACTCTTTTATTATATTAGCTGAGATTTCATTAGCAAAAAACTCATTTACAAATCACAAAGTAGGTGAAACGGTTAACATAATCCAATACTTCACCTCCTACCCTTGAACTAGGCACTGCTCCGAACTAGTGACGATGCATCATTACTTACAATTGGCGGGGGAGAAACACGTGAAAAATACTAAGATACTTTCACTCAAGACTTAAATTGCATTTCATTGTCCTTAGCTTTAGCCCAGGTATGTCATAATGCATGGAACATGTTTATTTACACGGTGGCCAAGGATTACAGCACTTCTCATTGCTTAACACACTTAATGCTTTTAGCGTTCAGTGTGACATCAATTGCTTGTGTGTATGGATAAGTTAACCCTTATACAACGTATATATATATATATATATATATATATATATATATATATATATATATATATATATATATTCAAGTTGGTATTCATCACGGACTGACATCAGTTGGAGGAACATTGGCAACCTGGGAGCACTGGACAGATGTTCCGTCCTAGTATGGGACTCAACAGTGCACACCCATGACCCTGCCTTGCCAGGGACCGAACCCGGGACCTTCAGGTCCCGTGGCTAGCATGTTGCCATTAAGCCACTGGGTCGGATCTAGTGGTCCACATTTCAAACTTGTGTCAGTTCATGACATAGCGCAACCGCCACTGAATGTCACCGTTGAGTATTTGTCCTCACGGTTACCAGGTTTGCTCCACTGGTCATGACTTCTCATTGAAACTTCAGGAATCACCTCTCAAAGCTAGTCACCAATGAGCACTAGTTCATTTGAATTTGGGGGTCTCCATCGTTGATTGGGTTGAATTGATCAACCACTATTGGCATATGGGCTCCTGAGTGGATGCTTCGATACTACCGTTATTTTCGACTTTTTAAAATCATAATGGATAGTGACTAGCAGTGGAATCCAGGAGGTACGTTTCGCCCTACTTGGGACTCGCCAGCTGGTCCCTGGTTCGAGTCTTAGTGAGGACAAAGCCATTGACTAGGAGACAGATACATTCAAATGACGAGTTCAAAGTAGGACGAAACACACATCGTAGATTCAACTCTTAGTCACTATCTACTAATAAATGATGTTATTAATAATGACTTTTTAGTGTTATGTAACATGGTCAAGTTGCATGAGTTTCGTTCTTCCTCCTCTTCAAGTAGTATTTTTTTTCAACTACAGAAATCGTTGGATTATGAGTGGACAATAATTTTCTTGTTGAATATTTATTTTTTTGAACTTAAATTATTTACGATTAAAGTATAATATGAACCTGTTAGTTATCATTACTCAGTATTCATTAAGTGCTTATTCTTTCTTAATCAACTCAGTTCGTGTTTTTATGTTGGGAAAGCTGTAAAAGGGAGAACGACATCTTGACCTCCTTTACGAGTTTTCAGTTAGTTGTTCTATGAGTGCTTAAGTAGAAAGACTTACTGTGAACTGCTTTGAGTAGATAGAAAATGACTATGCGTAAATTTTGATTCGAAATATCTTATGACTACTAAAAAGAGTAGTATAGTATTAAATTACTTCGAAAAAACCAGTTCACAGTCTTGCCATGCCATTATGCAAATTGGTTTTAACCTTTTCTTAAGGTTATTATGGATTAATTTATATGATTAAAGAACAATTGAGAAATGTCTTGTTGTCGAGTAGATTGCAGTGAAGTATTTTAAGTGGTTGTGTTTGAGGAATTCACAAACTATTAATGACATATTCTGTTAGTCGCAATGTTGATTGAAGCTGATTGTTGTGCCTAACATAGGCATGTTTACGGACACTCATGCATACATACAGAATTTCATTCGTTGATATCTATGACATTTCTACACTTCACTCCTTAAGAACTAGTCTACCAGTAAAGCTTTTGATAGGGTTATGATTGACACAGACTATAGTAATTCAAACTGTCGACGGCTTCGTTTATGTAGGAAGCTATTTTAACGGTAGTGAAGTGGGTTCTGTTAAAATCTCACACCATATTTGTCTACCATTTAGTGATCTACATAACCTATGAATGTAGAGAGTTAGTCTATTATGTATCAAAGAGTAAATATTGTGGATAGCAATCTAATGTATTATAACCTGCAGACGGACATACAAAATCAACACTGAACATTGCTCCAAGTTGCTACACCTCACTGTAGCATGTAAAAAACAAGTGGGTATCACTGATATACACAGGTGTATAGGAGAAGTAGGAATTCGAAGACAAAGGTTAGTGGAAATATTTCAGCTTTAGAGGAGGTCAAAGAGTGAATACATCTGAGCCATTGTGACCGATTTCGAATCATATCATCAAGATTGTTTACTCATTGGTTCCTGTCGTCTGAAGGACCCCAGCCAGGTAGTCTACACCTTCCTAACATAGTGAGACCTCAGGCAACAAGCGTTTCCAGCCAATAGTATAGGTTGTTGGTTCATTGTAATATCCAGGCTAGAGCCATCCATTATCATGTTTTAAGTGAACATTTGAAGACACTAAAGTTTATATCGTCTCATCTTTCATCTCCTTTAATGTCATCGTCATATTTTTCGTCTATGCTATTGGTCGTAATTAAGCGGTTGATGAATTCCACGAATTGCAAGGGCACCCAAATGACTACATTGTAGCCAGTGCAAAAAGCCCCTACTATTGTAATGATACTTGTAATTTCCTGTTGCTAAACAGGGTCAAATTGCTCGACCTCTGTTGGCAGATGAGCTACTATACGGATACCTCAATACTGCCTGATATTCATGATGCTATTGTTGATCTTGGTGACTAGCAGAGGGATTCAGCTTGATGCGCGTTTCGTCCTATTTGGGACTCATCAGCTTGATGTACCTGCACCCCAATGAGTGATGTTGTTTCCACTGAGGCTCGGACCCAGTACCATTCGCTTCAAACTCTAGAGTATCATTGCAACAACTGATATCCGTTGCACCAAAGGTGGCTATCGATCTGGCGTTTGAAGCGAAAAGTACTGGGTTCAAGCCTCAGTGGAAACAACATCACTCTTTGGGGTGCAGGTACATCCAGCTGACCAGTCCGAAATAGGACGAAACGCGCATCAAGCTGCTAGTCACCAAGATCAGTGTAACATCGCTTACTATTCTTGATGATCGTGTACTATGAAAGTGATGGATGCTTCAGTGTTTGTGTGTGGAGGTAAAATAATTGACTAATCTCACTTTAGAAATAACCATCAACAAAATATTCACTTTTTTACCAGTCTAAAAGGTTCTGTCACCGAAGTATCGCATCGTGAATTTAGTGAGATGAAACTGTCACCTGTATAGAAAATATGTAGTAGGTTGTTGAAATACCTTGGAGTAGGTTGAAGAAATTGTGCAATACTTCCTTGTTTTAAAGGATCATGACTGTATATTCGGAAAAAAGATTCTCTTCACTGTTAGCTTTTGATCGACCAGTGACTAATACTCATCTAATCACCTGCTGTGCTAGTGACTGGCCAATATGAGGAATCAGAGTCAGGTGGTTGTTACACTTTGTTATCCAGTTGTATGACAAGTTACAGTCAGCTGATAGTTTTGTTGTGATGACAAATAAACTGTTATATTTACTTCATGGGTTTGACTCTGATAACTGCGAAATATGAGCTTGCTTAATTCTGTTTTGTGATGATAATTTTCACTATGCCTTGTTGTTTAAATGTAACCACACTTGCTGATGATGCTTTGTTCTTGTGCTTCTAGGCCACCGATTAAATTGACCAAAAAAGATAAGATGATATACTCTCAGCTCTTTACCAGGAGTCATCACATAGAATAACTTTTAAGGTCACCTTAAAAACTACTGAAATGATGTAGACACTTCGATAATCAAACTAATCAAAATAAAAGTTGTGTAATACTTAAGGTTGAAGTGAATTAAAAGAAGTATAAACAAATATAGTAAGTGTATGAAAGGGGTGAAGAATAAGAAGCAGATGAAAGAACTCCAATACTAATAGTGTTTATTGGTTAGTCCCTAACCAAGGGAAAGACAGAAATGATGTCCAGAAACATTTCTTCTCGAGTTACTTGACAAAGAAGGGATAATGTATTACCGCAGAGCCCAGGGTCACACATGGCCTTTTGGCAAGTTCGAAATTTTGGTTTTGAATCCGTCTATGAATCCCTGTTGCAGGCATTGGCATTCCGCAAGTGGTAGGAATTTGCTATTTTTACGGCTGATCTTTTCTAGTCCCTCTTTCCCATATAGAAGACGGTATCAGGGTGTGACTGCTGGTTATTCAAAGGAAACCACCTTACGACTGTCAAACCGCTGGTCAGTCATCATTATGTCTTCGTCCTCAGACCCCCATCATACTGCAGTGATTTACACTATAATGACAAGTACTTTTTGTATGATCAATTTTCAACAAACCTTTCTGGTATGGTAGGACCTCGAAGGAACAAGTGTTTCACCAGCATAACTCGTTAGGTAATCGTATTGTAAAAGCCCTACAACCACGTCAAGCTGGCAGCTATCCGTCGGGATAAATGATGTACCAACTTCCGTTGGATGCGGTGGCTACAACTATTAGTTCGAATTCTTGTGGCTTCCGCCATGTTTAAAAGACGATTTCGAGTTCTCTAAGATTAAATGGTATGCCCAGGAACACGTCTGTCAAGTTTCTTATTTGTACGCACTACACAGCTTTCTCCACAGAATCGGCTAAACTTGTCAAAACACATAGAAATGGAAAAAACTAGACAACTGAGCAACGATAGTTGATCGGTTTGAAAATGATAAACAGAGTTCTACAGCGTAGAAAGTTCTGTTGAATCTAAAGAGCCTCTGATGTAAAACTTCTCTGGCTATATTTCCATTGAATAGCAGCTTCATGGACAGAGGTTTCTTTTGAACAGTAATAAATTCAGAATATTTCCCCTAGATTTGTCTATATGTCTTTTTTATGAAGCTGTTAGAATAACCCATTTCGATCATTGAGTTTTGGAAATAGTTAGTTAGGTCTCCTTATTTTATGCACAACTATCTTTACACTCAAAACAAAAAGGTACCTAGTTCAGTTTGTTGCTACGGTATTCTTTAAAGTCACTTTATTTCTTGAAATTATAGAAAGTGCACTTATGCAACCAAATGTAACATATTGAAAACGCTCAATAAATCACAAATATGCAACAAAACCACTTTGGCTAACTCATGATAAATGTAGTTTTGATTTGATTGACTGTTGCCGTCTAACCAATTAGGCCTAAAACAACTATTACAGAGTTGAAGAAAGTTTAATTAAAATGGTCCAAACGAAGGAAACAAAACCTACTCAGTAACCTTGTGCACATTCGTACAGTAGACAATGAGCCTCACCTATTGTTTGAGAGCTGGCTAATGATACTACCCGGTGGTCCAAATCTGGGTAGGTGGAACGAGGAATGAACCCGTGACCCCATTGGTTTAAAGTTGTATCCTTAAACTAATGAGCCACGACTCCACTGTTAAAATGTTCTTAGAATTGTTATTTGATACCTATAATTTTCCTTTGCTATACATAGCCGAATTGCTCAACGTTTGTTGACAGATGGGTTCCTATGCGGATGATCCCATGGGTACAAAATATTACCACAAAGCAATAGTCTCTGAATAAATTGTCATTTAAAATGAATATAGTAATTAGCTACTACATACTTGATCTGTTATAGTAAGTTTGACAAGGCTTCTTTGAAAATATAACACTTTTATTGTGAGTGAATGTCAGTGGGAAAACGTAGATTTTAGCATTCTGACCCATTGCGTGAGTTGGAACATGCTCACCATGAAGGCTGATGTTTCTCATCCTGATGTCATGAATTATTGCAGTTGCAAACTACTGGAGAATTTCAAACTAAGGCGAAACAGTCTTCCCTGTTTGTCATCGGTTTTCTAGTGTATGCCAGCATTTAATAACATCTACTCTTCTTCTGTTTGGCATAGGAATGGAATTCTTTGTGTTAGTGTCTTTTAAGTATTGTATGCCAGTGATTGAAAATCGTATGTATATCAAGGTTTACAATCGATTCACTGATTATCCTCAGGTTACACATAAGTGATATTTCTCAGTACCACCTTTTTATTTCCCTGTATGTTCCTATTTCCTGACCCAAATTTTTAAAAAAATCATCATGATTATTTTGAGTGGCTTTATGGGCGACTCTGCCAAGCTACTAAAATGACCAGTAAGGTTTCGTTACTTTATGGTAAAGTTATGTCATTCAAGCTGAAATGAGGAAACGTGATTCGTTTTTCCCAGGGGTTGCTGGCATGACCTTTACCTTCTCATTCTTTACTCGAACACCTATAAGCGTGTTATAGACTGTGGTGAGATATCAGGTGAGTTGAGTACGTCAAGTGGTGTCCGTCAAGGATGCTCACTCTCTCCATTCCTATTCAATTTTATCATAGGTATTTTTTATGGAGGTCTCCTCGACATCCAACTACACAGGAATCAGCCTAATCACAGGAGAATTTTCGGTAGACCTAGAATATGCAGATGACATAGTCCTGTTACGGGAAAACGCTGACAAGATAAGGAGACTTCTAGACACCTTGAGTGACAATCTGAGAATGTTTGGGATGCGTTTCTCGCCACACAAGTGCAAGCTGTTGCTTCAGAGCTGGTTTTCGACGATACCTCGAGAGTGAAGTGGTTGAGCGCGTTGAACACTTCACTTACCTGGGAAGTCGGATCAGCTTTGGTGCATTGTTCAGTGGCCGACGAAACTGCTGCACGAATATAAAAGACTCGATTGGCTTTTGCCAACTTATATTATCTGTGGCACTGTCGCGATATCCAATTACCTGTTGAGGGTCGAGTGTACTGTGTTGCAGTCCGCTCTGTTCTACTATATGGTCGTTAAGCGTGGGCATTGAAGAAAGAAGATATGAGAAGGCTTTAAGTCTTTGACCTCCACTCCCTTCGTAGTATAGGCCATATGCCGTGGTGTTACCATGTGACTAGTGCAGAAGTCAAGCATAGAGTTTTAGGTAAGAGAGGTAAGACAGTTGATGCGGTTGTGAACCTTCATTGACTGAGATCGCTGACTGGGGCATGTGTTATGTTTGCCCAGTCTCCGTCTGCCTCATCACACAATGTTGGCCGTAGTACATTCGGGCTGGAGAAAGGCTGGAGGCGGCCCGACTAAAACATGGCATCAATGTGTCAAGTGTTTGACTGTTGGTTTCAGTCGTGTGGGGCGATATAGACTAGCCGGTTTGGGTTCACAGGATAAGAGAAACCAGTGGTTGGAGACTGACTCTAGGCGATATGACTCAAAATCGAAGTCTGTGGCACAGACGCATACACATATTATCCTCATCTTAGCCACCGTATTTAATCTCATCATTTCATTCTTCTTTCCTTTTTTTTTACTACCTCTGACTGATTTTTCGTTCCTTCATCTTCCATTTTATTGCCTTTTGACTTGGTGTTGCGTTTATGGGGTGTGACTAATTGGAGCGTTACTCAGTTATACCTGGTTCTGTGTTTGATCTTGACGATAATGATGACTTAAAATCACTCATTTTTTATTTTCACAATATAAGTTGTATGAGTTAGTCATCGTGGTCATGTTAAAAAAAGACAGCGACACAGGTTCACCCTAACAACCACTAGGGTAACTAATCCATTTCCTCTGTTCCCACTATAAAGTTTGTTTTCTTTATTAAAATACAGAAACGTGATTGGTGATTTAACTAGTTGTTAAAATGGTCTTTGGAGTTAATCAACGTAGTAATACAAATTGATGTGCCTACAAGTGACCTTGTATATATCTGCTTGTATAGATGAACTCGTGTACGTATCGATAGTTTTGTTCTCATCACACCATAGAAACACTAGCAGGAAGAATTTCTGAACACATCTAGTGCATACCGTTTATTTCATCAATTCAACTTCAGTTCAGTTGGTCGTTAAAGTTAATTTATGTAGGGCGACTTTAAAGGTCACCCTCACGACGATCAAACTAACCGACTGACTTCACACACCACTCTAACAACAACTGAAATAACCAATTAGACTTCAGTATCCCATGAAAATCTGCCTTTCCAACGGAAATGAAGAAGAGTGACTTTAAAGGCCACTCTAGCAACTGCCGAAATAACCAATCAAGTCTAAATATTCTGCCTCAGAGAGTACTTTTTCACGAAATAAAGAAACGTCATTGGTTATCTGAATAGTTACTAGAGTAACCTTTAAAGTCACCCCTTTATATGTGGGTGATTTTTTTTTGAGACAAACCCTAACATCTTTCGAGTAGCTTTAGAAGCCATCCCATTACCTATTGATATAACTAATTACTTTCCTCGATTCCAGGAAAAACTGCCTTCCTCGCCGAAATTCCAAAATCTGACTGGTTATTTCAGCAGTTGCTAGGGTGGCCTTAGAAGTCACTAGCGTCTTTAAAAGTCACTCTAGCAACGTTCGAACTAATCAAATTAGGTTTCTTCATTTCGGTTGAAAAGTCAGATGTCCATAAAATACAATATTCTGATTGGTTATTTCAGTTGTTGCTAGTGTCCTTTAAAATTGCCCAAAGTCACTTCGTGATTCTCATTCCAGTTTTCTTTGGTCATAAAATTAAGCCTTCAGAAAATGTTAATTTGATTGAATTTATGAATATCTCAAAACTGCCAACCAAATAAAAGTGGACTACTTGCGTTTACTCTTGGGACAACGCCGAAGTTGAAATACCTGGCTAAGTCGTTTTACGCTCAAATAAAATATCCATTCCAAACCGATAATTGTTTGCTCAGACTATTTTATTTGTAATTAAGGTGACAAATTCTTATGAAAGTCTATTTCAACACTTTTTTTAATTGACCCAACCTTTACCTCATTAATTGAGATGATTTTACTAGATAATGTTTATTATTTCATTTTGAATCCCTTGCAATTGGTTCAATATCTGATTTGCTCATGTGTGATGATATAGCATTGGTTTATGGCGTAGATCTCAAGTCCGAACCCCGCTCCATCTACTGAAGTTTGAGCAGCTGGATAGTATCATTAGCCTAGCCCTTATAAAATACGTGTGGTTCAATGCCTACTACTCAGATGTACACAAGGTTGTTGAGTAAATTTCTATTCGATTCGAAACTATTATCGATTTTATTGGAGATGACATTTTGAGCAGAACTTATTATTTATGTTTATGTTGTATAACATATGATTATGAGCAATAAACTGTGATCAGAACGTGATTAATAATAATCTAGTATGGAATTGAATCACACCATGATGTTGATATTCAACTGTCATATCAATATTTTTATAAGTTAAATGTATATTCTTATGTATTCAACAACAACTACATGGATTTTTGTGTGGTTGGCAACGGGCCACGCCTACTTTATCTCAGGGCTGACGATACTACTTGACTTCGTAAACCTCCATAGGTGGAGCGGGGTTTGAACCCGTGACACATCGGCTGGAAGTCGAGTGCCTGGACCAACGAGTCACAATTTTACGATTCCTATCCTGCAAATTGCTCAAGTTTATTGTTGAAATTTGATGGGGGCTAGATGTGTCTCTCTGTTGCTCAGATTGATGAATAAACTAAATTTCCTTAAGCAGTTGACTTGGCTATCGTGCCCTAGTGGCTTAGTGGATAATGCTCTGGCGAATGAAGCGGACGGTACTGTGTTCGAGCCCTGGTGGAAATAACATTAACTGGGGCGCAGGTATGTCCAGCTGACGAGTCCCAAATAGGACGAGACGCGCATCAAGCTGGGTTCCACTCCTAGCCACTGCCTATCACCAATATATAATTGGAACACAAACACTATTGAAGCATCCACACTGGAGCCCATATACCAATAGAGATCGGTCAATTCGGTCCATTCAACGATGAGGTAATGCAAGCAACAACATTAAAACTATACCCGTAGCACAATAAGTGGCTCAGTGGTTTAGTGGATAATGCTCTGGCGTTTGAAGCGATCGGTTTCGAGTTCGAATCCCAGTGAGAACACTGGGAGGCAGGTACATCCAGCTGATGAGTCCCAAATAGGACGAAACGCGCGTTAAGCTGGATTCCACTGCCAGCCACTACCCATCATTAGTGGTATTCATAGTGTCTTAGTTAAAAATCAAGTATTTAAATCACTGAATTATAACTGCTACTGTATACTTGAAACTAATGCGTAAAAATATCCACCATTTAATTTTGTTAGTAAGTTGAATAGTCTTACAGATAGTCAATATAAAATATGTAAACAGACCTTTTCTAAATATCACAATGTGTCTCTTGTTTGTATGCTACGTATTATTATTATTATTCTTACTATTAACTTGTCAAATAAGAGTTGTAAATGTGCACAAATGTTGTACGTATTGATGCAAACATGCACCAGTGGTAAGACGATAATAATAATAATAATAATAATAATAATAATAATAATAATAATAATAATAATAATAATAACTATATGTGATATTGCTATTGTTTCACTCATTCCTTTTATTGTTGTTTTTATTAAACTTGTCACATTCAGAAACGAGTTAGTTTTTATCTATCAGTGTATACTTCATACTGTCTACCCAGCATTGAAACACCCTTACTCTGTGTTTGGTTGTATGGCATGTTTTATACACAAAATTGTCAATTCTACACATGTTTATTGATTGGTACTTGTAATTATCCGTTACAACTGGAGTAAACGAGAAGACAGAGACGAAGGAATGTCTGTTATTAACATGTGGTACAGTACATCACGGGGACCCCAACCTGGCAGTTTGCATCTCCCCACACGGCTTAGATCAGCACTAGCCACAGTAAGTGTGACTCATTGCCTACTGCTCGGATGTGCGGAGGTTTGCTGAGTGTATTTTGACTTTTGAGATTTTCAGCTATTAGTCTAGTAATATCACTTCTGATCCTCTCCAAGGAATTAAGGCTCCATATGTCAAACCATAAGGAAGCAGCTTTGCTCAATGTTTCTAGTACAATGTATAATGGTTCAGTAGACGGTGTTTTCAGTGTATGCGAAACAACTTTGTCCTCGGGTAGATTGTTCATTGTACCATATTACATTTTATTTATCATATGATCTGTTTCATTTCTTCCTTTGATAGCCGAATAATTTCACCCCAGTTAATCCATTGACAAGACTGAAAGCAAAATGGTATCATCGTTTAAAAGGAGATTATGAGTTAATCGATAATACTGACTTCGCCTATTGTCGTACACTACCCTTAGAGATACCTACACTTGCATTTAAAACTTCTGTAAGTTCACTGTGATTTTTTTTAACTATTTTTCGCTTGTCTACTTAAAAAACCAATCTATATATCACTGATAATTTTATGTAAATATGCATTTAATGTTCAGTGTTTAGTAAGCACATCGTCTAACTTTGTTGATACCCATTGACAAACTCTGTTTTCGTGTACCAGAACGAAGACATGCATCCATCAACCTTGTCTACTTTTGCACAGTTATTGAAAGGTTATTGATATACTGACTCGTTTGTCTACGCGTTAATAGTTGTGAGAAAAGTATAACCACAAGGTGATCGGCAGCACAGCTTGAGGATGAAAATACGAAGACCGCTTTCATCGAGAAACTAACTAGACAATTGTCAAGGGAGCCTGGAAAAAGTAACCTGGTCCCAATAACGAGTGAAGTAGTTCAAATATCGACACAAAATATCTACGCAATGACCATGAACAGTGGTGGATATCGATGGTTAAAGTGACGATAAAGGTAGTAGCGACAGGTAATAGTTGAAAGTTACTTAGACTTGTCAAGTAAACTAGAATGAAAAAGTCAGTGATTAGTGAAACTATAGAGGAGAAAGATTGGTCTACAGTTCGCTGGCAGAAGAGACGACTGGAAAGATGAACGGAACAGTCTAACTGGCCTCCAGATACTATCCTGTTGCCCGCAATCCAGTGGAACCCTAAATGAAGCATCGAGATAAGATCACCAACACTTTCGAAAGTGGAGAAAGTGGTAGGTAACCTGAAACGAAGAACGAAAAAATTGTCAGAGGGACGGTGGTCGTGGGTTATGAGTCACGTTAATTGAAATGTTAGGTGGTGTTTTTGAGTGAGATATCTTCCCCTCTGACTGATCACAGTCACTGAATTTCCCGGTCTTAAAGAAAGGCGGAAAGTCCTCTTGTGGTAATCACAGGGGAATCGACCTGTCAAGCATACTGTATACGATTCTAGGTTCTATGATTATTAGACGTCTGAGTGGATCTCGAGAGCAGCAAACGTGGGAAGAACAGGCAGAGTTCAGACCTAGCTATAGGTGTATCGATCAGATGTTAACATTCCGCTAGGTTGTCGAACACGGAAACACTTTCTGACGCTTGATACAAGCTTTATTTATTGACCTGAAGATTTCATTCGGGCTTTATTGACTAAGAGGTCTTACGGCAATCTCAATGTAACGGATGTGGGTAAGCACACCATTCTGTTGAACCTTAGTAAATGTAGACTATGCAGATGACACGGTCCTGTTAGATGAATTCGCTGACAAGGTGCAGGGTTTTCTAAACACCTTGAGTGGCAATATGAGAATGCTTAAGATGCATTTCTCACCACCCAAATGTGAAATGTTGCTCCACGACTGGTCTTCAATGGTGTTCTGTCTAACAATAGACAGTGAAGCGGTTGAGCACGCTGACCACTTCACTTACCCTGGGAGTCAAATCAACCCTGATGGATCAGTGACACTGACAAAGACTGCGTACGGATTCTAATAACTCCATCTATGGTGCCGCCGTGATATCCGATTGTGTATTAAGGGTCGAGTGTACCACGGCACCGTTCACTCTGTCTTACTTTATGGTTGTGAAACATGGCCATTAAAAGCAGAGGATACAAGAAATCTTCAGGTGTTCAACCACCATTGTCCTGGTAGTGTAAGCAGTGTATCGTAGTGTCACCAAGTCAGTAACGCAGTGGTCACACTGATAGTCTTATGGAGGAAGTCAACTGGTGAGGTTGTGAACCTTCATCGGCTCAGGTGGCTCAGACATGTGCTACGCACGCCTAGTCACCATCCACCTCGTCACACAATGTCACCTGAATTAAGTTGTAGGTGGAATAAGATATTTTTGAAAGTACAGAGTTATTCATTAATATTCACACACAACCGGTAGAATTAAATGCTCCATTTATGTCGCATACGCTGAAGTATAGGTGGAAAAGTGGGTTGGATAGACAGATATTTCTCTTGGATTCATGAACTAAATATCTGTGTGATGAGTCAGCGCTAGAATCTGAGTTTACACCTGAAGCCTAGACAAATCAACTTCGTATATAGTTTTGTATTCAGATTTCGCGTTTCAAACTACCATTCTCTATACGTTATGGGCTGATTAACTTGAGTTCGCTAAGTTTCCTTCATTTCTAACAGTTGAACATCGTCAGATGGTATGGAACTGGAGACACGATAAAGCAATGAAGTGAACTCATCGTGTTTTTAAAACAATAATTCTGACTGACGGGAGTAGGAAATGTCGACGATTGGATTTCGACCCAGTGGCTCAATGATAGGTGCTGACCACGAGACCTGAAGGTCCTGAGTTCAACCCTTGGGGGCTGGGATATGTGTGCCCATCGCTACAGAGTCCCATACTACGACAAAACAGCTGTCCACTTCTCCTAGTTTCCAAATGTTCCTCCAACTGATGGTTGTACATGATGAATTCCAACGTAAAATAAATTGATAAACCTCCACACGCCTCCTGATAGAATTCTCACTTTCTCCAACATTACGTGAAGCGAAGTGAATGCATGAGATTTTATGAATATATATCATCATCATTATCAGCATCCATCAACATGGGACCAGGTATCACTGCGTAACTATCCAAGTTACCACACGTCACATCAGTACATCAGGTAAAACGACAGTGAAGAAAAGAAAATTGTGAGATTTGGTATAGTGTCGTTAAGATGAAGATAATGTGTGTGTATGCATCTGTGCCACAGACTTCGATTTTGAGTCATATCGCCTAGAGTCAGTCTCCAACCACTGGTTTCTCTTGTCCTGTGGACCCAAACCGGCTAGTCTATATCGCCCCACACGACTGAAACCAACAGTCAAACACTTGACACATTGATGCCATGTTTTAGTCGGGCCGCCTCCAGCCTTTCTCCAGCCCGAATGTACTACGGCCAACATTGTGTGATGAGGCAGACGGAGACTGGGCAAACATAACACATGCCCCAGTCAGCGATCTCAGTCAATGAAGGTTCACAACCGCATCAACTGTCTTACCTCTCTTACCTAAAACTCTATGCTTGACTTCTGCACTAGTCACATGGTAACACCACGGCATATGGCCAATACTAGGAAGGGAGTGGTGGTGAAACACCTGAAACCTTCTTATATCTTCCACCTTGAATGGCCATGTTTCACAGTCATACAGTAGAAGATAGCGGGCTGTTGTGCAGGTTCAGTGCCCGTGACCCTTAATTGACAATCAGATATCACAGCGATGCCATAAGTGGCGTAGGTTGGAAAAGCCAACCGAGCCTTTTGTATCAGTGCAGAGATTTCATCGGTCACTGACTAACGCACCAGGGCTGGTCCCACTTCTCTTACGAGGTACCACTCAATGTTTTATTATCAAACGAGGCACCACTGACAATCAATCCTGGAGCAACAATTTGCATTTGGGTGGTAAGAAACGTATTCCAGACATTCTCAAATTGCTATTCAAATTGTCCAGAAGACTCTGCATCTTGTCAGCGTCTTCAGCTAACAGGACTATGTCATCTGCCTATTTTAAGTCCGACGAAAATTTTCCGATGATTCGGTCAACCTCCGTGTAGTCAGATGACGAGAAGAGGATCTTCATTAAAAAAATCTATGATGAAATTGAATAAGAATGGAGAGAGTGGCTAGTGTTGGCGGACACGATCGTACCAATAGGGCTCCCCGGACATCTCACCATAGGCTTTTTATCTGCTCTTTGCATCCCATTCCAGTGAAAATGGGAATAAGCAAATGTTGAAATAATATGAAAGCAGAAAATATGTGACAGGAAATAAGACATAACAGAAAATATGGTGCTCAATAATCATTCTCATCAAGTTATCTATAAATTCATAGGAAATTGTAGGAAAAAGATGGAGACACAGACACATATGATATGTATACATACTAATAATGACAACACCATGAAACGAGAATTCAAAACTTCTACTGTGTAACCGTACAAGGAAGGTACCTCAGAACGTTTACGCAGGATTCTTAACAAAGTTAGGATTAAGGTAGTATTTAAAGTTATAAACTCGCTTAGAATAGTGGAGCACAAAAGCTTATTCAAATTAAGAATAATAGACTCCTTAGTAAGATAAGGAATCTAGCAAAAAGCTCACCTCTCCCAGTGGGTATGATCTCATAAAATAGGAAGATAGTAACAGTTCTGAAAACTTAGTGTAGGGGTGGAAGGAGAAATCAATAACTGAAGCTCTATTCATCAATTTAACATAAAACACATACAATAGGAATGATTCAACACCTCTTCCAGCTATTTGGGAAATTCTACTGTCCGTTACGACATATGGAAGGGGAGGGGGAATAGAACTTTGAAAATAGGATGTAAAATTTGTGGAATTACTAGAGATCGAGCAATTCGACCCTGTATAGCAACAACAACAACAACCGATGCCTATTGCACAAGAGTTGGCTCTCGTGTCCCAGTGGTCTAGTGAGGTTTGAAGTAATGAGTACTTGGTTCGAGCCCAAGTGAAAACAACCTCACTCACTAGGGTGCAGGTACATCCAATTGACAAGTCCCATATAGGATGAAACGTGCGTCTAGTTGGATTCCACTGCAAATTCTATTCGAAACATCATCCGGTGAATAATTATGTTTCACTGCGTTAATACGTAATGAAAAAGAAAGGGATAATTCTATCTTATTTCTCTATGATGAAAATTATTTTCATCAATGTGTAAATCATATAAACATAGTAACTAACCAGTGACGCGTTACTTGTAAGTAGTATTAGGATAATCGATCGCTGTCCCCACTGTAACATTGCTCACACATCCTGGAAGCATAATATGAGCAAAGTAGAGGTTTTGGTATAGAATTTTACGTAAATAAGCCAGTTCGGAACAGACGGAGTTTTAAATCTTTATTGTTTACTGCGACTGAGTTATACCAATTGTTTGTTAACATCAACATGTTAGTTTAGTGAGAATGAGATTATGTTGAAAGAAAGGTAAAGTTGATCAAACTGAGACATGTTAACATCCAATGAATTTCATCACTTTTTGTCTGAGTTACGCATGCAACTATTAGCCTCTTAATTAGGGAACATAGGACAACCGACTGATATAATTGAAGTTTAAGTTATATGGCTGTGAAAAGTGATTACAGCAGTACAGAAGTATTCATATCTTATCTCGATATCATTCATAGTATCCCAAATTACTATGAGAATTACCTTTGCGTGATTACTTCCCATGACTACGGATAAAATTATTCTCCTTAACATGATGTAACGTTTTGAACTGATATGTGGTTATATCTGACCCTGTATTGTCTATTAGAATAACACTTACCTTTCTATAGGTAGTACTCATCATGGACTGATATCAGTTGGGAAACTGTTGGAAACATGAGGGCACTGGACAGCTGTTTCGTCCTGGTATGTGACTCCTCACATAGGCAGCATCGTTTCAACTGCGGGCGGCACAAATGAGGATGTCAAAGCCAGGATCGGAGAGACGGTAGGACAGGTCTTCACTAACCTGAAACCACTATGGAGATCTACTGCACTCAGCATAAAGCGTGAACAATATCCGCATTTTCTACACTAATCCAATCAGGTCAGTGCTTCTATGTGATGGTTTACAGACTTGGTGCGTTACGAAAAGCATTTCCAACGGACTGTAGACATACATCAAGAGCTTCCTACGCTCGATGCTAAAGATCAGATGGCCAGAAAGAATAAGCAACAAGGAACTCTGGCTGGCCCTATAACGAACCAACCAACAACCTCTCGCCCAACAAATATGCAGGAGAAGAAAGTGGAGATGAATTGGGCAAACACTGAGAAGACTATTCGGGGATATCAGATGTCAGACCATCGAGCGGAACCAAAATGGGAGACGACGAGTTGAGCATCCGTGGCGAGGGTGACATGGAGGAGATGGTGTGAGGAAGAAATGAAAGGTTATGGGCAGTCGTGGAGCCAGGTTGAGAAGACTGCAGAGAAGAGAGTGAGATGGCGACGTGTTACGTAAGCAGTATGTTCCACTAGGAGGAACCCAAGGGACAAATAATAATATTATTAAGTGGGACTTCTCAGCGGTACGCACTCATGACCCGGCTAGGGGTCAAACTCACGATCTTCAGATTTCATGGCGAACGCGTTAACCATCCAAACACTGTGCTGGAGTTCAGTGGTTCACAGTATCCAGCTTCTGTGAATTCGCGATACAGCGTGACTATCACTCAAGGTCTTCAGCTGGTATCCGCTTCCCTTCCGATTAGTCCACCGCACAGGTCGCGGCTTCTCATCTGGAACCATGTCACTAATGAACACTATGCAGAAATGTATTTTCGAGATGAATGAGGATTTTAATTTAGAGGTAGTATTCATCAAGGATGCGTTCGTTGTGAAACCCGAAGAGTCTTGAGTTCGATCCCTAGCCAGGTTGTGGATGCATACTGCTGAGGAGTCCCATCCTGAAATGAAACAGCTGTCGAGTATTCTCAGGTTTTCAACGGTTCTTCAACTGATATCAGTCCGTGATGAATACTACCTCTAAATTAAAATCCCCTTTTATCTCAAAAAAAGTTATCTTTTCTCTCTCTCTCTCTTGTTAGGTAATTATATTCCGCGATTACTTTGAAGGACATCGATTTCCAGTTTTATCATTTTACTATTCACATGATAATAATGCTGAATCTCATATCAATTCTACTTCATCACCTTTGTCTTATTCATCATTGTCATCATCCAGTAAACATTTCGGAGTATGGATACTTAGATCTGGTAATCTACTAACCGATATGAATGTTAACCAATTAATACACTGTAATTATACATCAATTAATAATTCACATGACCATCAGCATAAATTATTTATAAAACACATAAAATTATCATATGCTGGTAATTTCAGTGAATTAAAACAAATAACAAAAAGTTCAAAGTTCAATGAACAAAAGTCTCAACTATATTCTCGTGAACTGTATACACCTTTATTATTGAATGATGAATGTTCATATTCATCTAATTATGTTGATAATTCAAATGAATTATTATCTAACCAATATGATCATGAAGATAATGATGAGTGTATTATTTCATCCTTTGAAGAAAATGTTTCTATTCCATCTTCATTGATACAACAACAACAAGTTGACTGGTGTATACCGAAACGAAGTCATATTCAACAATCTTGGTTACAATTGAAAAATCTTATTCATTTATCACAAATTCATACACCAGATGTTGAAATATTAAGTGAATTTTCTAACAATAATAATAATAATGCTGCGGGTAACAGTTCGCCAGTAACGCTTGACCATCATTTATCGAATAGTAGTAATAATAATAATAACAGTAGTAATAATAGTACTGTCTATATGAATTGGGATACACTGTCTACAGATTCATTAGGCAGTGAACAAGAACAGAAGATAAGTGATAATATTATCTTTCGACGAAAACTAAAAGGATCTGATCAGTATTCATCAGTAGATAAACGTTATTCAACAAGATCAGAGATTCATAAATCTGGATTTTTTTATTCTAACTCATCAAATAATAATAGTATTGGTAGTAATATTAGTAAATCATTCGGTAGAAGTTATTCACGTTTTAATTTATTAAATAAAATGAAATTGGATAATATGGCATTCCAGTGTAGTCCGCATCGTTCAGATTGGTCTAGTAATTTACTGTCTACAAATTGGTTAGATTTATTGTCATTTACATTGAAACAAGCAACTGAATTAACTAGTCTTATTCATCAGTATTCTATCAAACCAGTGGATGGATATAATGGAACAATTATATTGTTAAGTGGACCAGATAGTGGTCGTAATTGGCAACCGATTTTAATGAGTCTTATACAGGTAAGTAGGTGTGTAAAATGTGTCTATGTAGTACTTTTTTACATATTTTATTTCACTGTTTAAAATAATGCTATTAGTTTGACTGTAGACTGATTGTTCAAGGTATCTTATGATAGTGTGTCTTACTGGAAAGCATACCCCGTAATTATATCAGCCTACTGAAGATTCTTCCCTTGAACACTTATCGTCGTTTTAGAGCCTACGGTGATATGTCGACAAGTAGTTCCCCTCCTCCAAGGATGTTCACCTTGCATTTTTATTTCAATTTGGCCTAGAGTGCCCATAGAGGTCTCCCTCTTCTCGACTATCGATCTTGTATTGGGAAAACTCTTTAGTCGGCTTAGATTAAGTAAATTATATAGCTAGATTAAGTGAAGACACTGAGATGTAGAGTCTTCTATGCAAATTTAATGGTAATTTGAGAATGTTTAGGATGTGTTTTTCACTAGCTAAGTGCAAATTGTTGCCTAGGGAGTTAACGTTTGATCAATTTGTCGCGAGTTTGAAGACCGCTCCGCTTACCTATGTGTTTGCATAACCAGGTAGTATTATTAGCCGTCAAACAAGGTTATGCTCATTGTCTCCACGAATCTACACAAGGACTAGTTTACATCGATACTTATTCTGACAGTGGTGAGTAAAGTGATTGAACTCATTACTTACATGCGAATTTGGGTCGGTGATGGACGTGATCTTGGCAATGAAACAAAAGGTTGGACTAACTTTCACAAACTTACGCGCTACTTATATTGTCGACGAAATATTTGACTATCTACTCAGAGGTTCGCTATGTGCCTGTAAAACATGGCCATTAAACGTGGGAGACATGAGAAGGATCTCAAGGTGCTTAACCATTGTTGACTTACAAGGGTTAACTGCGCATCGTGTAACCACCAATTCAGTTATGTAAAGCTTAGGTGTAGCCTCAAGTTAAAGAGGTAAGGTTTGCTGACTGACATGACTGGGAAATATTACACGTATGCTTGGTTACCGTCGATTTCAACATGCGATGTTAACTATGGTATGTTTATCCTGGGAAAATGTTAAGAGCGACAAAACTAAAACTTGGCATTGGTCCATAAAGTTTATGTCTGTTAATCAGTCGTGTAGGAACAACGGAAAGCGATGATCGAAAACTCTAAGTGATATGGTTTGTTTAGAGTTGATTTCAATAGTCCAAATCAAATTTTGTTATGTCTTCATCTTATTGGCTCTTGATTATGCCATTTGCCTTCCTTTATCCTTCGTCTTCTCTTATGGATTGATATAAGGTATGCCAACTTAGATAGTTTTACAGTAGAGTGATCTAATTTTGAATTGGAAAGTTATAACGATGCAGTTACTCAGATCTGTTTGTTCTCTGAGGATAAATCAATTCATTGAAGAACATTAGTGTCCATTATCTGTTGTGCAATAACAATTTGGTTAGGTCAAATACATTTTTCTGTATAGCATAAACTATTGACTACTGGAATATCGAAACTGTGAAAACTGAAGCCGCCAGCACGGCTGATTGTAACCATCCAAATCAATATAGGACTAGGCATTACGGTGTAACGTTCCGAGTTGCCACACCTCATATCATCACATCAAGTAAAACGACAGTGAAGTGGAAGGTGAAGAAAAGAAAATTCAGTCAAGAGAAATATAAAGCACTAAAAGAGAGAAAAGGAGAATGGGAAAACGGTGAGATTCAGTATAGCGTCGTTAAGATGAAGATAATGTATGTATGCATCTGTGCCACAGACTTCGATTTTGAGTCATATCGCCTAGAGTCAGTCTCCAACCACTGGTTTCTCTTGTCCTGTGGACCCAAACCGGCTAGTCTATATCGCCCCACATGACTGAAACCAACAGTCAAACACTTCACACACTCATGCCATGTTTTAGTCGGGCCGCCTCCAGCCTTTCTCCAGCCCGAATGTACTACGGCCAACATTGTGTGATGAGGCAGACGGAGACTGGGCATACGTAACACATGTCCCAGTCAGCCATCTCAGTCAATGAAGGTTCACAACCGCATCAACTGTCTTACCTCTCTTACCTAAAACTCTATGCTTGACTTCTGCACTAGTCACATGGTAACACCACGGTATATGGCCTATACTAGGAAGGGAGTGGTGGTGAAGCACCTGAAACCTTCTTATATCTTCCACCTTGAATGGCCATGTTTCACAGCCATACAGCAGAACAGCTGATGTGTAAAAGTGTCACGATGCACAAAATTCTTCACCGTGCTTTTGTGTCTTAGGATAATGTGAATGTGATACTTTACGCCTTTGTAACGCTAACTAACGAGGAACAATCTGTTTATATTGGGAATTAGTATATTTGACACTAGACAGGTAATATACCACTTGTTTTGATGAACTCAACGCTGATCCAGAAAACAAGATGGTAGTAAAACTTGAAGTCTAAAATACACTTCTGTATGTTTATCATTCTGACTACCTGAGATAGCAGCCGTAGTTTGGCAGACTAGTATTGGTATTGGGTGATGATTGTAAGTGAAATAAAAATTTGGACCGTGGCCGGTTACCCGGTAGTCACTGGTTCGAATCCGACTACGGTCCGAATTTTCGCTTAACCTTCAATCATCACCCAATAGCAATTCCGTATTGATATAAATTTTATTTACACCCAGTTAGTATGGTAGTGTGTTTGAAACTATTTATCAGTCAATTCTTTTTCAGCGATTCATGTGTTTGTGTACAGCTTTATTTAACAAACAGCTAGGTAACATTGTCACATAATAGGTATAGATTTCGACATAGGGCAAAAACTTTCATGTGTCTACTTAACTCCATATGGAGCTATGACTCATTGGTCTACGCACTTGATCTTCAACCCTGCTCCACCTACTAAGGTCTAGACACCCAGGTAGCATTATAACGCCTCACATAATACGTTCACAGGGTTTTCTGAATGCGTTGAGCAGAAATCTGATAATGTTTGGCTTGCATCTCACCTGTTAAATGTAAGATGATGCTCCAGGAGTGGTCTATTGCAAGTAATCCCAGTTTAATGATACGGAGGGAGGTGGTGGAATGCGTTAACCACTTCATCTGTTTAGGAAGTTGTATCAACTCGAACAGGTTGGTTGCTGACAAAATCTCATCTGGAATACTGAAATCCCACTTAGCATTTGCCAACTTGCGTCAACTGGGGAGATGTCCGACTGTGTATGAAGAGACGAGTATACTCTGCTGCAATTCGTACTGTCTTGTTGTACGGCTGTGAGAAATGTCCGTTAAAAGTAGAATACATGAGGTGATTACTGAGTTTTGGTCGTGAGTGTTGTCACAGCATTGCTTGTGTTTGGTGGAATCAGCGTGTGAGCATTGTTGAGGTCAAGTGAAGGGTAGTAGGCAAGAAAGGCCAGTCGATTGATGAGTTTGTGAATGTTATTCTACTGAGATGGTCTAGACAGCTACTTTGCATGTCTAACCACCGCCTACCTTGACGTGCTGTGCTAGGGGAAAGTGAGATTAGGTTGTAAGAAGGTCCAGGGTGGCTAGAGCAGGCGAGACGTGCACCGGTCGATGAAGCCTCTTACTGTTGATCTGAGCCGTGTTAGGGAGATGTTGACTGACCGCTTGTCTGGGGTGTCCGAGGTGAAAAGAATCAGTGTTTGAGGACTCTTGGTGACAAGGCTGAAGGTATATTCACTCCTTGACGTCTTCTAAAGCTTGAATATTTGTATGAACCGTAATCTTCAAACTATTCGTTCCTTCATACTACTTAGGTATCAGTCGTTTTGCATCCACCTGCTCTTTGTATACTACCATCAAATCTGGCAATCTGAGTTGATGCACCTGTGTACGAGGTTCTACGTTGATTTCTTCAGTCAGTTAAACGTTTAACTCATTTCTTACTGTACCAGTATGTAGGTGGTTATTGAGTATACTTCGATTCCGATCAATCGATTTTACTCTATTAATTTAATTTCATGTTTATTGTCTTCTGGATACCAGAAATCTGTTATTCTTATGACACATCTTTTATTTCATTATATCATATCTAGATAATGTTATCCTCAGAGAATAGAACCATGCATGGTTTTGAAGATTTAATTGAACAAGAATGGATTCGTTATGGTTATCCATTTGTACCTGATCCAACTGATTGGTATGATAATTCAATTACCCCTGATTATGATAATGGTGTATGCTTTGCTTTATTCCTTGATTGTGTTCATCAATTGCTTATTCAATTTCCTACAGAATTTGCATTTACACAAGTAAGTTAAGTTATTCACTCATAATGTATATGATTAAAAAAGTGCTTAATTATATCTTGTAGAAATGTTGTTCATTTAGTTTAAGCATTCAACTTCCAATGGATTCTTGGTCCGAACCTTACTGTACATAATTTCATCATCACAGCAACTGGATATTACAAAAGATTCAATAATTCAGTTTACTTTTTACTTAATATAAACCGCCTGCTTGTTGTTATTCATAAAATCAATGGTATCGAAAAGATTAACTAGTAATTATCATCATGGAATGATATCAGTTGGAGAACTGTTGAAAACCTGGTAGCACTGGACAGCTGTTCCATACTACCATGAGATTCCTCAGTAGTAGGCACCCACGAACCGGCTAGGGACCGAACTCAGGACCTTCAAGTCTCACGGCGAACGCGTTGACCACTCAGCCATTATGTCGCGGTTCAGTGGTTCACAGGTTTCAGCTTCTGTGCATTCGCGATATAGCGTGGTTATCACCCAACGTCTTCAGTTGGTATCCGATTCCCTTCTGACTAGTTGACCTCACACATCACAGCTTCTCATCAAAACTTTGTGATAACCATCTAGGTGCGTACTGCCGAGGAGTCCCATACCAGGGACGAAACAGCTGTCCTGTGTCCTGGGTTTCCAAAGTTTCTCCAACTGATGTCAGTCCATGATGACTACTACCTCTAAATTAAAATCCATACTCTCAAAAATATATAATAATTATCACTTATTGGTGAACCTATACGATTATCTATTAAGCATCGCGTGTACTGCACCTGCACAACAGCCCGCTATCTTCTACTGTATGACTGTGAAACATGGCCATTCAAGGTGGAAGATATAAGAAGGTTTCAGGTGTTTCACCACCACTCCCTTCCTAGTATAGGCCATATGCCGTGGTGTTACCATGTGACTAGTGCAGAAGTCAAGCATAGAGTTTTAGGTAAGAGAGGTAAGACAGTTGATGCGGTTGTGAACCTTCATTGACTGAGATGGCTGACTGGGACATGTGTTACGTATGCCCAGTCTCCGTCTGCCTCATCACACAATGTTGGCCGTAGTACATTCGGGCTGGAGAAAGGCTGGAGGCGGCCCGACTAAAACATGGCATCAATGTGTGAAGTGTTTGACTGTTGGTTTCAGTCATGTGGGGCGATATAGACTAGCCGGTTTGGGTCCACAGGACAAGAGAAACCAGTGGTTGGAGACTGACTCTAGGCGATATGACTCAAAATCGAAGTCTGTGGTACAGATGCATACACACACATTATCCTCATCTTAACGACACTATACCAAATCTCACAATTTTCTTTTCTTCACTGTCGTTTTACCTGATGTACTGATGTGACGTGTGGTAACTTGGATAGTTACGCAGTGATACCTGGTCCCATGTTGATGGATGCTGATAATGATGATGATATATATTCATAAAATCTCATGCATTCACTTCGCTTCACGTAATGTTGGAGAAAGTGAGAAGTCTATCAGGAGGCGTGTGGAGGTTTATCAATTTATTTTACGTTGGAATTCATCATGTACAACCATCAGTTGGAGGAACATTTGGAAACTAGGAGAAGTGGACAGCTGTTTTGTCGTAGTATGGGACTCTGTAGCGATGGGCACACATATCCCAGCCCCCAGGGGTTGAACTCAGGACCTTCAGGTCTCGTGGTCAGCACCTATCATTGGGCCACTGGGTCGAAATCCAATCGTCGACATTTCCTACTCCCGTCAGTCAGAATTATTGTTTTAAAAACACGATGAGTTCATTTCATTGCTTTATCATGTCTCCAGTTCCATACCATCTGACGAAGTTCAACTATTAGAAATGAAGGAAACTTAGCGAACTCAAATTGATCAGCCCATAACGTATAGAGAATGGTAGTTTGAAACGCGAAATCTGAATACAAAACTATATACGAAGTTGATTTGTCTAGGCTTCAGGTGTAAACTCAGATTCTAGCGCTGACTCATCACACAGATATTTAGTTCATGAATCCAAGAGAAATATCTGTCTATCCAACCCACTTTTCCACCTATACTTCAGCGTATGCGACATAAATGGAGCATTTAATTCTACCGGTTGTGTGTGAATATTAATGAATAACTCTGTACTTTCAAAAATATCTTATTCCACCTACAACTTAATTCAGGTGACATTGTGTGACGAGGTGGATGGTGACTAGGCGTGCGTAGCACATGTCTGAGCCACCTGAGCCGATGAAGGTTCACAACCTCACCAGTTGACTTCCTCCATAAGACTATCAGTGTGACCACTGCGTTACTGACTTGGTGACACTACGATACACTGCTTACACTACCAGGACAATGGTGGTTGAACACCTGAAGATTTCTTGTATCCTCTGCTTTTAATGGCCATGTTTCACAACCATAAAGTAAGACAGAGTGAACGGTGCCGTGGTACACTCGACCCTTAATACACAATCGGATATCACGGCGGCACCATAGATGGAGTTATTAGAATCCGTACGCAGTCTTTGTCAGTGTCACTGATCCATCAGGGTTGATTTGACTCCCAGGGTAAGTGAAGTGGTCAGCGTGCTCAACCGCTTCACTGTCTATTGTTACACAGGACACCATCGAAGACCACTTCTAAACCTTAACCCGTTAGAAATTAATTCCTGGTTCAGTGTTGATGGATGATGTTATTGCTGATACTTTTGTATCAAGCCATCATCATATGTTGTTGTTATTTCAATATAAATGTTCAGAATATTCATTACACTCCGAAATAGATGTTACTTAAAATCCATACTGTCGTCGTGTCGATCAATCGTGGATTATGATTTAGATAAAAATTGTTTATACGATCACTCAATGGCTATTTATGTATTTACTTTCGTGTTTTTTATATTTCATAGTGTATGCTATCGTATTTATACTTTGATGTGCCAACTACGTTGTAGATTAAATCAATTTGAGTTTGTTATGATTTTCCAATTCTATATCTGTTATTATTCTTAACTTTATCGATTGTTAAGTCTTCTCATCTTGTTTGTAAACATTAAGATATTTTTGAGAAAGAAAAATAGTACTACTTAACTGTAACTTGAGTGATGTAGATGAAATTTTCTTACCTATTCTTGTTTTAGAAAATCCTTTGGCTGACCTGGTTATGAGACATGCCTGTTAAAAGTAGAAGATAACTAGGTTTTTGATCACGGGAGCCTTTTTACCCACCACCTATCTCAACATGCCATATTAGGAGAAGTTAGATTCGTTTCTAAGGGGGTTCAGGGTGACCAGATAGGGACTTGGCACCAGCCGACGATGTCCTTGACTGTTGACTTCAGCCGTGTGGGAAGATGTAGACTGCTTAATTGGGGGTCCTGAAGATGAAAGAAATCTTTGTGACAGAGCGCAGGCACATACTACGTATGCCTAGTCACTGATCGCCTCGTCACACAATGTTTTCTGAAGTAGGCCCAGGCTTGAAAAAGGCCCGAGGTGGTCAGACTAAAACATGGCTCCAATGTACGAGGTCTCTGACTGTTGGTTTGAGCCATGTAGGACGATGCAGACTAGGTGGTTGGGTTCTGTGGGACAAGAGGAACCAGTGGCTGGAGACTCTGGGGGATATGGCTCAAAACTGATGTCAGTGGAGCAGATGTATACACAAATTATCGTCATCTTAACGACGCTACATCGAATCTCACCATTTCGTCATTCTTCCTTTCTTTCTTCTCACACTTTATATTTCTCCTGATTGCATTCTCTTACCTTCATCCTTCACCTGACTACCTTTCTACTTGATGTAGTGATATGAGGTGTGGCAACTCGGACCGTTACGCAGTAATGCCTGGTCTTATGTTGATATTGATGATGATGATGATATTCACTTCTTGTTATCTGCTAAAGCTTGAATTATTCGTACGAAGTTCTACGTTGGTTTACTTATCACTTTAACTTTCATCTTTAGGATTATTTGGTTCTCTTACTGGATAGTGGATTAAGTCGAGGCGGTGGAATTCCTCCTTTCACTGTAGAATTCTCTTGTTCATGTGAAGCAGCTCGTTGTGTAAAAACAAAAGCTTTAACACATGAACAAATCACTGAAAAATCAAACTTTCTTCATAGTAAAGGTGCATGGCGTTCTTTTCGTAATTGGAATGATGTTTTAAATATGACTGGATTACAACTTCTTCCTAATTGGTTATACTGGTGGCAATATAGTTATGACCCAATGCAGGTATGTTCATTAATGAATTTTATGACTTTACCAGTAGTTTTTTTTAACAGTTAATAACATCCTTTTGTATACTACTTAAATATATACTATGCTTTTTCATATTCAGCTTTAAAATTTGATGGCTGGTTTAATTCAATGACTTGTCTACATGTGATTAGTTCACTTTCCAAAAGTTGTTATGAGAACTTGTGACCTATAGAGTCAGTTTAGTTGGAATTGAGAAAAGATATAAACAAATAACATTTATTGATAGTTGTGATTTGACTGAAGTCCAAAATTGTAGACCGTTGGATTCAGTAAAATGATGCAAGAAAAGGTGTTTGTTACTAACTTAATCCTGCCTTGAATGGGCATTGCTAAAAGTCCTAAACCAGAGCGAAACACTTCAATACTTCCTGTTTTTCAATAGCTGCCTAAATCGTCAAGATTGACACAGGACCACGCATTACTGCGTAACAACCGAAGTTGCGGTTAATATGAGGACAATGTATGTATGCATCTGCGCAACTGACATAGATTGTGAGCCTTATCGCCTATAGTCTCCAACCACTGGTTTATCTTGTTCCCCGAACCTCAACCGGCTAGTCTGCGTCGTCCTACATGACCTTAAACCAACATTCAAACACTTCTTACATTGATGCCATATTTTAATCTGGCAGCTCTAAGCCTTTTTCCAGCCCGAATGTACTTCGACCAAGATTGTGCTACGAGGCAGATGGCGGTTAGGCATACTTAAAACATCTTCTAGCCATCTCAGTCGATGAAGGTTTACAATCGCATCAACTGTCTTACCTCTCCTACCTAAAAGTCTACACCTGACTTCTGGGTTACTCACGTGGTGACACCATGGAATATGGAGTGATGGTGAAACACCTGAGGCCTTCTCATGTCTTCCACCTTGAATGGCCATGTTTCACAGACATACAGTAGGACAGAACGGACTTCAGCGCAGTACACTTGACCCTTAACAGGCAGTTGGGTATTGCGGCGGCGCCACAGGTGGCGTAAGTTGGCAAAAGTCAGCCGAACCTTCTGTACCAGTGCCGCTATTTCATCGGCCACTGACCAACGCACCAGAACTGATGCCACTTCACTTCCCAGGTAAGTGAAGTGATCAACACACTCAACCTCTACAGTCTCTATTGTTAGCTGAGGCACCGTTGAACACCAATACTGGAGTAACAGTTTGCATTTGGGTGGTGAGAAACGCATCCCAAACGTTCTCAAATTGCCACTCGAAGTGTCCAGAAGTCTCTTTATCCTGTCAGCATCTTCACCTAACAGGACTATGTCTTCTGCATATTCTGGGTCTAGGTTAATCCCTGTGTAGTTGGATGTCGAGGAGACCTCCTTAAAAATATCTATGGTAAAATTGAATAGGAATAGAGAGAGTGGGCATTCTTGACGGACACCACTCGACAAGCATAGCTCCCCGGACATCTCTCCATAGTCTCTAACACGCCCACAGGTGTTCGAGTAAATAGGGTGATATACTTATTCGGTACTCCTTTCAATGAGACACTTAAGACTTCTCGATCGACGGAGTTGAAGGTCGCCTTCAGGTCGAGAAATACAGCTATTGCCGGGCGTCAGTAAGCGTGCCTGTGTTGCGTAACGTGATGCATTGCGAATATTTGGCCTAAATAGAGTCTTCTGATAACTTATCTTCACTGAATATTACATACACTAGTAGCGTCATACTAAACAACTGATTCATTCAGTCATTTGTTACAGTAGCTAAAGGAGTAATTTTATTCACTTATATTCAATGAGTACAATAATACTTCCCAAACAATCATTTAGAGTTGGAACCATTGGATGCATTGTTAGTTTATTAGATTACTGTTTCGAATCCAACTGCGGTCGAAATTTTCATTTCATCTTCAATCATCACCCAGTATAAATACTAGTCTGCTACTATCTCAGATAACCAATATGATGCTCCCCCTCCTTTCTAATTTAGTTAAATTTGGATTGGGATGAGAAGTCCTAACTAGGTAGCCAATGTGAATACAATCAAACCGTGGTACCGCTTCACGAATTCACATAGTAGTCGGGTAAAAGCGTGCTCGTGATCGAAGTGAAATGAAAATCTTGTCAGCTGTTGGATCTCGTAGCTCAGTTGGTAGAGTATGGGGCTGGAAACCCAGTGTGTCGCCGGTTCGAATCCGATCACTGTCTAAATCTTCTGCCCTTGAACAAAATTTTGAATTGTTTTACCTGTACATCGATTTCAACAATCTTATTGAATAACGTATAATAGTTATTTGATTTGTCGCCTATCAATGAATATGTATATATACATAACTTTTACTCAATTTTAGATGCAACCAAATTCATCCGATTATATTGAATTAATAAAAAATGTGAAAAAATCAACAAGTATACTTATCCCAAATCTTTTACCTATACACTATCCTCGTTTTTGGCTTCATGCTTGGTATAGATGGAATCGTTCCATTCGTCTAACCAATGGAGGAGGTTATGCTTTTGATGCAGCTTACTACAGAGATCTATTAAACTTAGTGTATAAATCTAATTATCATAAATCATTATTACCCCGTACAAGTAGTAGTCCTTATACTGGTTGGTTATCTGATGAATCGATTATTAATGCTTTAAATAATCAGACTAATTTTTCAATGCTTTCTGATCCTATTTATAAAAGTTTATATGATGTAGCTATTTTATGGGATAGTGAATTCTGTGACACATCATAAGTGATTTGTACTATACAGTTTGTTTTATTTTCAAAATCGTACAAAACATAGTAATCTTTCTTCTCGTCCTACTCCTCCTCATTGTTTTTTATATTCCTCAGATTCATAATACAATGTGTGTTAGTTAAAAAAAGAAAAACTGCCTATTGACAATATTATTCCTTTTCAATCATATGCTGCTGTCTTAGGCATCTCTGAAAACACATAGCACCAACACATTCATTATTGATTATTTTGCAAAGTATGAGTGGTTTTTGCATCATACCTCTTAAACATGTTTCTTTACTTTATTTTTATTTTCAATGATTTTAGATTGTTTCTTTTGATACTTTTTTTGTTGTTGTTTATTTTGATCTAATAATTTAATCTACTTATAGGAATATTTTATAAACTGAAGTATTTCAATGATCTATCCCAATGAATTTAAGATTAAGTATCATTATACACACAGATGTATTTACACTCATGATTTCCACTGCCTTTAATACATTGAAGTGTTGAAAAATTGGTCATTGTTGAATTAATTCAAAGTTTGGTATGAATTTCATAAGATGTATTTTATAAAAACTACACGATATCGCAGTCGACCCAATAGGATTTCAACCATCGGTTCGAGAACATCTGCAACTACCAGATTTCGAGTATACATGCGCCATCATTATCTTCACTGTCTAGTGAGTAAACATCTATGTGATTACTAAATTACAAGCGAATGGCTATAAAACGACAGCATAATATAAGCATCGAATAGATAGCATTGTTTTCTCATCCTGAATCATATCTTAATATATCGGTAGATAGTGATGAATGAGCTCTTTTCCATACGAAACCACTACAGTTAGGTACTGTGACGTGATGGTATTTTAAATATTCTGATAAGAACTTTTAAATCCATATGTAAATATGTCTTATTGACATTCAAAAAGTCAAGTAGTTCATGTGACCCACCAACTTAATCGTATTCAACAAATACATACATCTATTATTACTGTAATGGTGTAAGCTACTGCACTTCATGTCCGATTCGGAATAGTAACGATACAACTTGACAACACAGAATCTCTGTAAATGAGACACCTCAGTTATGTTTAAAAAGCGAAGAGCCATACCTGCCTTCTCAGTCATCTACATTTCTGTGCAAAATAATACGGATCAAGCCAAACCCCATTCCACTCTGGTCTTCATTCATTGGTGGCGTTTGAGCACAATACGTTTACTCCTTCGGAATTCATTGTAAACGGTCAGTTGGGAGATGTGTTATGAGTAGCGTAACTTCAACAATCAAGCTCAGTGAACAAATAGTCAGAATGTACCTGGGTCTGCAGTCGGAATTAATTGATTCGGAGGGATTTAGGACGAAAATGGCATCCTGGATCCCACTGCAAGTCACTAAGATGATTACAGCATCACGAATATTCGGCAATATCGAGGCATCTGCGTCTATCAACGAAGGACGAGAAATCTGACCCGATATAGCAATGGGAAATTACAAGTATCCAGCAATGATTAAAAGAGATTTCTCATCAAAGGATGTTATGGGCAGCGTAAAAGCGTTCTTTTGCTAAAATTAAGTTCCACACCGACTATCCACAAATTACTCGTTGCCTCGGGCTTTCACCACAATGAAAGGAAGTGTGAGGCCTTAGAACGATTTTCAGCCAGACACAAATATATACCGACCACTTGGTTCTTACTATTCATCTTAGCACTGTTGACTAAGTGGTTGGGTTCTGTGGGACAAGAGGAACCAGTGGCTGGAGACTCTGGGGGATATGGCTCAAAACTAATGTCAGTGGAGCAGATGTATACACAAATTATCGTCATCTTAACGACGCTACATCGAATCTCACCATTTCGTCATCCTTCCTTTCTTTCTTCTCGTACTTTATATTTCTCCTGATTGCATTCTCTTACCTTCATCCTTCACCTGACTACCTTTCTACTTGATGTAGTGACATGAGGTGTGGCAACTCGGACCGTTACGCAGTAATGCCTGGTCTTATGTTGATATTGATGATGACTTTGGTGCCGAACTGAAATCAACTGCATAACTTCTCAGTAGCTACCCAACTGCAGACAAGGTTTTCAGTAAATAGCCTTCACGAAAAACAATATCCTGACTGAATGTTAAGCGCAAGTGCAACTACAGATATTGAGCTGCATGTCTGGGTAATGGCCTATACTGACAGCTTTAGTATTCCCCGACCCTTAAAAACATCACAGCACAAAATTTATTGACCCCGACAAGAAAAAAGTTGCTGTTGTTTAGCAGGTCTCATTCTTAAAGCAAAAGATGGGATCACTTATAAGTATCCTCCAGGCTTCGAAGTTTGTTCTCGAACATTTCATCACCAAGATAGAAGACTTCGTCAATATCCATTTCATAGCACAGTACGTACCAGTCAATTCACCCGACCTGAAGAACAACTACCACCACTATCGCGATTTCTAAACTTCCTTACTACCACAAAAACAAATGTCCACAATCCAATGGACTTGTCATATTTTTCTGCCGTACCGAACTTAGTAATAAGCTGTGGCAAGCAACAACATAAACCTACGTACAGCCTAAACTCATGCACAAGTCATAGCAGTAAAAATATATCTTGTCATCACTGAGTGACCAGCGAAGGACGTTAAGGTGGACAATCAAATGGAAAGGACTGCAGTTATCTAGAAAAGCCTTGAACTGAATGTCCTTGACTACATACTCACGTACAGATCTAATGAAAATCATTTTGATCGAAACGAATTCTTTCTTATATCATCGTCGCATACTATTAACTAATTCCCAGAGGTCTTACATTTATCTGCATTTCCCAAATAGGATAGTACTGTGAACAAGAAGTTTACGCTGAATCTTATAGTTTAAGGTTGCACACCCTAAAATGAAATCACTACCCACATTTTGACTCCATAAGGCCTCTAACATCGTCTGTATGCTAATGTATGACCAGCACTTAGTTTTGTATCGCAATTCAGGTGGTCTGTGTAGTCATGTGGATGTATGCCTTTATTATAGGTAGCAAAAAACTAAGAAAACCTAGATGAGTCCTGAACATGGTTAGAAAACATTATGCATTATTTCCCTTCATTCATGTACTAAAAGCGAACGGTCGATTCCTTATAGATGTGTTCAAATCCGCTTAGGAGTCACTCAAAGATAACAGAAACCTGTGCCTTCATCACTACTCAGCAGAGGAGCACAAGCCCCCCTCCCCCCATAAAAAAGCCAACAATTTTTACTATGCTAGGACTGCAGGCAAACGGTGGACCGCCTTTGTGAGCACGGATGTACGCAGAAAACGGACAAGCAATGCAGGGACCTGGACAACCTACGACGGTTATTACAGTGGCAGCAAGTCTACTAAGTCCATCGCACGGACCTGAGAAGGCAAACATCAGCGTACCGACACCAACAATCGCCCTTCAAGATTCAAAAGACTCCTAATACATACATTACCAAGTGTTCAGTCTGAAATATCATACCAATAGATTTGAAGTCAGTTCAACCTAGGTTAGCTGACCGATACAACCAACATAGAACCTCACACACAAGCGCATCACTTCGAGGCAGTACACAAACAACAGGTGGATGCAAAAGGACTGACATCAAACTGGATAAAGTAGTTTGAGAAAACAAACAACTTGAAGATATTTAAGATTTAGATGTCAATGAGAGAGTATGTCTTCACCATTGTGACCCGTTTTCAGCCATCTCACCAAGTGACCTCAAACACTGATTCTTTTCACCTCGGGCACCCCAAACAAGCGGTCAGCCAACATCTCCCTAGCGCGACTCAGATTAATAGTAGGAAACTTCATCGACCAGTGCATGTCTCACCTCCTCCAGCTACCGTGAACCTTCTTACAACCTAATCTCACTTTCCCCTAGCACAGCACGTCAAGGTAGGCGGTGGTTAGACATGCAAAGTAGCTGTCTAGACCATCTCAGTAGAATAACATTCACAAACTCATCAATCGACTGGCCTTTCTTGCCTACTACCCTTCACTTGACCTCAACAATGCTCACACGCTGATTCCACCAAACACAAGCAATGCTGTGACAACACTCACGACCAAAACTCAGTAATCACCTCATGTATTCTACTTTTAACGGACATTTCTCACAGCCGTACAACAAGACAGTACGAATTGCAGCAGAGTATACTCGTCTCTTCATACACAGTCAGACATCTCCCCAGTTGACGCAAGTTGGCAAATGCTAAGTGGGATTTCAGTATTCCAGATGAGATTTTGTCAGCAACCAACCTGTTCGAGTTGATACAACTTCCTAAACAGATGAAGTGGTTAACGCATTCCACCACCTCCCATGTATCATTAAACTGGGATTACTTGCAATAGACCACTCCTGGAGCATCATCTTACATTTAACAGGTGAGATGCAAGCCAAACATTATCAGATTTCTGCGCGTCCAGAAGATCTTGCATTGCAACAGCGTCTCCAATCAGCTGGAAAATATCGTGTATGTACCATAAGTCAAACAAATGACCCCCAGGGAGTAAGCCAGCCCCTATGAAGTCAGAAGCACCTAATGTAATATCCATTAGTACGTCAATATACAAGTTAGATAGAAACGGTGATTGTAGGTACTCCTGAGACACGGCCAGTTGCCGTCAATTCCGGAATATCGTAGGGTATAAATCTGACCGACGCACACTTACCAAGGTCTGAACCCCGCCAAATTTTCTCATTCTGGAGCTCTAGTTGAAATCGTTCAGCAATGGGTGCTAGGATCATGGACACGATATTGGTCAATATAATCCCTCAGTGGCTGTCACAGGAGGACCTCTCTCCTCTTTTTCCGAGTGGAAGGTTTAGTGATGTAGGTCCACCTGACGGCAACCTCTGATTCCCAACACTACCTAGTACCTACATCACCTTAGCAATTTCTCACTTTCATCCTTGCAAACTTCAGGTGATTTAAAAGTGCGTAAGACAAATCCACCACATAGCACACTGTCAGATACAGTCTTCTGCACTCTACCGTAGGAAGCAGAAAATACAAACATCGACATGTCATTTTTCCCGGCGACTAAGCAACGAAAACTTAAGACGCTGAACCCAGTATTTCAGATGCTCTATACCTCACTTAGCAGTTACACCAAAAGCAACACAATCATAGCAAAGACTAGCTCAAATGACCACAACCGCGCTAACAACTAACACCACAGTAAAGCTGCTTTCGGAACGTCTGCGGTGTTAACAGTCGCCCCACATCACGCATGGTGGAGCCAGCAGGCATACGATTCACACTGGAAATGTCGTCATGCTAGGCGAACAAACCACAAAGTGATAACTCTTGTACACGAACATAACAATCAGTTCAAGTAACAAGAAAACCCTTACTTATTACTGAATTATATTTAGGAAGTGAATGCGCCAAAATGTCTCAGCACTTTTGACGGGTTCAGTTAGAAATGCATTGAAGTCCTGAGACAGATTCCAGTGGTCTCAACGACTGCGGCTTCGTGAAAAGCTTCTATGGTTCGACAAGGACCTGTAAAGAAAAAGATTAAGACAATGACGAGAGGGAAACAACAAGCAAGAACTGTTACATATGGACAAACTAACAAACTAGGTACTTACACGTTGAGATATGGAGGAAAACAAGCTGTCGGTCTCTATGGACGTTAACTTTAGTGGCTGTCTGCAGTCACGACGATGTCGTCGACGGCTCACAGATGCCAGAAGGTGGGGCAGAGTATATGCCCGCCGCAATGAAGTTAAAGATGCCAAGGTTTGAGTAGAATACCTATTGAGACGAGCCTTATCATGGTACATTCCGTGTGCTAGTGACGAATCACTGCTATGGAAAGCAAGGCACCAGCACTCGACATTTAGCAGTAAGTGGTGAAAAGTAGGATGCTGATGTATGTAGTCTAAGGCTGTTGTACTTGGATGAAAAACTGTAACAGCTGATAACGTATCATGAGGCGGAGACGATACCAGACGACATGCGTGTAAGGTAAATTACCTCGACCTTCTTCGGCCATCGGGCCTGCCGCGTCCGTTGGGAGCTCCTTGACCGCCTCCTCGGCGACGACAGTCGTAGGCGTAATGTCCTCGTTCTCCACATTCGTAACACCTGTCAGTCGGATCAAACGGTTTCATTCGACGAGGACCAAATCCATTGTCACGTCCCCCACTATTGCGAGGACCACCGCCGCCGCCACCACCACCTCCACCACGCACCCAAGGCTTCTGTCGAGACTTTCCAGTACTTAATTCGACCCGGGCGCGGACACCACACATAACTCTGGACGAAATAACGAATGTACTGTTTAGTATCAACTTACGTTCCATCAAGTTCACGCACAGCGTCACTGGCATCTGCTGCATCTTCAAATTCAACAAAGGCAAACCCAGGAGGGTTTCTTGCAACCCATACATTACGCAATCTCCCATATTCTCGGAATATGCGTTCGAGTTCACGTTCGGAAGCCTCTCTGGGCAAGTCACCGATGTATACCTTCGTACCAACGTCCCGATATCTAGCCGCCATTTCCAAAATGAGGCCCGAAATCAACGGTCGCAACAACCGCGCACAAATTCAAACAAAATACTCAGTGGAGTGCTATGCATTCGAAATACTGTTCATTCTGTTTCCATTCCTGAAACCCAAATGCTTCTATTTTGAAGTTTACATTTTCAAATGATGTCTATCACTTTTTAATTTTTAAAAAATAATATCACTTTCGCCTGTAGAATACCTGATGATTTTGAAGCTTTCCCTTACATCTGGCACTCACCATCTTTTTCCGTCCTCTAATCAGACGGACTGAGTTCAGTTGATTTCCACACTGATTTCGGGTTAATGAATGCCTGTCTTGCCTTTCCGATTCTGGCTTTGACTTCCTCATCTGTGCCTGCGCCGCCTGTAGTTGAAACGATGCTGCCTAGGTAGATGAAACAGACCATTTCCTTCAGGTTTCTCCCATTGATGGTGGTTGTTGCCTGTTGTTGTTGTCATTGTTGGTGATGGTGTTGGTTGGGTATCTTCATCACCTCTGTCTTCTCTACACTCACCTGAAGTCCCGTCTTCGCTGCCTCTCCTCTTCTGCCAACTTGTTGGTTTTTGTCTGTAGATATTCTAGTTTGTGCTACAAGACATAAGACATAAGTCATCATCGGCGAAATCCAAATCTTCTTCTAGGGTCTTTTCATCGGTCCAGCCAACACATGTTCATCTTCTAGCTCCCCACGGTTTGCTCCACGATCCAGCGGACCATAATCCGGAAGATCATTAGTGATAGTAGACAGCCTTGTCTTACTCCTTCCTGTTTTCACTTCAAAGGCATCACTGAGCTTTCCACTGTGAATTACTTGGCCTTTAACCTCATATAACACGAAGCTGTTGAGTGGGATTGATAAAGGTATGTGATATTTCGTGATGTTGAAGCGGATGCCTGCGAAATTACTTCCCAGTCGACGCTGTCAAATCAAGGCCTTTTTAAAGTCAATGAAGTTGAGGTAGAGAGTTGACTGCCATTCTACGTTCTGTTCTACGATGACGCGCAGCATCGCAATTCGATCCCCACATGATACGTTTTTCCTGAAGCCAGCCATCGCGTTCTGGTCGTAATTTCGAATCCAGTGCATTGTTTAGCCTTTCCAGGATTATGTGGCCTAAAATTTTGCTTGGGGTGGACAGAAGTGAAGCACGATTCCAAGCCAGTTCCTTTCTGTTCAAACACAAACGTCTCCCCTCTTCGGAAGTTCGACAAGGTAGCCATTCTTCAAATCGGAAGGTATCGCTCCTTCCTTCCTTGCAGACTTTCAGCAATAGCAGTGTAAGCCTGTCCCCCGTTGTCTCTGAGTCTGTTTTCAGTGCTTCGGGCGAAATGTATCTGGTCCTGCTGCCTTCCTGGATTTCAGTAACTGTATGGCGTTCAGGACTTCACTTCCGAATTTTGTCGGAGGGTTTGTGCCCACTGTTAGTTCTATGGACGAGCTGCCGGTGGTATTTCTGGATGAGTTGCAGGTGGTGGTGGAGCTGGTCGATTCAAGAGCTTATTGAAGCGGTCAGCCCATCGTTTCCTTTGTTTTTCCCCCTTGGTAACCAGGTTTCCTTCACTGTCTTCAATTGGTTCCGTCTGCGTTGATCTCTTCCCAGATAGTGACTTGGTTATTTGAAATAATGTTGTCACGTCTCTCCTGCCTTCAGCCTATTCTGCTTCACTTGCCAATGTGTTTGGTAGAAGTGTCCTTAGTCTTTGTGTGCACTCTTCTTCCCTTCTTTGTTTGACATAATGTTTTATGATTTTATTTAGTTCCTCTTTTGGTTTTTCATCTCTGCGCTGCACTGGCCCATCTGCTTCACCGTCGTCACCCTCCTCTCCCTTCTCTGTCAGCTTCCATGTGTCCGTCAAAATCCTTTCCTTGTCTTGTTTCTTCTTCCCTCCTAACACGGTTGTGCATGTTTCTGCATACGTCCCTTTCAAAGAGTTCTAGTGTTCTTCCATGCAGGTTTCTTCAGGGACTTCGCTCAAGCTCTACCGTTTTTTCTTCATGGTTGGCAGACGTGAAGATATCGTTTGTAGTTTCACTCTTCAGCTCGATTTCTGTTCCGGGTGTTCAACTTGAACTGTGGTCTATCACCAGCTTCTTTGAAGGCTTTCAACTTGATCTTGAAGGTGGGTTCCTTGCACTACATAGTGAGTGGTGTGAACCTACATCTGCTCCCTTTCCTGAAATTGTGTCCTGTAAACTGCGTCTCCACTTCCTTGAGGTTGTAACGAAGTCGATTTGATTTTTATCACAGTGTGTCCATCTGGTAAAATTCGTGTCTTTGTGCTTCGAAGCTTCTTTAGCAATTGGATTGGCTTTACGGGGTTGGGTTGCTAGCCGTACGCCCAACCTTCCCTCTTTATCTGGGCCTAGGACCGGCCAGTAACTAGTGAACTAGTTAACCAGGAGAGGTTGTGTCCCCAGATGCCAATTTTCAACTCGAAAGCATCTTTTTGAAACTTCATCACTCAGATTAGTAGAACTGTCACACAATAGGATCAGGCTTGGAAAACCATTGTCCGCCAGGGAAGTAAGCAGAAACAGTAGTAACATTCACTTAAAAAACTCATGCTGTTCAGTCACCACACACGGAAGTCCCGAATGTTTTGGGAATGAGACCGCTCAAGTTATTTGTGATATAAGCCAGTAGTGTTTTGTATGTATACTACTGGTTGGCATGACAGCCGAAACAGTCTTCTTCTTGCTAGACCGTCTCACAAATGATCACAAATAAAAAATAAGTATTTTATTCGCAAGTCATGAATTTAACATAAGAGAATCCGGTTTACGGGCACCATCAGATAGATAATAGTGGAGAAACCCAAAACGCTTGAGCTGTTTTGAATGGTAAGGAAGGGGTAACATTATGCTTTATCATAGCATAAAGAGTGTCTGTTTCACCCATCTGTACAGTTCCATGTTTCGTCAAATAAACATATTCTAGCATCAGTTCACACTTGTGGAGTATCAGTGGTCATCAAGAACCCAATCCAACGATCTCAGGTATCAACATGTGTCCACGTGATCGTTTGATCCGGGTGGATATCTGGTTTCATGCACCTCCGGCTCGTCGTGTTGCCACACGCAGCAATATAGATACAGGCCACAAAAATTAGTCGTTGTGGTGCGAAGGAACAAAAATTGGAAGGACTTTATTTTAATGGTGATGGATTTTAAGCAGAACTCATACTGAAGTATGCGGCATCATCAATGATGTGTGTTAATTGTTAACTGTCTCCTGTCAGACGGATTCAAATGAGATAAAGTACCACAGAAATATGTTGCGTAGGTTTGCTGCGAATATGTTATGCTTCATGCCGCTAAGTGAAGTGACCTCTCAGATTTAAAAGCTTGCCAAAGTTTTGTCTGTCATTGTGGTCGTCCAGAAGTCTAAACCCAGTTGTTTTAGTTGAGGTTTCGCACATAGTAGCACTTACGATGTTCGTAAGCCAGTGGGTTTATTGTGGAACCTTCCAAAAAATCTGAAAACGTTGAAGATACAGTCCGAGGAATTTTTTGGTGATTTCTAATATCGCGAACAAAGTAGCACTTTCAGTAAGCTGACATTTTGGTCAAAATTGTGCTCAGACTGTTCTCATCAAGCCTGTGCTGAAAAGATAAGAGGAAAGGAAGGCACGAGCAGAAACCGGAGAATGGTATTCCGCGCAAGACCGATTGGGAAGAGAGAAGTTCCTATCTTCCCAGGTCAACTCCAGCCGCATGCACACCCTAATTCATACACATATAATAATTAAATATTTCGAATAATGAATTATAAGAATACATGCCATTTGTACGGGCAATATCTAAATGTTATTTCCTTACTGAGGCTGTAAAAGTTTAGACAGAAATATATCATCGTGCCACACAAAGTCTTCTGGAGCAAACAACCGTTTAGATATTGCGTGTCACAAATATCGGATAAGAGCGATGTCGTTAAACAACAGTGGCGAAAATTAATGAGGGTATAATCACTAAGTATGACGAGCAATGGTGAGCCGTGAAATCCATAAGAGTATGTTGCCCATCAAATGTTCAGAACCAATGAGTCCGGAGATATGTTTGTATTCAATAAACCCGTGCTGTCTACAGACGGCAAAGGAAACTGGAATGGATTGCGGGGGCAAATTTATGTCTGGTATTGTGCGCGTCACGAGGGATGTGGCAGCCGTTTAGGTCTGTAATGTTGTAAAACAGAGCCACTTGAACAAATAAGGCCAGGCACGCACTTCTATCCAGCTGCTATTGTCATATTATGGCTGAGAATATGGGAGGTTTCACCATCAAACCATTCGAAAAGACTTGAAGGCCGGCGTGTCGCATGAGGTAACCCCCGGTTAGCTTCTTTTTCAGGTAAGTGGTTGTCAGGACTGAAAAAGTTTGTATGTTTGGATGCAAATGGCACTTATACCAGCACCCCTAGTGCTCTCTCAACTGGAGCTATGTATTTAGGATAGAATGACGTCTGGGATGAATTGTCTAGCTCCTGGTGATTTTGCATCTCTAGGTGGTAAAAGACGATAGTTCTTCCACGTCGAATAGAAGTTAGAGGTGTATCTCAGCGCGTTGATATGATCCACCACCGTAATCCACATATCGGGTGGTAAAGAGAAACACAGAGGCGTTAGAAGTGAAGTTAGTGGTCGCAGAGTTTGTGGACGCAGTACTGAGGTTTAGAGCATCTAAAGAGGACGCGAGAAGTAAGGGGCTATACAGTTCTGTATTTCGCTTTCAGGATACCTTTGAAGTTCTGTGTAGTAAGTTCCTCGGGTCCCAGTCTAAGCTGTATTACAAATGAGTAAAGATGGTGACTCTGTCTTGTATTTGTGTACCAGTAGGAGCTTTGATATGCACATAATGGGTTAGGGGACGTTCGTTACCATAATCCTGGGGGAGCGGAGGGTGAAGGGCGCATACTAAGCGTAATGACCTCAGATAAGGGCGGTTTCCAGAAGTCCCCACCATCAGATCTGCCATCTACTGCTAAGCACTTCTAAATTATCTAAGTTCATCACCACTTTACCCGTGCCATGTGCTGCCACTACCTTTCCCCTTGCCTTCTACCCTCTTTGCTAACCGTAGTAATACGACTGGCACGGAGGAGGTTAGGGATTGCTGCACTGGTCACCGGGTACCCGGTGTTATCCATGGTCTTTATTGTGCTGGTTTTCTTGCGCAAAGTTCATACAACTTTCAGATAGACGGCGTTTGTTAGCAGACATGCAGAGAACACTGACTCTACCCTAAGTACATTCATACTTTTCTAATTTACACCATACTGACTGCACAATCCAAGCAGGTGAAATAGTGACGGAACACCTTCCGCGAAAATTTGTGAGTCCAACAGGGCCAGAAGAACTTGGGATTAGTGGCAACCCTGTTTTACGCTTCCAGAGGTCCTAGAACATTTCCATCCACCCGGGACGCATAAGTAGTGGCTAGGCGAGTGACAGACTCATCGTCTGAGAGATTATTAAGCGAAGAGCAAAAGGCAGTTAATGAACTTGCAGCACGTATTTTTTCGGGAAGCCTATTTCAGACTTGAGTGAACCTCTTGATGAGGAAACTGCCCCACAAGTTGGTCTCACAATACCCAGTTTCACCTAATATTTTGTGATTTCGTATATTGTGGGCAGACGTTACAACCGCTTCGATCTTTGGACTGGATTGGTGGATGTCTCACAAAGTAACTTGTGATAAAGTATGAGGATCACCTCAAGTTGACTCTTTGAGAGAGGTTCTAGTCCCGGAACATTCTTTGCATTAACGCTGAAACCAGTATTCTCTTCTCACCTATCAATTTTGAACAATTAAATGGAAAACATTTCTCTTCTTTGTGCGTACGACAACTTATCTGCTCTCGTGGAGGCAGGTAAATAGGCCGTTCGATGCGACTGTTATCCGGAAGAGTTTCAGAGTGCCATCCCACGTGGTCGCAAGGAGGTGGCAATGGAACGATAAGAAGTGCCATAACTGAATACAACGTGAGCGAGAACCATCTCATCCCGAGGGCCTCTTTGTTTAAGGTTATTTATAAAGTTGAGAGGACCCTTCCAAAGGCCGTATTTCTTCGTAATTCCTGCACCTCCAAAACTCCTGCCACCCAAGTGGAAAACATTGAAACACGCGTACATAGGAGGGGTGTTGGATCCCTACTCCCTTCATAGTCTTAATTTTCAGTCTTCAAAATCACCTCCTTCTTCTATGACACTTCAATTCTCAAATGACTAGCCATTATCTCCATGCTTTTTCCGATCACAATTCAGTTCCTGAATTTGTCGTCATGTTACAAGGTCTCGTTTCTGAACTAATCACCTTCGTTATAGCCCCATTCATATTTGATTAGATAGTGGGAAAAATGGGACTAAGAAGTGTACCCAACAGCAGCGCAAGTAGATTATCGAGACGCGCTGACCTGCAGAACATCTCTTCACCGAGGTTGCTAGCTGCACGCTTTGACATCAAGGCATCATTCATAAAAGCCTTTACTCCATGAAAGAGCTACACGATGCTGCGAAAGCAAACCACGAGTTCCCGTACCGTGCTATGGCCAGCATGTAGCTTCTTGACATGCTTCTACAACAATTTAAGCAGTCTTTGAGGCAAACTACTGGAGCTAAGAAAAATGTGCTTGTTGCGCGCTTTTCATTCTGCTCTTTTAATGTATTCAAAAACATTGACCACTCATTTTGTTTGAGTTTATTCAGTTTGCCTGTACAACCTCTTGTCCCGATTGGTGTTACCATTGTATTTTGTTTTGGATAGAAACTGCAGTAGCCGTCGAAATTGGAGGTTTGTAACTTAGTTTTGTAGATATATTTTGTTGTAAAGAACAACTTTCGCATACTTCACTTGCTGTTTGGATATACATTCGTTTTTTGGCAACCAACTGTTTTGGATTTGATCGGTTTCGCTTTGGGTTTTGATAACCCTGGAAATTCGTATCTTCGTTATGTGTTACTCAGTGGATTTAACGTAACAGTTCTGCCATCTACATAATAAAAGCAATAATATTTATTCCTGAACACACAACTCCACACCATTTTTACAGCTAAAAATAGGTTACTGTATGTGTCACATGTATACTAAGGACTGACAATCTCAGTCCCCACCTATTCTGTCACTATAGGATATAAGTAACCTCGAATGGTTAACTAGTTCACTAGTTACTAGCTGGTCCTAAGCCCGGGTAAAGGGGAAAGGTTGGGCATTGGGCTAGCAACCCTACCCGTAAAACAAATCTAACCGCTAAAGAAACTTCAAAGCACGAACAAAATATAAAAAATAAAAACAAAATTATTCCTCGCTGCAATCGTAGAGGAGAAATGACGCCGGTTGGTGAAAGCCTTCGGGAAGCCAATTGGCCGATGTGTCTTCTCTCGATGAAAGCAAAAGTAAACGCGGGGACATGGAATATCCGGACCATGTTTGAACCCAGTAAGGCAGCCCAAATTGCAAAGGAGATGAGAAGGTATAACATCGAAGTGCCTGGGATTTGCGAAAGCAGATGGAATGGGAGTGGACTCTCCAAACTGTCAACTGGAGAATCAATAATCTACTCCGACATTGTCACCTAGACGACAGTCACCAGCACACCGAGGGAGTGGCTACCATGATGTCCCCAACAGCATCGAAGGCTCACTCTCATGCAGTGGGAACCAATCTCCTCCAGGATCATGACAGCAAGATTCAACTCAAAAGGACGGAAAGTCACAATCATGCAATGCCACGCGCCCACAAATAATGCAGAGCAAGAGAAAAAGGAGGAATTCTACAGACAACTTCAATCAACACTGGACAAGACGCCAGTTGGCAATATCAAAATTCTGATGGGCGACATGAATGCCAAACTGGGAGGGGACAACCCAGGAAGAGAACTAACCATGGGTCGGAGGCGCTCGGCGAAATGATCAGCGAGAACGGAGAATTGTTTTCAGAATTCTGCGCATTCAACGATTTGGTGATTGCAGGCAGTGCGTTCAAGCACAAGAATATCCACAAAGCTAGCGACATGGGTTTCACCAGATGGACACACGGAAAACCAAATCGGCTTTATCTCAGTTTCAAGAAAATGGGGACGCAGTCTACTTAACACAAGGTCAAGAAGAGGAGCAGATGTAAGTCCAGGCAACTCACTATCTAGTGCAAGAAACCTTCCAAATCAAGTTGAAAGCCTTCAGGGAAGCTGGTGATAGACCTCAATTCAAGTACAACACTCGGAAACTGAAGGACGAAACTACAAGGGAGATCTTCACGTCAGCCATCAAGACAAAATGGGAGACATCGAGGAGCATTCCTGAAGAAACCTGTGTGGAAGAACACTGGAAGTCTTTAAAAGAGATATGGAAAGAAACCTGCACAACAGTATTAGGAAGGAAGAAGAAAGAAGACGAGGAATGGATCTCGACGGATACCTGGAAGCTGATAGAGGAGAGGAGGATGGCGAAGCAGAAGATAAACTAGTGCAAGGATACACAACGACAAGAGGAACTGAGCACAATGTATAAAACACTGGACAAAGAAGTGAAGAAGAGTGCAAGCAAAGACAAAAGACACTTCTAAGAAACACTGGCAAGTGAAGCAGAACAGGCTGCAGGTAAGAGAGACCTGACGACATTGTATCAAATAACCAGGTTGCTATCAGGGAAGAGACCAACACAGATGAAACCAATAAAAGATGAAGAAGGAAATTTAATTACAAAAGAAGAGAAACAGAGGAAACGATGGGCCGACCACTTCAAGAAGCTCTTGAATCGACCACCACCTGCACTTCGTCCAGAAATACCACCTGCAGCCGCTGAATTACAAGTGAACATAAATCCCCCAACAAAAATGGAAGTCCTGAACGCCATAAAGCTACTGAAATGTGGGAAAGCAGCAGGACCAGATGGAATACCGCCAGAAGCACTGAGAACAGATGCAGAGACAACAGCGGACATGCTCACACCACTATTGCAGAAGGTGTGGAAGGAAGGGAAGGTACCGGACGATTGGAAGAAGGGTTACCTTGTCAAACTACTGAGGAAGGGAGACCTCACTGTTTGCAAGAACTGGCGCGGAATCACTCTCCTGTCCACCCCAAGTAAAATATTAAGCCGCATCATCCTGGAGAGGCTTAAGGATGCACTGGATTCGAAACTACGACCGGAACAGGCTGGCTTCAGGAAGTACAAATCATGTGCGGACCAAATTGCAACACTTCGCATCATCATAGAACAGAGTATAGAGTGGCAGTCAACTGGATCTTCACCTCAACTTTATCGACTTTGAGAAGGCCTTTGACAGCGTCGACCGAGAGGTAATTTGGAAACTGCTTCATTACTACGGAGTACCACAAACCTTCATCCGCCTCATTCAACAACTATATGAAGATGCCACATGCCAAGTAATTCACGATGGGAAGCTCAGTGATGCTTTTGCAGTGAAGTGAAGACAGGAGTGAAACAAGGTTGCCTACTATCCCCCATGATATTCCTTATTGTGGTCGACTGGATCATGCAGCAAACAGTGAAGACTGAGAAGAGGGAGATAGGCTGGACTGCGGAAAGAACCTAGAAGATCTGGATTTCGCCAGTGATGACTTGTGCCTGATGTCAAACAAACCTGAAGATCTACAGGCGAAAGCTAACAAGTTGACAGAAGATGCACGGCAGCGAAGACGGGACTTCAGGTGAATATAGAGAAGACAGAAGTGATGAAGATACCGCACCAACAACTCCAACAGCAACAACAAACTCCAGTCACCATCAACGGGAGAAACTCAAGGGAAGTAGCCTCCTTCACCTATCTAGGAAGCACTGTTTCAACTACAGGCGGGACAGACGAGGATGTCAAAGTCAGAATCGGAAAAGCAAGACAGGCGTTCATTAACCTGAAACCAGTGTGGAGATCTACTGCACTCAGTATAAAGAACAAGATCCGGATTTTCAACACCAACGTCAAGTCAATGCTTCTGTGTGATGGTTCAGAGACTTGGCGCGTTACGAAAGGGATTTCCAACACACTACAGACATTCATCAACAACTGCTTACGCTCGCTACTGAAGATCAGATGGCCAGAAGGAGTAAGCAACAAGGAGCTCTGGGAACGAATCAACCAAGAACCTATCACCCAACAAATATGCCGAAGGAAGTGGAGATGGGTTGGGCATACACTGAGAAGGCCAACTGGGGACATCATGCGTCAGGCCCTTGAGTGGAACCCTCATGGGAAGCGACGAGTTAGACGTCCGAGGTGGGGGTGACATGGAGGAGATCGTGTGAGGAGGAAATGAGAGCTTGTGGGCTGTGGTGGAACCAGGTTCAAAGGATCTCAGAGAACAGAGGTCACTGGAGACGTGCTACTGAAGCCCTATGTTCCATTAGGAACCCAAGGGACTAATAATAATAATAATAATCAACATTATCGTCATATAATGGGCTTAACATAGGGGGCACCGGTTTACAAACACCTTCAAACTGACAACTATTGAAAGTATACGAAATGGTATTTAGTATCAAGTAATTCACAAACCAAGTCATTGTTGTGCATAGCCTCATTAAAATTTCATGAGACGGGCATGGATTTTCACCTCCGATCACACAGATCGATTCACTATCAATGACAAAAGCACGCGGTGCAGGAAGGTTCTGTTATAACCAACCGACACTGTGAGTCCATTCTTATGGTTCGTTAATTGGGAAATATAAGAGGTTATTCCTTAGGATACCCTTCGGTTCTTAGCTTTTTTAACCACGAAGGACCCATTTATACAATCTGGAGAATCGGTGAAGCATTCACAGTCATTTAAACCTAGGTGAGTGTTTAAATCAAAGAATTTCTAGGTCACCATGTTACGTTAAAAGGTAATGTAGATTGATTCCGCCAAGAATATTTGTTGTGGTGGATGGAGATAGACGTTGAAACGGTCAATAGTCCAAGTGGCAGTATTTGCACATAGGTTTCGTGCATCTTTCGCATTGGCTTGGGCAGCATCATTGGAGAAGTCTGTTCGATGCACACTAACTTTCATATGAAAAGATCACTTGATACATAGTGCTGGAAGACGTGTAGTGTGGAGCTGCTGTAGGCTGGTCGCCCTCCGAGACAATGTGTAAATTGGTCGCTAATTTAATCATCTTTTCAGAACATCTTTGCTACTAATACCGTTGGGCAAGTTTAATGGGTTCATCGCAAAAAACTGTGACCAGTAGGTGAGCTAATCGTGAAGATGATCCGGAATTCGCGGGAGTGAGAACAGTCCAATATTTATTCGTGTCTATAAGAAGGTAGTATTTCTGCTGAGTAATTATGTTCAGATTGTAATTCAGCATCAAATGTCATCATGGAGCTGTTGCTGCAAATAGGAAGGGAAAAAAGAAGTACCAGCAGATTTGGTCAAGGCATTCACTAGGTTATTCAATTCGGAAAGGAGGGAAGTTGCTATTATTTTTGACTTATTCGAACTTTATGTACATTTTCATGTATACATGTGGATTCGACTGTATAGTTTTCGAGTCATCATTAAACAAGTAGGGCCTATCATATTTTATTACGTTAGGAATATCATTTGTGTAAAGGGGGAAGAGTTAGGGCCCCAACACACTACCTTGAATGCCACCACTCAAACTGGCCTTTGGGAAGGAGTAGGTGTGACTGAAATTTACCATTTGAGCACGCTGTCCAAGGAATGAGCTTATCCACGATCGTAAGGAGTCACTGATTCCGAACGGTTCAAGCTTCAGAATCAACCGATTATGAAGTACTTTATCAAAAGCTTTTTTGGAGTCAAAAACAGGGGAGTTACGAAAAGACCTTCGTCTCGTTTGCAGGCGATCTCTTCAAAATAATCCAGTAGGAAAGCACTGCACGAACGGCCTTTCAAGAAACCATTCTGCTTAGTGGAAAGCGGCTGATGCGCAACCACATAATCAGTGATCTCTTGCACAACCACCTTCTCCACAATACAGGAGACTACAGGTGTAATATTTATGGGACGATAGTCCTGGATGCTTGACGTCGGGCCAGATTTAAAAGTGGGAGATGTGTATGACAGCTTCCAGCGGTCACGGTAGCACGCATCAGCAAGGGGTGTTGCGAATAGCTTCTTAAGGATCGACGGTGTTTTCATCACCCCTCTTCAGGAGAACAGATGGGATATCGTCGGGTCCGGCAGTATATGGGCTCTTTAGTGAAGCAGTTGCATCTTCTATCTTTTTCTGCGTAAAGAAAACATAACTTAGCGAGTCGTGTGGCGGAATGGGCATTTGTGTGTCTAGTACACTATGTTCATGTGTGAAGCAGCTCGCATAATGCTTGCTAAGCATCGTAAAAAATGTCGCCATCGATGATCAGACTCCTGGGAATTACTCTAGACAAGTTTGCACTGGACTTTAGAATTCTCACTAATGGTTGAAAATTGTATGTTTGCGCGCTTCAGCTATTTTCTTGCCTGACTGCATTCAGTGTATTTGATTGGAAGTTCTCATGAGCAATTTTTGATGAGACAATGGATGACAAGTCATTAGATCGATGGAAATTCCTGGCATGTCTGCGTATGCTGATACGTGAGGTTTCTGGGATGAAATCCACTTTCGGCTTTCTAATTACTGCTGATACCGCCGGAGCAATATGGTCGTGAATTACATTCACGGAACTGTGGAAGACATCACTTGGTTCATGGGCTGATATATATATATATATATATATATATATATATATATAGCAAACTTAAAATTGGTGATAACCTTCAACCTCCCGGCTACATTTTCACTGCATGGTGAGCATGTTAGGTGTTAACAACGAAATATTTTACAGCATGCACCTTATTCATTATAAACTCGCAATAGGAACGCATAACTTACCTAAACAGAGTGACGATGCCACAAACAACTACTGCAAGTCAGCTTACAGACAGTAGACTGGTACTGAGATGCCCGATGTAACCTAGTCAGCAGACTTAACATGCTGCATCCCGAGCCTAAAAAATAAGCTAAGAAAATCACATCAGATGGAGACACTGAGTGAAATTACTGCAAAATAATCTCGTCTCATGGACGAGTTGGACAAAATGTTTACCACTAATGTCAGCCACGCCACACTAAGTTTACATGAAGACATGGCGTTTGCCAGCGCTCAGTGCAAGGTTGTCACAACCCATGAAAATAGCTGCCAGGGCGTTCCGGAAGTCTACTTGAAACGTTCACACAAAACTATTGCTTCTGGATGCTGGAGTTGAGAAGTTCAGATATCTAGCTCTCACTCATAATATTCAGCACGATTATGAATCTTTGATGTGAAATGGTGTTAACATAAATGAATTGTACATTTCTGCAATCATTCCCGACGTGTGATAAAAGAATAACTTGTGTGCACATTCCCTCATTACCTTTTCATCATTATCCCCATCAAAAAGCACAAGGTGTTATGGTGGAAGTGTTAGCTTCGAGGCTTATTTTTCTCCAGGTAACACATGTAATCCCGAGACACAAATCCTGGCGTTTCTTAATACAAAGACAGTGCTTCCACTTGTTGAACTCGTAAGCTTTTGAACAGCTATCCAACTGGGGTGTTCCGTTATGTGAATATGCAGCACTTATATCCTATTATTATTATTATTATTATTATTATTAGTCCCTTGGGTTCCTAGTGGAACATAGGGCTTCAGTAGCACGCCTCCAGTGACCTCTGTTCTCTGAGATCTTTTGAACCTGGTTCCACGACAGCCCAGAAGCTCTCATTTCCTCCTCGCATGACCTCCTCCATGTCACCCTCGGACGTCCAACTCGTCGTTTCCCATGGGGATTCCACTCGAGCAACTGGCCTGACGCGTGATGTCCTCAGTTGGCCTTCTCAGTGCATGCCCAATCCATCTCCACTTCTTCCTGCATATTTGTTGGGTGATAGGTTATTGGTTGGTTCGTTCCCAGAGTTCCTTGTTGCTTATTTTTTCTGGCCATCTGATCTTCAGCAGCGAGCGTAAGCAGTTGTTGATGAATGTCTGTAGTTTATTGGAAATGCCTTTCGTGACGCGCCAAGTCTCTGAGCCATACAAGAGCACTGACTTGACGTTGGTGTTGAAAATCCGTATCTTGTTCCAGATGCTGAGTGCAGTAGATCTCCACACTGGTTTCAGGCTAATGAACGCCTGTCTTGCTTTTCCGATTCTGACTTTGACATCCTCGTCTGTCCCGCCTGTAGTTGAAACAATGCTTCCTAGATAGGTGAAGGAGGTTACTTCCTTCAAGTTTCTCCCGTTGACGGTGATTGGAGTTTGTTGTTGTTGTTGTTGATGGTGGTGGTGCGGTATCTTCATCACTTCTGTCTTCTCTATATTCACCTGAAGTCCCGTCTTCGCTGCCGTGCATCTTCTGTCAACTTGTTAGCTTTCGCCTGTAGATCTTCAGGTTTGTTTGACATCAGGCACAAGTCATCACTGGCGAAATCCAGATCTTCTAGGTTCTTTCCGCAGTCCAGCCTATCTCCCTCTTCTCAGTCTTCACTGTTTGCTGCATGATCCAGTCGACCACAATAAGGAATATCATGGGGGATAGTAGGCAACCTTGTTTCACTCCTGTCTTCACTTCACTGCAAAAGCATCACTGAGCTTCCCATCGTGAATTACTTGGCATGTGGCATCTTCATATAGTTGTTGAATGAGGCGGATGAAGGTTTGTGGTACTCCGTAGTAATGAAGCAGTTTCCAAATTACCTCTCGGTCGACGCTGTCAAAGGCCTTCTCAAAGTCGATAAAGTTGAGGTGAAGATCCAGTTGACTGCCACTCTATACTCTGTTCTATGATGATGCGAAGTGTTGCAATTTGGTCCGCACATGATTTGTACTTCCTGAAGCCAGCCTGTTCCGGTCGTAGTTTCGAATCCAGTGCATCCTTAAGCCTCTCCAGGATGATGCGGCTTAATATTTTACTTGGGGTGGACAGGAGAGTGATTCCGCGCCAGTTCTTGCAAACAGTGAGGTCTCCCTTCCTCAGTAGTTTGACAAGGTAACCCTTCTTCCAATCGTCCGGTACCTTCCCTTCCTTCCACACCTTCTGCAATAGTGGTGTGAGCATGTCCGCTGTTGTCTCTGCATCTGTTCTCAGTGCTTCTGGCGGTATTCCATCTGGTCCTGCTGCTTTCCCACATTTCAGTAGCTTTATGGCGTTCAGGACTTCCATTTTTGTTGGGGGATTTATGTTCACTTGTAATTCAGCGGCTGCAGGTGGTATTTCTGGACGAAGTGCAGGTGGTGGTCGATTCAAGAGCTTCTTGAAGTGGTCGGCCCATCGTTTCCTCTGTTTCTCTTCTTTTGTAATTAAATTTCCTTCTTCATCTTTTATTGGTTTCATCTGTGTTGGTCTCTTCCCTGATAGCAACCTGGTTATTTGATACAATGTCGTCAGGTCTCTCTTACCTGCAGCCTGTTCTGCTTCACTTGCCAGTGTTTCTTAGAAGTGTCTTTTGTCTTTGCTTGCACTCTTCTTCACTTCTTTGTCCAGTGTTTTATACATTGTGCTCAGTTCCTCTTGTCGTTGTGTATCCTTGCACTAGTTTATCTTCTGCTTCGCCATCCTCCTCTCCTCTATCAGCTTCCAGGTATCCGTCGAGATCCATTCCTCGTCTTCTTTCTTCTTCCTTCCTAATACTGTTGTGCAGGTTTCTTTCCATATCTCTTTTAAAGACTTCCAGTGTTCTTCCACACAGGTTTCTTCAGGAATGCTCCTCGATGTCTCCCATTTTGTCTTGATGGCTGACGTGAAGATCTCCCTTGTAGTTTCGTCCTTCAGTTTCCGAGTGTTGTACTTGAATTGAGGTCTATCACCAGCTTCCCTGAAGGCTTTCAACTTGATTTGGAAGGTTTCTTGCACTAGATAGTGAGTTGCCTGGACTTACATCTGCTCCTCTTCTTGACCTTGTGTTAAGTAGACTGCGTCCCCATTTTCTTGAAACTGAGATAAAGCCGATTTGGTTTTCCGTGTGTCCATCTGGTGAAACCCATGTCGCTAGCTTTGTGGATATTCTTGTGCTTGAACGCACTGCCTGCAATCACCAAATCGTTGAATGCGCAGAATTCTGAAAACAATTCTCCGTTCTCGCTGATCATTTCGCCGAGCGCCTCCGACCCATGGTTAGTTCTCTTCCTGGGTTGTCCCCTCCCAGTTTGGCATTCATGTCGCCCATCAGAATTTTGATATTGCCAACTGGCGTCTTGTCCAGTGTTGATTGAAGTTGTCTGTAGAATTCCTCCTTTTTCTCTTGCTCTGCATTATTTGTGGGCGCGTGGCATTGCATGATTGTGACTTTCCGTCCTTTTGAGTTGAATCTTGCTGTCATGATCCTGGAGGAGATTGGTTCCCACTGCATGAGAGTGAGCCTTCGATGCTGTTGGGGACATCATAGTAGCCACTCCCTCGGTGTGCTGGTGACTGTCGTCTAGGTGACAATGTCGGAGTAGATTATTGATTCTCCAGTTGACAGTTTGGAGAGTCCACTCCCATTCCATCTGCTTTCGCAAATCCCAGGCACTTCGATGTTATACCTTCTCATCTCCTTTGCAATTTGGGCTGCCTTACTGGGTTCAAACATGGTCCGGATATTCCATGTCCCCGCGTTTACTTTTGCTTTCATCGAGAGAAGACACATCGGCCAATTGGCTTCCCGAAGGCTTTCACCAACCGGCGTCATTTCTCCTCTACGATTGCAGCGAGGAATAATTTTGTTTTTATTTTTTATATTTTGTTCGTGCTTTGAAGTTTCTTTAGCGGTTAGATTTGTTTTACGGGGTAGGGTTGCTAGCCCAATGCCCAACCTTTCCCCTTTACCCGGGCTTAGGACCAGCTAGTAACTAGTGAACTAGTTATCCAGACGAGGTTTATGACGATAATACTTATTACTAGCTAAACTTCAACACTGTATACGCTGAAAAGTGACGCTTTCTTGTTCGTTTCATAACTACCAAAATCGTGTGCCGTTTTTTGTAGGGTTTAATGACATTGTCTGTACCACTCAGCACTCGTAAAATATTGTAGATGTTTTATGATATATCAATGCGATGATGCCTGTAAACTGGCTTCTCTCATGTTAAGTTACTAATGCGAGAATAAGACATTATTTATTTATTTACATTGTAGGAGGAGTGCCTTACGACGTTATCGCGAAAGAAGTATTTCAAAGGAATGACTGATGAACATCTGCTGGGACGATACTTTAAGTGTGTTGAATACTTTTACCGAAATACGTATTTTCACATGGAGTGAAATGCGTTTTCTTCCGTTGATGCCCGTGAATAATGTTAGAACTATGGGAAGTTACTAGTGTTGAACTCCTTCACCAGGTGAGCTCCTGTTGGAGAGCGCGTGTGAACAAATGACTTGTTATGATGGTCTAGGTGTCTCCAAAGATGTTGAAAACGTATGAACCAGTAGACTTCTCTCCTACGGAATGCGGAATTACTGGTGATAAGTCAACATCCTTCAGCCATGGAGTGATCGTGAGTTTTCCCGCCACTCACACCCAGACGACAACTGGCCTACGCACTGATACGATTGTTTTCACGATCATGTGGAAGAGTTTACAATTGCTCGTAGCAACCCACGAGTATATCCAGAAAGCGATCGTTAAGAAATGAAGCTTGTATTACGTGCTAGAACAGTATTATAATATACACGATAAAATACGTCCCTGCAAACGGTCATGCGTAAATGACAATCCAGTAGGCAGGTTCAACGTTGTTTAACTGTAGGAAAAGAAAATAAGTGAACGTGTCAGATGCTGCATGAAAAGTGTTCTCGAAATCCAATTTCAAAAAGCAAGGCAGAGTAATATCACTTTACCTTTTATCATTCACTGCTTGTGCAGTAAAGTTTACGTGTACAATCCACATTGCCATCTGAGTGCAGGGAATAGGTGGATGTGAATTGGATTTACCTGTCTGTGAGGGTGGTGGGCATAAATCTCGCGATAATGAGGTAGGCAAATGTAAAATATTGGAATAGGTGAGCAGCATACGGTTCATCGTTGTGCAGTTGTCCGCCAGCTGAGTTTATGGACTCATCTACTGAATCGATACCGCGCTTCATTAAGTCTGTGGCCTGTGTATAACCATATTCGTTCCTGAATTGGGACACTCGCCTGCGCTTCGTAAGTCGACAGTCAGCAGCCTGTGGTGAAATGCTTTCGATCTCTGCGTCTAAAATGCTAATGCGCGTCTCACTACACATCCGTCGTTGACAGTTTTGCAGCACACGGGTGACTACATTTAGCAAGCCATAATATGTCAGCTTACGAGGAAATTTTCGGACCTCCAAGCGAGTTATAAGCATGTGTCTACAGGGAAGTAGACGGGTCCTGTAAAGCTTGCAGGAAGATATCCTTTGATGTAGATCAACTTCTGGATTCTTGTATCACCTACAAAGAAAACTCAGCTGGATAACTTGTTTTCTTTGTGCACCGCCACTGGCCATTTAGAGTCCATCATAGCCCTTCTTGCTGCATAAGGGCTCAGCCCGCCAGGGACTGGTTGAAGCCTTTTGCGTAGAGCGTAACCTTACTTTTCAGCTCCCGGAGGCTTTATTTCCAACTTTTTCCTTTCGCTCCTCCTATGATGCCACTAATAAGTTTTCCAAATTGATATATACAGCTTATCTTACTTTAATAACCTCCTTTTTATCCGCTTGCGGAGGCTTTTGACCATTATTAATATTATTACCCAATGTTTGGACCTCATTGTGGAATTCAGTGGACCAAAGTCTTTTACCGTTCACCCACATGCCACTTAAATGCCTCCTTGTATCCTAACTGATAGCGTTAATGATGCAGTTATACGCATAAAACCTGTATTGGACGTCAGTATACTATAAGTGTCTCACCTGTTGGCAGATTCTTCTCGACTTAATCTGCGCAGATATTGTCTGAGCATTGGATTCCATATTTGCAGGTTAAGTGCACATAAACACTGAGTTGAAATACTTTCCCTCTTGCACATCGCTGTGCACACGTAGAATGCACAGAGCAATACATCTATGTCCTGGAAGACAGTCTCAACAGACGCCTCTGATCCTCTTGCGCAGTCAATGACAGACGTTCGGGTGGATGACGCTTCACCCATTATCCGCTTAAGGGGGTCCAACATGAATATCACATCCGCTCGTTGTTCTCGCCCAGTCCACCCAAACACAACTGGACGACCGTTGCGGAAATCGTCTGTCGTAGCAAATTGAAACGATTCATAGTTACGCTTACTGTTTAGGCCACAACAACCTACTTCCCCTTGTTTGTATTACACTTTGGGTCAGAGCATACAACCTCGGAAAATTGCAGGTAGGTGGCTATTTGATCGGTGCTGCTGTAGCATACTCGAATCACCTGCTAATGCTCACCATCACTTCAGGTTAGAGGCCGACCAACACTCCTCAATTTATCAAGCACCGTTCTTTGAGATTCATGACCTGCAGAATAAAAGCTACTCAGGAAATGAATTACTTGGCATAATTTTCCTCTGGATATTCTTCAGGTAGTCATAGGTTACGTCTTTTGATCGAACATTTCTCACACATTGCATAACGCGGTCTGATTCAGATGCCACAGTCAGCACTGGTTTGACAACCACCAGTTCATCCTCCGTTAGGGGTCTACACCGAGGACCTTTCGCGAGACAGTTCATATACCATGGATGATTGTGCATCATCCCCACACTTGGAAAAGCAAAACGATTAAACTCGAAACGTATCTTAATTCCAGACTGGCAACCGAAATATTTTTATCTAAAACGCTACCCCTAACAAATTCCTAGATTGTCCCCTAACTCGCTATTTAGTACCTTCTGACTTCTTCCTGGTACCGAAGGTGCAAGCCGATACAACAAAGTGGAACTTTAAATTAGCATCTCCCTCATAATGATTTCATTAGTTGACGGCGCAATGCGTATTCTACGTCTAAATAGTGAGTTAAGTGACTTCTTAGCATACTTTCTGAAAAGTATTTATCACCTCTGACTTCATTCCAGGCAGTAAAATGTCCGGGTCGCATAAACTGCCCAAACGCCGGGGAAATACCCATGCACGCTGGCCTAGCCAGGCTGCCACTGCCTGTAAAGGCTTGCCGCGACTCCGTGGAGCTATGAAAACTAGTAGGTAAAGCATTCTTCTTAGCAAACTTTCAGCTGAGGAATAATAAATAGCGATGTACTGTACTAACATTCGCACCAATTTTTTTAAAAAAACAGACAAAATCTGTAAACGTTGAAGTAATTCAGGGATCAGGGGCAGCACAGGCAACATCATGGTTTTAAGGGTTAACCAACTTCTAACACGACAAGAACAATATAACGCTGATAAATTTACACCAGTCCATTTACACAACATGAAAGAATAACTTCAACAAACAAATATATAAAACCCATGCTTTTTGTAACTGACCTATGTCCCTAAACCTCACAGACGACGAAAGCAGTTAACGAAACAGGCAGGCAACGAGGATCGTATCACAAACGTAGCACAGCTGGATAAAATTCACAAAATAAGAGGGTCAACCACGCCTACAACGCCTTTAAACCAACAAAAGCTCGTTAGCACGAAACCAGTCGTCCAACATGGCCTACTAAGATGGAGGGGAATGACCTAAGAATAGTCACAAGACAGCATTCTGATTGGTCTCCAATTAGCAAGGCGCCTGTTCAACTTGGCCTGTAGGACAACGGCAGTTCTTTGTGGTCAGCAGGTGTTGGACTTTACTGGTCACTGTCATAGCCAATAAATCCCGAGTTTTGATAATCAGGAAGTTGTGGCCCAATGAACACCCTTTGTTTCCGCCTGTTGTAGTTAGGTAGTGTGAACGCAGTATCACCGGCCGCCCTCTGTGGTTGGTGGTTTGAGCCAAGTTCTGCCTCTCAAATAATTAATTTTTGATGACACCCAAGCTAACACTTAGAAGTGAACTGCCTTTCTGCGACGGTTAAAAAACAAAGGCAAAGCACCAGGCAGAGAGACGAGCAAGAACCCCAACAACCAGTGTATTTCCCGTATCTGAGTTTCAGCTTACTTAGCATTTTTCGCTGTGGAGTCCGCTGTATTTGCTTTCCCTATTGAATACTTAAGAACATAATTTTCACGTCATCGCGTATCATGTACTTTTGATCATTGTGTCGGGTAGAGCAGTGTGCCTCTAGTTTGGGGTGGTAACTTGTGGAAGTCCGCCCAGCGTTTCGTATGAAATGCCGGCGCGGGTGTAGTGGGTGCCTCACCGTGCATCACGAGGATCTGGTGTATGTAATGTCACAGAGGATAGTGTTGGTGTACTCATCAAGCCGAATAGTGCCATCACATCCGGTTAGCGTAGACTCTTGAGGCCAAAATCTTGTATGACCCTTCTCCTCCACTTCTTTAACTGTTTAACCCCCAGCCGTGATCAGTGTCAGTCGGTCCTTGCCCTCCATTTTGACATCTCTAAGTCATTCGACCGGGTGGATTACTTGCTGCCTATCCGAAAGCTGCGAGCCCTGAAGTTCGGCAGCCCCTCATTGGCCCGGATTAAATCTTCCCTTGGTGACTATTCGCAAGTTGCAAGAAGTCAGTTTTGGCTTTCTAGACCTAGACCAATTACATCTGGCGTAGTTAGAAATAGCGTAATCGGTCCTCTTCTTTTCGTCCTTGATATTAAAGACCTCTGCAAATGCTTTGCTGCTGGAATGTCGTTTTTGTTTGCCAACAGTCTGAACGTTACGCGCACATTCTTGGGTGATGACCTGTCCCTTTTCCAAAGGCCAGTATAAAGGCGAACTTGACCTAGTACCGCTTGTTCCATTTCATGGAACCTCCAGTTTTACTCACATAAGTGTGGTTAGATATGCATTGGCGCACCCCATATTCTCCTGCCGTTATTTCTGCAAAATGAGATGTTACCGAGATCCTGTTCCGTCCTTGATCCAGGGCGTAGTTACTGTAACAATTTCACATCCACTGAACATGCTGTCAGCCCAGGATCCCGTTAGGCTGCATAATCCGCATCTTTCATAACCACGAAGCTGTATCATCGCCAATCAAACTTGCATTCGGCTGCTCTTAGGATGCTGTTCGATTACTTCAGGAAGCATCCACAAAAACGGCAAACTTAAGATTGAGGGAACCTCAAATTACCTTGCATCCTAGCTACTTGGTTAAGAATGCGGTCAGGACTACGTCTCCATGTACGTCCCTCAATTAGCAGCCGCTTTAGACGGGACGTCTTGGAATATCCTTCTCAGACAGTTGGGAAATCCATTTCACACCAGAAGGTTGCTGCAGCATGCACAATCAGACCTATAGTGTTGAAATTAACGCTTTTGGAGCATCCCTCCAAGCCAACTTTTTCCCAACTAAATACTCGAAAATGTAGAGCTACTTTCCTGTCGGCATCAGAGCTTCCAGCTGAGTTATCCACTTCGGTAGTATGTCATAATGATCCTTATACTCCTGCAGACTCCCGGACATACTGAACGAATCACAACTATATCTGGAGACGTTTCCAGATATACACCTTCAAAAAAGGCATTACGAAAATGCAGTGAATAGCATATTTTTGATCAGAATGTATGCACGAAATCTAGGGCTGCACATAAAATGGTAGACATGACACTTTATGCACATAGGTTAAAATAGGCATGTTAATAACTTCCTTGCACCTTCGTTCACCGCCCTCTGCCTTCTCTCTTCTTACTGCGAACAGAATCTTGGAAACCTGTAGTTAGACTGGAACTGCGATATTTTATCAGCGCTACTCTTAGATATCAATGAATCCGTCCCCAGGCAACTAGTCCGCAATTGTGCAGCCTGTGATGAACGTCCCTATGGCATCACGTGACGATCCTTCGATGAAGCCTGTTGGCACTTATTCATCCAGTGTTACAAGGAATCTTGGATTTACTGCAATGTTTTGCCTCCGATTGACTGGCACCATCTCGTCCACTGCAACTGTAAGCAGTATACAAAAACGCAGAGAAATTCCCACAGCTTTATCAGCGGGCACGGAATCTTTGACTCGACCTTGAAATTCGGCGGAATTTGACCATGATTCACCGAGCTACCAAGGGTGATGTGAAGCGTGATGGCGGCTATGGTGGACGTATGTTCCACCTAGCATAAAAAATAGAACTTTTCATCAGTAACGTGATATATCGTGGTCAATATTATTTATTATCGTCCATGTGGCGTATTTACGTTTCACTGAACCTGTAGATGCACACTTTTTCACTAATGCGTAGGATCTGTTGCGGTAGTTCAGTCTTCATTTACGGTCCTTCTGATAAAAACCTTGAGTAATTGGGCAGGCATTGCTTGGTCAAGGGTGAACTTGCGGAATTGTTCTCACTTATTCTCATGTTGCTTTTACATATGATCGAACACGATTCACATTTCTGTTAGAAAACATCAGACCTATTAATGGGCAGGAACACGTAACATGAAACCTAAGGTGGGTCACTTGTGTGTGATGTGAAACCTTCTCTCTTTCCGCATGGAGGTTTCACTACCTTCGATGAAGAGGAAATGGCAGAGAATCTAAACTAGGATTTTTCAGCGCTGAGGAACAAATACTACGATCATCGTTACCACGAAAGTCGGCCACTATTTTAACCATTCAGTGCTGTAGAAAAGGAAAAACGATAGAACTAGCTTGCATTGGTTGTCATAGCCTCCTCCCGCCACTCCTTCGTCTTCTGTTTGCTTCATGCGTCCTGTTTGATTACATTCTCTCCCCTCTGAAACTGTGGCAACAGAAAACGGAGAACTTCATCCAGCATCAAAGTTCCACTTCACCAAACCAAGCCAACAGCCTCTATGGTTTCCCTAAACTTGGGAGGTATGCGAAGAAATGACTGTTTCACGTCAAAGTGGTACAGTCACTGGGGAACGCAGGTTTGGTGAACTTTCCAAGTGTCTGAGCCCGCACTTTACCAATAGCTGTGGGTGTTTTTTAAAGAAATAATCACTTATAGAATGTATTTTCATTCATTTATGCCTGATTTTGGTGATTGATTTCCCATACCAAAACGCATTTTTCTGTAAAACATATTTTTAAAACAGGGGCATCACCGCCGAGGAAACGAATTTAGTCCATCATAGTGTTGATACTTCTGTGGGTGATTACTTGGTTTTGCATTCCCCAAACTCTCAGTGATTCTCATTTTCACTCTGTTACTTCGAGGGGTTTTCTTTTGATTCAAAGTGATTCAAACATACGTAAAACTTTATCGTTTCTTGTTTGAGTTCACTGCTATTGGTAGCATTTACTGACGATTGTGTATGACAAATGCCCGAAAGTAATAACGCAGTATATTTCATACAGCATAAGCCACATGAAGAAAACCAGTCTACGGTTTGACCACTTTGGCACTGTGAACTGACTGTTATCTACAGTATCACGCAGTACATTAGACACCACTCACCGTATATTAGAGATGAGTTAAGATAAAGAACGTTGGGGCCTCACAGACAACAAAGAATAAAACAGATTGACACAAACATAGTCATTCTGCAGATTGGAGCAATCTCGGTTCGAAATTAGAGATTATCGGCCCGTTGTTTGAATTGTCGAATATTCTTAAGGGTGGGGCCGGTAGTACAGCCGTGACCTTGGATTGTGTGCAACCCCATAAAGTTGTGATGGCATGGTGTGCGCTGACAAGTGCGGTTGCTAGGATTCTACATGGGTTGGGGACTGGTTAGGTAGACCGTCTTTCAAATTCGCCTGCAAAACGTCTTGCTTCTGATTTACGAACATACTGTTATGACTAACATCGTGCTTACGGACGGCGTTGTCCCGATGGTTGCAGTTGTACACTACACTAACCAAGACCTACAGTTTACTTTTTAAAAGCGAAACTTAAACTTGCCAAGAAAGTGGACAGGACCCAACAGTCATCGACTTACCTGTCGTCATAGCCTTGGCGCAAAGGGCAGATGGCGTTCGAAGCGGGCTCATTTTCCTAAACACAACTGAAACACGCTACAGATGAAGAAGACTTGCTCTTCTCTATGACCTCCTTCCCACACAGGGATAACTGTTTTGGTGAATTTGTCCTTTATATGCTCATTTTGCGGGTCTCCACAGGAACAACATGTATGGTGGTGAGATCGTGGTTCCCTACCACCACCAGTATAAATCTTCTCACCACGGAAATAATTGATCACATCAGTGAAATAAGCACGGTTTGTCTACAGCTAATACTAATTGCCTGATTTTACTGTTTATAACCCGTTTGCTTTTTTCATTCCATACTCCCATCAGCCAACTGAAACACACGCTCTCTACTGGTGTGAATTATGAAATTCCGCTTTCTTATATTCATAAAAATTTGCGACAGGCAAGTGTTGCCTTTGCACACATTAGCTGTGTCTTCTACATCGTGATTTCTATTGGGCCTTGGGAGTTTAATACCTGGGAAGGAAACTGAACGACAAAAATACTTGTGCAGGAGGTTATAACCAACTCTTAATAACTGTATCCGTAAAAATGTTATGAAATGTCGCCATTATTATGAAATAGACCACACCAATCAGCTAACTTGGTATACATCAAAGCATATTTCATTCCGCCGCCTTTTCGCACTTCACGTGAGCATAATTCACTGCTCTGATATACCATGAAAAATCACCCACGCAACGGGTGTACAACAATATGCCGCAGTTTCAGAGTGATAGATGTAATCTGGAATTAGCGGTGTCTTTGTCACCAAGACGTGCAGATTACCAGGTTATGCAAGCCCATTGACTGTTCTTATGCAGGCACTCAGCGTGGAATTTGTGGGATTCGTAGGCTGCACAAGAACAGCTGGGCCACTTCAACTGCCAGTAGCGAAAAAAGCACTGGGTGTGTCCATACAAATGCACCGTCCTACCCAGAAAACCTGATTAACTGCTCTGGTCTAGTAGTTCTCTTGTAAGCCTTCTGCTGAAGCAACGCAGTTTGCAGTGACGGGTTTTGGGTTTGGTTGATGAGACTGCCACATGGTCTGGTTTGTTTGCCGGAGTTCTGAAGTGCGGGATAAGACAACCCGGTGTCACGGAGTGTCGATAGAGCCTTTCATGACGCTTCTTGAAGCTCCAAAATGGATGTCATCTATCGAGAAAGCCCAATGAAAACTCCCAATGTGTCAGTCATAGTCTGAACACGTTTATAATCTCCGTCATTCTTGAACCTCATCGTATTTTAGCTGTAATGGAGTTCGTCGATTCAGGGAAAAATGCCAAACTTCACGCGCACGGATGAATTAATAATTTGGTTGGGACCACAATCCACCCGACTGCACTCCCAAAACGTCTTCCAGAACAAAAGCAATATTACTGTTGCTATCTGAAGGTCAATGTTCCACCAGGAACCCAAGCGACAAATAATGATGATATTGCCATTGCTATTTTTCTAAACCAACCCTTAGTTCAAAAAAGTCAGTTAACATTTTCCTGGGCGGCGTCCCTGCCAGAAAGGGCTTAGAATCGTTAATCAGGCATGATATTAAAGCCTGAGTCTCTTACTGTGCCTAACTATTATCAGTTTGCCATAGATCCTTTATTGGTGATTCGACTGCTGTAGTGTGACCACACCTGGGATACTTTAGCCTCCTCTTCACCATGTGTACACGGTTTAATTTAGAATTCCGAACCATGATCTTTTCTCCGACTGAAAGAAGAAACAACTGCGTTAGGCCGATATAGAAATAGTTATAAATAAATAAATAAATATTTCAATTCTGAGGCTATGATGCCGGTTTACAAGCATCACCAACTTGATAGTTTCAGAGAAACCTCAGTGGTTTGAGCAGCATCGAACGGTACAGAAGGAGGATATCAGACTCTATCATGATATCAAGTGTCTAAAAGTCGTCTGACTCCGTTTCATAGAAGACAGTTAGCAGTCAACAAACCTCCTTGATAATGCCGCATGCTTCAGTGTGAATTCCATGTGCAGAACCCTGTCGCCGTCAGATAACAGTCCTTCAGATGTTCGTTTCTTTGTACAGCAACAAATAATTCTGACGGATCACGTCTGTATTTCTGAGTAAGGTGACTCTACGAGTGGGAAGTGTGAGGACTTACATACTCACGTGAATTATGTGGTTACGCTAACACTTACTGTCACCTGAGACTGATGAAGTGAGTTTTCGTTGGCCAAGGGTACTATAAACATGTGGGCCGATGTTAAAATAAAGGTTTGTTTGACGAAACACCGAACTATACGGCCAGGTTAACCGTCTAGGTCACATGTGACGCAAAAGTCGAATATTGTACTACTTTGATTACTTTGATGATGGTTATTCGTACTGCGGATAATATTGCGAACTTGACTCGGCCAAATATTTTTCTTGTTATTTCCAGTTATCATACGGCCACCAGTGACATGACTATTTCTGTTCCCACCATTCTTGCTACTATCTTGCCCGATACCCTCCCCTTGTTCTGTTTCTTTTCAGCCCGTTTTTATCAATCTTTTTCCTTACTTTTTGCGGGAAATCTCACCCTTCCCATCTTTTCAAAGCCAGTTCGAACAACAGCCTCACCTGGGGTTCGGGACTATCGTCTTCCATCCTTCTGCCTAGAAGGAGAAATTAAGCTTAGAATGCATTCAGTGGCCCTTAACTAAATCTGTTCGAGGACTTGAGTCTAAAACATACGAAGACGACTGGCTGCACAGGAATGGAATGTAGAAGGCTAAGAAGAAACTTGATAGCGAATCACAACACACTAAGCACCTACGGACACCCACTCCGTCACTTATTAAATCCTAGGTGTGGCACTAATCTTAGAGGACACTTGCAGAAACAGCATGTAACACAGTAGGTTGGGCATCAGGCGCAACTTCTACTCCCTAAGAGTTGTTAAGCCCCAGGATGCTCTTCCCGCGGACATGATCTAGGCTACTTTGTCTCAATCTGTTAAACGCTGGCTGGATACTTATTTGAAGTTTGTCTGGGATCTGCACAGGACCAACTGAATTTTCACCTTTCGACCACCACTTTTGCCATCCTTTAACTTGTGCATGGATTGCAGATGCGGAAGGCAGTTAGGCGAAGGCTTCTTTTATTCCATCAACAACCATCTGAACCATTCGTACCGTTTGGCTTAGTTTGTATACAAACTAAACACCTAAACCTATTTACCTTGGGTTATCACAGGAAAAGGGGTGACCTCATTATGGCATACAAGATCGCCCATCAGGCAGACCATGCAAACAAATCAGTTTTGCCTGCAACTCAACGATCTTCACAAGGAAACCCCATTAAGATAGCACACCGGAGAGCCAACACCATACCCAGGTCCACATTTCTCTCCCTAAGAGTATGTGCTTTATGGAATGCTTTACCGCGACACATCGTTATAGCTCCTTCAGTCGACTCTTTCAAGAGGCGATTAGACAGTTGTGTCACCTCGCATGGACTACCACGGACGTACTCAGGTAGTCACCAACCTCAGTACCCCCCAACTCCCTCCTAACTACCACTCACCATCTCTCTCCTTAATACACCCACATTACCTACTAATTCTTCTATAGGAACCAAACCCACGCGACCATTCGGGCAATTCCCAAATACTTTTCTTTCGTTCTCTTTTCACCCTCCTTTTCTTCTCCTTCCCTTTTCTCTCCCCTATATTATTATTTTTTCTCTCTTTTTTCATTTTTTAAAATATTTTTTTCCTTCATTCTCTCTTCATTCCTTTACCACTACCTTAACATTCTCTTTCAGGTACCTACACAGACAGGAGTCACGGCAGTTCTCTAAACTTCCAGCAACCTGTAGCTCCTTAATAGCTCTACAAATTACAACCTACTAACCCACAAAACATCCACCTCACCGAAGGTAAAAGCAAGAAAGCAGAGGGTATTTCCTCGTCCACTGCAGGAGTGCACTGAACAACTGGAACCAATCCCTAAGAACTAGACGCGAGAGATCAAAAACTACCAGTTTTCTACGCTCGCACTATCAATTTGGGATATTGGATATACTGGTGACACGACGAAAGCGATAATCAAGGAGAAACTGCAAAAAATAGACAAAAGAGGTCAAAGAAACTCTCTTCTCTATACTTAGGCCATTGACATAAGTCTTTGATGCCTCTCGGATCTACTGGGTACATTTTTTGTGTTTGAATTCACTGTTATATAATCACTTGGGGTTTTGTGCTGAAAACGACCTGTCAAGGTTACTTATGGAGACAGTTCTGAAAGGTACGTAAAACCTAACTACTTTTGTCATTCATTAGGAGTTGTAGCATACATTGATGTAAAATCACCCTTTGGAAACCCTGCTACCGCTCTGAGTAGAACTCTTGAATCATTGGGGGCCAGTGTCGCACATACCTTAAATAATCATGTGACACATGTTTTATTTCGTAATGGCTCTGAAGCTGTTAGATGTTGGGCTCTCAAAAGAAACATTCCTTTAGTATCCCCAGGATGGGTAAAAGCCTGCAAGATGATGAAGGTAAGCTAACTATTTGTGAATCCCTAAACTTGAACTGTAGGTCAAAGCTTGTGAGGCAGCTTACTCTGAAAAAGAAGACAAATCTGACTTATCCGGTGTAATAACTCGACCATTTGCTAAAAACGTTGAAGAAGAAAGTTGTGTGAAGCAAAGTGGACCCGTTGTATCTGGTATTGTCTGTTTTCGTGATATATATATGCATGCCACTATAGTAGTATTTTTACTGAATAGTAATTTAATCGAACCAATCAACTCTTGCTCAAGCACAACACTGTCATGAACTTAACTTTTTATCGAGACGAGGAGTTCAACAGTTTCAAATTACTTTAAGTGGATATCCAAAGATTCCGAAAGTCTAGAAAGAAATCCACCGTGATAATTCGAATGAAGATTCAGTTTGTAGAGATTGTATTAAGTATTGATAGTAACAGCGACTACCTGGCATATAAGTGAAATGATATGAACAGTGGCAGTTAAACTGTTTATTTCAAACGGCTTTGAAATTTTACTTTCTTATGCTAGTTCACTCTGACTCATTAACCTCATGCGAATGGAAACCAACATAGTGCCTCATCTTAGTGTGTTATATTGGATTGATAGTGGCTGAATAGGGTGTTTAAAATGTCACAATTAGCTGTTGGTAAGTAAACTTACCACTTTCTTTTGATAATAGGGCCAGAAACTCATGCCTGCATTATTCCCAGAGACGAGTTATCTAAGATTTAACTTTTGTCTTCGTATGTATTAGTTGGCTACTGTACAGCTATTCACGCGATTCATTTACTTTTTGACCCCAAAATGGAAAAAAGTAGGTGTATTTGATCCATTAAAAGCATCCGATTTTTACAAATATAGGTGTTACCCATTAACAATTCGACAAATTACCGTATCTCTGTTCCTTCCGTTCAAGGGTATAATGCAGTCTAAGGTTGGTGTCTGATGACTACTGAATATCAAAGCCTTCCAGAAGGCTTCTGATTTTTTGGAATAAATCTGTGGATTAGTAGCTTCCCTTCATTGTTTTGAGGTGATGCACAGTAGTGTGAACAGTTCTCTTCTGATATTATCCCCCAAAACTTTAAAGCATTTTTAAAATAAGGTGGGCTTTTTCTTACCAAAGATCACAGAGTTTAATGAGTCTGCTGTTTTCACTCTCAAGACAAGCCATATCTTCATTATTACTTGGTATCTAAAGTTCTAGGTTCTATAGTTCTTCGACACCTGAGTATAGCTCGGGAACATCAAACCTTAGAAAACCAGGCGGGCTTTAGACCCGACCGCGGGTGTATCAATCAAATATTCACACTGCGCCAGGTTCTAGAACACAGAAACGCTTACCAACGCCCGACAAAAGCTGTATTTCTCAGCCTGAAGGTGGCATTTGAATCTGTTGATCGACAAGTCTTGTGGCGATTTCTCTCACTGAAAGGCGTGCCGAGTAAGTATATCACTTCATTGAAGGCTCTCCACTCGACAATTGTGGGCGTGTTAGAGCCTGTGGTGACATTTCTGGGGAGCTATGCTCATCGAGTGGTGTCCGTCAAGGATGTCCACTCTCTCCATTCTTATTCAATTTTATCATACATATTCTTATGGAGGTTTCCCTCTCGTCATCTAATTACACAGACGTTGACCCAATCACAGGTGAATTTTCTTTAGATCTATAATATGCAGATGACATAGTCCTGTTAGGTGAAGGCATTGACAAGATGCAGAGTCATTTGGACACTTTGAATGGCAGTTTAAGAATGTTTGGAATGCAATTCTAACCACCCAAATGCAAATTGTTGCTCCAGCATTGGTCTTCAACAGTGTCTCGGCTAACAATAGAGAGTGAGTGTCGTGGTTGAGTGTGTTGATCACTTCATTTACCTGGGAAGTGAAGTAGCATCAGCTCTGGTGCGTTGGTCAGTGGCCGATGAAATCTCTGCATTGATACAAAAGGCTCGGCTGACTTTACCAAATTACGCCACCTGTGACGCCGCCGTGATATCCGATTGTCTGTGAAGGGTCACGTGTACTGCACCTGCACAGCAGTCCGCTCTCTTCTACTGTGTGGCTGTGAAACATGGCCATTGAAGTTGGAAGACTTGAGAAGGCGTCAGATGTTTGACCACCGTCACCTTCGTAGTATAGGACGTATTCCGTGGTGTCACTACCAGGTGAGTAACGCAGAAGTCAGGTGTAAAGTTTTAGGGAGAAGAGGCAAGTCAGTTGACATGGTTGTGAACCTTCATCGACTGAGATGGCTGGCTGGACATGTGTTACGTATGCCTAGTCGCCGTCTTCCTCGTCACACAATGTTGGCTGAGGTGGGTTTAGGCTGGAAAAAGGCTGGAGGCAGCCAGACTGAAACATGGCATCAATGTATGAAGTCTCCGATTGTTGGTTTGAGTCATGTGGGGCGATGCAGACTAAGTGGTTGGGTTTGGTGGGACAAGAGAAATCAGTGGTTGGCGACTGATTCTGGACGATATGCCTCAGAACCGAAGTCTGTGGCGTAGATGTATGCACACATTATCCTCATCTTAAAGACGCTATACAAAATCTCATCATTTTCTCATTCTTCCTTTCTCTCACTTAGTACTTTGTATTTCTCTTGACTGAGTTTTCTTTTCTTTATCTTTCACTTCACTGCCTTTTCACTTACTGTGGTGATATGAGGTGTGGCAACCCGGACCGTTACACATTAATACCTGGTCCTATGTTGATTTGGATGGATGGATCAATATTACTGCATGTGCGTAAAATTCGTAGCCGACTCGTCGGTATTTGATTCTTTACATCTATTGTTTTATCTACAACAGTTTACGAAAGTTTGATAGCTTAGCCAGCTTTCGTATTCTTAAACCGAGATTCTGATTTTTTATAAAACTTGCAGCTAAGTATTTCAATGGAGATAACCATATTAAAGCGTTTTCCATCAGCAGCTTTGCTGTCTAACGCAAGGTCTAGTTCTGAGTATAAAAATTCACTGCTATATGTAAATTAGATTTAAGTGGGTTTTTCTTACCGTACATACTTCTGTGTAATTTTTCCTAACCTTTTGTGTTGCATAATATTCCAGATTTTCCCAACCATTATACATTTTCGTCATTTATAGTAGTGGCAACGCTTCCTGACCAAGCTTCACTGGACACGTTTCTGTGTCAAACTTATTATCGTCAACTCAGTTCTCGGAAATCACTGCGAAGTGTTTTTTTATTGGGATAGTTCCTGCTTAACATTGTGCGGAAATACACTGGGAATACTAATGTACATACTGATTGCATGTACACGAACTTGATTTCGAATTCTGATATACAAACTACATATAATAAGTAAAATGAAGTGAGTTGATTGACATCGGGTTATACGTCAGTGATTTCAGTGATACGCTGGTCAGTAAGTTGATTATTTCTTACATCTATCCGGCTGTGACCTAATCCAGTTTATGGTTTCACGTGATATGAGTGAGAAAAAGCTAAGGTTCCCTTGATTTATACGTACAACTATTTCAAAAAATCACGCACCGTTAGTATGAAGTTTATAAAGAAATAGGCTTCTGAAACTTGGTTCGTAGAATGCTAATAGATAACTGCAGTTTCTAAATGGTATGGCTCAAAATTTACCTTCATGACTCAGACTAATTCATTCTGAAGTTTTTTGCAAATCTTGTTCATTTTAATATACCTTACGTATTTATTCCTGGCTGATGTTTACCGTTCTGACTACTCATATTATTTATTGGTTTTGTTTTTTCTTTATTTTTGTTCTCTGGAAGTGTATTATAACTTAAATAAATGTACTATTTTGTGTTGTTATTGACTGACTTACTCCATTGGTACTTTTGTTTGACTTGAAGAAAAAATGAGCAACGTAGGTAATTCTCTACTGATCGAAAGCTAAGAGATGTATGAGATTTCTTCTGCACAGAATATCGGTTAACTCAGACCATAATCACTGACTTCTTTTACTGTTTCTAATCCATTTGTTAAAATTTATAAATATGAAAAATCAAATTGATCAGTTTTTCTCTTTTTAGGTGATGAACGCGTTGATGGGTTACATATTTTTAAACCAATTCGTGTCAGCGAGAAATTTATTCGACCAAAGACACCTCCAGAAATGAAACGTTTCCTTCTTCGTATCCAAAGATATCAGAGAATGAGTGAAGAAAATACTCTTCTTTGCGAAGAAACTGTGCTGGAGAATTCAAAAGAAAACATAGTGCAACCATCACATGCTGAAAAGGTTACTCGGGAGTTATCTATACAACCAGATGGTATGTATTTTAGCATTATTTCTGTTGTTCTGCTTGTTCCTCACAGTCGGTAGATTCATTTGAAAAAATAATCGTCGGACGAGTTTTATAGTGCTATTAAATCTACCTGATATTCAAACTAATCTCTCCTCAGAAGCAAATTTACTAAATATTACTAAACTGAATTTTCAGAATATTTAGTGAGATTCCTGTGGATCTTATGAAATACGTTGAGATGTAAATCGTCCGAAAGTTTGACAAAAGTTAGCAGTACCTAATGGTTTATGAGGTAGGTTATGTATAAAGACTGATTATGCCATCCAACAAATAAAGGTCAAGTATGTTGCGTTGGTTTAATCTATTTTGATCTGATGACTGGTACTCAGCAGTCATATTTATTTAATATTCTACGCATTTCATATCTTAGTGCCTTTTTGTAGTTAGCCTTCAGATTTAATACATTTTCCTCAATCATTAGTGACAGGGCTGCTAACTAAAACTGTATTTTTTGAGCGACAGATAACATCTATTGTTGCACTGTTTGAGTTAAGTGGTTTAATTTTGAAAGTTCCATTTTTACTCTAGAATATATCATCGACACTTCAAGATTATGAGAATTGTTTCATAGGTAATTTGTAACGTGTCCTATGACATGAAATGTTTCTTTTAGTGGTTTTACTGTCACCACTAGCGTACTTTTTCCAACTGGTCAATTCTATAACTTTAAGTTTTATGGCTTTATTTAATATTTGTATGGCACATTTTTCGGTACCCGCTATATACCAAGTTCCTCACAATAATATAATTATCTCTTCATTTGTACTGAGCCTGGGTTCATTTATTTGTTAATTGCTAGTTGACGTGAATTACAAGTTTCTAAAACGCCTTTAGGGTTTTGGATTTCGCTTGTACAATATTTTTATTTTCTTCAGTCCGGTTAGTGTTCATAGGCCTACAGATTCACTTTATATATATATATATATATATATATATATATATATATATATATATATATATATATATATATAAGAATATATAGCATCTAGCTATTTATTATCATTGTTGTAAAGAAACGCGAAAAAGTTTTTCTAAGTTAGCTTCAACTGCATGACTGACTGACAAGATCAGCATCGAACCTCGCACACAGGTGCATCGCCTCAAGTTGTCACACTTGACAGTAGTACACAAAGAAAAAGTGGGTAGAAAAAGACTTATATCAATGTGGATAAAGTAGTATGAGAGAAAAAACAGTTTGAAGATAACAGTTCATGCAAATATTCAAGCTTCAGACATCAAGGGATAAATACATATGAGCCATGTCACCTAGAGTCCCCAACCACTGATTACTTTCGTCGCAAGGACCACGACGGGGCAGTATACATCTCCTGACATGATTCAGACCACCAGTAAGACAGTCCATCGACTGGTGTCAGGTCTTGGCCTGGTCACGCCGACCTCTTTTCCAACTTAGTTCAGCTTCCCCTAGCATGGCAGTTTAAGGTACATGGTGACTCAGCATGCACAGTACATGTCCAAGACATCTCAGCTGACGATGGATAACAGTCTCATCAATCAACTTGCCTAGTACCCTTCGCCTGACTTCAGTATGGCTCACACGGTGATTCAACCTAGTGCGAGCAATGCTACGAGGACATCTGTGATCAAACATCTGTAATCGCTCCATATCATCTACCTTTAACGGCCATGTCAGCCGTACAACAGGATAGGACGGAATGCAGCACAGTCTACTCGTCCTTTGATAGATAGTCGGATATCTTGCCAGTCACCTCCACAGATGATGCAAGTTGGCAAGTGTCAAATGGGACTTCTGTATCCGAGCTGAGATTTCGTCGGCAACCAACTTGTTTGAGCTGATGCAACTCCTCGAGTAAGTAAAATGGTCGACACATCCAACCACTTCATTCCGTATCATAAAACTGGGGGCGGTTGGAGACAAGTCCTGGAGCATCATCTTACATTTGACAGATGAAAGCAAAACTCATGTCAAACACATTCAGATTTCTGCTCAACGCGTCCTGTATTTCGTCAGCCGGGGAAGTTAACTTCACCCAATAAACACATTTTGCTGAAGCTGTGTCAGTAGCCTTTTATTTGAAAGATAGTAAATGGATAGCTTTCTTCCTTTCTTATTGAAAGCAGATGTAGTGTTTTGCGTGAACGATTTCATTGAAAGGCTAAATTCACATGTTACACTGACATTATTGTGATTGTTTTATGTCAGAATATCCAGGGATAGAAGCATATTTGATTCTTCATTCATTAGGAATTTACTGTCGTCAAAATGTTTTGTTTTCAGGATGTCAATACTTTCCAGTCCATTCCCACTAATAATAGGGATAAAGTATTCTAAACACGCGTAATCTAAATTATTAGTTCAGTCTCTAGCTTAGCATCAACTTCTAGTAAATGCATTATCACTTCAGTAGTTATTCGTTATCCTGTTAAAGTACACTGAACGTGATATTACTGAAATGTAGTTCTCTTTCATTGTCTTTTGAGGTTGTTGTTTTGTAACGACGTTTTAGCTTGCTAGCTTATCATGCCTATTACATCTAACCAGAAATAGTATTTGCAATAAATCTTCTGTAGGATGAAGGAATCCCCATCTATGACATTGGATGGTTGTTGCACAATACAACCAATTGACAGAAGTATAAAAATACAAACCATTGGACTACAAACTAGTAATTCAGGGGTAACCTACTCACCAAGAAACCTGGGAGTTCTAAGCTCTATTCTGTGTGAGGAAGCACTACTGAGGACTCCCGAGCAACTAAACAACTATCCAGTGCTTTCCGTTTTCAGTGGGCCTCATTTACCAGTCTGATCCTATGTTGATATTGATCTGACCTGTTGTTGAAACTGCCGAAGAGGTTGACAGTTAACGTAAAACTAATCAGTGGATTTGACTAGATTTTATGAAATTATTTTTATAAGAAGTCAATAATTGGCTTTCTTCTCTTTGTGTGGAGGGTGTAGTGGCTAATTTCCAGGGATTGTTATAACTGTTTTCCTTACTCTTTCGATGTTTTCATGAAACATACTGTCAATGTACAACACTTAATGAGTTTCATTGGTCTTAAACAGCCTATGTAGTTTTGTTGGCTTGATGCGTGACATACTGGGAACTCAGTAATGAAAGCTAACAGATGGTAATTAAACAGGAATCAGCGTGGTGCACATATGGTATAAATTCCTAGGTTCTATGATAATTAGACGCCTAAATGTAGCTCAGAAACCGGAACCCCGGGAAAATCGAACAGATCTGGTTGAGGATGTATCAACCAAGTATGTTATTTCCAGCGATTATTGTCCGTCAGGGATATCCACTCTCTATTTAATTTTTTATAAATATATTCACAAAGGTAAACTTCTCATCTGGCTTCTCAGAAATTGACATTGTCAGAAGAAACTTTTTGATAGACTTAGGGTACACAAATAACGTAGTCCGGTCAGGTGAAGATACTGACAAGGTGCAGTCTTCGGAACGTTTTGAGTGACAGTTTAAGAATGTTTGGGATTTGTTTCTCACCACCCAAATGTAAATTGTTACTCCAGGATTGTTACTCACTGATACCTTGTCTAACATCAAGGAGTAAAGTGGCTAAGCATAGTGATAACTTTGCTCACTTGGGAAGTCAGATCACTTTTGATGGGTCAGTGACGGATGTAATCTCAACATTGATACATTAAGATGGGTTAGCTTATACCAATGTATTAAATTTATAGTGCCTAGGTGGTCTGATTACTTACTTCAGGTCGAGTGTGCTGCGCAGTTGCTTGCTGTCCTACTGTATACTGATGAAACATGGTCATTTAAGGTGGAGAACACGAGGTTTCAGGTCTTCGACCGACGTCACATTTGTAGTATAGGCCGTGTGTCATGCAACCATCAGTTTCATGGTATGAAGGTCAAGCGTAAAGTTTTAGGCAGAAGAAAAATTTATATTGATACTGGTACTACTTTTTATCGACTGAGATGACTGTAACATGTGTTACACATGCCTAGTTTACCGTTTACCTCGTTGAACAGTGTAGCTGAAGAGGTGAGTTCAAGTTGGAAAAAGGTTAAGGGCGACCAAACTTGAAACCTCTTCTTCTCTTGTTATGACTTTTACTCCTTTAATTACTTTCTCGATTCCCAGTTTTCTGATACATGTTGTGACTACTCAGATCGTTACACAGTAATGCCAAATTCTATTTTGTTAGTCTAATTGAGTGGCTGCCTAGAGTCCAAAGCTCGATTCGTCTATTTCTTCTGACAAGCAATTACTGTTTAGTTGTTAGAAATAGAAGTGCATAAAGTTTCTATGTTGCCAATACTTGATTTATCGTTGAAAGTCATACTCGAAGTTAGTAAAAATTAAATTTACAAAAATAATCTTCGTTGTCCATTCCAGTCAATGTAAACCTTCAGAGCTATCATTTCATCGGAAAAAGCCTATAAAGCATGCACAAAAATAATATGAACCTTGAAAGTGATTTTATCACTCGATTTTCAGATGGTTACATACTTTTATCTCCGGCACTCATGAAGCGATTTGATTTATATTGAAAAATTGTGACTTTGTTCACTGAAATATTCGACTAAAAATTCTAGTTTTAAATGAGTTTCAATATCGAGGTCGCTGCATTGAGTCCATGAATGTAAGCGCGATTACTAAGTTCCTGTGGATCCTTTTTACGCAGCATTCTGTCATAATGGTTAAAGCTTCAGTCTCGTACTCACTGGTGAAATCAAGTTGAATGGTTTGTGACTTCTATCTTATCCCTTGGTTGACTTTTTATTTTCTCCTATGTATATCATGGTTAACTGATCTTTTGTATCAGAGGAATTAATTGTTCCGTTGTAATATGGCCGTCTGCTAGTAGTTTTTGTCTTCTGGTGTCTGTACAGCTAAGATCTAGAGAGTCAACACTAGGGTATATAGAGTCAATGTCTATGAGGGTCTGGAACAATTACTTCTTTAGTTAAAGTAGTTTAATATTGGATAAAGATTGACTCAGTATTTCCATGTTAATTGTCGCCTTATTTATTTCTGATTTGTTCCACATTCTTCTCCTTTTTTACTTAGTTGGAGTTGAATCACTCACTACATCTACACAAGATGCGATAAATCGACCAAAACTTGTGGGTTTTCGTAATTCTTTATCACCAATTGTCAACAGACCTGAAAAAGATATTCTAGAAGCGGATAGTATATTAGATGATTCCTTGACAGAAAATTTTCCTCCAACAAGTGTTAAAAAAATTCCATTAAATAAATTTCATTTAATCAATCCTAATGCAGGATCACCACTTGAAGAACTGATTACTCCAACAACTAAACAAACTTCCAATCTGATTGTCAGTACCAACAGTACAAAAAAGTTAAAAAGGCGTTCTTCTGTATTCACTAAAAAATTTTCAATTGGTACTCCACTTACTCCGGATATGTTATTAAATTTTGTTAGTTCATCAAAAACCTCAAAATCTACTGTTAAAAAGAATATTCATTCTGTAGAGGAGAAAGCAAAAAGTAGTGGTGATGTTCTACAAAAGAAAAAAACTGGAAAAACACTCAAGTTATTTGCTAATAAGAAAGTATCTAAACAGTTATTAAATCCACATGAATCGCGTACACCGAAGGTATCCAGTAAACTACTTCTTAAGAAAAATAAAATTCTTTGTGAAACCAATTTTATAGCTAAACCAACGACCAGTGGAAACACACATACACCTAAGCGTACAGTGCAATCAAGGAAGAGAGTTCAATCCAAAAATAAAGTTGTTGAGAAACCGACTCAGGGAAAGGATGTATCATTGTTTCCATCTCTTGGTGATAATCAGAATGAAATTCCGGTGAAGGGTAGAAATTTAAACGAGGTATTGTATTCACCAAGCCTACGACCTGTTTGCTTTCGTCTCCCTGTCAGTGTAGATTTAGATGCAACAATAAATCTGGAACAAAAATCTTTATCAGAAAATAAATCAATACAAACTTCTATCATATCCAGTCCTATTCGAAAAAGATTACGTACTTCAAGAATGAACCTACATACAGAGCTACCGTATTCAATTTTCGAACGGAAATCAAGTGTTCAAGTGGCGAATACACCATTGTCTATGAGACCAAGTCGGATGTCTTTAAGTCAGATAAAAGTAAGTATCTTGAATACCATCAATAATAGGAAGAGAGGAATGCTGGCTGCACTTAAGGTTGTTATACTGCTTTTACCTTTCAGTGTCCTAAGGAGCTGTGATAGTGTTATTTCAAAAATGTCAGTGAATTGTCAGGACAGTTTCAAGTTCTGTTCCTTTCACCGATATTCTTCACTAGTTTTTTTTCCACTTAGAGCAATTCAGCTGTCGAGCAATTTCAAATTTACAAGTGTTTTTGGTTTTCTAGTTTGTCATAAGTACTCTCCTAACCTGTGCATACCATGCGATCTTAGTACTTAGGTGTATTAAACATACTTTATGAATTTGTCATGAGAGGTCATTCCCACCCTTGTATAGATATGTTTGATATTGGTGATGGAACTTCTCAAGATTTTAAAAATTTGGCCTTGTTATCGTGTGCCCCTATCACACACTGGTTTTTTTCTCCTGATTTCTATTCTTCCAAGTATTTTTGTTTCTGTTCACTGGCGAGAGAAAGTTTCTACATCAGCTGTTATTCATTTTTACTAATCTTAGCGCTGATTATTTCCTTTTGGCTAGAGTGTGTTCCAGTGTTATCTGTTAACTTCATTCTCATAAGTTAGGAATTATGTACATACTGGACTGTCACCCTTCTCTGCCCATAGCTGCCACTATATGGTAGTCGAGCTTGCATACCACAATGGACTACGCTAGAGAAACTTTCTTCCCTCAAGATCCTGCCATACCGTAAGGGTCATTTGGGTGGCGGTAAGGCAAAAAGCAATTACCGTTTTGATGTGAATTGCAACACTATGATGGTGGTCCGAGGGCATAGTTGTACTGCCAGCTGGATGGTGTGTGACAGCAGTAAGGTGTTTCTCTTGGATGACTATCAATGCTATGCTGACGTTAGTTAGCCTCCCTACGAAAAGAGTGGGTTGGAAAATGTTGGCCGTAAAAATAGCCCGCTCCCACTCCACCCCGAGCCATACCGGTGCCTATGGTATGGGCTCATTGATGGATTCGAAAGAAAAACTGAAATTTCAATATTCTAAAAGGGTTGTATGCAGTTGTCTGTAAGCAGATCACGCACCACCATTACTAATTCTTCTTCAGGACCGCAAGCGGTAAGGGCCTTCCATGGCTTGGACAACCGGTAAGTGCTACGGATGATGCGGTGAAGGATTAGTTTTCTTGAAGCCGGATGTCGAAATCTGGTTGTCGTGACAAATGATTTCAACGGAAAAAAATGGGTAGACTAACTCAGATAAAAAAGTATTGGTTAAGTGGCACTTTCGGAATCTCAGTCGAACTAACAGATAGCAGTGATCACCTGCTACAGCTGCGCTAAGACAATCATTAATTTCTGGTCATCATGAGCTTCAGACACGGTAAAGCATTGTCTAACGTGGCGTCCACTAACCTCAACTCAATGGTGGACACATTGATCATATTGCTACCAATTATCGCTAAACTTTGCCACTTTCTGGAGCAAGTGTTTGGACAGGTCACGCGTCATTTCAATCACATGTATGTACGTGCCTAAATAGTTGAAGGAAAATATAGCAATAAAACCATTGTGTGGTCAGCTCGATGGTGGAATACTAAGATTCCTTTCAGCGAAAAACTAACTAGATAGCTATCAGAAGAAAGCAACACTTATCCAGTAGAAGCCTGGTCCCATCTCCAGTCTGTTGTAAAAACTGACTCAGGTGGCCAGAAAAGATCAGTGGATCTCAGCAGCTTCTGAGCTGATAGACGTACGCGAACGCTTGGATACAGGGTCCGAGTATAATCAAGAGCGAATGCAACTCAGACATGGACTGATAAGCCGTCTACACAATGAACGTGAGCAGTGATGCGTAGCGACGAATAAAGAGATGATAAAAGGATAGGCAACAATAGGAAACTATTTAGAGCTACCAAGGAAACTAGTCCTTAAGGTTAATGTTTAGTGAGACTATAGCAGAGAAGAAGGGGTCTAAGTTCCACTCTCAAGGGAGACGGCTGGAACGATGAGTAAAGCACTGGAAGGAACAGTTCATTTGATCTCCATTCCCTATTCCATTGCTCGCCATCTAGTTGAATTTGGAATGGAACATTGATATGAAGCCTTCAACACTTACAGAAGTCGACAAGGCTGTAAGTAACAGGAAACAAAGCTAGATGAGGGGAATTATCGAAGGCATTTTAGACCGGTGGCCGTAAGTAGTTGCTCAGGCTAACTGAAGTGTTAGCTAGAGTATGGAATTCCTAAATTCTCCTCTCTGATTGGTCGCAGTCACTGTTTGTCCTAGTCTTCAATAAAGTTGAGAAATCCTCTTGTGACAACCACCATGCAATCATTTCAACGAACCCAGTGTCTGAGATTCTAGGTTCTATAGATGCTACTCATCTAAATGGAGCTCAGGAACTCCTTACCCAAAGGAAGCAGACAGGTTTCAGATCTGGTTATGGGTTGTCGACTAGGTTCACTTGCCGGCACTAAATATATTTCTAGACCTAAAGGGGAATTTGACTTCCCCAACCAGAATGTCTTATAGCAGTGTCTCCCACTTAAAGGGGTGCCAGGTAAGTTCACTATTCTGTTGAAGGCTTCATACTCGAATATCTGTCGGTGAGTCATAATGTATGGTAGGTTATCAGATGAGTTGTGTACTTGGAATTGTGTCTGTTAAGGATGTCCACTGTCTACATTCTCACTCAATGTTTTTATAGATGTGCTAATGGAGGTCTTCCATGTCCTCGTCTGACTCTGCAGGGATTGATCTTGTCATGAGAAATCCTCTAGTGTATTTATAGTGTGCCGATGACATAGTTGTATTAATTAGGTGAAGAGGCTAGAGGCTGATAAAATACAGTGTTTTGTGTACGTTGAGTGGCATCTTGAGAATGTTTGGGATGTATTTCTCGTTACCCGAATCCAAATTGTTGCTGTATGACTGGTTTGCGTTGGCACGCCGTCTAACAATATGTAGTTGTGAAATTGTTGAACTAGTTAACTACTTCAGCATCTTGGGATGATGGATCAGCCTCGTTGAGCCAATGACTGATGAAATTTCTAGATGGATACAAGAGGCTAGTTTAGTCTCCGCCACAGTATATGGCATTCATGGTGGCACGGTGATCTGTGATTGTCTATTAAAGGTGGAGTTTATTACGGTGTAGTTCTGTTTGTTCTGTTGTACGAGTGTGTTAGATGGTCATTTAGGATGGAAGACATGAGAAGGTTTCAAGAGTTTGATCATCGTTGCCTTGATAGAACAGTTCGTTTATGATGGAGTCATGATGTCAGTAACGTGAAAGTTGGACGTAGAGTTTTGGACAGAAGAAAATCAGTTGTTACGGTTGTGAATATTTATCGTTGGAGATGGCTGAGATATGTGTTAGGTATGCCTGATCACTGTCTACCTCATCGCGCAGTGCAGCTGAAATAGGTTCACGCTGCAAAATATATACAGGTTGGCATAATAAAACATGGCTTGACTCGTTCAAGTCTTTAACTGTGTAGGGAAATATGAACTTCTTAATTGAGGTTCGCATGACACCAGAAACCAGGGGATGGAGGCTGCAGGTGATATAGCCCAGAGTCGATCTTGATTGGCGCAAATGTAACCGTCATCCTGAATTTCAATTTTATGTCATTCCTTCTTGTTCCTTTTTCATGACTATCACTTTTGACTGTTATCTTCTATATTTCTTTGTCTTCTATTTTGGCGCATTCTTGCTCGAAATAATATTGAGGTGTGTCAACTTGAACCGCTACCGGGTAATGCTTCTTGTCTGTACGAGCCGCACCTGTTGTATGTGGGCTTATTTTAGTACTCGGTTGCTCGAATCAAAGTAGATGAAGTGGGTTTCAATCAGGGGCCCATAACTTAAAACTCATATAGTTCAGCTATTGAGCGGTGCTTTCTTTCTGGGTGGAGTTAAGCGAAAATTGGTTCTTCATACATTGCTTGAAGATGGTAAGGAATCAAGTGGTGTTGTTAGCTTGAATTCTAAAGTCTTATAAGTTATAACGCAGCTAAATGTCGACCAGACAGTTGGTCAGTTGTTTAAAATGTCAGTAGTGCAAATTACTTCAGCGAATGGAGTCTAACAGCAGACGGCTAAAACGTTTGTTAGTCTCATGTTACTGCTATTAAAAAGTTTTCGAGGAAAAGCCGGGTGCAATCAGCGGTAAAGACAATACACTTTTGTGCATTAATTAAGTCATAGATTCAAACCTTACCTTGATCACTTGGGCCGGGGAAGCCAGATACTATCAGTAAATTTCACCTTGTAAATGTTACTCGTGGCCTATTACACAAAACTGAGTATGTTTGCCGAAAAGTTCTAGTTAAACATAGTTATGCTATGTACGTTAGAAGCTCTAGATTCCAACGTTAGGTAGCACTCCATTTGTAGAATTTGAAAAGTAAGGTAATTTAGTTCAGGCTTATGTACTGGACTATTCATCATGCGAGGGCTTTTGATACTAAATGGTTTCTCAGACCAAAGTAGATGGAGTAGAGTTTGATCCTGGGATGGGGGATCCCTTGTTTGGAAGCCAATAAACTGCATCGCCATTTTTATTTTTTCGTTTATGACCACTTGATTTCACAATACAACAGTACTTATTTTCTTACCTCCTTAATCTCTAAGGTTACCGTAAGGATTAGGATGATGATAAGTCATATCTTTTAAACCAGTGTGACGTTACATAACTATGTTGTTTCTATTCATCCACTTTTATTTATATTGATAAGTTATTCTCATTATTTACTGAAATAACATTTTAATTTTCTCTTTAATAGGTCATCAACAAGCGTAATAGTTTAGAAGAGTTTCGTCCTACGCCTATCGACCAATGTAAAGGTGATATAGTTTCGATCATTAGTTTCTTTATATGATTATATTTTTTTACAAAAGGAAAACTATTGGGAACGGGTTACATCATGATATCAGTTGACTTTCAAGGTTATGTCAACCATCAAGTTTGTCACAATCATAGCATTTGCTAGGAATCTGCGAAAGCAGATGGAATGGAAGTGGATTCTCCAAACTGTTAACTGGAGAGTCAATAATCTACTCCGATATTGTCACCTAGACGACAACCACGAGCACACTGAGTCTTCGAGTAGCTATCAGGATGTCCCCAACAGCATCGAAGGCTCTCATGCAGTGGGGACCAATCTCCTCCTGCAGGATCATAACAACAAGATTCAACTCAAAAGGAAGGAAAGTCACAATCACACAAGGCTACGCTTCGCACCTACAAATAATGCAGATCAATAGAAGAAGGAGGAATTCCATAGACAACTGCAATCAGTAATGGACAAGAACCCACCCCAGATGGAGACATTAAAATTCTAATGGGCTGGGTGACATGATTGCCAGCCAAACTGGGAGCGGGCAACATAGGAAGAGAAGTCATCATGGGTTAAGAGGCACTTGGTGAAATGGATGAGAATAGAGAACTGTTTGCAGACTTCTGCGCATTCAACGATCTGGTGATTGGAGGCACTGTGTTCAAGCACAAGGATATCCACAAAGCGACATGGATTTCACCAGACACCACACACACTAAAAACCAGATCAACTTCACTACAATCTCAAGAAAGTGGAGACGCAGTCTACTGGACACCAGCTCAAGAAGGGTAGCAGATGTAGGTTCACACCACTCACTATCCAGTACAAGCAACCTACCTTCCAAATCAAGTTGAAAGCCTTCACAGAAGTCGGTGATAGGCCACACCACAGTACAAGTTCAAGTTGAACACCCAGAACAGAAATTGAACTGAAGGACGAAACTACAAAGGACATCTTCCCGTCAGTCACTCAGTCATCAGGACAAAATGGGAGACATTAAGCAAGATCTCTGAGGGGACGTGGGTGGAAGGACACTGGAACTCTTCGAAAGAGATGTGGAAGGTCACCTGCATAACCGTGTTGGGAAGGAAGAAGAAACAGGACAATGAATGGATCTCGTCGAACACATGGAAGCTAATAGAGAAGGGAGAGGAAGATGGTGATGGTGAAGCAGAAGATGAACAAGTCCACTGCAAAGCATTGGAAGGATGACCAACGAAAAGAGGAAGTGAGTACAACCTATGAACCACTACACCGGACAAAGAAGTGAAGAAGAGTGCGTAAAAAGACAAACGATAGATGAGGATGTCAAAGCCAGTTAGGATCGGAAAGACAGCCACAGAGGCCTTCCTTCGTTAATCTGAAATCAAATGATTGTGGAGATCTACTGCACTGCAGTGCATTACACTCAGCATAAAGCGTGAACAAGATGTGGGTTTTCAACATGAATTCAATCAGTTTAGTTCAAGTTAGTGTTTCTATGTGGTGGTTGAGTGACTATGTGCCTTACGGAAATCATTTCGAACAAACTGTAGACATGTATCATCAATAGCTGCTGCCTTTGCTCAGTCGACAGTGAAGATGGGATGGATGTCCAGAATAATAAGAATGAGTAAGAAGGAACTGTGTCTGGGCACGCAACGAACCAACCAACGAAACCAAACCAACCCAAAAGTCCAACAAATATGCAGAAGAATGAAGTGGAGATGGATTGGTTTGGATTGGATTGGACATAGAGTGGGAAGACCGTTTGGGGACTTCACGCGTCAGGCCTGACGAGGCGATGCCGTCGAGTGGAGCTGAGATGGGGAGCGATGAGTTGGGCGTTGGAGTGTGGGTGACATGGAGGAGATGGTGTGAGGAAGAAATGAAAGTTAATGTGGATTCATGTAGCCATGTTTTGAAGACTGGAGAGAAGAGAGTGAAATGGCGACGTGTTTTTGATGCCCTATGTTTCACTAGGAGACCAAGGACAAATAATAATAGTATTTGCAACTTGGGTTTTTATTGCATTACAATGTTTTTTCTTGTTTCAAGTATTTTAAGCGAGATAACCAAATAATTATCTGGATAAGTAAGTTTTCTTAAAGGTCGTATGAACAGTTCACGATTATTTGAGCTGACTTTTACACGATGTGTGAAATGTCGTACCGCGTAGAAAGTTGAAGCAGAAGAATAAATATTCAGAAGTACTGAAAAGAGAAAACATTTTCGATTTGCCAACTTTTTTCTGACGTGGAAGGTTAGAAACACTACGAAAACTTTCAGTGCAACGTGAAGAATGGAAGACTGTGGGGGGGGGGCGGCTGATTCTACAAACGTCGATGGATTATTAAGCTAATACGTATCACCCTTGTATCTGACGACACTCAGATACATTATTATAATAAGGTATAGGTATTTGATTATTGGAGTAGCATATCATTACCACACAGTTAAGAGCCTCGTTCAACTCATTCTGGTGGAGTTTGGCATTAGCAAGTGGAATCGAGTTGAGCTTTTGTGCTTTAAAATTATACTACTAAGGGAAAAAATTCGGTAAGGAAACAAAAGTAAAACATGGAATTTAGGGGTGGGTAACAACAGTAGAAAGAGACATGTTACCAAACTAAGTTAGGTTTATGTCAACCAAAGGTTAGGTCATTAGCGAATTGCTTCAAAATAGATTCCTTAAAGTTTTACTGAAAAACCGTGTCTATGGAGTTAACCAAGTCAAGATGTTAAACAAGGATACTCATCGATAATGTTAAATCCTGGTGATGCCTTATTACAGCTTGATAGAAGTTGGAAATAGACGATAGTTTGATTCCTATACATGGGTTGAACAATGATGTGCTTGACATGAAAACTGATGACCCCGGAGTTCGATACTCCATGAGGTAGGTTCATGTCCTCTGCTGGGGAGTTGCAGACGATAATGAAGCAACTGTTCAACTCCCCAAGGTTTTCAGTAGTTGTGTAACTAATTCCAATCCGTGCCGAAAGCTACCTTGTATTATCACTCTTACTCATCGTAAGCTGTAGATTCACAGTCTATATCCGTCGTAGCCTTTTTACAGTATTATGTATCGTCACACCTAATTATTATTCGATTCAAGTATGCTTCTTGTTTTGTTTTTTACAAGTACATTGTCTACTGGGTAAAAAATACTGTATTCTATTTCAGGTGCTCCAATTCAATCTCCATCTGTTTCTCAAACTCTGATGACAAGGATCAGTATTGTATTCACTGGAACACAATCAAAGTGAGTCCTTTATTGTTTCATATTTCTACCTATGTATTATTTTCTATACAAAACGTGACTGGTTTAGTTTGCAAACAAAAAGCATCTTCTTGAACGAATAATCTACATTTCTTCATTGAACAAGGTGTAATCGAGCTTGAGTCATTGATTGATTTCCTATTAGTGATAAGATCCCACTTGTTTCCCAGGAATTATCTCTTATATCCATGTTTTTGTAGCCTCTGTGTCACGAGACTCCCATTCACTACCTTCATATGATGGTGTTGTATTGCTATTCCTTTGTAACTTTGATATCGGTGACATTTTTAAAGAAGTTCTAAGAATGGTACGTGGTGGTGGTGCTGATCGGTTACCAGGGAAAGGAGTTTCTACGTTGACTATGCTATCAATATCATCGGCTTTGTGACAACATATTTGCTTCTGTAATAGCACTTGATCAGTTAATGGTTCGTTTTCGTAAGTATAGAGAGTACTTTTCGTCTTCAAAGGGCAAAGTCAGCTTACAAGAATGGTGTGAACCAGTCTTCATTCGCCCTCCTGGTAAACGGTTGGAAGTTATCTAAAACTTTGAGTTGTTTTGTGTGCTGGTGTGGTTGTGACTGGTAAAGTTTTCAATCACATTTCGAAAAAGAGGAGTGGACACCAATTGCATCACTTTTAATATTTCAGAAATGTTAGTCTGATTTTCAAAGTCCGGGTGTACTCTACGTTGGTGCAGGCAGTTTTACTCTACGCCTATAAAACCTAACCTCTTTAATTTAATGGTATTCGTTATCTGCGTGTTCAGTTAGTGTTATCAAATTGCTTATTTCCCCACACAACTTTGTCTACTTTGATATTACTCTTATTCTATCCACCTGTTGTTTGTGTACTACTGTGACATGTGGCAACTTGAACGGATGCACTTGTGTACGAGATTCTACGTTGATTCTGTCTGTTATCGCCGTCGAATCTTTGGCATCCGATAGAAAACCCCATGTAAGTAATCCTTAGGCGCGTCAGCTCATGTTTCCACATAGTGATTATCACTCATCCAGCGAAGTTATGTTCAAACACCAACATTGGTGACTTGAATTTATTATATGAACGTTATCCTGGCAGCTTCCCTACAGTCCACTGTTCACCAGATTTGTGGTTGGTTGGAAGGAGGGGAGAAATGGTTAGCGTAGAGTGTGATGTTGTGGGATAAAAGATAGTTGCGTCATGCTTGTATCTGTTGATGCCTTGCGACTCCCTAAATGAGGTCTAGGATATCATGTGACCTAGTGGCTTGAGACATTATCAACTATGGCTCATAATCAAAATCCATGACCGTCATTTTGAAGCTAACTTGTTTCCTCTCTTTGTGTATTTTATGGAATTGACTGTCTGTCCTTTGCTTGTTCAACCTCTCTTCGATATTAGCTTCATGGTGTTGGTATATTGCGTTGTAAGGTGCATTCAATCAATCATTATCAGCATAGGACCAGGCATTACTGCGAAACGGTCCGAGTTGCCACACCTCACGTCAGTTCATCGAGTAGAAATGTAGTGAGGTGAAGGATGAAGATAAGTGAATGCAGTCAAGAGAAATACAAAGTACTAAGTGAGAGAAAGGAAGAATGAGAAAATGATGAGATTTTGTATAGCGTCTTTAAGATGAGGATAATGTGTGCATACATCTACGCCACAGACTCCGGTTCTGAGTCATATCGTCTAGAATCAGTCGCCAACCACTGATTTCTCTTGTCCCACCAACCCCAACCACTTAGTCTGCATCGCCCCACATGACTCAAACCAACAGTCAAACCACTTCATACATTGATGCCATGTTTCAGTCTGGCTGCCTCCAGCCTTTTTCCATCCTGAACCTACATCGCCCAACATTGTGTGACGAGGAAGACGGCGACTAGGCATACGTAACACGTGTCCCAGCCAGCCATCTCAGTCGATGAAGGTTCACAACCATGTCAACTGACTTGCCTCTTCTCCCTAAAACTTTACACCTGACTTCTGCGTTACTCACCTGGTAGTGACACCACGGAATACGTCCTATACTACGAAGGTGACGGTGGTCAAACATCTGACGCCTTCTCAAGTCTTCCAACTTCAATGGCCATGTTTCACAGCCACACAGTAGAAGAGAGCGGACTGCTGTGCAGGTGCAGTACACGTGACCCTTCACAGACAATCGGATATCACGGCGGCGTCACAGGTGGCGTAATTTGGTAAAGTCAGCCGAGCCTTTTGTATCAATGCAGAGATTTCATCGGCCACTGACCAACGCACCAGAGCTGATGCTACTTCACTTCCCAGGTAAATGAAGTGATCAACACACTCAACCACGACACTCACTCTCTATTGTTAGCCGAGACACTGTTGAAGACCAATGCTGGAGCAACAATTTGCATTTGGGTGGTTAGAATTGCATTCCAAACATTCTTAAACTGCCATTCAAAGTGTCCAAATGACTCTGCATCTTGTCAATGCCTTCACCTAACAGGACTATGTCATCTGCATATTATAGATCTAGAGAAATCCACCTGTGATTGGGTCAACGTCTGTGTAATTAGATGACGAGAGGGAAACCTCCATAAGAATATGTATGATAAAATTGAATAAGAATGGAGAGAGTGGACAGCGTTGACGGACGGCGTTGGATATACTGATACATACTGATATACAAAATATTGATACAACTCTACTTGCTATTAACAGTTTGGATGCAGTTTATTGTCTATAATCATAGCAGGGTTATCGCACAACTCCATGCTTGAGGTTTGCAGCCGAAAGTTGAATGATAACCTTGATTATGATGGTTGACAACAGGTTTTTTCTGAAATTTCATCAGCACATAAACTTGTATCACTCTGTCATACATGAAATGTAAACAGACTGACGTGAAATGATGAACAGACTTTTCATGAATGCCCTAATTTGAGCATTATGCTGGCAAATATGTTTAGGCCAGTGTTTGTATGTTCATAGTGAACTCAATGAACTCAAATCTTCATCAAGGATAATACTTGTTTTTTAATGTCATGCATGTTGCAGAATACGTCAAACATATATGAAAATTTCAAGTTGATATTCATGGTGCGCTGATATTAGTTGGCGAAACATTGGAGACCTGGAAGCACTGGACAGCTGTTTTGTCCTAGTATGGGGCTCCTCGGGAGTGCGCACCCATATGAGCCTACCAGGGAACTTCAGGTTCCGTGGCTAGCATGTTACTACTGGGTTGAAATCCAGTGGATCAATGGTAACGTACTGGTTATGGAACCTGTAAGCTCTGGGTTCGATCCCTCGCGGGGTCATGGGTGAACATTGCTGAGGATAAAACAGCTGTCGAGTGCTGCCAGGTGTTCAGTGTTTCTCCGATTGATATCAATCCATGATGAATACACACTTGAAAAAGTAATTTGATCATGGAGAATTGTTCTAGGTTATCAAATATGCTGAAGTTGTAAACAACTGACAAGTGAAACCTATTACCTCTTGCTAGCGATGTTAAGTTGTATTTTGTTAGACACTTTCTAAAAATTCCTCATAGTACACCATAGTGTCGTACCATGTAGGTAAAAGTGACTACATCGTGCATTTGACCAATAAATTTGAATAGTAAACCGCATTGCTTATTTACTGATGACCTGTTTGTGTACACAATCCTCTTCTACAGGTGGTTAACTGTGTCCTTTATCACCTAGCAGTATAAACAGCATTTCTCGCTAAGTTGATTTTTACCATGGTAATGCCAATTTCAGAATATCTTGATAAAATGTCATCTTGTGAGGATTTCGAAAGACCATTCATGACTTGTGTTATAGAAAAAATGTGTTACAGAATACCAATCAAATCAATGAAGATTATTGTTTTGAACTGTAAGTAGACATTATAAATCTGAGTCTATGCAGTTCGATAAGTTTTTTTTGTGTGTTAGAGACTATAACTTGGTATTCGATTAAACTGAGTACCTTTTTTGTATCTTACTGTCAACTCAACTTGAGGGGAGCTGTGACTTAGTAGTTTAGGAAGATGACTATCAGCCAGTGAATCACGACTCCGAACCCTACTCCGCCCACTGAGATCTGGGTAACCAGTCAGTATCACTAGGCCTCACACAATAGGTATGACTACTTATTGCCTTGTGTATGGATGTGCACAAGGTGGCTGGGTGCGTTTCCTTCGCACAACTTGACGCATAGTAATGATTTCACTAATCTTTTCCTCTGAAAACTTTGATGAGTTAATCAGTTCTTAAATGTATTTTTTTAATCACTTTTATTTTTATGATGTTTTATATAGTGATGAACAAGTATTAATCGCTTTATTGAAATCAAGTAACTTGGTTGGTTATGACATTGTCAAGTTACCAAGCCATTCTTTATCGTCCAGTTCTCGTTCTACAAGATCGAAACTGAGGCCTAGCCCAGCTAATTGTTCATGCAGTTCAGTACAATATACGCATTTAGTTACGGAATCTCCATTTAGACGAACATTGAAATTATTTCGTGCCTTAATTCAAGGTATACATATTGTCACTACAGATTGGGTACGTCAGTCAGTCACTTGTAATATGTGGTTACCTGAAGCGGAATTTAAAGTGAGTACTTTCTTTTTGTTTTTTATATATTTTTCTCTTTTTCTTAAGTATTTATTTGGTCAAAAGTAGACGACAGGTGTTTTATCATGTGTGCCTTCGTAGCACTGTTCGCTTTTGGTGGAATCACTGTGCGAGCATTGTTGAGGTCAGGTCAAGGGTACTAGGCAAGACAGTCCAGGAAGTTGATTGGTGAGGTTGTGAACCTTAGTCGACTGAGATAGCTTTGACATGTATTTCGCATGCTGATCCACCGCTTACGTTGAAGTGCCGTGCTAGAGGGAAGTTAGATGACACCAGTCGATCAAGTCCCTGACTGTTGCTGGGAGTCGTGTGGAGCAATATTGACTGCCTAGCTGACTGGGGCCCCTGAGATGAACGGAATCAGTGGTTGAGGACTTACGGTGACATGGTTGAAAATAGGTCTCAGTAGTGCAGATGTATTAACTCCTTGATTTTTTGTAGAGCTTGTCTTCAAATTACTTATTCTCTTACACTAGCTTATCTACTTTGATGTCAGTCTTTTTCCATGCACCTGTTTTTTTGTATACTACTGTGAAGTGTGACCAACTTGAGGTGATCCACCTATGTACGGGGTTCGACGTTGATTTTACCAGTCAGTTATTCAGTTTGTTTGGTCAAGTATATGTCATTTAACTGTAAGTCCAAGAGATGTTTTTTTTTATGAGGAGTTTATCTACTGAGAATCCCTCACAATAGAAAGATATCTGCCATTATTGTTACCAATCCGCTTATTTTAGTTGGGTAGTAGATCAGCCAAGATGAGATGGTGACTAATGGAAAATATAAGTGAGAATTTAATCCAGCCAGCACATCTTTTGCCCAGCTTACGCCATCCATAATCCAGGCGAGGTATTAAAATGCCTGTTAAGAATTAAGTTTGCTGAACAACTGTATACTCTGTCCTAATGTGGTTATTGTTAGTTGATATGTAAAGAGTAAACCTGTTATTATCTAAACATCATTCACTTGTGATGCAATCACTAATGGTATGGTGTTAGTGTTAACTACCGATAAATAAGTAAGATGATTCAGTCGATTTTCATCTACCCGGGTAGTTGGAACGTATGTTATGTATGCATTAATTGGTCACTGGAGGGTAGTCTAGTCTTGAGTGCTGACTGGATTCTATCTGTCATTTTACAATGTGGCCACCAAGCTAGGGGACTCACCATTGTGATGGACTTTGGTGAAGGAAGCCCTGGGCATAGGTTTCGTACTTATTAGCACTCGTCAGCAAAGTGTATCTGCAACCAACGGAACTGATGTCCCGCCTGATGTTCGAACCCACGACAGCTAGTTTTACAGTTAGCGATGCTACCGATGGGATATTTAGGGTGTGATCGACCTCTCGTAGGACTGGATTGCATGCATTGATTGATCACTGGAAAACAACCAATTTCATGTTTTCTAGTCCTAAGTGCAGACCGAATTGTATTACATGCAATCCAGTCTTACTAAAGGGTTGGTCGCGGCGCCAGTACCTCAGAAGTAGCGTCTCTGACTGCTAAACTAGGTGTCGTGGGTTTGAATGTCGGAGGGGACATCAGGCTCCTCAAGGTTGCAGATACACCTTTTTGATAAGTGGTAACAAGCATGAAACCTCCCAGATCAAGCAGGGTTTCCTACTGATTGCCTCCAACCAATTGGTATGTTGTATATGTCTAGCTACTGGTTTCTTCAGCATCCGCAATGTTGGCTGGTAAACCGATATTCTGCAGGAAGCTTCAATACAGTCATATAGAAACATGAAAACTAATCTGTATAGTTGCTGACTTTTTTGAACTGTGTGAACAACTTCAGGTTTTCTGGTTCTGTTCCTCTTGTTCACTGATATCGATGTTTGGGAATGTTAGAAGAGTACTACAAAGCTAATCCATATAAAGTCGGTCATCTATTGGGACTGATTTCATGAAAACTAACAGGAGTTGAGTTTGTTTTTCAGTGAAGCATTTCTTACTGATAGAAATACCCGTGTGAACAACCAAGGTATTCAAGAAGTAGGTTTCAATTTATTATCGTGTGCTGAATACCTAGCTTCCTCGGCAGCAAGTAAATCATTTAAAAAGTAGTACGCATTCAGCTACCTTGGACGGCAATAAGCAGCCGTATCTATTTTGTAAGGGCTAGTGATACTACCTGACTGCCCAAACCTCGGTAGGTGGACTAGGGTTTGAGCCCGTGACCTACTGGTCGATAGTAAGCCATAGCTCTACAGCTATCGATTCAGTCTTGCTTTTTAGCTTACTGACGAACTGTAGTTTGAGTGGAGAACCTTTTTCTGATTACGTTTTACAAACGCCTTTCATTTTACTAACTGTCTCATCCTCAATTTGAAGGTCCTATTGAAGTGTCGAGGCATACATTTCTTGAGGCTAACGGTATCAATGTGTTAACGAATATACTAGGGAGACGGAGAAGATGAACCAGTTGGTTAGGTGATGAACCTACAGTCACTGTAAAGACTCAGGACTATATTAAGGTGTTGAGTCATCATACACACACACACACACACACACACTTATGTCGACTGAATTAAAACTATTAAAAAAAGGTGTTAACACAGTCAGATTGAAGTATGATAGCAAATGGTAAATCCGTTATGATGCTATAACAAGGGATTGATTCCTTTGATGCAGATTTCTTCGCTACCCTTGAACCTGAACCATAGATGCAACTACCTGCTTTTTGTTGTCCGAAACTATCTCAAAGTAATACAATGTAAAAAGTATTATCTATTCTATTCATTTAATCGGGACCTCTTTCCTTAGGCTACTCATTGCAAATGTTCATACGGTATGGTTTTTCTCTATGTAGCTATTTGAGAAAAAAAGTAAGAAATATTCGTGATCTGCTCATGGTTAGTGATTTAGGTTAGTGGTTTACGGTTGAATCAGTTTGGTCGTGAGTTGTTATCTGAGATAGGCTATTTTACTGCGCTTCAAGTCTATGCTATCCTGTATACCTGATTTATCGCCTTTACATTGCATAATATTTAGTGGTTCACACTGTTGCAAAGTGCACACCATTAGTCCCTATCAATCGGAAAAATCGAAATCCATTCAACAACCTTGTACATATCTATGCAGTAGGCAATGAGCATTACCTATTGTGTGATGGGTACTGATACTGTCGTGGATCACGGTCTACCCGAGATGACATTGACTGACCAAGGTCCTTATTTTGAGAGTGACGAATTCAAATCCTGTTTAGAGCAGCTCGATATCAAGAGGATAAGAACAACATCGTACCAACCGCAGATTAATGGTTTGACCGAGCGGAGTAACCGTACACTTAAGCAGTGGGTGGCTTCGAAAAGAGGGAGTTAGGAGACTGAAATGCTGTTAGTACTATTAGCGCATCGCCATTCCAGTTAGTGTGTATGGTAGGAAACCACGGCTCCGGATACATAGGAAGAAGACCTGACCCCAACAACAGCCATAAAACATGACAAGATTGAGAACGAAGCGGACACATACAATCAGAAATGTGGAGCAAAAACAGAAAGTTGAGGCTGAAACATCTGAGCAGAGAGAAGGAAGTAAATGGGAACCATTTGGAGTCGGAGATCAGGTGAAATGTAAAGAACGAGGATATACGCCAGTAGTTGAATATGGTAGAAGGAAACCGCTCGCGAATCGGAGAGAGCCATACATCATTACCAAGAGACGCGGTTAAGTTTATACCATTCAAGTTTCAGAATTTCGATTCAGTAGGGTAGTTTTCATAGGATGGAGGATTGTAATTGGTTATCTAAACAGTTACTACGACGGCCCTTAAAGTCACTCTCTTTTATTAGATGTATCACGCAGTGTAACGGTGTCATTTGACTGGATAACATTTCAAGCACAAGTTATCATTCATAGAGTTATATCATCTCAATATGATTATGAGGATTGAATAATACTTTTTGTAATATGTAATATATACAGTCAGATAATTATATCAATTTGACTTTGTGATCTGTGGAAGCATAACTATAACGTTTCTTTGCAATCTTTGAATTTTCTCCATAGCCTCATGGATTACCTCGTTTATCACGAAGGCAGAAGATGAATAAACTATTCTCTGGTGTTGGTGTCGTTTATGTTGGCCCAGATACAAAGCCACCACGTCAAGATCTTGTAGATTTATTAAATATAGGTGGTGCAGTTGTAAGTGAATCTTAATATTCCTAGTTGTTTTTTTTGTGAAAAACTTCTTGAAGGTATAACTCTTTAGCATATACACCCCTTTGACCCCACATTTACCAATGTGAACTCTCATAGTTTCTTGATTATTAGTTGCTATGCCGCATTGTTTATCCTTCGATGATAGGTTTTTGATGACAGTCTTGTTTGTAAGGATTCTTATTATTATGAGATTTTGATGTTATTGTCAGTCATAATTTTGAATCGTACTCCATTTACTACGGACTGGAAGGGGAGAAATCTGGCAGTATCGTTGAATTACCCGTTTTAATATGTTTCATCGTCTAAGTCCGAGCCCTAGTTGCACTGATATCCTATTTCAGTTAAACAAATAGTTTTTATTCTGTAGGATACCTATCGATTTTTATGCTGGTGTATATGTGTTGGATTCACAAAATAAAAGAAGTTTAAGATCATTTTAAACCGTAGGGATGATGAAATTTCGAGCTTACATTGACTAAAATGCCTTGAAAATGTGATGCAGACGTTGGATTGTCATCTTCTTTAAACCGGTATGTTCAATGTTCACGATGACCTGCTTGAACCTTGGGCTACCAAATTTATCCATCGAACATTTTTCATCAAATTCTTTCCTTTCAATTTGTTTTAATCACTTAAATATGTACTTTGAACGTCGCATGTACTCTTGCACATTTTCAAACTGCTTCCAACTCTCCGTTTCTCGAGTTATATGGAAATGGACTTTTCGGTGCAAAAAAGTATATCATATTCTTATCCCTCAGATATTTAGCTTGAGTTGCAGAGTTTTGTACCATCTGAATGAACCGCTACCAATAAAATTACGTTTGCATTTTTGTTGAATCTTCATTATGGACCGAACGCTCATCCAAAACCAGCTAGCTGTTTCACATTATTACCTTGAATACTGTTATTATTAACATCATGCAGATGCAATAACCGTTTTATCTGAAAGTATTGTTGTAAGAGTGAATTTGTTAAAAAAAATTACATGCTGAGAATTCCATACTGTCATACATATTGTTTGGAATAAAGCGATTGTTATAATAAGATTATTATTAAGTAAGGTTACGCTGCAAGGAGGTCTAAAATGGTCATATTCAGACATGGTACCAATCTATGAAATGATTTACCATTCATTGGAACCATGTACAGAAGTGTAGGTAGGGTACTTGACTGTGGTCTATAAAATCCTATGAGTTATTTGTCAATGACATTGTTCAGAATTGACTACACTAGTGCTGTTTTCAAGTTCGCTAACTTCTTGACAAGATTCTACTTCGATCTGTTTAATATCGACACATATTTTGGAGGTTTATTTGATCATATCAACTTTAACCACTACTGAAATAATCAGTTCGGCTTACTTATTTTGTTGAAAACTGCTTTCCTGGTAGAAATAAAGAAATGTAATTGTTTATTTCAGTTTTGGTTCGGGGGTGATGTTTAGAGTCGCTCCAATTCAATGCTTTGTGGAATTGTGCTAGGGACAAATTATCCGTATGTCTATATGAATCAATCACCAGTCCATGGACCAGTTGAAGGCGATAGTTAGTAAATCGTGTGAATAATAGTACAGTACTTAATAATAATAATCGTTTTATTACAAATAACATATGTGATACATTAGGGAGTTCTCAATCGGTAATCTTTCAGCAAATTGGAAGATGAGCTGCCTTGTCAAACTCCCGAAAAGGCGTGATCTAAGACTGCAAGAGCAAGAACTGGCGCGGAATCATACTCCTGCCCACCACAAGCAAAATATTAAGCCGCATAATCCTGGAGAGACTAAAAGCTGCTCTGAATTCAAAATTACGACCGGAACAGGCTGGCTGACTGGCTTCAGGAGGTACAAATCATGGGCGGACCGAATCGCAACCCTACGGCACACATCATAAAACAGAGCATAGAGTGGCAATCCACTATACCTGTACCTTAACTTCATCGACTTTGAAAAGTCCTTGCTTCGATAGCGTCAACTGAGAAGTATTTTGGCAGTTGGCTGCTACAACACTACGCTTTTAGTACTACAAACCTCTATCAACCTCATTCAACAGTAAGTATATGCTATGTGAGGATATTACATGACAAGTGATTCATAATACAATGGAAAGCTCAGTGAGGTTTTTGAATTGAAGTGAAGTGAAGTGGAGTGAAGACAGGAAGGAGTAAGAGAAGGTTACCACCTACTATCACCCATTCATGATCTTCGTGTTTGTGGTCGACTGGACTGGACTGGACTGGACTGGATCATGCAAGAAACAGCTATGACGAGTGAGAAGATGGGTATACGCTGACTGGATCGATGACAAGACCCCAGAAGGAGATTTGTATTTCGCCGTGGATGATGATTTATGTGTAATGTGTTATGTCGCACAAACTGGGAGATGTGCAGGCGAAGAGTAGGAAGTTGGTAGAAGAGGCGAGGTGAGGCTAGGCGAGGCAGGGAAGGGTAGGGTAGGGCAGCGAAGTAAGACGGTACATCGTTGAGGTGAACGTATAGAAGACAGGTGTGATGGAGATATCCAGCCAGTCAACAAAAACAACAAGAAGAGGAAGCACCGCTCACTATGAACGGGAGACATGTAAATGAAGTTGTCTCTTTCACTTACCTACTTACCTACCTACCTAGGCAGTATCGTTCGAACTACAGTGAATGGCGGCGACGGCGGTGGCACAGATGAGGATGTCAAAGCCAGTCAGGATGGGAAAGATAGTCACAGAGGCCTTCTTTCAATAATCTGAAATTAAATGAGTGTGAAGATCTACTGCACTGCAGTGCATTACACTTAACATAAAGCGTGAACAAGATGTGGGTTTTCAACATGAATTCAATCAGTTAAGTTCAAGTTAGTGTTTCTATGTGGTGGTTGAGTGACTATGTGCCTTACGAAAATCAATTCGAACAAACTGTAGACATGCATCACCAATAGGTTCTGCCTATGCTCTCTCAGTCGACAGTGAAGATCGGATGGATGCCGTCGAGTGGAGCTGAGATGGGGAGCGATGAGTTGGGCGTTGGAGTGTGGGTGACATGGAGGAGATGGTGTGAGGAAGAAATGAAAGTTAATGTGGATTCATGTAGCCATGTTTTGAAGACTGAAGAGAAGAGAGTGAAATGGCGACGTGTTTTTGATGCCCTATGTTTCACTAGGAAGCCAAGGGTTCGATAATAATGGTGAAAATATTTGAACATATTTTTTCCCTCGTGCAATATTTTTAAAAGATATAGTTGTTAACATGTCATAATAGCGAAATAAAGACTTTTATTTGAAATGAGTAGCAGGTTTAAAGTTCTTGTCTGGTCGGGACTGTTGATGAAAAGAAATTCATTTTGGTGGATAGTTCAGTCAGGCAGCTCGAAAATTATATTTTTTAAGCATTTATATATTCATTTGTATGCGGCGTAACAGTTTTCCTTTAGTATTGGTCTTAGGTTGAGAAATGAGAGTTTGAAACCATTTCATAACGGTTCAAGAGTACATGATACGTTTTGAAAAGATATACCTTAAGGATTTAAACAACCAGAAAGGGGAGAAGTCGATTAAATATTGTTGGTGAAAAATGTTTTGGTAGAGCATGAGTTAAACAGATCGCTTAACAATTCCTTAAAAATAAATTTCAAATGAATTTTCAGCCTTGATTAACAGTTTTTTTTAAGCTTTTGGAAGAACGTTACTCCTATGACCGGTAATGCTACCAAGTAGTCTACGAGCAGTGCGAACATATCGTGCATAAGAGTCCACTCTAAATCTCTAGTCAGAACATCAACCATTACAACAGCAGTACCAGCGGCACGCGAAGAGATGATTCGTTTACAGTAAGCTTTAGCTGTTTCAACAGCAATCAAAACGGTTGAGGGCGATGGTGAATACATACATCGTAAACAACCTTGAAAACGCTGGATTCACAGATAAGTTGAAAGAGTTAACAACCAGTGAGAGTTCAACCCTCAGAAACAGTGAGTAACAGGGCCCAGAGGGCACCAAAACAGCAATACAGTCGAATTTGGGGGTTTGTGGGGGATTTCTAGTGATTTTTCAAGTTGGTATTCATCATGAACTGACATCAGTTGGAGGAATGTTTGAAACCCTTGAGCTGTTTCATCCTAGCACAGGACTCCTCAGCAGTGCGCGCCACCTCCAGAGATCGAACCTGCGACCTTCAGGTTCCTTAGCCATCACGTTACCACTAGGTCGAAATTCAGTGGTGCATATTTCCTATTTCTGTCAGTTCACGACAGCGCAACCATCACCCAATATCATCGGTGAGTATTTCTCCTCATGGTCCCCAGGTTTGCCTCTCCGATCACGACTTCGCATTGAAACTTCTCGAATCTCCTCTTGAAGCTAGTCACCAGTGGGAGCTATTTTAAAGTTATAGGCAAATATTAGACAAAACTTAGGGGCATATAACAACCGCTATCTATGGTCTCATATCAACAATTGGAAATTTTCAGTTAGTGTAATCATGAGCAGTGATTTTATTTGACAAATTTATCCTAAATCTTTGTTTCAATTAAATTCATTCATCCTATAACACGCACAAATTGGTCATCGATACTAATCGGAGTTTTAATTTTTTGGCAACGGAAATTCTCTTCATTTGTGTAGTAGCCGTACTTTCGTTCTGTTTTATTTTTACCCATTTAGCTAACAAACAGAAAAATGGAAGCTTCAATTCTCATTGGCTGCACTGTACCAAACAAGATATGTATTAAAGCGAATTGGATTTTGGGTAGGTTCAATGCTTACATCATATTTTGCTTTTGCCAACTAACTATTCTAACTTGAAAATATGTAAACATTTAGATGTTAGTTGACTACTTGTGTAGGAAACGAGAAGACTGAGATGCAGGAAGCAATGTTTATTATTGACATCTTGTACAGTACTGATGAAATATTGTACACTTTCCACTAAGATAATCATTTACATATTCTGCTTCATTTCCTCTTTTGCTTCTATCTTGATTTGCTCTTCATACGCCCACCTTGTCTATTGGGTTCTTGTGGTCAGAATCTTTACTCATTGCTGGTAATTGCTTGTGATTTCTGCCTCCCTCTTAACATATGCTATCTATTCTGATCAAAAGCGTCCACTACACTTGAACTGAATGAATGAATAATGTGAAACAGAATTTTAAAACAATTTGATCACTTTGTGATGATATCGTCATAGGATATTTTGTTACTTGAACATATGCTTTATGATGACTGTAATATACTTCACATTATGACCTATATCTCATATAATAAGCTATCTGAATTATATCTTCGCATGGAGAAGTTATATTCAACAAGATATTTGCAGCATCAAGTTTACAAGCTACCTTTAGCTTGTCACATGACCCGCTGTCCTCGTATTGATTCAAAACCAAGACCATTCAGTACTTTAGCCGTAGTCGTTGTTACTGAACTGTTCCGGCTGCAATTAATCACCTCTAAGACTGCATTGTATACAATGAATGGTCACTGGAAAGTAATTAATTTCATCTTATCTGATCGTTAGTGTTGATTGAGATTGCAGAATACACCTTGTGGATTTAGGCTCGAAGATTTCTACCGACTGCCTGTATATATGTAACATTAACTAAAATCTACTGCGGTGCTTAACCTTCTATCGACTGAGAAATGGTCGATAGAATTCAATATTCTACATCTAAATACATCATAATGTAACTCAATCCGGTATGGGTTTATATATATTATGGACCACAATAATTATGGTAGTGTTTATAATACTGCCCGGTTGCTCATACCAAAGTAAGGTGGGGTGGGGATGGACCTTGGAACCTATTGCTTCGAAGTCGAGTGCCTAAAACAATAAACCGCATAGTTTGAAAATTGTATAACTAATTTAATCTGATTATCAGCAATACATTCTTCTCGAAATATCACTCAGTAAAGAACTAATCGAATTCGTAGAAAACTACTAAATAAAAAAAGAGACGATAGATTGAATTTGGAAAGCTGATCTAGTGGTTGAGATTATCGTCAGTGTCAGCATGGAACCAGACATTACTGCATAAAAGTCCAGAGTGCCACATTTCATGTTAGCACGACAGCTGACAAAGTAGTTCAATTAAAGATGAAGAAAAAAAGGAAAAGTCAACCGAAAGCACTAGACAGCAATAAAAGGAGAGGAAGGAAGATCCAGCCATATCAGCTAGAGTCCCCAACCACTGGTTTACCTTGTCACGTGGACCCCAACTGACTAGTTAATCTGCATCTCCCTACATGACTGAAACAAACAGTTAAGGACTCCATGCAGTGATGCTATGTTTTAGCCTGGCCACCCTAAGCCTTATTTCAGCGTGAACCTCTTCAGTTAACATTTCTAGACAAGGAAGACGGTGACTACTATTATTATTATTATTATTTTTTTTTTTCCCCCCTGAGTTCCTAGTGGGACATCGGGCTTCGGTTGCACGCCGCCATTTCACTCTCTTCTTTCCAGTCTTCCCAACCTGGCTCCACGACTACCCATAAACTTTCATTTCTTCCTCACATGGTCGCCTTCATATCACCCTTGACTCGGATGCCCAAATCGTCGTTTCCCTTTTCAGTTCCACTCGACGGCCTCGCCTGGTCAGGCCTGACGCGTGATGTCCCCGAATGGTTTTCTCAGTGTATGACCGACCCATCTCCACTTCATTCTTCTACATATTTGTTGGGCGATAGGTTGTTGGTTGGTTGGTTTGTTGCAGAACCAGCCAGAGTTCATTGTTGCTTGTAGTTTGTTCGAAATGCTTTTCATAACGCGTCAAGTTTCTGAACCATATAGCAGCACTGATTTGACATAAGTGTTGAAAATCCGGATCTTGTTCTTTGCACTGAGTGTAGTGGATCTCCACACTGATTTTAGATTAATGAAGACCTATCTTGCTGTGTTTCCGATCCTGGCTTTGACGTCCTCATCTGTGCCACCTGTAGTTGAAACGACGCTCCTAGGTAGGTAGGTAAGTGAAAGAGACTACTTTACATTCCTCCCGTTCGTGGTGATTGATGCTTGTTGTTGGTTCGGTATCTTCATCACCTCTGTCTTCTCTACTTTCACCCGAAGTCCCGTTTATGCTGCCTCTTCTGTAAACTTGTTGGATTTTGCCTATAGATCTTCGAGTTTGTGCGTCCTAATACATTACACACAAATCATCGGCGGTAAAGTACAAATCTTCTTCTGTGGTCTTTTCGTCGATGCAGCCAGTGTATGCCCCTCTTCTCGCCCCTCATGGTTTGCTACCTGATGTAGTGGACTATAATCAGGACGTTCAGGACTTCGGCTTTTGTCGAAAGGCTTGTGTTCACTGATAATTCTGTAGATGGGCTGCTGGTGGTATTTCTGGATGAGTCGCAAGTAATGGTGGTCGATTAAAGAGATTCTTGAAGTGGTCAGCACATTGTTCCCTTTGTTTCTCCTCTTTGCAGGTAACTAACTTTCCTTCACTATCTTTCATTGGTGTCATCTAAGTTGATCCTTCCCCTCCAAGATAGTAACCTGGTTATTTGATTTAGTGTTGTCAGGTCTCTCTTTGTCTCTTCTACCTGCAGCCTGTTCTGCTTCACTTGCAAGTGTGTCATAGAGGTGTATTTTGTCTTTCAGCGCACTCTTCTTCACTCCTTTGTCCGGTGTAGTGGTTCATAGGTTGTACTCACTTCCTCTTTTCGTTGGTCATCCTTCCAATGCTTTGCAGTGGACTTGTTCATCTTCTGCTTCACCATCACCATCTTCCTCTCCCTTCTCTATTAGCTTCCATGTGTTCGACGAGATCCATTCATTGTCCTGTTTCTTCTTCCTTCCCAACACGGTTATGCAGGTGACCTTCCACATCTCTTTCGAAGAGTTCCAGTGTCCTTCCACCCACGTCCCCTCAGAGATCTTGCTTAATGTCTCCCATTTTGTCCTGATGACTGAGTGACTGACGGGAAGATGTCCTTTGTAGTTTCGTCCTTCAGTTCAATTTCTGTTCTGGGTGTTCAACTTGAACTTGTACTGTGGTGTGGCCTATCACCGACTTCTGTGAAGGCTTTCAACTTGATTTGGAAGGTAGGTTGCTTGTACTGGGTAGTGAGTGGTGTAAACCTACATCTGCTACCTTTCTTGAGCTGGTGTCCAGTAGACTGCGTCTCCACTTTCTTGAGATTGTAGTGAAGTTGATCTGGTTTTTAGTGTGTGTGGTGTCTGGTGAAATCCATGTCGCTTTGTGGATATCCTTGTGCTTGAACACAGTGCCTCCAATCACCAGATCGTTGAATGCGCAGAAGTCTGCAAACAGTTCTCTATTCTCATCCATTTCACCAAGTGCCTCTTAACCCATGATGACTTCTCTTCCTATGTTGCCCGCTCCCAGTTTGGCTGGCAATCATGTCACCCAGCCCATTAGAATTTTAATGTCTCCATCTGGGGTGGGTTCTTGTCCATTACTGATTGCAGTTGTCTATGGAATTCCTCCTTCTTCTATTGATCTGCATTATTTGTAGGTGCGAAGCGTAGCCTTGTGTGATTGTGACTTTCCTTCCTTTTGAGTTGAATCTTGTTGTTATGATCCTGCAGGAGGAGATTGGTCCCCACTGCATGAGAGCCTTCGATGCTGTTGGGGACATCCTGATAGCTACTCGAAGACTCAGTGTGCTCGTGGTTGTCGTCTAGGTGACAATATCGGAGTAGATTATTGACTCTCCAGTTAACAGTTTGGAGAATCCACTTCCATTTCATCTGCAGATTCGTAGCACATCTATGATATACCTTCTCATCTCGTTCGCAGTTTGAACAGCCTTTGCTAGCCAGCTTCAAATATTGTTCGGACATTCCATGTTCCCATTCTTACTTTTGGTTTCATCGAGTGAAGCGACGACATATCAGCCAATTGGCTTCTCGAAGACTTTCACCAAGTGGCGTCATTTCACCCTTCCGATTCCAGCTAGGAATAATTTTGTTTTCATTTTTTATATTTAGTCTGTGCTGTGAATTCTCTTAAGCGCTTGGATTGGTTTTATGTGGTAGGTTTGCTTGCCCTATGCCCAACCTTCCCTGTTTATCCGGGCCTACTACCGGCTAGTTACTAGTGAACTGGTTACCTAGGCGAAGTTAAGACGGTGACTAGACATGTATAATACATGTCTCAGGTATCAGAATCGTTGAAAGTTCATGAGCTTATCAACTGACTTTCATCGCCTCCCTGAAACTCCACACCTGACTTCCGTGATACTGACATGGCTACAGCACGAAACACGGCTGATGTTGCGTAGACAAAGGTGGTGAAACACCAGAAGCTTTCTCCCCACCCCTACCTTTAATTGCCATGTTTCACGGCCATATGATAGAACAGAGCGAAACACAGCACATACACTTATCCCGTAGCAGGAAATCGGATATCGTGGCGTAGCTACAGATGGCGTATTTTGGCGATAGTCAATCGAACCTTTTGTATTCTTGAGATTTCACCAGCCACTGACCTCCAAGGGTTGATTCGTCTTCCTAGATAAGTTAAATGGTCAACGACTTCACTCTCTCTTGTTAGCTGGGCTACCTCTGAAGATCAGTCCTGGAGCAATAATTTGTATTCGGGTGGTGAGAAACGCGTCCGAAACATTCTCATATTGCTACCGAATGTGTCCAGAAGACTCTGCATCTTGTCAGTGTCTTCACCCAACAGGACTGTGTTATCTGCATATGCTCGATCTACCAAAGAGATATCCATAAAGACATCTAGGACAAAATTGAGCACCACTCTATGTGCACAGCTCACCTGGAGATAAGTCATAGATGTATCTATGTCACTGTGATCGATCGTCAGCCGTGTCACTAAAATCTTTAACGATCAGTCTGGTTTGTTTTACTGACGCTAACCAAGAAAATTACAGTTTTCCTTCTTGACTTGAAACGGTAGCTAAGAAATTCATGCGTTAATGCCTGGTAATTATCGCTAGCTTGTTTCCAGCTTAAAACTGCTTCAGCTAAAGTCGCGTGTTAGGATGTGTGATGAGTAGATATACTTCACACATCCTAACCATCTCAGTCGATAATGTTTAACCACTATAGACTGGACACTTAACCTGTGCACTACCCACATCGTGGTTCCATAACAAGCGGCTGATGTAACCAACGTAATGTCTCACTTGGAATCGACCAAGTTATTCACCGTTTGTTCTTATTTAAATACTACTTAAGTCGAATTCAGTAGTAACATATTCATAAGAATTTTTTGTTGCTTCCTTTCTACTTTTTCATGTAGATTGTATCTTCCAAGCTAAATTATTATCAGTAATGGATTACAAAATGTGACTGTTATACGCATATTGATATAATAATAATGATTATTTTTTTTCTCTTCTGTCTTTGTGTTTACTGTCTTTTGTGATTTTGACTTATTTATTGTACACGTATATTTACACATCTACGAAGAGAGTTACCTTCTTTCTTATTTCTTTACTTATTGTATGTGATTTGTACTCTTCCTGGTGCATATCATACTACTTTAATTAATCTTACTTCTATTTTTTCAATAAGATGTTTCTTCATAATGTGAGGAAAGTTATCATTGATTATAAACCTACACAGTAACATTTCTTCATTTTACAGCGCAGCAGCATCAGCTGTCGTGTGTGTATGTGTGTGTTTGTCTGAAGGCATGATGTTGAAGATGGAGATAATGATATATTTTTAAAATTCGGTGTTTTTTGTCACTACACATAGATATGAGTTGCTTCAAGTAACTTATATGCATTACCATCATATTCTAACGGATCAAAATGATCATTTGCCTTAAAAAAAGATGATATTTCAGTTGTTTGTGAAACAAGTTATCAGCTGTCTATTTGAAAGGATCGATTTGAATTGTTAGAGCTCCTTGATGCTGTCCAGACAGTTTCAATAAACTGTTTGCCAATTCACCTATAAGTTGCATGATTTTAGTCAACAATCTGTATTGTGCTAGGTGATTTTCTAATCCAATTACCTATGATATCAACAAAGTTTCTAAGTGAAAAGGTATTCCGTTAGGAAAAAAACATGGGTTTTATCTTTCTAGCATAGAAGTTCTAAACTAAATATATCACTGGAATCATATTCAATTGCTGCTTATTGGTTCAATCACTTGTTTTCCGAAAGTTGGGTTATGCGTTCCAACCTCGTCCCATCTATCGAGTTTTGGGAAGCCAGGTAGTATCATAAACCTTTACACATTAGGTGTACGTACTGCACAGATGCGGACATGGTCGTATTTTGATTTCGTTGAAACCATTTTTAAATGGTGTCGACCACTTCACAATTACTTCAGTCCGAATAGAAGGCCCGTTTGATATTTGTCAACTTGGGTTACCTGTGACGCTGATGAGATGTCCAACTATCTCTATCAAGAGATGAGTATACTGCACTGAAGTCCTTTTTCTCCTGTTGTACGGGTGTGAGAAACGGCCTTTGAAAGTAGAAGCTATAAAGTGGCTACAAGGTTTTACTCAAGGCATTGTTCGCGTTTGGTAGAATCACTGTGTGAGGAATGTTGAGGTCAGGCGAGGGGTACTAGGTAAGACAAGCAAGTAAATTGATGAGGTTGCGAACCTTAGTCAAGTGAGTTAGCTTCGACACATATTTTGCATGCCGATCCTCTACCTCTGTTGAAGTGCCGTGCCGGGGAGAAGTTAAATTAAGTGGGAAGAGGGTTCAGAGTGATCAAAGCGGGCGAGATATGGGACCAGTCCCTGACTGTTGGTGTGAGTCGTGTGGGGAGATGTAGGTTGTCTGGCTGACTGGGGTCCCTGATATGAAAGAGACCAGTGGTTGAAGACTTATGGTGATATGGCTGAAAATCGGTCTCAGTGGCTCTGATGAATTCACTTCTTTACTTCTTCTAAGGTTTGAATATTTGCACAAACCTTTATCTTTGAATCGCTTATTCTGTCACACAACTTTGTCTACTTTGATATCACTCCTTTTCTGTCCACCTTTTCTTTGTGTAATACTGTAAAATGTGACAACTTAAGGTGATCTACCTGTGTGAGGTTCTACGTTGATTTTGTCTGTCTTTTTTCTCTCAAAAATCTCTAAGCTATCTTAATTGTCAACATGACTTATACAGTTTGTGAAGAATTTGCAAATCTATCGTCTTATTTAGCATATGAGTATGTCAGTGGTAGGTGGTTGGCTTCAGATATGTGGGAGATTCATGTTTTTCATAAATACCACTAGTATGGGGTGGAAACGAAAGAAAGCGTTGGAACGTTTTAGTCTGTCCCCTTCTTTCGACAAAATGGTGATTCATACTGTGTTTCCTGCCACTTGTTTCGTTCAACAGCATATATAACCAACTACTGTACAATAATATTATGTTCGACCATATATTACTGATATTTCGCTTCCTCTACATATTATTAGTGATGTGGTTCTCAGGCTTTTACGCAATAGGCTTTCGTGCAGTGAATCAAGGGTACTTTCATAAGCACTCACGTATTATGTATAGTCCATAGCCTAAAACTTTCGCCTTTATTGCGTTGAGTTGCAACAAATATCACTACACTGTCTACAGTTTAGAAAGTCAGGAGTATAAAACACATACACTATTGAATTCCGACCCAGTGACTGAGTGCCGACATACTCACCGAGAGATCTGGTGATCTTTCGCAGTTTCTTTAGTGCACAACGGTGAGTAGTCCTATACTAGGAAGAAACAACTGTCAATTACTCACGGGTTTTCTATGGTTCTGCAAATGATGTTAGTCTGTAATGAATACCATAGGGAAATCGATCCGTCCCCACAAGCATCCAAACTGAAAGCACTAGGTTGGTATTTAGTATCAGGATTAGCATTTTAAAACCGAAGCAATCCCAACTGTATTTCCTAAAACCTACAGCAACAAGACTAATCCAGATGCATCTCGACGATGATGATAGTAAAACTACTTTCAGTGGGAAGCTGGCCAGAATCGGACAATGCCTCTCGCCTGGAAGAAACTTGACGCTGGAGATCGTAACTGACTCTCAGAAAGATATTTGAATGTCTCAGCAGTCTCAAAAATAATGGAGGTGTGTGAACGCATTCCTGCCGGCTCAGTGGACAGTGAATTAAATTTAAACTGACGAAAAGTCTATGCAGTGATGAGTAGCGGTGACTAAAGAGGTATAAAAAGGTCGGCAGCGTTAGACAGTCACATAAAGTTATTTTAGAACAATCAAGGAAGCTGTGTCAGGATTCCTCATCATTAGTCAGATTATACTGGAGAGGGATCGGTTCGGGATACATTGGAAGGCGGAGCACTTCGATGATCAATTCGATTGGCCTCTTGTTAGCTTCCGGTCACTTGCACCCAGTAGTACCTTGAGAGCTACATTGAGTTAGGACTTTCAACTCTCCTAGAAGTTAAGAAGACTGAGTAACCTGAAATGAAGAAGAGTAGAAGGTTCAGACGGTCTAGTACTAAGGGTATTTTGAAACGGTATTTGAGGATTATTGGTCAGACTAACTGAAGTGTTAGCTAGAGTATGGAATTCCTAAATTCTCCTCTTTGATTGGTCGCAATCACTGTTTGTCCTAGTCTTCAATAAAGTTGAGAAATCCTCTTGTGACAACCACCATGCAATCATTTCAACGAACCCAGTGTCTGAGATTCTAGGTTCTATAGATGCTACTCATCTAAATGGAGCTCAGGAACTCCTTACCCAAAGGAAGCAGACAGGTTTGAGACGTGACTGTGGGTATGTCAACCAAATTCACTTAACAACACCTGGCACTAAATATATTTCTAGACCTAAAGGGGAATTTGACTTCCCCAACCAGAATGTCTTATAGCAGTGTCTCCCACTTAAAGGGGTGCCAGGTAAGTTCACTATTCTGTTGAAGGCTTCATACTCGAATATCTGTCGGTGAGTCATAATGTATGGTAGGTTATCAGATGAGTTGTGTACTTGGAATTGTGTCTGTTAAGGATGTCCACTGTCTACATTCTCACTCAATGTTTTTATAGATGTGCTAATGGAGGTCTTCCATGTCCTCGTCTGACTCTGCAGGGATTGATCTTGTCATGAGAAATCCTCTAGTGTATTTATAGTGTGCCGATGACATAGTTGTATTAATTAGGTGAAGAGGCTAGAGGCTGATAAAATACAGTGTTTTGTGTACGTTGAGTGGCATCTTGAGAATGTTTGGGATGTATTTCTCGTTACCCGAATCCAAATTGTTGCTGTATGACTGGTTTGCGTTGGCACGCCGTCTAACAATATGTAGTTGTGAAATTGTTGAACTAGTTAACTACTTCAGCATCTTGGGATGATGGATCAGCCTCGTTGAGCCAATGACTGATGAAATTTCTAGATGGATACAAGAGGCTAGTTTAGTCTCCGCCACAGTATATGGCATTCATGGTGGCACGGTGATCTGTGATTGTCTATTAAAGGTGGAGTTTATTACGGTGTAGTTCTGTTTGTTCTGTTGTACGAGTGTGTTAGATGGTCATTTAGGATGGAAGACATGAGAAGGTTTCAAGAGTTTGATCATCGTTGCCTTGATAGAACAGTTCGTTTATGATGGAGTCATGATGTCAGTAACGTGAAAGTTGGACGTAGAGTTTTGGACAGAAGAAAATCAGTTGTTACGGTTGTGAATATTTATCGTTGGAGATGGCTGAGATATGTGTTAGGTATGCCTGATCACTGTCTACCTCATCGCGCAGTGCAGCTGAAATAGGTTCACGCTGCAAAATATATACAGGTTGGCATAATAAAACATGGCTTGACTCGTTCAAGTCTTTAACTGTGTAGGGAAATATGAACTTCTTAATTGAGGTTCGCATGACACCAGAAACCAGGGGATGGAGGCTGCAGGTGATATAGCCCAGAGTCGATCTTGATTGGCGCAAATGTAACCGTCATCCTGAATTTCAATTTTATGTCATTCCTTCTTGTTCCTTTTTCATGACTATCACTTTTGACTGTTATCTTCTATATTTCTTTGTCTTCTATTTTGGCGCATTCTTGCTCGAAATAATATTGAGGTGTGTCAACTTGAACCGCTACCGGGTAATGCTTCTTGTCTGTACGAGCCGCACCTGTTGTATGTGGGCTTATTTTAGTACTCGGTTGCTCGAATCAAAGTAGATGAAGTGGGTTTCAATCAGGGGCCCATAACTTAAAACTCATATAGTTCAGCTATTGAGCGGTGCTTTCTTTCTGGGTGGAGTTAAGCGAAAATTGGTTCTTCATACATTGCTTGAAGATGGTAAGGAATCAAGTGGTGTTGTTAGCTTGAATTCTAAAGTCTTATAAGTTATAACGCAGCTAAATGTCGACCAGACAGTTGGTCAGTTGTTTAAAATGTCAGTAGTGCAAATTACTTCAGCGAATGGAGTCTAACAGCAGACGGCTAAAACGTTTGTTAGTCTCATGTTACTGCTATTAAAAAGTTTTCGAGGAAAAGCCGGGTGCAATCAGCGGTAAAGACAATACACTTTTGTGCATTAATTAAGTCATAGATTCAAACCTTACCTTGATCACTTGGGCCGGGGAAGCCAGATACTATCAGTAAATTTCACCTTGTAAATGTTACTCGTGGTGATTGTGATTGTCTATTAAAGGTGGAGTTTATTACGGTGTAGTTCTGTTTGTTCTGTTGTACGAGTGTGTTAGATGGTCATTTAGGATGGAGGACATGAGAAGGTTTCAAGAGTTTGATCATCGTTGCCTTGATAGAACAGTTCGTTTATGATGGAGTCATGATGTCAGTAACGTGAAAGTTGGACGTAGAGTTTTGGACAGAAGAAAATCAGTTGTTACGGTTGTGAATATTTATCGTTGGAGATGGCTGAGACATGTGTTAGGTATGCCTGATCACTGTCTACCTCATCGCAGTGCAGGGATGACCAACGAAAAGAGGAAGTGAGTACAACCTATAAACCACTACACCGGACAAAGGAGTGAAGAAGAGTGCGCTGAAAGACAAAATACACCTCTATGACACACTTGCAAGTGAAGCGGAACAGGCTGCTGGTAGAAGAGACAAAGAGAGACCTGACAACACTAAATCAAATAACCAGGTTACTATCTTGGAGGGGAAGGATCAACTTAGATGACACCAATGAAAGATAGTGAAGGAAAGCTAGTTACCTGCAAAGAGGAGAAACAAAGGGAACAATGTGCTGACCACTTCAAGAATCTCTTTAATCGACCACCATTACTTGCGACTCATCCAGAAATACCACCAGCAGCCCATCTACAGAACTATAAATGAACACAGGCTCTGCTGCAAAAGCAGAAGTGAAGTCCTGAACGCCACAAAGTTACTGAATTTCTGGAAAGCAGTAGAACCAGATGAAATTCCCCAGAAGCGTTGGGGACATACGCACAGGCAACAGGGGACATACTCACACCATTATTGCAGAAGGTTGGTAAAGAAGGAAGTAGCGGTACCTTCCGACTGTTATAAGAGGTACCTTGTCAAACTTCTGAGGGAGGGTTAACTAAGTGTTTGCAAGAAAAAGAACTGGCGTAGAATCATGCTGCTGCTCAGCTCAAGCAAAATATTAAGCCGCATAATCCTGGAGAGACTAAAAGGTGCTCTGGATTCAAAGTTACGACCAAAACAGGCTGGCTGACTGGCTTCAGGAGGTACAAATCATGTACGAACTGAATCGCAACCCTACGGCACACATCATAAAACAGAGCATAGAATGGCAATCCACTATACCTGTACCTTAACTTCATCGACTGTGAAAAGTCCTTGCTTCGATAGCGTCAACTGAGAAGTATTTTGGCAGTTGGCTGCTACAACACTACGCTTTTAGTACCACAAACCTCTATCAACCTCATTCAACAGTAAGTATATGTTATATGAGGATATTACATGACAAGTGATTCATAACACAATGGAAAGCTCAGTGAGGTTTTTGAATTGAAGTGAAGTGAAGTGGAGTGAAGACAGGAAGGAGTAAGAGAAGGTTACCACCTACTATCACCCATTCATGATCTTCGTGATTGTGGCCGACTGGACTGAACTGGACTGGATCATGCAAGAAACAACTGTGAGGATTGAGAAGATGGGCATACGCTGACTGGATCGATGACAAGACCCTAGAAGAAGATTTGTATTTCGCCGTGGATGATGATTTATGTGTGATGTGTTATGTCGCACAAACTGGGAGATGTACAGGTGAAGAGTAGGAAGTTGGTAGAAGAGGCGAGGCGAGGCAGGTTAGGGTAGGGTAGGGTAGGGTCGGGCAGCGAAGTAAGACGGTACATCGTTGAGGTGAACGTATAGAAGACAGGTGTGATGGAGATATCCGACCAGTCAACAAAAACAACAAGAAGAGGAAGCACCGCTCACGATGAACGGGAGGAATGTAAATGAAGTTGTCTCTTTCACTTACCTACTTATTTGCTTACCTACCTACCTACCTACCTACCTACCTACCTACCTACCTACCTACCTACCTACCTACCTACCTACCTACCTACCTACCTACCTACCTACCTACCTACCTACCTACCTACCTACCTACCTACCTACCTACCTACCTACCTACCTACCTACCTACCTACCTACCTACCTACCTACCTACCTACCTACCTACCTACCTACCTACCTACCTATCTACCTACCTACCTACCTACCCTCCTGCCTGCCTGCCTACCTAGGCAGTATCGTTCGAACTACAGTGGATGGCGGCGACGGAGGTAGCACAGATGAGGATGTCAAAGCCAGTCAGGATGGGAAAGATAGTTACGGAGGCCTTCTTTCAATAATCTGAAATCAAATGATTGTGGAGATCTACTGCACTGCAGTGCATTACACTCAGCATAAAGCGTGAACAAGATGTGGGTTTTCAACATGAATTCAATCAGTTAAGTTCAAGTTAGTGTTTCTATGTGGTGGTTGAGTGACTATGTGCCTTACGGAAATCATTTCGAACAAACTGTAGACATGTATCATCAATAGCTGCTGCCTTTGCTCAGTCGACAGTGAAGATGGGATGGATGTCCAGAATAATAAGAATGAGTAAGAAGGAACTGTGTCTGGGCACGCAACGAACCAACCAACGAAACCAAACCAACCCAAAAGTCCAACAAATATGCAGAAGAATGAAGTGGAGATGGATTGGTTTGGATTGGATTGGACATAGAGTGGGAAGACCGTTTGGGGACTTCACGCGTCAGGCCTGACGAGGCGATGCCGTCGAGTGGAGCTGAGATGGGGAGCGATGAGTTGGGCGTTGGAGTGTGGGTGACATGGAGGAGATGGTGTGAGGAAGAAATGAAAGTTAATGTGGATTCATGTAGCCATGTTTTGAAGACTGGAGAGAAGAGAGTGAAATAGCGGCGTGTTATTGATAGTCTATGTTCCACTGGGAACTTACAGGACGATAATAATAATCCTGTGAATTTTTTATTGTTTTGACAATATCAGTATGAAGTTTTCCAATTTCAATGTAGTTCGTTGTGGTTTTTACTTTGTATATGGGCTGAATGATTCAAGTTACATGAGTATTTTAAATAACTGGAAGTAATGATGATGTTGACTAAATCGATCTTAATTTGTGAGTCATCAAAACTTATGATAGCATAAAGTATTATGATTGAAATTGTTTTCATCTTGATAACTGGCATTGGAATCGAAAACACCCATTTTGGCTCACTTTGACACTCATTAGCTGAAGTCAAGCGAAGGAAGTATAATTTTGCACGCAGATCCAAATGAGAAATCGTTAGGTTTTTTTTCTTAACCTTTTTTGTGTGTTATGCTGGAAGCTTTAATTGGTTGACTTAAAACTATTGTTTTCTTGATGTTCTAATATGAGACGGCACTACTTAGAGAACGGAGTTCCCTATCGTTCATGGTTCATTATTGCTTTGACCTTACTTAGACTTCTAAGTATTGCCTTGCTTGTGACTGCATTTTAATCTCTTGGATATTGGAACGTCATTAAATGAGAATACATCTTTGCATACATCAATAGATTACATGGAATTTAACTTCAAATATAGTAAACTAGTCATTATTGCTCACAGTATCCGTGAAAGGAGTAACGCTAAGTTCTCGTGATATTTATTAATTTTAATTATTTTTACTTTGGGTTTCTAGTGGAATGTAGGGGTTCAGTAGCACGTTGCTATTTCAGTCTATTCTCTTCAGTCTTTTGAGCCTGGCTCCACGACTGTCCATAAGCCTTCATTTCTTCCTCACACGGTCTCCATGTCACGCACACTTGGACGCCCAATTCGTTGTTTCTTCTTTAGGTTCCACTCGACGACCTGGCCTGACGCATGATGTCCCCAGATGGTCTTCTTAGTGTATGCCCAATCCATCTACACTTCTTTTTTATATTTTCTCTGTCCCTTGATGTTTTTTTAGCGATTGGATTGGTATCACGGGTACTGTTTCTAGCCTTACGCTTAACCTTCCCTATTCATCGGGCTTAGGACCGGCTAGTAAAATAGACTGGGTTTCTCGTAATATTATTCTTATATTATTACTTGTGATCAAATTAAACTATTTGATAGTTTTTGTTTTTTGTCTCTGCTTGTTTTTTACTAGCTGAACACAACTGTAAATGAAATTTCGTATTAAAACAAATGATCCAGGATGTATTGAATACTTTTCAGGTTAGTTTACGTCTAGGCTGACGTATGTATTTAGCTTTTATCAATGTATGAGAAATGGTGATATTTGAAGATGAAACAAAAACCTATTTCACAATGAGACTTAAATCAACCACTTCCTAGACACTACTGACTGAGTTACTGAGTAGCTGGATGTTGTATTACGGTCATTATTGCGTCGCATTCATCGGTAACGCGAATGACGTTGGTTCGAATCTCCTTTCACCTTCAATCATCAATATGCATACTAAATACCAGTTAGTCAAACATAGTCTCAATGACAATTTCATTGATTCGCTGCATTTTTTAATAAATAAATAAGTAATGTAACTCAATTGTTTGGTACCGGTTTCATGAACTAGTAATTAATAGTAGGAATAAATTTTACCTTAAATCGTCTTTATGAGAAGTCAGTAATTTGAAATTAGTTAGTTAGAATAGTTTCAAACGAAATTGCATCCTAAGGAAGTAGTTAATCATGAATTTGTAATTCGAATACAAAAGATCTGCTTTGCACTTACCAGATTACGTCATTGTTGACATTGGTGAAGTAATAAACCAAATTACAAAGAACAAGTATACTGCACAGTGATTTGTTCTGTTCCTTATAGAGATATACAATATAACCGTTGAAAAGGTTACAGTCGTTTGATCATAGGTGTCTTCGCAGTGTTATTCTCGTAACATACGCCATGTGTTGTTGTGTCATCGCGTCACAATCACAGAAGTCAGGTGTAGAGTTTCAGGGAGGCGATGAAAGTCAGTTGATAAGCTCATGAACTTTCAACGATTCAGATAGCTGAGACATTTATTTCGCATGTATAGTCACCATCTTCCTCATCGAGAAATGTTAACTGGAGTAGGTCCAGGCTTGGACAAGGTTCAGGGTGGCCAGAATAAAACATGGCATCAATACATGAAGTCCTTGACTGTTGGTTTCAACCATGTAGCAAGATGTGGACTAGTCAGTTGGGGTCCATGTGACAAGGTAAACCAGTGGTTGAAGACTCTAAATGATATGACTGATTCTCCTTTTATCTCCTTTTACCACTCACTATCTAGTGCTTTCGGCTAACTTTTCCTTTTTTCTTCATCCTTCATCTAACTACTTTGTTACTTATTGTACTGATATGAAATGTGGCAACTTCGACTTTTATGCAGTAATGCCTGGTCCTATATTGATATTGATGGTGTTATTGTTCTCGTGTTGTGAGCACATAGAACAAATTAAATTTAGTTTGAAAGGAAGCTGACAATTGTGATTATTAAAACATAACTCGGAAATTATGCAGTTCTCGACCGTTGGTTTGAACTATGTCGAAAGATGTAGGTTGTTTGACTTGTGTCGTCGAGATGTTAAGAATCATTGGTTGGTGACTTTTGGTTATGAAGCTGATAACCGACTGTATCATCTTTAAACTCTGATTATTTCCGTAACTTCTGTTTATTTTTAAGGTAGTATTCATCACAGAGTAACCACTGAGAACCTAGGAGGGAAATGAAATCCCCAATAACTTAAATATACATTACATAATAGTGCTCATTAGTGATATTCTTCGAGGTAGATATCCTGAAGTTATAATGAGAAGTTGTGATCCATGGGGTTAACCGGTCGAAAGTGAAGCGGATGCCAAACTGATGAAATTATGAAGCTCTGGACCCAGTAACTGAATGTTTAACACGTTTGCCGTGAAACCTAAAGGTTGTGTGCTCGATAACTGGAGGTTAGGGTCTCGTGGATCCCCATATTAGAACAGAACAGCTGTCTAATGTTGACAAGATTTCCATGTATTGTTGTCCAACTGATGTCAGTTCCTAATGAATATTACCTTAAAAATAGAATCCCTATAAATCTCAAATTACATTTTGTTGACTTATTTCTCATCTGATCTCTCATATACTTTTGTCTACTTGAATAGCCTTTTTCTATTCATTTCTTCTTTGTGTAGTGTTATGCCTTGTCGAAAATTAACAAACACTGACACACTTAATTGTAATGATACTTGTAATTTCCTGTTGCTATACTGACCCGATTCTCTCGACCTCTGTTGGGCGGATGGGATACTATGTGGATGCTTCGATACTGCCAGATATTCATGATGTTATGATGATCTTAATGACTAGTAGAGGAATCTGGAATACGTGCTTCTTTCTGTCGTGTCCCAGTGGCTTTGTGAATAACGCTTTGGCGTTGGGAGCGAAGGGTACTGGGTTCGATGTCTCAGCGGAAACATCACTTACTGGGGTGCAGGTATATCCAGCTAATTAGTCCTAAGTAGGTCGATACGCGCATACTGGATTCTTCTGCTAGTCACTGAGGTCAATATAAGTGACACACTTATTTGGCAGAGAGCTCTAGACTTACGTTTTTTTCTTTTTTCGGTATTCGTCAGTATGGAGTATCTACAACTTCGAGGGGACTGATGTCTCTTCTGAGAATTGAATCTGCGTCACCCAGTGTTACAGTCTGAGACGCTGACGATTGATCTACTAGCTTGATTCGGCCGGATTGTAGATATGATCGATAAAATCCGGTCTCCAGTCAGTAATCAATGAATCTTGTTTATTCTTACCATTCTTGATATCATTTAAATACTATGAATCAAAGGGATATTATCCAATACTTAGTGATAGATGAAGTTTGAACACCATGAATTTGAATTTTATATAAAGCGTCTGTTTATTCAAAAAAAACTTACGCATACATAACTCCATCAACTGAGCTTACCCTTTTTTGAATCAGGAATTATAGGCGGCCTGCCTAAATTTTGGGCTACCAAAAAACTTCCCATCTATTATATTCCATCAAATTCTTCCCTTTTAGTTTGTCTTAATCTTTCAAATATCTTCTGAACGCATCGTGTGCACTCGCATGTTTTTAAAAGATTTTTGAACCCTTGTTTCTCAAGCTAAGAGGAAATCAAAGGAAAAAACGTTCCGCCGGTTGGAAATGGATTTGTGAATGCTCGAAATCACACCACATTACTATTCCTAGGTTACTTACATGGGGTTGTGAATTTCTGTGCTGGCTAACTGAACTACCACCATCAAAATTACTCTCTATTTTGTATTAATTTCTGATTCGAGAACAGGTGCTAATGTAACACTAACTGCACATTTCACATTTATGCCTTCAATACTGTTATTATTGACATTATGTAGACGTAATAGTAATGATTTCTTTTAAAAATATTGTACGGAAAGCGAATTTGTTGAAATATTCCATGCTGAAAATTCCATGCTATATCATACGTGTTGTTTGGAACAAAAAAATTATTATTATTTTTGGCAACTGATCCAACACTACGCAATACCACAAACCTTTATCAACCTCATTCAACAACTATATGAAGACGCCACATGCAAATAATTCACAAGGGGAAGCTCAGTGATGCCTTTGAAGTGAAGACAGGAGTAAAACAAGGCTGTCTACTATCACTCATGGTCTTCTTGATTGTGGTTGACTGGATCATGCAGCAAATAGTGAAGAGCGAGAAGAGGGGGATACGCTGGATCGGGGAAATGATCCTAGGAGATTTGAATTTTGCCAGTGATGATTTGTGTCTAATGTCACACAAACTTGAAGATCTACAGGCAAAAAAACTAACAAGTTGATAGAAGAGGCAGGGCAGCGTAGGAAGACGGGACTTCAAGTGAATATAGAGAAGACAGAGGTGATGAAGATACCCAATCAACACCACCACCACCAACAAGAAGCTCCAATCACTATCAACGAGAGAAACTTAAAAGAAGTAGCCTCTTTCACCTACCTAGGTGGCACAGACGAGGACGTCAAAGCCAGCCAGGATCGGAAACATAGCAAGACAGACCTACTTTCATTAACCTGAAACCGGTGTGGAGATCTTCTGCACTGCACTCAGCATAAATCGTGAACAACATCCGGATTATCAACACCAATTTAGTTAAGTCAGTGCTTCTATGTGATGGTTGAGAGACTTGGCGCGTTACGAAAAGCATTTCCAACAAACTGAAGACATTCATCAACAACTGCCTACGCTGTCTCGTTACTGAAGCTCAGATTGTCAGAATAATAAGAATAAGCAACAAGGAACTCACTCCGGCTGGCTGTTAACGAACCATCCAAGAAGTTACCGCTCAACAAATATGCACTAGAAGGAAGAGGAGATGGACTGGGCATACACTGAGAATGCCGATTAGGGACATCACGCTCCAGGCCCTCGAGTGGAAGCCAGATGGGAAACGACAAGTTGGGCGTGCGAGGTGATGGTGACATGGAGGAGATGGTGTGAGGAAGAAATGAGAGCTTCTTGGCTGTCGTTGAGCCAGGTTCAAAAGATTGCAGAGAAGAGAGTGAAATAGAGACATGCTACTGAAGTGGTATGTTCCACTAGGAACCCAAGGGAGAAATAATAATAAGTCATTATTATTATTATTATTATTACTACTATTGTGATCATTATCGCCATTCTTATTGTTATTATTACCATTATTATTATGATTATGATTATTGTCATCATTATTATGATTATTACGATTATGATGATAACAATAATAATTATAACAATGGTTATTATTGTGGTTATTATTATCATTATTATCATTAGAGGAATTCTAGTCTGCTGCCGTCATCATCAGTCTTCTCATGCTATTTTCTTTGATTTTTTTCCTTGAAAACGTTTATAGGTATTGTACACATGATGGCTGGATTAGCCAAGAATGTTATTTTACGTTTAAATAAAAATCAAGTATCATTTGTTATCAAAGAACGTGTAGTATTCGGTGGAATTACAGCATGGTGTGATTTAGATCATGTAAGTTATTGATACCTGAACACTTTACTTCAATCAATTTGATTTAACTGTATAGTGTAAAATGTTGTATTAACTAACTATAATTTTTGTGACAGTATTCTAGTAATGGGTGTTAGTTTATTCTGCTGACTTCATCTAACTGTCTTAGTTTTCTTCGCACAAAGAATGGCTATTGTGACATGGTGACCTAGTGGATAATGCTCTGGCGTTTGAAGCGATTATTCCTGGATTCAAGTCTGAGTAGGAAGAACACCTCTCATTACGACGTAGGTACATCTAACTAACGAGTCTCACACTGGATGAAACCCATGTTGTGGATTCCGCTGCTAACCCTTATCCATCATTAGTATCCGTCTTAGTTCTCCTTGGCTGTAACCAGTCAATCGATATCAATAAACGACTAGGCATTACTGCATAAAAGTCGAAGTTGCCACATTTCATATCAGTACAATAAGTAACAAAGTAGTTAGATGAAGGATGAAGAAAAAGGAAAAGTTAGCCGAAAGCACTAGATAGTGAGTGGTAAAAGGAGATAAAAGGAGAATCAGTCATATCATTTAGAGTCTTCAACCACTGGTTTACCTTGTCACATGGACCCCAACTGACTAGTCCACATCTTGCTACATGGTTGAAACCAACAGTCAAGGACTTCATGTATTGATGCCATGTTTTATTCTGGCCACCCTGAACCTTGTCCAAGCCTGGACCTACTCCAGTTAACATTTCTCGATGAGGAAGATGGTGACTATACATGCGAAATAAATGTCTCAGCTATCTGAATCGTTGAAAGTTCATGAGCTTATCAACTGACTTTCATCGCCTCCCTGAAACTCCACCCCTGACTTCCGTGACAAAGCTACAGCACGAAACACGGCTGATGCTGCGTAGACAAAGGTGGTCAAACACCAGAAGCTTTCTCCCCTCCCCTACCTTTAATTGCCATGTTTCACAGTCATACAGTAGAACAGAGCGAAACACAGCACAATGCACTCATCCCTTAATCGGAAATCGGATTGATTGCAGCAACAAGACTGATAGTCAACATTTATTCACTGAAATGCTGAAAGACGTCATTTAAAAAACCTACGAGTCACGATAACACTTCATTGTTTAATCAGTCTCAGTTTTCATCAGTTTTTATTACTTCTTGCAACTGAATCCAATAATATTCATATTGATGCCTAGAATATGAGTTAGCCACGTCAGATGCTTAATGTTTACTGTTTAGGTGTTCACATTGAAATTACACTGAAAATGGTAATTCATTCTGATAGGTATTCGAACGCATAATGATCGTGACAGTTTCACTTGATTAAAAATTTATTCATGCTATGTTGATCAGCTGGAATAATCATGGTCTTACGTTTTGTACTTCACAATGCCTTGCCACCATTCTATATTATCTCAAAGTATGTTGACAAAATCCTATCAATTTTTTTAAAATTTGCCTCTCATCTGTTGATACTACTGAGTTAAAAACAGTAGTGTGGGAATACTAATTAAAACTATTCAGTGTATTTCATCAAGGATTAAAAATTGCAAAATGTAAAGCAGTGTAATGTCTTCAGCTCAAAGGATCCATTCTCTACCATTGACTAATGAATTTTTGCCATAAACACTAGTAGTAAGAAATTTCAAGCCATGTACTTACTGGTCGTAATTCACTAGTCGAATGGATAAACACTCCATGGTTTTAAGTGCGATTAGTTTGAGTTTCGACGGGAACACTAAAATTTAGTGAAGCACCGTAGTGTAAGACATACAGACTAAATCAATATAGAACCACCTCATACACAGGTGTATTGGCTCAAGTTGCCACACTTTACAGTAATACACAAAGAATAGGGATAGAAAGAGACTGGTTTCATAATAGATAGGGTTGTCTAAGATAAAGGTTAGTGCGAATATTCAAGCTTTAGAAGACGTCACGAAGTGAATGCGTCCGCGTCAGTGTGACCGATTTTCAACTGTGTCACTGAAAGTCCGCAACCGCTGATTCTTTTCATCTTGGAAACCTCGACCAGACAGTTTACATCTCACACAGCTCAAACCAACAGTAAGAGACTTCATCGACTGGTGCCACGTCTCACCTTCTTTGACCATCCTGAACCCTCTTCGAACCTAATCTAACTTCCCTGTGGCACGGGATTTCAACGTAGGTGGTGGATCAGCATGCGAAATACATGTCGAAGCTATCTCAGTCGACTAAGGTTCTCAACGTCACCAGTTGTCTTGCCTAGTACCCTTGACCTGACATCAACACTGCTCACACGGTGTTGTCACCAAACGCGAGCAATTCTACAAAGACATCTGTGATCAAACCCTGTAATCACTTCATGTCTTCTACATTTAGCAGTCGTATCTACCACCTGTACAAGAGGACAGAACGAACTGTAGCACGGTTTACTCGTCCTTTAATAGGTAGTCGTTGTTGTTGGCACCACAGATAAGCGAGTTGGTGAATGTTAAACGGGCCTTCTGTATCCGAGCTAAGATATCGTCACCAACCAGCCTGTTTGAATTGATGCAATTCCACAAGTTGGTGAAGTGGTCGACATATTCCACCACTTCACGCCTTATCATTGAATTGGGAGTACTTGCTGCAGACCAGTCCTGGAGCATCATCTTACAACCCAAATATAAACATTAGAACCATGCAGTTAGAAACTTCAGAATGAAACAAAACGTCTATCAGAGCTTCTGCGTTTACCTGCTCTCATGTGATTTAAATTATTGCTGTCGTCTGACTATATGCCTGCACACTTTCCCACCATACTTTATCGCATTTATAAGCTACTTACTGATGTGAAGGCAAGACAAAATATTGTAATGTAATATTGAGTGACTTAACTTGATACACGTTTCTGTACTGGGCTATGATGCACACTTGTGAATGGTGAACGATTGTGCTTCTTACGGACCTCTTATTTTTGACTTCTTTAGTTACTGTTCAGAAATGTGAACAACCACCCCTCTTGATGATAGTAATAAGCATAGAAATTCTGGATTGTGGTTTCGTCGCCTCTGAAACTTATCAGCCAGGTTTCTCTGCTGGCCTTCACCAAGCAATATTGAAGCATTTCTCACAGGAGGGCATATATCAACACAGTTTGTTCATTTTGATGGAGTATAACAATAGAATGTTACTAGTATCAATAAATAATGACTTTTCTTTTTATTCTTCCCATGTTATCTGCTTGATCAAGTAAATATAAATTACTGGATACAATTGAATGTGACAAGAATTAGGAATTAATCTGCTTCCCACTGTCTCAATGAACACCCGACCTGTTAAATACAAACTATCTAGGTGATTGAATACCATCTTTCGGTATTTCAGGGACTCGCTGAATTATGATGTATCATAAGAAAAAAAATGCGCGTCCTAGATTCCACTGCTAGCCACTATCCATCTTTGCTATAACTAGAACGCAGATATATCGAGGCATTTGCACAGGATCCCATATGCCAATACAGACTGATCAGTTCGATCCAATCAACGACGGTATCATACAAGCAATAACACTAAAAAAAAAAAACCATTATTCTTGTTCGTTCTTGAATTCTTTCTGTTAAGGAGATTATGCATTAGTTAACCCAACACCTATACGAAGTAAATGTTGATGAAATCACCTAGCTTGATTATGAAATGTGTGAAATATACCCATCAGGATATGAAAGAGTTACAAGTAAGTATTTCAGCGAAGAATCTCTTTTCGAAGATTTCATTTTCAAAGCTTTACATAATCGCGAATTTATACATTTTTCTAGTGTAAGGATTTGATAGTTAAAAACGATTTATCAAGCATGGCAACATAAATAATGTCAATCATATGAGTTGTCATTAAAATCGAAAAAAAACACAACTAAGAACTGATGAATAGTGAATATTAATCAAAAATAAGTTTGGAAGCGACTTTATTGATTAACAAAAATTCACAAGACCTGTCTACCCCTGCCTTCGGTTCTAGACATGTCTGAATCTCCTTACCATCCAATCACGAAATGGCTAGTCGAAATCCTATAGCTTGTAAGAAGACGAATCTCCATCCACTCTCTATGTGATATTTTTGAATTTATTGATTGCATAAGAGATGAAGACGTATCTAATAAATGTATGATATCACTTGACGTCGAGTCACTCTTCACTAATGTTTCACTTTACGGGAACTATCTCATTCTTATGCAGATATATAGCAGATAAGAACATAAATGTTGGGATACCGACCTCCCATTAGTCATGGGAGTGCAACCAATTTCATGTTGTTGATCGTTAAAAATGGTTTGTCAAGGATGGCAATATAAATAATGTCAATCATGTGAGTTGTCATTAAAACGTGAAAAAACTAAGAACTGATGAGTAGTGATTATTATTAATCAAATTAAGTTTGGACAAGAAGTTTAGTAACATGATGACATGATTGGAAATTGAATTGTGATCAGGCAGAGCATAGCAACAAGATTGAGTAGCAAATTACTTAAGAAGGGAATAGTGTCAAAGGAGAAAAATGGAAAGAAAAGCTGGGTGGGAGGTAAGAGAGATTTCAAAAACTGAAAACTAAGACCATGAAAGGAAGGGGTTGAACAATCTTCATTTGTGTACACAATTCAGGTTTCTCTATATGGATAGCTAGAGCTTCGGCGATGCAGAGAATACGAAGACACACAGACTTTGGGAGGTTTCTTTTCTCTTTATAGATGACTTTGAAGGAGGAGGTTTTTGAGATAGCATGATTCATGTTCACGATGTGTTCAATTATAGTGGTCCTTATCTCTCCATTGTTACCTCTTTGGATAACAGTTGACCTATACATAAATTTATGATTATACAGCTTTTAAGATGAAATCGCCGAAAAGAGACTCTTCGCTGAAGTATACTTGTTCTCCTTGATTATAAAATCTCCAATAACTGACCTCACAACATAGAAAACACCAAACAATTATCAGCTTCATAAAAATTTTAATATACGTAGGTCGTGAATTCAAAGCTTATAGTCAAGGTCAACTATTTTTGTTATTCTTTAAGCGGGTAAGCTTTTGTATAACTCGCGTCGGTAATTCATTTTGTTTCATGTATTATTCAAATTACCATTTATTGATATGCTCGTAATTCTCTATTGTTTTATTGTATCGAATTGTTTAACCTCTGTTGGCAATATGGGCTCCTATGCGGATGCCTCTATATTGCCTGAATGGTAATTTGTTTGGTTGTGGCTAGCAGAAGGATACATGACGTGCGTTTCATCCTATTCGATATTCGTCGGCTGGGTGTACGTGCACCCCAGTGAGTGACGTTGTTCCCACCGAGACTTGAACCTCGTGCCCATCACTTCAAACGCCTAGGCGTTATACACTAGACCACGGAGGAGCGATGGGCGCTTCTTGAACGACGGGTATTAGTTAATACTATTATTTGATATACTTGTAATTCTCCGTTGTTTGTTGTGTTGGATCAAATTGTTTGACTTATATTGGTATATGGGCTCCTATGCGGATGCCTCGATATTGCCTGAATGTTAATTATTCAAATTGCTAAGAATACTCGTCAGGATAGTAGATAAAACGTGAAGTTCAGCGATGAGATCCCTTATCGTTGACTTCATTCTCCATAATTTTACAATAGCAATTCTCTACAATTTTTGTTTAACTCTTTTTATATTGATTTATTAGATTTATCACACAGTGAAGGAACAGTATTGTTCAGTGGATTATGTTTCGGACATAATTTATTGTCCATAATCATATCAGGATAACTACACAACTTTGAGATATCTTTTATACAGTTATCATTTTCTTGCACCTTTGTGGTATGAGTAGTAAGATTTTTCATGTGTCCGGAACAGGTACTGAGCGCTTCCTGTTGCTCATGTATTAGGTGTTGATTCGGTGAACAAAGATCCAGTTATCAATCTCCCCCTCCACCCTGTTATGTTAGTTTGAAAGATTTTCACCCTGTCCTATCCATCCTATTGTGTAGTTCTGTGTAATCACATGCATATCTGGATGGCTGAGCATTTTTCTAAATTCCTTACCTCACTAGGATCTATCAATTTTGACTTAGCTAGGTTTTTGTGTTTGGATAGCCTAATTGACTGACCCTGGTCGACTACTTTGACCTATGTATTTGACTTCTCAACCGTTGGCAGGGATTTGGTAAACTAAGTTATTCTGCTTAATTGGATCTATGGGATCTTCCAACCTACGAAGTTTATTTAGAAGTGAGTTTGTGTGTTTAAGTGCCACTCTAATCCCAGTCAGCTTTAGTGAGAATCTTACGTAGTGTTTCTGAGGTGCCTTCTTTGTATGGTGATACTGTAGAAGTTTTGAATTCTCTCTTCACAGTATTGCCACTACTATTATTAACATCACTATCACCACTATTATTACTATTACTGTTGCTATTAGTACCATTATTATCACTACTATCAATAACTTTGTTACTGATATTTTTCTTACGATTCCTACGGAACTTATCAATTATCAATCAAAGGGTGATTGTTGATGAGTAAGGTGTCTCTAAGGTATCTGTTTACTTTTCTTAGATCTATTTTACTAGTAAGTTGAAACGACTGCGAGGTCAAACACATAGGTCAAAGTAGTCGACCAGGGTCAGTCAATTAGGCTATCCAAACACAAAAACCTAGCTAAGTCAAAATTGATAGATCCTAGTGAGGTAAGGAATTTAGAAAAATGCTCAGCCATCCAGATATGCATGTGATTACACAGAACTACACAATAGGATGGATAGGACAGGGTGAAAATCTTTTAAACTAACATAACAGGGTGGAGGGGGAGATTGATAACCGGATCTTTGTTCACCGAATCAACACCTAATACATGAGCAACAGGAAGGGCTCAGTACCTGTTCCGGACGTATGAAAAATCTTACTACTCATACCACAAAGGTGCAAGAAAATGATAACTGTATAAAAGATATCTCAAAGTTGTGTAGTTATCCTGATATGATTATGGACAATAAATTATGTCCGAAACATAATCCACTGAACAATACTGTTCCTTCACTGTGTGATAAATCTGATAAATCAATAAAAATGGAATTACATTCTACCAAAGTGCACAAGTTTTACTCTCGTATTTGTTTAACTCTGTAGGATAGTTACAATAATTATTTAATTGGACGTAGTAACGAAGATAAAGTTCGATGAACATTAAAAATTCGCACGTGAAAATTAATCACAGCATAGAAACGAACGTTATTAGTCGGATAGGATATAAACTTGTATAATATATGATTTTCAAGAAAAAAGGCAGGAACAAAATGAAAACAATTTTGAGTTATGAAAATATCATTTTGACTAAGATAGCTCATCATCATCAACATAGGACCAGGCATTACTGCGTAATGGTCCGAGTTGCCATACCTCATATCACCACATCAAATAAGAACGCAGTGAAGTGGAAGATGAAGAAAAGAAAATCCTGTCAAAAGAAATATAAATTACTAAGCGAGGGAAAGGAAGAATGAGAAAATGGTGAGATTTTGTATAGCGTCTTTAAGACGAGAATAATGTGTGCATACATCTACGCCACAGACTCCGGTTCTGAGTCATATCGTCCAGAATCAGTCGCCAACCACTGATTTCTCTTGTCTCACCAACCCCAACCATTTAGTCTGCATCGTCCCACATGACTCAAACCAACAGTCAAACACTTCATACATTGATGCCATGTTCCAATCTGGCCGCCTCCAGCCTTTTTCCATCCTGAACCTACATTGCCCAACATTGTGTGACGAGGAAGACGACGACTAGGCATACGTAACACGTGTCCCAGCCAGCCATCTCAGTCGATGAAGGTTCACAACCATGTCAACTGACTTGCCTCTTCTCCCTAAAACTTTACACCTGACTTCTGCGTTACTCACCTGGTGGTGACACCACGGAATACGTCCTATACTACGAAGGCGATGGTGGTCAAACATCTGACGCCTTCTCAAGTCTTCCAACTTCAATGGCCATGTTTCACAACCATACAGTAGAACAGATAGCTGTGGTTTGGCAGACCAGTATTGATACTGAGTGATGATTGAAGGTGAAATGAAAATTTGGATCGCGGTGGGATTTGAAGCGGTGACCACCGGGTTGACAACAAAATTCTGAATAATGAAAGGGAGACAGAGGTCGATTTATTTATGATTGTTAGTTTATTAAGTGGAAGGTTTTACAAGTTTCTTTTGTACACATAATTTCGACTCCTCCATACATATGACAAGAGCTTCTGCAGGAGGACAGAAAAGATAGGAACACACCATTTTTGGTAAGTTTCTTTTCACCTTGTAGATGATTTTGAACGCTGAATTAGTGTCGATATGGTGTTCTGTTATTGCCCTTTTGATCGATGCACTCGCACCTTTTTGCATCCTTGGGGAGGAGGGGGGGGTCAATGTTTTCCAACCTGTTTGGAAAGATTTTGCCGATGCAAAATCGAACGACGTACATATCTAGCTTCACAGGAGCAGATGAATTGATAAACACGTCTGGAAGTAGTCAAGTACGAAGGTTTATCTTTCGGGTTATCATTCAACGACTGAAGAATACTATCTTCAACATTGACGCGAAGAATCCGTTTAAAATTTCTTTTTCGTTTTCAAAATATCAGCAACGAAGTCACCTGTGTAATCATAAGACTCATGTATCATCTATCCAATATAGGTAAAGGAAATATGTAAATTGCTACTGTACAACAATAGAGAATGAAATCGCCAAGAAAGAGATATCTTCACCGAACTTCTCATTTTCTCTTATATATTATACATATAATAATTTATTGTTATTCATTTCCTTATTAATTTTTAGGCAGTATTATTTCCTGAACGTATATGTGAAGGTATTTCATCGGATCAAGATGAAATATTCCTTGAAGTGATTATTGATCAATTATTTCATTGTATTCGTTCAAATGCACAATCATCTTCAAGTCATAATTCTTTCTATAATACAGCTTCTTCTTCTTCGACGTCTAATACATATAACAATACTGGAATGAAACAGTCTCGAATTGGTTCAAATTCCATTACTGGTCTATTAGGGAATTTTGATCAATCGGTTTGTAGAGTTCTTGGCTTAAAAATTAAATTGGTTCGACGTAAAACACCTTGTTTAGCAATTGAATTAGAACAGGTTGGTGGTGTAATATATATATATATATATATATATATATATATATATATATATATATATATATATATATATATATATATATTGTATATACATTTTTGTATTTTTGAGATGAATGGGGATATTAATTTTAAAATAGTATTCATCATAGACTGACATTAGTTGGGGAACCATTAAGAACTTGGCAGAACTGGACAGCTGTTTCATCCTAGTATGGGACTCCCCACCAATATGCACCCACGACCCAGCTAGGGGTCGATGAGATTTGGTTGAAATTATCAATTAATGCAACTAACACCTTCAAGAATAAAGATCATCTGCATCTGTGTAGCTTAGTACCATAAGTCATACACGTAGACAGACTGTTCAGCTTCGATGCAGACACTTCAATAAAGATCAATGCGAATCGATCAATAACTCTATGTTAAAACAGTTGGTTGCGAGTGGACATATAGTTCCAGAAGATTCGCTTGGAGTATTTCACAAAATACAACGTAATCTTCTGAAGGGTGTAAGAAAAAGTTTAGTTTGCAATCTTGAAGCTCTAACAATACAGCAAGTGAGACTGAAACTCTGTATATCAAGAAGCAACTTAACTATTCAGTGTCAATTTCCACTTCTTAATGTTCGAAACTCTTCCATTTTTGAGCCTGACTAAACGTTTTATGACTTTCATGTTAATACTTTTATGAACATGCTAATACTGAATAACTTGAGTAGATAGAAACCACTCAAGCTGGTCTGTATTATTTTGTCAGTTAGATCAGAGTGATCTAAATACCAGATGGCTGTTCCCCTCGTTTGGGGCCGAGCTCATCAGTGGTGTACCCGGACAAATTTAGCTCGTCCCATTTGGAACTCGTCAGCTGGATGTACCTGCCCTCTAGTGAGTGATCTTGTCCCCGCCAGAGATCGAACCCGGAACCGACCTCCTCAGACACCAAAGTATTTTCCGCTAGACCAACGAGTCACGACAGCCACTTCTTATGCGGCAGGTATAATTTAATTATTGTTGTCAATAGAGACCGATCACTTCCGTCCAATCAACGTGGATAATGCAAGCAAGAATAATAAAACTATGCCCATCGCCCAAGAAGGAGCCATCGTGACTCAATAGCTTAGTGGATAACGCTCTGGCGTTTAGAGCGATCGGTCCTGAGTTCAAGTTCTAGTAGGAAGAACATTACTCAATGGGATGCAGGTAAATCCAGCTGACGAGTCCCAAATGGGGCGAAATACGCTTCTCGGATTTGACTGTCAGCCACTATCCATCATTAGTTTACTCACTTTGTTATGGATTCTTCAAACTTTGATTTCAACTCACTTATCTATGTTGTCAAATATTATCATGATTCTTATGTGCCTCCTTTTCCTAAATTATGAATTATTTACGTACTTCGGGACGATGAGTGGAATCAGGAAAGAACTTACATCTTCACGATTCGAACCAGTGACTGTGTGCTGAGTTTCTTTTCAACTTCTGTCAATCATCCTCATGTATGCAGAGATGAGTCTACAATCCGCGTCTATTTAAGATAATTACTAATTAATTAAACTAGAACGTGATGAACCATATCCATCATCAGGAAAATATGCTACAAATACAACAAAGTGACAAATATCAACAAAATGTTACCCAGTAACTAAGGCTAGGTTCATCAACTAGGCAACGAGCCTAATCTATACTATGACAGCTTCTGATACTCTTGTGATATTCTTGATTACCAATGCGTCGAAGTGGTCTTTGCTAATATTATAAATCCTTAGAACTGAGTTATTCGGCTCAACCATTTTGCAGTTACCAATACAAGATACAGCATTATTATTATTTGTCCCTTGGATTCCTAGTGAAAAATAGGGCTTCAGTAGCACGTTGCCATTTCACTCTCTTCACTGCAGTCTTCTTAACCTGGCTCCACGACTCCCCATAAGCTTTCATTTCTTCCTCACATTATCTTCCCCATGTCACCCAAACTCAGACTCCCATCTCGTCGTTCTCCATTTCAGCTCCACTCGACTGCCTGGCCCGGCCTGATACGTGATGTCCTAGAATGGTCTTCTCAGTGTATGGCCAATCCATCCCCACTTTATTCTGCATATTCATAGCGAGATAGGTTCTCGGTTGGTTCGTTGTGGGGCCACAGTTCCTCCTTACTTGTTTTTATTATTCTGGCCATCCATCCGATCTTTACTGTCGACTGAGCGTAGGCAGCACCTATTGATGATGTATGTCTTTAGTTTGTTCGACATGCATTTCGTAACTCGCCTAATCTCTCAACCATCATATAGAAGCGCTGACTTGAACTTAACTGATTGAATTCATGTTGAAAACCCACATCTTGTTCACACTTTATGCTGAGTGCAGTCAGTACAGTAGATCTCTACACTGATTTGATTTCAGATTAATGAAGGCCTGACTATCTTGCTATGTTTCTGATCCTGACTGGCTTTGACATCCTCATCTGTGCCACCGCCGCCACCTGTAGTTGGAACGATGCTTCTGAGGTAGGTAGGTAAAACAGACTTTTTAGTTTCCGCCTATACATCTTCCAGTTTGTGCAACATAACACATTACACATAAATCATCATCTGCGGCGAAATACAAATCTTCTTCTGGGGTCTTGTCATCCATCCAGTCAGCGTATACCCATCTTCTCACTCCTCATAGCTGTTTCTTGCATGATCCAGTCCAGTCCAGTTCAGTCCACTCAAGTCGACCACAATCAGGAAGATCATGAATGGGTGATAGTAGGTGGTAACCTTGTCTTACTCCTTCCTGTCTTCACTCCACTTCACTTCACTTCAAAGACCTCACTGAGCTTTCCATTGTATTATGAATCACTTGTCATGTAATATCCTCATATAGCATACAGTAACTGTTGAATGAGGTTGATAGAGGTTTGTGGTACTAAAAGCGTAGTGTTGTAGCAGCTGCCTGCCAAAAGTTGATGAAGTTAAGGTACAGGTATAGTGGATTGCCATTCTATGCTCATATAGTTCACTATAAATATGTATAGGTAGCCATTCTCTAACAGTATTTTTCGGAGGGTTTTTAATTCTTGAGTAAGTATATCATCACTGCATATCTTTCAAACTAGATACATATAGTTTTTATAAAAAAGTTTTGTTTTTCTGCGTGACTGTTTATACACTAATGTAAATTCTATTCCCAGAAGCACTTAAAGTTTTGTTCATTTAAACGAGTCTCATTTGTAGTTGATAAAACAGAAGTGAAATCATGTGAATATGTGTATGTTTTACTCATTTAACATAACTTTAATTTGACTTTAAAGGCCACCCTAGCAACTGCTGAAATAATCAGGTCACAATATTCCAGCTAGAAAGGCAGTTTTTCATATAATAATGAGATGCAATTGGTTACCTTAGCAACTACTAGAGTAGCCTTTGAAGTCATCCACAAAATAAATGAGTTGAGATGTTTTACAATTATATTAATGATGGATAGTAGCTAGCAGCTGAATCTACGACGCTGATTTCATCTTATTCGGGACTCGTCAGTTGGGCATACCTGCCTTCCAGTGAGAGATGCTGTTCTCACTAAGCCTCAAACCTGGGTTCAACCTCTTCAAATTGCAGAACATTATCCATTAGACTACTGAGTTAAGATAGCCATTTTTTTATGATGGGTATAGTTTTTACAAAGTAATGTTTTACGAATACGGCCTTTTTAACAACTTGACATTTCAGTTTGTTTATTTGTTTGCCATGCCGTTTGCACTAGAAGATCTCACGAACGTGAAGAGTGTGCTATTTTCAGGGTCGACCTTTCCCAACCTTTCCGCCACCTTCTCATAGGCAAGGGAGGATAAGCACACCCCCATCCAGTCACTAGTACGACTTCACCTTTGCCATTATCCAACAGAATTTCCTGAAATGGCAGAAGCTCAAGGGACCTAGCGTTTTCACTAGCATAGCTCGTTGGGTCGTTGTGATATACAAGTCCGACTACCACGTCAGGGTAGCAGATGTTGGTGGAGTAAGCGTTCTTCATTGAAAAACTGTACAACTGAATATAGTAATATATCAATTCGAATGGCTTCTTCAATAGAGATGGACGAAAGAAAGTTTCAATATTCTTGTACAAAATTATATGATTTCATGGCTCACTCAAAAGAAATAAGAATTTTCATTCACCATTCACTAAGACACTGTACTTTACCAGGGTGTTTACTGATAATTTTACTTTTTTATTTTTATTGAAAAACAAAATTATTTAGTCCAGCATTACAGGTCGTTCACGTTCTGTTTGGCATTTTATTCCTGTTCAAGTCGTTCCACCGCGTTTATGGGATGAATTCATAGAGCCTGCAGATCCTGAATTTGATGTGAGTAATATTACCTAGAAATTGTATTTACTATGCTTGTATTCAATAAAATAAGTGTTATCTTTCAAATTTCTATCATTGTTTACTCTGTCTATGATATCGAGTATTTGTATGTATGTGTTATGATGGTATGCATACTTCCCTTTGATTTACGAGGTATAAAAAGTGTAATCAGCTGATGGAAGAGACATAGACATATCGTAATGGATGCAAGATATTTTAGAGGGAGGAATTGAATACAACCGTGACCAATGTTCCAACCAACTACTTGCATACAACTAGTCCACATTTTGATATAAAGGATGAATAGTTGGTAGTTTTGAGTACCAAGACGTTTATTTCCATGCTAAATAGCGGTTGACCTTATTGCGCGAGAATTTTCGTTAGACCTAGAATACGCAAATGACATAGTCCTGTTAGGTGAAGACGCTGACAAGATACAGAGTCTTCTGAACACTTTGAGTGGCTGTTTGAGAATGTTTCGGGTGAGTTTCTCACCGCCCAAATGCAAATTGTTGCTCCAGGATTGGTCTTCAACAGTGCCTTGGTTAATAATAGAGAGTGTGTCGTGGTTGAGTGTGTTGACCGAGGAAAGCATAGCAGTTTGGTATTACTTTTGTGCATACTACTGAATCTTGTTGGTATTTTATTCATCTTAAAGCGTTGTAGAAGATAAAAGAAGAAACGCAATCAATAACCTTGTTCAAATTCGTGCAGTAGTCAGTGAATCACATCTATTGTGTGTGTGTGTGTGTGTGTGTGAGGGGGGTGAACTAGCGATACTAACTGGTCACCCGAACCTTGGGGTTCGGTTCGAACTCATGACCCACTGGCTGATAGTTATCCCCCTTTCAGGGTAGTATTCATCACGAATGTACATCAGATAGAGAACCGCAGTTAACCAGAGAGGATTTGGACAATTGTTTCATCCCAGGATGAGACTCTTGAATAGTCAGTAAGCATCTACGATTCTACCAGAGATCGAACTCAAGACTGTCAAGTATTATGGCGAACACCTTCCCATTCAGTGACAGAATCCACATTTTGTACTTTTATCGATTTTTGATAGTGTTTTCTAGATTCCTGTATTCAGTAAATATTAAGACATAGTCTTCAGCAATGGTTGAAGCTGATTCATTTACACTATCAGTGTTTTTGCATCGTTGAATTTGTTTACCATCATGTGTTGTCTATTTATTACTTTACTCCTGTCAACTTTCTGTTAATTTTTCAAAATGTTTTGTTTTCCAATCCATTAGGTTAGTATTTTATTTCCACCATTGAAAACTCTACGTCCATTTGTTGATCGTATGAAAAAGTTTGCAAAGTACATTGTAAGTAGTAGTGGTAGTAGTAATGTTATTTTTAAGATACTTTTTCCATGAATTTCGTTAGGTAATTCAAAGTACAGAAAAACAAGGAATTAGTTGTTAACTTTTTCAAAAAATTAGTTTTTATATTTTTGAGATGAATGGGGATTTTTAATTTAGAGGTAGTATTCATCATGGATTGACATCAGTTGGGGGAACCATTGAAAACCTAGGAGCACTGGACAGCTGTCTCGTCCTAGTATGGGGCTCCTCAGCAGTACGCACCCACGACCCGACTAGGGGTCTAACTCAGGACCTTCAGGTTTCACGGCGAACGCGTTAACCATTCAGCCACTGGGTCGGTTTCCAGTGGTTCACAATTTCCAACTTCTGTCAATTCACGACATTGCGCGACTGTCACCAAAGGTCTTCCCCTTCAGTTAGCATCCACTTCACTTCCGACTGGTTGACCCCATAGGTCACGGCTTCTCATTAGAACTTGCTGACATCTATCTGGAAGCAAGTCACTAATGAGCAGAGTACTATAGAGTAATGTATTTTAGAGATAAGTGGGGATTTTTAATTTAGAAGTAGTATTCATCATGGATTGACATCAGTTGGGGAACCATTGAAAATCTAGGAGGTTCTGAGTTCGATCCCTAGCCGGGTCGTGGGTGCATGCTGTTGGGGCGTCTCATACTAGGACGAAGCAGCTGTCAAGTGCTGCCAGATTTTAAATGGTTCCCCAACTGATGTAAGTCCATTATGATTACTACCTCTAAATTTGTTTTTAGTTGAAGTCATTTAAGTGAACAAAGAATTTTCTCTACGATAACTTCTTCTCTAGGTCCTACAGTTATGTGTACACAGTGAAGAATTATGCGTCAGCTATATTGAGAACTTGCTTATTTTGTCATGAATAGTATACGGTTGAGGAAGTCACCAGTATGGTTAACTGAAGGTGTGTTAAAGACCATTGCCAATTACAAACTAACCATACAGTGGATATGAATAAATCGTTTCCGATTATGTTTGGGGTTCTTATCAACTTGCTAAAAGGTACTCGGCTGCGAATCTTTGAGATCCTTAAGCAATCATGATCAAACAACCGGAGTTGTGTTCAAAAAACAAATGCTACCGCTACAACTACCATAGCCCGATTTGGGACGTATAAATTCATTTACATCCTACCCCATGTAACCTAATCTTCTAATTCCATACTGTAGATATCCCTTCATTCCTATAGTGTGGAATAGTTTTAGCATATTCTCCTAACCTATTTCGTTAATAACATTCTATCAAAATATTATTCATTAAATTATTTTTCTTAGTTTGCTTCATCCAACTCTCATAAACACCTTCCTATTGTTTTATTAAACTACCACCTTATAGGATTACCTTCACCGTATAACCGTTTAGATAATCAGTTATTTTGAAGTGAATTCCAGTAATAATTAATTCTAACATTAACGTTTACATAAGACTTTTTTGAATTGACTTCCTCAACTGTTATAATATTATAAGAAAACTGATAAGTGGAATCTTAATATTGTTGATGCATAATTCCTCAATACGTACATATAACTGAAGGACCTGAAGAAGAAGTTATCGTAAAGAATATTCTCCATTCGCTGAAATGGTTTTCGAATTATAAATAGATATCTTTAATGTCCAATTACGTCTCAATATTCTATGAAAAACTACTCCTTCCCAACCGAAGTACCGAAATCTGATTGGTTATTTCAGCAGTTCCTAGGGTGTCCATTAAAGTCACTGCATTTGATAGGCTTAACATTTTTATATCATCATTGAGAAATAGAAGTAACTTTAAAGGTCACCCTGCCAGACGCCTAAATGATCAATTAGGAATTGGTATCTCTACTGAGAAGGGAGTTTTATATAAAATGAAGAACTATCATTAGCCATTAAATTAACCCAGATATAGCAGTGGTTGTCTTTGAGGCCCACACTACCAACCACTGAAGTTACCGGTGACTGCAAAGACCACCCTAACAACAACTGGAATAACCAATCAGACTTTAGTATTTTATGAAAATATTCCAAGATGCTTTATTGTGGACGCCAGAATTTACAAACCATAGATCTTTTGGACACTGGTAACGAAGTTAAAAAATAGAGCACAAGAACTGTAAATGAATACTACTTGATGTTGTCTATATTAAAGCATACTGGGGATATCACGTGCCAGACCAGGCCCTTGAGTGGAACCTGAAGGGGAAACGACGAGTTGAGCGTCCGAGGGTGACATGGAGGAGGTCGTGCGAGAAAGAAATGAAAGCTTGTGGGCAGTCATGGAGCCATGTTCAAAAGACTACAGAGAACATAGTGAAATGGTGACGTGCTACTGAAGCCCTATGTTCCATTAGGAACCCAAGGGATAAATAACAACACTAAAGCGTAACCACTACCATTCTGTTTAATCTTGAGTTCTCTGTTCGAATTTTGTGGTTCATTTATGCAATATGATTATTAAGTTTATAAGACTCATCATCATTGCAGTACATTTTAGTGGAAGTGGAAGAATTCACCAGAAAGCGTGGTCTCCTACGTTTTATGCTTATTCAAATTTATCAGGATATCGATTTTCTGAAGGCTTTAGATATGCAATGCTCAAGACTTCTTGCCAGTAAGCATAAAATCGAAGTCTATATCCTTATGGCGACCGATTCTGATCACAAAAAACCACGCTTCACTATGCGGATGTAATATATTGTCTATTATATTATTATTTGTCCCTTGGGTTCCTAGTGGGACATACATTTTCAGTAGCACCTCTCCGAAACACTCTCTTCTCTGCAATCTTTCGAAACTGGCTCCACGACTGCCCACAAGCTTTCATTTCTTCCTCACACCATCCCCTCATGTCAACCTCCCCTCGGACGCCCAACTTGTCGTTTCCCATTTGGCTCCCACTCGAGGGCCTGGTCTGGGTCGTGATGTCCCCAATTGGCCTTCTCATTGTATGCCCAATCCATCTCCACTTCCTTCTGCATATTTGTTGGGTAATAGGTTCTTGGTTGATTCGTTGCCAGAGTTCCTTGTTGCTTATTCTTTCTGGCTAAACGTAGCATTGTACGATTGTGACTTTCCTTCCTTTTGAGTTGAACCTTGCTGTCATGATCCTGCATGAGGAGATTGGTCCCCACTGTATGAGAGCCTTCGATGCTCTTGGGGACATCATGATGGCCACTCCCCCCGTGTGCTCGTGGTTGTCGTCTGGATGACAATATCGTAGTAGATTATTGACTCTCCAGTTGAAATTTTGGAGAGTCCACTTCCATTCCACCTGCTTTTGCAAATTCCTAGCACTTCAGTGCTATACCTTCTCATCCGTTTTGCAATTTGAACAGCTTTACTAGGTTCATACATGGTGTGGACATTCCATGTTCCCATCCTTACTTTCGCTTTCATGGAGAGAAGAGAAGACACATCAGCCCGGCTAATTGGCTTCCCGAATACTTTCACCAACCGGCGTCCTTTCGCCTCTCCGATCCCAGCGAGGAATAATTTGTTTTTATTTTTTATATTTTGTTTTTGTTTTGAAGTTTCTTTAGCAGTTGGATTGCTTTTCCGGTGTAGGGTTTCTAGCCCTACGCCTAACTTTCCCTCTTTTCCGGGCTTAGGATCGGCTAGTAACTGGTGAACTAGTTAACCTGGTGAGGTTAATATATTAATGACATTTCAATATTCATCATAATCGACATAGAATCAGGCATTACTGTACAATGGTCCAAGTTACCACGCTTCATATCAGTATATTAAGCGAGAAGGTACTAAGATGAAAGGTAAGGAAGTAAAAGAGGAACTAAAAGCCGAAGAAATTAGTTAAAGATAGCAAGAAAATACTGAATTCAGTATAGAGAATAAGATAAAGGAGATATGTGTGGATACTTCTACACTATTAAGATCGATTCCGAGCCATTTCACCTAGAGTCCCCAACCACCGGTTTCTCTTGTCATACAGACCACGATCATGAAGTCTAAATATACCTACACGCGCCACACCAACAGTTAAAGACCTCAGGGTCTGGTATCATATTCTATTTTGACTGCCCTAACTTTTTTCCAGCCTTATCTTACTTCAACTAACATTGTTCAACAAGGTAGATGGTGACTAGGCATATGTGTCACATGTCCCAGCCACCTCAATCAATTGAGGTTCACAATCTCACTTTTCCCTAAATATTTATACCTGACTTCCGGCAAACGATGAGAGGATACCCCCCATAAGACTGTGTGTAATGAAGCTGAATAAGAATGAAGAGAGGGACATCCTTGACGGACTCCACCCGACGTACACAACTCACCTGACAACGTACCATAGACCCTAACACACAAATAGATGTTTAAGTATGTAGCCTTCAACAGAGTGATGTACTTTCAATGACAGACACTGCCATAAGACCTTTTGATCTACACGGTTGAATTCCGCTAATGTTGGGCACTGGTGATTGTGCCTGTGTTTCAGAACTCGGTGTAGGGTGGTCGATACACCCGCTGCCAGGTCTGAAGCCGCCTGCTTGCTGTTTCAGAGCTTTCACTTTGACGTCTGATGATTATAGACTTTAGAATTTCAGAAACTATTTTCGTTGAACTGACTCCCTCCCTCTGTGGTTATTACAAGAGGAGGACTTCTCAATTTTCTTGAAGGCTTGGACAATCATTGTTTGAGACTAGTCAGTATTTTTCTGTCCACTTGTTCCTTGTGTGCTACTTGAACTGATTCACTTGTTTGTGAGGTTTTACTTTGATTTTGTCTATTTATACATATGTAGTCAAACTGAAAGCGTAACGTATTTGTAAATATGTATGGTAATGATGGGTAGTGGCTAGCAGTGGAATCCAGGATGCTCATTTTGTCCTATTTGGGACTTCACTGCTAGCCACTATACATGATTAAAGCAGGCAATATCGAGGCATCCTCACAGGAGCCCAGCAGTGACTGATCGATTCGGTCCAACCAACGATGGTGTAATGCAAGCAATAACACTAGGTATTTGTAAATACTTGATACATGGTGATTACGATAGATAAAAGAAAACCCAGTGTTGTGTTCTTACCAAGTGAGCTATGAGATGTGATTGCTGAACAGATCTTAACTTCATTTATTTGAATGCATAATATGTAACTATGCGTCTTCTTGTTACCACACTACCTTCCCAGCCATGTTTCATCCTTCTAAATTGTTATATGTACATAGAGGAAGGTGTGAGAATGGAATTTTCATCGGTTGTTTGCTGGCTGGTGAAGGTGGGTGGTATTGAAGCCAAGTCAAGTGATTTTCTCTTGTTAAAATCTATTGAAACCATCTTAAGGGGTGAAGATCCCGCTATGAGATATTCGTTGCAATCGTTTGATCAGTTCAGAACAACTTCAGCATTGATTTAGTGGTTCATGGATTCGTCACCGAGTTTCTATCAGTACACTGAATGTGAGGTTACTCGTTTATTAGTTTGTTATCACAAGTTTGATGGTCTAATCGGTATTCAATAGACATTATTCTGCTACAGTTATTGCATAGTCTAACGAGCTAACAATGACATCTAGACCTTCAATGATTGAAATATCATTTAATGATATAACCTTTTGTTAATTACGTCTATTTCTTTCTCTCCATTTTTTGTTTTCGGAACAGATAATCAGTGCTAATGGTTCTGGTGAATTACATTTTGGTGTCAATGTTGAAACACTTGCTTGTGTCAAATTAACATTTCGAGGTTTAAAAGCGCGTAGTTGGTTACCACAAAACTCGTGTACAGAGGTGAATGATTCAATGGATGATGCACGTAGTGCTGTTTGGGAATCTAATCGTCAACCGTATGATGTTGATTTGGATAAATCAAAACAGATACACTGTGAAGATCCAAATAAAAAATTTGTTTCAGTTAGTTTAGATTTACGACGTATCGGTCAGTTATTATCAAGTCCACGGATTATTCCATCATGTTTTGTTTGTAGTAAGTCCTATGTATTCTGTGTACATGTGGTGTTTTCTTGTTTATTAAAGATAACCATAAGGTCATAAAGTTTACACGTAATTGTTACGGCTGCCTAGTCCCTAAGAAAAACTAATCCATAGTATCTAAATATTATCACTGTAAAATTAAAACCTTGTTCTCGCGCCCTTTCTGCGTCAGGGTAGGTTACTTATTTTTACCGCAGTTTAGGATACTAAACGCTGATTGGTCCATTTTACACTTTCAATATGCTGTTTTGTTTTCCCTGGCCAAGGCCATCTAAAGATATATAAACGACTCAATTTTCAGCTATGAATTGTTGGTTGAAGCAAATATACTTTCAATCCTATTGTCTTCTTTTGGTGTCAGCTGTATATCGATTTGAGAAGTAATTGTTCTATCGTTAATGCAACTGTGTCGGAGCATTATATCATTACATACACTGTGAATCATAACAGTCATAGTTACAACAGTGACAAAATCAACTTAGAACATTGGACACAAGTGCATCAGTTCAAGTTTTCATACTTCACAAAGCATCCAAAGAACAAGTGGATACAAAAAGACTGATATTAAAGTAGACAATGGTGTATAGAAGAAGAAAAAGAGATTTTACAATGAAGGTTAGTGAAAATATTCAGGCTTTGTTGGACGTCAAGGAGTGGATACATCTGCGTTATTGTGACCGATTTTAAAACCATTTCACCAGGAGTCCTCAACTACTAAAATTCCTGTTATCTTGGGGATCTTAGTCGGGCAGCCTACATCTCACCATATAGCTCAGACCAACAGTTGGAGACTTCATGGATTAGTACCATGTCTTAATCTGGCCACTCTTAGCCTTTTCCTCCCAACCTAATCCAACTTCTTCTAACACTGAATATCGAGGTGGGTGAACGCGTACTGATTCTAAACGCAAAACAAAAAGTTAACTAACATTTTTGACACCGTCACTGAAAATTGATACCAATGCCTCAAATACATTCAGTCTATACTCTGAATAATATGTTTATAATGTAGTGGGCACTGCTGATCAGAATGGATATAAGTAGCATATGTTAAGAGGGTGGCAGAAGTCACAAGCAATTGCCAGCAATAGGTGAAGATTCTGCCCAGAGAAATGGAAGAGACAAGGTGAGCGTATTAAGAGCAAATCAAGATAGAAGCAGAAGAGGAAATGAGGCACATTATTCAAATGACTGTTTTAGTGGAAAGTGGAAAATATCTCATCACTACTGTATAAAATGTTAGTGATAAACATTCCTTCCTGCATCTCAGTCTTCTCGTTTCCTACAATAGTATGTTTACAACGGGTGATGATTGAAGGTGAAATGAAAATTTGGACCGCGGCCGGATTCGAACCAGCGGCCACCTGGTTTCCAGCTCGGTGCTTTACCGACTGAAATATGAGGTCCGACTGCTCACCGAAGTTTTATTTCACTTCAATCACAGGCGGGTTTTCCCCTGACTACCATTTGAATTCGTGACGCATTACTACCGCTTGATCGTATTAACACTGGCTGTCTAGTCAGGACTTCTTATCCCAATCCAAATGTAACTGAATTAGAGAGGAGGGGGAGCATTATATTGATTATCATTTTGATTATCTGAGATAGCCGTAGTTTGGCAGACTAGTATTTATACTGGGTGATGATTGAAGGTGGTCGTCGATTCTAATCCGGTCGCAGTTCAAATTTTCATTTCACCTTCAATCATCACTCAGTATAAATACTAGTGTGGCAAACTACAGCTGTCTTAGATAGTCAAATGATGATAGTATGTTTAACTATTCTTTACTACCTGAATTACATCCTATCTTTTAGTTCATTTCACCAGTTTATTGCTGCATGTTTCCTTCGTTTGTCTGTTGTTATACCATGTAGACAACTTGAACCGACAATAAACAGACATAAATAATGAATATAAAATGCGTTACATAATGCATGTTGGTTTAATCTGTCACACTTTACATCAGCACGTCGGCATACATTGTGACCAGTAAGGTAAATCAATAAAATGCCACCTAAGATGATTCATAAAATCAGTAGCTATGAAAAATCAAAGTTAGTGGATTTACTACTAGTAGTGTGAACATATTCACTTTTTGAAAATAGTTATAGGATATGAAAATATAATAACTATGATTCGAACTCAACACTTTTTCAAAAAACTTCCCTGTTGATAGTTCATAAATCTTTGTTAGTTTAATAATAATCTCCTTTTCTGCAATCGCTATTATCAATTCATGCCAAGTGATTGACAATGGGAAGCTCAGTGATGCCTTCGAAGTGAAGACAGGAGTAAGACAAGGTTGCCACCCACTATTACCCATGATCTTCGTGATTGTGGTCGACTGGATCGGACTGAACTGGACTGGATTGGATCATGCAAGAAACAGCTATGACGAGTGAGAACATGGGTATACGCTGACTGGATCGATGACAAGACCCTAGAAGAAGATTTGTATTTCGCCGTTGATGATGATTTATGTGTAATGTGTTATGTTGCACAAACTGGGAGATGTACAGGCGAAGAGTAGCAAGTTGGTAGAAGAGACGAGGTCTGGCGAGGCGAGGCAGGGAAGGGTAGGGTAGGGCAGCGAAGTAAGACGGTACTTCGTTTAGGTGAACGTAGAGAAGACAGAGGTGATGAAGATATCCAGCCAGTCAACAAAAGCAACGAGAAGAAGAGGCATCGTTCACCATGATGGGGGGAGAAATGTAAATGAAGTTGTCTCTTTCACTTACCTACTTACCTACCTACCTACCTATCCACGTACCTAGGCAGTATCGTTTCAACTACAGTGAATGGCGGCGACGGCGGTGGCACAGATGAGGATGTCAAAGCCAGTGAGGATTGGAAAGACAGCCACAGAGGCCTTCCTTCAATAATCTGAAATCAAATGAGTGTGGAGATCTGTACTGCACTGCATTCAGCATAAAGCGTTAACAGGATCCGAAATTTCGACACTAAGTCAGTGGAGTCAGTGGTTCTATGTGATGGTTGATATACTTGGCGCGTTACGAAGATCATTTCGAACAAACTGTAGACATACATCATCAACAGCTGCTGCTTATGCTCACTCGATAGTGAAGATCGGATAGATGGCCAGAATAATAAGAATGAACAACAAGGAACTCACTCTGGCAATGAACCAACCAAAAACCTATCGCCCAACAAATATGCAGAAGAATGAAGTGAAGATGGATTGGATTGGACATAGACTGAGAAAGCCGTTTGGCGACATCACGCGTCAGGCCGTGGAGTGGAGCTGAAATGGGGAACGACGAGTTGGGCGTCCGAGGATGACAATGAGGAGATGGTATGAGGAAGAAATGAAAGCTTGTGGGCAATCGTGAAGGCAGGTTAAGAAGACTAGAGAGAAGAGAGTGAAATGGCGACGTTCTACTGAAGCGGTATTTTCCACTAGAAACCCAAAGGACAAATAATGGTAATGAAATTATCACCACTTCGGTTACTGAACGGGCTTGGACGTATCTGGCATACATGCTTTCTGAGGCTCTACCTCTGTTTATTTTCCATCAGAAGCTGATGAGATCTTAAAACCGGTAGTTTTGAAATCAGTTTCGGAGATGTGATAACCTGACGTATACTTACTTCTCTTTGTCATGTGCAACTTTTTAATATTTACCTTCATTATATTGCATAGATTGTTCCCTAACCTCACTTTCTGTCGACCGTAGGACATTTCCATAGTGTTATTGCAGAGTGATTTGTGTGTCGACAGATCCAATTTCATCCCCACTGTCACAGTTGCCGGCATCCTCTTTGCAGCAATAACTCAGCGAGGATATTTGATGTCAAATTTCAAGTTGGACATAACTATTTATCGGAAATAGTACTTGTTGCGTGACACTAAGAATTGTTGGACTGCTCTCAATCTTTTGTAGTTTCTGGAACATTTTCATGATTAACTCACCTAATGGTCTAAATTTCTCCAACTGTTATTGTAGCAGAGATATTCTGAACAAATAATTAAGCCAGAGATCAATTTACTTACTGGTTTCGAAGGTGACTTACCTGCAGTAACCCTACACTACGAGTACTCTGCATTAAGTGATCTCATCAATTGGAAGTCACTGTACAGCAAATATACTTCTTGAATGATGGGGCTTACATGAATATGAAAGGTGCCTGAAGTCTGTGTATAATTACTGCCATTTGATCGGTTGCTCTTTCAATGTCTATTTCCACAAAAAGTATTTCCAGTGGAAGTATTCCATATTACCTATAAATTTAACATGGTAAACTGGAAATCTATTTACTCAGACATTCACCTTGAATTTATTACTGTGGATACTTACTGAAACTTCAGATCGTATACATGAGTCCTTTGTAGTTAGAAAAGCTACAAACTGAAGAATTTTCTAGTAAATAGACGGTTATGTTACTAAATAATAAACTATGCATATGGACTAGCAATGTTGGCTAGTTATAACGCAAACTTTGAATATTCCACACTTTTCATCCCAATAGTGGAACCTGTCTATGTATTGGGAGATGGTAAATTCACGTCCATCTCATGAATCGTAACAAGTTTCAATATGATTATGTGAATTATTTAGTACCAACTATCATTTTGTACACTTTCAAGAATTATCAATTTAATCATGCCTGTAAACCGGTATTTCTCATGTTTAATTCATTATATGACAATTATTATCATTATAAAAGTGCAAGAAACGTGTTTTTGTTTGATTGTAATAAATCGGCGCCTTAATGAATGGTCATGCTGTCTAGAACAGTCAATAGGACGTCTCATGCAAGTTGGCTCTGTATATCATTCAGCAGTCGATCAATGCTCAATACGAGATTAAAGGATAGCCTACCTAATCTTAGCCCTTCATTTTGCATATATTAATTTAACTGGAACCAGTTACATAGGGCGTGTGATTAGGCAGGTGCGTCTCCGGATACGAAAACATTTACCAGCTTGGTTTGGAAAGGGTGAAGTGAAAGTGGTGAAAAGTTCAGTTTTAGGGCATCTGGTCGACACATGGCGGCATCATATAGATGCTAATAAAGCTTTTAGTGTCATTCATCGTGTTCCAAAAACGACACTACATGTAGCTCCCCAACACCTGCTAAACATAGTGGAGGCTGTTGCAACAAGATTGATCAAGCCTGAATTCTTCATTCAAAAAGAACATGTCTAAGTATTACTTCTCCCTTGACCTTCAGCAGACTAAAGGCCACCCCTGCCATCTTATGCGTTATCATCCCAGTATTGACTAATTCAAAAAAGATAAATCGATTTCCTGACAATCCCTAGATCTGTCCCTGAAATACCTTCCTTTTACGTTGCAAAAATGCATGAAGTCGCACCGTCATTAGAACCTACACTAAAACTAATCCAGCAGGTTATCGCAGAAGAAGTTAGATATAAAGTCTCATATATTCTATCTAATCAAAAACGGTCAAATATGAACATATCAATAAAAGAGGAACGTGCTCTTCGCTCTTTAAAAAAATGATAACAACATACGGATTGTGAAAGCTGACAAAGGAAGCATAACTGTTGTCATGACCACATCAGACAATGGACAAAAGGTCACAGAGCACTTATCCAGTGGACCTTATGAAATGATGAGGAAAACAAGAAGCGTAAGCCTACACTTAACAGGGTGAAACTACAGATTAACAAATTACTATACAATCTGAAATCGAAATTAGGCAATTCCTTGTGGTTTAATTTAGCACTAAATAGTTATGCTGCTTCACGCTTCTACGGCCTTCCCAAAATTCACAAGCCCAATTTTCCAATTCGTTTAATTGAGGATTTTACTAATTCCCCAACATATAACCTTTCAAAATACCTCACAAAAATCCTTAAACCATTACAAGACAACTTGGTAAGTATCACTAAAAATTCATGAGACTTCAAACATAAATTATTACAAACAACGATTGAGGATGAAGAAACAATGGTTAGCTTTGACGTTGTTTCTCTTTATACAAATATTCCGATTGATGAAAGCATACAAGTTGTTGGATTTTTATTAGAGTCGGATACTTCTTTGTCACTTCGATGTACTATTTCCATCAGTGAAATCTGTGATGCACAGAGATTATGTCTGACCTCAACCTGTTTTACTTTTGAGGAAATCTTTATCATCAAACCAGTGAGGTAGCAGTGCGTTCACCTGTCTCACCCACTGTTGCTAATCTATACATGCACAAAGTAGAATCAGACCTACTTAGCCAACATAATTTAAAACCAAGAATATGGTGGAGGTACGTCGATGACACCTTCGTCATAACCAAAAAACAAGGTCTAGAAAATCTTTTTGAATATTTTAACAGCCGTCTCAATTCTACAAAATTCACATATGAACTAGAAACAGAATTCAGACCGCTATCTTTCCTAGACTGCAAGGTGATACGAAACAATGATGGGACATTTGACATTGATGTCTATCGAAAAGATACACATTCTAACAAGTACATTGACTTCGATTCGGCTCATCTATGGGAAACTAAGTTAAACGTTGACAAAAATCTATTGACGAGATCACAGAGGATACCAAACAAAATGGGATCTCAGAAGCAGATAGGCAACTTGTTCGGGAAGCCTTAAAATAAAATAACTGTCCGAAGAAACTATTAAAAAGGATAGAACATATTTTTATCGAGTAAAGATTTGGAAAAGCTAAGCCATAAAGATGGCATAAGTACTCCCTTATCGAACATCCACTTCAGAGGGAATAAGACGTATCCTTAATAGTTACAGCATCAGAGTATTCTTTAAGGTGATGAACACATTACACTCACACCTGTGTAAATTGGAAGATCCGATTCCGCATTTGGAACAACAGAACTGTGTTTATAAGGTAGACTGTAGTGAATGCCATGCCACATACTTTGCAGAGACATCACGTCAAGTACTAACACGTCTAGCCGAACACGGTCGAAGTTGCAAGAAACCACCAAAAAGTTCCTATGATCTAGAAAGACTTGAAAAAAAACTATCATCGCGGCTCATGCCTTATATTCAGGTCATAAAATATCATTCGAACAGACAAAATTTCTGCAAAAGGGTTTCCTTTCTCACAAAGAGCGGATCATTGCAGAAGCTTTGCACATCTGTTCGTACCCTTCTTCGGTCAATAGAAAAGATGGGTTAGACATCCCAATAATATGCCAAACATTAATGACTTTCATAGGCAGCTGTAGATAATATATGAAGAGAAGGTAGAACACAAATTCATTCCACATGATTTATTCCGAATTTGCTCTTGCTTGAATGGTTTCTGGTGTTATTTCGCTTAATCGTCTCAATCACGTCAAAAAATATATTGGTTGTATTTTAACAACTTGTCTATTCCTACTACACAACACTTTACTGATCTACTATTTTCATCAGTTTTATGCTCCTTTCTGAATTATATACATTCTATGAACCACCCTATATATTACATAATCCATTTTGTTATCATTCATATTCCAAGTGTTATCAAAAGTACTTTTATCAATATCATTTTTATTTACTTATTATATATTGTCTGATGTTCAAATATTCATCCTTCCCAACCAGTAATCTATTCTTTCTCACCCTTGATGATTCACAACCCCATTGTACTTTTCATAGACGAACTTAGGTTTTTTCCGGATCCTATTTTTGTTCCACCTAACTCGCACAACTGAGAAAAGACTCTCTGACCGATTTGCTTATTCGCTCACATCTAATTGGTTGATTGTAAAGGTCACCACCTTCTGTACCAAAACTATAATAACAGCCTGAAAACACTCTTGAAAAACATCTTCCTAGCAAGATCGAAACGTTGAGGAATAATACAAAATGTTTAGAAGTAGTATTCATCATGAACTGACATCAGTTGGGGAACCACTGAAAACCCAGGAGCACTGGACAGCTGTCTCGTCCTGGTATGGGGCTCCTCAGCAGTACGCACCCACGACCCGACTAGGGGTCTAACTCAGGACCTTCAGGTTTCACGGCGAACGCGTTAACCATTCAGCCACTGGGTCGGTTTCCAGTGGTTCACAATTTCCAACTTCTGTCAATTCACGACATTGCGCGACTGTCACCAAAGGTCTTCCCCTTCAGTTAGCATCCACTTCACTTCCGACTGGTTGACCCCATAGGTCACGGCTTCTCATTAGAACTTGCTGACATCTATCTGGAAGCAAGTCACTAATGAGCAGAGTACTATAGAGTAATGTATTTTTGAGATGAGTGGGGATTTTTAATTTAGAAGTAGTATTCATCATGGATTGACATCAGTTGGGGAACCATGATGTCAGTCCATGATGAATACTACTTCTAAATTAAAAAATCCCCATTCATCTAAAAAATACAATACAAAATATTTGTTGATTTTGTTATTTGTTCTAATATACTACCCCAGGACTACACAAGTAAAAATACACCTTATACGATGAAGCATAGTAACTCGGTGCTCAAGGTTTTTTAATCTATCCAGTCCATTTATATAGTAATGATGGGCAGTGGCTAGCAGTGGAATCCAGGATGCTCATTTCGTCCTATTTGGGACTCGTCAGCTGGATGTACCTGCCTCCCATATGCCAACAGAGACTGATCAATTCGGTCCAATCAACGATGGTGTAATACAAGCAATAACACTGAAAAAAAGCGAAATATCCAGTCCATTGTTGGTGAGGATAGCTTGAAAGAATATTCTTCTTTGTTCAAATTGTTGCTTTTTATAAAGTTGAATACGCTCTGCATGTTTTCATGTATGTGTTCACCAGTATGTGCCATTTGGAGTAGTTTCAAAGTTACTGTGGTTAGTACTTAGTTTTTCGTCTAACACAATCCATATATGATGGGTAAAAATCGGTTTGCACTCAGAAAATTCATTGCTCCTCCCGTGACTATTCAATGTATTCCCTTTAATTAGCTGTTCACGATATCTGTCATGTGGAAGAACTGTGCAAATACTTATATCTTTTTTCCCCTCCTTATTGTAGATATAATTCATGAGACATCGGCTCAATTTCTAATGTTATTCGACAATCACAAGCTTAAATTCAACATTCCAGCTTCTAATTTATAAGAAAAGAAACTAATGAACGTTAATATTTTTCTAAATTATATATTATGAAGAAATTCTATTTCCTTGAAAATAAAATTCTGTAAAACACGTACATTAGTCCTGGTGTTTTGTTTTCGAGTGAATTGTAGCACATTGTGTATGTATGGATAAGTTTTATGCTGTAAACTGTATATTTTAAATGGATGATAATGTGATAGGCTTCAAATAAAGAAGCTCAGATGACGATGGTCGTTAAAACCTTGACTGAATGCATAAACAGTTTGATGACTCTGGATTACTTTAAGTTTGTTGACTAATAATTATGTTTACTTAGATGACGTAGATTATCTGGAAATTGTGATGTATTTGTGCTATACATTTCGTACAATCTGATTATTCATTTGCTTGTCAAGTCAATTTATATATGACAACTAGAAGTGGGGGAAGAACAAATGTGGCGAAGAAATTCAATAATAAGAAAGGTAATGAAAGGAACGAAGTGATAAAATTTGAAGAAAACCTTGGTAATATGATGAAATAAGCATTATCAGAGTAGGCTTAGCGTAAGGACAAACTGTTTTTGCACACACAATGCGGGGTTAAATTTATTTATGGCTAGCGCCTCAACGAACTTAAGTATACGCCCCTGACAGCTTCTATATACAACTGTAAAGGCTGTTTAAATATCATTCTTGTATGTGACCTGTACCAATGTTAAGTTTTGCAATTGATGATGATGATTGTCTGCCGCTTGCACTTATCGATGTTAGTGAATCCAGCCATTTCAGTGCATGTTCCCCTACCGTCAAGTGCATATCACGATTAGTCCTCCTTATGTGGGTTTGTCCACACACATGTAAATTTACAAGTGCAGTGGGATGTGATGCAATCGTTTATACAGCGTTGAGGTCTATGTTGCAGAAGGTGTTTGGTCTTCTCAACTACGTTAAGCTTAACTGCAAAGTGTGTATAGTACGTTTTACTAACAGTAGACCTTAACCTTCGTTTTCATATTATGCTGTCAGATTCTCCTCTGTATGGTAACGCGATGTAAACGCATTTCTTCGAAACAGAGTATAGACGAAGTTTCAATCATGACTGATTTTCACAGTGGTTCATGAACTTCAATGGATATCCATTTCCACTAATGTTTCAGTTAGTATTTCGATGCCGTCATCCATCGAGTCTTCCGTACAAATACTCTGGATCATTTCAAATAGACAGTTTACCAAACCTCACGTGTATTGAGTTGTATACAACTTATGGAAACTTCAGTAGTGATCTGTCCAAGTGGGTTTCCTGTAAATCGACCGTTTTACTGAACCATCATATCTTCGACTTAGGAGTATATCCAAGAAGGACAGATGTCTGTCTTTCTCTTCTTCGAATGTTAAGCTTATGTTGTTTTGTACGATGTTAAGTCTTTCTAACAAATATGTCACATAACACAATTATATCAACATATCTCTAATAGAGGGTGACGTTACTGATGAGATCGCCGGTCAATCCTTTATTATATGATATGTAAATATGAGCTAACAATGGTCCTAGGGAATTTTCCATGGCCATAACATCTATTGGTCGAAAGTGCTCACATTCAAATGAGAAATAAACTTCATCGGTACACAATATTAACAGATCTCTGAAACACGTTGAGGTGATAGGGAGAGAAGAATTACTGGAAGATATATGGTCACAAAGAATGTCAATGGTTTTAATTAGGGGTACATTATCTTTTTTATGACTGAATTCCTTTATGTCATATTTGTCCTTCCCTCACTTCCAGTTTTCATGTATAATGCCTTAGCAAGTAAATGTATGATCAGATTGTTCGAAATGTATAGCGCAAATACATCACGTTTTCCAGATAATCTATATCTTCTAATTACATCATCCAAATTCATAAAAGTGACTATTTATTTCGAAATTATGTTTACATTGACTGGTAACTGGATGGTAACCAACTTCATATTGTTTATTCCTAAGTGCTAACCGAATTCTATCAAACATTTTGCAGTGTGGCCATTAAACTGGGAGACTCATCATCGTGATGGACTTTGATGAGTGTTAATTGATTGGGGAAAATCGACAGGAAAATCTGGGCATAGGTTTTGTACTTGTTAGCACTCGTCAGCAAGTCGTATCTACAACTTCGTGGGTACTGATGTCCTCTCTGATATTCGAACCCTTGGCACTTAGTTTTGCAGTCAGCAACGCTACCATTGAGCCATGATCGTCCTCCCGTAGGACTGATTACTGGAAGGCAACCAATTTCATGTCTAATCCTAAGTGCGGACCGAATTCTATCGATCATTTTGCAATATAGCAGGGTTTAATAAGACATAAATATACAAGAAATGTCTTTACTTGTTAGATATTCAGTAATATACGTGGTCTCACGAGGTCTAGACGTTCGTTCAGTTGGTGTTCTGTGAAGTAGAGCCTTCAGAGACATCGTAATTTTATGAAGTTAGTGATTTTCTTACGGGTGTTCCTATAAATATATCCTATTCAGGCCGTTTGTTAGTCTTTATTCACTTCGATTTCGATCACTGATCAGCTGTACGGTGAACAGCTGGTTTGTTTATCTCAATTACAATCCGTGGGTGGTTGTAAGGAGTACAGGTATGCGAAACTATATCCTAGTTTCCTCACATCCCTCAAAAAATAAGTCGGTGACAGAAAGAATCATCGACCGAGCTTTTTTAGTTGGAAAATAATTTCAGGTTGATATTCATCCATTGCAGGGTCACACGTGCTCACTGTCAAGGAATCTCGTATTAGGACGAAACAACTGTCTGGTGCTCCCAGATTTTCAATGGTACTCCAACTGGTGTCAGTCCATGATGAATATTAACTTGTAATCTAAAAATAGATCCCCACAAACGTCTAAATTGAAGAAAAACTCTATTCGTTTTCAGCATCGTCATCGTGCCTCAGAGGATGATCAGCTTCTGCTATCGTCAAGAATGAAGACGTTTTGACCCTTAAGTTGTGCGTACACTCCTGAGGGAAATTCTTACCCAATGCTTAGACAACGTGTTGCGTAATTTATATTTGAGTTTTCATACCCATCATCGTTTTGTTATACAACATATACAGCGTTGTAGTGACCATCTAAATAGTCGTTATAAGAAAACTTGAACAATCAGAATACCACAGTGCCTACAGTCTCTGAATTTTTCTTCTAGTTGGCATAAATGCTAGAGCATTTTAGCTACCATGCACTGTAGTAGAATTATCAACTGAAATGTTTAATTTATTGCAGAAAGCATCACAGCTTTAGGTCAACTCAGGGTCGGTTGTCGAATTTGTAAGGTGATTTCACCACAGATATATTTTGGTCAACTTATTGTTTGAAAGGACAAAGAGTAACTAGATTTTATACATGAAACGTAATAGGAATCGCTATAAGAACAGAATGCAACAAGATTTTGTTTATAAATCTTGGATTATTCTTTTACACCACTTGTGTTGAGATGTGGCTTTTTGGCTTAGAAACTTCATTTTCAGGTAATTTCTCCTGGGGTTTAAGGTCAGTATCATAGGGACTTACACAACCAGTATGGTTCAGCCTATCCAACATTTAACGGGTAGATTGTGATTTTTGGGGCACCACCTGGATGCTCAAGGTCGTTCAGAGAAAATCCCAAAATCTTGATTCAAAAAAACTTTGTTAAAGCGATTAGGTCGCACATTTGGTGTTAGTGTCAGCTACAACTTGCGTTGAAAATACTTATATAACTAAACTGGATGATGATTGAAGGTGAGATGAAGATTTTGACCGCAGCCGGATTCGAAACAGTGACCAACGGGTTTCCGGCCTGATGCTCTACCAAAGGAGCTACGAGTTTCGACTGCTGACCAGAATTTTATTTCACTTCAATCACAAGTGGGTTTTCTCCTGATTACGATTTGAATTCGCTACGCCTTACTATCGCTAGATCGTATTCACACTGGCTGCCTAGTCAGAACTTCTCATCCCAATCCAAATGTAACTGAATTAAAGAGGAGGGGGAGCATCATATTGATTATCAACTACGGCTATCTCAGATAGTCAAAATGATAGTCAATATGATGCTCCCCTTCCTCTCTAATTCAGTTACATTTGGATTGGGATGAGAAATCCTAACTTGGCAGCCAATGTGAATACAATTAAGCGATAGTAAGACATGACGAATTCACGTGGTAGTCGGGCAAAACCCCGCTTGTGATTCAAGTGAAATAAAAATTCGGTGAGCAGTTGGACCTCGAAGCTTATTTGGTATAGCATTAGGCCAATAACCCAGCGCGTCGCTGTTTCGAATCCGGCCGCGGTCAAAATTTTCATCTCACCTTCAACCACCACCCAGTAAAATAGTAGTCTGGCAAACCACGGGTATCTCAGATAGTCAAAATAATAACATTTTTGTTATTGTTTTGTAAACTTACATTCCAACCAATCACATTTAACTTCATTCTTGACAATCTGTTAAGGATCTATAAATAAACGTAATCTTCTGTGAAAAGATCGTCTGAAGCTTGTAATTTTATCTAGAGCAGATATAATGACATTTCTTTTCACGTCAGCATAGATAGAACCTATCTTCGATGGTGTCTCGTCAATATCTTAAACTCAAGTCTCTATCATTCCTGAATAACTTTATTCCCTAACGTTGTTTTCTGGTGATAAGTGTAGTCGGAGAAAACATATAGTTAAATGGGTATTTTAAGTAGGTCGATTAAATATATTGTAATTTCTTACCAATAATCTGTGGAGAGTCACCACAAACTAGATGAATCAGTTTCGGAGTTCGAATTTACCAATCATACTACTACTGCTAATGCTTACTGCGTTATGACTCCAACATATAAGTATTCAGGCAGTATTCATTTATCCACATAGGTTCTCATCTGCCAACAGAGTTGGGAGCATTCCATATTTTGTAGCGACTGGGACTACAAGTGCCAGTAAGCGTCAACAGACACCCTTTACACAAGATTTGGTTTCAATACCTCACTGAACTAATGGATAGCATTTGATGTTTGTAATCATGGGTTCTGTGTTCCAATCTCAGTTAGAAGAATATTCACTGGGGTATGGGCTCTTCCGGTTGACAAGTCCGAAGTAGGACGAAACCCACGTCTTGGATTTCACCGGTAGCCATCAAATAAATTTCAACATAATACATATTTAGGGGGCGTCTCGGCATCCGCATAGGTGTCTTTCTGACAACAGATGTTGAGTAGTTCGAGCCACTATAGCAACTGTATTTTAACTGTATCAATGATGAATCATTCTGCCTGGTTGAACGACTTAGTAACCGAGTTTTCTCAATGGGATGAGATGATGACAAGTGATAGCCTTCTAATGACAACTATAAAAAGCGTTTATATTCTATTCTTCTCACTATAGACTCAAGAAACTATGCAATAAGGGGTAGCAATAAAAACTCAATTTATTCAGTGGTTTCTTTGACTAGGATAATTTCATCAAAGACATAATAACATCGGTTTCATCATTTATACCTCATCCATTAATAGCCTGCTGATTTTGTCTGACCCACCTGTTTATTAGTCTAATTTTGAAGATTACAAATATTTTAGTCTTAACTCAATTTTACAATACAATCAAACATAACATCTAGAACAGTGGGATAATATGAAAATAAGTCTGAAAATTCCAAGTAACTTTCTCGTCTTTGTTCTTCATAAAAATCGATTACTTCAGACACTAAAAGTATACAAAGAGGTGCATTCAAGAAATGACTAGATTACTTCTGGAATAAATGATTCGGGGACATCACTCGCCAGGCACTCGAGTGGAACCCAGATGGGAAACGAGCAGTTGGGCGTCCGAGGCGAGGGTGATATGGAGGAGATTGTGTGAGGAAGAAATGAGAGCTTGTGGGCAGTCGTGGAGCCAGGTTCAAAAGATTGCAGAGAACAGAGTGCACTGGAGACCTGCTAATGAGACCCTACGTTCCATTAAGAACCCAAGGGACAAATAATAATAGCAATAAAAATACATTTTTTAATATCACGTGCCAACCGATCTGTTGTTGACGTCCTTTATTGACATCAGCGAGCATGTGTATTCTATAAGCAGTGAAATGCAGATCATCTAAGTCGAAAATAATGAAGGAGATTTGTGGTCGGCGTTAAGGAGTTGTGGCACTTAACTCCAAGTAACCTAAAAATGATAACAATAATGAGAATACTAGATAATAAGTATCATGATACAATTTATCTATTTGTCATTGTGTATACCAACCGAAAATTCCATATAAGTGGACTTCATCAAGTGTAGTACTACAGACAGATGTGGTGTAGATGTATTCTATCGAACCGACCAGACAATATAGGATGATAGTTAATGTGAGAAATTATCATGGGATAACTCTATGTAGATATGAATGTGTGCCTATGTATGAGTGTGAGTCAGTGAAGCATATTTGAATGAAGATCATGTCAAACTCAGGAGTGATTGTGAATCTAATCAAATTCAAAGAAATGAAATTTGCATAACTCTTGTGATTTTGTTCGATAGAAATGCTGTAATTTGATGAGGCTCAATATTTTTAAATTAATATATATCCCCTAGGTTGCTAGTTGAACATACAGTTTCAGTAACATGACTCCATTTCATTCTCTCCTCTTCAGTTTTTTCAACCTGGCTCCGCGACTGTCCATAGCCTTTCACTTCTTTTTCACACCAACTCCTCTGTGTCCAACTAGTCGTTTCCCATTTCGGTTCCACTCGACGGCCTGGGCTGACCTGACGCGTGATGTCCGTGAATAGTCTTCTCAGTCTATGTCTAACCCAATCCAATTCATTTCCACCTTAGTCTTCTACGTATTTGTTGGGCGATGGGTTCTTGCTTCGTTCGTTGCTTGCCAGAGTTCCTTCTTGTTTATTCTTTCTGGCCATCTGAGCTGCAGTAACGAGCCAGCGTAGGCAGTTGTTGATATATGTCTGCAGTTTGTTCGAAATGATCTTCGTAACGTACCAAGTCTTTCAAATACCACATAGAACCACTGACTCGACTGACTTATTGTTAAAATCCACGCTTCACGTTGAGTGCAGTGCATTAGGTCTGTACACTGATATTATTTCAGATTGGTAAAGGAAGGCCTCTGTGGCTTTCTTTCCGATCCTCACTGGCTTTGACATCCTCATCTGTGCCACCGCCGTCGCCGCCATCCCCTGTAGTTTAAACGATACTGCCTAGGTACGTAGATAGGTAGGTAGGAAGGTAAGAGAAAGAGAAAACTTCCTTTACATTTCTCCCCCCGTTATGGTGAACGATGCCTCTTCTTCTTGTTGTTTTTGTTGACTGGCTAGATATCTCCATCACCTTTGTCTTCTCTATGTTCACCTCAAAGAAGTCTCGTCTTCCTTCGCTGCCCTGCTCTGCCTAGCCTCTTCTACTAACTTACTACTCCTCGCCTGTACATCTCCCAGTTTGTGCAACATAGCACATCACACATAAATCATCATCCACGGCGAAATACAAATCTTCTTCTAGGGTCTTGTCATCGATCCAGTCAGCGTATGCCCATCTTCTCAATCCTCATAGCTGTTTCTTGCATGATCCAGTCCAGTCCAGTTCAGTCCACTCAAGTCGACCACAATCATGAAGATCATGAATGGGTGATAGTATGTGGTAACCTTCTCTTACTCCTTCCTGTCTTCACTCCACTTCACTTCACTTCACTTCAAAGACCTCACTGAGCTTTCCATTGTATTATGAATCACTTGTTATGTAACATCCTCATATAGCATACAGTAACTGTTGAATGAGGTTGATAGAGGTTTGTGGTACTAAAAGCGTAGTGTTGTAGCAGCTGCCCGCCAAAATATTTCTCAGTTGACGCTATCGAAGCAAGGACTTTTCAAAGTCGATGAAGTTAAGGTACAGGTATAGTGGATTGCCACTCTATGCTCTGTTTTATGATGTGTGCCGTAGGGTTGCAATTCGGTCCGCACATGATTTGTACCTCCTGAAGCCAGTCAGCCAGCCTGTTCTGGTGGTAATTTTGAATTCAGAGCACCTTTTAGTCTCTCCAGGATTATGCGGCTTAATATTTTGCTTGTGGTGGGCAGGAGTATGATTCCGCGCCAGTTCTTTTTCTTCCAAAGACTTAGATAACCCTTCTTTAAAAGTTTGACAAGGTACCTTTTCTTCCAATCCACAGGCACCGCTCCTTACTTCCTTGCAGACCTCCTGTAGTAGTGGTGTGAGCGTTTCCGCTGATGACTATGAGTCTGTTCCCAGTGCTTCTGATGGAATTTCATCTGGTTCTGCTGCTTTCTCGGATTGCAGTAATTATGGCTTTCAGGACTTCACTTCTGCTTTTGTCAGAGGGCTTGCGTTCACTGATAGTTCTGTAGATGGGCTGCTGGTGGTGTTTCTGGATGAGTTGCAAGTAATGGTGGTCGATTAAAGAGATTCTTGAAGTGGTCAGCACACTGTTCCCTTTGTTTCTCCTCTTTGCAGGTAACTAGCTTTCCTTCACTATCCTTCATTGGTCTCATCTAAGTTGATCCTTCCCCTCCAAGATAGTAACCTGGTTATTTGATTTAGTGTTGTCAGGTCTCTCTTTGTCTCTCCTACCAGCAGCCTGTTCTGCTTCACTTGCAAGTGTATCATAGAGGTGTATTTTGTCTTTCAGCGCACTCTTCTTCACTTCTTTGTCCGGTGTAGTGGTTCATAGGTTGTACTCACTTCCTCTTTTCGTCGGTCATCCCTGCGCTGCACTCCACTGGTTCATCTTCTGCTTCACCATCACCATCTTCCTCTCCCTTCTCTATTAGCTTCCATGTGTTCGACGAGATCCATTCATTGTCCTGTTTCTTCTTCCTTCCCAATACGGTTATGCAGGTGACCTTCCACATCTCTTTCGAAGAGTTCCAGTGTCCTTCCACCCACGTCCCCTCAGAGATCTTGCTTAATGTCTCCCATTTTGTCCTGATGACTGAGTGACTGACGTGAAGATGTCCTTTGTAGTTTCATCCTTCAGTTCATTTTCTGTTCTGGGTGTTCAACTTGAACTTGTACTGTGGTGTGGCCTATCACCGACTTCTGTGAAGGCTTTCAACTTGATTTGGAAGGTAGGTTGCTTGTACCGGATAGTGAGTGGTATGAACCTACATCTGCTACCCTTCTTGAGCTGGTGTCCAGTAGACTGCGTCTCCACTTTCTTGAGATTGTAGTGAAGTTGATCTGGTTTTTAGTGTGTGTTGTGTCTGGTGAAATCCGTGTCGCTTCGTGGATATCCTTGTGCTTGAACACAGTGCCTCCAATCACCAGATCGTTGAATGCGCAGAAGTCTGCAAACAGTTCTCCATTCTCATTCATTTCACCAAGTGCCTCTTAACCCATGATGACTTCTCTTCCTATGTTGCCCGCTCCCAGTTTGGCTGGCAATCATGTCACCCAGCCCATTAGAATTTTAATGTCTCCATCTGGGGTGGGTTCTTGTCCATTACTGATTGCAGTTGTCTATAGAATTCCTCCTTCTTCTATTGATCTGCATTATTTGTGGTTGCGAAGCGTAGCCTTGTGTGATTGTGACTTTCCTTCCTTTTGAGTTGAATCTTGTTGTTATGATCCTGCAGGAGGAGATTGGTCCCCACTGCATGAGAGCCTTCGATGCTGTTGGGGACATCCTGATAGCTACTCGAAGACTCAGTGTGCTCGTGGTTGTCGTCTAGGTGACAATATCGGAGTAGATTATTGACTCTCCAGTTAACAGTTTGGAGAATCCACTTCCATTCCATCTGCTTTCGCAGATTCCTAGCAAATGCTATGATTTGCCTTCTCATCTTGTTCGTAGTCTGAACAGCCTTGCTAGCCAGCTTCAAATATTGTTCGGACATTCCATGTCCCCATTCTTACTTTTGGTTTCATCGAGTGAAGAGACGATACATCAGCCAATTGGCTTCTGGAAGACTTTCACCAAATGGCGTCATTTCACCCTTCCGATTCCAGCTAGGAATAATTTTGTTTTCATTTTTATATTTAGTCTGTGCTGTGAATTCTCTTAAGCGCTTGGATTGGTTTTATGGGTAGGTTTGCTTGCCCTATGCCCGACCTTCCCTGTTTATCCGGGCTTAGAACCGGCTAGTAAACTAAGCCCAATATAGAGATAATTATCAGATTTGTAAAAGCTTTATGTTCATATTGCTCTGTAGTTTTATTTTGTAATGCATTGAGTCAGTTTGATTCGATATCCTACATGGTATTTGTGAATGAATTTGTCTAAATGATTACTGACATCGGTTGAAGAAGGGACGAAGTTTTGAAGCAACTTACTATGTTAGATCTGTTTGTTTGATTTATAACACAGTGTCCTACAGTATTATTTACTTGATGAGGTTTCGAGCATAAATTATTATTGCTCATAATTATATCAATGTAATCACACTCCTTTCGATTTTTATAATCCTGTCACCTAATATTACTTGTTTCTAGTGGTAGTAAAATTTTCCATATCTCTGATATAGGTGTCGCATCATCCCTATTACATGTGTTGGGTGTTGATCCGATGAACAAAGATTCAGTAACCAGTCCCTCTCAATCTTCACCTAATTATATTGGACTTAGGTACAGTGGTTGTGTGTTGATGCATGCACTTTAATAGCCGAGTGTTTTTCTAGGTTATTGGGGTCTGTCATTATATATCTAGCTAGATTTCTATGTTCGGCTATTCTAACTGGCCCTGACCAGCTAGTTTAACCTGTGCACTTGACCTCAAAGTCTACATGGAATTCAATAGATTAGATTATTTTGCTTAACTGGATCTATCGGATCTTATAGCCAGTGGACAAAGCTTATCTCTGAGTAAGTTTATAGATTTAAATGTCACCCTAATTCCAGCTTTGTTGAGGATCCTACGTAATGTTTCTGATGTACCTTTCTTATAGGGTAACACAATGGGGGCGGTGAGCTCCTTTCTACTCGTGTTGTCCTCATTATTCGTACTCGTGTTACGTGATTTCTTTCCTTGTGTGTTATTGCGAACTTTTTAATAAACTGTAGAGGATGATTATTAACTATTAGCGCTTCTTTTACGTGTTTCAATTCCTCATTGAAGTCCTTGCATTGACTAGTCAGTTTTCTAGCTCTATCATTTAGACGTTTGACTTAACCCACCTTAACTGACTGACATTGGATGAGATGACTTGAATTCTAGATACCTGTTGAAATGTGTCGGTTTTCTGTAGACGGTAGTATCCAAACTGAATCTCTGTTTACTGAATCTACACCCAACACATGTAATAGGGATGATGCGACACCTATATCAGAGATATGGAAAATTTTACTACCACTAGAAACAAGTAATATTGGGTGACAGGATTATAAAATCGAAAGGAGTGTGATTACATTGATATAATTATGAGCAGTAATAATTTGTGCTCGAAACGTGGTGATCAAGTAAATAATACTGTATCACTGTGGACTATGTATCAAATAAACAAATCTAATATGGAATTAAATTCTACCACAGCGCTCAAGTTTTACACCTGTATTACTGCAACTTTCTATGCTTCCATCTTACTCTACATGCTCAGATGAAGTCCATGAAGAGAATAACTTCCGTAAGCATTTCAGATTCTAGGTACTTGCAGTCCAAATAATTTTTCACAAAAGTAGTGTCTATCTGTTATGACTAGGCCCTAAAGCACCTACTAAAAGCTCTTTGACTTCAGTATTTCACAGATGTGCTACTTGATGAAAACTCAATCAGATGACAGGATTTTTGCATGAATACGATGTCTTTGTATATACCGATGAAAATTTTCTACTTAGAAGGATGTACAGGGGAAGGAGAGTTAATTGTGGGTGCGAAATATCTAAGTAATATATATATATATATATATATATATATATATATATATATATATATATATATATATATATATATATATATATATATATATATAAATGAAAGACATACTAATATACTTGTAATTCTCCGTTGTTTTGTTGGATCGAATTGTTCAACCTCTATTGCCACATGGGCGCCTGTGAGGATGCCTTGATATCGTCTGAATGTTGATTATGATAATTTTGCTTGGTTGTGGCTAGCAGAGGAATGCAGAACGCACGTTTCATCCTATTTGGGACCCATCAGTTGAATGTACCTGTACCCCAGTGTTGTTTATGAATGAAATGTATCAAATAACTTATGCTAGACACTGAGAGCTTACTGTACACAATTTTAAATTTAGTGGGTATACGGAAGATTTAGAGCACACGAAATAAATTTGATTTACACCTCACAATATTTTTTGGCTTTGCTTTGCAACAAACTGTAGGTGGAGATGGATGACACCGAAGCAATGCAAAGTGGACGGCAAACTCCGTTGGTTCACATAAGTATGGTTTCATTCGACGGTTTTCTGTCGCTTCTCCATAACGTAGCAGTCTACTATTTCTTTGCCTTTTGATTACCTTAAAAGCTATGTTTGAGTTGACGGAATGACCTTTCTCGAGGGTATGCCTGCCGACGGCGCTGCTTGGTAGCCTTCCATCTGTCAATGACAGGCTTTTCGGTACATGATCAGAGATTCGTTCAGTAATGATCCTCTCCGTTCTTCCGACATACATGCCACTGCAAGTACAGGTGAATAAATAAATTCAGTTGGAGGTAATATGAGCAGGTCGCATATCTAAATTCGTTTCTCTAGTCATGTTCTTCGTGTCATAGACAAAGGTAAATTTTGCAGCTGGATATGTTAGCGCGATGCATGCATTCAGTCGGTGACTATATTAAGAAATTATTTTATCGCTTTTGAATAGTGGTTTATTGAACACTTTTTTTGCCATAATTGTATCATTCGCTTTCTCATTTTTAGGTTTAAAGTGTTTATCATGAACTTTATAGGATATCTATACAGTTTGATCAATAACGTTTTCAGATACATCGAATTAATGATGGAGAAGAAGTGGAGTAACCATCTGGCATTCCTGGATGTGACAGTCAAGAAAACTAATCCCAGACTTTAAGGAACTGAAGTGAACACACACTGCTAAACTCCTCGACTGCAGTATCAATAACCCGACAACGCACACAATTAGTTGCGTACACGCTCTATTTAAAAAAACAAGAGCACACTTCAGTACAATAACTTCTTGGAGAAACGAATAAAATTACTTGATATCTGTCTTAAGGAAGGTCAGTTACCCAGGAAACTTTCTCGACAGATACCTATCTCATTCATCATCAGCTACAAAGTGATCCATAAAAATGAGCAAATGGATCATCCTACTATACGTAACGAACATCAGGACAATGAGTATGGTAAATTTCCTTTTCTGAACAGTTTATTTGACAAACAATTTGATAACTGTTTGGTATGATAACAAGGTCTTCTACAGCCTGGATATTTCCGTGATAATACTTGGAACTAAAATGGTACCGAAATACCAGTTTGAATATATGAAAGGGTATTATTTTCTCAAGATTTACCACCTATGTCATTGTTGGAAAGTAAGCAGCCGAAGTGAAGAAGTCCTCACAGACTGTTTCCAAATATTTGATATTGAGTTCAGTGCACTTTTATACCAAGTTACCTAGTGTGGAAGTCACTTTTTCCTAAAAGAACCACTAATTTGAGTAAGTACTCTATGGTATATATTTAGAGAGATCATTCAACTAAGCTAGAATTATTTTCCATCCTTTCTGACCTATGGAACTATTCAACCTGAGAGTGAATCCAAAAGTTTGCAGGTAATATTTGACAATGGTTGTGTCAATGCCACAAGCTAACTGCATTCATAAGGGTAATAAATATCCGGACTCAACCCATAATTTCAACGTACTACATCTCTTGTTAGACCTCATATAGTTAAGGAGACTTGCTCTCCTAAAGTTCTATCAATGAAGAAAAAAAGTTGTCTAGTAGTCTGTGGTTCTCATTGGTCTTTCAGCTAATATAAGCCTAGTATGAGATTTAGCTTATTAACAGTAAGATAATAAGTATTACCTTTTAATTTTACTCTGATTTAAGCCAATAAATGATGGACATTTCGCTGTTCAGTCCGTTGTTATAAGTTTAAGTCAACTGTTATAAAAGAATGTCAAGATAAAATGAACAAAAGTGATGAATGTTTCTTGAGAGAAATACAGTTTATGGAAATCCTTGGTTGACCTTGGTATCATGCCTGAGTGTCTTTGTCAGCAAGACTTATCTTCAATTTCGTTGGTGTCAAGATACTGTTAGAGATCTACATTAATGCCTCCCAGTGCCAATTTCAAGGAATGTACTGCTGTACTCTTCACCCAAGTAGTGTGCGACAATAACAGCGATATGTAACATGAATCTATTTCTTTTCATAATTTTGGTATATTTTTCAACTACTTATAAGTAGCTATGAGTCGTCGACTAAAGTTGTATGAGCATTATTATAACTTTTCTGTTTAATAGTAGGGTTTCTCATATTTAATGCAAAGCTGTCCTAAACTCGTTTGCTTGTAGAAGAATCCAACTGGAAGGCAGTATTTAAGACTGAATTCGCGGCATAATAAGGAGGTTATTGATTAACCTGAAACATCTAGATTCACTTCTATGTTCCACAATAAAGGTTAGTCAAGTTGTCACTCATGCAATATGAGTTCATCGATCGTGTCTACCATCTTTTGGCATTTGAATATGAGATGAATGGTGAAGTAGAACAGAACATTTGATTTGTTAGGATTTAGCAAGATGAAACCCATACTGACGTTTGACAGTACTGGTGATTACAATTTTAGGTAAGTTGCCTTGGGGACTGTAGTAAAACTGATAGCTCCGGCTGACATGAAGGAGGGAACTGTAGTCCAGACATATTTAAACATGCGCGATCACTCTAATTCATGCGGTCAGTACTTCTTTCTGTATCGAACTCTGCTCCAACACCATATAAACAGACTAAATATAACTTCTTCAACCTCTTCTATGAACTCCTCAGTAGTAACTTCGGAGTTTATTTCCAGATTTCTGAAAGGAATATGATTCTTATGGCTGACATAAAGGCACCGAATCATTTAGTCTTTGTAAGCGGAGTACGAACTGTGCGCGTAGAAACGTCTGCATTTCCGAACACAGTATTATGAAAGTTTTTGTTTGTTCTTTTTGGGTAATTCTGGAAATTAGATAAGACACTTGCTTTTCGCACTAGTCAGTACTCATCAGTTGTATTTCAATAAGTATTAAATTTGTTACTGAGCTATTTAAGTTAGTCGCTGTCAACACAAACAGTAACCATTAGAAAGGCTAATTAACTTCTCGTTTGTTTTTAGTGGAACAAACTAAACAACTTTTGTGCTGGTGCGGCTGATGAGTCCCGGTTAGGACAGAATATGCGTCCCGGATTCCACCACCAGCCATTATCCATCATTACCACAAAGTTGAAACATAGGCAATATCGAGGTGTCCGCGCAGGAACCCGCATCCCCATTGAGACCGATCAATTCGGTCCAAGTGAAAACATAAAAACTAAACCCGTTGTCCAAGAAGTGCCTATGGTGATTCATTGACATAGTGAAAAGTGCTTCAGAGTTTGAAGCTATTGGTTCCAGGTTTGAGCCTTAATGGGAACAATATCACTCACTGGAAGGCAGATACATCCAACTGACGAGTCCTAAGTAGAATGAAACGCGCGTCAAGCTGAATTCCACTACTAGTCACTATCCATCGTTAATATTTATCGATTGTATGAAGCAAACAGCTCTCTTATAAATAGAAGAATGCACGGACACTGCTAAGCAGTCTTAAATAAGATAAAATTGTGGCAGAAAAAGGTTATGGGGACTCATTTACGTTTTCTTCCTCTAATTACAGAATGAACAGAATATTTTATTAACTGTCAAACCATTTCCTTTGTATAAGTTCTTTTTTAGTTAATGGTTTACAGGGGTTTATTGACTTGAAAGCAGTTTATATCATCGACTAACATAAGCTGGAAAACCATTGAAAACCTGAGAATACTAGGTAGCTATTTCGTCCCAAACTGGAGATGTGTAGTAGTGAGCACCCGGGATCTCATGAATTATCATCTCTCATAACAAGTACATCACCATTCAGTCACTGATTAAAATTTCAATAGTTCAATACTTCCTACTCTTCCCCTTATTTCTATCTGTCAACAAAACCACTTTTAGACCATTGTATCCTTACAAACCACCGGTTGAATTACGTTCCTGTGCTCACTAATAACTTGCTTCCAAATAGATTTCCAGAAGTTCTAATGAGAGGCCAAACGGCTCTCTTCAGAGATGGATTTATAAGAAGACAATATGGAATGGACACTACTTGAATTTTCATAGCTGGACATCTCAGCATAAAAAGGAGTCTGATTCTTTGTTTTTCATCAAGAATCAGAAGAATCTTCCCTAGTGTCATCATCGACGATGAAGTGAGCAAATAACAGAAAATTCTCATATAAAATAGATACCCATTCTGATTTATTGAGAAAATTAAAACAGAGCGAGTACTTATAGCTCCCGAGAAGACCTTATTTACGAACTTTGGTTTCAAAGGCAGTACGGCAGCAGAGATCCAGAAGAATCGGCTGTCCAAATAGATGAAGAAAATATTCTTCCTTAAGAAGTTATGAATCGACTTCTCTAGTTAGCAACTGGTTCTAGGGTGTGTTAAGAACAAGTTGTGGCTCTGGGCCTCCTCAATGTGTGTCTACAAATTTACTTCCTCTTGTGGAACTAGTCACATAGGGTGCACAAACCGAACACTTCCCAAACATATCTCTGAGGACTAATCTGTATGGCTGTCAAGGGAAGAATGTAAATCAGTTAACAGTTCAATTCTTGAACATTTGGTCAACTCTGGACATATCACTCCACCAGAGTCTTCCTTTAGTGTCATTCAGAGAGTCAAAGAGAATAGCTCAAAAAGAATACGCTTTCAACGGTTGTATACACCAGAAGCACTAACAATTCACCAATTCAAGCCTGATCTCTGCATGCAGAAGTATGTTCAATCTTTTGTCTTACTACGATCTTCGCCTTCTTTGAATCTGTCAATCGTACAGCTTTAGAAAATGATGTCGTCAAAAAACAAAAATTTTCTCTTCTTTTGATTGTTGTTTCATTGGGTGATAAACAGACCTATCAACTTTGGACCTGGCACAGGGATGCATCATTTCAAGTTGTCACACTTCATGTCAGTATGTAAAGTGGAAACAGATCAAAGAAGAATGATACTGAAGGAGACAAAAATATATGAAAAGTGAGTGATAAATTGGATGACGTTTAATAAATATCTCAAGACTTCGAAATGACTAGTAGTGTATGTACTTGCACCAGAGTGATTTGTAGTTTGCAACCGTTTGTCGAAGCCACCTAATTTGATGAAAGTTCACAACCTTATAGACTGACCTACCTTTCTTACCTAGTTCTTTATTCTTACTTTAACATTGCTTACCCTGTGTTTCTACCGAAAGTGAGCAATAGCATAAAGGCACTTTCGATCAAAAACCTGTAACCTGTTCCTATCTTTTACTTTCAGGACCCATATCTCAAAAACATACAACAGAACAGAATGGATTACAGTGCAGTATTCTAGCCCTATGATATGTAGTAAAATGTTTCACCAAAGTTGGGAGTAGGGAGTGATTACTGTTTGATCACTGTGAGCTATTATTACTGTGTACCGAAAAAGTCCACTTCATTTTTGAAGATGAACGCCTTCGACAGGTTGATGGTGTAGCTATGGTAATCCCTTAGGACCATTACTAGCTGATATTTATATGTCATATACCGAAAACCTGGCTATGATCTCATCGCTAAAGTTCCTCTTTACAAGAGATATGTTGATGATATCATAGTGATCTGTGACAGGCATAAGGATATGGCTTGTCTATTAGAAAGACTTAACACCGTACAAACTCACATCAGCCTGACTTGTGAGAAAGAGAATAATAATCATCTGGTAGTTTCTAGATGTACTCCTGAGTCGACGAGAAGATGGTTCAATAAGACGGCCAGTTTACATGGACAAGACAGTAGCTGGATTTGCAGAGTTTTGTCCAATCCAGTGCAAGCGAGGTCTAGTAAAATGCCTGTTTAATAAAATCTTTCGTATCAGTACATCAGATAAGACAGGTGAAGGTATCAAACTGCTGACCAAAACACCTATGGGAAACGCATATCAGTTGAAGAATATAAACCGTTGTAGAGGTCAAGTAGCACCACAGTCAACCCTATGCACGGTTCCTAAAAAAAGGGTCCATATCACTCAATCTGCCATGCAGAGGGGAGTTGAAAAGTACCATCAACCATTCAGAAAACATATTAAGCAGCTAATCTTATCATTGGGAAAAAAACAAAACACTCACTTTACCATAAATCAAAACGCTGAATCAAACGTTTACTTCACATCCCACTGTGTTCACTAATTTGCATGTGTGTGGTCACATATACATAGGAAGGAGTAGTCCAGCCACACAGTTGAGGGTGGGAGAACATGTACCTAAATGGCTTCAAAAACAAATAGATTGTGAAACCATGATGGTGGGAGAGGACCCTTTTCATCTATAGCTAAAAATATCATAGAAACAGGTCACAAAATTAATGTTCTAGCAGCTCTCAAAGTTTTATATAGAAACAGTAAGGGATGTATACTGAGGTTTGCGGAAGTCATAACTATACACAAATTGAAACCAGCTTTATGTGTACAAGAACAATTCGTTCTTACACTGCACATACCTTGGTCAACTTTGTTTTCTTACCAAGATTAGGATCAACTATGTCACTTCATGTTTGTTCTCATATTACTTAATTTTAATCCCCTATTATGCTAAATAGGGTATTTGCTCTCTCACTCTTTAGTTTAATATAAACTGACTTTAAAAGTGACATAATCGTGAACAAAAATACGCATATCGACTAGTCTGTTTCACAATGAATTGAAAAAAGGGAATACACCCTCATGAGAGGATATTTATGGAATAGGCAATTTTATTCCTTATCTGTCCTTTGGGTTCGTAGTGGAACATACAGCATTAGTAACACGTCCCCATTTCACTCACTTCTCCGCATTCTTTCTAACCTGGCTCCACCAATGCTCATAATCTTTCATTTCTTTCTCACACTATCTCCTCCATGCCACCATCGGACACCCAACTCGATCTTTCCTACTTGAGTTCCACTCGACGGCTTAGTCTGACCCGGTGCGTGATGTCCCCGAACGGTTTTCTCAGTGCATACCCAATCCAATCCATCTCCACTTTCTTCTTCTGCATATTTGTAGGGCGATGGGTTCTTGCTTGGTTCGTCGCCAGCTAGGCCAGAGTTCCTCCTTCCCTATTCTTTATAGCCATCCGATCGATCTTCAGTATCAAGTGAGCGTGGGCGCCAGCTGTTGATGATGTATGTGTGTAGTTTGTTGGAAATGCTTTCCATGACTCGCCAAGTCTCTCAACCATCACATAGAACCACTGAATTATTTGACTGACATTAATGTTGAGACTCCGGATATTGTTCACGCTTTATGCTGAGTACAGTGCAGTGCAGTGCAGTAGGTCTTCACACTGATATTATTTCAGACTAGTGAATGAGGGCCTCTGTGGCTGTCTTTCCGATTCTCACTGGCTTTGACATCCTCATCTCTGCCTGTGCCGCCACCTGTACTTGGAACTTTGCTGCTTTGGTAGGTAGGTGGGTAAGTAAAAGAGAAAACTTCTTTTACATTTCTCCCGTTGATAGTGAATGGCGCTTGTTGTTGTTGCTGCTGTTGTTGGTCGGATATCTCCATCACCTCTGTCTTCCCTACGTTCACCTCAAGGAAGTACCGTCTTACTTCGCTGCCCCACCCTTCCCTACCCTTCCCTGCCTCGCCTCGCCTCGCCTCGCCTCTTCTACCAACTTCCTACTCTTCACCTGTACATCTCCCAGTTTGTGCAACATAACACATCACACATAAATCATCATCCGCGACGAAATACAAATCTCCTTCTGGGGTCTTGTCATCGATCCAGTCAGCGTATGCCCATCTTCTCACTCCTCATAGTTGTTTCTTGCATGATCCAGTCCAGTCCAGTCCAGTCGACCACAATCATGAAGATCATGAATGGGTGATAGTAGGTGGTAACCTTGTCTTACTCCTTCCTGTCTTCACTCCACTTCACTTCACTTCAAAGACCTCACTGGGCTTTCCATTGTATTATGAATCACTTGTTATGTAATATCCTCATATGGCATATACTTACTGTTGAGTGAGGTTGATAGAGGTTTGTGGTACTAAAAGCGTAGTGTTGAAGCAGCTGCCTGCCAAAATACTTCTTGGTTGACGCTATCGAAGCAAGGCCTTTTCAAAGTTAATGAAGTTGAGGTACAGGTGTAATGGATTGCCGTTCTATGTTGCATTCTATGATGACGTGTAGCATAGCGTTGCATGAATACCTTTCACACCTTGCATTTATATCTTATAGAGTTAACTGACCCACCATCTTATGATTAGTTTTCTATGGTAAGTTGACATATTCTCAATCTACTAGTGTACCACTCATAGATAACTGAAGCATTAGTCATACGTAACAGTTTACTAGAATTTCTTACTCAAAAGAGGCTCTGTTAAGTTTTTTTCTATCTGGATTCTAATAATGCTAATTAAGGTCAATTTATGCTACTTAAATCGACAGTATGACTAGTACCATCATAATTATCATAATCAAGTTCACTTCTCACCTTTTACGTGCAACATTGACCTCTCTTTTACCTTTTTGAGTCAATTTTCTCTCTTCTCTCTTTTATTCACTTTAATTCCCTCCACCGATGTTATTCATTTACTGCTAAGTAAGCAGTTAGAACGGAACTAACTAACGTTTTCCAAGAATACATACAATTGTACAGTTTTATAATGACGTTGTTGAAAAGCTTGCCTGTTCTTGGTCGTATTCATGAATAAGTAAATAAATATATTTCATCAGAGAAAAGAATACTTGAGAAGTAGTAAAGATACATACATTTTAATTTCTGCCTGTGTCTTTTAAGTGGACACGTTTGTTGACCCTAGATACTTGTTTATTTTTTCTCACTGCGTATTTAAAACTCAATATTTCTGTCAATAATATAAAGGATATCAGGTTTAAAAAAGATAACTTCATTAATCGGTCACCGGGCGACACTCACTGTCATGTTGTCTAACCCTGAGTACCTATAGAATGTGTGAAGCAGAAAAAAATCTAGTGAAATATCAGTACACCTAGAATAGTGATTACATTGAAAAATTGATGCACAGCATTTGATTAGGAGTGAGTGCGAACAGTGTGGATATCGTTTATCATCTAATGAGTGATTAGTTGACGATCTGGTATGGCAGAAGATCGTCTACAGCCTCCAAATACCTAACTGTGTAGGGAAAATACCATCCTCATGGTTAATTATATGTGGCTTGTTGGTCTAGACAGTTGACTTTCAGTCAGCAGGTCACAGGTTCAAATATCGCTTCGTCTGCCGATGAGCAGAAAACCAGATAGTATCCCTTGCTGTCATTGAATAGGTGTGACTCACTGCCTATTCTACGTGAAGATAGCCAACCAACAACAGCAGCAACAACAACAAGCGCCATTCACTATCAACGGGAGAAATGTAAAAGAAGTTTTCTCTTTTACTTACCCACCTACCTACCAAAGCAGCAAAGTTCCAAGTACAGGTGGCGGCACAGGCAGAGATGAGGATGTCAAAGCCAGTGAGAATCGGAAAGACAGCCACAGAGGCCCTCATTCACTAGTCTGAAATAATATCAGTGTGAAGACCTACTGCACTGCACTGCACTGTACTCAGCATAAAGCGTGAACAATATCCGGAGTCTCAACATTAATGTCAGTCAAATAATTCAGTGGTTCTATGTGATGGTTGAGAGACTTGGCGAGTCATGGAAAGCATTTCCAACAAACTACACACATACATCATCAACAGCTGGCGCCCACGCTCACTTGATACTGAAGATCGATCGGATGGCTATAAAGAATAGGGAAGGAGGAACTCTGGCCTAGCTGGCGACGAACCAAGCAAGAACCCATCGCCCTACAAATATGCAGAAGAAGAAAGTGGAGATGGATTGGATTGGGTATGCACTGAGAAAACCGTTCGGGGACATCACGCACCGGGTCAGACTAAGCCGTCGAGTGGAACTCAAGTAGGAAAGATCGAGTTGGGTGTCCGATGGTGGCATGGAGGAGATAGTGTGAGAAAGAAATGAAAGATTATGAGCATTGGTGGAGCCAGGTTAGAAAGAATGCGGAGAAGTGAGTGAAATGGGGACGTGTTACTAATGCTGTATGTTCCACTACGAACCCAAAGGACAGATAATCAGTTATACTGGTGAACAATATCGGTATTCAGAAAGGACTTATGCTGATCTATAGACGTGTCAGCCAGATCAAAATGATCTAACCACTGGATGGCTATTGCTCTCTTTTATTGCTAATTTCATGAACAGTATTTCCGAGCTAATTCAGGTCGCAAACCAAAGGAATCTGGTTAGCCGGGTTCTCGCATTGTTTAAAGTATATTTTATTAGTTTATGACACTTTCTTGTCGGAGATAACATCTTGCGATATCGGCTGGATGGTGATTTTTAACGCAGACCTCATTGATACCACAATTGAGCAGTTAAAAATCTATGTAGCTGTGTAAAATATCGAAGTGAACTGTGCAATTTCCAGGAAAATGATTATTCAACTTAAGATTTGGTTACGAAGTTTAAAGGGATAGTTTCTTACCCTTTCTTTCACTGAATAAATTTTCATTAGAGTGCAAAAAAAACTTTTTTGCAGAATTGTATGGATTCATTTTATTTTTGCGGCTTTCGTCAACTAAAACAATTTTAGAATTAAAATATGCAAAAAATATCAATTTACAAGATATGTATTAGTAATACTCGATGATGACTGAAGGTGAAAGGGAAATCTTGATCGTTGCATGATTCGAACAAGCAGCCTTCAGGTTACCGGTTCGGTGCTTTACCAACTCAGCTATAAGACTTTATGGATAACATTGATATAAATTAGTTAAAGTTATATGGATCAGAAGCTGAATAATAAAGGACGACAAACATATTCTATGAGTGACTTTAAATCCCACTCTAGTGACTACCAATCTTACCAATTGAACTTCTTTATTTCGGTAGAGCCGGGATCTTTTCATGAAATGAGGAAACCTAATTGATAATTTTACTGGTCGCCAAATTGGCCTTTAGAGTCACTCTTATTCTCCACAAAAAAATATAAACAGGTTAGAGGATTTACACTAGCTAAAAAAACATGATGAGAATTCAAGACAGTAGATTCAAGCGAATGGAATAGTATAGACAATAAAAGGATCCAGAACACACGTCTCCTCCTGTTCGGAACTTGTCATTTAGAGTGGCTATCTTGACTAACTGGCCTAGTGGATAATGTTTTAGAGTTTGAAGCTATTGGTCTTGGGTTTTTGTCTGAATAGGGACGACATCATTCACTGAGAGGTAGGTACATCCAGCGGACGAGTTTCAAATGGGACGAAATACATACCCTAGATTCCAGTGCTACTCAAAATGTATCATTATTACCAAATTTTAAAATGCCCGCAATATCGAGGCAACCATATAAGAGCCCAAATGCTGATAGTAACCGATGAATTCGGTCCAATCAATGATGGAGAATCACAAGTTATATCACCAGAGACAAAGCCAGATGAGTTTAACATAAATTGTGTAGTATCTATTCCAGTCAGATGGTTCACTGATTTCGCCGAGTGGTTTCATTGCTCCAAGTCTAGTTTATCATTGATTTCTAACCTCTAATCTACCATTATGAAGCTGGCTCAAGCAGTTGACTTTCAGCTGATGAGTGATGGATTCGGACCCCGCCCTACCTAACAAGGTCTGAGCAGTCAATTTATCCTCGTTAATTGGACCGAAATGACTAGTAACTATTGGCGTATGGCTTTCAGTGTAGATAACTCGATATTTTCAATAATTTTATTTGATAGTAGTAACGAATGGTGACCAGTAGTGGAATCTGAAACGTGCAATGTGTTCTAGTTGAGACTCATCAAATGGATGTACCTACCTCCCAGTGAGTTGTGTATAGTGACTGTCGTGACTTATTAGCCTAGGGGATACAGATATAAGTTGTGGAGCGATGGGTTCTGAAGTCAAATATCAATGAGAACAGCATCACTCACTGGGAGGCAAATGCGATCAGAAAGAAATGCGCTTCTTAGATTCCTCTTTTTAAGCCACTATCCATCATTAGTTTAATATCCTCACCAGTAAATAAAGCAAAATAAAGTTGTCTATGTGCTTCTGTAATGAAACATGAGACCAGTTCGCCAACCGCACTAACTACAATACATTTAAGTGGGTGGTAAGGCAAATTGCTTCCTACATGCATTCGACTTGTTTCTTGACAAATAAAGAGGTCAGTCACCTTTAATACTTTGAAAGACAATATTGACCAGTCACAATCTGGATGCTGCAAACGATTATGGGTTTGAACAAAGAGTCAAAAAGCCAACAGGGGCTTGTCAACTATGTGACAAAAATATGTAAAGGAAGTGGTGTATAATGTTATCCAGGCATGCTATTTTATGTCAATGTGGAACTGTGGCGCCTTGGATTAGGCAGTTCACTTTAATTCAGTGGATCATGAGTTCAAATATCGCTCCAGCTACCGTGCTTCTGACAGTCAGGTAGTATTATAAGCACACACATACACAACGAGTGTAGTTTACTGCCTACTGCACGAATGCACACAAGGTTACTGGGTGCATTACTTAACTGAAAGTGCTTTGGCCTCCTCTGCTCCATCTAATAGCTGATGGCCAACTGTTTCTTCTCATGATTGACGAGAAGAAAGGGCAAGAGTGATAAATATGACGTTCAACAATTTACACAGAACTCAACTGTGGCTTCATCAAAGGATGGTCTATTCACTCGTAACTCACTGAGCTAGCAACTCGGTGGTCGCGGATTCAACTCCTGCTGCTGCCCAGATTTTCATTTCACCTTCAATCATCAGTCAGTATCAATACAAGTCTCAGATAGTCAAACCGATAATCAATATGATGCTCAGCTTCTCTAATTCATGTAAGAAGTCTTGGCTGGGTAATCAGTGGGAATGCGATCAAGCGATAGTGACGCGCCACAAATTCATCTGGCAGTCATGTAAAACCCTCAGTGATTGGAGTGGAATAAAAATCTAGTCAGCAGCCAGGTTCCGTGACTCAGCTGGTAAAGCATTGGGCTGAAAACCTGTTAGTTGCTGGTTTTAGTCCTGTTGAGACCTAGATTTTCACTTTATCTTCAATTACCACTCAGTATCAACAGTTATGTGTTTCTTCCTCAGATCCTTAAAGGATTTTCACAGACACTATAAACTTCTGTAACCTTCTGCATTCTAAGATGAATTTCCCTAGATGCACGTGTATTTCTTTCTTCCCTTTCTTCAACATTTTTTTCAAGTCATCCATGAACAGTAAAGCAGCACTGTTTAAAATGCATTCAGAACATGTTTTTTTACTCAGTGGAATTCATTAGTAAAACTCACCACCTGTTTCCTCCTGTTTAAGAATCATTACATGACTGCGACTGCATCTTCGTAGATGTTAGTACCCGCAATGTAACCGGAACCTTGAATCCATCCTTTCAAACGCAAAATACATATTCATTTAGCCACTGAGGCGGAACAACCAACTTTTGCATCTTAGACATCAATTGTTATTTAGATGTTGTAATTTTCTGTCGTTGAAAGGAACTGGCCGGCTTCTGTTGACATTACAATGAAACTCAGTTGAATATATAAGCGTGTTTACAGGAATGGCCACATACCAAAGGAAATTGATCAGTTTTGTTTGAAGAAGAGGGAACAACAAGAAAATGGAAATACTTTATGGACACATTTGAAAATCTTTGATATATCGCGTATTATGTTGTTGTATACTTGCATGTTCTTGTATGTTTGTGTGTGTGTGTGTGTGTGCGTGCGTTCAGATGAATATGTGTATGCACAGACAAATGTATTTTATTGAGGTTGTTGAATTTTGGATTTATGTTATGCTTGGACAGAACTTTCACTACTGGTTAGTAGTATTTAAGCATATTTGGATAAATGTCAAACAAGTTTAGATTCCAATTATGAAGTGTCGATGGATAAATCATCTTAATTTCTGATTTAAAAATATAATCAGGACAGTTAACATTTTATGTGCTTATATTTCCGTGCATAGTTTTACAATACACATTTCTTTAGACCATCTAAAAGAGCTGCTGCTTTTATGTACAATCAATATTAAATTCATATTTGACGGTGATTATTTCCACCAGGTTGATGACGTTACCATGGGAAGTCCTTTAGATTCCCTCCTAGCCGACATATTTATGTCACACATGGAAAACTGAACCGAAGACCTACTAGACCAAACCCATGTGTATCGAAGGTATATTGACGATATCCTGATTATTTATGATAACTCAAGTCAGTCTACTTCAATTCTAAACCGATCGAACGAAGTACAGAACAGCATATCCTTGACATGAGTAGAAGAGGAAGATGACTGCTTGCCATTCTTGGACAAATTAATTAGTCAGAGGTGGGATGGATCCATAAAATGATCTACCTATAGAAAACCTAGGTGGAGAGGGCAATATTTGAACTATCATAGCCTTTGTCCACCTCAGTATGAGCGAGTGTTAGTTAGGTGCTTACTTGGTAGAACTAAACGAATACGCACAGAGGATACTGACTGAAATACTGTTGCACAATAAGTATCCATCAAAATATATTAAGCGTAACGAAGTAATCAGAGCAGGGAAACCAGGTCTTCAGTTTTTCCCAAAGAAGGATGTTTTTATCAGTCTTGCGTGAAAAGGTGACTCTCATATTGCAATCCTTAAGCAGAGACTTAATGACGATGTTAGAAGGATCCATGCATCCAGGGTACGATTAATAAAAATCACCAAGTCCGAATATTCTCTCAAACCCCTACAGCATGTGAAGGACAATGTCACATTCCACTGTATCTACCAATCTAAATGTACATGTGGTGACACATACATAGGGAGGACTCGGAACATATTCCAAAGTGACTTCAGAAGCAAATTAAATCACCTGAACCCACATTCGTTGGTTGCGGATGTCCAACTTCTTCGATCGCGAAACATATCGTTGAGACAGGTCACATGATTGAGGTAGCTACCTCCTTTACACCTATTTAATAAAGGTATTGGGGACGGATCCTTAAATTTTTTGACATCTTACCTATTAGGAAGTTGAAACCACATTTTTGTGTTCATAAACAACTTGTTATCACACTAAATCTTCTTTGTATATTCAGCTATGAAAACCAAGTTCGATATACTAGCATTTTTACTCTATTGATTTCCATTGCTACTCGGCCTTTAATTCAGTCTTTCTACTTCACCTCTTTTCATTTGCTTGCCCCTTATCTTCATGAATTTTCATATAAATACGTGTGATAGGTATGTGTGTGATAAGATAGTTCGAAACGTGTTGCGCAAATGTATTACACGGTTGAGACAATTTACGTCTTATAGTTGTTCTGTCGAAGTTTATAAAGGGAACTGATTATTTTAAAAACATCAAATGCTGAATTTATCTTGTTGGCAAATGAACCAACCAGACTGAATTCAGTTGACTGACCTTGAGGAATCACGACAAATTTATCATCACATCAGTATCCCACCATGAACTTAATTCTAGGTTATTGAAGTGTGTGGAAAAAAAGGGTCTTTCATATTACTGAAAGATTTCGTTCAGTTCACCATGAAGTAAAGTTTCCCAGTCACGTTTACAAATGAGTTGTCGGGGGAAAATTACTAGAAATATCAAATATCTGAGAATGAGTGTTGTCCCTAGTGTTTTTTTGTAGCTTAACTCGTTCCATTTGTTGTTGCTTTGGACACTAAACTGACTACTTTTCATTTTTGCCGCTAAATTACTCATCTTTACATTATTTACTCCGTTTCCGCCTTTTATCATTTGTCACTTCGTTGTCATCAAAATATGTACTGATGTAACTATCAATTGTACTAGTTTGCTTGGTTATGGCTAGCAGAAGAATCCAGAAAGTGGCTATCATGCCTTCATGGCATAGTGGAAAACGTTTTAGCGTTTAAAGCAATGGGTCCAAGGTTTGAGTCTCAGTGGGAACAATATCACTCACAGGTACATCCAGCTGACGAGTGCCAAGTAGGATGAAGTGCACGTCATACATCCTTCTGCTAGTCACAACCAAACAAATTACCATAATTAACATTCAGGCAATATCGAGGCATAAGCATAGGAGACCATATGCTAATAGAGGTTGGACAATTCGATCCAATAAGACAACGGAGAGTTATAAGCATATCAGTAAGTATCAACTGTATTCCTTAAACTGAAACCTTATGTCTTTATCGTTGACCGAAAAAGTGAACTTTAAGAACCCTGAGGCTGATATACTCAAATGTTTGTTTAGTGTCTAGATAGAAAGTAAGCCACGAGTGCTGTGAAAGTAGCAAAATGAGTATTATGAAATATAGTGGGCGAAAATCAATGTAAACCTCTACAGTCTTTAATGTTATGGCATGTGAATCCGCGTCGTTGACCAGTCAACATTTGGATTTGAGCCTTTTCGCAGATGCCTCAGAAGTGCCGGTATTTCCCAGTTTGATATTATTGATGGATATTGGCCAGCAGTGGACGCGCACTTAGTTCCAAACTATGGTAAAAGGAGTGTCTATCGTGGCTGAGTTACCTGGTGGATGGCGCTTTAGCGTATGAAGCTTTTGGCCCCGGGGTTTGAGCTTTAATAGGAATAACATCATCCACTAGGAGGTTGGCACATCCAGCTGACGGGTCTGAAATAGAACAGAACGGGCGCCCTAGATTCCATTGCTAGCCACTATCCATTATTGATATCAAAATTATGTCTACAGTTTTTGAAATTTTAGTGGTCATTAATTATACATTCTTTCATCATCTACCTATTTCTAAACACTATGAAAACTAATTTTTTTCGTAAGAACCATCGTGACCAGTGAGGCAAACTAAGTTAAATGTGAAGACGGTTGCTGTATGACACCATTGCATGGAGGTAACGCTATATCACGAACTGATAGAAAGGGGAGACTTTGAGCCACTGGATTCTGACCCAGTAGTTCAATAGTTACTTGATGGCCGTGTAATCTGAAGGTTCTGGGTTTGATCCATGGTGAGGTCATGGGTGCGCTCTGCTGAATATGTTAATGCTAGAAAGAAACAGCTGTCCATTATTTTCAGGTTTTTAATGGTCCTCCAACTGATGTCAGTTCATGATGAATACCAACTGGAAGAATGTTTTGTCCATTCTGCACCATTTACATATGATTTATATTAACCACTGAAGCAGTAAGGATCCGACCTAACTGCTCTCCTCGTTCAGCAAGATATTTCATGATATTGAATAAATTAAAGGGAAAAAGTTAAACTTGCATGGAAATGAATAAATAAGGGTTTCGCGTCACTACAACCTTAGGAATCATTTCAAGATATTTGCGCTTCATTTCATATCAGTTGTGCGATAACAAGTTGAAGACAGAATGTCGCTGGTGAACAAACTATATTCTACAATAATGTGTAACTACTTGTTCTTGCAACTTTCAGTAAGCTTACTTCTGACAGTAATATCAGGAGCTTCGATAGAGGTCATGTCATCAGACTATCCCCTTCAAAGAAAACAAATCCATCGGAAAAGATGATAACGTGTAGAAACATGGAACAAAATAACAACTATACCAAGATATGTAAGTAAATAATATAACTTTTGATTAAACTTTCTCAAACTTCACCCCAATACACGTAGCTTTTAATAAATATGAGCCAATCAAGGTGATTTGTGAGTCAACGTTAATAAAGATGTGGACTATGTAAAAGCTCGAACTTCTCTGGAAAGGTTTGGTGGGATGCGTTAAATCACTTTGAACACTTTCGTTTAATCCACCTTGTGAACGTTATCAACTATATGTGAAAAAGTAGCGCTTCTTATAGATTTAACCTGTTCTTTTCCCAGCCACGAAGGTAGGTGTTTGGTAATATACTTGTTAAGCTGCCTGGTGGAACGTCGAATATAACTGCTTCTACAGGAGCAATTAAATTGGTATATATACATAAAAGTAGTGAAACTCGGTAAAATGTCCTTTGTTTGACATGAAGGAAGTCGTCGATTAGGAAAAAAATAAATACAGGTTAGCTAACTAACAAGTTCTTTTAATGGTCCTCGACAGTCTGTATAATAAGCTGTCATTAGGTATCCTCATTCCAAACCTTCCACCTGCGTTATTCTTATTCTTATTCTAACAGATAGACAAAGTCGAAGGAGTGCAGAGATACTTTAGAATGAAAATACTCAACACGAATAACGACGTGAAATACACTACCAGATGCGACATCTTACGACTTGAGCCACTATGGGAACGAAAGCTTAGACTGAATCTGCTACTGTTTGACAAGCTCCTAACAGACTGTGGCTCATAAATAAAACTGCGAATGGATTAAAAAACACAACTGTAAGAGTGGTAATTGAGCATTTCAAAATAGTCACTGAGCAGAACTTTTTTTTATGATAAAATATGCTCAATTATGGAAGAGTTTACCTAGGGAACCACGTGAATCAAACATGAAGATATCATTAGATTATGAAGAAAATGGACTGTGATGAAAACTTACCTAATTACCTGGAAATCTAAACGTTAAACGAACAAAGGATTTAACTCGAAACCTTGAAGACCTACATTATCAAAATAACCTTCAATGATGACAACAGGACATAAATGAGGAACACACGTTACCAATTCTCAACATTCCAGTGTTTTCTGGAAGGAATGAGGCCGTGCTCTTACGAAACTTACTGTCCAATAAGTAAGAATTACCGGTCCCATTCACTCATTTGACTCTTTTACCATTTGAACATCTATTCTATCCTAGAAAGTACTCAAATTTCTGGACGATCACGATGGTAACGAAGACCTGAACAGACAGTTAAGTCTAAGAGATCAACTCACCTTTTGACTCTAAAGAGAACATGTTCACAACAATGTCATGCAACAGACTTCTCTAGTACTCCGTTGAATAGTGAATATACCTCCTTGATAATGCTACATATCTTAACGTGAACAGTATGGAAAATCCACTGCCATCGGTCTGCAATTATTTAACTGTTTATTCCTTTGCACCTCAATGTTTAATTCTCATGGCGCAAATCTATATTGCTTTGAAGGGTAACACTTGAATGAAGGGAAATGCTAGAACATAGATATTCACTTGGATTATATGATTATATGGAAACATAGATTTCCGAAGTCGTCAGTGCGGGTTCTTTTGGTCTCCAAAGCTATAATTATGAGAATTTATGGTAAAATACACGTTTATCTAGTGTAACGTGTCATTACGAAGATGAGTCAAATATGTCGACTGCTTGTAACGGAAATTTGGAATTTTGCACGCCTTTGGTACCACCAGTGGTGAAAAAGAAAGTATGACTGAAAATGATCTAAACTTTAACACTCTGTATAGGCTGAAAAGTGACATTTCCTTGTTCTTTTCATAACTAACAGAATCTTCTGATGTTTTTAATAGAATTTAATTACCTCTCTTCTGTACTATTCAGGACCCGTAAAATCTTGTAGATTTTTCAACAGACGTGAAAGAAGTATCTGGTATTTATTTCATTATTGAATTTTGATCAAATGATTTATGTTGGACACCGACAGTTTATGGTACACAACTTTTAAATTTAGTCTGAATGGTAGATTTAGAGCAAACGAAATGAAGACTTTGACTCAATGTTTGTCGTTCGTGATTTGCGCAAATAGTATAGCCTATTCGTTGACTGATTGGGCAAGGTGGTACGTGTCGACATCCATTTATTCCAAGCAGTTGAACGATTCATTCATTTACAGTCGAAGTAATGTCAATGTTGACTGGCATCATATCAAATTCTGAGTATACTCAGTCTAGAATACACAATATATGGAATCAAGGATTTTAATGCAATCATTTGGATATGACTTTCACTACATTTTTGTTATTGACAGTCTAACATTCACACTGAAGAGCTATGACGTCGTCATAGTGCTATATGGTGGCACTGAGACACACGATACTGTGGAATGGATTCATCTTTGTGCGGGCTGGATTATAAACCAGTAAAATAAGTTTTATTCATTAGTTCGAAAGCTGATGAGCCAACCAACAAGTGTGGTGGACTAGAGAAAAAGGTGTAATTAAGTTAAACGTTACTACTGTTTCAAATCTGTCTATATGAGGGAAGTAGCTTTTCGGGCTGTTTTCACTTTAGTCGATTACTATCCCGGTGGTAACCAACCTTTGATTGAAATAAAATAAAATAAAAAACAAAATCACAGCAAACCTCAAACTACATCACTGCTTAGTGCTCATCAATGATATGCTTCGAGATGGGTATCCCAAAGTTCTAAAGAGAAGCCGTGATATATGGGGTCAACCGATTGGAAAGGAAAAGCATGCTAACTGAAGATCTTGGTGGATAGTTGCTCCAAATCACGAGTGAAAAGAAGTGAGAAACTGTGGACCTTTGAGGTGCGATCCAGGGTTGAATGGTTAACACATTCCACGCGAGACCTGAAGGTTATGAGTTCAATCCCCCCGCGGGGCTGTGAGTAGTTGTTATACTAGGAGGAAGTAGCTGTTTGTTGGTTTCAGGGTTTCAATGGTTCTGCAACTGATGTCAACTTATGATCAATACTACCTTCAAGGTATCTGCGATTTGTAGGTAAATCTAAGATGAAATTATTTTTTTTCCCTTGGATTCCTAGTGCAACATAGGGCTCCAGTAGCACGCCTCCGTAGCACTCTCTTCTCTGCAGTCCTTTGAACCTCGCTCCACGACCGCCCACAAGCTCTCGTTTCTTCCTTACACCATCTCCTCCATATCACCCTCAGCTTGGACGCCCAAGTCATCGTTTCCCATTTAATTTCCACTCGAGTGCCTGGCAAATGATGTCTCCGAGTGGTCTTCTCAGTGTATGCCCAATCTATCTCCACTTCCTTCCAGTGCATATTTGTTGGGTCATAGGTTCTTGGTTGGTTCGTTGCTAGCCAGAGGTAATTGTTGCTTATTCTTTCTGGCCGTCTGATCTTCAGAATCGAGCTAGCGTAGGCAGCTGTTGATGAATGTGTGTAGTTTGTTGGAAAAGCCTTTCGAGATGAAATAGAAAGTAGTAATTCACAAAACCTTTAGGTCAAGATATGTCTAAACTATGTCTAGACTAGCCAGATAATTCTTGGATGTTATATTTCTTGTTTATACTAACAAGGACAAAGTGTATTTACCCAAACAGAAACTAGTTATTTCAATGGTTTGATTAATTAGTGAAATCTAGTCCAATAAAACAGATAAATTGAATTCGGGGTTTGTGGGAGCTTAATGATTCTTCAAGTTATTACTCATCATAGACTAACATCAGTTGAAGAGCAATTGGAAACCTGAGAGCGCTGGACAGCTTTTTCATCCTAGTATGGGACTCATCAGCATTGCGCACCCATGACCCCGCTAGGGATGATGTCAGTCCATGATGAATACCAAGTTGAAAAATCACAAAGTCCCCACAAACCCCAAATTCAGTTGATCTGGTGCTCATTGGTGACTAGCTTCTAGAGGTGATTCCTGAAGTTCCGATAAGAAGTCGTGACCGGTAGGGTGAACCCAGAAGTCATGAGGACAAATACTTAAAATGATGACTTTGGGTGATGGTCTCGCTATGTTGGAGATATGGACCACTGGATTCAACCAACCCAGTCACTCAATGGTAACGTGGTGGTCACGGAACCTGAAGGTTCTGGGTGGGTGGGGCCATGGGTGCACACTGCTGAGTAGTCCCATACTAGAACGAAACAGCTGTCCAGTGCTCCCAGGTTTCCGGTTTTCCTTCAACTGATCTCAGTCCATGATAAAAATACCAACTTGAAAAAAACAACTAAGACTGATTACTTTCCCAAATGATTTTTTCTTCAACGTACAATAAAGCTTTTTATTCCACGGAGTAAAACTAGGCGGAGTTGTACACAGTACACAATATCCAAATAACTTGTATTGAAAAATGAATAAGGGTGAATAGGATTTGATACTTTATCTTCATTTCTTTCATTCTATGATATGAATACCGTAAATGACTCTCACATGACTTGTACTTGAATTTCCCTGCTTTCCATACAAAAGAAGTTAGAGTAACTTTATCAAAATGTGAATTGTCACTCAGGGGAAAAGTCGAATGGAAACACAAAATATGTCTTCCTCTGTAAACGATTCATTTATCCAGTGAATTTTTTATTTTCTTATCGCATGTAGTTGTAATGCTTTTTAAACACCCCCTACTGAACCACTTTCTAGTTTCGATTTTCAAACTATCTTGCCTTTTTTTGTAATGGCGGAGAAAATACTTGTAGCTTATATGGATGGTCTTTGTTGTATTATGTTGTCTGAGTTGTTTAGTTGTGGAGCTTTCATTGTCTTTCTAAATGACATCTTCAGCACTAACTTCAGTATGAAGTCTGTCTGTTCGTTGTAAATTACTTATCCTCAACTATCCTGTTTTATCATAATGATAATAATGATCACTTTATTCCAAACAAAATGTATGATACAGCATAGAGTTTTCAGCATAGAGCATTTCAACAAATTCGGTTTCCTTACAATATTTGAAAAAGAATTGATTATCATATCTGCATAGTGTCAATAATAACCTCATAGAGGTGGGAAACGCGCAGTTAGTGTTACATTAGCACCTGTTCTTGATTTAGAAATTAACACAAAATCTAGTGTAATTTTGTTGGTGGCAGTTCAGTCAGCCAGAATAGAAATTCACAATCCCATACAGGTATCCTAGGAGTAGTAATGTGGTGTAGTTTTGTGCATTCACAAATCCATTTCCAACCTGTCGAACGTTTTCTCTTTATTTTGTTCTTTTCTTGAGAAACGATAGTTCGAAAACATTTTAAAAACGTGCGATGGTACACGATACGTTCAAAAGACACTTAAAAGACTAAAATAAACGGAAAAGAAGGAATTTGATGGAATATAATCGGTGGTCAATTATTTTGGTGGCCCAAGATTAAAGAAGGCGGCCTTATTATTAATCGAAGATACATTATTTATCCTTGCTGAGTCGCCAGCTCACATTTTTCTCTTCTTCTCACTTTCAAATCCTCGTGGTGGCTAGGTGGATTGCAAATGCTGAAGATGTGCATACTCTTCTAAGCACCCCCCCCCCTACTAAAACTTACTCAACAGCTGATCACTGGGCATGTATTTTAAAGATCCCCATAGATTATTCAGAACAAGAACAACATAACTGAACATATATTTTCAATAACTTCCTCTTCTTTAAGCTCTACAGTTATAAGTTAGTGAAATTATATGAATATTGAAATACTTAGTGTAAGTGAAGATCAAATAGACGGGATGTATATAAGTCAAATGCAAGATCAAGTGTACACGAAAAGATATCAATTAATGATAATTCTTGATCAATTTCTAACATACAGGAGCTACAAACCTGTCCACACACTTCCTTGATACTTTGTGACATTAATGTTGAAACTCCGGATATTTTTCACGCTTTATGCTGAGTACAGTGTAGTGCACTAGATCTTCACACTGATTTCAGTTCAGATTAATGAAGGAAGTCCTCTGTGGCTGTCTTTCCGATCCTGGCTGGCTTCGACATCCTCATCTGTGCCACCGCCGCCACCACCTGTAGTTGAAACGATGCCGCCTGGGTAGGTAGGTAGGTGAAAGAGACAAAATCATTTAGATGCCTCCCATTCGTGGTGACTGGTGCCTATTGTTGTTGTTGTTGGTTCGGCATCTTCATCACCTCTGTCTTCTCTATGTTCACCTGAACGAAGTCTCGTCTTCTTTCGCTGCCCTGACCTGCCTCGCCTCTTATGCCAACTTGTTTGTTTTCACCTGTACATCTTCCAGTTTGTGCGACATAACACATTACACTCAAATCATCATCGGTGAAATCCAAATCTTCTTCTGGGGTCTTTTCATCGGTCCAACCAGCATATGCCCATCTTCTCGCTCCTCACAGTTGTCTGTTGCATGATCCAGTCCAGTTAAGTCTAGTCGACTACAATCTGGAAGATCGTGAGTGATAGTGGCCGGTAACTTTGTCTTACCTGTCAACCCGTCTTCACTTCAAAGGCACCAGTGAGCTTTCCATTGTCAATCACTCGGTGTGTATCGTCATCATATATCTAGTGTTGAATGAGGTTAGCTATACAAATTATTTTTAAGCAATTACATTGGGTACACTATCATGTATCTAAACAGCTGTCGAAGCGGGATATAACTGTCACTTGCTAACGACTTTAAAATAGACTGAATCACCGCATAATTCTGTAGTCCTAATTCTTTTATATTTTTATTGATCACTAGAGACCAATAATTGTGTACTCTCTCGTCTTATGTGCCGAACGAATTTTGTGAATAATTTTGCGCTATGGACTCGAAGCTAGGAGTCTCACAATCGCTGTGCACTCTATTGGATTTTGGTTGGTTGGAAGCAATTAACCGGAAGCGATACTTGACTTTGATTTCGCGCTTTTTGGCCTTCGTCATCAGAACATATCTGCAACCTCGCGGAAATTGATGTCTCCTCTGAGATTACAACCGGCCATCAATACTGAGCATTGTAGCTTGATGGTCACATTGCAGAATGATCGAAATTATTCGGTCATCATTCATACTAGACAACGTGGTACTGGTTGCTCTTCAGTGACCAATCAATGCATCTTATCCAGCCCGGCCTGAATAGCTTAGTGATAACGCTGCTGCCTACAATATTGAGCAACGTGGTGGAATAGTACAGGTGACAAATAAAGGATACCAATTATCGGAGAATACTGTATATAAATTTCAATGAAAAATTAGATTATTAGGTGAATGAAATCAGTTCACTTTCGATTGGCTGGATGCATATACATACACTGAATATATAAATTTAAAGGCTGTTTTATAATTTTACCATGTGAGTTCATGTGACCGATTCTTATGATCTCAGTCCGATTATTTTAGAATGTCATTATGTATTCTGATTTTAAAAGTGTATGTTTAACATGTATATTATTTGCATATTTAATAAATCATCAAAATATTTTCCTGAAAATTGTTTGTCACAGAGTTATGGAGAATGTGAGTATCCAGTTGCTTATGAAAAAGTGATTTGTATGATATACCTAGAGATCTATAGAAGCGTTTCCGAAGTACTCTCTCCCTCAACTATAATAAGGATGTCTGAATTTCAACAGAATATCAGAAATAAATAAATGACTATCCCAATCTTAGAGGATGGTTACAACATGCTCACTCCACACAGGATTGAACTGAAGGACTACACATTTCAGTACAATCATATGCTTATTTTAGGTGGTTAAATAACCAGGGAAAGTTTCTTACACTTGAATTTTAAGTAATAAATGATCAGTTTCAACTCCATGTTTCAATCTGGTAACATCAACTCATCAAGAAGAAGTCTGAATCACTGATGTTTTCACAAATAAGTAGTTAATCAGCACAACAGTTGATTTCCTTGTAATGTCTGTGTCAGATGTGTTATTTGACTTTGTACATTGTGGGAGCCTGTAACTTTATCAGCTCCTCATTAGAAGGTGTGCATGAATTGCTGACGATTAAAAATATCGGTGGGAACCTCAGGAGAGTTGATTTTATCCACGAAGGCTTAAACAGTGGGGAACATAACCATTCAGTGGTGTATGTTTGCCACATTGAAATTCTGAGGAGTAACGAAAAATCTTCGGTTAGCATATTTCTAATAAACAACTCATGTGACAGTAGGATGAGAAGACAATTCTTAAACTGGGCCTACCAAAGTATTTCGCTTTTGTAAACGTTGAAGTTACATCAAGAACTACAAACACTTCACAAATATTGGAAGCTCTACATAGGTAAACTAACAACAGCACATGGATTGGCTATGCAACTGCAAGTCACGAATTCTTTTAGATCAAGCGGTGCGAAAACTATTTATCTTTTAATAAATAAGTTTACAATGATAAATGACAATCGCAATATGTTTTAAAATAACAAGAGTGATAACAATACAATAATACAAATAATAATAATGATAATGATAAAAGTGATAACGTTGACTAAACCATATCCACTATGCATGATGATAATGATGACAAGGACCAAGAAAGAAGCATGAAAATGTAGACACCGATAATAATCAAAGTGAGTCAAAAGCATTTGAAAATAAAAGTTGCGTAATAGCGAGGAGTGAGGTAAGTGGATGAACAAAGCCTAGACAAATACAATAATTATAAGAAAGGGTGGAGAATAAGAAAAGGGGTAGGAAAAAAACTGAATGATAAAGTTATTAATAAAGTCAGGGGGAACAAACTTGGAATTATTACCATACAAAATAAAACTTTATTTATAAAACTGCAATTTAATGGGGATGTGGTGGGAGAAGTTTTATATCAGAGACTCTCTACAGCCATCAAAAAGGACCTTCTACGTCGTACAACTCTGTCTATCATTTTCCAGTCCACTAATTGTTGCTGCTGAGACAAGAGATAAGGTATCTAGTTTTATTGAACAACTGTCCAGTGCTCCCAGGTTTACTTTGTTCCTCCAACTGATGTCAGTCTACGGTGAATAACAACTTGAAGTATCTAGTTTTACCACTTCTATGTGTATTTACAAGTTAGCTGATTCTGTGGAGAAAGTTATATAGGGCGTACTACTAGGAAACTTAACAAATCTGTTGTTGGGTGTCTACCTTCATGGTTGGCGAAAGGGACAGATAAAATCCATCAGAAGCTGGGTTTTATCTCACCCCGGTGACAGTGGTCCCTTGGAAGATATAGACAATGCTTTCAAAAGGCTTTCAAACACCTCTTTTACACATGTCAGAACTTGCGGGAATTCGAGTTAATATTCCTAGGATTTGTATCCAGAAGAAATTTGCACATCTCTTATCTCTCTCTTGACCACGGAATACATAGTCAATAAATTTATCACTGAGTTAATTTCCTACACAGTTTATTATTCTTCACCAATTCGATAATATACTTACTGTATTTCTCTATGCTTTGCTCATAGACTTAACTCACCCTTCAATATTACTATTATTATTTGTCCCCTGGATTCATACTGGAACATACCGCTCAAGTTGCACAGCTACATTGCACTCTCTTCTCTACAGTCTTCACAACCTGGATCCACGACTGCACACAACCTCTCATTTCTTCCTCACACCATCTCCTCCATGTCACCATCATCTGACACGCCAAACTCGTCACTCCCCATCTGCGTTCCACTCGATGACCTGACCTGACAAGTCATGTCCACAGTCAGCCATCTCAGTGCATGCCCAATACATATCCACTTCCTCCCAGTGCATATTTGTTCAGCGACAGCTTCTTGCTTCGTTGGGTGTTGGTTGGTTGGTTGGTTGACAGCCAGCCAGCCACAGTGAGTTCCTCCTTGCTTATTCTCATTCTGTCTGGCCATCTCAGCTTCAGTAACGAGCCAGCGTAGGCAGTTGTTGACGAATATCTGTAGTTTGTTGCAAATGCCTTTCGTAACGCACCGAGTCTCTCAACCATCATATGGAAGCACTGACTTGACTGATGTTGGTGTTCAGAATCCAGATCTTGTTCACGCTTCATGCTGAGTGCAGTGCAGGAGATCTGCACACTGGTTTCAGCTTCATGAATGTCTGTCTTGCTGTCTTTCCGATCCTGGCTGGCTTTGACGATCTCGTCTGTGCCTGTGCCGCCTGTAGTTGAAACAGTGCTGTCTAGGTGGGAGAGTGAGAGAGGCTACTTCCTTTAAGTTTCTCCAGTTGATGATGATTGTAGCCTGTTGTTGTTGTTGGTGGTGGTGGTGTTTGTGTAGGTGGTGTTTGTTGCGTATCTTCATCACCTCTCTCTGTCTTCTCTACATTCACTTGAAGTCCCGTCTTCCTTCACTGCCCTACCTCTTCTGTCAACTTCTTAGTTTTCGCCTGGAGATCATCGAGTTTGTGTGACATTAGACACAAGTCATCACTGACGAAATCCAAATGTTTTTCCGAGGTCTTTTCATCGGTCCAGCCAGTCTATCCCCCTTCATCTACTTCCTCACTGTTTCTTGCATGGTCCAGTCGACGACAATCAGTAATATCATGGGTGATAGTAGGTGGCAGCCATGTTTTACTCCTTCCTGTCTTCATTTAAAAGCTGTCGTTGAGTTTCCCATTGTGAATTACTTGGTATGCGGCGTCTTCATATAGTTGTTGAATGAGATTGATAAAGGTTTGTGGCACTAAAACTGTAGTGTTGAAGCAGTTGCCAAATTACTTCTTGGTGGACGCTGTCGAAGCAAGACCATTTCAAAGTCGATACAGTTCAGGTAAGGGGTTGACTGAAACCCTGTGTTCTGTTCTATGATGGTGTGTAGTGTAGCGTTGCAATTTGGTCCACACATGACTTGATCTTCCTGAAGCCAGTCAACCAGCCTGCTCCGGTCGTCATTTTGAAGTCAGCGCATCCTTTAGTCTCTCCAGGTTGATGCGGCCTAATATTTTGCTTGTGGTGGACAGGTGTATGATTCCGCGCCATTTCTTGCAAAGACTTAAATCTCCCTTCTCTCGGAGTTTGACTAGGTAGCCCTTCTTCCAGTCTCAAGCTTCCGCTCCTTCCTTCCTTCCTTGCAGATCTTCTGCAATAATGGTGTGAGCATGTACGCTGTTGTCCCTGCGTCTGTTCTCAGTGCTTCTGACGGAATTCCATCTGGTCCTGCTGCTTTCCCACATTTCAGTAACTTTGTGGAGTTCAGGACTTCACTTCTGCTTTCGTTGGACGGCTTGTTTTCACTGATAGTTCTGTGGATGGGCTGTAGGTGGCATTTCCGAACGAGTTACGTGTGGTGGTGATGGTGGTCGTTTGAGGAGTTTTCTGAAGTGGTCAGCCCATCCTTCCCTTTGTTTCTCCTCTTCGCCGGCAACTAGCTTCCCCTCACTACCTTTCACTGGTTTCATCTGAGGAGTTGATCTCTCCCCTCCCAGATAGTGGGTAGCCTAGTTATTTGATATGATGCTGTCAGGTCTCCATCTCTCCTATCTGCAGCCTGTTCTGCTTCACTTGCCAGTGTGTCGTGCAAGTGTCTTCTGTCTTTCCGCGCACTCTTCTTCACTTCTTTGTCCAGTCTAGTCTTTTATACATTGTACTCAATTCCTCTTCTCGTTGTGCATCCTTGCACTGGTTCATTTTCTGCTTCACCATCACCATCTTCCCCTCCCTTCTCGATCAGCTTCCATGTGTCCATCGAGATCCATTCATGATATTCCTTCTTATTCCTTCCCAATACGGTTATGCAGGTTTCTTTCCACATTGATTTCAAGGAGTTCCAGTGCTCATCCACACAGGTTTCTTCAAGGATGTTGCTCGATATCTCCCATTTTGTCTTGATGACTGGTTGACGTGAAGATGCCTTTTGTAGTGTCGTCCTTCAGTTCAATTTCTGTTCTGGGTGTTCAACTTCACCTGTGGTCGGTCACCAACTTCTTTGAGGGCTTTCGGCTTGGTTTTGAAGGCAGGTTTGTTGCACTAGATAGTGAGTGGTGTGAACCAACATTTACTCCCCTTCTTGACCTTGTGTCAAGTAGGCTGTGTCTCCACTTTCTTCATATCGAGATGAAGTCGATTTGATTTTTAGTGTAGTGTGACCATCTGGTGAATGGTGAAATCAAATCCATGTCGCTTTATGAATATCCTTGTGCTTGAACACAATGCCTCACCTCCAATCACCAAATCGTTGAATGCGCAGAATTCTGCAAACAGTTCTCCATTCTCATTCATCATTTCACTGAGCGTTTCTCGACCCATCATGAGTTCGCTTCCTGTGTTATCCACTCCCTATTTCGCATTCATGTCACTCATTAGAATGGGATGGGATGTCTGCAACTGCGGTGGGGTCTTGTCCAGTGTTGATTGCAGTTGTCTGTAGAAATCCTCCTTCTTCTCTTGACCTGCATTATTTGTAGGTGTGTAGCGTAGCACTGTGTGATTGCGACTTTCCTTCCTTTTGAGTTAAACCTTGCTGTTATGATCCTGGAGGAGATTGGTTCCCATAATATGAGAGCCTCTGATGCTGTTATGGACATCATGATAGCCACTCGAAAACTCAGTGTGCTCGTGATTGTTGTCTGGGTGACAATATTGCAGTAGATTACTGATTCTCCAGTTGACAGTTTGGAGAGTCCACTCCCATAACATATGCTCTCGCGAATTCCTAACACTTCAGTGTGATACCTTCTCATCTCTTTTGCAATCTGTGCAGCCTTTCTCGGTTCAAAATGGTGCAGACATTCCATGTCCCCATGTTTACTTTCGCTTTCATCGAGGGAGAGAAGACACATTGGCCTATTGGCTTCCTGAAGGCTTTCACCAACCGGCGTCCTTTCGCACCTCCGATTCCAGTGAGGAATAATTTTGTTTTTATGTTTTATATTTTGTTTGTGCTTCGAAGTTTGTTTAGCGATTGGATTGGTTGTCCAGTGTAGGGTTTCTGGCAGTATGCTTTACCTTCCGTCTTTACCTGGGCTCAGGAGTGGCTAGTAACTATTGAACTAGTTAACCAGGCGAGGTTACCCTTCAAATTTTACGTAACTTTTATTTTCACAAGCTTTTTATTCACTTTGATTATTATCGGATTATCTACATTTTCATGCTTGTCATCATTATCATAATCTATAGTGGATGTGGTTTAGTCAATGTCAACACTTTTATCATTATTGTTATTATTTATTATTATCACCATCGTTATGTTTAAAACATTCATCATATCAGCCGACAAATCTACATGATTGGTTTAATTTTAAACCAGAATATGACAGAATTATAACGATTTCACTACACTAGATTGTTAAGTTTTCTTTCAACTTATCACTGATCAGCCGATCAGCTGATCACGTCGATTCATTTCCACTGAAAATGATATGAAACACAAATTTCACAACTTTTGAAAAAAAGTAAAATTTTAGTTGTCATGGTATATTTCAAGCTGCATAAAGTGTAATATTCATGATGGTTATAGCCACAATGCTATTTGTAGATTACATGGAAATATTATGAACTTTCGTTCATTCCTAACGATATTAACAAGTGACTGCATTTTTCTAGCGCATTAATCGTCAATTATTCCGAGATATTTTTTCATATTTCAATGAATTAGTGGTTGTAAATTTAACTAATCAGTATGCTGCCATCATCACTGATTTATTAGTAAGCAGGTCACTGTTTATTAATTCGATTTAGTGAATCGAGTAATTCGTGTATGCTTATCAGAGTTATGTGATTATTCATGGTTTTCCCTTGGATAATATGAATAACGTAGCTGTGAACAAACTGGAAATACTCAATCAAGTACTCTTAAGAAGTAAACGAACACGAGAGTCCAAGTTTCCTAAGTTTCTGAACATTTAATGGTTGAAGAGACGTCACTACCTGTCTATAACTAATTCAAAATGCAAAGGACAAGGGGAGTTACTTAGATTTAACGGTTTATAATGTTATTAAGTAAATAAAAAAGTGGATATAAAACTTGATCTATAACAGGCACACAATTTAAATTTCCCCTTCCCAATTGTTAAAGATTTAGTAATGCATAAAAGGTACTTTTGAGCTCTACATAATACACGGAATTAATCTCCTGAAATTGACTGATAACAGTTCATCTTTACTGAGCCATATCGAAGAGTGTTCTTATCGGCGTTGAAAACAATCCGCCTCTGCCCACAGCTTATATACCTGTAGTATACATTGAAACAGCTGAAACTGGTAGTGTGTCATTCACGTAGGTATTCACCATTCGACGTCAAGTATAAGTGGTTGTTAAAGTTGCGGAAACGAATGTTCCCTTCACAGCTTTCACTAATCGACATTTCATAATTTCTGTGTTGTCTCCATTTCACATTCAAAAGTAGTTTCTTTTTACCGATCCTGGAGTGTGTTTCAGGTTCGTTTTTTTATCAGCGCTCGATACTGAAGATCAGATGGCCAGAAAGAATAACCAACAAGGATCTGTGGCCTGACAACGAACCAACCAAGAACCTATCACCCAACAAATATGCAGAAGAAAGTGGAGATGGATTGGACTAGGCATTCACTGAGGAGACCGATTGGGGACATCGCGTGGCAGGCACTCGAGTGGAATCCAAAAGGGAAACGACGACTTGGGCGTCCAAGCATGGGTGACACAGAAGAGATCATGTGAAGAAGAAATGAAAGCTTGTGGGCAGTTGTGGTGATAGATTCAAAAGACTGCAGAGAAGAGAGTGCAATGGAGGCGTGCTACTGAGGTGGCATGTTCCACTAGAAACCCAAGGAAAAATAATATTTAAAAAAATCAATAAATTTTTATCAATAAGTCTTTCTATGTATCTAACTTAATATATATAGACCTCTAAAATCTTGGTTTTTTTCCAAAGTGTCAACTGTGCAAACTCTCTGGATTCCATTTGAAAGAGAACCATCAAAAAATCCCTATGGTCTGGAGAAACCGTAAAGTAACCTAGGACATCGCGGCTAATGCCTTTTACATTTAGTTCTTTTGACAAATTTGACCAATGCAAGAAGAAAGACATTTGAAGAATGAGATGGTCACATTTTATTTCATCGCAATCCATCAGCTGCAAACAGCTTTAAACATGCAGAAATAAATAAAGATTTGAAATCCAGGATTAATAATAAGATATTAAGTGAGTTGAGAAAACACAGGATGAATAGTTACAAACTAACTATTATTCTTTGTCCCTTGGGTTCCTAGTGGAACATAGGGCTTCAGAAGCACGCCTCCGTTGCACTCTCTTCTCTGCAGACTTTTGAACCTCCCTCCACAACTACCCACAAGCTTTCATTTCTTCCTCAAACCATCTCCTCCATGTCGCCCTCGGACGCCAAAGTCGTCCTTTCCCACCTGGATTCCACTCGAGAACCTGGTACATGATATCCTCAGTCGGCGTTCGCATTGAATGCTAAATCCTTCTCCACTTTATTCTTCGTAATGTTCCTGCTGAGTAGAGTAGATCTCCACACTGATTTCACGTTAGTGAAAGCAATTTATATCTGATGAGACAGAAAATTCTGGAGCTGTGGGTTGGCTGGTAGGGGACCGGGTTAACAAACGAAAATCAGGTTGAAACAAGGTACAGTTTAAGAGCTAATACACTACGTAATTACATGAAAACTGGAAAAAAGGTTGGGCTGAGTGATTAACGATCAGTAAGTAAATAATGTAGAGGTGATGCAATCAAAAAATTGTATGCAGTTACCAGAGTAAAGAAATGTTAATTACAGTCTCTTTCTGAGTAAATAGGTCAGATTGAAAATGTTTGATAGTGAGAGCTTCCGCAAACCGTAATAAACATGGTGTTCTTTGTTTGTTGATCATTATCCTGATGAACTGAGAAACATCTGTTTGATATCCTGTTTCCATCAGATGCCTGGTCATTGCGCTGGTAATCATCTATCTATCATCCAGACACCGATTTCTCGGGATCTGCTCATGAAGTAGAGTAGATACCCTTCTTTCGGTTCATCCTATGCAGTTACTTCCACAACCACCGTTGAATTAATATACGCAGTTTGAGGTGATATGAGATTGGTATATGTATAATTTCGATTGTGTTATTGAGCATAACGTATTGTGAACTGAGATCAGTCTGGAGGCAGAGAAACTCCGTTAAACTTTCATTCTTCTGCCTATTCTTTCGGATGTCTCATCACCCTTGAATGCTAGACGAATGAAAACAGGGATTTTCTCAACAGTTGGATGTTTTGATCTGTCAATTGACATTGATTTTCATTAAGATTTGTAAGTATTCATCTTGTATTTGCTTGACTCACTCACTACTTTATCGTGAATTTTGGATTTCAACCTCCATTTATTTCTACATACAGAAAGTAAGTTATGTTATTACTACTGCAACTAATATTTAGTTTCAGTTGTGGGCTGTTTGCAGCTGATGAAAGGCGACAAAATGAAATGAGCTCATTTTATTCTGCAAATGTCTTTCCTCTTCCACTGTTGAATCAGATCACGTTTGAAAAACTAAGAAGTTGACAAAATAGGTAGGGCAGTGAAGGAAGACGGGACTTCAAGTGAATATAGAGAAGACAACAACAACAAGCTACAATCACCATCAACTGGAGAAACTTAAAGGAAGTAGCCTCTCTCACTCTCCCACACAGGCAACACTGTTTCAACTACAGGCGGCACAGGCACAGACGAGATCGTCAAAGCCAGCCAGGATCGGAAAGACAGCAAGACAGACATTCATGAAGCTGAAACCAGTGTGCAGATCTCCTGCACTACACTCAGCATGAAGCGTGAACAAGATCTGGATTCTGAACACCAACATCAGTCAAGTCAGTGCTTCCATATGATGGTTGAGAGACTCGGTGCGTTACGAAGGGCATTTGCAACAAACTACAGATATTCGTCAACAACTGCCTACGCTGGCTGGCTGTCAACCAACCAACCAACGAAGTAAGAAGCTGTCGCTGAACAAACAGGTGACGAGTTTGGCGTGTGAGGTGATGGTGACATGGAGGAGATGGTGTGAGGAGGAAATGAGAGGTTGTGTGCAGTCATGGATCCAGGTTGTGAAGACTGTAGAGAAGAGAGTGCAATGTAGCTGTGCAACTGGAGGGGTATGTTCCAGTAGGAACCCAAGGAACAAATCATTATAATACAAGAGCGTAAAACGGTAAGATTCTTATTTCTGCCTAATGAGACATCACTTGAGAAATCAACAGAATTTCTTTACAACTCGGCTTACTGTAAATAGATCTCCTAACTGAAATATCATATTTTTGCAACTGGATATCAGAGAAGTAGCATTTTGGGTCTGACTTTGTTTCTGGATTGAAACTCATATAGGGTTGAATACTAATTAAAACTCAATGCTGGCTTTCGAGATTCGTATTCTCATCACAAATAACAAGGTTTCCTCTATGTATCTTCTGTAGATATGATGCTAGTTGGTTGCTGTTTTAAAGACTGTATTTTCCACGCTAGCCATAAATCAATCAACTACGAAGGTTCCTAGAGGCAATCTCATTGCCACGTCATCTATATATCTGTGGATCTCTCTCCTAAATCTCTTAAAAGCATGTTACAAGCATGTATAAGAAGAAGTTTCTTTAAGTAGTGATTCGGGATTCCATTGTTTATGTGCTGGGACTGAGTGAAGTCAAACAGATAAGTAATGGGTTTGGCAATGGTGGATTTGCAAGACGGGGATGACATCCAAAGAAATCATCTTCTTTTCTGACAAACTGACATTCTCGATTAGTGAAATGTGTCACGCGGAATATATTTCAAAATGTCATTCTTCACTGGATCGAATATTTTGCGATAAAAATGGTGTGGAGAATTAGTTATGTTTGCTATCAAACAGAGGGAAACATTTTCATCAACTTTGAATCGATCATGTAATCGAGGAGTCGAGGAACCTGATGAGCGAAGTTGTTTGTAAGAGTTACTGCCAATGAGTGGATCGTCTTTGATTTTCTTCACTGTCTTTGACAATTAAAGTTCTGTTTCTTATTCAACACTTGACACCGGCCTTGTACTTTAAGTTGGAGAATTAAGTCGTGAATTTGATGAATCCGATTACCGATGACAATCGATGATGGTTGTGTTCTATCGTGAATTGACAGAAGTGAGAAAATATGTACCATTAGGTTGTGACCCAGTGACTCAATAACAAAATGCTTTATAGGCAACCTAACAGTTCTGAGTTCGACCTCTCATAGGGTTGTAAGCAAACTTGATAGACGGATTCCATAACAGGATGAAATCAAGTATACAGTTCTCATAGATTTTCAGTGGTTCCTTGACTGATACCAACGCATGGTGTTAGAATACCTTAGAACAGTTTATATGACAAAACTTTATTCATATGTTTAGATTTTAGACTGAATGGGAAATAAAATCACCAGTCATAAAACAAACTGCAAATACATAAAGGGGAGATAAAAAAAACTATCACTGATGCATACAAAGATGGAGAGGAAAGTATCATCAAGGCAGATAATGAAGATCCACTCCTTAACAGACATACTGATATGGTATTTCGTTTGTTTTGAGTAAAGTATATCAGATAACTGATTCGCTTAAATTGTTAGCCTTATGTATGGCTGTTGAAGAGTGATAATGAGTAAAGGATAACGGTGTGAAAATATTGGTAAAAGATATCAGACATTTCAACTTAACTTTCTGAAAACAAGGTGACTGGGAGCATAGAGTTACACTAAAGAAAACAAAGTAAACAATTTTTTATCATTAATAAAGTGTAGTAATTCCAGTTAGTCAATTAAAAAAGTTGAATTGACCAGTAGCTGTTAGCAAATGAATCATTGCTGCAATTTATATGATGTTATCTTTCATAAAATTGCTATGGAAACTGTGACTACAGTCAACATTTATACATATATGCATATATATCAATGGGAATTTATGACTTCAAAGTCGTGTTCATCAAGGAGAACCATTGAAAACATAGAATCACTGAATTAAGGTTTCGTCCAAGTATGAGAATCTTCATCATTGTGCACCCACGACCCATCCAGGAATCGGTTACAGGATTTAATTGGTGCAAGTTCGTGGTGAAGATTTCAGGTGATTGTGGAATTGTTATAGGCTTGAAATGAACAACAATACCTGAAAATATATCTAGAATGGCGATTGCAAGACCCCAGTCAGCATGATATGAGAACCCTAAGAGTACATTGCTGCACTCAGCATGTGGAATAAGATACGGATTTTCAACACCAACTTCAGTCAAGTCAGTGCTTCTGTATGGTTGAGAGACTTGGCGCGTTACGAAAGGGATTTCCAATAAACTACAGACATTCATCAATAACTGCTTACGCTTGCTACTGAAGATCAGATGGCCAGAAATAATAGGCAACAAGGAGCTCTGGGAACGAACCAACCAAGAACCTATCACCCAACAAATATGCAGGAGGAAGTGGAGATGGATTGGCCATGCACTGAGAAGGCCGACTGGGGACATCACGCGTCAGGCCCTCGAGTGGAATCCCCATGGGAAGCGACGAGTTGGACGTCCGAAGGTGACATGGAGGAGGTCGTGCGAGGAGGAAATGAGAGGTTGTGGGCTGTCGTGGAACCAGGTTCAAAAGATCTCAGAGAACAGAGGTCACTGGAGACGTGCTACTGAAGCCCTATGTTCCACTAGGAACTCAAGGGACTAATAATAATAATATAATAATAAAGAGTACATTGACTAGTCACTGGAGGATAACCGATTTCAAATAGTCTCTTTCACCTACCTAACTACCTACCTGCCTGCCTACCCAGGCAGCATTGTTTTAACTACAGGCGGCGGAACAGGCACAAATGAGAATGTCAAAGCCAGCCAGGATCGATAAAACAGCAGGACAGGCCTTCCTTCATGAACCTGAAATCAAATCAGTGTGGAGATCTACTGCACTGCACTCAACATAAAGCGTGAACAATATCTGGATTTTCAACACTAATTCGGTCAAGTTCAAGTCAGTGTTTCAATGTTACGGTTGAGAGGCTTGGTGTGTTACCCAAAGCATTTCCAACAAACTACACATATACATCAACAGCTACCATCCACGCTCACTCGATACTGAAGATGGAAATCAGACGGCCATAAAGAATAAGCCAAGAGGACCTCTGGCTGACTGGCAATGAAATGACCAACCAAGAAATCATCGCCCAACAAATATGCAGAAGAAGAAAGTGGAGATGGGTTGGATTGGACATAGAGTGAGAAGACTGTTTGGGGACATCAGGCCAGGCCAGACCAGGCCGTCGAGTGGAACTCCAGTGGGAAACGACGAGTTGGGTGTCTGAGTGTGGGTGACATGGAGGATATAGTGTGAGGAAGAAATGAAAGTTTCCGGTCATTGGTGGGGCCAGGTTGAGGAGAGTGCAGAGAAGAGAGTGAAGTGGTGACGTGCTACTGAAGCGGTATGTTCCACCAGGAACCCAAAAAGCAAATAATAATAGTAATAATAATTACTAAATGCTGATTGAATTCCATCTATCCATTTGGAATGCGGTTACCAGGCTAGTTTACTCAACATCCCAATACACTTCGATAGATGTTAGTTAGATGGAGGTAATCGGCAGAAAGCCCTGGACTGAGGTTTTGTGATTCTTGGTAATCGTCGGCTAGGCATGTTTGCAACCTCAACGGGAATGATATCCCACTTGAGTCTCAAACTCGTGCCACCCAGTGCTGTAGTCACAGATATTACCAATTCAGTACTGGGTGACGTGAGTTCGAATCTCAGGTCGAACATCCGTTAGGTAAACGTTGCAGATACGTCCTGCTAATGAGTGCTAAAAAGCGCGAAACCTGTGCCCTCGGCTTCCTGCTGATTGCCCCTATTCAACTAACAACCCTAAAAGTTAAGGACAAAATACGGTGGTAATGTAAATCATTTTAAAATTGTTCATCCTATTTAAGGTATACCGGTTCATAAGGGTCAGTTAGCCTGATTCTGTGGGATGCGTTTGTTCGGCTACGTTACTGTTGAACTTGGTCGCAAACAAGCGAGACTGTCGTCTAGTGTTTAAATTGTTGTGATCTGGCTTGCGAAATCTACAAATTAGCGAGAGTGGTTTCTAATCACTCATGATGTACAGTAGTAAAGGACAAAACTAGCCAAATGATGAAGACCAGCTTATATACGAAGTCAGACAGACAGAAAAAACAACCAATCAAAATAAAAGCTACCAGTGTAAAGTATTAAACTGGAGGAGGGAAAATATTTGTCGGAAAGAACGAATAGGTGAGTAGTGGGATTTTATTGCAAAGATGAATTCTGTAGGCTAACCTGGAAATAACTGAAATAACTAATTAGGTTTCTCAATTAATAAAAATACTAATATTCCAGAGAAAATAGCAATACCTGGCTGGTTAAGTCAGCAGTTGCTAGCTTAGTCTAGGTTTCATATTTTCGGTTGGTATGATAGATTTCTCATAAAATGCAGAACCATTTTGGTTATTTCGGTAGTTCCATGGGTTAACTTTAGAGTTACTTCATTAAAGATACAGATTATTAGGGCTGTAACGCGAACATAAATAAAACAGTGACTTTAAAGGGCAAACTAGCGACTGATAAAATAACCGATCAGATTTTCATATTCCATATGAGATGGAAGGTTTTCATCAGTTCTAAGCAGCTGCTAGGGCAAACATAAGCCACTCCATTATCTTTACTGTAATATGCATAACACAATATGAGTGAGCCTCAGACAAATAGTGCCAGTAATTTACTTCGTTGTGGCTAGCAGAAGTTCCCAACACGCACTTTCCCTCCTATTTGGAAATCGTCAGCTGGATGTACCTGCACCACAATGAGACATGTCCTCCCCACCGGGACTCACACCTCGTACTCATCGCTTCAAACTTCGAAGCATTATCCACTAGGCCACTGAGCCATGATAGCCACCTCTTGTACAACGGGTATTAGTCATGACTTTTTCTTTATGTACTTGTAATTCTCCGCTGTTTTTATTTTACTGGGTCGAATTGTCCTACCTCTGTTGGCATATGGGCTCATATGGGGATGCCTCGATACTGCCTGAATATTTATTTCTTATTTTATTTATTAGTCCCTTGGATTCCTAATGGAACATAGGGCTTCAGTAGCACGTCTCCAGTGACCTCTGTTCTCTGAGATCTTTTGAACCTGGTTCCACGACAGCCCACAACCTCTCATTTCCTCCTCGCACGACCTCCTCCATGTCACCTTCGGACGTCCAACTCGTCGCTTCCCATGGGGATTCCACTCGAGGGCCTGACGCGTGATGTCCCCAGTCGGCCTTCTCAGTGCATGGCCAATCCATCTCCACTTCCTCCTGCATATTTGTTGGGTGATAGGTTCTTGGTTGGTTCGTTCCCAGAGCTCCTTGTTGCCTATTATTTCTGGCCATCTGATCTTCAGTAGCAAGCGTAAGCAGTTATTGATGAATGTCTGTAGTTTATTGGAAATCCCTTTCGTAACGCGCCAAGTCTCTCAACCATACAGAAGCACTGACTTGACTGAAGTTGGTGTTGAAAATCCGTATCTTATTCCACATGCTGAGTGCAGAAGATCTCCACACTAGTTTCAGGCTAATGAACGCCTGTCTTGCTTTTCCGATTCTCACTTTGACATCATCGTCTGTGTCGCCTGTAGTTGAAACAGTGCTTCCTAGATAGGTGAAGGAGGTTACTTCCTTTAAGTTTCTCCCGTTCATGGTGACTGGAGTTTGTTGTTGTTGGTGGTGGTGCGGTATCTTCATCACCTCTGTCTTCTCTATATTCTCTTGAAGTCCCGTCTTCGCTGCCTCTCCTATCAACTTGTTAGTTTTTGCCTGTAGATCTTCAAGTTTATGTGACATCAGGCATAAGTCATCGGCGAAATCCAAGTCTTCTAGGTTCTTTCCCGCCGTCCAGCGTATCCCCCTCTTCTCGCTGCCTACTGTTTGCTGCATGATCCAGTCCAACACAATCAGTAAGATCATAGGTGATAGTAGACAGCCGTGTTTCACTCCCGTCTTCACTTCACTGCAAAAGCATCACTGAGCTTCCCATTGTGAATTACTTGGCATATGGCTTCTTCATATAGTTGTTGAATGAGGCGGATAAAGGTTTGCGGTACTCCGTAGTAATGAAGCAGTTTCCAAATTACTTCTCGGTCGAAGCTGTCAAAGGCCTTCTCAAAGTCGATAAAGTTGAGGTAGAGAGCTGATTGCCATTCTATGCTCTGTTCTATGATAATGCGAAGCGTTGCAATTTGGTCGGCACATGATTTGTACTTCCTGAAGCCTGCCTGTTCCGATCGTAGTTTTGGATCCAGTGCATCCTTCAGCCTCTCCAGAATGATGCGACTTAATATTTTGCTTGCCTTGGGTGGACAGGAGAGTGATTCCTCGAAAGTTCTTGCAAACACTGAAGTCTCCCTTCTTTGGCAGTTTGACAAGGTAACCCTTCTTCCAGTCGCCAGGTACCTTCTCTTCCTTACACACCTTCTGCAGTAGTGGTGTGAGCATGTACGCTGTTGTCTCTGCGTCTGTTCTCAGTGCTTCTGGCGGTATTCCATCTGGTCCTGCTGCTTTCCCACATTTCAGTAGCTTTATAGCGTTCAGGACTTCCATTTTTGTTGGAGGAATTATGTTCACTTGTAGTTCAGCGGCTGCAGGTGGTATTTCTGGACGAAGTGTAGGTGGTGGTCGATTCAAGAGCTTTTTGAAGTGGTCAGCCCATCCTTCCCTTTGTTTCTCTTCTTTGATAATTAAATTTCCTTCTTCATCTTTTATTGGTTTCATCTGTGTTGATCTCTTTTCTGATAGCAACCTGGTTATTTGATACAATATTGTCAGGTCTCCGTCTCTCCTACCTGCAGCCTGTTCTGCTTCACTTGCCAGTGATTCGTAGAAGTGCCTTTTGTCTTTGCGTGCACTCTTCTTCACTTCTTTGTCCAGTCTAGTCTTTTATACATTGTAATCAGTTCCTCTTCTCGTTGTGCATCCTTGCACTGGTTCATCCTCTGCTTCACCATCCTCCTCTCCTCTATCAGCATCCAGGTATACGTTGAGATCCATTCCTTATCTTCTTTCTTCTTCCTTCCTAATACGGTTATGCAGGTTTCTTTCCACATTGATTTCAAAGACTTCCAGTGTTCTTCCACACAGGTTGCTTCAGGGATGTTCCTCGATATCTCCCATTTTGTCTTGATGACTGGTTGACGTGAAGATTTCCTTTGTGGTTTCATCCTTCAGTTTCCGAGTGTTGTACTTGAACTGTGATCTATCACCAGCTTCCTTGAAGGCTTTCAACTTGATTTGGAAGGTTCCTTGCACTAGATAGTGAGTGGTCTGAACCTACATCTGCTCCTCTTCTTGACCTTGTGTCAAGTAGGCTGCGTCTCCACTTTCTCGAGATTGAGATAAAGTCGATTTGATTTTTAGTGTAGTGTGACAATCTGGTGAAATCCATGTCGCTTTGTGGATATCCTTATGCTTGAACACAATGCCTCACCTCCAATCACCAAATCGTTGAATGCGCAGAATTCTGCAAACAGTTCTCCATTCTCATTCATCATTTCACTGAGCGTTTCTCGACCCATCATGAGTTCGCTTCCTGTGTTATCCACTCCCTATTTCGCATTCATGTCACTCATTAGAATGGGATGGGATGTCTGCAACTGCGGTGGGGTCTTGTCCAGTGTTGATTGCAGTTGTCTGTAGAAATCCTCCTTCTTCTCTTGACCTGCATTATTTGTAGGTGTGTAGCGTAGCACTGTGTGATTGCGACTTTCCTTCCTTTTGAGTTAAACCTTGCTGTTATGATCCTGGAGGAGATTGGTTCCCATAATATGAGAGCCTCTGATGCTGTTATGGACATCATGATAGCCACTCGAAAACTCAGTGTGCTCGTGATTGTTGTCTGGGTGACAATATTGCAGTAGATTACTGATTCTCCAGTTGACAGTTTGGAGAGTCCACTCCCATAACATATGCTCTCGCAAGTTCCAAACACTTCAGTGTGATACCTTCTCATCTCTTTTGCAATCTATGCAGCCTTTCTCGGTTCAAAAATGGTGCAGACATTCCATGTCCCCATGTTTACTTTCGCTTTCATCGAGGGAGAGAAGACACATTGGCCTATTGGCTTCCTGAAGGCTTTCACCAACCGGCGTCCTTTCGCACCTCCGATTCCAGTGAGGAATAATTTTGTTTTTATGTTTTATATTTTGTTTGTGCTTCGAAGTTTGTTTAGCGGTTAGATTTGTTTTACGGGGTAGGGTTGCTAGCCCTATGCCGAACTTTCCCTCTTTACCCGGGTTAGGACCGGCTTGTAACTAGTGAACTAGTTAACCAGGCGAGGTTGCCTGAATATTTACTACAGTAATTTACTTGGTTGTGACTAGCAGAAGAATTCAGGATGCTTGTTTCTTCCTATTTGGGACTCATCGGTAGGATGTGCCTGCAGCCCATATACCAACAGAGGTTGTACAATTCGATCCTGTTAAACAACGAAAAATTATAAGTACATCAACTAAAAGTAAAAATTAGGTTCCTTCATAAACGTTGATAAGAGGACATGATTCGTCCAAATCATGTAATGCAACTGGGCCACACATTTTGAACAATCTGATCAAATACGCGTACATGACATTGATAATTATTGGCAAAGTGATAAACTGAAAAGTGGTGAATATATGAAAAGAGGTCAAGTAGGAGAAGTCCAAAATAACAATAAAAATCAATACAACGAAAAAAATAGTACATTTAAGTTATTTTTAGAGTTGTGAGGTTTTATAAATGAGTTTGTCTGTAAACAACTCTATGGTAGATCTATATTTTTTTCAAACTCAAAAGACAGAATATTACTTTTATCTGTTTTTATCCTTAGTTACATTCTTGATATACGAAAACATATTATTTTATGCTGCTTAGTGACGAAGTATCACGAAAACTGATGATAGATTGAGAAGATATAAATAAAAGCAAAAGTTAAGAATGTCGACAAGTTGATGAGATTGTGGACTTGGAAAACACGAATCTGAGATAATAATTGCCCCTCATATTAAAGTAGTAGTAGTAGTAGTAGTATTTGTCACGCACTGACATCAGTTGAGGAGGCATTGAAAACCTGGGAGCACTGGACAGCTGTTTCGACCTAGGATGGGACACCTCAGCAGCACTCAAAGAAACATTTTTGATGAAATATGTACATCTATTTATCTTGAAAGGTGTTTTATCTCTGACTGATTTGGTAACATTATTGGATAGCTTGGTTAAAGAGATTTTTGGCTTACCCCTCACTCATTTCCGTATGACTTGTAGTTCTTATTAAATAGTTGTCTGTTGAGTGAAATCACTCATTGTGTATTATCAGTGAAACTACGATAGCTGCGGTTTAGCAGGCTGACATTACTGTTAATATATGCAATAATGACTGAAGCTGAGATGAAAAATTGGGTCGTGACACAACTTGAACTAGAGTCCTTCCAGTTTTTGGTGTGGGGGTTTATTATCACATTTTCGGGTTTTTCGTTTTCGTTAACTAAGATGCTTTATGGTCTGAAGATTCAGTTGCTAAAGCGTCACTCCAAAGACTACTCTAGTAACTGGAACAATAAGCTGTCAAGCCACAGTGGCTTAGTGGATAACGCCCTGGCATTTGAAGCGATGGGTCTAGGTTCAAGCCTCATTGGGAACAACATCGCTCACTGTGGTGCATATACACCCGGCTGACAAGTCCCAAATAGAATGAAATACTCATCCTAGATTCTTCAGCCAGTCACCGAGATCAGTGGAACAAAACGCGATTAGATTTCTCCATCTTGCGAGAAACAGCCATCGCAGCATAAGTAAAGAAGGTTGGGGCGACCATTAAAGTTATTCCTCCCAAAAATATACGGACAGTAAGTAGATGACTTTTTTATTGTGTTGTACAAGGTGAAAATGACCACATCGTGTCAATCACCGTGTGGGTGAGAATGGAGCACACGAGATGTTGCAAGTATATGTGAGACAGGCCACTTGGTAGGTTTACGAAGAAAGTGAATCGAATAAATTAGGTGGTTTAGACAAGTATTACTAAACAAGCACATAGAGTCGACTTAGTTACTTGACATTTATGTTTTATACAAGAATAGGATAGAAGAAGCTTAAAGGCAACGCCATAGCATACAAACTTACTACCAGATCAGTAAATCTTTTCCTAGTAGTTCGTGTACGATGTAAGGAGTAGTGTCGGCTACCCTAAAGAAAATAAATCCCTGTTCGATAGTCTGAGTGAAATTGGATCTCAATAAATCACATGTACTCTGTTCCTTGAGATCTCTCTTAAGCTAATAAGTATCTCACTGACCTGCGCATTTTTATCATCCTGTTATCAGCTTCCGCATCTATCTTATACTTTTATGGCGAAATGTTTTCAGTCAGCAAAATATGCTGCAGATGTGATGGACGATTTTTTGAAATGGTTGTCAACTGTATTGCGAGTCTATCAATCAGATTATACAACGGGTACTGCCAACTAGGACGGTTAATATCCACATGAACTAGACAAATGGTTATAGGTAGTTCGTAAAGAATTCTTCAAACCGTATGTTTCCATTCATTGATTGAAATATAGAATGTAAGTACTAAGAACAAATACTTCGAATAATCAAGTTAAAAGTCAAAATCGCCTGATTAACTAGTTCAATAGTTACTAGCCACTCCTGAGCCCAGGTAAAGACGGAAGGTAAAGCATACTGCCAGAAACCCTACACTGGACAACCAATCCAATCGCTAAACAAACTTCGAAGCACAAACAAAATATAAAACATAAAAACAAAATTATTCCTCACTGGAATCGGAGGTGCGAAAGGACGCCGGTTGGTGAAAGCCTTCAGGAAGCCAATAGGCCAATGTGCCTTCTCTCCCTCGATGAAAGCGAAAGTAAACATGGGGACATGGAATGTCTGCACCATTTTTGAACCGAGAAAGGCTGCATAGATTGCAAAAGAGATGAGAAGGTATCACACTGAAGTGTTTGGAACTTGCGAGAGCATATGTTATGGGAGTGGACTCTCCAAACTGTCAACTGGAGAATCAGTAATCTACTGCAATATTGTCACCCAGACAACAATCACGAGCACACTGAGTTTTCGAGTGGCTATCATGATGTCCATAACAGCATCAGAGGCTCTCATATTATGGGAACCAATCTCCTCCAGGATCATAACAGCAAGGTTTAACTCAAAAGGAAGGAAAGTCGCAATCACACAGTGCTACGCTACACACCTACAAATAATGCAGGTCAAGAGAAGAAGGAGGATTTCTACAGACAACTGCAATCAACACTGGACAAGACCCCACCGCAGTTGCAGACATCCCATCCCATTCTAATGAGTGACATGAATGCGAAATAGGGAGTGGATAACACAGGAAGCGAACTCATGATGGGTCGAGAAACGCTCAGTGAAATGATGAATGAGAATGGAGAACTGTTTGCAGAATTCTGCGCATTCAACGATTTGGTGATTGGAGGTGAGGCATTGTGTTCAAGCACAAGGATATTCATAAAGCGACATGGATTTGATTTCACCATTCACCAGATGGTCACACTACACTAAAAATCAGATCGACTTTATCTCAATCTCGAGAAAGTGGAGACGCAGCCTACTTGACACAAGGTCAAGAAGGGGAGTAAATGTTGGTTCACACCACTCACTATCTAGTGCAACAAACCTGCCTTCAAAACCAAGCCGAAAGCCCTCAAAGAAGTTGGTGACCGACCACAGGTGAAGTTGAACACCCAGAACAGAAATTGAACTGAAGGACGACACTACAAAAGGCATCTTCACGTCAACCAGTCATCAAGACGAAATGGGAGATTAAATTTTGAGGGAGTTGTTCCAACTTTGTTCCTCCAACTGATGGCAGTCTACGATGAATAACAACTTGAAATGGGAGATATCGAGCAACATCCTTGAAGAAACCTGTGTGGATGAGCACTGGAACTCCTTGAAATCAATGTGGAAAGAAACCTGCATAACCGTATTGGGAAGGAATAAGAAGGAATATCATGAATGGATCTCGATGGACACATGGAAGCTGATCGAGAAGGGAGGGGAAGATGGTGATGGTGAAGCAGAAAATGAACCAGTGCAAGGATGCACAACGAGAAGAGGAATTGAGTACAATGTATAAAAGACTAGACTGGACAAAGAAGTGAAGAAGAGTGCGCGGAAAGACAGAAGACACTTGCACGACACACTGGCAAGTGAAGCAGAACAGGCTGCAGATAGGAGAGATGGAGACCTGACAGCATCATATCAAATAACTAGGCTACCCACTATCTGGGAGGGGAGAGATCAACTCCTCAGATGAAACCAGTGAAAGGTAGTGAGGGGAAGCTAGTTGCCGGCGAAGAGGAGAAACAAAGGGAAGGATGGGCTGACCACTTCAGAAAACTCCTCAAACGACCACCATCACCACCACACGTAACTCGTTCGGAAATGCCACCTACAGCCCATCCACAGAACTATCAGTGAAAACAAGCCGTCCAACGAAAGCAGAAGTGAAGTCCTGAACTCCACAAAGTTACTGAAATGTGGGAAAGCAGCAGGACCAGATGGAATTCCGTCAGAAGCACTGAGAACAGACGCAGGGACAACAGCGTACATGCTCACACCATTATTGCAGAAGATCTGCAAGGAAGGAAGGAAGGAGCGGAAGCTTGAGACTGGAAGAAGGGCTACCTAGTCAAACTCCGAGAGAAGGGAGATTTAAGTCTTTGCAAGAAATGGCGCGGAATCATACACCTGTCCACCACAAGCAAAATATTAGGCCGCATCAACCTGGAGAGACTAAAGGATGCGCTGACTTCAAAATGACGACCGGAGCAGGCTGGTTGACTGGCTTCAGGAAGATCAAGTCATGTGTGGACCAAATTGCAACGCTACACTACACACCATCATAGAACAGAACACAGGGTTTCAGTCAACCCCTTACCTGAACTGTATCGACTTTGAAATGGTCTTGCTTCGACAGCGTCCACCAAGAAGTAATTTGGCAACTGCTTCAACACTACAGTTTTAGTGCCACAAACCTTTATCAATCTCATTCAACAACTATATGAAGACGCCGCATACCAAGTAATTCACAATGGGAAACTCAACGACAGCTTTTAAATGAAGACAGGAAGGAGTAAAACATGGCTGCCACCTACTATCACCCATGATATTACTGATTGTCGTCGACTGGACCATGCAAGAAACAGTGAGGAAGTAGATGAAGGGGGATAGACTGGCTGGACCGATGAAAAGACCTCGGAAAAACATTTGGATTTCGTCAGTGATGACTTGTGTCTAATGTCACACAAACTCGATGATCTCCAGGCGAAAACTAAGAAGTTGACAGAAGAGGTAGGGCAGTGAAGGAAGACGGGACTTCAAGTGAATGTAGAGAAGACAGAGAGAGGTGATGAAGATACGCAACAAACACCACCTACACAAACACCACCACCACCAACAACAACAACAGGCTACAATCATCATCAACTGGAGAAACTTAAAGGAAGTAGCCTCTCTCACTCTCCCACCTAGACAGCACTGTTTCAACTACAGGCGGCACAGGCACAGACGAGATCGTCAAAGCCAGCCAGGATCGGAAAGACAGCAAGACAGACATTCATGAAGCTGAAACCAGTGTGCAGATCTCCTGCACTGCACTCAGCATGAAGCGTGAACAAGATCTGGATTCTGAACACCAACATCAGTCAAGTCAGTGCTTCCATATGATGGTTGAGAGACTCGGTGCGTTACGAAAGGCATTTGCAACAAACTACAGATATTCGTCAACAACTGCCTACGCTGGCTCGTTACTGAAGCTGAGATGGCCAGACAGAATGAGAATAAGCAAGGAGGAACTCACTGTGGCTGGCTGGCTGTCAACCAACCAACCAACCAACACCCAACGAAGCAAGAAGCTGTCGCTGAACAAATATGCACTGGGAGGAAGTGGATATGTATTGGGCATGCACTGAGATGGCTGACTGTGGACATGACTTGCCAGGTCAGGTCATCGAGTGGCACCCAGATGGGGAGTGACGAGTTTGGCGTGTGAGTTGATGGTGACATGGAGGAGATGGTGTGAGGAAGAAATGAGAGGTTGTGTGCAGTCGTGGATCCAGGTTGTGAAGACTGTAGAGAAGAGAGTGCAATGTAGCTGTGCAACTGGAGCGGTATGTTGTAGTGCTAACCCAAGGGACAAATAATTAATACAATAATAATGGTAATAATAATAATAATAATAATAATAATAATAATAATAATAGCGCATCACGAATGCACATGAGAGTCACGTTAGACCTTTTCTGATTATAGTGAGACTAAGGTCTGAGCTTCAGCCGAGTCTCGTAGCCTGTCTGGTAAAACACTGTGCTGGTAACGCGTAAGTCGCTGGTTCAAAATCCTGTGCTTCTAATCTTTATTAATTTCTACTTAGTTGAGGTATGTTATTTCATTATTATCACTCATATTTCATTTCAATTGTAGGCTGTTTGTAGCTGATGAAATGAATGTATGTGTCTTTATTCAGGCTTCATTCAAATTTATCAAGGGAATTAAAAGTATGACATTAATTTGCCATGTTGGATGACTCAAAAGTAAAATGGTGGTAAAATGAAATGAATAAAATATGTAAGCATGTAGGAATAAGTGATATGATGAAAAATGCGTAGTCAATTTTTACACTAGCAACAAAGGAAAATGAAGATTCCCAGGATGGTTTTTAGTTTACGAACAAATATGAAGATGTAGCCAGACTTTTAGAAAAAATTATTACAGAATTATTATCAAGTAACATGTGAGGTGGAAAGAGATAGATTTTTAGCATTCTTGGTTATATTAGAGGCAGTTAACAGAAACCCTTGGAACTAGGCTTGCCTGTGCTCATCAGTTAGGCATATTTACAACCATGAGGAATATGTTGTTCCTTCGTTAATTTGAACCTGTTTAACCCAGTGCTGAAGTCAAAGTTTTGAGCTAGTTGGGTCATTACTGGTCCTCTGAAAGACTAGGTTGTGTACATGAACAGATCACTAGTGAGTAATCCAAGTGTCTGTCAAGTCCTAAGTGCTTTGCACTAACTGACGTCTGTCGATCAAATCTTTCAGTCGATTCCTGACATCTAACACCAAAATACGGGGCACATCAGTGTCACACCACGGAACCCAGTGATAATACTGCACACTTGCTTGACGAACTTCAGCCATTCCTCAGCTCAAAGGACTAGACAGATATATCGATTACCCTGCTGGTGAACACTTTATATGTTCATTGTTGGAGGTTAGAGGGGAATTATTGCGAAATGATAGAAGTAGGCAAATGTGGACCATTCGGTCCCGGATCAGTGGCTTAGCAGTAAGATGTTCGCCACGGGAGCTGAGTCTCCGGTTCGACTCCTGGGGGAGTCATGGATGTGCGCTGCTGAGGAGTTCCCCATTAGGACGAGACACTAATCCAATACTGCTAGACTTCCAACGGTTCCCCAGATGATTTCAGTTCGTTTTGAATTCCAACTTCAAATATATTCAGATGTCTTCGTGTTCTGGAGGACAAAGTTTCGGTGAAACAACTAAATTACTGAAAACCAACTTGGATTTTGCAGTACCTAACTTTGGACGGCTTCTTTCCAGTGTAATCCAGGCAAAACTAAATTAAACATTTACTGAATATGATTCATTATATCCGTAGGATAATTACAGTGAGTGAATGATATCTATAAGATTATCAACCGAAGTTTGCTTGGTTGTGACTAGCAGAAGAATCCACGACGCGCGTCTCATCGTATTTAGGACTCGCTTGTCAGCTGGATGTGCCTGTACCTTAGTCAGTGATGTTCTTCTTACTGAGACTCAAAACTCATGCCCACCGCCTCAAGCTCCAAGGCGTTAACCACTAAGCCACGGAGGCACGACAACCACCCCTTGTACAACGGGTATTAGTTATTACCATTTATGGATATGCTTGTATTTCTCCGCTGTTTTATTGCATCGAATTGTTCAACCTCTGTTGGCTTATGGGCTTCTATGCGGATGCCTCGATGTTGCTTGAATTTTTATTATGTTAGTTTATTTAGTTTTGGCTAATAGAAGAATCCAGGACCTGCGTTTCTTCCTTTTTGGGACTCGCTAACTGGATGTTTAGCTAGCCACAACCAAGTAAATTGCCGCAATAAATATTCAGGCAATATCGAGACATCCTCACAGGAGCCCATGTGCTAATAGAGGTCAAACAATACTATCCAGTCTAACAAAGAAGAAATACAAGTATATCCATAAATAGTAATATCAACTGAAACCCCTAAAATAAAATGTTAAGAGTTAAGAAGTTGGTATATGCGTAAGTTTTTTATTGTCTCGATGAAAAGTGTTCAAAAGTCATCTAGTATCATTCTGTACTGAAGACGGAGATCTGTTATCAGTAGAACATATCATACAGATAGATTTATCATCGATGAAAAGATGCAACAAGTGCTTAGGCATAAACCTCCACATAATATATCAACAATCTGATCACAAGCTAATGTGTTTATCAACTTGCATAAAGTACTGTTGTGGACAGATAAATATAAGGCAGAATATCAGTTTGACCACTGGTTCGAATCCTTTCGTAACCTAGATTTTCACCTATCAGTAAGCAAGAATAATTGAGGAATGAAGTAGAGAAAAGGAAAATATATACAACGAGCTGAAATACAGCTTGCAGTGTCAGTCTTCGATATGCGTAGACAGAGAATATTTAGCCAAACACACTTCCAAGATCAGCCGACAATTCACCTATCACTCTCTTTTGAGGGTAGAAGAATCTAAATTTCCCTAAGCTTTTGTCATGCTTAAACGTAAACCCCTTTGTGTGATTAAGAAAAATTCCTTTTTTACACTTATCCCACTTTGTTAATCTTTATCCCATTCCAGTACCAATGTCGGGCGGTTAGAACACCATTCTATCCTCATAATCTTTTATCCTTACTGTGCTTGACCTAGATTATCTGTTTTCTTTTCAGCACATATCAGCCAGGCGAAAATGTAGCCTTGAAGATAAGTATATTCTCTTGGAGACTGCGGTAAATCCTATTCAATACAGAAGATGGATAGATCTGTTACTGCTGAGTAACAATGAATACTCATGATTAATCGAATGGGCTTCGTTTAGAGCTTGTGACCTTAAGAAGAACTACATTAGTTTTTAGCAAACAATGCAATCTGGAATCCTCAAGATACAAAAGCTCTTCCCCAAATTTTATCCAGAAAGGAAAGGCGAAGATATGATTACAACGAAGAGAAATGTTTCGTTTCGATCATCTCATTCTCTCCATTCGTGAATACATATACAATAGAAACAATAGAACATTCCAGAGTGACCTCCGGTCAAAGGTCTAAATAAGTGTCGCATAGCAAAAGAAAGTTGCGTAATGTTTATAAGCATTTAAATTAGGGTGATAAACAAATGGTTACAAAGTAAAGTGTGATTAAATCATAGATTAGTTACCTTGAGTGATCAAACCCTTATTATAGCCGCGGCAAAGTAAGAGGTTGCACGTAATTCTTTTGAATGCACAATGATGGTTTCTAGTTTTAAAGTATCAATGCTTCAGACATACCCAAATATTTTAAACCTGTTCTTTCAGATGGGTTGTTCTCATTTTATGCCGAATTTTGAAGAACTTGTCAAAATGAAGTCATGTGTCTCGAATTCACCAGGTGTTCTGTTACAGAACTGATATGTTTCCATTCTCTTTCTGTCAGCCAGGCTGAATAATGGTTATAAGTGTGTTTCACAAGCTGGAGCTCTAGAGGGGAAAAGAAATTGGCGGTTATGACTGACCTTTACTGTTTATCTACCTCCATCTGTCCTGGCCATTGACCGATATTCTGCTTTCTAGGTTGTAAACAGTCGACAAGATATCAAAATCAAATGGATTTGTTTTATCCGGCTCCTCCATTGTTGTTCCTGTGCTTTTCGAACACTATTTCGGGTCGAAAGGTAGTTCAATCGCAGAAAAAACAAATCTCACTGCCTATTCTCACAGTTGGTCCAAAAGACTGTAGAGTACAGAGTTCAATGGAGGCGTGCTACTGAAGCCCAGAGTTCCACTATGAACCCAAGAGAAAAGTAATAATTCTCACAGTTGGTGAGAGGCTCTCATTTCCACTTAAAAGCAGGTATTGATAAGAATTATACACTATTCACCGCTATAATATATCAAAGTAAGCAACTCATCTTTACTGTGTTATGTCTGTCAGAATAGTAGATCGAATAGCTGTAAGATCACAGGCATAGTAAAGTTGACTAGAGTTACACTAACCAGACACTAAGGTGAAGCGAATGTCAGATCGTATAGTCTCTGAGCTCTGGATGAAAAAATAAAATCTAATCACTAGCCTGAATAGTTTATCAATCACATGTATTCTGTTAAATGTTTGAGAGAGATATATTTTGCTACCACGTTAGGTGTGGTTGCTTTTGTGTTGCAGATATTGATGAAGATAAAGAAGCGAAACTCCACCTCCTTCAGCTGCACTTCCTATAAATTGACTATGTTGTAAATTTATCTTAGGGTGGACATACAAAGCCATATAGCGTCAGCACGAGAGATGTATCGCACGTTTATGTTACATTACACTTCCGAAGTCTGTGACACCTATTTTCTCATTCAGTTGCAAGCTATACTTGAAACTGGAGCAAAAAAACTATTGGCAATGTATGAAAAGACAAAGCACTACATCACATGAAAATTGTTATAACTAACGCAGGCATCCATCTCAGTGGCTCAATGGTAACGTGCTGGCTATGGATCCTGAAGGTCACGGGTTCGACCACTGGAGTGTGCGGTCATGGAGGAGCACTAGGACGAAACAGCTGTCCAGTCCCCACAGGTTCCTAGTGCTCCTGCAACTGATGTCAGTCCATGATGAATACCAACTTGAAAATAAAGCAGACATGGTTTCTTTATGATTTATGTAAATGATCAATTGACTAATTAGCTACAAACTGGTTTCAGTTCTCTGGTCAATAGGTAAGTAGCCTAAATAAACGGTTCAGGTCAGCGTGGCAACAAATGTCTAAGTTAATAGTCGATAATATGATGGAGGAGACTACCTTTGAGGTAGGCGTTCTCTAACAAGGCAACGTGTTTTCATTTAAGAAAGTAGAAGTAGAAATACTGAGCAGTTTTTAACGAATAGTTTTAAGACACAACGTTGTGGGGGATTGGCATTGTTTACGGCAGTCAGTTCATAGAAAGTTCGTCTTTTGTTTTCTAGAATTATAACAAATGCAGGGTCTAAATTATTTCGTTGTAGGTACCTTCACTTCCTACTGTAGATATCAGTATTCTCATAGGTATTGTTGTAGTGGGTGTTACTAATAAGAATGGATATAATTAATGAATGTAGAGAGGTCGGCAGAAGTCATAAGCAATTACCAGCGACGGGTAAATATTCTGGTGACCCCATGACAGCTGTTGTTGTACCCATTAACTACCTGGTCACCTTCGCCAATTCACTAATATCCATGAACTGGGCTTCATTCACTAGTCGTAGCTGCTGGACAGTAGTATCTGCGGCGCTTTCGGTTAGTCCTGAAGCCAGCGACTGCTCCTGGGTGTTCTCATTTAAAGTGGGAAGTGCTCATCAAAGTAGTTAAGTCAAATTCACGGCCAATACCAGTGGATCTTCATCTGTTCCAAGTCCCGTGCTCCACAACTGCTGCATAGCTAGCTCCTTGTCCACTGGGCTGTCAGACTCCACCTCCAGTCTTTCAACCATTCTCTCTCGAAATTCCTCTCCATCCACGTGTTCCACGCCGTCATATGCCGCTTCCTCTTTAACCCTCAGCAACGTGTCAAGCACAATGACCTTCGCTCCTGAATCCTGGACACCCGCCAGCTCCACGACCGACTCCAGATCCCTGAGGAAGACCTCGATGTCTCCATCCTCGGACACTGCAGGCCACGAAATCTTCATCACGTCCAGAAGCAGTGACACCAGCTGTAAGAAAACGATCATGGATGAGAAGCAGGATAGTATGTTTACTATGACATTTTGTAAAGCAGCGATGAAATATTGTACACTTTCCATTAAAACAGTCATTTGCACAATCTGTTTCATTTTCTCTGCTTCTCCTCTCTCGATTTGCTTTCATATGTCCACATTACCTCTTGCATTTTTCTGCGCAGAATATTTCCCCACCTATGATTTCTTCAGACCTTCCCACACACACTACCTATATCCATTATTATTGGTAGCACACACTACACTGTCACATGTAGTGTAGCTAATAGGTTCCGTTTAATTATGTTCAAGTGGAATGAGATGAGAAGACTAGAAGAAGTTGAGTGTGTTACCGCATGAGTCAGGCGAAACTAAGTGCTGCTATATGAACTACATATTCTTTAAATCAGTGAAGAAGACTAGGAACCCCTGAATGCATTCATAACCAATCAGCTTACTCCAAATATTCCAAAACACTCAGATTACTATACATCCGTTGGCTGGATAATGCAATAAAATCAATAGTAGTTACTCTTCAGATTGAAGTGTGTACATTCAATTGATATCAATGAAAGTTGTGATCTATACTTTCGACCTTCAGCTCAGTTAGTTAGATACTGAATAGATAACTGCAACGTTTTCCGTTTAATTCACTTGCCATGGCTATCTTAGACCATCTAGGTAATTAAATCGGAATTAACTGAAAATTAAAAGTGGGAGGTATTTTTAAGTATTTCTAGATAAGATGAAGACTTTGTATTCAGCAATTACAGTCCCATTATCACACCACTAGTAAATGGTTACAAATTGATTTAGAGTTTATGTGGACTGCTAATGTCACTTATGAAAATTTAGCTTTCCGAGACAATGAAATAAGTTGATGATGTAAAATCTTGAAAAGTTATCAAATATGTTTAGGAATAGTTAAAATATTGTTAACATTTCTGATCATATTTTTCAAGGAAACAAATCATTTTCTTTCTGAGAAAGCACCGATTTTCTCAAGGGTTTAAGTACACCTTCCTGCTGAATGTTTACAAACAAGGAGTATAAGTCAAACATTGCTTCTTTTAATTGACTGTTAGCATTGAATACTGACTTTATAAATCAAAAAACCTTAAGGTATGAAGTTGGATAAGGTCTGCAATACACTTTGTATTGGGTTAAAAAAAGGCTACCTAATGGTGTAAAGAAAGAACTTGTAAATTCTAGGGCCAACATAGGCAGTTAATAAATTAGTTGTTGCAGCTCAATCTGAGCCACAGTTATACTTGAGGTCTTATGCTACTACTACCTGGTGACCTAAGCCAATGTAAGTGGGGTGGGGTTCGACTCTAGAACAAGTAACATGAAAATTAAGCTTGTTGACGGGAAAGCACATCCCCATGAACCGTAATTTTAGAGATATTCATACACCTGACTTCGACTGAAATAACAGACTAGTTGACTAGATATGATTTTCATTATTTTGAAGTCAAATGGTAGTTTGAAACAGTTATTCTCTTTTATGAACTCGGATAACGTCGCTTGGTCAACTAGTTCACTAGTTACTAGCCAGTCCTAAGCCAGTAACTAGCACCAACCACCATCAACAGGAGGAACTTAAAGGAAGTAGCCTCTTTCACCTACCTAGGCAGCATTGTTTCAACTACAAGCGGCACAGACGAGGATTTCAAAACCAGGATCTGAAAAGCAAAACTTGCTTTCACTAATCTGAAATCAGCGTGGAGATCCACTGCACTCCATTCAGCATAAAAAACAAGATTCGGATTTTCAACACTTATGTCAAGCCAGTGTTGCTACATGGTTTAGAAACTTGGCGTGTCACGAAAAGCACTTCCAACAAACTACAGACATTCATCAACAGCTGCCTACGCTGGCTCGATACTGAAGATCAGATGACCAGAATGATAGGAATAAGCAACAAGGAACTCTGGTAACGATCCACCCAAGAAACTATTACCCAACAAATATGCAGAATGAAGTGGAGATGGATTGGATTGGACTTACACTGAGAAGGCCGACTGGGGATATCGTGCTTTAGGCCCTGAAGTGGAATCCAAAGGGGAAACGACGAGTTGGGTGTTTGAGTGTGGGTGACATGGAGGTGATCATATGAGGAAGAAATGAAAGCTTCTGGGCAGTCGTGTCGCTAGGTTGAAAAGACTGCAGAGAAGAGAGTGAAATGGAGACGTGCTACTGAAGGTGTATGTTCCACTAGAAACCCAAGGGAAAAATAAATAATGAATTTGGATAATGCAATTTAAAGACGTAGATTATCTAAAAAATGTGGTGTATTTACGCTATACATTTCGAACAATCTGATCATACATTTACTTGGTAAGGCATAATATTTAAAAACTGGAAGTGGAAAATTAGAATGCCAAGTAACATCTAGTCTAGTAAAACTCTTAATTATCAGTGTTATTAGTAAAGAAGAATTCACTTACCTCAAATCTATGGAGTTCGAGCTACCTAATCTGTGTGAATTGCCTAAAATTCATAAAACTAACAATCTATTGTGTCTTATACTCCCCATTTCCCGTTCACCTGTACATAAATTGGCGAAATGGTTAGCAAAAACATTAATTTCTTTTTTAGACTGAATAATATAAGTTTTCTATAAAATATACTTCTGAACTTGTTGATTATCTTAGTGATATTAATATCAAAGATAAAAAGTGGTATTCCTTTGACTTCAACTCCTTATTTATGAAAGTACTCCTAATTAAAACCATTGATATTCTTTGTGACCATATATCTTCCAGTAATTCTTCTCTCCCTATCACCTCAACGTGTTTCAGAGATCTGTTAATATTGTGTACCGATGAAGTTTATTTCTCATTTGAATGTGAGCATTTTGACAAATAGATGTTATGGCCATGGAAAATTCCCTAGGACCATTGTTAGCTGATATTTACATATCATATAATGAAGGATTGATCGGCGATCTCATCAGTAACGTCACCCTCTATTAGAGATATGTTGATATAATTGTGTTATGTGACATATTTGTTAGAAAGACTTAACATCGTGCAAAACAACATAAGCTTAACATTCGAAGAAGAGAAAGACAGACATCTGTCCTTCTTGGATATACTCCTAAGTCGAAGATATGATGGTTCAGTAAAACGGTCGATTTACAGGAAACCCACTTGGACAGATCACTACTGAAGTTTCCATAAGTTGTATCCAACTCAATACACGTGAGGTTTGGTAGACTGTCTATTTAAAATGATCCAGAGTATTTGTACGGAAGACTCGATGGATGACGGCATCGAAATACTAACTGAAACATTAGTGGAAATGGATATCCATTGAAGTTCATGAACCACTGTGAAAATCAGTCAGGATTGAAACTTCGTCTATACTCTGTTTCGAAGAAATGCGATTACATCACGTTACCATACAGAGGAGAATCTGACAGCATAATATGAAAACGAAGGTTAAGGTCTTCTGTTAGTAAAACGTACTATACACACTTTGCAGTTAAGCTTAATGTAGTTGAGAAGACCAAACACCTTCTGCAACATAGACCTCAACGCTGTATAAACGATTGCATCACATCCCACTGCATCTGTAAATTTATATATATATATATATATATATATATATATATATATATATAGTGTGTGTGTGTGTGTGTGTGTGTGTGTGTGTGTGTGTGTGGACAAACCCACATAAGGAGGACTAATCGTGATATGCATCCTTGCCTGATGGATGCGTATTAATAATGAATACTCTAACATCATCTCGGATTTAATTGATGAAACAGTCTTTCTGATAAGGAAAACTGAAGAAATAAAATCGAAGTGTTTTCAGCATCACTTACAATCATTGCTCGAGGTGTTCTGAAAAGACGTACAGCTTATATGTGTATATCGATACTTCAATATCCTGAAATCAATTTATTTATGCGATAAACTGTAGTTTGCTAATATATTTTACTTCTCGTCATAACTGAAAAAATCGTTTCATTCTATCACTTCGCTCAAATAATCACACTGTGTTTTGTTAACCATTTGTATGTTTGTCAGTTTCCAAATGATGGTTGCGAGTATGGTGTTTTTTTTATTCAGTCTGGATATTTCATTTACTCAGTGCACTACATTAACCGGATTTTTCACAAGACTTAACTTATTGAGAACGTTGATTTAAGGACTATTGTTGAAAGAAATTGACAAACGCCAAGGTCAGTCAGCAATTCTTCTGTTTACTTGTGTGAGACCAAATATGAACACAGTAGGGTAACTAGTTAGGAATGGTGTAATTGATAGACCAGGCAAAGATACCTGTATGTTCCGACTAACTGACTAGAGGGTCCCGTACGAGTAACGCAACTTAACATGGCAGTGTGTCAAATGGTGTTTTCGCTTGATTGTGTGCCTTCAGCTCAGCGACTCCGTTAAATCTATGAAGGTCCGCATCAATTTTGAATCTCGTCAAACCCTAAACTATTGATTTTGGGGAATAATCTGCCACTACAGTTTAGTGTTTACATCAAATTAAAATAATTTGGTTGACAATTAGTTCAGAAAAACTTTGATGAGAGGAAATGTTCTCAAGCATTATTTTCTCTTCTTCGCAAATATGTTTGATTTTGACCATTACCTCAAAAATACTCAGTCATAGAAGTTATTTTTGGGAAAAGTTGTCACTGGGATCGTTTTGACAAGATCAACAGCTTGTGATGCTTCATCGCAGCAGATATATTCCCATTTATGAAATGTTGAGCGTCGAGGTTACAACACAGTCTCTTAAAACCATACTAATACTCTATGTGAAGTAAATACTGATGAAGTCGTCTAACCTGATAACGAAACTTTCGTGAATTAACCTCAAAGTGGGAGACACATCAAACAGTGAAGATACTGTTACCTGCCCAATTTATCTGACTAGACGTTTACGAATACGTGTTTACCTAAGTTAAACAAAGTATCCAACAGAAAGTAATATAAATTCACCATAAACTATAAATACCATTTTTGACTTGAAGATTTTCTAAATGAATTAGCGTACCTCATGCATTTCTGTTGTAAGTTTGTGGCAATTCATGGCATCCATGGATTCTCCTTTGAAAATGTACACAGTGAAGGTTTTAGCTTATCTCATTGGTACCTACCATGTTACATTGGATCTAAAACTAAATTTTTCATAACTTCCTAATTTTCAAATGTGTTATAACTGAAAGCTGTAACTCAGTCGGCCGAAAAATACTACTTAGCCATTCGCTTTGCGCAGATTTTCGTCTGAGAGTTATTCAGCGTCAATCTAAGCATCACAAACAATACCATTTCTTTGCGAACAAGTATTGTTTCCAAATCATATTTTGTTTTTAAAAATGGGAAATAAATAATATTACATAAGTCAAGTTTGAGTAGTGTGATTTATGTGCCACAAGACTCTCCGCTTCACACACACAACACTGTTTTAAGGATTTGAGAGTAAAGCACAAGTCAGACCAGAATGATGAATGCAGAATGTAAAAAAATTCTATGTGTGCTGATGCGTCAACACGTTTAGAAATTTATTATCCTATTAAATGTAGCGGTATGAAAACTGATCTAGAGTTATGCGTATTTTTAAAGATTACTGTCTGCTTATTCCATTCTGGAACCTGGTAACCTGTCAGAATAGATAACACTATTATGAGTCTGATTACTGGGGTGAAATTACTCGTTAAGCTTTATTTCATCGATTGACTTTCACATATTTCTGTCCTTGCAGTTGGCCACTCAGTGGTTTAGTGGATAAAACTGTAGTGCTAAAAGCTCGATTTTCAGCGGAGACACAACTGCTCACTGGGATGCAGGGATTTCACTATTGCTCTAAGAACAGATAGCACTAAATTGACAAGCTGACCATTCATGGTAATCAGAGTAGTTTTCGTCTGACATCATTTCCAGATACACTGAATACCTGGGAGTTCCAGATAGCCGTTTCGCTCTGAATAAAGTGCACACATGATCCCGTAAGCGATACAGCCTAAGACCATCAGGTTTGCAGAGAGCTCATTTGTTGGCATTCAACGGTCTGATTTTTCTACTCCCCCATTTGGATTTAAAGTTAACCGTGAAATGCTAGTCATAAGCCAATAGAAACCAACCATTTTTGCGCAGTAAAATGAACAATGAGAAATCAAAAGATTTCAGTTGTCAAATTGCTAGCGATTATGAGACTTTGTTCACAGCTATTTTGTTCCATCCATATCTTTAGTCCTTTAGTATTGAGATGAATATAGTAGCCACCATTTTCATCGACAGCTACAACTAATCCAGTTACTCATGGAAAATCAAGAGCAACGTTCTGTTATTTTGCCTACTACTCCAAACTCCACACAGATGTATGCATTCCTGTCGCAACTGTTTGCTTCTCATAGGGGTAGGATCAAATAACAACTTCATTACCCTAGTGATGATATAGCATTTTGATACTTCATTAATATCGACTAGTAATTAGCCCAACTCTACACTTATTTAGCTCTGATAAACACAAGGTTCCAAATATGGTCATTTAGCAGAAAAAGTCGGAGATATTAGTGCTACGGCATTAAGAAATTTTGTATGAAAAATGCTGATGATCGTATTTCAACCCATTAGTATAGAAGCGATTTACTCACTGCGAAGCGTGAAGCACATAACTCGATCTCGCACTGAATGGGAGGCAGTTAAAGGATAGTAAAATGATTACAACATTGTTTGGCCTCTATTGGCATATGGGCTCCTATGAGGATATGTCGATATTGTCTGAATGTTAATTATGGTAATTTGCTTGGTTGTGGCTAGCAGAAAAATCCAGGACGTACGTTTTGTCTCATTTAGGACTCGCTACCTGGATGTACCTGTACCCTAGTGAGTGATATTGTTCCCGAACGGGCGTTTTGGATTCTTCTATCAGCCAACGTAATTATCAAGCATCGTACAGTAACAATGTAATATTTACACACAATTGAGTAACTTTTGACGATGAATTTGTGCTCAAAGACTTTCTTACATTGAACGTTTTATTCTGTGTTGTAGGCTTGTGAAATACATAACTGTATTTGATTTATTTGGTGGTGGATAGTAATGGAATCAACACGGGTGTCTCGTCCTACTTGGCATTCGTCAGCTGAATATAGCTGCACCCCAATGAATAATAGTGTTTCCAGAGAGATTTATCAGTTTGGCGCAGCATAGCAACAGAAAATTACAAGTATCAACAAGTAAAACATCACAGCATGTTAAAAATGTGTACTTAAAGGAACTACATCATCTTGAAGTATTACAGTGTAGAACTCCTTAGGGTTAGAGTTACACCACGATGTGAACTGTAAACTGTCAAGTAATCTTGAAAACTTACAACACCATTCAGAAACCACGTCGAAGTGAAGTAAATATAAGAAGGGAGTGAGTTTCACTAGTTTCAGACAGAAGTCACCAAAGATGCGTAAAAACTAATTAAATGAGGATGACCAAATTGTTAGAAATATAGACGTTTTATCACTTGACAGCTGGAATGGAGTGCATCCAGTGTTTCTTTGTGAAGTAAAAAAAAACTCTTAAGGAATATGTATTTTTCGTTGAAGTCTCACTATGCTGAGAATGAAGATTTGAATCGAGGCTAAAAGTTCAAAAACCTAGCTGTTAAAAGTGGTGATCATTGCCCCTAGTTGTATGTTAGCCCAATGTTAATATGATTGTAATTCCGCTGTTACTTAACACCACTGATGATTGTATAAAGGTAAATAAGGTGATTTTTGGTGGCTACTTAGGGTGACATTTCCACTTCAAAACCTTATTGGTCACTTCAGCAGTTACTAGTCACTCTTAAAGCCACTACTTCCATACGATTATACCTTGTTTATCTAAAAATACAGATCTTGAATAGCAATGTTGAGAATATTTCACAGGTTCCATAAGATTTAAAATAGGCTACACTTCGAAAATCACCAAACAATTAGTTTAAAATTATTTTTTAATCATACCCACTAGATATCAGTAGTTCATGTGATTGTGAATACGTGAGTAGACAAAACCTTAGAGAACTTTGATCTCACGTTTTTCTTTTAGTTGGATGACTTTTGGGTAGTACAATAATCATGTTTTCATTGAATTACTATTCATTTCATTCAAAATAACTATAATGAAACGTAATTAGAATTTCAACCTTTAATCTAACTTTTTATGTATGTTTACACTTTTATTCTAGTCGTCATTATCATTATTGCTCCTGCAAAGAGGTTTTCATCACTAACTGACATCAATTAGAAGATGCGTGAATACCCTAAGAGAGTATGGAATAGTCGTTTTGTAGTATTTTGGCACTCTTCAGTAGTGCTCATAGATGACCTATAAAGGGTCCATCCTAGAAAGCAGAAAGGTGTTTGTCACTAAATTCTAATCCATTTTGTTAACAATATTGTGTCCATCATAGGACGTGATGTTTTTGGACTCCATTCCATAGGGAGTCGTTACAATGTACTGCTGAAGAATCTCAAAATGTAACAAAACAATTGTACACTTCTCCCCAGTTTTCCACACTTCTTCAGATGACGTCGTTTGTTGGTTAAAACTCCCATGAACTTCATCATTCAGAAATTCAGAAATTTGATAACTGTAAAGTTGTTTGAACAGAAAAATATTATGGATTACAAAATGAAACCTTGGAATCATGGGGCACTGACTAGCCAACTGAATTTATTTGAATGATAGGAGTTATTCCAACCAGAAACCTCAAGTAGAAATTAAAATATTATTATTATTATTAGTCCCTTGGGTTCCTAGTGGAACATAGGGCTTCAGTAGCACGTCTCCAGTGACCTCTGTTCTCTGAGATCTTTTGAACCTGGTTCCACGATAGCCCACAAGCTCTCATTTCCTCCTCGCACGATCTCCTCCATGTCACCCTCGCCTCGGACGCCCAACTCGTCGCTTCCCATGGGGATTCCACTCGAGGGCCTGACACGTGATGTCCCCAGTCGGCCTTTTCAGTGCATGCCCAATCCATCTCCACTTCCTTCTGCATATTTGTTGCGTGATAGGTTCTTGGTTGGTTCGTTCCCAGAGCACCTTGTTGCTTATTATTTCTGGCAATCCATCTGATCTTCAGTAATGAGCCAGCGTAGGCAGTTGTTGATGAATGTCTGTAGTTTATTGGAAATACCTTTCGTAACGCGCCAAGTCTCTGAACCATCACACAGAAGCACTGACTTGACGTTGGTGTTGAAAATCCGGATCTTGTTCACGTTGTATGCTGAGTGCAGAAGATCTCCACACTGGTTTCAGGCTAATGAACGCCTGTCTTGCTTTTCCGATTCTGACTGTGACATCCTCGTCTGTGCCTGTGCCGCCTGTAGTTGAAACAATGCTTCCTAGATAGGTGAAGGAGGTTACTTCCTTTAAGTTTCTCCCGTTCATGGTGACTGGAGTTTGTTGTTGTTGTTGTTGAAGTTGTTGGTGCGGTACCTTCATCACCTCTGTCTTCTCTATATTCACTTGAAGTCCCGTCTTCGCTGCCTCTTCACTATTAATCATCTTCAGCATAGTAGGTAGATTGAAAGTGGGTGATTAGAAGTTTCCAACCTCACCCCATTGATGATATAACAACCAACCCACCAAAACTCAGTGGAGGTCCATAAATAACTCTGAATTCACGATCCCCTTAGGACACCCCATCTAGATAACTGAATTCCTCCCATTTCAAAGTTGAGATGAGATAGTAGTCGAAGAACTGACCATATTGCTCGGTAGGGTATGACAGCTAGTCAACGCTTAATCACTTCGGGATGAAAATATTGTCATATCCATCATTAGAAAAGATCTGCACAATAAATGTGATGACCACTGGAGTGTGAGTCTGCTCCCAGCTGCATCTAAAATATTAACTGCTATCATACTTGGTAGACTGCAAAAAAGTGCATGAAAGACTGACCCATGAGCAGCAAACCAGTTTCCGTTTCGACCGTAAATGCATCGACAACATACCCCCCCCCCCGCCTCCGTATCAGACGTTTGAACACTGTCACAAGTACTGCAGGCTGAAAACAATTGTCTTTCTCGATACTGAAGCTGTATTTGACTCTTTGAACTAGCTTGTACTTTGAAACTGTATATTAAAAGAAGAGTCCCTGAGACGTTCGTTGGTATCTTGAATGTCCTGTATTTCAAACCCTTAAGTAGAGTGAAGACATACAGTCACTTATCTCCACTTTTCCAAACCACTAGTGAAGTCACCCAAGTTTGTCTTATTTTACTATTCCTCTTTAGCTTTTCCACTGATGATTTTCTCAAGACAACCTTGAAAGAAGTGCGTGGTGGTGGTGTAGATCTTTTACCATGTGAAAAATATTTCAGCTTCGAGTATGCAGTCAATATCGTTTTACTGTGTAACAACATCCATTTAGTCAGTTAGAGACCAGTTTCTGTTAGTATCGTGTGTGCTTCAAGCCATTAAAGTGTCAAGTGCTTTTACAAGATTGTAAGCAGCATTTACCTGCACTTATCCTTGGTGGTAAACTGTCGGAAGTTATTAAAAAGTCTGTATGTCTGCGTAGTTGTGTGATTGCCAGTGAAGGCACGATTGATTATATTTCCAAAAGTATGTTGAAAGCTAGAGGGATAGAGACCAACCTGAATCATCCTTGTTGAATCCATGACCTTGGTTTGAAGGGTCAGTTATAGGAGGCGTTGGTGGGGTTAGTTCAGCTCTAAACCTGTTAAACCTGTCCTCTCCATGCTGAGGATGTCTGACAGCTCTGTGTTTCCGATCACTGTTGTCTCCGCAGGATTGCTCACATCCAGTAAACAAAATCAGCAAGTAATTCTGAAGTGAGGCGGTATGTGGCTAGGCGTGATGGAGGGCATCATTCATTGAGTGTGATTATCCTGTAACGGTGACTTTGACATGTGTTTTGTATATTCTCTCAGACGATGTTATGTCACTCACCATCCACTTGCCTCTAGTCTAGTTGGAAAAGGTGAAAAGGCAGCTAGTGGATCATGTGGGTCCTCATGATGAAGAACAGTTGTACTGGGTTGCTATCTGAAGGTACTTCACGACTTCCTGGATGGAGTCAAAAACGTCATACAAGCCAACAGATTAGGAAAAAACAGAAGCGGCTAGAAATGTAGGCCGGTTGCAGCCATGCTACATTTTTCTTTTTTCCTGTATTACCGAAAAGTAAAATGAAAGAAGTGAATGCTTCTTTGAAGATATCGTTGAAACTGCTTCTATATTAATCCACTTATATTGCCGCTTGTATTCGCTCTTCTTTCTCTGTATCTACCTAGTGTAACTTAATAACCTTGTATGGTGTATCTATTGTCATCTATGCTGTGCCAAGCTTGTATTTCAAATACTACTACTACTACTACTGCCACCAATAATAATAATAATAATAATAATAATAATAATAATAATAATAATAATAATAATAGAGATCTGAACCAATTATAGTTCACCTACACGAAATACCTAAAATTGGTTATCAGGACTTATCAGGCCTCCCACCCTCGACATGTCTGGCTCACATTATCATCCAATTGCCAAAGAGCTTGCACAGCTACTGGAACTCATCACGAGACTAATCCCACACTATTCTTGACGTACTAAATTTCATTTTTGCAAATTCCGTTGGTGAAAAGAACTTTGATGGAAGCGTTATGTTGTCACTTGAACCTCTACAATCGTTTCACCAATGGAAACTCACTTTCTCTTATGTGAATACATTTAACTGAAGGCTATCGATAACAGGATATGGATAAGTGACCTTAAAAAGCTATTATTAAGATGTAAATTCAGCGGCAAATTCAACTTAACAGGACGAAAAATATTGGCATTGAGAAATTTAAGAAGTGATACTAGTATAGTAATTGTCAGATCAGACTAAGGAAACTTGACAGTAGTTATGTCTAAGACGGATTAATTTAGAAAAGTCAATCAGCATATTGGAACAGGACCATATGAAAAAATCAGAAAACCTGCAGACACAGTTATGAATAAACTCAAAGAAAAGTTCACAGCGGATGAAACCATCCGTAGGTGAATTTCAGTGGTTTAATTCAATGCCGATGACTAATAACCCTAGTAGAATGTATGGTACCATTAAGGTTCATAAAACAGGCTATCCTATTAGGCCAATAATTGGCTTTGGAATGTACCCTATTGGAAATCGCTCAAAATCAAGACTCACCAATTCAACTGAACTGAAACACACAAACTAAAATACAATTAGAAGAGGGGGAAAAGATGGTCAGTTTTGCTATGATGAGTCTCTACACAAATAATTAATATGCCACTTGAGACAGTAAGAACTGAACTCACGACTAACCATGGACTCAGTAATAGAACTACAGTATCTACTGAAGAAACCATATACATATATATATATATATAAGCAGAAGAAGTAGCAGTGGGATCTCCAGTATCTCCGATTGTAGCGCACATATTTATAGACAAGAGGGAACAAACAGCATAAGGAATATCCTAACCCATCCTTAAAGGATGGTGCTGAAATCAGAACATATCCTCAGTTTTTCACACACATTAACTCGATAGTAAATGTGATCCAATTCACTTGTGAATGAGAAAATGAAAAAGCAGAATTACCACCTATGTTCCATTGAAAAATCAAGAGAGAAGATGGAGTCATAGATATCAGTGTCTATAGGAAACCAACACATTAGAACAGAACAGAATAGAATAGATTTCACATCATCTCATCCTATGTCAGTCAAAGTAGACTTGATAAAATGTGTCAGTAATCGAGCTAGGAGATTGACTAGGAAGTCGGAGAGCCTAAATACGAAAATGAAATACATCACAGATACACTAATTCTTCATAACTATCCTCCAGAACTTATCAAAAACTGCTTATAAGGACTGGTAACAAGGAGTCGTGATGTCAGTGTTGACTTCAACATGCATAAGAGGAGATTCAAATCCTCTGTAGTGTAGCCGTATAAAGAAGGCACATCAGAAATCTTACAAAGAATTCTTAACAATGCTGGTTGAGATTAGGCTGGTATTCAAACCCATAAACTCGTTCAGAGAGAAACTTTGTAGGCTGAAAGATCCAATAGAACCAATAAGGAAAAGTAACCTAATCTATCAAATAGCACGTAATGTTAGTGAGGTCAAGTGTATGGGTCAAAGCAACCGATCTGGGTCAATCAGAATAGGAGAACATAAACATCCAGCGAAACATACAGTGGTTGGTTGACCCTACTAATATACGTAATTTAGAGGAATACTTGGTTATCACTATGCATTTGCAGATCCATAATCACACAATAGGGTGGGTGAGATAGGGTGACCATTCTAAAATGCAATGTAGCTGTTTATGTGGAGAGAGATTGATCAGAGGACCTGTCTCCATTGAAAATACACCTAACACATATGTGACAGGATGAATCATCGCATACTGCAGATATCTGACAACTTTTACTACCATTAAAATAAACGAATGGACAACTGTTGGACTATATAAGTGAAGTTTGAAAGTCGTATGATTACTTTGGTAGGAATATTAGGGATAAGTTGTACTCGAAATGTCATACAGTAAATAATTCTGTGTCGCTGTGTGCTGTATATCAAGTAAACAATCTGATATGGAATTACACTCCACCGCAGTGCCCAAGTTTTTCAACCTCAATAACAACTTCAGCCACCAAAAGGAATGAAATCACAATGTTGTCCCCGCCTTTCGTGGATATCTTTCTGTCCAAACAGAAAACAGATGTACTAGACCCAGTCACCCAACTATTGAAATTTTTGAAGAACAAAAGACGCTCACAGTGAAGATAGTTATCTTTTCAATGACCCACTTTCAAAGCTGTACATTTGTGATACATGAGCAAAATGAACAACCAGGTTTCCGGTCAAAGGTCAAACTTTGTGGATTGATATAGAAAACGAATGAGGCGATATTGCATAACACAAGAAGTGGTCTCAGTAGTTTTTATAAAATGCATTGAACAGCAAGATTTGGTACATGGTATCATAAATCAATAAACATACAAGTAAGTAGATAAATAAAATACAGAAAACCAAGCATAAACAGAAATTTAGGGTATCTGTCTAAGGCCGCGATAAATGAAATATACGATTGAGGTTCGAAGCTGTGGATTGCCAATGCTTCGGCTGTACATAAGTGTCGAATGCACACTGATTTGGAACGGTTTGGTTGAACTTTCTATAAACCTTTGAACAAGATTTCCAGAGGAACCATATGTCTCGAGCCTACGAGATGTTCAGCGATGGGGCTGGGTATGGTTTTGTGCTCACCCTTCAGTAACCAGGCTGGGTAATGTTCACCAGCGAGTTTTCCAAACGAAGAGGTGGTACAGCCAACGTACCCAGCTCCACAAGAGCAAATGGACATGTGAATGCATATTGATGAGGTCCGCTGCTTCAGATTGTCTTTCATGCATAAACAAATCAACTGTTGTTATGAGAACATAATACGGAGGTCTTCAGTATAGAATTTTCGTTTTAGGGACAAACGTTGACGAAGGATGTCCGCAGCAATATTACAAGTGCATCTGGGGTCCATTTAAAGTATTTTTCTTCGGAGCTGATTGGATCTTTGACATATTCCATAATTTTTTAATATTTTTCTCAATAAATGTGGGTGGTTAACCATTGTCTAAGTATGTCACAAGTGCATATCCTTCTTACTATTGATAGGAGTGGGTGTAAAAGATGCCTTTCCCTACTTCACTTTCTAACTAATTAGTGAATTGGACTTCATTTTCTATCGAGTTAATGTGTGCAAAAAACTGTAGATATATTCTGATTTCAGCACAATGAATGTGTCGTCTACATTGAATCCACACTTAACACACATGTAACAGGAATGAATCATCGCATACTGCAGGTATCTGGCAACTTTTACTACCATTAAAATAAACGAATGGACAACTGTTGGACTATATAACTGAAGTTTGAAAGTCGTATGATTACCTTGGTATGAATAAGAGGAATAAACTGTGCTCGAAACGTCATCCAGTAAATTATGCTCAACCACAGTGTCCAAGTCTTTCCCTTACAATAATCGTTTAGATAATCACTTATTTTGAGTTGTATTCAAGTCATAATTGACTATATCATCCTCGTTTACACAAAACATTTTTGAATTGGCTTTCTCAACTGTATACAATATTGTTGACGCATATGGAAGAGGAGAGTATTCTTTATCCACTCAAATGGTTTTTGAACATAAAAATTCCACTGCAGCATGGTTGTTTCTTTATCATTATAGTTATTCATTACTGTAGAGAGTTGGAGACAGATTAATAACTAGTACTGTTGCTTTTTAAAATATTGACAATTGAACCGATTTTTTTCACTCTATTTAATTCACGTGGATTGTAGACAGAATGTCAAACAATAAAATGTGAAAAGTAGAGTTAACGTATTATAATCGATACAAGTATGATATGAAGTTTAGAAATAGTGGAGAATATTTGTAGCTCAGGTGAATGGTCTTGGTTGTATTGTATTTTCTGTACTGGGTTGTTTAACCGTGAAGCTTTCATCGTCTTTCTAGACGATATCATCAGCACTAACTTCAGTATGATATGAACTTCAAGATTGTAGAGGTTTCAGTAATGTGAAACACACTTGGCAGAAAAAAGGTTCAGAAAACTACATCACATTGCATTAAATAAGGTATCGGTCAATGCTACAAAGAACATTGTGCGTGTGTGTGTGACCACCCATTAAACCTATTAATCGTGATCTTTGGCCTAATAGCTAATGTCGTCTTTTGATAGATGATATCATGCTTTTCATCAAAAACAGCAGTGGCGAAAATTTTAATAAAATAAGAACGGTTGAGACAAATTTGATGATAGTAAATCAATATTAGTCATTGATTTTTCTAGACAGTCGATGTCGTCATTATCTTCCTCATCTTCAGCATCTAAGCATATTGTCGTAAAATTAGATGCTCAATAATCACCGAATTTGTGATACAGTTGCTATCACATTAAACATAAATACAGTTTTACTGTTCTGGTATTGAGTGACAGTAGGGTTCGAACCAGCGAGCCCTGATTAACTGAGTTAGTGACCTATCAAGTGGATCACGAAACCCAACCTCTGACTATGTCCTCATTTCAGTTCACTCACTGGAGATTTTATCCAGTTGCCATGTGAATTAGTGATGTATCGCTGTCGATTCATCATAATAACACTGACCACCCAGTTAGGTTGAAATGTTCTCACTTCTTGAGCGTGAATCTTAGTTTATAGACTTTCCCATGTACTGTTGTGCACTGAATCCATTGTAATTTCATCTAGAAGGAGAGTAAGCTGAGTCCCATGTAGATTGAGGTGTGAATACTTATGTACATACACTTGAGCTACAGAACTCTGTTGCTATTCAACGCTAGACAACAACGACAGTGTCTGTAAGCCAATAACCAAAGAATTCAACCAACTAAGAGCCCGACTGCAAGGCGACTAGTTCAACTTCAAGATCACCAAGTACATACATTGGTTTGGATCTTATAAACTACTCCAGTTTGTTTGAGGTCAACAAACATGAAAACTGGACCCAAGAGGTCTTCGGGTTGACTGCCATAAACCAACTAATACTAAAATAAAATCCACTTGTCTCATCGCTCTATAGTTTTACAGATATCCAGCTGTATACGGAACCATTGGTTAAACAAGAAAAAATGTTTATTAGGGAATTCAAATTATCCCTGTCCTAGGATACCTTTATTTTAATGGATTATGCAATCACGAGGCTTGAATAGAATTCACATGCGCTTTTCCAGAGTAATCATTCAACAAAGGGCATCGTTAAGATATACTTAGCAAAGCATTTTTAAACAAAGTTTAGACGTTTACATAAACAATACTAATGGACTTTAAAATAAATAGTTTTCAGTACATGATCCGATTCCTCTCAATTATTGATCATTTTTTCTACGTTTACATGAATGATCAATGGTTAATACTATTTGTTGATATGTTTGTGGTTCTCTATTGTTTTAATAATAAATATTCAGGCAATATCAAGGCGTATGCTCATATATCAATAGAGGTCAAACAATTCGAACCAGTAAAACAAAGGAGAACTACAAGCATATCAACGAATAGTAATAACTGATACCCACTCTAAAAGTGATGGCCTTCATGCCTCAATGGCCTAGTGGATAACGCTCTGGCTTATGGAGCGGCGGGTACGAGGTCCGAGTCTCACTGGATTCAACATCACCCGATGGAGGGGTACAAGCAGCTGACGAGTCCCAAATGGGACGGGACGCGCGTCCTGGGTTCCTCTACTATTTACAACCAAGTAAATTGTATTGGTCAGTTGTATTACTAGGTTAATATCTCAGTTGTAATCCCTTGAACTTGTTCATACAAAATAGTTGAATTGGTTAATTTCCTTATGTATATTATTGCATTAGACTCCTAGTGAACTCATTTGTCGAAGTAAAAGGATCCATAAGCCTTCTAGATTGTTAAGCATATATCCAAGGGGAACGATTACTCAATCAACAGTTTACTGGCCAGTATGAGTGATGATATAATAGTAATAATAATGGCTTTATTTTCAAAGCTATTTCGGGAATACTTTACAGAGTTTTCAGTATGCTATATAGCATCAATTGGACAGAAACAGTGTACATGTATACATACCAAAATGAAATCAGTATAGATTCTATGTATAAAGGATAAGAATATTCACTCTATCTACAACTTTCTTCAAAATGTACAATCAATTTAGGTAGACAATCACATTAGTAATTATATGCATAATACATAAGTGGTAATATGCTCATCTTCAGTTAGTTCGCCTTCAAAGACAGAAGTTGATTAGTCAGTTCATTTCAGTTACTTTCTTCATCACAAGCAGACGAGCTAAATACGGCATTTTAGAGTTTTTATGTTTTGTAGTACGTATATAAAGTCTTATGTACTTCCTCCTCATCTTTTAGATAACCGACACTCAGAGAGCTTTGAGTGAAGAGGATCCTGGTCATCTGATAAATCAACTGCTGCCAGCTGTTTACATGAGTTAATACATTTGTCCACAATTGTTTTAACTCTAAGGTTTAGAGGTATAACACTAACTAGTTCTGCTGACAATCTTTAAAGTTCTACGCACTAGAGCATAGTCTTCTTTCAGTAACCACGGGAAGAATAAAGGAGGAAAATACAGGAGAACAGGTAAGATTTAGGAATTTATAAAACACAAGATGAAAGGCTGAGTTACACCAGATACTCTCAGCTTCCTAATACAGAAAGTTAGGTGTAGGATCCTCTTGGAAATTAGTAAGATGTATGAGGACCAGGAAAGGTACGAAGAAAAACGCAGACCGAGATAAATAGCATTTGTAACATTATCTGATGCGCAACTATCAATAGAACAGGAATCATGAGAACTAAGCAGTTTACATAGGTTACGTCCACGTCTAAAGCTAAAGTTTATAATTCGATATTTGCTGGAAAACAATGCATCTGTCTAGCAAGGTGCATATGGTGCTCTATTGAACATTAAAACATCAAACCACAATCAATCGCTGCCCGAATACCTCAGTGACAAAGCTTCTGACTGCGCCACTGAGTGACATTGGTTTCAGTCTCAGGGGGGACTGAACCAATTCTGTTGAGGTTGCAGACTCACTTTGTTTGCGAGTGCCAATAAACACAAAAACCTAGGTTCAATGCTTCTTGTCAATTACCTCCATCCAAGTAACTGCTTACAGGTGTATAAATTATGTTTACTCATCAAATTATGATCAACAAAATATTACAGTACAACAAGAAAATATGCTTCTTACTAACTTTCGCATACCCAGTGTGCATCGATTATGGCTTAATGACCTCGAAGTAATGCAATTGATTTCCAAGGTCATTTATTCACTCCTCCATTGCTACACTCCAATCTTTAACCATTCGTTCAAATAATGATAGAAATTCACTATTAGTTATTGTGGTATTGAACAAAACTAGAATTATGATGATTCACCAAATAACCAGATATCTATGACTAAACATGTTTCACAACGTATTCGATTTCGCACAGCATATTTTAAAACCCCACTGGTATTTTCAATCATTAGAAAATTAAATTAAAACCAATACTTTGTCAAATGACGCTTATCTTTTACAAATAACTACAGATATTGAAATGGTACAATGCTGTTCATTGCCTCCTGAAGGGTGCTCATTTCATCTAGGTGTGTTTCGTATTGTTTGGAGCTCGTCAGCCGGACGTATCTACTACTCTTTAATGAGTGATGTTGTTCCCACTGAAATTTGAACCCGTTGGCCATCAATTCAAATCCCAGAGCAACAGGAAATTACAAGTATCGAACAAAAACTGATACCCGTTGCACAAGAGGTGGATCTCATGCCCAAGTGCCTTAATGGATAACGCTTTGAGATTTGAAGAGATGGATGCCAGATTTGAGTTGCAGTGGGAACAATATCGGTCACTGGGGTGCGGGTACATCCAGCTGAAGAGACTGAAACAGGAGGGAATGCGCATCTTGGATTCTACCGCAAGTCACCAAGATGGATACAATATAGGTTAATATTTCTTCAGTTGTTTCCTCCGTTGCTCTTTCGCCCACTGATTCACTACCTTCTTCTCTGCGAATAGTGATTGTGGTTGTTAGGAAACCTGGGAGTTCAAACCAGTTGCACACTGCTCTAGCATATGACCTAGAAGAAGTAGCCTGTAACCGTATCTTAGCATAACCCCACCCACTGAAATATGTGTTTGTCTGTTCCTTGTTATTCTAGCTTCTCGAGCAGCTCTTCTTATCCTACAGAACAACAGCAAGTGGTTTTGAGACTTGGTTAGCAGATGTCTCCCACAGATCAATAATTCGGGGGTTGTTTGATTTGTTACTACTGCAGTCTAGGTATCTGTCGACTTCGATAACAAGAGATTGGACCACATTCTGATGAGGCTTACAATAACTCTGCAACAATATCAGTTTTGACTGTTTATTAGTCTTATACGATGACAAATTACTTGAACTACATTCTATTGTAGATGTTGTAAGTCTATCCAGAAGACATCCTCAACATAGGTTTGCTTTTTAGTGGATTTCTTAGTGAGAAGTTTCTACAATCTTTAAACGATTCATGTTTTCTTCAGTATTAATACTTGATTCATTCAGTGTGGAAATTCTTCTTCAAACTGTTTACAACTCAAGATATTGAGAGAAAAAAGGTTGATTAAGCGAAGAAATATATTCGTTTTCAATTAGGTATTCTTCTTGGACTCTACATTAATATTTACAATTCAATTAAAATACCAATCAGTTGGTGAGGGGTGGGTGAACAATAATCATGGATTTTAAGGAAGTCATGAAGATGATAAGTTTTAGAAATTAAGATGTAAATAACCAATATAGTAATTAAAATTGGAAATATGAAGCAGACTATTCTTAGGTAAATGCAGTGACTTTTGGTGAGTGTTCAGATATAAATAGTAGGTGACTACGTAATAGTAAGAAAACAAATGAATAGTGGTAGAAACAAGATGGAGGAGAGGTGTACGTAGTAATACTAGAAGTTACATCATACTGATGACCATGGTAATAAAAGTGGTCGAAAGAACTTTTGAATACAAAGGTAAGGTCTGTAAAGGTGGATTGAAATCGCCTCTGCTATGTTATGTAAGTGAGTGCGTAATCAATGTGGTGACTTAAATGGTATGTGGTGAATAATTTTGGAAGCTTTTCTAGTATTCGCTTGATGTCCCATGTCAGTTAGGTGTGCAAGTATGGAGCTGTTTGCTGTTTTAATTTGTCTCTTGCTCAACCATAATGGGTAGTGGCCGGAAATTCGACGATGGAACTGCCTCATTGTACGCCCAGCGTGACTAGCTCCACAGGAGCAGTTGAATTGATAAATGCACATGAAAGTGTTTGAATCAGACTGTTTGTCTTTATTTCTTACACCCAGAATCGTGCGGTTGTAGAAAATGGTACACAATTCAGAGGCTCGGAATGCTTTATGCAAGACCCTTTTTTATGTGTTGTGTGATGATCTCACTGGCAATGTTACTCTTAAATTTCAGCTTCAAGAAGATTTGCTTCTTAGATACTGTTGGCGTTCTTGTCTTAGCCCTCGTAACATTCATATGCTTAGTCACAAACTTATCTGGATAGCCATTCCTACCAAGCAGATCACAGACTGGTGGCGAACTCTTCCTTTATGACATCTTCTGAGCAAATAGCTGTGGCACACTATGCCAGGCATTTCACCAGGTTCCTTTTGTATTGGAGGGGTACGGCACTAAAAAGGTGCTTGCACTGACCTATCGACGTTGACTTTTTACATACACTTCGTTTCAAAGTTCCATCTAACCTTCTTACCAACAGAACATCAAGAAATGAAATACTGCCACTTTTCTCCTCTTCCATTGTGAAGTTGATTGCTGGATGAACACTGTTGAACTTACTGAGAACAACATTCTTATCAATCTCACTTTTGAGAAGTGTAAAGGTATTATCCATGTAATGATAATATAATTCTAAACGGCTAACAGTTTCGTTCAGTGGGCCATTCTTTAGTTTTGCCAGAAAAACCTCTGCTAAGAGGGGGCCAAGGGGTGACCCCACAGCTACACCCCCCACCACCACCTGAATGGTATTTTGATTAGATTGTAAAACCATATATTAGTGTAGAGCCCGAGACGAAGACTTAGTTGAAACAGAATATATTTCTTCGCTTAATGTCTTTTTTTAAATGTCTAAATGAGAATATTAATCATTTATTTACCCGTTCAGCTTCTTCACATGACGGTAACTGACTCAAAATATCTGGTCTAGAAAAGGAAGAAGGTAAAGATTATTTATTCATGGAATTTGAAAACAGCACCTACCTTTGTAAGAATAAATCCTGAACCATCTCATGCAAACTAGGCTGGATTGTAAGGATGCGATTGATGAAATAAACAGCATATTCACTGGAAGATCTATTTGCAGCATATGAGTTGAAAGTTCTAAACAAACTGAAAAAAACATGAAATAGGGCACATAATTAGGTCTTTGTGGAGAAGACAAAGACAATAGAAAACAGCAAAGAATAATAGTACTACCCAGTGAAAACCAAGGCCTAGACGGTTAACTCAACATTTGAAAGGTTTCTGAGTGGAAATAAATGTATCCGCTGTTAATGCTGTAAATCATAATATGTATTGTCTAGATATGCCCAACAAATGCCTCCGAATGCACCATTTTACATATACACTCATACTCATCCAATGTTATACAAACCTAAAACAATACTCTATAAATAACTCTAAAAGTGTTGATTAGACGGCCTCACTACAAACAAAAACTAATGTAGAACTAATTATTCTCAGATATTCCCAAGAAAAGATCAACTTCATCAACCAAGTCTTACATCTTGAAAGCAACAATGAATGCATGGTAGAAATGCACACTAAATTCATAACACGAAGATATGTTGTTGTAGACAAAGGCAAGTTAATAGTTTATAAGAAGTCCATTCATGAAAGTGAATGAATTCATCCAAGTGTAAAAAGTAACAAAAGCATCCGGCCCCCAAATGCTTTGATAGGATCAAATTCCACGTTTTCTGTCAAGTAATCTCGCAAAGAAATCCACTCAATAACCTTATGCACGTTTGTGTAGTGGGCAATAAGCTACACCTATTATGTGAGGGATAATGAATATTACCACGCTGGGTCCGAACCTATGAACCATCGGTTGGAAATTGGGTGACTAGACCAACGAACCACAGCTCCACAGTTCGCTTATATGGCTATGTTAATAGTTTCTGTCAAGGAAGTGTTGATTTTGGTCTCTGTGTTTAACCAATCTTGTCGGTGAAGTATAGTCTCTGTTCGCTGGAAGTCAAGCAGATAATTTTGAGGTTTACTAGTGTATTTCTGAGCATTGTACACATCGTTAACCAACAGATGAAGTTCTATTACAGCACCGATTTCAACAACTTGAACACGTTTTCTAGCATGCTGTTTCAAAACTCCTATATCAAAAACCATATACCAAAAGGCAGAACCGGTTGTAAAAGAACAAAAGGGTAACTAGTTGACGACGTAGCAATGGTAGAATGATAGATAGCTTTATTAGGTTTAGGCTATTTAATGCATCCTGAACCAGTAAATGAGATTCATGAGATTCCCTATGTCTTCATATCATTGTAAGTGGCACACTTCTTCATCTTTAACCACACCAATTTTTTACTGTGTTTTAAACAGTAATGAAAACAAAACGCTACCTTAATTCAAAACTAGACAGAAAACAGATTGGAAAAAGCGCATACTGTCAACTTCACTAATCATAGACTGTGTACTATATAAACTCAAAACTTATCAAGCATGGAACAAAACTTCAGAAGTCATTAGTATGAGTTGTCTACAACACTTTAAAAGTCTACAAAGTTAGTAGGTCTTCTCCTGAACATCAGAAAGAAGACAAACCATCTAAATAAACAAACTACTTTAGATCAATAAAAGTTTACAGGAGGGGAGTTCAGTTATTCCTAAGTGTTCTTCCTACCTTTAAAACTGTCTGTTTTGTGACGGTGTTAGGGACCCCTTCTTCTTATCTCTAGTCAGAACGGCTACCATATTCTTGGAGCAAGTCTGTTCAATGAGCCTTGAAAGTTAGTGATTATTCCCCGTCTTCTGTACCTTCTTCACCTCCTTAACTTCCGCTACCCAACAATGTTTGTCGCCATTTTGAAGAATAATCAGTTGATATTTGATCAAATTTCCCTCTCCATGGCGTGCAGAGTCAGAATATTTCCTTTTGAATCAATCAGTTCGCTTGAGAATGGAGAGATCTACCAGTATTTTCTAATTTGGATCATGGAATGTAGAATGTACTAACCACTCTCTTTACAACAGACTGAGTATTACACTAGGTATTATGAATATGAAAACTTATCAGCTAAACGAATCTTATAGGCTACTAGGTTAGTCACATGCAATGGGATTATTGTGTCCGATATCTAATTCAAGTTTAACTTGGTGGACTTGAATAGGGTAGCAACACCGTGGATGTTTCAGCCGGAGATTCTTTGGCAGGCACCAAAAACTACGTAAAATATTCAAAAGAAATCACTACGCTTGAATATTCACAGGGACTGGATTTGTTCCCATTGCTGAATGAGACTTTTGACTTTGTCAGTCCCCGTCAATATAAGAATTCCTTCCATGAATACTTTTATATTTGTCCTATTCACATCTTGGTTATATAGTTTGTAGTGCCTATCAGAGGGACCCAGGATTCCAGTTTCCTCAGTTAGATTCATATATATTCCAGGTAGTACTGGTCTTTTCATTGAAACTCAAACCACCAGTGTTCCGCTTATCGGAGCTATCTCATTCTTATACTGATATATAGAAGATAACAACATAAAGGCTGGGATACCAACCCCGGCCTTAAGGAATTGTTACTTAGATTCACATTCAATGTCCAGTTCACACTTAAAGACATGATTTATCGGCAGAAAGATGGAATCGCCATGGGATCCCCACTAGGTTCACTACTAGTAGACTCCTTTATGGCCAGTTTGAAGAACGGATCCTTGAAACCAACGATTGAAGGTTTTCAGCTGCACAACATGAACATCGACGATACTTTTATTGCCTGCGATCATCAATATAATTTGAATCATGTTCTAAAAATATTCATTAACTGCCATTCAGCGATTAGATTCACTCTTGAGGTGGAAAATCTATGGAAAATTCACTCTCTTGATGTAGAGCTGACAATAACAGCTGATGGGACGTCAAGTAGATCAATTCACAGAAAATCAATGTGGAATGGTCAACTGAAAAATTTTAATAGCTGGTTCCCTATGAATCGTAAGCGAAACCTGATCATATCTCTTGCCACTCGCATCAGACGAATCTGTAGTCCCAATGTATAAGAAGAGGAAATTTCTGTTCTAAAGAACATACTGATTGAAAATAGATTCCCGCCACGCTTTATAGGCAAAAACATCAAACCTGAACCTCACGAAGAAATCTTTACAACCATATGAAAAAAGACACTATATGAATTTAAACTTCAAAAGTGATTCTGCCACTGAGACTCTAAAAAGGAGGTTATCAAACGCTCTAAGAGGACCATTTTTTGCATCAACGCTGAGACTAGCATTCTCTTGTCACCCAACCATAACTAACAACTTAAAAAAACATCTTAACATTTGACCAGATCTGTGTGTATATATCAATTCACCTGCTCTTGTGGAACCAGGGATATAGTTAGTTTGATGAGACTATTATCCAAAAGGGTTGAAGAGTACTATCCCGTGGGGTTAAAAAGAGGTAACAATGGAAAGATAAGGAGTGCTATGATTGAACACATCGCGAACACGAATTGCCCTATCTCAAGAACCTCCTCCTTCAAAGTCATCTATAAGGTAAAAAGATACCTTCCAAAGGCTGTCTTCGTATTCTCTGCATCGCCGAAGCTTTTTCCATCCATATGGAGAAACCTGAATGAAGACTGTTCAACCCCTTCTCCTTTCACGGTCTTAGTTTTCAGTTTCTGAAATCTCTCTTATCTCCTACCCACCTTTTCTTTTCATTTTTTCGTTCTGACACTATTCACTTCTTAAATAATTTGCTACTCATTCTTGTTGCTATGTTCTGTCTGATCACAGTTCACTTCCCAATTATGTCGTCACGTTACAAAACTTCGAGTGACTTTAAAGACCATCCCAGCAACAAAACAAAGGAACGCAATTGGTTGCCTCAGTTGTTGCTTGGAAAGCTTTTAAAGTCACTGCGAAACTTCTTGTCCGAACTTACTTTGATTAATATTCACTGCTCATCAGATGTTTGGTTTTTTGATTCTAATGACAGCTCACATGATTGACATTGTTTGTATTGCTATCAAATCCTTACAGTAGAAAAATGTATAAAAATGCTATTTTGTACAGCTTCTAAAATGAAATCGTCGAAAAGAGACTCTTTGCCGAAATATACTGGTTCCTTTTTCATATCTTGATGGGTGTAATTCACACAAGACACAAAGCACCAACAGTTCTGATAGAATACCAAACGCTTTAGTGATGACCTGTTTCCCTCAACTGAAAGCTAGTGTTGGTTGTCAAAGCTAAGCTCACATCTTTAAAGGGACACTAGGTTCTTAAACTTGATGAATGATTTCAGTATTCAGTACGGTGGGAAATACATACTATCCAGTTTAGATGGTTTAACTTGAGTCAGCTACTCCAGGAACAGAGAATGTTACCATAAACCCAGAAGAGAAAGGTAAGACAAGAGATGAAGCAAAAGATAAACTAAGGGTTAGAGAATACATTTTATTAAGACACAGTTCAACTGATAGGTCAAACAATTTATCATTCACTATCCTAGCATGTAAGCAACACAATTTTTGATACGTTATCACATTGCCTATACATAGCCTTATCATAGCCTTTAAAAAACGTAACGCTAAATAACAGGAAGTGGATAACACTAGGAAAAAGAACTGTCTCAAAATAACAGATCATCTTTGGACAAAGATAACTTTTGAAATCAAAAAAAGAAGGGGGAGTGATACAAAGCAAGACACACTGTGGGTGTCGGTTGTCATCTTGTGACAAGTGACCTTGACCCAGTTGTTCACCTTTAAGAACACTCAGAATACAAACTATATCATCCTTTCACAGTTATCATTCATTTCGTTTCCAAACATTTTTTTCGCTTGATTTGACATTCCTAAAACCTCACTGTTTTCCCTAGAGTGGGGCATAACATAATAAAAATAAGCATGAATTAACAAGAGCTAAACCTCAGCAACTTGGAGGAATGTTGCTGAAATGATGAATATTTGTAGATAAGATGAATAGTCTTTGTTGTATCATGTCCTCTGAACTGGTTAGTTTATTCGTGAAGCTTTGACAGCATCATCGGTGATAACTTGAACATAAAGTGAGCTATTCAGTAGCTTGCCCAGAAGAAATGGTGTGTTTAATAGTTCCCTTTGATTGCTGTGTCATTGAGTGCAGAGATTTGTCAGTTAGAAGGACCACTAACCTTGTAGTTGTTTTATCTATTAGGATTGTGCCTAAAAATCCTTCGTTATTTTTTATGCTTCCTGTGTTCAAGACCCCTTCATTTTCGTGATTGAACCCATGTCTACAACTGTCCATATGTGATACCTAGTTGCTAACTGATGTCTAGGTAGACGAAGAAGAGGGTGGCTATTTCGCTTAGTGTAGTGCTGATTGCCGCTGATTTCGTAAATGTGACCAGAAAAGGATCTGTTGATTTTTGAGCTTAACCGGTTCCAAATGGCCTCAGTTAAGAAACGAAGAAGAAGAAAATATGTGCAATCAACAACATAATGATCAAAGAAACTGACCACTTATTCATTATCTTACCACAATAAGTTACTGAAGAAATCAAGATAGCCACTTCATGTTAGAGTTAGTCTGCTTATGAGGTTGTTTAGAATGCTGATGAAAATTTCAAGAATAGGCCATCCAGCTCAGAGAACCTAACACAAGCCAGAATTTCGTTCAGTATTATATTCTCTTACTTGATGAATCTCGCAGTGATACAGTACCAACTTATCATTCACAATCATGTAAAAGTAATATCATGACTTCTAAAGTCAGCTTCTCGAAGTTCTATCGAACTGTATTCATTTTTTAGGTGGCAGTACAATTTTCCATGTCTCTGGAATAGGTGCTGCCTCAGTCCAATTCGATGGACAGGTGTTCCGTAGTCAGTCTAACTCTATCTGTTCAACTAATTATGCCTGGCGTTATTACACTCGCCTTGTTTCACTCCATTGTTTGATTATGTCAGTGACTAGACTGGATTGCAAGAGCTGACTTTTTACTAGCTTATTGATCATAGTGGGTTCTCTCATCCTGAATTTGGTTAAGTTCCTATGGTCTTGCGACTTGACTGACTGTGATCAGTTGGTGGGACCTATTTATTTGATAATTAGTAAAGTGAAATGACGAAAACCACTGTGATATCATAGGATACGACGTCCAGATCTCGAAGGTATCTAAAGTAATTAACAAACAAAACACTGCTAGGCTACTAAGATTCTCAGAATCAGCTGCTATCAGAAGAATTAAACCAAAATTATGCATCCAAAAGGAAGCAGTTTTCAGCCTCCAACCTTCAAATTCACAATCAGTTACTGTTTCAATACTAGGTGATGACTGAAGGTGAAATGAAAATTTGAACTGCGGCTGGATTCGACCCAATGACCACTGGGTTTTCGGCCCGATGCACTACCAACCGAGTTACAAGGTCCGACTCCTGGTCAGTTCAGTTCAACCATTAAAGGTTTTGTCTGACTGCCATCTGAGTTTGTGATGTGTTACTATCGCTTGATTGTATTTACACTGGTTGCCTAGTCAGGACTTCTCACCCCAATCCAAATCTAACTGAATAAAAGAGGGGGAGCATCATACTGGTTATCATTTTGACTATCTGAGGAAGCTGTGGTTTGGCAAACTAGTACTGATACTGGGTCAGTTGGATTTCATAGTCCATTTGGTACAGCACCGGGCTGCAGACCCGGTGGTCACCAGTTCGAACCCCACAGCGGTCCTAATTCTCATTTCGTCTACACTTAGTATCACTACTAGTCTGCCGAACCATCTCAGATAGTCAGAATGGTAATTCTTATTTCATCTGAACCAGTTTACTACTTGACCCCTGGCTGACTTGACCCTAACCCATACAAACAATTCTGACCCTATATTTACATTATTCATTTATCACATGCCCTTACGTAATACTTTATATTCCAACTTTGATTAGTCACGTGTGGCAGGATGACAATCTGACTAGATAAACACAAGATAATTTCAATCTTAGCAATCACAATCATTTAAACTTCCCTAATCTGTATCAATTCTTTCATTATGTCATCAATGGACTATCATCCCTTTGATAAGTGAATTTTGTGGATTTTATTTCCTTCCTTCTTTCTTTCTTTCTTTCTCCCTCTCTCTCTCATACATTTGGTTCCCTCCAAAAATGTATGAAATAAAAAGTAAAACATGAGTTCTGATACAGCTACAATGATTCAATAATTAGCATAACTACAGTCAAAGTTTTGTGTTTGATATCAAAAGTTGACCAGACTTCATCCGAAAATAAAAAGAAAAAAATGCTTGAGGTTATCGAACTCTGTGTTTTTAATACTTAAGGGAATAAACATGAGATATCATATTAATGATGGATGGTGGCTAGCAGTGGAATCCAGGGTGTGCACTTCGTCCTATTCGGGACTCGTCAGCTGGATGTACCTGCTTACCAGTAAGTGTTGTTTCCACTGGGATTCGGACTACTGTGTCTCGGTGGTGTAGTGGATAACGCTCTGGCATTTGAAGCGATCGCTCCCGAGCCCGAATCTCGGTGGGGACAACTTCACTTACTGGTAAGCAGGTACATCCAGCTGACGAGTCCCAAATAGGACAAAGTGTAAATCCTAAGTTCCACTGCTAGCCACTGCCCACCATTACTACACATAATTAAAACAGGCAATATTGAGGCATCCACACAGGAGCTCATATTCCAATAGAGATCGATCGATTCGGTCCAGTCAACAACGGTATGATATAAAAACTATTATACTATGGGATATCTTGCTTAAGATTCATATTAAATTTGGAGTTCGGTTGACATTCTTATTTGTAAAATGATATAACTTACTAGATATCATGCAGTGATTGCGCTGTCAAACACATAGGTCCTACCGAACACTTTGGTATTAGTCAAGTCATCAGAGCATAAGAACTTACTTAGATTAAGAGTGATAGACGCCACGCATATCAGTCACTTAGAGAAGAATTATATCACTGTCATGTATGCACTGACACAAGATCAGGGAATTTGGTGTGATGGAGTCACAGTCATGAACGCTAATTCATTCAGACAGACTGGATCATCAATAACACAATCCATTTTCATGGAATCAACACCTAACACATAAAGTAGGAACGATTCACCGCCAGTCTGGGATAGAATCAAGGAAAATCAAATAATGAATGTTTCTCCAGTTTTCTATTATTCAGTTAACATTCATACACTAGAAGGTACTAAGTAACCGAAGGGAATTGTGGTCAGTATGGTTTCTGACTGCTTTGCATTCGTCTTCAGGAAAGCTCACAGATGCATGTGTGTGTTTCAATGTATGTTGTCACTTTGCCTAGGAATAAGAATTTAGGAGACAAAGTTAACTGGTTCCTAATCAGTTTCTGACTATTACTGGTTTGCTATGGATCATGTTTTCAAATCAAAGAGAGCTCATTTAAAATCCTTTACAGGGTTCGATTAAGCCATTCGAAGGGAGTGAGATAAAGGCATTTGTCTATAGCTGAAGCCCTTATCATCCAGAAGTTCAAAAGGTACGTCCAACCTTTGTCTTTGCCATGGCCATCATAAAGCCTTGACTGTCATGGATTCATCCTATATTAGGTAGCTATACATGTACCTTTATAATCCTCTGTTTGTCTTCCAACTCTAAACCCAATATATTTTACCCTCTTAACCAAAAATAATTCTGGGACGTTCGGCCCACTGTGACATACATTCACGAATGTACAGTTTAGTAAACGACTTTGTTGAAAGGAAATTTTTTCTCCGCTGCAACTGCGTCCTGTCTTTTTCAGTGATCAAATGGGTGTAATCCGTTGTTGAAATGATAAATTGTTGAACATAAGCCGAGTTATTGTGGAAAATTTCAATATTTTTACATTTTGATCGTTTTTCTAGTTACCATCAGTTCATAATCCCGACTGCCTTTGAGTTGATTCACTACTCAAAAGTGACTGACTTAAAGTAAACGAGATCTATGGAGTCAACCAATTTGATCTTGGAGGCAACTAAATCTTAGGGATTTTATAAAAACCTCAAAACATCAGGTATTGGTCTCTATCTAAGCGAATGAATCACAATGTACTTGCCACCATGTAAGAAGGCGATCATTGTTGAACTCATGGAGTTTTAGGAAACCGCCTAACTGAAGTTTAGTTACTTTTTAAAGTGATTGTAAACATCTTGAACTCGTGATTTATATTTTTAATGAAAATATACTATCAACTGAGATGTGAGGTATCAGGTTAGTAAAAATCAAACTCCCAAGATTTTGTTTGGTTTTGGATCATATTTAATGCACTGTAAACTGCTCTATGCTTCTATGGTTGTTAAGCTTTACAAATGTTTCACGCTGATGCTATGTAATGATTGAAGGTGAACTGAAAATTTAGACCACGGCTGGATTCAAACCAAATGCTCAAATGCATTGCAGAAACAGTGTAGTTTACTCAGAAATCAACCTAAATCGAACTGATTTCGATGTTAAAGCTTGTAAATCTCTCTCGTCGAAAACTTCGTTATACACGTTGGACATGGAAGTCGCTGTAATGACTCGATGGCTTAATGGAGAACACTCTGGCATTTTAAGCGATTAATTAAGGCTTAGTGTCAGCAACATTAGTTACTAAGTGGATAGATGTCAGATATGATGAGACACACATCTTGGATTCCACCACCAGTTACTGTCTATAATTAGTATCTAAGTCCAGGGGATTTAACTGGAAACCTATGAAAAGATAGGTTAGGCGCTTAACTAACTTTTATGGATTAATACAGTATGGTAACCAGAGTAAAGCTCACAATGAAAAAGCAACTTGCTGCGAACAAAAACCAAGGATAAATAAAAGTCACGTTGATGTTTTTATTAAGTACCTAGATCCAAAGTACTACTGCAATACAGTATTATTCATTTCCATTGGTTTTGCACTAAATTACTCGAGTAGAAAGACTAGTGAAGTAGTTACTAACAAGAATATACGGAGCCAGAGAACCAACAAAAGCCTGAGAGCAGTGAACAGCTACTTTATCTTACTGTGAGTCTGCTCAGCAGTGCGTATTCATGATTCTCAGGATCTTCAGGTCCCAGGTAGAGCATGCTACAGCTCATCCACCAGCTCGGAATTCAGAGACCCACTTTTCCTCCTCTTTCAAATTTACAATAAAGCGTGACTATTACCAGTGTCATCCTAGAGTAATTATCTTCACTACAGACTTCATTAACCTCACAAGTCACCGCTTCTCACCAGACCTACAGGAAGGAGTGAGTCGTTAATTAGCCTTATAAATCAGTCAATCCATGAAAACAAGGAGATATCAAGATTTAGATAAATCAAGACTTTTCATGTGGCTTTTATTGACTTAAAAGTTAACTTTCAGAAGTCAATCAGGCTTTTTATCTTCAGTCTATATATATATATATATATATATATATATATATATATATATATATATATATATGTCGTTTGAAAACAATTGCTTTATTCAAAACAAAAAGGTAAGATGTCTTCTGACAGTCATTGCCGATCTCTTTGTATTCATAATATCATGCTAAACTTGGTTTAAATAAACACATTAGGAGCTGATGATAATAGCAGCATTAACAGTAATAATGACAGAAATAAACTGGTAATTCGGTAACAGTTAAGCTGATGCAAAATCGTGCGATAACTGTTGTCAATATAAATGTTTTCTATCCTAAAATATATATAATATCATTATATATTGATGCTGAAAGGAATTGTTAACTGGTTTTTATTGATTTAAGCTCCAATAATAACAATAAATAAAAGTGGCATTTATTTTTCGTTTTCAATTTCTAGTAAGTTGTCCTTCATTGTCACTGATTGATAAACGAAAAATATCGATGTTAGGTATTGTTGATTTGTCGACGCCAATAGCATTCACCTATTTGTGTTCACGAAAAATAGATGAATTTCGTCACCCAATAATATCATTTGGATAGCAGTTGAAAAGAACGCCTGAGCGTATGATACAGCTGTTTTGTTCTAGTTTCGGACCTCATAGTAGTTCATCCCAACGACACTATGACAGATAGGGCTAAAAACCCACAGGTCTTACAGTAATCACCCTGTAGTTTAACTTATTGTTAAGAAAGCGATGTTCCAACCTCTAATTATTTCTGTTAATCCGCTGTTTGATGCCCCCATCATCATGGATTTGATTTCGCTCTATGGACATCCTACACTCAAACACAGATCGACTTTATCTCAATCTCAAGAAAATGGAGACGCAGTCTACTTAACACAAGGTCAAGAAGATGAGCAGATGTAGGCTCAGACCACTCACCATCTAGTGCAAGGAACCCTCCAAATCAAGTTAAAAGCCTTCAAGGAAGCTGGTGATAGACCTCAGTTCAAGTACAACACTCGGAAACTGAAGGATGAAACTACAAAGGAGATCTTCACGTCAACCAGCCATCAAGACAAAATGGGAGATATCGAGGAACATCCCTGAAGAAACTTGTGTAGAAGAACACTGGAAGTCTTTGAAATCAATGTGGAAGGAAACCTGCACAACCGTATCAGGAAGGAAGAAGAAAGAAGATAGGGAATGGATCTCGACGGATACCTGGATGCTGATAGAGGAGAGGAGGATGGTGAAGCAGAGGATGAACCAGTGCAAGGATACACAACGACAAGAGGAACTGAGCACAATGTATAAAAGACTAGACTGGACAAAGAAGTGAAGAAGAGTGCACGCAAAGACAAAAGGCACTTCTACGAATCACTGGCAAGTGAAGCAGAACAGGCTGCAGGTAGGAGAGACGGAGACCTGACAATATTGTATCAAATAACCAGGTTGCTATCTGGGAAGAGATCAACTCAGATGAAACCAATAAAAGATGATGAGGGAAATATAATTGCCAAAGAAAAGAGACAAAGGAAACGATGGGCCGACCACTTCAAGAAGCTCTTGAATCGACCACCACCTGCACCTCATCCAGAAATACCACCAGCAATGGTAGAATTACCAGTGGACATAGATCCTTCAACAAAAGTGGAAGTCATGCAACATATCGTGAGGAGCGAGAAGATGGGCATACGCTGTTTGACCGATGACAAGAGCCTAGAACATTTGGATTTCGCCAATGATTTATGTTTAGTGTCACACAAACTGGAAGATGTACAGGCGAAAACTAACAAGTTGACAGAAGAGGCAGTGAAAGGAGACGGGACTTCAAGTGAACATAGAGAAGATAGAGGTGGTGAAGGTATCCAACCAAAAATAACAAAAACAAGAAGCACCAATCACCACCAACGGGAGAAACTTAAAGGAAGTAGCCTGCTTCACCTGTCTGGGCAGCATTGTTTTAACTACAGGCGGTGCAGATGAGCATGTCAAAGTCAGAATCGGAAAAGCAAGACAGCCCCTCATTAGCCTGAAACCAGTGTGCACTCAGCATGTGGAACAAGATTCGGATTTTCAACACCAACGTCGTCATTGCTCCTGTATGGCTCAGAGACTTGGTGCGTTACGAAAGGCATTTACAACAAACTACAGACATTCATCAACAACTGCCACCTACACTGGCTCGTTACTGAAGATCAGATGGCCAGAAAGAATAGGCAACAAGGAACTCTGGGAACAAACCAACCAAGAACCTATCGCTGAAAAAATATGCAGGAGGAAGTGGAGGTGAATTGGGCATACACTGAAAAGACCGACTGGGGACATCACGCGCTAGGCCCTAGAGTGGAACCCTCTAGGAAACGACAAGTTGGGTGTCTGAGGCGAGGGTGACCTGGAGGAGATCGTGCGAGAAGGAAATGAGAGCTTGTGGACAGTCGTGGAGCCAGGTTCAAAAGATTTCAGAGAACAGAGGTCACTGGAGACGTGCTATTGAAGCCCTATGTTCCATTAGGAACCCAAGGGATAAATAATAATCCCCATATTTTTCAAATCTTGTACTATCTTTATTTATCTTGCCCCATCCTATTTTCATCCTTCATACAAAACACCTTGACAAGTTAATGTCTAATCATACTGCCCGAGATGTATAGCGCGAATACATTATATTTTTCAGAAAACCTCCGTCTTCTTATTACACTATGCAAAGTTCAATAATAACTGCGGACTGATTAGACATTTATCTGAAAATGAACATCCTAAGGTTATAATAGATGTATGTAAATTGTGAAGTCAGTCAAATCAGACTTCAGGAAAAATATCTGTCTCAAAAACTGAGTGACGTTTCCACTTTATTGTGAATGAACAGAATTTGGAAAAAACAGGTCAGTGGAATCTAACCCAGTGACTGAATGTCATTTTAGCAGTTGTTAGACCTGATTATCCTGAAATTCAACCTCTGTGGTATGGTTGCTACTCTAGAGAAGTTTCAAACCAAAAAAGGTACTTCCAGGTCTTAAATAGACCTCGAACTGATGTGATACCATGATGAAAGCATCTACTTCATTCATGCTGAAGTCATCTGAAATCGGTTTAACAGTGTGTACATAATTAATAGACAGATTTTCTTATATCATCTTCAGGTTACTCAGTCTATCGTAGTTGAATGCCTAGCATCAGGTTTATTTCTCTAAGGTAAAACTATCATTAGCTTTTCATTACTTTGGTAACCTATTTCTTCAGTCATTTACTTGTAAGATGACGTAATCCTTTCATTACATTCTTGAAGTAAAATCAATGTCCTGTTTTAATCTACTGAAATACGCTCATCAAGGCTTAATATATTTAATTTTTTTTCAGCTTTACTGTCCAAGGTAGCCATGACTTGGCAGACTTGTATTATTGATACTAAGTGATGATTGAAGGTGAAACGAAAATCTGAGTGGCTGCAGGATCTGAACCAGTGGCTTGTGGGTTACTGACTCGGTCCTAAACCAAGTGAACTGCGACACCCATCCGCTGATCACATTTTAATTTCCCTTCAGTCACGAGCGGTTTTACCCGGCTGCCATGGGAATTCGTGATGCGTAAGTATCCGTTTATCGTAGTCTCGCTGGCTGCCCAGTCAGGATTGCTCATCCAGATTTGAATCAAGACAAATTTTAGAGGGATAGCATCATACTGATAATGAGAATGACGCCAGTTGGAATCTCATCATGAACCAAATTTTCATTTAATCATTGAAACACTTGCACAATTCCTTTCCTTAGATTCCCCAATACTGTTGTAGTAATATTCATCAACATTTGTGTTTTGATAAGTCTCTTTCACTAATTGATATCTATTTGATGAACTAAAGTGATTGGCTACTCGACAGTAACCAGTGTCATGTCATCTAGTTATAGGTACTGATAGAATTCTCTCGATAAAGATTTGTCTATTCAATATATCAAGACACTCATTATTGTGCTGCGATTTGATTGATGTCAGAGGAATAAACAACAAGAAATCTATGACTCTCCAGTACACTTGGGCAGTAACAACTTGAGTAGCTCTGTAGTAACACAGTGGACTGGAATTCCAGTCGACATGGGTTCTGAAATGATGGATTATTTTTGCAGATAAGATGGACGACCTTCGTTATGTTGTGTTCCCTGAACTGGACGATTTATTTGTGAAGCTTTCGTTGTCTTTGTAGACAACATCACCAGCATTAACTTCAGTGTGAAGTAATCTGCCAGGATTCCTCTCTGAGTGATTCGATAGACTGTCTTGACGACATGACGCTTGGTTGATCATTTCCTTTGATTATTTTGTCACTGACTGCAGAGATTTTCCTGTTTCCTGACCTGTGACCTTAAAGTTGCCTACCATTCTTCTTATTGGTTGAAGAAGTGAGTTTATGTTAGTTGACTGAATGCAGTGAGCAGGAAGTTCTGAACCTAGGTATCGTTTTGGTACTTTTCAAAAGGACGAATCTGTAGCCTCAACGGAATTAATGTCCCCTCAAAGATTCGAACCCGTGTCACGAAACTTAGGTTTAAGGCTTCCTTCTAATTACTTCCTACTACTTAACATCAATCAAATCCCACTGGGGTCCTGAGTCTCCTAGCTTGGTGATCGATGGTATTAGGTTAGCAATTAAGACTAAGTAAATTCCTTAATATGCTTTGTGTTCCACGTGCTCATTATCTATAACGGAATAACTGGCATGTTCTTTATGTATGATGATAGGATAGTCCATTTTCTGAATTCTGTGGATGAATTTGTGGTCAGTGATGAATAAGGCAGACGTCTGTTAATGAAGGTGTGAAGGTAATACAACCATAAAGTGATTTTCTTGGTCTTTTCGAGGAGTTATTGTACTTCAGTACGTTTTTGCCTTATTGAATAAAGTCTATACACAACTAACTTTGTGCATCGCTGGGTTGTTGCTACTGTAGTTGAAGGTTTAATCAATGTGTGTTGGCTTTCTGTACACCCGAGTATCCAAAGATTTTGTGTTGATTTTGAGAACTACAATGTCGAGGAGCAATAGTCTGTTATTCGCTTTCCCCTTTTTTTATAAATTTTATGCCATGGAAAACGTTCTTAAACTGAAAATACTTTTGAATTCATTCTTCTTCAATGATAAAAGCGTCATTCAGTGTCATTTTCAGTCTGATCAATGGAAAACGATTACCTCACTTTTTCTTGATTAGTACTTTTGCAGTTAATCCAGATGACTGTGATCTCATTGAAGTTGTTTTTATTTGTCACCTGGTGGAAATTAATGAATCTAGTCACACTTGAACAATGAAGTTTTGTACACTCCGAAAGCTTTATGTCGTCAATTTTGGTTAGTTTGTTATGGATGCTGGTTTGACAATGAAGGATGTCATCAATTCTTTGTTGTCTTTTGAAACATTCTTGGTCGTTTCCGCAACATATTTCAGAGGTTTGATGGAAAGCCTCATGATCAGTCCATCCAACTCAGGAAACACAACAATACCATCCAGATGGTTTTAGATCCTTCATGGTGGCATTAAATCTCCCAAGACCGTAGATGCAAATTACTGATGAGCCCCACCAAGCCTAAAACTTAAATCAGTCAAGTTTTTCTTGAAAATTCGGTATTAGAAAGTCTGCATTAGCATTGTGGCTTATTTGTCTAGGCACTTGACTTTCAATCAATGGATCAGGAGTTTGAATCCAACTACATGTACCGAGGTTCGCGTAACCAGGTTGTATCATTAGCCCTTTCACTGTAGGTGTCATTCATTGCTTACTGCATGGATGTTCACAGGGTTACTGAGTCGATTTGAAATACATAGTAGGTGTAGGCAACTGCTGAAAATCAGAATAAATAAAAGGAATTCATGCTGCTTATTAATACCTATCATTTCCCTTTGTTATACTCGATCGAACTAATCAATATCTGTTGGCATAAGGGTTTCTATGAAGATGTCTTGATATTGCCTGAATGCGTTGTAATTTACTCAACGATAAATAGAACTGCAATTCAAGAGTCATTGTCCATCCTATTTGGTACTCATCGGCTGAATATACCTGCACCTTAGTGAGTGTTGTCCCCACTGAGACTCAAAATAATGACCTATCACTTCAAACGTCAAATTGTTATTCACTAGGCTACTGAGACCGAAGATTCACCTCTTATTCAAAGGATTTCAGTTACTATTTACTGACCCAGTGTAACGAAGGGAAATTATATACATCAATAAATAACAATCAAAAATTATTTTGGCTTAAGATAGTAGCACTTGATAGGTAACATCACTGGCTTCAAAGGTGAGTGGCACGGGTTTAAATAATAGAAGTGATATCGGTTTTTCCTAGGTTCCAGACAGGCCTTGTTGACGGATGTCAATGGGTGTGAAACTTAAGCAGAACAGGGCTTCCTGCCAACTACCTCCAATCAATTAAGTCTAAGTCATTTCATTATCAAATGTTTCGTTTTTCAATTATCACCAATTTCTCTGTTAATCGAGCGACTTTAAAGATTATTCTAACAACTACAATAATAACCGGTTTGGTTCTTTCGATTTATGAAATAGTATCTCACCAGCCGAAATAAATGCAGACAGTGTTCGATAGGTTAGCACTACTTGGTCAGTTCTCTAATGTAATCCTTTTTTTGAAAGGCTAAAACACTTTGTTACTATCTAAATTAGTTTCCGTAAAGTTCCTGTTGAACAAAATGTACAAACGTGAAACATTTTAGCCTGATATTTGAAACTTATGTGGATGCTTGTAATCCGAGTTGTCGCTTCCTGTTAATTGACTTAATTTCATCTTGTACAATATGTTCAGATTCTTTCTTTGTATAGAGTATATATTTCTCAGATTGTAAGTCGTTAATGAGAAATAGGAAAAGAAAGAACAATAAAGTGAATGCATGTTAGTCTGCGACAATCATTTGTTTTTCATTGCATAATCAACTAAACAGAGAAACCAAGATCAGTAGTATAAAAGTCAAATTTGGGCACTATGATAGAATGTAATTCCAGTTTCCGCTGATTTATTAGATCCATCACACAATGCAACAGTATTATTAACTGCATTATGTCTCCGACACACTTTACTATCCATAGGCATATCAATCAGTACAACTACACAACTTTGATAAACATCATTTACACAGTCCTTAATCACTCTCCTTCTTTGTGATATAGGTAGTAGGATTCTCTATCTATCCCGAATAGGTACTGACTCCTTCCTGTTGCATGTGTTTGGTGTCGATTCGATAATCGAAGATTCGATTATCAATCTCTCACTCCACACTGTTAAGTTAGTTTTAAAGATTTTCACCCTGTCTCATCCATCCTATTGTGTGGTTGTGTGTAATCGCATGCACAACTCTACGGCTGAACATTTTTCTAAATTCCTTACCCTACTAGGATCTACCAATTTTGACCTAGCTAGATTTTTGTGTTTGGATGGTTTGATTGACTGACCCTGGTCGACTCTTTTGACCTATGTATTTGAACTCTCAATCGTTGCAAGGGATTTGGTAAACTAAGTTATTCTGCTTAATTGGATCGATGGGATCTTCCAACCTACAAAGCTTATTTAGAAGTGAGTTTGTGGGTTTGTGTGTTTAAATGCCACTCCAATCCCAGTCAGCTTTAGTGAGAATCTTACGTAATGTTTCTGAGGTGTCTTCTTTATATGATGATACTGTAGAAGTTTTGAATTCTCTCTTCACAGTATTGTCACCACTATTATCACCATTATTATCACTACTTTCTGTCTCTGAGGTGTCTTCTTTGTATGATGATATTGTAGAGGTTCTTAATTCTCCCTTCACAGTACTACAATTGTTCTCAATATCATTAACACTCCGTTACATTAATGAAGATCTTTGAAACTAACCTAATAGTATGGAGTGAGAGATTGATAATCGAATCTTCGATTATCGAATCGACACCAAACACATGCAACAGGAAGGAGTCAGTACCTATTCGGGATAGATAGAGAATCCTACTACCTATATCACAAAGAAGGAGAGTGATTAAGGACTGTGTAAATGATGTTTATCAAAGTTGTGTAGTTGTACTGATTGATATGCCTATGGATAGTAAAGTGTGTCGGAGACATAATGCAGTTAATAATACTGTTGCATTGTATGATGGATCTAATAAATCAACTGAAATGTGATCAAGATCAGCTTTAAATGATCCTTCTTCTGTACAACGCTATTTTTTTACACCTAATCTTCAGTTAAATTGTAAGGTCTGACTGATTTTAATTTTTTTTTCCAATTAGCAAGTATTAGGAAAGCTTGCCTCAGATTCTAGAAAAAATTTATATTGATTACTACAAAGACTGAAATTGCTATTGACTTTGACCTGAAGTCAGGTGTTTTATAAACTGAAGTACATTTAGAATGGTGGTATACATTATATATATATCTTCTTACATTTCTGAAAATTATTATGAAAGATAACACAGTCATAGTTCCATAAAATCACACCACTGAGGTCAGATTATACAATCATTTGTTTTCTAAGGAGTTTTTTTCTCTCAATTCAACAAATTTATTTTTAAGCACTGAGACAAAGGTGACGGAATTCCGTAAATGTATGCTTTTGAGGTTATCATAACTTATGAAATGCATGAATTTTAAATAATAAAACAGTATTTTTGCGCATTCCAATTTAGTCATATTTTCGTAATTGAAGTTGCCAAGTGAATATATATATATATATATATATATATATATATATATATATATATATATATATATATATATATATATGTCATTGTGTGCTACACAAGATAAGCAATCTGATATGGGATTGTACTGTACTACAGTGGCCGAGTTTAACGGTTACATAAAAGAATGTATTGTCTTACATTAACAATCTGGGGAGAATACTTTGATGCAGCACATCTAGAACTAAAGTGTTTCATGAAAAGCTCACTGTTAGACAACAAACAGACCAAATCTCTCATTATAGCATTTTGATCAAACAATAATCATATAAGGATGAACTAAGTATCGCAATTTGTCTAGTTAGGTGATGAAAAAATGACATTCAGACACGTCCATCGTCACGGAACCAAATTATTCAAACAAATACCTTAATTTCAAATTAACATAACTTAAACATGAAAACACTACGGCTGTCTTCAGTCTTTGATTAAATTGAGCACATATGCCGATAACGCATGAGTATACAAAAGATATATAACTGAGACTTTTGGAATGGATACGGTGAAGTTTGTGAGTAGATCTGTAGATAACAATAAAATATATAGTCGAGGACAAAAACTGCAAAACATGCAATATTCGACACTGCTAAACAAGTAATTTATAGAAAAAATTGGTTATCGCTGTATATATATTATTATTATTTGTTATTTTTCCCTCGAGTTCCTAGTGGGACATAGGGATTCAGTAGTCCGTCATCATTTCACTCTCTTCTCTGTAGTCTTTTGATTCTGGCTCCACGACTGCCCAGAACCTTTCATTTCTTCTTCACACCATCTCCTCCATGCCACCCACACTCGGAAACCTAACTCGTCGTTTCCCCTTGGGATTCCACTCGAGGACTTGGTGTGTGATATCCCCGAAAGGTCTTCTCAGTGTATATCCAGTCTATTCGAATCCATCTTGACTTTCTTCTTCTGGATATTTGTTGGGCGATGGGTTCTTGCTTCGTTGCTACCCAGCCAGAGTTTCTCATCGCCTATTCTTATTATTCTGGCCATCCATTGATGTTGTATGTTGATGTATGTGTGTAGTTTACTGGAAATGCTTTTCGTAAAGCGCCGAGTCTCTCAGCCATAACATAGAAGCACTGAAGTGACTAACATTAGTGTTGTTCACGCTTTATGCTCAGTGTAGTGCAGTGGAATAGATCGCCATACTGCTTTTGTATTGATGAAGGCCTGTCTTGCTGTGTTTCCGATCCTGGCTGGCTTTGATGTCCTCATCTGTGCCACCACCGCCGCCTGTAGTCGAAACGATGCTGCCTAGGTAGGTTGCTAAGTGAAGGAGACAAATTCTTTTAGATTTCTCCCGCTGGTGGTGCTTCTTGTTTTTGTTGTTTTTGGTTGGATACCTTCACCACCTCCGTCTTCTCTACATTCACCTGAAGTCCGTGTAATTTTGCTGCCCTGCCTCTTCTGCCAACTTATTACTTTTCGCCTGTACGTCTTCCAGTTTGTGCGACATAACACATTAGACATAAATCATCATCAGAGAAATCCAAATCTTCTAGGCTCTTGTCATCAGTCAAACAGCATATGCCCATCTTCTCGCTCCTCACGATTTGCTGCATGATCCAGTCGACCACAATCAGGAAGATCATAGGTGATAATAGGCAGCCTTGTCTTACTCCTATCTTCACTTCAAAGGCATCAACGAGCTTCCCATAATGAATTACTTGGCATGTGGTGTCCTCATATAGTTGTTGAATGAGGTTGACGAGGATTTGTGGCATTCCGTAGTGTAGAAGCAGTTGCCAAATCACTTCTCGGTCGACGCTGTCGAAGGCCTTTTCAAAGTCGATGAAGTTGAGGTAGAGTTGAGTTGACTACCATTCTATGCTCTGTTCTGTGATAATGAGTAGCGTTGCAATTCGGTCTGCACATGATTTGTTCTTCCTGAAGCCAGCCAGCAAACTGTTCCTGTCGTAGTTTTGAATCCAGTGCATCCTTTAGTCTCTCCAGGATGATGCGGCATAATATTTTGCTTCGGGGTGGACAAGAGTGGAGCATGATTCCACGCCAGTTCTTGCAATTACTGAGGTCTCCCTTCTTCTGGAGATTGACAAGGTAGCCCTTCTTCCAATTTGCAGGTACTTTTCCTACCTTTCTTCCAAACCTTCTGGAGTAGTGGTCCGAGCATGTCCGTTGTTGTCTCTGCGTCTGCTTTGAATGCTTCTGGAGGAATTCCATGTAATCCTGATGCTTTCCGGGATTTCAGCATTTTTATGGCATTCAAGACTTCACTTCTCTTGTTGGAGGCCATATTTTCATTCATAATTCTGTGGCTGGGCTGCTGTTGGTATTTCTGGACGAGTTGCAGGTGGTAATGGTGGTCGATTCGAGAGCTTCTTGAAGTGGTTAGCCCATCGTTTTCTTTGTTTCTCCTCTTTGGTAACTAGGTTTCCTTCACTATCTCTCATTGGTTTCGTCTGTGTTGATCTCATCCCTCACAGATAGTAACCTTATGATTTGATATAATGTTGTCAGGTCTCTCCTACCTGTAGGCTGTTCTGCTTCTCTTGCCAATGTGTCGTAGAAGTGTCTTTTGTCTTTGTGTGTACTCTCCTTCACTTCTTTGTCCAGTGTTTTATACGTTGTACTCAGTTCTTCCCTTCGTTGTGCATCCTTGCACTGCTTCGTCTTCTGCTTCACCATCACTATCTTCCTCTCCCTTCTCTATCAACTTCCATGTATTCGTTGAGGTTCATCCCTTGTCTTCTTTCTTCTTCCTTCCCAACACGGTTATGCAGGTTTCCTTCCACTTATCTTTCAAAGAGTTTCAGTGTTCTTCGACGCAGGTTTCCTTAGAGATATCGCTTAATGTCTCCCGTTTTGTCCTGATGAGTGACTGACATGATGTCCTTTTAAGTTTCGTCGGTCAGCTTCTGTTCTAGGTGTTGAACTTGAACTGTGGTCTATCATCACCAACTTCTTTGAAGGCTTTCAACTTGGTTTGGAAGGTAGGTTCCTTGCAGTAGATACCAGATAGTGGTGTGAACCTACATTTGACCCCCTTCTCCAACCTGTGTCCAGTAGGCTGCGTCTCCACTTTCTTCACGTTGGGATGAAGTCGTTCTGATTTTTTGTGTGGTGTGTACATCTGGTGAAGTCCATGTCGCTTCGTGAATATTCTTGTGTTTGTACACAGTGCCTCGCCTCCAATCACCAAATCGTTGAATGCGCAGAAATCTGCAAACAGTTCTCCGTTCTCATTCATCTCACCGAGTGCCTCTTGACCCATGATTGGTTTTCTTCATGTGTTGTCTGCTCCCAGTTTGGCATTCATGTCACCCCATCCATTACAATTTTGATGTCGCCATTTGAGGTGTCGTCCAGTGTTGATTGCAGTTGTCTGTAGAATTCCTCCTTCTTTGTGCTTTGAAGTTTTTTTAGCGATTGGATTGGTTTTCCGGGGTAGGGTTTCTAACCCAACGCCCAACCTTCCCTCTTTACCCGGGCTCAGGACTGGCTAGTAACTAGTGAACTAGTTAACCAGGCGAGGTTTGATTAACCTTTACTCTATGATTATTTCTGTCAGATATTATTTCCTCTCAATGAGTTAAAGTATGTTGAATTCTCAGTAAAACTATATACTTTGCTATTCTAGGTTGTGAACTGCTGACAAGATACCACCGAAACAAAATGGGTCCGTTTTATCCTGTTCTCAGTGTTTCTTGTTTTTACTCTTTTCTATAAGGGGGAATTTGTGTGTATGAAATCTCTATAGTCATATTTTTGGAAACTTCCTTAATGCCATTAGTATGCTACTGGTTACTTTTTAACCATTTTTAGCTTAACTGTAAAACTCTAAATGATGCAGGTAGTAGCCTTTATTCGAAGCAGGTAGGCACGGGCATTTCATTCATGCAAACGTCTTTTAAGCCTAATAGCATTCTATGGAACCTTTTTCTATTAGTCATTTGCCTACGACATAATCTTCATTGTCTGTTAACAAACTTCTAATCACCGCTATCCAATCGATTACTTTCACATATGACATAGGCGTTCCGTAGCCTCTACTCGCTGCTAATCGTGTAGATGCTAGTACACATAAGTATGAAGTGAGTTTTTCTTCTTCATGAAAGCTGTAACTTAACTTGCATAAGCACTCCTGGCGACAAATCTTCTCCATGGAAATGATGCCCTGGAAACGATTAAATTCCCACTTCATTTGAAACCAGCTGGTTGTTGGAGAATAAAATATTTAATACGGGGATAAAGGTTAATTAGGAGTAGTGCTATAATGTATCTGTCAGTCATTGGGCCCACAGAACTGACAACGTTTCATGATTATGCTCGTGGATAGGACAGAAAAGTCTTTGTACAGACACTGAAATCAGTACGCCGGTAATATATCCTACTATCAATCAATAGACGAGCATACTGCGCTGCATTCCATTCTGTTTCGTTATACGGGTTTGAGACTTGGTTGTTGTAAGCAGAAGACATGAAGCAGTTATAGGTTTTTGATCATAGATATCTTCGTAGCATTACTCGCATGTGGTGAAATCACCGTGTGAGCAATGCTGGAGTTAGGTGAAGGGTACTAGGCAAGTCGGTTGGTGAGGTTGCCAACCTTAGTTGACTGAGATAGGTTGGACCATGTACTGCGCATCCCGAGCTACTACCTACCTCAACGTGGCATACTAAGGGAAGTTGGATTAGGATAGAAGATTCAGGGTGGCCAGACCAAGGCCTGACAACAGTCGTGTACGGGAGATGTAGACTGCCTGGCTGGGGTCCTCGAAACGACAGGAATCAGTGGTTAAGGACTCTTGGTGACATAGATGAAAATTGATCACAACGGCGCAGTTGTGTTCACTCCTTGGCATCTAAAGTCTCAATATTTTCACCAACCGTTATCTTCAAATTGTTTATCCTCTCAAACACTTTAGTCTAATTTGAGACCACTCTTTTTCCATCCGACTGTTGTTTTGGGTACTACTGTGAGATGTGGCAACTTGAGCCGATACACCTGTGTAGCAGCTTCTACTTTGGCTTTGTTAGTCAGTCAGCTTATCAATCAGCAACAAAAAAGGAACGTAATAATATGACTAACATATCCTCATATAAGCTTTCAACTAGCAATCAGTCTTTATGATGAAACCGTCAGTAGAGCTATTTTCGTACCAACATTGTTGTGAATAAACTAGGTAAGAGTGAACAAGTCTTAAGCAATACTATAACCTGACTGATGCTACAATAGTTAGGGAATAAAGGAGTTACACAATGTATGAATAATTTCCACATGAATCTCCTCAGTGTTTTTTCTAATACTCAACGAGTACACTGAAATTCAAGACTCTTAATCTTAAGGATAGTGAACACCATTAGGAATGAGGAGTAATTAAGGAGGTGATCTCACTGAACTAACCACTCCACATGTGTTCGTCGCCTGACCTCCACATTGCTCACATGAAGATCCTACCAACAGCAAATAATGCTGCGAAGACATCTGAGATAAAAACCTTGTAACCACTTCATGTCTTCTACTTATAACGGCCTTATCTCATAGACATATAACAGGACAGCACGAAATACAGCGCAGTACACTCGTCATTTGATTGACAATTGGTTATCTCTCTAGCCAGTGCCACAGCTGATGAAACTTGCCATATGCCAAACGAGCCTTCTGTATCCGAGTTGAGGTTTCGGCGGCAATCAGACAATTCGAGTTGATTCAACTTTCCAAGTAAGTGAATTCATCGATGCATTCTACTACTTCACTCCCCATAATTAAACTGGGAGTAGTTGAAGACCAGTCGTGGAGCATCATCTTGCATTTGACAGATGCGAAATGCATGCCAGGAAGTGTCAACCGCACTTATAAATATGTAAGTTTTATTTTGTCTGTATGCTATACAGTGTTTATCGCCTACCCAAAGATATGAAAAAGAAATCATCGCGAAAACTTTCGGAGTATTTATATATACACAAATAATCAGTTATCAAATGAAAGAGGGGTAAAGCACAATTCGAAAATTCTTCATGAAGATCAAAGTAACATACATATATGTTAGAGTAGTAATAATAAAAGTTAAAGTAGTAATTTTAAAGGCATACACAGTTAGGGTAGAAATCCTCAAGGGATAAGAGGGTTAGTGTAGATAGGTGGGTGCATATGAACTCTATCCAGAAGTGGAAAACAAAAGCATCGGGAAGTGTTGTCCAGTGGACAAGCACGCATATAGTACCAAAAAAAGGCAAAAACAGTTGACACTCTGAACGACGGTAATGACTACCAAACAAGAATGTTGATGAAGCGATATACGCATGTATAGCTATACATATAATAATATAGTGATTTTTATAGAAAATAATGAATCAAAAGCTGAAAAACGACAGTAGACAAAAGAAGTACAAATGGCAACTATGCAGAAAGAGTGAAATATGACACAAAAAAATGATAGAAACCACTATGTAGGCAGAAGACGGACAACACTGGTGATGATGATGATGATGATGATGGTGATAATATAGCCCCCAGGAAAATAAAAACAGAGTGACTAGACAACAAAATGCTTCATAGTCAGTAGCCTCCGACACTACGATCATGACTTGACGGTAATACCTTTTGATGTATATGACTACCGTCACCACTGTCTACCAATGTGACATATGACTTCAAAGAGTAACTAATCACAATAATGGAAGCAATTATATGAGGTATAAAATAAAATAAACGCAAAAATTTTAAAGATGCATAGAAATCTAGTAAATGAAATGGTGCTTGTCCATAATTAATTATTAGATTGGTAAGTATCATAGTGAACATGTCGTATAGATGGACACTAAGAGAAGTTTTATGAAAATACTGACGATATTGTCGACGCCAAATACGAGAGGCCGCAGTGAAAAGGGCAAATGACAAAAACATTATATAATATCCAGGATAAAAGCCATGCCAAAAAGCACTTATTATAAACACAAGCATTGTACGATAAGAAACAGGAAGACGATCATAAAATGTTTCACGTAACCAACGTGTGGTGGATATATTCCATGCATCCACAACATCTTTTAAGCCAACTCCGGATTCAACTTTAATAAAATCAAAATTACGAACATTATAGTTCAGTGTTTCACCTGTATTTGGACAGTGACCAGTATATCCAGCACCAATAGCTACTCCATTGACTTCAGCCAAACCCCATGCAAAATAATACTTTTGTCGAATAAGGAATAAAGATATTGTTACGTACAAAATTCGATGAAGTATTGAATAATGCTAGATAATAGTAAGAAATATAAGAAGAAAACAAAAAGGGAATTTAACATTTTCATCACTTGTTTCACAGAAACAGTATGAACTACGGTTTAATGCGTGCAGCTGGCTTTACTCTAAACTACATTTTAAAACAACAAGAACAAAGTGCATTGATATAAACAATACTACTAGTCTGTTTCACCACGGTAGTCACACTGATAATCAATATGATGCTCCCCTTCTATAATTCAGCTTAATTTGGATTAGGACGGGAAGAACTGGCTGGACAGCCAGTATGATTACGATCAACGAAAAGACAGATAGATAGACAAAATCAATCCCATACATGTGTACCGGCTCAAGTTGCCACATCTCACAGTAGTACCCAAAACAACAGTCGGATGGAAAAAGAGTGGTCTCAAATTAGACTAAAGTGTTTGAGAGGATAAACAATTTGAAGATAACGGTTGGTGAAAATATTGAGACTTTAGATGCCAAGGAGTGAACACAACTGCGCCGTTGTGATCAATTTTCATCTATGTCACCAAGAGTCCTTAACCACTGATTCCTGTCGTTTCGAGGGCCCCAACCAAGTAGTCTAAATTTCTCCACACTGCTCATACCAACAGTGAAATACTTCACTGATTGGTAGCAGGTCTTGGTCTGGCTAGCCTGAACCCTCTTCCACTCTAATCCAACTTCCTCTAGCATGGGACGTCGATTTAAGTGGTGGCTCGGCATGCGTGAATGAACAGTTACGTATCACAGATTCATATAGAAGTCGGATAAAATCCAAGGTAACTGAAGTGAAATTAAGATCTGATAACTAGTTCGTTCTCGTAGCTCAGCTGGTAGAGCACCCACCCGGTAACCCAGAGGCCACTGGTTCGAATTCTGCCGCGAGTCAGGTTTTTAATTAACCTTCAATCATCACCCAATATCAGTAAAAACTATCTTTATATAAGTTAAGATTAAGGGATCAGCAAATAGATGAATGTTTTTCATCTACTAGTGCCTCCATTTAACAAGTAATCTCTAAAATCCCAGTAAAAAGCCACAACTTAAATGGTGTATTAAGTCCAGTGAGTTACAAAATGAGTTTTTGGAACAACACACATTCTATGAAATGCAGGCGCAACTTATTGACATATGTTGGAAATTATTGCAATAGGCTGTGAAGCATACACATGTAAAGACTAAGAATACTATACAGTTGCTTGAGCACCTTGATAAACGAAGAACAAGTGGTTGGAGGTTGAGTCTTGAATATGGGCGGTCGGAACTTCCCGGTTGCCCACACCATGGAAGGCTATTTTTCCTTAAGGTACCTGAAAAGGAAAGAGATTTGTGTGACCGCATAGTTTACGGGACATCTGCATGAGGCATGTCACATACGGCCTTTCGCGGGTTGTTTTGAGGTTTGGTTGTTCTAATGCTGGATAGAGAAGACCCATACCGCCGGCACAAGAAGACCGTGGGGCAGGAAAGATTGTACTATTTGGAGGGCCGATCTTTTCCACCCCTGCTTTCCTATAAGGAAGGTAGCATCAGCGTGGTATTGCTGGTCATCCAAGGGAAACACACCTTATTGTTGCACACTTCATCCAACCACCAGTACAAATTCGCCTACAGACACTTATCAGAGTGAAGTAATTTAAATTACACCGGTAACTGTTTTTTTTCTTACCATTATCCAACAGACCTTTTTGGTATGGTAAAACCACAACGGAACAAGCGTTTCAGCCAGTGTAGCTCGTTGGGTCCCTGCAGTATACAGGCCCAACCACCACGTGACAGAGTGGAGGTTGAGTTCACCAAAATGATCGAGCAAGTCGGCTCTGTATAGCAACGGGAAATTACAAATATCAAAACAACAACTACAACTCCCATTAGTGATGTGCTAACCAAAAGACCTAAATGAAACATATTTGTAAAATCCCAGTGAGGTAGAAAAATAAATTTCTGATGTGGAAATCGCTTCTTCAAAGGACAAAACCTGTATAAGTTATCGACTATTTAAACAGAAATTCATTTTTCTACCTTATTGGGATTTTACAAATATGTTTCACTTATAATTCATTTAGCCAATGCTCAACTTAGTTAACCCTATCAGGTTAAATTTTGATCCTGAAGTTTACAAAAGACCTAAAGACTATACTTTGGATCCCAAAAGAGGCAGTGCTGGTGAAGATCTGAAGCAGTGCAAAGGAAAATGTCTACTTCTGCCTGATGTTTACCTAGTTCATGTTTCATTTTCAGACAAGTGTATTTAAAACTGGAGCTGTGGCTAATTGGTGTAGAGAGATGACGTTTAACCTATGGGTCACTGGTTTAAACCCCGCCCAACCTACAGCGGTTTGGGCAGCATAGTATTACTAGCTTTCACACAATATGTGTGGCTCATCGTCTAATGCACAAATGTGCACAAGGTTGCTGGGTGGATTTCGATTTTATGATTGATTTGTATTTAAAATTAGGTAGTTTATGCAAAAACGATTCACTTGAGAAAAGTTTTATACCACCACTTTACAGATAGTATGAAATATCGTCCAGTAGCATAGGTACTGAGTAGTGTGTTTATGAAGACGTCTGAATATCAAATTTTGTGATGAAACAAGATGCAAATACCACACTCCTGACTGCTCGCCAAGATTTACTATTTTGTTCAGGATAAAAATAGATCTAATCTAAACGTTAAAATACCGAATGGGGTGAAGATATCATTTAGTTTGAGAGGTGACTGGAGTATGCACTATGTATATTGAACCTGCAGTCACATAGACTAGAAAGTCTAACTGGGTTATTAAGTTAAAAGAGAAACCAGGAAAAGTTGCGGAGCATTGCCATGTACGCTGAACTCATAGGTACAAGACCGAGTTAAACGAATTTGACCTCAGGCATATTCTAATTAAACTGTCCATTTTTACTATTACGGACCTAACCTTTCCATCGCATTCTGATTTCCTCTAGTTTTTATATCGTTTTCATTCTATTTGGTATGTAGAATGCAGCTTTTATATTTCACAATAAAGTGTCTTTTGTGAAATTTCACAGAAAGTAGAAAACGACGTTAAACAGTTTTCGTGTTGCTTTGTTCCCATAATATAGATAAATCAATATTAAATCTAGCTAAAAAGTGCATCAGTTCAAGTTGTAAAACTTTACAATAGCATATGAAGAGGAAACTGACGGAAGAAGAATGGCAAACAAGTAAACAGACCTTCATGAGAGAGAATACGTAAATTTAGGTTGTCTGAAATATTCAAGATTTTGGAGACGACAGTGGATAAATCTTCGCCATTGTGATCAATTTTGGGCCATATTGCTGAGAGCATTCAAACACTGATTGCTATCGTATTGAGATGGATTATAATCTACTTATGTGGCTCAAACCGAGTCAGAGACTTGATGAACTGTTACCATATCTTGGCCACACTTAGCTTTCTTTCGACTTAACCCTGCTTCGTCAAATGTCGCTCACCAAGGTATTCAGTGGCTTGGTGGTTGTAACATATGTCCAAACCACCCTGGTTATTGAGGATCGATATCCTTTATAAGCCTAAGCTTAAGAGTTTACATATAATCTTATTAATAGCTTATTCTACATAAATCTGATAACTCTAGTGGCATTTATACTGAAAGAATTTGGTATAGTTAAAAGCAAAATAGAACATCACAATGGTGCAGTCAGTTTAGTTCTGCACAGAACCTATGGTCGATGCTTGAGGAAATTCAAGAGTACTATAAACTGTAGTTACATAGAAAAACTTTTGTGATTTAAGACTTTTGTCACATATCATTAAATGTCTGACACTAACGCTCTACTGGGTCGATTTACCCGAACTCCATTGGCAGATGAGCTTCCATGAGAAGGCCTCTATACTGCTTGAATATTCATTATGTTGTAGTTTCTTTGGTGGCTAGCAGTGAAATCCAGGACGCACTTTTCATTCTACTTGAGACTCGTCAGCTGGATGTACCTCCACCCCAGTGAGTGACGCTGTTCCTCCTAAAACTCGAGTCGAGTAACCATCCATTCAAAAGCGAAAGCGTTATCTACTAGGCCACTGAGGGACGATAGCCATCCCGTTTGCAACGGGTATCCGTTGTTGTTTATCGGTACCTGTAATTCAAGCCTCAGTGGGGTCCAAGTACATCCAGCCAACGAGTTTCGAATGGGACAAAACATGAGTCTTGGATTTCACCACTAGCCACCGGGTAGACTACTTAACACCGATATGGCATACGACTTTAACATCAATATTCTGTACTAATACATTGGTGAAGTAGGGAAAAAAAGCTACACAGAACTTACCTCAAATGCTTCAGTTAATACAAATTCAAAAGGAAAGTAAGGACACAAGTAAGCCGCTGACAGACCTGAAGCTAGGGTACGTAGAAATAAGGTGATCAGATAACGAATATTGATTGGAGGCAGTTCTCCCGTATCATAACCTTTAAGATAGTCCATATATTCCGAGTAGAAGATAAATGGTCCAATACATACACCATGAAAATACAGCATATATGAAAAAAATATTATTGGATCTGGAATTTTTTCAACTGCATGCGTTTTATGACTTGCAGGCATATTTATTAATATTGAATGTTTATCAAATGTTTCATTCTCTATTGTTTTGCAATGATTTGATTTATGATAATGAATAGGGTTCAAACTCGTGTTCGGGGTTACTATTGAATCTAGAGAAGTATATGTATTTCGTCTGCGACTAGATGACAGTATTTGAAATTGTTCAACTGAATCACAGTTGACTGAATCATTAGGAGGGTTGACTTGTTGTTTTTTGATACAAATAGAATTCCGCTGTTTTCGAATCATTGCACCATCAACAAGATTAAAAGCTAGACTAGAAAGTCGTTGAGTTTGTACCATAACAGGTCCAGAAATATCTAAAGTATATCCACCATAATCGTATTGTAACCGACAGAAATGAACTAGTGTTAGGTAGAATAATGACCAAACTGTTACCAATACAGCCATGAAATGATTGTGAGGCAAACAAACCATTAATAGGTAAGCAATACTTGATTGCAATAATAAAACTCTTAGTTGATTTCCAAAGCAAAATGATAATAGAAGTAGACCGAATACAGTTTCAATAAGTGCACGAATTCGAGGGGAACACTTTTGAGGTGACAGATGATGTCGCATCAGTTGGCCAAGAGCGAAGCTAACCACTCCACTAACAACGTAGTTTATTTGATCCAGGGGAACATGCATAAATTCAGCAAGCGGAGAAAAAGTTTGTGAACTCTTGTAGAAGCCACCACGAATCGGTTTGCCATCCTCCAAGGGTGCATCAAGACCCATGAAAACTTCACTGAAATATGTCCATGAGAAGAATTTCATCTTGATTTGAATCACCGTGGATTGCGATTAAACATAATAATAATTATGAGACGTAGGCTACAATGAAGCAGATCATTGTGTAAATCAGGAAAAAATTTCAAAGTTAGAAAACAACCATAGAAATGAACTAATTCAGATAAGAAGCAGCGAGTGAATTTAATGCTTACAATATCTTCGAGTCAGTAGATTAAGCGATGTTCGTAGAACAAGAACATGCATCAATACTAGCTGTCTATTGTGAGCTTAATACCGTTGACTAGCTTGAATTTTATATATGAACGAAAAAACAAGGGTAAATAGTACATTCGATTACAATAGTAAATAAGTGAATCTTTGAGTTCCCAATACGCGATATGGTGTTCTTGTAAAACCTATCACGCTGTTAGTCATTGTGAAGTAATAAAACTTGACTACGGACCTCAATATCTTGAGGGTGTTGATCAGTAGCCAGAAGCTAAAACCCAGCTCACCTTCTGTGGATTAGAAAATCTGTGAGTGAAAAGGCGTCGTCACGATAATCTGTGACTGTGACTCAAGGAGTTTGCCATTACACTGTATAGGCTGCTAATCTTCAGGTTAGCGGGATCAGAGAACTTATCATTACCAAAGCGCTGGTTACGTGACCATTCCTTGAGCCAATAAATCACGTTCTGCATTTAAGTGGTAGCACCAGCATCAATGGGAATGGCTGGAGGGAAACCGGGAAGAACTAGCACTAATGCAAAAAATCGAAGATAAGATCCTAATATTATCTTGCGATCTGATTAAAATTGTTTATTGTTATGTATACCAGAGGGTTGAGAAGCATCAAACGTAACAGAAACATGATAAACAAGATTTGCATACCACATTGTAGTCTCTTTGATGGCCAGCAGTGGAATGCAGGACGCGCGTTTCATCCCACTAGAGACTCGTCAGCTGGATGTATCTGCACCCCAGTGAGTGTTGTTCCCATTAGGATTCAAACCCAGTACTCAACGCTCCAAACGCCAAACGTTTGCAGACTTTTCCATGGAAAGTGACAAGTTAATTAATGTAAGTCAGTGGAGCTGAATGCAACTTTGTGTACTTGAATATATTGCAAACGTACTTCCGTAAGATTACCAACACTACCCAATTGATAAAACTTCAGTAAAGCTGAAAATAAGTCTATGATTTAAAGGTGAATACATTTCTTGCCAAACCGGTTGCAATGCTTATTTCTCTAAACAGAATGGTAGGGGAGAAAATGTAGAAAAGAAAGGCAAAGTAGTGAATCTCAGAGGGTAAACTCATACTGCTGAATATTTTTCTACAAACTGGCTATCATTTCCATATTTATGAGTTGAGCAATGTTGTCTAATTATTTTTGGAAGGGATTGTAGTGACTATTATCCTGAAAACCGTAACTTTTTGTGTTACTTTTATCCCTGATAATGAGAATCTTTCAAATATGAGTGGATACATTGAGTGAGCTGCTCAGATAGACTTATAACAAACCGATATGGTGACTGTGGATACTCATAAAGATATGGGATGCCTGCATCATTTTTAGAATATATCTTAACCCGTTAACAATACGAAAGGTTTATCATCTCAAATAATTATTGGAACAGATGAATACATAACGAAAGCCACTTAGCAGAAATAAAATCATGTGAGATTACAGACAATATGATATACAATAGAGATATGATAAAACATGATATTAGCCAATGACAGACATTTTCACAACGCATGCATGTTCTACACTAGTTTATAAATAGATCTTGAATAGGGTCTCTAACAGGTAACATGAGTTCCCAAAGGTTGTAAGTAAACTCTTCTCCTACTGATAAGGACCACTGGCAAAACTGAAGACTGATCTCATACATCTAACACCAAATGCAATGGAGTACAGTTCTAAGGTCACATTAATTTTGCAATTGAAAAACTCGAACAGTACTGTGAGCCAGAGAGTATACTTGTGAGTATATAACGTCTTACGGCTGATCTATATATATTCGCGCATATCGGGTAGCAAAAAAGAATACAATCACACAAAATATAAAATGTCAGACGGACAAAAAGCGTTTTCCAAAAGAAGAGGAAGAATAAAAACTGAAAGTTGTTATCTACTTGTTTTTTGAATTAATTTTATGTACAGCGCAGTAAAGTGAGTGTCACATAAGAAGTAATGTACACATTATGATAAGATTTCGACACTAATCAATTTGACACAAAGGAAGATTTTTACAATATTTTATAAATAGTATTTTTCATTCCTAAGTAAATCAAAAAATAAAAAGCCATTCATCTGAAGGAAAAATTACAAAACTAAATGCCTAGAAGGGTAGAAGTACTTGAATTATCTGCGTATGGATGTTGAAGGTGGGTTTCACCAAAATACAGTCCTTTTACAGAAGTTATTCGTTCAATCCAGTCATCAGCATGACCAGAAGGATCTTCCAAGTAATAAGTTCTATTTGGAACATGTATAAAAAACAACTTGTTACTTCTCAGTTCAAGAGTTAATGAACTGGACCATGGGACTTCGCCTTTTAGTGTCATGTTTTCAACATCTACGTAAAAGAGATGGGGACCTTCAGTTAGCAAGAACATACGCTTTCTCGCAAACAGACCTCGACGCTTGAACAAAATGCCTTGTTTCAAAATTAAACGACCACGAGTAAAACGATTAAAAGGATTTTGTATTTCTTGTGCCTTTAGTAAGCGAGTACGATCATCTTCACTTATTTGAGAAGCAGCTAAGCCAAGCTCACGTGATAGGTGATACTTTTTTCCGTCTTCAAAACCAACAGGTAAGTCATCCCAGCCTTCGGGAGCTATTGGTTCCAAGTTCGGAGATAATAGTGGAGGCTCTTGATATGGTAACATATCCCACTGAACTCCGGAGAAAAACGTATGCTGACGAACAGCCGCCGGACCGCCATTGGAAGGACTTCCGAGACGTTCACCAGGAATAATTACCAGTAATTTCTCTACTAAGTCTCTAGCAACTGGATCGAAATTCGTAGCAAATGTATAAGATAAACTCAAGATTTTCTGAAAGGTTTCATATTCATGTACAGGACCACTCTTTCGAAATGGAGGGAGGCCTGAAATCAGTTGGTAAATTATGCATCCAAATGCCCAATAATCCATTAGGTATGTAAGATCCTGAGTGGATTCACTGTTCGAAGAGCTATCACTTTTTCTAGAGATACGAGAAAGCATCTCAGGACTAAACATATTCTGGAGTTCCAGTAAAACTAGGCGCTTTGATGTTTGGAGAATTCAGAATAATAGCTGAACCGAAATCGGCCAATTTGATATGCATTTTATCTGTTAGTAAAACATTTTCTGGTTTTAAATCTCGATGAACTATAGTCACTGAATGAAGATAATCTAAGGCTGAAAAGATTTCTGCTGCATAAAAGCGAGTGCAATGAACACTTAGAGAAGTAAAACGAGTAAGATAGGACAATAGTTCCCCACACCTTGCATATTCAAGAAGATAAAACAATCTAGTAGAGTCCTGGAATGTACAATGTAGACGAATGATAAAAACATGATTTGTGCGTTTAAGTACTTCTTTCTCCATCAGTACAGAATCCACAGCTTTGTATCGCCAAACACGTTGTTTATCAACCACCTTCATAGCAAATTCTGAACTCGTCGAGATCTCTTGAACAACATATACTGTTGAGAAAGACCCATGTCCAATCTCTTTACCGAATTTAAAATCAGAAGGTTTGGGGACAGGTCGAGTAATCCCATCAAGGCTGTCACCTGACATTACCCTACAAAAATCAAATATCTTGACATATACGTAAAAGAAGCAACTATTTAAATTCAAAAGAAATTCGAACATTTAAAAAATCATATTGTGAAGTTGACCCTGATGTACTAATACGAAGTGCATTTGTTAATACATACAATTAAATTGCTAACAACTATGTTCTCCTAGTTTATCGAGTCAACCGGCTGAGTTCCTAACATTAGAAAAGAACTTGCTGCCGCTCAGAAACCTATCAACTTTAGAAATCTATTTATTTTTCAGCAATGCCGAATGAAAAAGTTTTAAACAACCGCTGGGAAAACACCAATAGCTGTATGTTGATATCGGTCCTTATTCTTAAGGTTAGTAAACGCACTATTGTGGATTTAATGCGCTCAGCAACCTTGTGCACATTCGTGCAGTAGGCAATGCGCCACACCTATTGTGTGAGGGTTAATGATACTACCTGGTTGACCAAACGGCGGTAGGTGGAGTATAGCTCGAAACCGTGACCAATCATTTGTAAGTCATCTCCGTAAACCAATGAGCCATAGCCCCACTAAAGTTATTACAGCTACTTAAGTAAAAGAAATAAATAAGTTTAATGAATGATATCATTTAATTAGAAGTATAAAATGAACTTCAGCTACTAAATATATCTTTATACCTTTTGAGAGAGAAATCCACTTTGCACGTTGAGATTTTCACTTGGCACAATGTGCATAACTGCACTAAGGTGACAAATAATTAATCGCTTTGTTCATATGAACATAGTCAACACCATATAGACAGAAAGAGGGTACCTACCACAAGCAGGCAATAGTATATTTCGTAGTAATTTATAACAGTATAGACGAAATAAATAAGGATAAAAAGATACAGGACTAAACAAGAATATGTAGCGAGAAAAAGGTGAACAGTTAATAAAATTTTTGGAATTATGAAGGAACAGAGTGAATAGATTTGAGTCATTCTGATAAACTGTGAGTCATACTAATCATTTCTAACATGTCAAAGACTTCAACTAGGTAGGTACCCTACGATTCTCTAAACGGTTAAAACCAGTAGTCAGTGGCTTCATAGACTTGTGCAAAGTTCGTCTGGTCACCCTCATCTGTTTGACTAACCAAACTACATTAAAATTAACCTTTCTCGTCTAGGTAGATGGTATGATGTGTGTAGTTTTACTGTACGTCAACAACGCTGCAAAAACAATGACCAAACAATTGTACCCTTATTTTTGTTTTTAATATCCATGTTTCACGGATGTTAATTAGAAAAGAGTGAATTACTGTGCACCACTTTATCAAGCAGTAAAAGGTGATATTTAATGTCGAATCAACAAAACATTAGGACTTTTAATGCTTTGACAAGTTCCAGTACGAATCATATCAAGGTCCCGATAAAATTGATGAGACCAGGCCAATGTGAGTACGAACTTCGAGATATGATAAAGTGAAAATTAGTCGAGTAGCAAATGTATGAAACATTGACTCAACTCGTAGTGGAATTTTAAAAGACAGCCTAATGGAAACACTCCTAATTTCTGAAAAGAGAATATGATTTCACTGAACACAGATGATAACCGTTAAATCATGGTTACTGCTTCAGTTATACGGAAGGGGAAAAAGGTCATGTTCAAGTAATATGACCATATAAACTAGATTTTCATTAACATAACAGTTGAAGAGAAAATACATCAGATACTTTGCTACTGTAAACACTAATAAAAAAACTACCCTGCAAATACATATACCTCAACTATAAGCCAACTTCACTCTCTCATGAATTCAAAATTAGGACTTTAAACTGATACTAAATACTTTATTCACGAAAGCACAAGCAGATAGCATTTTTAAACAGTAGAATAGCAGTGCATAAAATAGGAATTCTTTTATGATGGCTAAGCTGATGTAACTGAAAGCTTTTAAACCGCAGCGTTTATTGATAAATTAAAAGATAACAATTAATTTAATACACAACATAACTTTATTTTTTAAGCGTAGTCACCCTTCGAATGGGAAAATCGAAACGCACTCAGCAACCTTGTGCACACCCATGTAGTAGACGATGGGGCCACATCTGGGCTATCTACTGTGTGCGAGCTAATGCTGCTGGCTACCCGAACGTCTGTAGATGGGGCGGGATTCGAACCTGTGACCAAGTGGTTAAAAATCATCTCCTCACAGCCCTACACAGTTATATTTGTGTGTCATTAATTAAAAACATGACATAACATGAGCTGCAGAAGATTTTTATCAGGAAAATAGCAGAAATGGCAATATGTGGAACTAAAAGGATTGGAATTTATTAAGGTCATTTCTGCAGAAGTATCTGGCGACCACTTAGACAGTTGGGTAGTTATCAGTGCTACATTCATGACTACTCTCCACTTACAGGTTTTGTGCATAAAATGACCATCTATGAAAGCTTTCACGCCAGTCGAACTCAGAAAACAATATTCAGTATGAAATCTGCTAAAATGCAGGTACTACCCCCCCCCCCAAGCAACTGGAAATTGTTAAGGGGAGACCTTATTATCACTAAGCATACTATGCTTTCACTGAAAGAAAACATAGACGACAATAATCAAGCATAAAACCAATGAAACTTTTGGACAGTAAATACAGGTTTTGCATTCCTGTGACAGTTCAGTACAGACGAGTGCATAACTACTACCCACAAAACCCCGGAGTTTGCATATCAGAGAGATAGGTTCATTCATGACCTTTCAAATTTGTAAGTAATCAGTACTTTCATACAACCAACACAAAGACTGGAACTCCCAAAGATAAACGCTACCAACCTCCAAGTGTATCCAAGAAGTTAGGAGTCAAACGTGATGTTACAGAGCACGGACTAAATGAAACCAACCAACAGTTGAGCTGTAGAAATCGAAATGCAATCAGCAACCACACTTACGTTCGTTTATTGGGTAACGTGCAACTTAATGATACTCTTTGGCTGGTCAGATCTCAGGAGTAGAGCTTAGGAATTCGATTTTTAACTAGCATGTTAAAGATGAAAAACCCGCACAACAAAAAGGGGTTTGAGGAGTCAAATAAAGTTGTATTTGCATCAGCGAGCCACAAGAGTATAGGGATGAATAACTAGTGAACATATCTGCCCTTTGATAGTTTCATTTTATCAGTAACAGATAGTTTTAAAATCGATGGAGTTTAGGTTACTACACACTGTAACGGAAAAGCAGAAGGCTCTAAATATGAATATAAAGAAAGACAAATTGATGAGATAAAAAGTATGTGAAAACGAGTAAGAAGTTAAGGACTCTAAGTAGGATGGAAAGTGAGTGCGACCAAGTTATTGCTAACCGTTCAAAACCATGTCACAGGGCCTCCAGTCAATGCTTATTATCACCGAGATGCCTTCAGCTACGAAACCGCCAGATGATTAGCATTTCCCGTTTCATCAGTATATGTATTCGAATTTACAAGAGACTTGGACTCGAATCCAGACGCACCAAATTTGACCAGCAAAACCGTTCAGCTTCACATATCTTCCCACAAAATTTCGCGATCAGCATGGTAAATTACTTTGTACCAAGCAGTATTTGTATACATTGACATCCCTAAAATCTGTTAGATGATGCAGGTTTCAGGCGAAGTACGCCAAGCAACTCCTATCTATTCACAAACGTTGCTCTTTTGATGGCCTTTACCCACGCGACTGTTGTAGTCTGTGGGTAAATACCTGAAACATTTTGTCTTCATTCTTTGGTAACAGTTGGCCTTGGATTCTACACAAGAATATGAACTGGATGCATTATGTGATGATTAGTGGTGATACCTAGCTGCATAAACCTCAGTTAACATTACCCTACCAGTGTATTATTTTAGCCTTTGAAACAATGCAAAATAGGTTGAGGGGCACTTTTGAAAACGTCACCTCTTGCTAGTGAAACAAATATCGGTTGCGGACAGCTCTGAACCATCCCTCCTGTGCAGCCACAGGAAATATTTTTTGGAATCTTCAGCAATATCTCATTTTACTTATGGTCAGATATTTCATGGATCCCCAAAGTGAAGTAATGCATTACTTCACTTGGCATATATGCATGCCAAGATTCCGCAAGTTTACACCCAATGATGTGGTCAATTGCCTGATTAACTGCCATACTCACCCAACCAAAGCTCTAAGCTATACTATGTGTAAAACAACCAATTTCTAGAGTTGCCAATTCTCTTACCTAGCTGGTTCAATTTAAGTTATCGTTAACGGCGATCGAAAAGCAGAAAAAATCATGAATATCACACTCAGTCCCCATATTTTCTATTGATATATAATTCACATTTAAAGTAATACTAAAGAATACCTGTAGAACTGGATAGTAGTGAATGAACAGAACGACCCCCAACCCGACTCATCTGCCAAAGTACCACGCTATTTATATTTGGCGGAATACAAACCGTGTGGATAAAACATAAAACTCAAACTTCATATTGTGGAGACATCAGACAGGGATTCCTTGGAGTCTACATCTCTTCTAATAAAATGAGCATCTTTCCTAAGTGGTCAGCTGTTTTTCTGCTTCAGAGAAACCTAAAACAGAGATTCAATATCTTTTAACGAGCTAGTGTAAACCAACTGATTTCTTCGCGCTCGCTTCTAGGTCTTGCGGAACGGTTCCAGGTCTTTGGTGGATTCCAATGCAGTAGGTCCACCCACTCGATTGCTGTAGCTCTGGTTAGCCCGACTGGCGGTTGGGTGTTGTTTAGATTTGTAGGGAGTGTTGTTTGTTTGTTTGCCTTTTCTTCCGAGGACTGTGGTGCAGATGGGTTCCTCAAATGTCGTGCCAGCAGACAATTGGTCGAACTGGTTGTAAAAAGGAGATGAAAAATATGCGCAGAGAAATCAACGGAGGGAAAGTGCAGAGAGAGACAAAGTAGGAAAAGAAAAAGAAAAAGGAAGAATAATATATAGACAAAAAGTAGGAAAAAGGAAATGGCACAGAAGAACCAAACGTTGGTAGGTTCGTGGGGAACAGGTGATAGGGAGAGCTTTTGTTAAAGTTCGAGAACGTAGAGTCAGAAGTAAGAAGAATAAATAATATTATAGGACGAACGGGAATATAGTAATTCTTCTAGCAGAGGATGGTAACTGGAGGGGATGTCTACATGAAGGTATAAGGTTAAGCCAAATTCTCAGTGATAGTGGTTTTACTAAGTGTTCAGTAACGGTTAGTCGTACCGAATTAGTAAGTCGTGTTAGCTTAGTCCACATCCCAATTGGATGAGCGCAAACCGTGCGTCTCTGAGTAACTGTCCAACCTCTTCTTGAAGCTGTCAACAGACGGAGCAGTAGCAATCTCGGCAGGCAATGCATTCCAGTGGCTGCAAACTCGCAGAGATAAGAAGGGTGATCGCACACAGGCTTTCGCTTTTTGGTGGGCGACCCTTTTTGGGTTACCACGAGGATCGCCACAATGGCCATTTGGTAGGATTCCACTGTTCAGATGACTTGGGTCACTTAGTATTTTGTAAGCCGTTATTAAGTCACCACGTAATCTGCGGTAGCTTAGGGAGAACAGCTCTAGATCGTTCAGCCTGTCCTGATATGGTTTTCGCCTCATTCCCAAGACACCCTTTGTAGCTCACCTTTGGACTTTCTCCAGGAAGTTCACGTCTCTTTTCAGACATGGTGGTGCAGTGACGTTGTGTACCTCCAGGTGGGGTCGTATATAGGTCTTATGCAGCTTTGAAAAGAGTTCCGGGGTCAGGGCACCCAGTTGTCTGCGCATGAAGTGCAGTGCTGTGTAGGCTCTGGAGGCGTCTCCTGGATAATTGGGGCTAGTGTCTAGTTTGTCAGTTAGTATTAGTCCCAGGTCTTTCTGTGTGGTGGTGTGGGAGAGTTGTGTTCCACAGAGAGAATAGGGTACCTTCTGAGAATCTGGGGTGCGGAGGAACATGGCTCGGCATTTATCTAAGTTAAATGCAAATCCATTAATGCCCACCCACTCTGCAAGTAATCTGAGATCACTTTGCAGTGCGCTTGATTCCGTTTCTGACGTCACAGCTCTCCATAGCTTCGACGACCGTTGGCTTTTTGAGCGCAGCCCATCTGTGCCATAGGGCTCCAAATGTTCGTCTAACCTCTTCTTGAAAGCATTAGGAGAAGAGGCTATGGCACCGTCTTCAGGGAGTGAGCCCTACAGTCTACGTACAGTAACTGCAAACGGGCTAGCACGGATCGTCGTACGTGGTCCTCCATGCTCTATTCTTAAAGAATGGCCTCTAAGGTGAGGTTACTGCACAAAGTTTGAAAGAAGTCGGTTGGACAATATTCTTTCTAATTAGGTCTCAGTGATAGTCTCGAGACTGAAAACTGAAGTTCAATTCAAAAAACACTGAAAAGAAACCTGAAAATTATTTGATGGCATCCAGCAAAGCGTTACGAATTTCCACTGCTAGGTGCATAGTGGATAGAGTGAATCAAGATGTCACTGGCATTACACAAATATGGCTGTTTGTCGGTCTTGTCGTTAAGTTTGATCACTCTGGATCAAATCTCCCCCAAACAAACACAATTCAGGTAAAAGTTGTTGAGCAATACTGTCTGTTGATGTCTGCCACCAAATATATTCTTGAAGCTCAAGACAGTAGGACCAGGTTGACATTCAGTTGCAACATAAGTTTCTTAGAGTTCACGTTTGGCACTGACGCGATACACCACAGTTCGACTTGACCAGGTGGCTTGTTAATAACAGTGAGTCAGAAAAGTGCAAATTCCTTGTAATCTTTGGGGATTTCGTTTTCGCGTATGCGGACCAGTTTCAATCGTCTTCTCTGACATTCGTCGATGTGTTTTACAGTAGTCTGACCTTCGCTGCTATGAAAACCACTTTAATTCAGCATAACTGCGATGAAGTGGATCTCCATTCTGCCCGAAGCTTTTGACCATTGAATATGGTGTTCTCACATGAAATTGTAGCTATGCATGGAGTGACATTTTTGCCTGGGTGATCAGAGACCATAGTGTACAATCCCTTGAACTTGAAGCTCTAGATAATATTCGAACCTACGTTCGATCTTGTCCAAGCGTGTTTTCTGAACAATACCGTACTCAGGGTGTATCACATCTATAGACTCAACGATTGACGCCTATGCATATATTGGTGATGGGAGGAGGAAGTTTGGAGAAGTGTTCGACTTAGTCACCCCTGATTCCATAACTGGAACGATTCCTGCGGAGATTCCTTAAGGATTTAGAAAACTTATCAGGTGTGAAGCAGAGCAATGAAGCTTATTAACCTGCGATGACTTAAGATAGGTTAGATTGAAATAATGTGGAAATAATGAGACGTTCAATCTAACATCTAGGATAACATTTAGGATGCTTCTGCTTGGTCACTCCACAGGCTATGCTTAAGGACTACTGTTATATATCAAGAAGAGGAAGAAGAAAAGTGATGCTATCGCCATTCTGCTTTTAACTTTCGACAAAATAAGAATGGTCGTGAATGGTTCACAATGGCCGAAACCTTACCAAAGCACTTCACTCAAGCCTATTTTCACTGTCGGTGGACACATTGACTGAACCACTGTTCGTCCTGCTGACAATGCCGTTAAGTAAACCCAAACACTGAGAGACAGGAAGGGCGCAATTGTTAGTTGGGACTTCAGACGTAGCCTTCAGTATGTTTCGTTGTCGATCATCCATTCGGTCTATTACCGAGAGGCTTAACAATGACGTTGTTCCACAATATCTCCAAGAAAATGGGCTGTTCATGTAAATAGGGTATGACTTTGGAGTAAGTTATTCCGTCTTGAACGAAATCATCATTACGTATTGCAGATGCAGATGACGGAACTAACGACCCCTTTAAATAGATTACTACTGAAGTCATTCCTGGAATACGGTGAGCTGGCATGAGGTGTAGCTCCGCAACTTGCAGCAAAATATTCAAAGTAGATCGAGGTACTTTAGCCTCTCCTCGTAAGAAGAGACTATTTTAGTACCTGAATGTTGGCCTCACTTCTTACTTTCAGCCGCATGCGTAAAACAGCGTAGCCATCTAGATCTAATGTCACAAAAAGGTTTGATATACATCGCACATCGTTCCCAAAACTTATCTTTTTTGAAACAGTCTGCGTGAGCTTTCAAAATGAGGGTAAAGAATTACTTCTATGTCCCACAAAAGTGGAACAATGAATTCTTTACTGCATGTGAGTAGATTGTTAGCCATTCCAAAACCTTTCGGATCATGAGCAATTCGAATGGGGGCAACTTTAAAAGGTCTGAAAGAAGCCTATGAAAATGGCTTCTACAGGTTTTCTGTCATCCGCAGAATTTACCCAGCTTTCCGCAATTGGCCAAGGCATGGTCAGGCACAAGAAATTTCTTGCAAGGCCACTTTGTGAATTGGACAACAGGATGTCATTTTCTGATCATCCGAAATGGCCTTATTGACCACCCTTTTTGGAGACTTGGCTTCACTGCCAGTCGGGTTTTTGATTCACAATCTGACATGTGCTGCACGGTCCTCGTGAATAAATGTGGTTACAGCATGCCTCCGGAAGTGCAAGAAAATATCTTTTCTGAAAGCAAGCCTAAATATGGCAGTCGATACGCCGGCCAAGCAGAGAGCACGGACGCTGGGCAGCTCTCATCGTGGCTCATCATTCTCCACTAGCTCCACATTTCTAGGACAGTTTCAGTACCGATTCCTTTGTTGCAAAAGGTATCAGTGGTCTATTCCGTTTGGCAAGGAGGCTTATTTTGTCATGGTTTTCTTCAGAGTAGGCTCTTGGTTTAACAGGGGCTTTCGGATAGCTAGTCCAGTCCACAGAAGAGACTGACAAACCAACTGATTCCGTGTCCGCCTCCAGAATATTGTATGGAACTAAGGTTTCATGGTGGCACAGCACAACCGCTGTCCATATGGAAGGGATCACAACAAGACCACTCTTTCAAGATAGCAAAGGTACCAAATGAACACTCTTTTATCCCCATCAAAGAGGACTGAGTCCGAAACTGAGATGGTTATCAGATAGTATTACTGAGCTTCGGCTTCCATGTGTTTCGCATGAATGAAGGAGTTTGATGTTTGCATTTATTAGCTATCGAAGTGACTACCTGATGTTACCAGTTTATTCCAATCAACTGACGGGGCACTGAAGGCTCCATTGACGGCTTTACTGACTGTCTATACAGCTAATCCGATGTATACGGGTGTAGTGCACCTTCCCGGCACCAAAATACAACTAGGGCTGAAGTAAATAGATTAAATTAAATTAACTAGGTAAACCTCTAGCTCGCCTCCGGATCCTCCAGGCGTTTTACGTTTCCTCTTAACGAGCATGCATCCGAGCAGGCTTCGACGCCTTTTTTGCACTTCCTTAGTGCTGGTTAGCATGCACGTGCTCAGAGTCCCTAGCTCAGCCATACTAGACAGATAAGTTGAATAAACTTTTCCCCCTTCACTACTATCCCATTTACTCCAATCAAATACATTACTTCTTCAAACATATCCCGAAACCAGTCCTTTGGATTTGTGTCTCGTTATCAGTACTTACACGCTAGGTAAGATATTGGTTAAGCAGGTGCGAGAGCACATCAAGTTAAGCTTGATAACACGTCTTTTCCTGAGACCGAAAGGAATATGGTGTGCAAGACCTAACATCCAACATTCAACGTCGACTGGGCCAGTGTAGGAAACTGAGTTTTTGATCCCCTGCGTATAGTTCTTGGGGCTTGGTTCGTGTTGTTCGGTTTGCTCCTGCGGTGGACGAGGAAGTCTCTTCTTCTTTCGTGCTGTGAGCCCCCATGGGTTGTGCGTTATCATGGGTTACCTATTTTTACAGAATTTTAGGACACCAAACATTGACTGGTTCACTTCAGGCCTCTAATATGCCATTTTGCCTCCCCTGGGCAAGGCCATCTAAGGATCTGCTACGGACGAAATCTTCATCTATGAGATCATTAGTCGGCTGAACGAAATATATATTTGATCGCATTGTCTTCTTCTGCCGTCAGCTGAGTGTCATAGCTCACCAGATTATTGTATCGTTCTGTGTACCGAGTATCAAAACAGTACCTCATTCCAAGTTACTGAGGAAACTGGAAAATTTCAGAATCACTGGCAGTTTACTCAGAGGGTTCAGAGGGTTCCTTTTTTGTAGGAGATAGACAGTGAGGATCAGTTATCAACTATCCTGTCAGAGGTAGGCAGAGAGTGAAGTGCCGCAAAGCACATTTCTGGGTCCCCTACTATTTATCCTGTAAATAAATGAGCTACTGAACATCGTGAAATCCTCTGTCGCTCTCTACGCTGCTGATGTAAAAATCTGTCGGTAACTTGGGGTTAACGGGAGCATACGAAAAACTTCAGACAGACCTAAACAGCTCGCTTAAGTGATCGGAGAAGTGGCTGTTGCCTATCAAAGCAGCTGAACGCGTGAACATGTGCATGGGGCACACTGAACTCCACCACCCTGATTACTCACCCATGATGATTTAGAAGTCATAAGGAGTTATGACATGAGGACCACACCGCATTATCGGCTGATCTCAGCTCAGAGTTCTAGGACACTTTGTTTATTACACAGAGCCTTCGAGAGAATAAGTGGTGATTTGCTCACCATGTTATACACATCCTCATGTCTGAACTAGAAAACTGTACACAGGAGGCAAGTGGTCGTCTGAAAATTGACTCAGACCTTTGAGAAAAGGTTCAGAGGGCAGCCTCCCGTATGATATATGAGACGTCTGGCCTGCCTTAGGAAGATTGACTTAATTGGATGAACTACACTTTGTTCTCAGAGGACTAGGTGGCCCCACCCCAGAGCTTATTTTGAAACTTTATAGGACCCACATATGACCTTAGTTGGAGGTCCATAACGTCTTGGCTCCACCATACCTGTAAGGAGGCACGAACCTTCTGGGGAATGTTCAGAAGGAAGCCACAAAGGGTGTTGTCTACCAAAATCCACACAAAGACAGAATGAAAGACCTAGGCCCATACTCTTCTTGTTGCCGAAGGTTACGAGGTGGTTTGATAACTGATTATAAAATACTGAATAGCCCAAGCCACCCGAAGGGAGGAATGCTTCCTAGTGGCCACCACGATGGTCCTCAAGGAAGCCCTAAGAGAAATAGCCACCACAAGTCAAAACCTCACGTGTGTTCACACTTCTCCCTTCAGATCTGCGGGCACTGGAATGCATCACTAGCATGAGCAGTTTCCGCCCCAAGTGTCTAAAGTTCCAAGAAAAGGCCAGGGGGTCGCGCAGTTGCCCTCAGTCAAAGCCTGTCGAGTTGGAATTTGGAGTAGATCGAATGAATCAGCAGCTATCACACCATTCCAGCGCTGTTACTTTTATACCTAGCCCCTTCCTACTCTAATCGCCCGAGTTCTTTTCATCCCTCTCACTCACTAGGGACTAACCTCACCCATCTAAGTCTTGTGAATCCTTGCGCCTTTCTCGTTTACTTAGGCGTAAGATGATTACTGCATCATTTTGCTTTTATTCGTCTTTTACTCACACATATTTGTCTCCCTAGGTTATCTCCTCGCTATCTCTCACTCTGTCTTATGACTAATACGAACAACTGACTGGTAACTCGATATCTGAAGAACCCGATTGCATCACAGTCTCAGGGAAAACTTGTTGGACACAGGGGCTTATGGCTAACACCATGAACTATTTGTTTTAGAAAACCACGACGTATCAAATAAAAAGGCAGTGGTAGAAGTATAGCGCCTTTATTCCAAGCACTCTAGTGGGCAAGTTCCACGGGCCAAGGTTTTACGAGTAAATTAAAAGTCATTCATCATTCAATTGCAGTCAATAGTGAATGTAAAGTTTACAACAGATAGAAATTATAACCAAGTTTACCGGGCACTACATCAGCCTCCCCCTGGAAGCTACCTCAGGGAGACAGTCGTTTCGATGCAATCCTGAGTGAGGTGAACAAGGTTGAGAAAAAAATGGGAAGAGATGCAGAAAATTCTAATAACTGTGCACTGAAAGTGTTCCACTGATCACATGCAATAGGGATGAATGGAGAAATATTGTAAGGAGTGTTAATGTAACATTAGTTTATTAATCACCGTTGTCTTCAAGGTAATATAAATATAATAAGTATTTCTCGAGTCTTCTTTTGACCTGAAAAAATTAAAATAAATGCAGAAACTGCGTGCAATGTACGAGTTAATGAAACTGCTTCTATTTGTAAAAACAACGGCTATTAACCTAATGTATATCCCTCGTAATTTTGTATCTAAGTGCTGTTCTAGACGTTGCCTTTTGTTTACTGGGTTCAGCTATTTATGTTCATAGCGCATCAAGTATTTGCTGATGGGACGCTAGAAGTACAAGTTAACTGATAAAAACTAGTTGATTATATGACTAGGAATGATCCTAGATGAGCCGCTCCTGCACTCCTGGCTATGGGAATTAGCTGGTGATTGTCTATGTTGGTTAGTTAACGGAGCATAAACTTGTAAAACTAGGCAGATAAAACTGTCATTCGTGATATTCCGTGTCTTGGAAAATACCTTAGTAGTGTACAAATGGTGGAGTCAGAAACATTGGGATGTTTGTTGTCACAATATGTTAAATTTACCAGTTAAAAGCGCTATTGTGAATACTATTATTGCTACTACCAGTGACGTCTTTGTGATAGTTTGGAGCGATGTGCAAATGCCTCTGGGGAAAAAGGTCTATACTTAACCCCCCCAGGTCCATGTAGCGCTGTGGCTAAAGGAGGTGGTCGCCGCTGAAGATCTGTCTGTGGTCCGAGTCGTTTTTGCGACAAACTTGAGTTCCCATCTTTGGTGTCACATTCGGTGACTATCGGCATGATCGGAAAATAAAACAGAAAAGCAATGCAGTTTAAAGGTAACTGTGGTAGGGTCACTTTTAAGCTTGACTGAGAACGCTTTTGGCCTGTGCCCGTGTAATCTCAAGGACCACCATTGAATCATAATATGGAATCCCGGTAATTGCATGCATATGTACATATCGAGTAGGTTTAGCTTTACAGCAAGGTAAACCACAGAAAAAGGGAAATAATACGGGATATGTACTAGGATATTGTATGTTTAATAAAGTTGTATCCTAGGTTAAATTACTGTTTCAGTCGAGTAACATACTATTTGTAAGTAGCTTATAAGGCCACAACAATCCTTCGAGAATGTGACTCCTTCATAGTGGTGCTAATGCTATACATTTTGGAATGAGAAACCGGACACTGAAGGGACAACTAAGTTACAATAACTATAAACCTACAGCCCGCTCTAAGAAAGAGTCTACTTTGCCTAGTATATAAAACAACTGTGAAAAAATGCAAACTCGCCTGGAATATCTGCTACTTATATTCCATAAAGCATTCTTCATGTTCCTCGTTCAGTAGTGATAGTGGGTGCTGAAGTGCTTCTGTTCCTACAGATCCCTGGAGGTTCTTTAACAGTAATCTTATACAGACTCTAGTCTAGGTTAAAATGACACAGATACTCAAAGATAAAGTAGCTTAAATAGTTGGTGTTATTTTAGTGTTCGAAACGGTTTTTTTGTAAGATGCATATCATAGACATACATTTACCTCAAATAAAATATAAAAGCGAAAAACGTGCATTTAAAAGTGTCACCGTTTTAGTAACCTTTTCTTTTCTAACCGGTCTATCCTGTATCAGAGGTTGTGCCCACCTAACTGTTCTAACTGGTTTACGAACCTGTGTATTGTTCGTTAAACCATCCACGATATGTTGTGGAAGCTTCCTTAGGGTTACATATGGTGGATGGTTGTTTAAGTATGCCTGCTTAAGTCTGTCTATACTAACGCTGTCTTGAGGGTTACGGCGTTGTATGACGAAATGTTTTGGATGTCGTGGAATAACTTTAAAGGGTTCTTCATATGGAGGGCTATGAGGTGGTTGAATTCTATCACAACGAACCCATATGTGCGTTCAAGGATTTATATCTTTGGGGATACAGACTGCTTTGGCCTGCTCATGGGTTGCAACCGGTTTTAAGCCAGCCATTTGGTATCTAAGTCGATTGCATAAGTTGTCTGGTCGATTTTGTCGCTTTCAACCTTGGGGTTGATAAAATCGCCAAGAAGTCTTTGGGTGGTACCGAAAACTAATTCCGCCCCTGATAATTGAGCGTCACTTTTGACTGCTGTGCGAATACCTAACATTATCACGGGAGGTATTCTGTTCGGCGAGAGGGATCAAAGTGTGATATCAAGGTGGTTTAAAGTTGTCGATGAAATCTTTCCACCACACTGTTTGATTGTGGGTGGTACGCCGTGCAGCGTATTCTGTAAGAACCAAGGAACTTGGCTAAGTTATTAAAAAGTTCTGATTCAAACTGTGCCCCTCTGTCGGTGGTTATCGTCACAGGGACACCAAATATTGACACCCAGTTCTACGGAAACACCCTTGCCACTGTTTCTGCGGTAATGTCCGCAAGTGGAATGGCTTTTGTGAACCTTGTGTATCTATCAATACATGTGAAGAGATACGTGAAACCATTAGAATGGGGTAAAGGACCTACCAAGTCCACCTGCACATGTGCGAAACGCACATCGGGTTGCGAAAACGTTCCCAAAGGTGAAACTGTGTGTCGGTTCACCTTGGATTGCTGACATGCCACACATTCCTTAACCCAATTTCGTACATCGCGCCGTAAGTTGGGTTAAACATATCTGTCAGCAATAAGTTTTGTGGAGGCTTTTGCTCCAGGGTGTGACAACGAGTGAAAGTTGTTGAATACTAACCTCCTCATGATTTTAGGCTCATAAGGTCCAGGTGAATCTCTCGTCGTTTCACAGTAAGTGAGTCTATCGTCTATGGGTGAAGGTAGCTGTTTAAGTTTCAGGTCACAACTAATACTGGAAAGTAAATTTCTTAATTCCTCACTTGTTTCTTGATTTGCTGCTAAAGCCTTGAAATCTGTAGTAGATTGATGAAAAGTGCTAACGTTAATCTGGGACAAAGCGTCCGCCAAGCAGCTTTGTGCACCTTTAACATGTCTTATGTCGCTAGTAAGTCACGACATAAAATCAAGGTGACGAATTTCACGCGGTGAGTACTCGTCAGGCCTTGCATTTATAGCACAAGTTAAAGGCTTGTGATCCGTGTAGACCGCAAATTTCCTGCCCTCCGCCATGTGACGGAAATGCTTAATTGCTAAAAGGATCGCTAGCAGTTCTCGGCCAAACGTTGAATACCTAGTTTCGAGTGGGGAAAGGCGTCTCGAAAAGAGTGCCACTGGCTGCCATTGATTGTCCACAAACTGGTCGAGTGCTGCTCCCACAGCCTTGTTGGAAGCATCGACCATCAGTGCTAATGGTACACTGACATCAGAGTATTTTGGTGTTGCAGCCTTCGTTAAAGCCATTTTCAATTTGTTGACAGACTCAGTAGCTTCTGCGGAGAGCTTACAGGCCTTAGGATTTCCTCTTAAGGCGTCAGTTAGGGGTTGCATTTGCTGTGCACGATGTGGTATGAATCTATGATAGGAATTAATCAGACCAAGAAGACTTCTTAGTTGCGTTATAGAGGGGGGTAGTGGGTACTGGTTGATAGCCTCCATCTCTTTTGGCAATGGTGATGTTCCATCCCCATTGATCATGTACCCTAAGAATTGAATGTCCTCAACTCCGAAAACACACTTACTTTGATTTATCGCCATACCATTGTCGTTTAATTTTTGTAAGACCGCCCGTATGTGATTCTCGTGTGAATCTGTGTTCGGTCTGGCAATCAGTAGGTCGTCAATGTATGCTTTGGCGAATGGTGAGTCCCGTAGAAGACCGTTCATACACCGCTGGAATGTTTGTGCAGCATTCCGAAAGCAAAAAGGCATCCGCACAAATTCGTATAAACCCAGTGGGGTGGTGATGACTGTTTTTGGAACGTCTTCTTCGGCCACCGGAATATTGTGATATGCATGGACTAGGTCTATTTTAGTGAATGTAGTGGCACCTGCAAGACAGTGAAGTCCTGAATATGAGGAACTGGGCACCTATCAGGAATGGTTTGTTTGTTTAGCGCCCTATAATCACCACATGGTAGCTAGTCTGTTTGATTTTTCTTGGGCACCATGCGTAAGGGGAAGGGCGAATGATGCCTAGCCGAAACATATAGTCAACTTCAACCCTAGCGCTTTTCAGTTTATCTGGCGCTAGTCTCCTGGGTTTTGCGAATACAGGAGGGCCATGTGTTTTTATACTATGCTTCACCTTAGGACCTACGTGAGAGGTCCGCGCGTTGGATGACGTCCGGTTTAAAAAAATCCGCCAGCATATTTCTGAACCTTCCGGTTGATATTCGAGATTGTACCAGGTTTAGGGATGTGATCGTGCTGGCCTTGCCTTTTATGTATCCAGAAGTCTCCTTCAGGGTCAACCTTTGCTTCTTTGTGTCTACTAAGAATTCATACCCCTCCAAAACATCTATACCCGGTATTGCAAGGTCTAGATCTGCTATGGTGAACACCCAAGGGAATCGCAGTTTGAACCCAAGATCCAGGGTGATGGCCTTTTGTCCGAACGTCGCTATTGGTGTTTTTTAGCGGCCTGTAGCGTGACTGTGGACATTTGGTGTCCGAGCTCGACCCTGTTCCGGGGGAGAATACTAAGAGCGGCCCCCGTGTCTACCAAGAACTCTATGCCAGAATTTCTGTTTGTGACCTAGAATGGGCGACTGTTCGGGCACACCTCCCAGCAGTCGCTACCCGAGGTGTCTTCAGTTTCCATGTTTGCCAGGCCAGGCGCATGGCTCTGTACATCGTTTAGATTGTGCGCCATATTTACAGTGATACCAACAGAATTGTACGGACAGCCTCGAGTGACTGGGTCTACTTCGTGATCTATGTCTGAGTGCTGACTTGCCTCTTTGATTCAGTTGTATTTGAGCCACAGCTTCTGTTAGTAATTTCACGTCCGCCACCAATTCAGTGATGACAGCGTCTTTGGATGAGCTAGGACTAGTATGCAGTGATAAGTAGTTGTTCCTGGCTGTTCCTCTCTCCATAATGCGATCGGCAACTTGGGCCAATTCTGGAAGCGGGGTTTTCGAGTCCCGTGCGTCAAGCGCACACTGGACATGATGCGGCAGTGCCTGTATCCAACCTTCCTTGAGGATGGCTCCTGTGACCGAATTTTCTCCCACTATCTTTTGTGAGTGTCTCAAAAACTGTGATAGGGATCTATCTCCCATCATCTCCCCTTGTAGCAGACGTTGGATGCGTCGGCTGTCTGACTTTGATTGACGGCTTATTATAGCACGCCTGAGCTTGGAATAAGGGTCTTCTTCAGGGGCATTGATTATGAGGTCACGGACCGCTTTACTGACTGAGAGAGGGAGAATGGAGCACAAGTCACTGTATCTCAGTTTCTCTGATTTAATTTTATGTCGGTCAGACAAATGCTCCTGCTGGGGGAACTATAGTTCTGGGTCTTGCTTATCGAAGGCTAGTAATCGATTCTTAGTGGCAACCACAGTGCCAACCTCCAGTGAAACGGACTCATTAGCAATATCGGAATCAAAATCAATAAGGCCAGACATTAAAAAAAACAAAAATCAAAATCAGTAGATAAACAGTTAAAATGAATAAATGCAAACAATACACGTTATCCGGCTCACTAACGTTGGACCCAGGGGCTTAAGGCTAACACCATGAACTATTTGTTTTAGACAACCACGACGTATCAAATAAAAAGGCAGTGGTAGAAGTATAGCGCCTTTATTCCAAGCACTCTAGTGGGCAAGTTCCACGGGCCAAGGTTTTACGAGTAAATTAAAAGTCATTCATCATTCAATTGCAGTCAATAGTGAATGTAAAGTTTACAACAGATAGAAATTATAACCAAGTTTACCGGGCACTACATCAGCCTCCCCCTGGAAGCTACCTCAGGGAGACAGTCGTTTCGATGCAATCCTGAGTGAGGTGAACAAGGTTGAGAAAAAAATGGGAAGAGATGCAGAAAATTCTAATAACTGTGCACTGAAAGTGTTCCACTGATCACATGCAATAGGGATGAATGGAGAAATATTGTAAGGAGTGTTAATGTAACATTAGTTTATTAATCACCGTTGTCTTCAAGGTAATATAAATATAATAAGTATTTCTCGAGTCTTCTTTTGACCTGAAAAAATTAAAATAAATGCAGAAACTGCGTGCAATGTACGAGTTAATGAAACTGCTTCTATTTGTAAAAACAACGGCTATTAACCTAATGTATATCCCTCGTAATTTTGTATCTAAGTGCTGTACTAGACGTTGCCTTTTGTTTACTGGGTTCAGCTATTTATGTTCATAGCGCATCAAGTATTTGCTGATGGGACGCTAGAAGTACAAGTTAACTGATAAAAACTAGTTGATTATATGACTAGGAATGATCCTAGATGAGCCGCTCCTGCACTCCTGGCTATGGGAATTAGCTGGTGATTGTCTATGTTGGTTAGTTAACGGAGCATAAACTTGTAAAACTAGGCAGATAAAACTGTCATTCGTGATATTCCGTGTCTTGGAAAATACCTTAGTAGTGTACAAATGGTGGAGTCAGAAACATTGGGATGTTTGTTGTCACAATATGTTAAATTTACCAGTTAAAAGCGCTATTGTGAATACTATTATTGCTACTACCAGTGACGTCTTTGTGATAGTTTGGAGCGATGTGCAAATGCCTCTGGGGAAAAAGGTCTATACTTAACCCCCCCAGGTCCATGTAGCGCTGTGGCTAAAGGAGGTGGTCGCCGCTGAAGATCTGTCTGTGGTCTGAGTCGTTTTTGCGACAAACTTGAGTTCCCATCTTTGGTGTCACATTCGGTGACTATCGGCATGATCGGAAAATAAAACAGAAAAGCAATGCAGTTTAAAGGTAACTGTGGTAGGGTCACTTTTAAGCTTGACTGAGAACGCTTTTGGCCTGTGCCCGTGTAATCTCAAGGACCACCATTGAATCATAATATGGAATCCCGGTAATTGCATGCATATGTACATATCGAGTAGGTTTAGCTTTACAGCAAGGTAAACCACAGAAAAAGGGAAATAATACGGGATATGTACTAGGATATTGTATGTTTAATAAAGTTGTATCCTAGGTTAAATTACTGTTTCAGTCGAGTAACATACTATTTGTAAGTAGCTTATAAGGCCACAACAATCCTTCGAGAATGTGACTCCTTCATAGTGGTGCTAATGCTATACATTTTGGAATGAGAAACCGGACACTGAAGGGACAACTAAGTTACAATAACTATAAACCTACAGCCCGCTCTAAGAAAGAGTCTACTTTGCCTAGTATATAAAACAACTGTGAAAAAATGCAAACTCGCCTGGAATATCTGCTACTTATATTCCATAAAGCATTCTTCATGTTCCTCGTTCAGTAGTGATAGTGGGTGCTGAAGTGCTTCTGTTCCTACAGATCCCTGGAGGTTCTTTAACAGTAATCTTATACAGACTCTAGTCCAGGTTAAAATGACACAGATACTCAAAGATAAAGTAGCTTAAATAGTTGGTGTTATTTTAGTGTTCGAAACGGTTTTTTTGTAAGATGCATATCATAGACATACATTTACCTCAAATAAAATATAAAAGCGAAAAACGTGCATTTAAAAGTGTCACCGTTTTAGTAACCTTTTCTTTTCTAACCGGTCTATCCTGTATCAGAGGTTGTGCCCACCTAACTGTTCTAACTGGTTTACGAACCTGTGTATTGTTCGTTAAACCATCCACGATATGTTGTGGAAGCTTCCTTAGGGTTACATATGGTGGATGGTTGTTTAAGTATGCCTGCTTGAGTCTGTCTATACTAACGCTGTCTTGAGGGTTACGGCGTTGTATGACGAAATGTTTTGGATGTCGTGGAATAACTTTAAAGGGTTCTTCATATGGAGGGCTATGAGGTGGTTGAATTCTATCACAACGAACCCATATGTGCGTTCAAGGATTTATATCTTTGGGGATACAGACTGCTTTGGCCTGCTCATGGGTTGCAACCGGTTTTAAGCCAGCCATTTGGTATCTAAGTCGATTGCATAAGTTGTCTGGTCGATTTTGTCGCTTTCAACCTTGGGGTTGATAAAATCGCCAAGAAGTCTTTGGGTGGTACCGAAAACTAATTCCGCCCCTGATAATTGAGCGTCACTTTTGACTGCTGTGCGAATACCTAACATTATCACGGGGAGGTATTCTGTTCGGCGAGAGGGATCAAAGTGTGATATCAAGGTGGTTTAAAGTTGTCGATGAAATCTTTCCACCACACTGTTTGATTGTGGGTGGTACGCCGTGCAGCGTATTCTGTAAGAACCAAGGAACTTGGCTAAGTTATTAAAAAGTTCTGATTCAAACTGTGCCCCTCTGTCGGTGGTTATCGTCACAGGGACACCAAATATTGACACCCAGTTCTACGGAAACACCCTTGCCACTGTTTCTGCGGTAATGTCCGCAAGTGGAATGGCTTTTGTGAACCTTGTGTATCTATCAATACATGTGAAGAGATACGTGAAACCATTAGAATGGGGTAAAGGACCTACCAAGTCCACCTGCACATGTGCGAAACGCACATCGGGTTGCGAAAACGTTCCCAAAGGTGAAACTGTGTGTCGGTTCACCTTGGATTGCTGACATGCCACACATTCCTTAACCCAATTTCGTACATCGCGCCGTAAGTTGGGTTAAACATATCTGTCAGCAATAAGTTTTGTGGAGGCTTTTGCTCCAGGGTGTGACAACGAGTGAAAGTTGTTGAATACTAACCTCCTCATGATTTTAGGCTCATAAGGTCCAGGTGAATCTCTCGTCGTTTCACAGTAAGTGAGTCTATCGTCTATGGGTGAAGGTAGCTGTTTAAGTTTCAGGTCACAACTAATACTGGAAAGTAAATTTCTTAATTCCTCACTTGTTTCTTGATTTGCTGCTAAAGCCTTGAAATCTGTAGTAGATTGATGAAAAGTGCTAACGTTAATCTGGGACAAAGCGTCCGCCAAGCAGCTTTGTGCACCTTTAACATGTCTTATGTCGCTAGTAAGTCACGACATAAAATCAAGGTGACGAATTTCACGCGGTGAGTACTCGTCAGGCCTTGCATTTATAGCACAAGTTAAAGGCTTGTGATCCGTGTAGACCGCAAATTTCCTGCCCTCCGCCATGTGACGGAAATGCTTAATTGCTAAAAGGATCGCTAGCAGTTCTCGGCCAAACGTTGAATACCTAGTTTCGAGTGGGGAAAGGCGTCTCGAAAAGAGTGCCACTGGCTGCCATTGATTGTCCACAAACTGGTCGAGTGCTGCTCCCACAGCCTTGTTGGAAGCATCGACCATCAGTGCTAATGGTACACTGACATCAGAGTATTTTGGTGTTGCAGCCTTCGTTAAAGCCATTTTCAATTTGTTGACAGACTCAGTAGCTTCTGCGGAGAGCTTACAGGCCTTAGGATTTCCTCTTAAGGCGTCAGTTAGGGGTTGCATTTGCTGTGCACGATGTGGTATGAATCTATGATAGGAATTAATCAGACCAAGAAGACTTCTTAGTTGCGTTATAGAGGGGGGTAGTGGGTACTGGTTGATAGCCTCCATCTCTTTTGGCAATGGTGATGTTCCATCCCCATTGATCATGTACCCTAAGAATTGAATGTCCTCAACTCCGAAAACACACTTACTTTGATTTATCGCCATACCATTGTCGTTTAATTTTTGTAAGACCGCCCGTATGTGATTCTCGTGTGAATCTGTGTTCGGTCTGGCAATCAGTAGGTCGTCAATGTATGCTTTGGCGAATGGTGAGTCCCGTAGAAGACCGTTCATACACCGCTGGAATGTTTGTGCAGCATTCCGAAAGCAAAAAGGCATCCGCACAAATTCGTATAAACCCAGTGGGGTGGTGATGACTGTTTTTGGAACGTCTTCTTCGGCCACCGGAATATTGTGATATGCATGGACTAGGTCTATTTTAGTGAATGTAGTGGCACCTGCAAGACAGTGAAGTCCTGAATATGAGGAACTGGGCACCTATCAGGAATGGTTTGTTTGTTTAGCGCCCTATAATCACCACATGGTAGCTAGTCTGTTTGATTTTTCTTGGGCACCATGCGTAAGGGGAAGGGCGAATGATGCCTAGCCGAAACATATAGTCAACTTCAACCCTAGCGCTTTTCAGTTTATCTGGCGCTAGTCTCCTGGGTTTTGCGAATACAGGAGGGCCATGTGTTTTTATACTATGCTTCACCTTAGGACCTACGTGAGAGGTCCGCGCGTTGGATGACGTCCGGTTTAAAAAAATCCGCCAGCATATTTCTGAACCTTCCGGTTGATATTCGAGATTGTACCAGGTTTAGGGATGTGATCGTGCTGGCCTTGCCTTTTATGTATCCAGAAGTCTCCTTCAGGGTCAACCTTTGCTTCTTTGTGTCTACTAAGAATTCATACCCCTCCAAAACATCTATACCCGGTATTGCAAGGTCTAGATCTGCTATGGTGAACACCCAAGGGAATCGCAGTTTGAACCCAAGATCCAGGGTGATGGCCTTTTGTCCGAACGTCGCTATTGGTGTTTTTTAGCGGCCTGTAGCGTGACTGTGGACATTTGGTGTCCGAGCTCGACCCTGTTCCGGGGGAGAATACTAAGAGCGGCCCCCGTGTCTACCAAGAACTCTATGCCAGAATTTCTGTTTGTGACCTAGAATGGGCGACTGTTCGGGCACACCTCCCAGCAGTCGCTACCCGAGGTGTCTTCAGTTTCCATGTTTGCCAGGCCAGGCGCATGGCTCTGTACATCGTTTAGATTGTGCGCCATATTTACAGTGATACCAACAGAATTGTACGGACAGCCTCGAGTGACTGGGTCTACTTCGTGATCTATGTCTGAGTGCTGACTTGCCTCTTTGATTCAGTTGTATTTGAGCCACAGCTTCTGTTAGTAATTTCACGTCCGCCACCAATTCAGTGATGACAGCGTCTTTGGATGAGCTAGGACTAGTATGCAGTGATAAGTAGTTGTTCCTGGCTGTTCCTCTCTCCATAATGCGATCGGCAACTTGGGCCAATTCTGGAAGCGGGGTTTTCGAGTCCCGTGCGTCAAGCGCACACTGGACATGATGCGGCAGTGCCTGTATCCAACCTTCCTTGAGGATGGCTCCTGTGACCGAATTTTCTCCCACTATCTTTTGTGAGTGTCTCAAAAACTGTGATAGGGATCTATCTCCCATCATCTCCCCTTGTAGCAGACGTTGGATGCGTCGGCTGTCTGACTTTGATTGACGGCTTATTATAGCACGCCTGAGCTTGGAATAAGGGTCTTCTTCAGGGGCATTGATTATGAGGTCACGGACCGCTTTACTGACTGAGAGAGGGAGAATGGAGCACAAGTCACTGTATCTCAGTTTCTCTGATTTAATTTTATGTCGGTCAGACAAATGCTCCTGCTGGGGGAACTATAGTTCTGGGTCTTGCTTATCGAAGGCTAGTAATCGATTCTTAGTGGCAACCACAGTGCCAACCTCCAGTGAAACGGACTCATTAGCAATATCGGAATCAAAATCAATAAGGCCAGACATTAAAAAAAACAAAAATCAAAATCAGTAGATAAACAGTTAAAATGAATAAATGCAAACAATACACGTTATCCGGCTCACTAACGTTGGACCCAGGGGCTTAAGGCTAACACCATGAACTATTTGTTTTAGACAACCACGACGTATCAAATAAAAAGGCAGTGGTAGAAGTATAGCGCCTTTATTCCAAGCACTCTAGTGGGCAAGTTCCACGGGCCAAGGTTTTACGAGTAAATTAAAAGTCATTCATCATTCAATTGCAGTCAATAGTGAATGTAAAGTTTACAACAGATAGAAATTATAACCAAGTTTACCGGGCACTACATCAGCCTCCCCCTGGAAGCTACCTCAGGGAGACAGTCGTTTCGATGCAATCCTGAGTGAGGTGAACAAGGTTGAGAAAAAAATGGGAAGAGATGCAGAAAATTCTAATAACTGTGCACTGAAAGTGTTCCACTGATCACATGCAATAGGGATGAATGGAGAAATATTGTAAGGAGTGTTAATGTAACATTAGTTTATTAATCACCGTTGTCTTCAAGGTAATATAAATATAATAAGTATTTCTCGAGTCTTCTTTTGACCTGAAAAAATTAAAATAAATGCAGAAACTGCGTGCAATGTACGAGTTAATGAAACTGCTTCTATTTGTAAAAACAACGGCTATTAACCTAATGTATATCCCTCGTAATTTTGTATCTAAGTGCTGTACTAGACGTTGCCTTTTGTTTACTGGGTTCAGCTATTTATGTTCATAGCGCATCAAGTATTTGCTGATGGGACGCTAGAAGTACAAGTTAACTGATAAAAACTAGTTGATTATATGACTAGGAATGATCCTAGATGAGCCGCTCCTGCACTCCTGGCTATGGGAATTAGCTGGTGATTGTCTATGTTGGTTAGTTAACGGAGCATAAACTTGTAAAACTAGGCAGATAAAACTGTCATTCGTGATATTCCGTGTCTTGGAAAATACCTTAGTAGTGTACAAATGGTGGAGTCAGAAACATTGGGATGTTTGTTGTCACAATATGTTAAATTTACCAGTTAAAAGCGCTATTGTGAATACTATTATTGCTACTACCAGTGACGTCTTTGTGATAGTTTGGAGCGATGTGCAAATGCCTCTGGGGAAAAAGGTCTATACTTAACCCCCCCAGGTCCATGTAGCGCTGTGGCTAAAGGAGGTGGTCGCCGCTGAAGATCTGTCTGTGGTCTGAGTCGTTTTTGCGACAAACTTGAGTTCCCATCTTTGGTGTCACATTCGGTGACTATCGGCATGATCGGAAAATAAAACAGAAAAGCAATGCAGTTTAAAGGTAACTGTGGTAGGGTCACTTTTAAGCTTGACTGAGAACGCTTTTGGCCTGTGCCCGTGTAATCTCAAGGACCACCATTGAATCATAATATGGAATCCCGGTAATTGCATGCATATGTACATATCGAGTAGGTTTAGCTTTACAGCAAGGTAAACCACAGAAAAAGGGAAATAATACGGGATATGTACTAGGATATTGTATGTTTAATAAAGTTGTATCCTAGGTTAAATTACTGTTTCAGTCGAGTAACATACTATTTGTAAGTAGCTTATAAGGCCACAACAATCCTTCGAGAATGTGACTCCTTCATAGTGGTGCTAATGCTATACATTTTGGAATGAGAAACCGGACACTGAAGGGACAACTAAGTTACAATAACTATAAACCTACAGCCCGCTCTAAGAAAGAGTCTACTTTGCCTAGTATATAAAACAACTGTGAAAAAATGCAAACTCGCCTGGAATATCTGCTACTTATATTCCATAAAGCATTCTTCATGTTCCTCGTTCAGTAGTGATAGTGGGTGCTGAAGTGCTTCTGTTCCTACAGATCCCTGGAGGTTCTTTAACAGTAATCTTATACAGACTCTAGTCCAGGTTAAAATGACACAGATACTCAAAGATAAAGTAGCTTAAATAGTTGGTGTTATTTTAGTGTTCGAAACGGTTTTTTTGTAAGATGCATATCATAGACATACATTTACCTCAAATAAAATATAAAAGCGAAAAACGTGCATTTAAAAGTGTCACCGTTTTAGTAACCTTTTCTTTTCTAACCGGTCTATCCTGTATCAGAGGTTGTGCCCACCTAACTGTTCTAACTGGTTTACGAACCTGTGTATTGTTCGTTAAACCATCCACGATATGTTGTGGAAGCTTCCTTAGGGTTACATATGGTGGATGGTTGTTTAAGTATGCCTGCTTGAGTCTGTCTATACTAACGCTGTCTTGAGGGTTACGGCGTTGTATGACGAAATGTTTTGGATGTCGTGGAATAACTTTAAAGGGTTCTTCATATGGAGGGCTATGAGGTGGTTGAATTCTATCACAACGAACCCATATGTGCGTTCAAGGATTTATATCTTTGGGGATACAGACTGCTTTGGCCTGCTCATGGGTTGCAACCGGTTTTAAGCCAGCCATTTGGTATCTAAGTCGATTGCATAAGTTGACTGGTCGATTTTGTCGCTTTCAACCTTGGGGTTGATAAAATCGCCAAGAAGTCTTTGGGTGGTACCGAAAACTAATTCCGCCCCTGATAATTGAGCGTCACTTTTGACTGCTGTGCGAATACCTAACATTATCACGGGAGGTATTCTGTTCGGCGAGAGGGATCAAAGTGTGATATCAAGGTGGTTTAAAGTTGTCGATGAAATCTTTCCACCACACTGTTTGATTGTGGGTGGTACGCCGTGCAGCGTATTCTGTAAGAACCAAGGAACTTGGCTAAGTTATTAAAAAGTTCTGATTCAAACTGTGCCCCTCTGTCGGTGGTTATCGTCACAGGGACACCAAATATTGACACCCAGTTCTACGGAAACACCCTTGCCACTGTTTCTGCGGTAATGTCCGCAAGTGGAATGGCTTTTGTGAACCTTGTGTATCTATCAATACATGTGAAGAGATACGTGAAACCATTAGAATGGGGTAAAGGACCTACCAAGTCCACCTGCACATGTGCGAAACGCACATCGGGTTGCGAAAACGTTCCCAAAGGTGAAACTGTGTGTCGGTTCACCTTGGATTGCTGACATGCCACACATTCCTTAACCCAATTTCGTACATCGCGCCGTAAGTTGGGTTAAACATATCTGTCAGCAATAAGTTTTGTGGAGGCTTTTGCTCCAGGGTGTGACAACGAGTGAAAGTTGTTGAATACTAACCTCCTCATGATTTTAGGCTCATAAGGTCCAGGTGAATCTCTCGTCGTTTCACAGTAAGTGAGTCTATCGTCTATGGGTGAAGGTAGCTGTTTAAGTTTCAGGTCACAACTAATACTGGAAAGTAAATTTCTTAATTCCTCACTTGTTTCTTGATTTGCTGCTAAAGCCTTGAAATCTGTAGTAGATTGATGAAAAGTGCTAACGTTAATCTGGGACAAAGCGTCCGCCAAGCAGCTTTGTGCACCTTTAACATGTCTTATGTCGCTAGTAAGTCACGACATAAAATCAAGGTGACGAATTTCACGCGGTGAGTACTCGTCAGGCCTTGCATTTATAGCACAAGTTAAAGGCTTGTGATCCGTGTAGACCGCAAATTTCCTGCCCTCCGCCATGTGACGGAAATGCTTAATTGCTAAAAGGATCGCTAGCAGTTCTCGGCCAAACGTTGAATACCTAGTTTCGAGTGGGGAAAGGCGTCTCGAAAAGAGTGCCACTGGCTGCCATTGATTGTCCACAAACTGGTCGAGTGCTGCTCCCACAGCCTTGTTGGAAGCATCGACCATCAGTGCTAATGGTACACTGACATCAGAGTATTTTGGTGTTGCAGCCTTCGTTAAAGCCATTTTCAATTTGTTGACAGACTCAGTAGCTTCTGCGGAGAGCTTACAGGCCTTAGGATTTCCTCTTAAGGCGTCAGTTAGGGGTTGCATTTGCTGTGCACGATGTGGTATGAATCTATGATAGGAATTAATCAGACCAAGAAGACTTCTTAGTTGCGTTATAGAGGGGGGTAGTGGGTACTGGTTGATAGCCTCCATCTCTTTTGGCAATGGTGATGTTCCATCCCCATTGATCATGTACCCTAAGAATTGAATGTCCTCAACTCCGAAAACACACTTACTTTGATTTATCGCCATACCATTGTCGTTTAATTTTTGTAAGACCGCCCGTATGTGATTCTCGTGTGAATCTGTGTTCGGTCTGGCAATCAGTAGGTCGTCAATGTATGCTTTGGCGAATGGTGAGTCCCGTAGAAGACCGTTCATACACCGCTGGAATGTTTGTGCAGCATTCCGAAAGCAAAAAGGCATCCGCACAAATTCGTATAAACCCAGTGGGGTGGTGATGACTGTTTTTGGAACGTCTTCTTCGGCCACCGGAATATTGTGATATGCATGGACTAGGTCTATTTTAGTGAATGTAGTGGCACCTGCAAGACAGTGAAGTCCTGAATATGAGGAACTGGGCACCTATCAGGAATGGTTTGTTTGTTTAGCGCCCTATAATCACCACATGGTAGCTAGTCTGTTTGATTTTTCTTGGGCACCATGCGTAAGGGGAAGGGCGAATGATGCCTAGCCGAAACATATAGTCAACTTCAACCCTAGCGCTTTTCAGTTTATCTGGCGCTAGTCTCCTGGGTTTTGCGAATACAGGAGGGCCATGTGTTTTTATACTATGCTTCACCTTAGGACCTACGTGAGAGGTCCGCGCGTTGGATGACGTCCGGTTTAAAAAAATCCGCCAGCATATTTCTGAACCTTCCGGTTGATATTCGAGATTGTACCAGGTTTAGGGATGTGATCGTGCTGGCCTTGCCTTTTATGTATCCAGAAGTCTCCTTCAGGGTCAACCTTTGCTTCTTTGTGTCTACTAAGAATTCATACCCCTCCAAAACATCTATACCCGGTATTGCAAGGTCTAGATCTGCTATGGTGAACACCCAAGGGAATCGCAGTTTGAACCCAAGATCCAGGGTGATGGCCTTTTGTCCGAACGTCGCTATTGGTGTTTTTTAGCGGCCTGTAGCGTGACTGTGGACATTTGGTGTCCGAGCTCGACCCTGTTCCGGGGGAGAATACTAAGAGCGGCCCCCGTGTCTACCAAGAACTCTATGCCAGAATTTCTGTTTGTGACCTAGAATGGGCGACTGTTCGGGCACACCTCCTCAGCAGTCGCTACCCGAGGTGTCTTCAGTTTCCATGTTTGCCAGGCCAGGCGCATGGCTCTGTACATCGTTTAGATTGTGCGCCATATTTACAGTGATACCAACAGAATTGTACGGACAGCCTCGAGTGACTGGGTCTACTTCGTGATCTATGTCTGAGTGCTGACTTGCCTCTTTGATTCAGTTGTATTTGAGCCACAGCTTCTGTTAGTAATTTCACGTCCGCCACCAATTCAGTGATGACAGCGTCTTTGGATGAGCTAGGACTAGTATGCAGTGATAAGTAGTTGTTCCTGGCTGTTCCTCTCTCCATAATGCGATCGGCAACTTGGGCCAATTCTGGAAGCGGGGTTTTCGAGTCCCGTGCGTCAAGCGCACACTGGACATGATGCGGCAGTGCCTGTATCCAACCTTCCTTGAGGATGGCTCCTGTGACCGAATTTTCTCCCACTATCTTTTGTGAGTGTCTCAAAAACTGTGATAGGGATCTATCTCCCATCATCTCCCCTTGTAGCAGACGTTGGATGCGTCGGCTGTCTGACTTTGATTGACGGCTTATTATAGCACGCCTGAGCTTGGAATAAGGGTCTTCTTCAGGGGCATTGATTATGAGGTCACGGACCGCTTTACTGACTGAGAGAGGGAGAATGGAGCACAAGTCACTGTATCTCAGTTTCTCTGATTTAATTTTATGTCGGTCAGACAAATGCTCCTGCTGGGGGAACTATAGTTCTGGGTCTTGCTTATCGAAGGCTAGTAATCGATTCTTAGTGGCAACCACAGTGCCAACCTCCAGTGAAACGGACTCATTAGCAATATCGGAATCAAAATCAATAAGGCCAGACATTAAAAAAAACAAAAATCAAAATCAGTAGATAAACAGTTAAAATGAATAAATGCAAACAATACACGTTATCCGGCTCACTAACGTTGGACCCAGGGGCTTAAGGCTAACACCATGAACTATTTGTTTTAGACAACCACGACGTATCAAATAAAAAGGCAGTGGTAGAAGTATAGCGCCTTTATTCCAAGCACTCTAGTGGGCAAGTTCCACTGGCCAAGGTTTTACGAGTAAATTAAAAGTCATTCATCATTCAATTGCAGTCAATAGTGAATGTAAAGTTTACAACAGATAGAAATTATAACCAAGTTTACTGGGCACTACAAACCAACTAACAATCAACTACTTTTTCTGTATGCCAGAGCTACGTAAGATGAATGGCTGAATCTACTGCATCGGAGTCCGCCGAAGACCTGGAATCGTTCGAACTGAACTAGAAGCGAGCACAAACAAATTGTCTGGTTTACACAGGCTCGTCTAACAAATATTGGATATTGAACCGAAGGCCACCTTTTTGTTTGTCGTTTGGTCATTCAGTGCGTCGGTCGGTGCTGTGATTTATCAGGTCGGTCACTGGTTTTATTTCCTTATTTGTGTAAACCTGTGTGATTCCAGTTACCCATAGGGTATTTGAAGTCTACATGCGGTTTGGTAGTTGATGGCATATACGGTTACTCACTCTAAAACGATGACGCGTGATTTGTTTTTCTCCTTGTGTTGCATTGTGACGATGTAGCATCCTATTGATGTTCGTTCTGATAATTGTCTCAATCTTACCGTTGATGACCTCACTATATATTTGGATTTCATTGGAACATTGATCAGCTTTATGCGATAAATGCTTAGCATCGTTTTGCAATTTAAGACCGTGCTGCGGCACGATTAACTGACACGGTCTAAAATTCTCAGGCAACATGCTTTATTATGTATGATGTCTGAAAACTACCTCTATAGTTCAGAAAAATGTTTTCGGGTGAATAAAGTTACAGTGCCTTGCATTGTTGGAGCCAAAGTATGCATTGGCAAGTAGCAATGTAATTACATTGCTTACAGGATCCCAGTCAACATTTTCGCGGGGCGAAACGCAGGAGCATGTTGCAGACTATAGTAAAAACATGGAGTAAAACGCGGGAATGCAATATTTCACCGAATTTCCTCGCTGAAATGTCGACTGGGGTTATAACAATCGAGCATAAAATTTCCTCTCAGTATTGATTACAGGGACCAAGGGGTTATACCTTCGAAATGACTACGTTGGTAGTGTGCTCGTCAGTTATAATTTGCAGTTAGTCGTGTTCATTCATGCTCATACTTCTGGCACCGGAATACTACAGGACAGGTGAAGGGTGTGCTATTTTCGGGGGCCACCTTTTGTAACATCCCCATTCCTTTAGAAAGCATCAGCATGGACTTCTGGTCATCCCTGTGAAAAACCTTAAATGTGTTGTACTCCATCCAGCTAGCATTACGACGTCTCAGAGCTCCCATTGTAGCGTAGCCATTTAAACTATGATGGTAGCTGCCTTTTTTTCCATACCTGTCCAACAAATTTCTCTGGAATGGTCGGACCTCAAGAAACAGACTTTACAGCAAGTGAAGTTCGTTAAATCTTCTGGCTATAGAACTAACCACTACGTCAAGGTAGCATCTATGGGTCGGGCTAATATATGAAGAGAGAATTAATAGATTAAGATGGATGAAATAGTTGAAGGCTGTGACGATAAGTTGCGTATGTATCTGCATCACTACAACCACTTCCTAGATCGTCTTCAAACATTGTCTCTTGTTATCTTGAGGACTTCGGTCGGACTGCTTACAGCTCTCTGCATAACTTAGAGTAGTCAGGGTCTTCACAGACTGATACCATGTCTTAACATGGCTGCCCTCAGCTTTCTTCCTCCCTAACCCCACTTTGGTTAACATTACTCGTCGAGAGAGGTGGTAGTTCGATGTGCACAACACATATCCAAGTCACTTCACTCTATGAAGGTTCACATCATCGACTGATTTACCTTCCTTACCTAGTACTCTACACTTTATCTTCACATTATAGACGTGGCGATTTTAGCAAGTGTGCGCAGTACTAGGAATACACCTGTGGTCTCAAAGCATTAGCTCCTTCATACCTTTTACTTTCTAAGGGGATGTTAACCGTATGATCAGATCGAGCAGATTGTTGTTCAGTGTACTCATCCTTTGATATGTTGTCAGATTCCTCATTAGCTTTATGAGTGGCTTAAGCTGGCAAACGCTAAACGAGCCTTGTGAATCCGAGCTGAGTTATGCTCAGCAACCAGTGCATTCAGCCTGCTGCAACTCCCCAAGTAATTTAGGTGGTCAACATGTCTAGCTATTTTACTTCCTATCCTTGAACTGGGACTCAGTGATGACCAGTCGTGAGTCATAGTCTTAGAATTGATAGATGCAGACTCAGCAAACGTACCGAAATTTTCTCCAAAGGTGTTTAGAAGACTGCATTTTATCAGCGATTCTGCCTGACAGGCTTATACTATCTGCATATTCTAAATCGGTCACATTTTGTTTAATCTCTATCACTGAGCAGTCGTAGGTACTTAGGCTTATATCCACCAGCACATCTAAGTACTTCTACAGGGGAATCGTTCAGGTGACCAATATAAACTAAACCGTACGTTTAATTGCAGGATTTGGATTCTACGGATTTGCTCGTATCATGAATTACATTCAGTTGGCACCTAGTTCAAATATTACTGCCTGAGCTCTACCTCTGCAACTTAATCCTGGAACCAAGTTTACCTTATTGGTCACATACATTAATCGTGGGGGGTCCATACATGGTTACTGCTACTTCTAGAGTGGCTGTTTGAACTACATTTTTGTTTTCATGTGTGTACCAAGTTTATGCATCATTATGGCCACCCATTTTCTCATTTTAAACAGGTCGACTTCGTCCAGCTGGTCGGACTTAATGTTGACTCTAAATAACGCAGCGCTAGGTTAGAAGTTAGTTACTGATCTTTTTTGAAGTTTAGTAAAGTACAAAACTCCATTAAAGGTGTCCAACAGGACTGTTTCAGCTCATTCAAACTAGTAGCAGGAAGTTGCTTACTGCCAATCAAACTGTCTGTGAGGTAAATGTAATGTGGGCCGACACTCTTCAACGATGTCTAGTGTGCTGAGCGAACCCTTCAAAAGACAGTTTGATGAAATTGCTGCTAAAAGTACCTCAACCCTAACATTTTACGTTTGTTGGCCACTTTACATCTGACTGTGGAATTACAGCTCTTGTTCAGGTAGTTGACTTAGCCAGTGAATCATCAATAGAACACCGCTCCACGTACTGAGGTTTGGATACCCAGGCAGTGTGATTGACTCTCGCGCAATAGCTGTGGTTCACTGCCTGCTGCAATAACGTACACAAGGTTGATAAGTGCATTTCGATCGACATATGACTACCTAGGAAAACAGAAGTTCATAGGGAAATCCAGGTACTAAACTACCTTCCAGAGACACTTTGGAAACCTTCTGGTTCTTATTGAAAGATGAAAGCAAGGTTGATGTCTATTACCCGACACACTTCCTCCTAATTTGTTTAGGGTAGAAAAAAGCAATTAAAAATGGAAAATGATTAACCTGTGCCACCGTTTAAAAAACATTGCGTTTGTGTGGCCAAGATAATTTCCTATTAGACTATGACAATTATTTGTAGGAATCTGACTAGTTCAGTCCAGGTAAGCTATGTGTATTTAAATTGGCTTAGAAGATCGTCATCACTTGTCACATTGTCTGTTTTAAGAAAGTAATCGCTATCAGGTTAAGATTAAATGCAAAATTAAAAAATTTGTAGAGAATTTTACTTTGTAGTGACAATGTGTCATTTCAGGGAGCCCGTTTCAAAATACATTGAGTGTAATTGTCGTTATGATACTTGTAATTTCCCGTCGCTGCAGAGGGCTGAATCGCTTGACCTCTGTTGGTAGATGGGCTTCTATGCGGATGTCTTGATAATGCTGCTTATTAATGCTACATTTATCTCGGTGACTAGCAGAGGAATCCAGGACTCGCGTTTCATCCTATTTGAGACTCAGCTCAGGGGATAACGATCTAGCGTTTTAAGCGATGGGTACCGAAATAAATCCACAGTTGGAACAATACTCATTGGGGTGCAGGTACATCCAGCTGGCGAGTTCCGAGTGGGATGGAACGCGTGTCCTGGTGGTCGCTTAGGTCAATATATATTGAGTGTAATTTATAACGAAATCTTAAATGTATTCATGAAAAGTTTGCACATAATGATAAGTTCTTATTTTGGTAATAATTGGAACAAAATTACTGCCCGTGACTGAGCCAACTGTTGGAATATTTTTAGTAATAAACCGAACTGAAAGCTTACCATTGTTTGTGAACAGCATTTACTTAGTTTCTTATGGTTCTAAGAAGTGCTAGTGCATTGGAATTCTCGTTGTTATCAAACAACTGCAGTAAATTGGCTTATGAATACTGTGTAAGCACTTAGTATAATGTGCATAAGGGAAAATACAAGGATTTTTGGCGACGCTTTCAATCATAGTTAGCAGTTTAAGAAAGAATCCTAAATTCACTTAACATTCCTTGTGTCTGTTTAATGGATGTGTTCCATTGAGAACATTCGTAGTTGACAAAATCAGACTTCCATAATGGAGCAGATCAATAGCGAATCCGCCCACAGGTCACACCAAATGTGCGTTGTTTGGGAGTGAAAATGGTCGGTTTCCGAAGTATTTCAGTGGTAGGATGTGGATGTTAAGAACTAATACTTGTTGCGATTAACCTTTGTGGTATCTTCGCAACTGACTCCAGATACATAGGTTGAGGTAAAAATTTTCAGATTAACATTGTTAACTGATTTCTAATCACTGATCGATACAATTCACAGTGAGTTTTAGAGATTCATGAATAAGGTTATTGTAAGTAATGTGGCGTTTATGAGAACTGGTGATTCTCACGAAAATCATTGACCCACTGGAAGCTTATCACAAGACGATGACACTAACATTACGGATACTTTATTCAGTTGCACTAACAACCATTTCAAAATTTTACATAAGGTTGGAATAGACTGCTTCTGTTAACATTTTACTTTCATCGTACATCTAGAGTTCAGATAACTATCATACTAGTTTAGATTGGTAATAAAAGTGTATTGACGAATGTTAAAGTTTTCATTGCTGAGGTCATTTCAACACATGTTTTGTTAACAACTATCTCCATACTTTTGAATATTCGGATAGACATGCTAACTAATATCCATCATGAATGAACACTACTCGATCAAGCTTAATTTGAATGGTGTAAAGTAACCAAGGCCTAGAAGTGACTTCAAAGGCCGCCCTAGTAACCAATGCAATAGCCACTTACATTATTTTATGCAAAAGTACTTTCCCGGGAGAAATATCGGAGTCTGATTGGTATATTCAGGAGTTGCTACGATGACTTTTAAATCCACTCAAAACCTACCCTGCCAGCCGAAATGAAGAAACTTATTGGTTATTTCGATGGTTGCTAGGTTGGCCTTTAAAGTCGCTCTAGGCCTGGTAGTAAGCAGAGTTAGATTTGGGACAACCTTATATGCTATTCTAGCAACTACCGCAACAACCAATCATACTTCTCTATTTATGAGAATTTGCCTTTTCAACCGGAATGAGGAAACCCGATTGGTTGTTTCAGTCGTTGCTAGGATGGCCCATTAAAGTCACTCAACTAAATAAATATGGTCAATTTAAAACAATTAGTTCCCTAAATTGGTTTCGATTAAACAAGAACACGTAGCCCGTCTGGATTACGAGTTCAGTAACGTGACGAAATGTTGATGAGTGTTAGTCAAAGTGGGTAGTAATAGTAGTAGTTGATATTATGTTGGAAATAAATGGAAATAAGTTGATAAGACGCGGTGATATCTAAAAAAGCCAGCCAGCTAAGATTAGTGAGTGTCGCTGATGCTAGCATAGAAAATAAGTGAAGCTGGTCCGGTCTAAGCAACTAGTCTCCCTAATGAATTTTGAACAAGAACACGCAACTTGTCTAAATAACGACCTGAGTAATAGTAGTAAATGAGCTATAAGTCAAAGTGGGTAAAGAAAAAATCTCAGTTCGTAATATATGTAGGAAATGAATGAGCAGAAAGGCTTGACATTTACTACACGGTACACCTCTCCCCCCTAATTTATTTAGGGTGGAAGGAAGAAATTTGAAATGAAAAGTGATTGGCTCATTCCTCTGTTTAAAAGTCAACGTGTTTGTGTGGCCAAGGTACTTCCCTATTGGACTACGACATTTACTCGCAGGAATCTGGTTACTTGAGCTTAGATGAGCTTTCTGTATTGCGGTTAGCTTATGAAATCTTTACTTGTAACATGAATTCTGTTTTAAGAAATTAATCGCCTTCAGGTTAAGATTAAATCCAAAATGAATTTAAAATTTGTGGAGAATTTAATTCTGTAGTGACAATGTTGTGTAATATTTCAGGGAGCCTGTTTCAAAATGTATTGAGTGTAATTGTTGTTATGATAGTTGTAATTTCCTGTTGTTATACAGGGCTGAATTTCTCGACCTCTGATGGTATATAGGCTCCTATGCGGATACCTTGATACTACTGCTGATTCATGATGTTACATTGATCTCGGTGAATAACAGAGGACTCCAGGACTGGTGTTTTGTTCTATTTGGTACTCGGGTTAGTGAATAAGGCTCTGCCTGTTTAAGCGATGGGCACTGAGTTCGATCCACGGTGGGAACCATATCACTGAGTGAGGTCCTGCTACATTCGGCTGACGAGTCCCGAGTAGGACGAAGCGCGCGTCCTGGTAGTCACCGAGATCAATATGTATTGAGTGTAATTTATACCTGTAACTGAGGTTTGCAGAAAAATCTAAAACTTAAATGTATTAATCGAAAGTTTGCACATAATGTTAAGTTCTTATTTCGGTAATAATCGGAACCAAATTACTGCCTGCGATCACACCAACATTCGGAATATTTTCCTAATAATTTACTGAAATGAGAGCTTACCATTGTTTTTGAACTTTTCATTCGAAATGTACTTATAATATATTATTCCACTCGGCAATACACAATCTTTTCATCTATATATTTAAATCCTTGTAGGAATACACTGCTACATTGTATAAAGTGTGTTTTTATGTGTGTAATCCCGGTGTCGTATATTAGAATAAATATTTCGTATTAATCCTCAACCTTTCGATCTTGCTAGGAAGATCCTTTTCAAGAGTATGGATCTGACATTGGCCGGGATTACACAAGTAAAAATACACCCAATACAATGAATCATACTAACTCTGTGCCCAAGTTTTTCCAAACCATCCAGTCCATTGTTGGTCAGGATACCTTCAATACACTGCCAGCTGTAATTTTGAGGATAATGTTGATGAGAAACTGATTACTCTGCCTTGGTAGTTCTGACCAACATTGAGGTGGTCTTCGAAAACGTGTACTAACTGAGTAATCACGCTCATATGGGCAAACTTTACAAAGTATCTCCGTGTTTACCTCGAAATTGCTACCACGTACTCTGCACTTCAAAACTTTTTATTGAAAGTGGATTTGCTGTTCAAGTTTGAAGTATGACAGTGGGGAAACTACTTTATTTCAGCTGTGGTTAAGAGACAGCATTTCTTTAACTTCCTATGTTTCTAAGAAGTGGTAATGTATCAGAATTCTTGTTGTTATCGAATAACTGCAGTAAATTGGCTTATAAATACTATGCGAGTATTTAATATTTTCTTCATGATGGAAAAAACAAGGATTTTCGGCGACGCTTTCAGTTACAGTTATCAGTTTCAGAAAGTATCCTGAGTTAACTTACAATTTTTCTATCTAGTAAATGCATGGATTCCATCGAAGACTTTTTTAGTTGATGAAATGAGACTTCTATAATCAATCAGTCAATCAATATCAACATAGGACCAGGCATTACTGCGTAACGGTCCGAGTTGCCACAGCTCATATCGGTACATCAAGTGGAAAGGTAGTGAGGTGGATGAAGATAAGAGAATGCAGTAAAAAAAATAAGTACGAGAGGAAAGAAAAGAAGAATGACAAAATGGTGAGATTCGGTATAGCGTCGTCAAGATAAGGATAATATGTGTATACATACGGTTCTGAGCCATATCCCCTAGAGTCTCCAACCACTGGTTCCTCTTGTCCCGCGGACCCCAACCACCTAGTAGTGTGCATCACCCTACATGGCTCAAACCAACAGTCAGAGACTTCATACATTGGTTCCATGTTTTAGTCTGGCCACCTCGGGCCTGGACCTACTTCGGCCAACACTGTGTGACGAGGCAATCGGTGACTGGGCATACGTAGTACGTGTCCCAACCATCTCAATCGATGAAGGTTTATAACCTTGTCTACTGATTTACCTCTTCTCCCTAAAACTCTTCACCTTACTTCTGTATCATCTCTTATAGGCTCGAAATTTGTTTTGTTTAAATAGACTGTGGATACAACGTTTCACTGGTACTTAGTCTCCTACTTCTTACCTCGTAAGCGCAAGTGGGCTGCTGCTTACCGTCCACTTTTGGAACAAAATAACACCAACTTCGTCGAAACCAAACATTGTACGTTGAAGCTGCATATGCTGACCAGGAAAATGCCAGTACGTCGTGCAATACTAAGCCGTAGCGGTTACTGGATTCAGGGGAACATTCAGAAACTGCTCCGGGATTTCAACAATAAATGTGAGCTGCGTAGACCATATTATCTTTGCGTCCCGATCCAGTAACCTAACGCCTGCTGCATGTTCACTTATTGAAAGGAACATGCAAATTGCATTTTCTACTGACAGTCATTCAGAAGAATTCATTGCAAGAGACATCACCGGGGTATTCCAAGTTCCCATAAACACTATAACGTGTAACTGCGGACTTCATGTGGAGTACAACTTGCCATGCAGGCATATAACTAAGTACTGCATGCAAAGAAATATCCCCTTAGACGCAGGTAATGTTTCTCTCCGTTGACTAATGCGGTAGAATGAGCAACACAATGTACCTGTGCAAAACTGCATTTCACAATCAACCGCATCCCTCCTCCCATCAAGAGCCCAACTTTGGATGGCAGTTTTAGCGTTCTTCAACGATGAAGAGCAATTCCGCAGTGTCCGGTGTGTACGAGAAATTTTAGATGGTAGGATACCCATTCCGGTAGATGCAAGTACAGAACATCTCGCAGGAAAGTGCTTCTGGCGGTTCCGAAGAAGAAATGGAATTGACGGCTGTAGCTGTATGATCACGGTGGCAGACCAATAACTGCATTTGAAACAATTTCGCAATCACCTATAACAGCCATTAGTCATCCAGGCAATAAGCTTAACCGTGGACCTAGACGCCAGTGTCAACCATCAGAGAGGGGCTATGGAGTTGGTCACTCGGAACTCTGAGGAGATGGACCGTGTAGATGTAAACCAAGAGGAGGATTGTATCTACAGAGGAGTTTGTGAGGTATGTTTCCAAAGCGGTTTACCAACCTGCATTCCCCACGCCAGCATATGGATAGCATGCCGTTGTCACGCAACATCCCATATATCCTGTGCATGGAATCCACACCCAAGCAGCTTTTGTCTAGAATGTCCTGCATGTGGAGACAGTCCCTGGCGGGAAGGTAATGTCGATGACAATTAGAGGGATTTTCGCAAAAAAAGGTAATTTGCATCCTTGGCTCCCACAGCTGTACCCACTTCACTTTTACATTTCAGGTGAAGAAAAACTGCGCCAGAAGTGAATTTTTACTTCGTGACGGGATGTCAACGAACGAAGGCCCTTCTCAAGGCCATCCAAAATGTGATTTCAGTGGCTTCTTTCTTTCAATAAATAAAGTGATTATCCATACTTAAATGCTTCAATTATCGACCGAATGAATGCATTACAGAATATTAGATCGTTAAAAAGTGTAGAACGAAGAATGATAACTACCTAATATGTAGCTATGGTTCAAATAATTGAAAAGTCGAGTCGTATATACCCATCAAAGCTCTTTTAACAGGTGAAAGATAATGTCACGTCCCATTGTATTTATTTGAGCACAGCTGTAGTAGTTTTTCCTTCAGCCGGGACTCTGTGCTATCTTAAGCGACGCTCAGTAGTTTCAGCAACTATTTGTTTCTTAGACGTCTCCTCCTCCCACCAGGTGTTTATTCTCATTCGTTTCCTAAATATTATCAACTTCTAATACGCACTTTGATTACAACTCATCAATATTTCGTCATATTACTCAACCCACTATTGAGACAGGTTAGGTCTTCTTTTGTTAAGTCGAAATTAATCTAGGGAAGCAAATTATTTCAAATTGATCGCATTCATTTAGTTTCTATGCTATGTTGAGCGACGCTCAAAAATCTTAGCAACTGTATTAAAACATCGTTACGTCGCAAATACGCCACAGTGACTAAATAAGTAATCAAATGAGGCTTGATTTTTTTTAATGTAGACACCTTAGTTAACATCACTTACCCTGTAAACCTTAAACATTTTGGTTACTAAGCTGCTTCAATTCTTTGTAATATCCTCATGAGTAGCCTCCAATCTTGATGCATATTAGTTAAAAGTACTAATCCAAATGTTCATATATATATGTATATACAGAGATGGATGTCTAAAAAATATCGCTTTAAATGACCTCAGTGAATTATCTTCAGCCATGAAAAATTTCAGGTAACATTATTTATGCTAGTCTCAGAACTCCATGTATGCGTTGAAAGTAAAATGCTACCAGAGGCAGACTGTTCTAACCTCAAGTAAAATTTTGGAATGCTCGTTAGTGCAACTGAATGTTAAAGCCTGCGTCTGGTAATAAGCTGCCAGATGGCCAATGCAACTGTCCTACTTCTTAACATCCACATCCTTCCAGAGACTTGCTTCGGAAACAGGCATATTTACTTGCAAACACCAATACACCTGTGGTGTGACCTGCGTGCGAATTCCCTGATAATCTGTTCCATTATGGAGGTCACGGATACAAAAGGCTCGATTGGCTTTTGCAAATGTACGCCACCTATGGCGCCGCCGTGTTATCCGTTTCTTAATTAAGAGGCGCGTGTACTGCAAAGCAGTCCGCTTTGTTCTACTCCGTATGGCTGTGAAACATGGCCATTGAAAGTGGAAGATATGAGGCCACCGTTGCCTTCGTAGTATAGGCCGTATTCCGTGGTGTCACCAGGTGAGTAATGCAGAAGTCAGGTGAAGAGTTTTAGGGAGAAGAGGTAAATCAGTAGACAAGGTTATAAACCTTCATCGATTGAGATGGTTGGGACACGTACTACGTATGCCCAGTCACCGATTGCCTCGTCACACAGTGTTGGCCGAAGTAGGTCCAGGCCCGAGGTGGCCAGACTAAAACATGGAACCAATGTATGAAGTCTCTGACTGTTGGTTTGAGCCATGTAGGGTGATGCACACTACTAGGTGGTTGGGGTCCGCGGGACAAGAGGAACCAGTGGTTGGAGACTCTAGGGGATATGGCTCAGAACCGTATGTATACACATATTATCCTTATCTTGACGACGCTATACCGAATCTCACCATTTTGTCATTCTTCTTTTCTTTCCTCTCGTACTTATTTTTTTTACTGCATTCTCTTATCTTCATCCACCTCACTACCTTTCCACTTGATGTACCGATATGAGCTGTGGCAACTCGGACCGTTACGCAGTAATGCCTGGTCCTATGTTGATATTGATTGACTGATTGATTATAGAAGTCTCATTTCATCAACTAAAAAAGTCTTCGATGGAATCCATGCATTTACTAGATAGAAAAATTGTAAGTTAACTCAGGATACTTTCTGAAACTGATAACTGTAACTGAAAGTGTCGCCGAAAATCCTTGTTTTTTCCATCATGAAGAAAATATTAAATACTCGCATAGTATTTATAAGCCAATTTACTGCAGTTATTCGATAACAACAAGAATTCTGATACATTACCACTTCTTAGAAACATAGGAAGTTAAAGAAATGCTGTCTCTTAACCACAGCTGAAATAAAGTAGTTTCCCCACTGTCATACTTCAAACTTGAACAGCAAATCCACTTTCAATAAAAAGTTTTGAAGTGCAGAGTACGTGGTAGCAATTTCGAGGTAAACACGGAGATACTTTGTAAAGTTTGCCCATATGAGCGTGATTACTCAGTTAGTACACGTTTTCGAAGACCACCTCAATGTTGGTCAGAACTACCAAGGCAGAGTAATCAGTTTCTCATCAACATTATCCTCAAAATTACAGCTGGCAGTGTATTGAAGGTATCCTGACCAACAATGGACTGGATGGTTTGGAAAAACTTGGGCACAGAGTTAGTATGATTCATTGTATTGGGTGTATTTTTACTTGTGTAATCCCGGCCAATGTCAGATCCATACTCTTGAAAAGGATCTTCCTAGCAAGATCGAAAGGTTGAGGATTAATACGAAATATTTATTCTAATATACGACACCGGGATTACACACATAAAAACACACTTTATACAATGTAGCAGTGTATTCCTACAAGGATTTAAATATATAGATGAAAAGATTGTGTATTGCCGAGTGGAATAATATATTATAAGTACATTTCGAATGAAAAGTTCAAAAACAATGGTAAGCTCTCATTTCAGTAAATTATTAGGAAAATATTCCGAATGTTGGTGTGATCGCAGGCAGTAATTTGGTTCCGATTATTACCGAAATAAGAACTTAACATTATGTGCAAACTTTCGATTAATACATTTAAGTTTTAGATTTTTCTGCAAACCTCAGTTACAGGTATAAATTACACTCAATACATATTGATCTCGGTGACTACCAGGACGCGCGCTTCGTCCTACTCGGGACTCGTCAGCCGAATGTAGCAGGACCTCACTCAGTGATATGGTTCCCACCGTGGATCGAACTCAGTGCCCATCGCTTAAACAGGCAGAGCCTTATTCACTAACCCGAGTACCAAATAGAACAAAACACCAGTCCTGGAGTCCTCTGTTATTCACCGAGATCAATGTAACATCATGAATCAGCAGTAGTATCAAGGTATCCGCATAGGAGCCTATATACCATCAGAGGTCGAGAAATTCAGCCCTGTATAACAACAGGAAATTACAACTATCATAACAACAATTACACTCAATACATTTTGAAACAGGCTCCCTGAAATATTACACAACATTGTCACTACAGAATTAAATTCTCCACAAATTTTAAATTCATTTTGGATTTAATCTTAACCTGAAGGCGATTAATTTCTTAAAACAGAATTTATGTTGCAAGGAGAGATTTTATGAGCGAATGAGAAAGGTAAGTGGAACATGTGATTTATACATTGTGATATAGTGACTGAAGTGAAAGGAATAAGGAAACGCGTTTGTTTTACTCCTGCTCCATGTGTTGTTTTGCAGTGTGGAGTGCACGGTAACGCATGTTGTACGCATTTCGTTTTGGTTCTCACTACACTAATCTCCTTGTTTTTGTCTTCCCATTCCTATGGATTTCTTTGGGTGTTAAGATTTGTGGTGGATTAAACTGATACAGCTTAGTGTTGTTATATTTCTAATTCATATATTTCTTGCTAATTTTGCTTTTCTTTCTATAGAGGCGTTTAGATCTATCACGTATTTGAATCTGTAATTTACAGGAATGTTACTTCAAGGAGTAGTTAGAAGCGCATTACGATGCAGTCGAGTTCCTATTTCGAATTTAGTATTTCGTGGCTATGCAGCTCATGTCCAGCGTCCGGCTCCTGATTTTTGTGGAATGGCAGTGGTAGATGGTCAGTTTAAAGAGATAAAACTTCAAGATTATGCTGGGAAGTACTTGGTTCTCTTTTTCTATCCTCTTGATTTTACATTTGTCTGTCCAACTGAGTTAATTGCATTTTCCGACCGAATCGATGAATTCAAAAAGGAAGGAGCTGAAGTTGTTGGGGTTTCAACTGACTCACACTTTAGCCATCTTGCATGGATCAATACACCACGTAAAGTAAGGCAATTCGTCTTCAGTAATCTAGATTAATAAACTACTTAGTATGGTCATCATATGTACTAGCCGGAACTTTCATGCTACACTGATTTTCCATAGTTGAATTAATTTATAACAATGAAATCACCATATAGACGAACTCAATAGGGCGATTCACTTTTCTCAGAACAAAAAATTAGTATTTAAACTTCCGAGGACCATTTAACAAGATATTTTATTGGTCATTTTTATACTTTCACTTAAAATGTTTGCATTATAATTTAGAGGTCATTGTGATGTGGAGCATCTTAATTTCTTTGGTTAGTAGCAATCAGTGAATTTCAGTGTTTTTTCCGAGTCGCAGGTACTGGAATTGTTTTCCGAAAGCTGATGACTCCATATTGATCACAATTATACTAATGCATTACCACTCCGTATCATCAAACTTCATGTTTTCGTTCTACCTCAAATTCTTCCTATCAACCTAAGTAACTTTCTGCTTATCTTGTTTTTGGTTGTTCTGTTGAAAAAGTGTGGTAGTGAGAAGTGATGCACTCTTCCTGTCTTCGTGTATCTAAATGTATTCAGTACCAAGCATTGTTTTGTTTAGTTTACAGAGGTGACCTTTGCTATTTTCATTCTAATCGTTTTTATGAAAACAAAGAAACACCCTCTGGATTTTACATAGTTATATTCTTGTTTCTAATAGCAGTAAACCTTATAATAGTAAGTTCGTGATATGGTGAATATTTATGCAGTATAACTGTCAGTTTATAGAACAGAACACAATGGCAGTCAACTCAAACCTACCTCAACTTCATCGATTTTGAAAAGACCTCCGACAGTGTCGACCGAGCAGTAATTTCGCGGGCAGCTGCTTCAACAATACGCTTTTAGTGCAACAAGCCTTTATCAACCTCATTCAACAACCATATCACAACGCCACATGCAAACTGATTCAAAACACAATGGAAAGCTCAGTAACACTTTCGAAGTGATTGATCACAGGAAGGAGTAAGATAAGGCTGCCACCGACTATCACCGATCATCTCCCTGATTGATTGTGGTCAACTAGACTGGATCATGCAACAAAGTGTGACGAGCGATAAGAGGGTCATACGCTGGCTGGCTGGCTGGCTGGCTGGACCGATGAAAAGACAAAACCCTAGAAGAAGATTTGGATTTCGCCGCCGATGATGATTTGTGCCTAATGTCGCACAAGCTCGGAGATCTACAGACAAAAACCAACAAGTTGACACAAGAGGCAAGGTAGCGAAGACGGGACTTCCTTTAGGTGGACGTGGAGAAGATAGAGATGATGAAGATGCCCAACCAAAAACAACAACAAGCACCAATCACCATCAACGGGAGAAACCTAAAGGAAGTAACCTCTTTCACCTACCTACCTAGGCAGCATCGTTCCAACTACAGGCAGCGGCACAGGCACAGATCAGGATGCCAAAGCCAGCCAAGATCGGAAACACAGCAAGACAGACCTTCCTTCATTAACCTGAAACAATCAGTGTGCAGATCTACTGCAGCACACCACTCAGCATAAACAACAAGATCCGGATTTTCAACACTAATGTAAAGTCAAGTCAGTACTTCTATATGGTTATGGTTCGGAAACTTGGCACATTACGAAAAGCATTTCCAACAAACTACACACACACACGCACACACGAACACCCGATACTGAAGATCAGATGGGTGGCCAGCCAGAATAATAGGAACAAGCAAGGAGGAACTCTGGCTGGCTGGCTGACTGGCTGGCTGGCTGGCTGGCAACGAACCAACGAAGCAAGAACCCATCGCCCAACTAATATGCAGAAGAAGAAAGTCAAGATGGATTGGATTGGACATAGACTGAGAAGGCCGATTGGGGACATCACGCGCCAGGCTGTCGAGTGGAACCCAAAGGGGAAAACAACGAGTTGGGTGTCCGAGTGTGGGTGGCATGGAGGAGATGGTGTGAGGAAGAAATGACAGCTTCTGGGCAGTTGTGGAGCCAGGTTCAAAAGACTGCAGAGAACAGAGTGCGATGGAGACGTGCTACTGAAGCCGTATGTTCCACTGGGAACCCAAAAGACAAATAATAATAAAATGATTTCTCAAGCATTTAGTTAAAACAAGTGTTGGTTGCTTTCAACAACGGAAGCAAAAAGAAAGCTACAGCATCATCTTGTTCCACCGGGAACCCAAAGGCAAATATAAATATTAACTGTCAGCTTAGACTGGAGTCTTTATGAAGTTATAAAAAATCGTAAAAATCGTGGGTGAAATGTTTTTAATGTGATCACTGATGTTCATTATTTTGTGTTTGTATTTCCCATTCAATGTGAAACAAAACGAATTCTGTTTTTAGTTTGTTTTGTATTCGTTGGAAAATACAACTATCAAGACAATGAATATCATTTACGCATTGTTGAAATTTTTTCCAACTATTCAATCCTAACTTCTTTTGGATATCTATAAAGTGACGACTAATGTGTTCGATTTTATTTCGCTGTTACTAGTAAGCATTTCATTATCCTTTGTTTCGTTATTCCTAGTTTTTGTCCGATCTTCTGTTCTTCATCATCATCACTATTTTGTCCTATATTTAGTTTAGTACTATCTACTGCTGTTTCAACCTTGTTCAGTGTACTACCTTTTTGGTGTTTTTGTGTTACTTTTGCTGTGGAGCCATAGCTGATTCGTTTAGATATTCTACTTCTAGCTGATTATTTGCAACTGTAAATCTTGTTTCATCGGTCAGGGGCTTGGTAGTCAGGTACTTTTCATGCGGTAGGTGTAGTTGGTAACCTAATGCATGAATTTGTACATGGTCACTGTCAGTAAGCTATCCAAATAACTACTAAGGACTTACTGTGTAGTGGTGCTTTTCATCAATACCCCATCTGTTAGTTGGTGAACATGAATATGCAATAGTTTCTGATGGGACTGACCATCAATGCAGTTGAACCACCGAAGACGTGTACTCGAAACGCTAAGTGAGCAATACCGCTGTTGACCATAAATTGTTATATAAAGAAGTTGAGTTGGTTCATAAGATCTTAAACCTTTTTCGACGGAGTTGGCTATGATGTATTGCAACAGGTTATAAGTAAAAGAACTTGAAATAAACTGCTCATCTACTAAGGTTGCCACAGTTCACAGCAGCAAATTGAGATGTCTTGAGAAAATAAAAGTGAAAAAGATTTAATGACGCCTTATTGATTATTGCCAGCAAACAGGGAACGTAGATTCAGGGTTACCTACCGAAATTGATTCCTAGCACGTATCAACAAAATACAATGTACCAAACTACTGACTCACTTTACTGATAGACTTCAGTCATTGTTGAGCACCTTCGAAGTAACCAACTAGTGACACTAGTAGTCATAAAAAAGCATATGACAAAAATTGTGGTGGATAAAATAACGTTACACCGTAGTACAATTGCCATGGTGTTTGTTGTTATGTTCCCTATATATTTAGTTTACGCACTTTATTTTCCAAATCACTTTAAATGTTCAATGTATTAGTATAGGCTGTTTCACGATATGTAATTACCCTTCTATATATTAAACTGTCACTACATTTCGTCTAATTTTCTTTGGTTTATTTTCCTCTAATTAGGAGGGAGGTTTGGGAGGATTACGCTATCCTCTTCTTAGTGACTACAAGAAGCAGATAACACGTGATTACGGGATCCTTCAGGAACAGTTAGGCGCTGCTTTACGTGGACTTTTTATCATCAGTCCTGAAAGTATTGTACGTCAGATCACTATCAATGATCTTCCCGTTGGAAGATCTGTTGACGAAGTTTTGAGACTGGTCAGAGCATTCCAGTTTACAGACAAACATGGTGAAGGTAATTCTGTTTTATTATTCTCTGTCTTGTAATCATATGATTGTTTCATTTTCTTACCGGTTCTGGGTCAGCCGAAGCAATCTGTCAGTTTAAATTCCTGTTAGTGAATTTTTCAAAAACTAAAGTCTCAGTAAGCACTAATTCAGTACCTGATGATTGAGGGAAGTTAGCGAGAAGTCTAGTTCAGTGGAGATTTCGTGTTTGTTAGCGTTCGCTAAAAGACTGACTATCGTCACTCATTATCGCTGTGATAAAGTTTTGAGTTGGCTAGTCTGATTGTCAAAATCTGCTCAAGCTTTTGCTCGTGTCCTTTTATTTGTCTGTTACTTTCCAAATGTATTATCATTGCTGAACAACTTGTATAATGCAGAATATGATGTATTTTTTTAGTTTAAGCCTACTATGTTTCGAAACAGCATGGTATGTTATAACACAAACGAAGTCATAAGCAGTGAGACATTTAACCAGTAAATTGTGGACTGGGACTAACGTTTTAAGAGCAAAGTGAAATACGAGGCCATTTATGACACTGTCGCTACAATTAAATCATATTCCTTAGGTTTTTTAAAAATACCAGTTTCTACAATCTCACAGACTCCAACCAGGAAACGTAAGGTGGCTTAAAGGATTGATGTTAACTGATGATAATTTCATGCGTTGAATTTGTGTTCTACGAGAAAGTACTCTCAATAAAAACTGTTATATTCTTGTACGGGTGTATTGTATGATAAGATGTCAACCGTGAGTACATTGCCTATACATGCTACTTTGGGAGTACAAAAATGAACTGATGTATGTACTGCTTAGTATCGCGCAGATCTCATTAGCTTAGTTTTGCGCAGACAGTCCAATAATTGGTACACAAACAACCATTTACATACAAGATTTCAACCTTATTATACGTCAGTATTATTTGTCCTTTGAGTTCCCAGTGGAACATACGGCTTCAGTAGCACGTCTCCATCGCACTCTGTTCTCTGCAGTCTTTTGAACCTGGCTCCACAACTGCCCAGAAGCTGTCATTTCTTCCTCACACCATCTCCTCCATGCCACCCACACTCGGACACCCAACTCGTTGTTTTCCCCTTTGGGTTCCACTCGACAGCCTGGCGCGTGATGTCCCCAATCGGCCTTCTCAGTCTATGTCCAATCCAATCCATCTTGACTTTCTTCTTCTGCATATTAGTTGGGCGATGGGTTCTTGCTTCGTTGGTTCGTTGCCAGCCAGCCAGCCAGCCAGCCAGCCAGCCAGCCAGCCAGCCAGCCAGCCAGCCAGCCAGCCAGCCAGCCAGCCAGCCAGCCAGCCAGCCAGCCAGCCAGCCAGCCAGCCAGAGTTCCTCCTTGCTTGTTCCTATTATTCTGGCTGGCCACCCATCTGATCTTCAGTATCGGGTGTTCGTGTGTGCGTGTGTGTGTGTAGTTTGTTGGAAATGCTTTTCGTAATGTGCCAAGTTTCCGAACCATAACCATATAGAAGTACTGACTTGACTTTACATTAGTGTTGAAAATCCGGATCTTGTTGTTTATGCTGAGTGGTGTGCTGCAGTAGATCTGCACACTGATTGTTTCAGGTTAATGAAGGAAGGTCTGTCTTGCTGTGTTTCCGATCTTGGCTGGCTTTGGCATCCTGATCTGTGCCTGTGCCGCTGCCTGTAGTTGGAACGATGCTGCCTAGGTAGGTAGGTAGGTAGGTAGGTAGGTAGGTGAGAGAGGTTACTTCCTTTAGGTTTCTCCCGTTGATGGTGATTGGTGCTTGTTGTTGTTTTTGGTTGGGCATCTTCATCATCTCTATCTTCTCCACGTCCACCTAAAGGAAGTCCCGTCTTCGCTACCTTGCCTCTTGTGTCAACTTGTTGGTTTTTGTCTGTAGATCTCCGAGCTTGTGCGACATTAGGCACAAATCATCATCGGCGGCGAAATCCAAATCTTCTTCTAGGGTTTTGTCTTTTCATCGGTCCAGCCAGCCAGCCAGCCAGCCAGCCAGCCAGCCAGCCAGCCAGCCAGCCAGCCAGCCAGCCAGCCAGCCAGCCAGCCAGCCAGCCAGCCAGCCAGCCAGCCAGCCAGCCAGCCAGCCAGCCAGCCAGCCAGCCAGCCAGCCAGCGTATGACCCTCTTATCGCTCGTCACACTTTGTTGTATGATCCATCTAGTCGACCACAATCAATCAGGGAGATGATCGATGATTGTTTAAATACTGATTTCAGTTTTTTGTAGAATTCCTCGTCTGTCTCTTGATCTGCATTATTTGTTGGTGCGTAGCGTAGCATTGTATGATTACAACTTTCATTCCTCTCAAGTTCATTTTTCCCGGCATAATACTGATGCTGGTGGAGATTTCTTTCCCACTGCATGAGAGTGAGCATTCGATGTTATTGGGGACATCATGATAACGTGCTCCAAATATCAGTGTGCTCTTGATCGTCGTCTAGGTGACAATATCGGAGTAGATTATTGACTCTCCAGTTTGGAGTTCGAAGAGTCCACTTCCATTCCATCTGCAGATTCCTTGCAGATCCCTAGCACTTCTATGCTATACCTTATCGTCTCTTTTGGAACCTGGGCAGCCCTACTGGGTTCATTGATGATGCGTACATTGCATGTCTCGGTGTTTACTTTCGATTTCATCGAGAGGGACGAAAACACATTGGCCACTTGTCTTGCTGAAGGCTTTCTGCCAACCGGCGTCACTTCATCTCTCCGATTCCATCAAGGAATGAATTTGTTTATTTTTTTTATATTTTCTTTGTGCTTTGAACTTTCTTTAGCAGTTGAACTGGTTTTCCGAGGTTGGGTTACTGGCCCTATACCTAACGTTCCCTCTTTATCCGGGCTTAGGACTGGCTGGTAACTAGTGAACTAGTTAACTAGGCTAGGTTTTTATTTGAGCATTGTGCTGAAATAAATAATAGAGTTATTATGTTCAAAACTGCTTACATACACCTTTCTTTGTCAAACTTACTTTTTTGTGGCTAGCAGAGGAGTCCAGAAGGCGCGTTTCGTCCTACTTAGAACTCGTCAGCTGGATGTGCGTGTATCCCAGTGCGTTATGTTGTTCCTACGGAAACTCGAACCTCGTATCTGTCGCTCCATACGCCAAGGTGTTTTCCGCTAGGCCACTCCTTATCAAATTGATAAGAGTGAGAACAAGCATGAAAGCGGAATAATATTGATCAGTTTTGTTATTTTACTGGTTCTTTCTAGTTGCATACTACCTGAAGTGCTTAAGATATCGAATTACAAAAGAATATCAACATACATTGGTTTCCCGAAACAGTCGAAATCAAACAACGACCTGGCGAAATAGTCGATTTGCGAATTGGAATAAAGTCGCAACGTCGAGTAGTGATGTCTTTGTATGTAATTCAGATGAAAGTCCTCGTAAAAATTAGATGGAGGTTGAAAAATGAATATTTTGGGACTTGCAGAAAGGAATTACGTGGATCTATTGCTTTGTAATGGTCAGAAAACAGAATGTAATAAAACAATGAGTAGAACTTAATTTATTAAGATTTAGGTCTATTGTAAAGTGAGTAACGCAGAAGTCAGACGTAGAGTTTTAGAAAGGAAATGTGGTTGTGAACCTTCATTGACTGCGATGGCCGGGACATATTTTACTTATGCCTAGTCGCCGTCTGCCTCGTCACACGATGTTAGTGGAAGTAGGTTCAGGCGACCAGACCAAAACTTAGCATCAATGCATGAAATCCTTGACCGTTGGTTTGAGCTATGTGGGGTTGGGGTGGTTGGAGATTCTAGGCGATATGACTGAGAACCGATGTCAGTGGCGTAGGTGTATACACAGATTATCGTCATCTATACTTAATCTCATCATTTTCTTACTCCTCCTGCCTGTCTTTTACTACTTTCTACCTCTTGACTGATTTTCCTTTCCTTCATCTTCCACCTTATTGTCGTGTTACTTGATGTGCTGATGTGAGATGTGGCAACTTGGACTGTAACACAGTGCAATCCCTGGTCCTATTTTGTTCTTGATGATGATGATGTAAACTGAAAAGTGAAAAAATGGAAGGATGACATCAAATAAGTAAAGGTTATTTATTGATATTTATAATTTCCCGTTGATATACTGCGTTGAATTGCTCTACCTCTGTTGGTAGATGGGTTCCTATGCGTATGCCTTGATACTGCCTCCACATTCATTGTTATAGTTTACTTACATGGTGGCTATCAATGGAATCTAGAATGCGCAGTTGCATCCGGCTAACGTCCTGGATTTCACTACTGACCACCAAGTAAACTTCAAATAAGTGAAGGGTTAAAAGAATGTGTTGCTAGCGAAGTTAATGATTAACTACAAACTCCTTACTCGCACAAGTCTGGTTTTAGGTGTTTAGTTGCGATGAATTCATAAAAGCGAAGTTTTGATTCATTCTGATTGTTGATTGTTTTGCACAACCGCAAAGCTTCTGCTTGATATTCGCTGTCTACTGAGGGCTTAGTAACCTTACTACTGAAACCACTTGATCCCCTTAGTTTCAAGCTCTTTGGGATATGTTCAAAGTAAACTCTTCTTTCTATCCTCGTGATGTAACTGCTCTTTCAGATACGTGTAACTTGGTGGACTCAATCGGAGGTTATATATAAGGGTGTACCTGTCAGTTTTCATTGTACTACTAACAAACAAGAGTTTCGAAATGAATGATTAGCTTTGTTACAGGATATGTTCTGATCAGTGAAGTGGTTCGTTTTTCGTTTATTACTATTGCAATATAATCAAGGGGGATGAAGACTAGCTTCTTGCCGACTGTTATTTTCTCAGTTTCTCTGTATTCTCTCTCTTACCGTATTTGTTGATAAGAAGTTGTGGTGTTCTGTCCCTCTTTGGAGCATATCTGACCAGTTGATGAGAACTTCTTTGGTTATTCATATTCGACTCACTGATTTGTCTCTATAATAACATAGTAGAAAGGTTGTCAAGAGAGAATATCCTTGCCTTATCATCTCATTTTTTAATAGTTTGTCCAGCGAATTGGAAACCATCAGAGCCTACTATCAAACCGGATCTAGTTAAATGTAAAGAATACTTCGAAAAAGTCAATTGAATGTATTGTACCTAGTTTGGGAAGCTATGATGAAACAAATATAGACATAACTACACTTTCAATTTTCATTCAGTACTTATAGTCAGTCGTTTTACATGACGAAACGTTAATATGTACACACATCTAGTGTTTTTTTATATTTTCCCTGATCATATTTGAAAAATAAAGATTTTAATGAGTTGTGGCGTTTTATTATTGTTTTCTGATACAGTTAATTTATGTTGCGTTGTATATCTATGACTATACAAGATTATTCAGAACTACGAGTTTTTGTAAAGTGCAGAATATCGAGTGTAAAAAGGAGAACAACTTTAGGCGATTGAGAATGAATCAATGATTGGCATTCACTTATTAGATGGATGACCTGAGCATTTCGCTTGAAACCAGTAGGTCGTGCTTACGAACACTACTCTTACTCTCTAGATCCGGGAAGGTAGGTAGTATGATCAACCCTCCCGACCGATAGCTGGAACTTTACCGTGGTGGTCGGGCTTGCATAACGTTATGATCCAACGAATCACATTGATGATAACGCTTGCTCCTTGAAGGCTAACTCGGCCCGAAAGGTTTGTTGGATATTGGTAGGAAGGAAAGAAGTCACTATCATAGCGTAAATAAGCTACACTACAGCTGGGGTCCTAGGGTGAAGCTGTACTGTTGTTTGGTCGGGCCGTGATAGCAGTGAGGTGTTTCTCTGGGATGACCGACTGTCCATGCTGATGATAACGTTCCTAAGGGATGGGGATGTTAGAAAAGGTTGACGCCGAGAATTACACACCCCTCCATGCCCAGTGGTATTCTGGTACCTGCTGTACGGGTTTTTCGTATCCGGTGTTAAAACAATTAAATCCCAATCTGACACTCAATAATACCCTATTTAACCCACCTCAAGAATACGCCCTTATATTTTGCGGTCACACAAAGCTATTCCTTTCCCTGGTTTAGGTACCTTGCAGAAAAAAACTTCCATGGTATAGATAGCTGGGGAATACCAACCGCATACAGACACGCTTCCAGTTGGAAAAAAAGATACATTCCTAGTATCCTAAAATCCTCCTGCCTATTTCACACTTTACCTTTCAATGTCTAGTCGGACAAAAGGCGTCTCTTATCAAAGCTTTCATTTCGAGCTATAGGTGTATGCTGTGTTTTTGAGACACGCATACAGGACCCGGGTATAGTTATTAACTTGGCCTCACCTCACCATTGAGGTGAATCTTCGAAATTCACCTTACGAGTATCCAGAGATTTAATATTTATCTCCCGTGGAGTCGCTGGCGTAGGTATAGCATTGAGTTGTAGAGCAGAAAGCGTATTTCTCATTTGGATGCCATTCGACAATCGTCCGTGTGCTGCTCACCTGAATAGATCTGTAAGAGCTGGGAAGAGTAGTGAGACTTGTCGATGCCTATTCACAGTCTCTGCGTGTGTGTCCACCGATTGCAATTCTGATGATACAATGGATGAATCCTTTCAAAAGCTGTCGATTTCGCTACATGAGTCAAACCATTCAGATATAGTCATATTAGCAGGCAACGTCAATGCTCAAGGAGAGGAGCGGAGCCAATTAGAAGGGTATCTTGGTGGTATCTATGCCATCTCATGTCAACGAACCAACATGGGTGACTGCCTCTTACAATTTTGTTTTGAAAACTACTTGTTTCTGACTAGCACTAACTTCAGGTGTTAGAAGAGACGTAGTCTCACTGTGTTCGCTGACGTCAAGCCAACCATAGACATGCACAGATCATCTTGCTATAAGTCACCGTTGGAGAGGGTCGGTGGAGGATTGCCGCTCTTTCTTGTGTAGCTGTTTGTATCCCTATCATTCTTAAGCCGGGCATTTGCATACTTGCATCTCACTGGTTGCAGGAAGTAGGTGACAGTGAAGCCTGTGTGTTCTCGTTTAGGAAATGAGGACGTCAAATGCATATGCAGGGAGGGGATAGGTAATCTTGTACATGAGTTTAGCAAGCAATTGTTTTTCCAGACGAAGCGTGATGTGGTATTCAGTTTGCTGTTGAAACAGTGGTAAGAGCAGTTGGCCACCTGCACCCAAAGCTTACCGAAAATCCAGCGAGTTTCTTCAACGTCGTCCAAGCTGATTGGTGCGAAAAGACATGCCAGCCGACTGTAATCACACTGAGGAGCGAGTGTAGCTCGGAAGTAAATCGACTGAGATTCTATGCAATAGGTGGTGGGTGGCAAAGGCGAGAGAAATATAGGAGAAATCAGCATTGGGTAGTACTTGTCACTTATTTAGCCTTAAGCAAGATACTGGCAAGTAGAAGACAGATGTCAGTGACATCATCACCGAAGAGAATGGGTCCTTCATGAGCTCTCAGGATGAACAGTCAGGACGTTGGGCAGAATACTTTCAAGGAGATTTTGGGTGGCCCACATGAAACCACGCTACAGTTACTCACATTCCAGTCCGAATTTGAATGAGGTAATAGGTAGTATGTCAATCAGAAATAGTCTCGTCAGACTAGTCCAGCTCGATAATTATTCAAGTTTACGTGAATGAGAGAGAAGTCTCTTGACTACCATGTAGGAATCAGTTTAGTTACAATCGTATCCAAGATCGTAGGATCCAGACTTATCTGATACAGCTTGAACTGGAGAACAAAGTCGGGAAAGGAGGCAAATTCCGGACCTGTGTGTGTTTTGGAAAGTAGGCAGGCTCAGGGGCAATTAACAGTAGCTATATTTCTCTATCTGAAGGCGGTACTTGACTCTGTCAATTAAGAGATGTTGTGGCAGTGCCTAACCATAAACGAAGTACCGAGCGAGTATGTTGCACTAATGAAAGTTCTCTACTGGGACTCACGAAGCCGTGTAAAGTCTTACGGGAGTTGTTATTAGAAATGACAGTGGCTACATGTTCACCGAGGATGCCCGCTATCAGCATACTTGTTTAACTTTCTTGTAGATGTGATAATGGGCTGAACTTAGGTACCCCAACTTTAAAGTTGTTGACTTACCTACTGGAGTGCACCTGACTAACTCGAAGTACGCCGATGACATAATCCTGTAAGACAAAGATGATGACAAAATGGGGTTTCCTAGATGCCTTGAGAGAAAGTCTAAGTATACTTGCTATGCGGCTGCACCTATCAATTATAAGATGATGGATACTGCAGGATTTCTCTGTATTTAGTCCTGTTTTAAGGATAGGAAGTGAAATAGCGAAACGTGTAGACCACTACAATTACTCGGGGAGTTACATCTGCCAAATTGGGTTGGTTACCAATGAAATGTCAATTCGGATACGATAGACTCTTTTAACATTTTCCAACATGCATCGTCTCTGGAGCCGGACGGATATCCGAGTAATTGTTGAAGGACGTGTATACTGTGCTGCAGTCGACCCTATCCTATTATAGGGGTGTGAAACTTGGTCACTGTAAAGAGATGATATAGAGAGGTTTTCGACCGTAGGTGTCTTCTACGCGTTGCTCATATCTGCTCAAGTCATTGTGTGGTTAGTCCAAGGTTAGGTGGATAACTGAAAACAAGGAAGGTAAGTCAATTAATGAGGTTATGGTCTTTCACTGACTGGTGATTTTGATATAACTCTGCCTACTTTGATATCATCTTTACCTACTTATTATTTGCATGCTGCTGTGTAGTGTGGTGGCGTGGATTGATGCGTTTCAATGTGAGGTTTTATGTTTTTTTATCTGTTTGCCTGTCTGACTACTAGTTCTGACAACACACGCGTGTTGCAAGGGTTACTGTAAGAATTCGTAAATATTTTCTAAGTCCTCGTCAGGACTGTTTATTTTTATCAGATATGTCTGAGGATCGAAATCAAAGAAGATCATGCTGTAGCTTTCTTTTTGCTTCCGTTGTTGAAAGCAACCAACACTTGTTTTAACTAAATGCTTGAGAAATCATTTTATTATTATTTGTCTTTTGGGTTCCCAGTGGAACATACGGCTTCAGTAGCACGTCTCCATCGCACTCTGTTCTCTGCAGTCTTTTGAACCTGGCTCCACAACTGCCCAGAAGCTGTCATTTCTTCCTCACACCATCTCCTCCATGCCACCCACACTCGGACACCCAACTCGTTGTTTTCCCCTTTGGGTTCCACTCGACAGCCTGGCGCGTGATGTCCCCAATCGGCCTTCTCAGTCTATGTCCAATCCAATCCATCTTGACTTTCTTCTTCTGCATATTAGTTGGGCGATGGGTTCTTGCTTCGTTGGTTCGTTGCCAGCCAGCCAGCCAGCCAGCCAGCCAGCCAGCCAGCCAGCCAGCCAGCCAGCCAGCCAGCCAGCCAGCCAGCCAGCCAGCCAGCCAGCCAGCCAGCCAGCCAGCCAGCCAGCCAGCCAGCCAGCCAGCCAGCCAGCCAGCCAGCCAGCCAGCCAGCCAGCCAGCCAGAGTTCCTCCTTGCTTGTTCCTATTATTCTGGCTGGCCACCCATCTGATCTTCAGTATCGGGTGTTCGTGTGTGCGTGTGTGTGTGTAGTTTGTTGGAAATGCTTTTCGTAATGTGCCAAGTTTCCGAACCATAACCATATAGAAGTACTGACTTGACTTTACATTAGTGTTGAAAATCCGGATCTTGTTGTTTATGCTGAGTGGTGTGCTGCAGTAGATCTGCACACTGATTGTTTCAGGTTAATGAAGGAAGGTCTGTCTTGCTGTGTTTCCGATCTTGGCTGGCTTTGGCATCCTGATCTGTGCCTGTGCCGCTGCCTGTAGTTGGAACGATGCTGCCTAGGTAGGTAGGTAGGTAGGTAGGTAGGTGAGAGAGGTTACTTCCTTTAGGTTTCTCCCGTTGATGGTGATTGGTGCTTGTTGTTGTTTTTGGTTGGGCATCTTCATCATCTCTATCTTCTCCACGTCCACCTAAAGGAAGTCCCGTCTTCGCTACCTTGCCTCTTGTGTCAACTTGTTGGTTTTTGTCTGTAGATCTCCGAGCTTGTGCGACATTAGGCACAAATCATCATCGGCGGCGAAATCCAAATCTTCTTCTAGGGTTTTGTCTTTTCATCGGTCCAGCCAGCCAGCCAGCCAGCCAGCCAGCCAGCCAGCCAGCCAGCCAGCCAGCCAGCCAGCCAGCCAGCCAGCCAGCCAGCCAGCCAGCCAGCCAGCCAGCCAGCCAGCCAGCCAGCCAGCCAGCCAGCCAGCCAGCCAGCCAGCCAGCGTATGACCCTCTTATCGCTCGTCACACTTTGTTGCATGATCCAGTCTAGTTGACCACAATCAATCAGGGAGATGATCGGTGATAGTCGGTGGCAGCCTTATCTTACTCCTTCCTGTGATCAATCACTTCGAAAGTGTTACTGAGCTTTCCATTGTGTTTTGAATCAGTTTGCATGTGGCGTTGTGATATGGTTGTTGAATGAGGTTGATAAAGGCTTGTTGCACTAAAAGCGTATTGTTGAAGCAGCTGCCCGCGAAATTACTGCTCGGTCGACACTGTCGGAGGTCTTTTCAAAATCGATGAAGTTGAGGTAGATTTGAGTTGACTACCATTGTGTGCTATTTTCTGTGATGATGCATGCGTTGCGTGGTAATTTGATCGGCACATGATTTGTTTTTCCTGAAGGCGTCTAGCCAGCCTGTTCCGGTGGTAATTTTGAATCCGGCGTATTGTTTAGTCTTTCCAGGACGGTGAACAGGGACGGGAGCATGATTGCTTGCCAGTTCTTTCGAATGCTTAAGTTTCTCTTCTATGGGAGTTTGAGAAGTTATCCCTTCTTCCAGTCGGCAGGTACCTCTCCTTCTTTCCTTGCAGACCTTCTGCAATAGTGGTGTGAGCATTTCCGCTAATGTCTCTGCGTCTGTTGTCGGTGCTTCTGGCGGAGTTCTTTCTGGTATTACTGCTGTCCTAGATTTCAATGACTTTATGGCGTCCAGGACTTCACTTCTTCTCTTGTTGGAGGCCATATTTTCATTCATAATTCTGTGGCTGGGCTGCTGTTGGTATTTCTGGACAAGTTGCGTGCGGTGGTAGTCGATTGAAGAGTTTTCTGAAGTGGTCAGCCCATCGTTTTCTTTGTTTCTCCTCTTTGGTAACTAGGTTTCCTTCACTATCTCTCATTGGTTTCGTCTGTGTTGATTTCATCCCTCACAGATAGTAACCTTATGATTTGATATAATGTTGTCAGGTCTCTCCTACCTGTAGGCTGTTCTGCTTCGCTTGCCAATGTGTCGTAGAAGTGTCTTTTGTCTTTGTGTGCACTCTCCTTCACTTCTTTGTCTAGTGTTTTATACGTTGTACTCAGTTCTTCCTTTCGTTGTACATCCTTGCACTGCTTCGTCTTCTGCTTCACCATCACTATCTTCCTCTCCCTTCTCTATCAACTTCCATGTATTCGTTGAGGTTCATCCCTTGTCTTCTTTCTTCTTCCTTCCCAACACGGTTATGCAGGTTTCCTTCCACTTATCTTTCAAAGAGTTTCAGTGTTCTTCGACGCAGGTTTCCTTAGAGATATCGCTTAATGTCTCCCATTTTGTCCTGATGAGTGACTGACATGATGTCCTTTAAGTTTCGTCGGTCAGTTTCTGTTCTAGGTGTTGAACTTGAACTGTGATCTATCATCACCAACTTCTTTGAAGGCTTTCAACTGGGTTTGGAAGGTAGGTTCCTTGCACTGAATAGTGAGTGATCTGAACCACCTGCATCTGCTCTCTTTCTTGTTCTTGTGTTCAGTAGTCTGCGTCTCCGCTTTCTTGAGATTGAGATGAAGTCGATGTGGTTTTTGGTGTAATGTGTCCATCTGGTGAAATCAAATCCATGTCGCATTGTGAATATCCTTGTGTTTTTACACACTGCCTAGCCTCCAATTACTAAATCGTTGAATTGGCAGGAGTCTGCAAACAGCTCTCCATTGTCATTCATTTCATCAAAACAGGTGCTCAGTGTTGGCGGGTTTTCAGTACTTTTCCAACTGTTTTTCTGTCAGTGAGGAATACTATCTTGGTGAATGATTGATGAAACTCTGATGATTGAATGATAACTGTTGTTAGTCGTGGCTTGAACTGGATTTACGTTTCACTCATGAATACGATATTAAATTAGTGGGTTTGTGAGGATTTAGTGATTTTTCAAGTTGGTATTCATCATGGACTGACATCACTTGGAGGAACATTGGAAACCTGGGAGCACTGGAGAGCCGTTTTTTCCGACCCAGTAGGTCAATGGTTTTGGTGAAAGCCTCGGAACCTGAGGGTCCTGGGTTCAATCCTTGGCGAACGGGGTCATTGGTGTGGACTTTTGAGGAATCCTATAAAGGGACAAAATGGCTGTCCAGTATTTTGAGGTCTCCAATGTTCCTCCTACTGATGTCAATCCATGATGAATACCAACTTGAAAAAACACGGAATTAGGATTCATACACTGTTACGTCATTTCACTCGTGATTACTTATCACTCAGATAGTTTCATAAGTTTGATTTTCTTGGTGGTGATTCACGCAATAAAACACGAACTGAGTAGTAGTAGTAGTAGTAGAGCAACAAAGAGAAGGCTGAAAATTTCGATCATATTATAAGAAATTTAAACTGTTTTACCATGTATCATTCATTACGAAGATGTATTCTATTTTAAAACGTGTATTAATGGATTTGCATAAGACCCTTTAAATATTTGCACCATGTCATATATGATTATTTAGTTTTAATATTTTGGTGTTTACATAGAACAGTTTTGGTCTTGAGAAGTTATTGTCCGGTCAAGATGTTTCACACGTGCTGCTTCTATGCGTCATCACATGCTTTTCATGAACTGTATTTCCGAATTTATTTACAATTTCAATTCAAGTTAAATAGCATAACATTAACATTAACAAAAGAGATGATGATAATCTGGTTGGTTGTGGCTAGCAGGGGAATGCAGCTTGACGCGCGTTTCCTCCTATTTGGGACTCGTGAGCTGGATGTACCTGCAACCCAGTGCAGAATGATGTTGTTCCCCTGAGACCCGGACGTCGTAACCATCGCTTCAAACGCCAAGGTGTTATGCACTATGCTATGGAGGAGCTACAGCCACTTCTTGCACAATGGGTATTGGTTATTATTATCTATTGATATACTTGTATTTCTCCGTTGTTTTTTTATTGGATCAAATTGTTCCACCTCTGTTGGCATATGGGCTCCTATGCGGATGCCTCGATATTGCCTAAATGTTAGTTATGATAATTTTGTTGGTTGTGACTAACAAAAGAATCGAGGACGCGCGTTTAGTCCTATTTGGGACTTGTCAGCCGGATGTACCTGCACCCCAGTGCAGAATGATGTTGTTCACACTGAGACTCGAACCTCATACCAACAATGGAGAATTACAATTATATCAATAAATAGTTATGATTTTAGCGACAAACAGTGTATTCGGTTAGCTGATGTGAATTTTATTTGAGATTTCATAGGATTTTGTCTTACTTGAGCATGTTCCAACGAAAATAGTTTAACGGCTGAAAACTAACTCAACTGTTAGCGATGTTAGCGTAACCTGTGTGATATATGAAGAGCTTACAAATTCATCAGCCGTTTTATAGTGTACTGATGCAGGCAAATCTTATAACTGGATCCAACTGATTGAAGGAGATTGACTTTGTGAGCTGTATTCATCCATTTGTCTAGCTTAAAAATGACTGAAATGGTTGTTCAATGCTTTGATCACTGTAGTTTGGCTAATGAAATTAGCCTGACTGGTTTCCAACTAATTAGACATTATCTGATCTTTTGTGGTGAAAATGATTCGTTGCTTAAGTAGGTTCAGTGGTTTGAAAATTTCACTCTTTTTCAGGTGAATAAACTTGTAAAGATGTTTTTAAGGTTGACCGGGGAACACCTACTTCGTTTTGAGAATTTTCGTCAATTTTTATTTGTTTCTTTCATAAATGAAATACTCCATTAAATATAACTCATGAACGCTTACTTAAGATTTATGTGACTCTTTAAGGTATTTTACATTGCGACAACTGAGATTCATGGTTTGTCAGGTGTATTTTTAAAATTCCTGTTTTTTGGTTTTACTGGATTTAAAAAAATATCTCCACTGGTACAAGTTCTAAGAAAAAAGAAGACAAAATAGTGAGATCAAAGTGTATTACTGTTTCTTGATATGCTGTCTGATGAACAGATTTAGTTTAGAATGAAGTTTGACTATCACAAGCTCTACATAATCCATAGATGAAGCTTAAGGAGTTGAAATAGGCCTCCAATAGGTAATGTCGATTGAGCATTTTCGCGCTGTAAGTCAGTCTGACAGCAATGTGAAATTTATTTGAGTTCCTGGTTGTTTTATTGGTAACTGTGTTCAAATCAACCATTTTCCTACATATCATCAAAATGCTTGGTAACTGTTGGCTTCAAGATAGATTTAAGTTCTAATAGAGTCTATTAAAAGAGTAAAGGATTTTCTATGGATGAGTACAGGTTATCATTCATGTTATGAAATCTACTTGATTTAGTTTTCACTAATACGAATAGACATTTCACTATTCAATGTAGTATGAAGTAACTCGCCAGAATCATTGACTATTATTTCAGATGATCCTCAGTGCAAGGTGGAAATCATATAATTCCAGTAGATTCATTTCATATGAAAATACTTAGTTGTTCATTTCTTTCATTTAGAAATTTCTTGGGATAATGTCTTTTAGACTACTACTAATTAGCTAGCCAATTCCATACATGCCAAAAAAACTATGTAACTTCCTTTACCAGTCAATAAACTGAATTTCTTGCTTGTTTTTCTTTATCGTCAAGGCATGAATCAGATACGTCAGTTTGCAACAAGATGTCTGCATATTTTTCCTCAGTATGTTCTTCATATGTTATGATAATCTCTCAAATGAATCCATTGAAAGTGTATACCTAATAATAGGTGTTCACTTACTGGTTACTGAAGGGATGATTGAATCCTTTCAATCATTTTCAATTGTTATCACCAAGCTAGGAAACTTGTCATAGCGATACCCTGGAAGAGATGTTAGTTAGATATAGACAATTGACAGGAAATGCTGCTTGACCTTGGTACGGTGGTTTTTGGACGCTTGTCCCATCTGAAATTTTTAACCCGTCTCATTCGATGTTACAGTCAGAGATGCTACCACTGAGCTATTCGGGCCACGATTAACCTCCAACTAATATATGTCACAGTGTGTTGTGATGGTGATGTACCTAGCTCGGTAGCTACACTGCAAACCGGTTGACAGAATTCTGTGAGCTTATAGGACTAAACAAAACGAAGTCGGTTACCCTCTAGTAACCAATCAATAAACCTAATCCAGTCCTAGAGTAGGTCACTTGTGACCTGAATAGTTCAGTGGCAACATCTCTGACCGCAGCTCTGGATGACGTGAGTTCGAATGTCAGAGGGGAAATCAGTTCGGTTGAGATTGCTGATGAGTGCTAGAAAGCATGAAATTGGTTTCATGCCAACTGCCTCCATCCAACTACGTGTACGTTAGAAAACTGTAGGTAAACGGTCTGACTGTCAGTTGTTACTCTGATGTGGTATTCACGACTACCTAAAGATGTAATCTACTTAAGTAATACTAGCTAGAATAGTTCTAGCTTCCAGAATATAGGGAAAATTGGCAGGATACTGGTTACACTAAAACTGCTTCTCGTTGTTATGCAAATGATTCCCAATGTGATTACAAAATAAAGACCAGATTGAACTGATAACTAGGCACAGTGTTTCACTCAGCGGACAAGCACTCCATTTGTGCTGCTTTTTTGTTCTGATAAAAGTGTTAGAAAAGATAAGCCATAAGAACTGAATGTATGCATGTTTATATGTATGTAAGCAAAAGCGTCTTGGGATATGCTGTAGAAGAAATATGACAATAACTTCCATAATGTAAGCAGATGAAGCTTATCAACCACTAACAAACCTTCACCAGTGTATAAGTCTTTCCTGATCATTGCAAACTCTGCTTTTGTAGATCATTTCATTTTATTCTATACATTATTCAGTTGCCAACATCATCACTTCTATGACCTTCTTAAATTATTCTTACTCAGAACTCATCATTAGCACTTGTGTTTTATTAAAACTACTCGCATAGCTACATATTTTAACTTTCAACGTCCAAATCTTATGTAGAATTGAACAAAAGAACGCTTAAACCAAATAAACTGACGTCTTAGGCAGTGGATGTATGTTGATAATGTAATTAGAAGATGAAGTTTATCTGAACAATGTGATGTATTTGCGCAACACATTTCAAACAGTTTGATCACACATTAACTTTTCAAGTCAATATATATTAACCCAAAGAGTAGGAGAGCAAGTCCAACAATTAAGATAATAGGGGATTAAAATCAAAAAGAATGAGTAGAGATAGGAAGTGACATAGTTGATACTAATCTTGGTAAGAAAACAGAGTTTACCGAGGGGGTAGGTGTAGTGTAAGAAAAAATCGTTTTTATACGCATAAAGGTGGTTTCAATTTGTTTCTAGCTATGGCTACCACAAATCTCAGTATACGTCCCCGACTGTTTCTATATGAAACTTGGAATGCTGTTTGAACAATAATTTTGTGACCTGTTTCTATGATATATTTGGCTATAGATGAAGAGGGTCGTCTCCCACCAGCGTTTATCATGGTTTCACACTCCATTTGTTTTTGAAGCCATATAGGTGCATGTTCTCCTACCCTCAACTGCATGGCTGGACTACTCTTCCCCATGTATGTGTGGAAATTGGTAAACACAGTAGGATGTGACGTAATCATCGATGGGGTGTTTAGGTTTTTGATGAAGGATGTGTTTTGTTTTTTCCACAATGATAAGATTAACTGCCTAATATGTTTTTTAGTGGTTGATGTTAGCCTGCGTCTCGAAAGTATACCATTCAACTCCCCTCTGTTTGGTAGAGTGATATGGATGCCTATTTTAGGAGTTGGTTTCGGTGCTACATGACCTCTACAACGGTTTATAAACTTCAGCGGATAGCTATACCGTCAACTTGTCAGAAGCGTTCATCTTCAAATATGAAGTGGATTTTGTCTGTATACAGCAATGTATGTTCCTTTTTCAAATATATAAGCCGTAGTACATCGTATGTTGGACAGTGACTGTTGTCATTTTGGTTTTGATCGGCTGATCCACCTAAAGGTATGAAGTCGATCACTCATTCTATTTAGCTATCATGCCGTCACTCAAAATCTCTCACTATATGTTATTGTTCACTCATATAGGTTAGTTGCTATGAATTACTAAATAGACTCTTGGTTTGGACAGTTGGTCTGGTCTTCTCTGTTTGTGTTTTGTATTTGTTGATTGATATGTAACGATACAAGAGGTTTACATCTGTGTTCTTTAGGATTACATCAGTAAAACTGTCAGAGATGTATCTCATGCACAGATAAGTCGTTGTAAAAAATGAGGTTATGATACACTTGTGAACTTGAAATTTTCAGTTAAGATTCGTCATTTTAAAATGTAGGCTGAATAGCTTTACTTTCTTGTTCAATTCAAAGAAGGAGATGAATACTCATTGTCATCACCAGTTTTCACGTTGTGATTAGTTAGAAATTTAAAATATTCTTCAAAAAAAAAAGAAACAGACTAAAATATTGAACATTCCAATTAAGGAGAAAGGCAGATATATTCTATGTATTGAGCATATTAACTTCATCACATTGAAAAAAAGCTTCTATTATGATAACTTTTGTGGCTTTTCAAAACATCTCAGCAAGGTATATTTACAAACTTGAATAAAATTATATTCCCTCGAAAATCTGAATTTGTATTACTCAGTACTGAGATAAGGTATCTGGTTGGCTGATCCCTTGTGACATTATGTTGTATACATGGCATAATCACATAGTGATAATCAATCGAGGTATTGTCTAAATGGGGGTTGAAGTTAGCTGATCAACTTTGATATGTAGCTACTGAGTTGTTGATCGATTCACTAAAGTAAGGTATTCCACAAATGTTTTTACTGGCTGATGATTGAAGATGAGATGAAAATTTGGGCCGCGGCTGGATTCGAACAAGCGACCACCGTGGCAAAATTTTTATTTCACCTTCGATCAACACTAAGTAACAGTACTAATCTGTCAAACCATGGTTGTTTCACTCAGATAGTCAAAATACTAAACAAACGTTTATACATGTTACGAGCTACCTTGTCAAACTCCCGAAGAAGGGAGACCTCAGTAATTGCAAGAACTGGCGTGGAATCATGCTCCACTCTTGTCCACCCCGAAGCAAAATATTATGCCGCATCATCCTGGAGAGACTAAACAATGCTCTAGATTCAAAACTACGACAGGAACAGTTTGCTGGCTGGCTTCAGGAAGAACAAATCATGTGCAGACCGAATTGCAACGCTACTCATTATCACAGAACAGAGCATAGAATGGTAGTCAACTCAACTCTACCTCAACTTCATCGACTTTGAAAAGGCCTTCGACAGCGTCGACCGAGAAGTGATTTGGCAACTGCTTCTACACTACGGAATGCCACAAATCCTCGTCAACCTCATTCAACAACTATATGAGGACACCACATGCCAAGTGATTCATTATGGGAAGCTCGGTGATGCCTTTGAAGTGAAGATAGGAGTAAGACAAGGCTGCCTATTATCACCTATGATCTTCCTGATTGTGGTCGACTGGATCATGCAACAAACAGTGAGGAACAAGAAGAAGGTCATACGCTGGCTGGCTGGACCGATGAAAAGGCCCTAGAAGAAGATTTTGATTTCGCCAGTGATGACTTGTGTCTCTTTCACCTATCTGGGTAGCATCGCTTCAACTACAGGTGGCACAGGCACAGACGAGGACGTCAAAGCCAGCCAGGATCGGAAAAGCAAGACAGGCCTTCATTAACCTGAAACCAGTGTGGAGATCTTCTGCACTCGGCATAAAGAGCAAGATGCGGATTTTCAACACTAATTCAATCAAGTCAGTGCTTCTCTGTGATGGTTCAGAGACTTGGTGCGTTACGGAAGGCATTTGCAACAAACTACAGACATTCATCAACAGCTGCCTACACTGGCTCGTTACTGAAGCTCAGATGGCCAGAATAATAAGAATGAGCAACAAGGAACTCTGGCTGGCTGGCAACGAACCAACCAAGAAGCTATCGCTCAACAAATATGCAGAAGGAAGTAGAGATGGATTGGATCGGGCATACACTGAGAAGGCCGACTGTGGATATCACTTGTCAGACCAGGTCGTCCAGTGGAACCCCGATGGGAAACGGCCAGTTGGGCTTCCCAGGTGATGGTGACATGGAGGAGATGGTGTGAAGAAGAAATGAAAGGTTATGGGTAGTCGTGGAGCCAGTTTCAAAAGATTGCAGAGAAGAGAGTGGAATGGAGACGTTTTACTGAAGACCTATGTTCCACTAGGAACCAAAGGGACAAGTAATAATAATTATTATTATACCCGTAACTTTACAAAATACATTGGTACAATTAAGTCGTTGTAAAGCTGATTTACTTCAGACTTAGGTTCACTTTTAAAATGTTGAAGTGTTGTGCACCAAAATAAGAACTTTTCAGTTTGCAAAACTGTATTAGGAACTTTTAAAGAACTCACTAAGTTGGCATCATTTTGCTGGTTATCGAAGAAGTGGAGGCAAGAATTTCTTTTAACGTCATTTGAACAAGGTTTCCACGGAGAGATTTGATTGACTATGACCCTTAATATGTCAGAAACTAAGTAATGAAGTTGATATTGTTCATAGCAGATGAGGAACAATGTTTCATTCCGTTGGAAAAAAGCATAGAGACTTAACATATATATACAGATCTATTGATGTCAAGGTTATTCATTGTAAATATTTCGGTTGGACCTGAACAAGACAGTAGAAATAGCTGCTTTCCCTTCTCGAATGCTGTAGCTCAAATTGATGCGATTATTGTAGATACATTCTGTCTTTTTTTCTGAAGTTTTGAGCAATCTTTTATTTGAAACTCGTTCAACACTTGTATGTCTCTTGTTTTCTTGGCTTTTCTACAGTAATCATTTTTCTATTGCTATTCCACTGTTTCTAAGTTGCCTTGAACTGTGATTAATTGAATCACCTCAGTAACGAGATGGATTTTTACATTGGATCATTAGGTAAGTCACTAAGTCAGTCAGTTGTACATCATCTCTTATGGTTACGTGTTAGTAACTTAGTTTGCAAATCAAGACGTTGGGTTGAAGATTGTCAGAGAGAAAAAGATGTTATTAAAGAAAGTGACTTGAGCATTATTTTTGATTATGTCACGAAACTAAGCTGTAATCATCTTTTATTTTATATTGAGGGCGACTGTCATTCAGCAATTTTCTTCCGATTATGGTGCCGCGGTACAATTTATAAATATATGCTGGAATAAATCATGATACAAAAAACAACTGAGTAACATTACTATTCATGGATAAGCCTGTAATTCTCCGTTGTTTTACTAGATCGAATTGTTCCATCTCTATTGGTATGTGGGTTCGTATACGGATGCCTTGATATTGCCTGATTGTTAAGTATGGTAATTTACTTGGACGAAACACGCATACTGGATTCTTCTGCTAGCCACAGACAAGTAAACTTAATAACGGTTCATAAACATTTGAGTGGAGGAAACATCGTTTTCCATTTTGGGACAACTAAAATTCATTTGAAGTTTAGACCAAATACAGACTGTTTATTTCTATGGAAGAAGTTATTGGGAAAAGGTACATAGAACTTGCATTCCTAATCTCTTACCTTTAGCTAACTCGTAAAATCTTTATAGGTATATCTGAAGTTCAACTTAGTTGAGTTGCCGATAATCTAGCTGCATTCACCCCTGTGATTTTTCAGCAACTAAGTCAGATAGTCAGTAAGAGTAAAGGATATGGGTTTTGTGAGATTTTAGGGCTACTATTGATTGTTCACTTCTGACGTGTATTAAAGTAATCTCTTTTTGTATCCTTTCACCGAGAAATTACCAAGAGCAACAAAAAAAGTAATGATTTCAGCAAATAAATTTGCTTTTGGCTGTACAACCGTATTTAAACATCGTGTACATAAAAGTGTCAGCATTTTCTAATAAGTAGCTGTTAGTAGTTTGAAGCCATGAAAATAACATAAGAATGGAAATTATTTGAGAAGTGTGAAAGTCTTTGACAACATGAGTAAACTTGAACTGAAATCAAGAAGTAAACAAATTTGTAACTAAGCTAGACGAAAATCATCTACGCAATAACAATATGAAAGTTAAAAAATTGGGTTAGGCTTAAGAACTGGAAAGTGTAAGAACTGCAAAGTGAACAAGTTAGGACAGATAATGGCGAAGTTACTTCTGGATACACAACTCCAGTTTCGATTATTGTATTATTGGAGATTTAACAAAATAAAGTAGACGTTTTAGTGTTATTGCTTGTATTATACCGTCGTTGATTGGACTAAATTGATAAGTCTCTGTTGACATATGGGCTCCTGTGAGGATGCCTCGATACTGCCTGTCTTTTTAACTATGTATAGTAATGATGGGTAGTGGCTAGCAGTGCAATCCAGGATGCGCATTTCCTCCTATTTGGGACTCGTGAGTGATGTTCCCACCGGGACTCGGACTCGGGAGCGATTGCTGCAAACGAGATCCTGGATTCCACTGCTAGCCACTACCCATCATTACTATACATAGTTAAAAAGACAGGCAGTATCGAGGCATCCTCACAGGAGCCCATATGTCAACAGAGACTTATCAATTTAGTCCAATCAACGACGGTGTAATACAAGCAATAACACTAAAACCTATACCCCGTCACACAGGAGGTGGCTATCGTGGTCCGGTGGTGTAGTGGATAACGCTCTGGCGTTTGCAGCGATCGCTCCCGAGTCCGAGTCCCGGTGGGAACAACACCACTCACTGGGAGGCAGGTACATCCAGCTGACGAGTCCCAAATAGGAAGAAATGCGGATCCTAGATTGCACTGCTAGCAACTACCTATCAGTACTATACAAAGTAAACGTTTCCTAACACCCTTTACATTGTACTTTGTAGACTAATGAAACGAAGAAAATCTTATTGTGAAGGTTTCGTTAATGTTAAATATAAAGAAGTGGTTTCTGTGAAAGAAAATAAACAATTGACTAGTTAAAAAGAACACATCAATGAAGTCTGCAGTAGATGCGTTCTTAAAGTTAGTATTAGAGATACAGGTTTCAAGAATTAGTTGTGGTGTAGAGGGTCAATAAAGGATTCATGAAAATGAAAACATTGAAGAATTGATAATGATATTCACAGTAACTGTTAAGTGAAACATACGTGAACTTCTTAACTATCTAGTTACAAGTGGCTTACTGACTGATTAATGATATGGTATGATAAACTGGTCCTGTTAAGAACATTTCTAGAAAACTCTGTTATATATGAAACAAACAAGAATGCTAGTGTTTATCTACTGAATGGTATGAATAAGGTTCAGTTTAATAAGAGTGAATTCTTGTGTATTCAGTCAGCATATAAGACATAAAAATCGGCTTATATCAGTGTGACCTTGAAATTAGTTATACTGTGAAAGATATCGACATATACGTTTCTGTTATTCTCCGGTGTCTTCTAAAAAGTGCACTATCATTATAACAATCTCTCTTATGATCTTATCTTCAACATTCTTTACACTCTTTATAAATACTACTACTCTTTACTTGAAAAAATGGAAATCTAATCATAAAATTCAAACATCCAACTTACTCTTATGTTTAATATATAAACTAGGAGTAATAAACTTTCTTCATACCTTTATTTTCAATTTAAACAACACCATTAACGGAATAAGACTGAATTCATTTGATTCTGTGAGTTTTTATCATTTGCTTACAATAATAAGTATACAAGATATTTCAGATTTCTATGACATTCACTTCAATGTTTTGAAGACACTGGAGAGGTGGAAAGTTTTCTGGATACCTTGGGTGGTAGTTTGAGAATGCCTACGATACTTTTCTCTCCACTCAAATGAAAATTATTTCTGCAGTACATGTTTTCAATGATGCCTTGTTTAATAATAGAGAGTGAAATCGTTGAACACGCTGATCACTTCATTTGCCTAAGAAGTAGAATCGACCTAAGTGGCACACTGATCAGCAAAATCTCCCAACAAATGCAAAGGCCTGGATTGACTTTCGGTAACTTACACCATTTATCGCGCCGCCGTGATATTCGATTGCTTATTAAGGATCGAGTATACTACGATATAGTGTACTGTGTTCTACTGTTTAGCTGTGAAACGAGACCATTAAAGGTAGAGGATATGAGAAAGTTTCTGGTGTTCGACCACCGTTGCCTTTGTAGTATAGTCCGTTGTATTTTTATGTCACCAAGTCAGTAATATGGAAGTCAGGTGTACAGTTGTAGGGAGAAGAGGGAATTTAGTTGGTAAGGTTGTGAACCTTCACCTATTCAGGTGTCCGTTACTTGTGTTACGCGTGCTTACTCATTGTCTGCTCCACCATACAATGTTATCTGAAGTAGTTCCAGAATGGGGAAAGGTTATAAGCAGCCAGACTAAAAGATGGTTTCAGTCCCTGGAGTCTTTGACTGTTGGTGTGAGGAGTGTAAGCTTCTTGGTTTGCTTTCATATGACAACAGAAACTAGCGGTCGGAAACTGTAGAGAGTATGGCTGAGAATCGATTGCAATGGCCTTAATGTATCCATACGCTATCATCATACTGCATTTCAGTACCCTTTCATTTCCCCCCCTCTTCTGATGACTTTCTCCCACTTTTAACTGCTTTCTTATCTATCTCCTTATCTTTCATTTGGTGCGTCGATACGAGGTGTGGCAACTCCAGCCACTACTCAGTAATGCGAGGTTCTTTGGTGATGTCGTATTCTCTTGTTTCCGTTATCATAGCATAAGTATTCCGTATAAATTTAGTGAATGATATCACTGACAACTACCTACAGTTTCATTAAAAAGAATAGTGATTGGAAACTAATAAAACCCTATGGAAGTGCTATCAGCCTAAGTATAAAACTTGGGCACTTTTGTAGAATGCTATTCCATACTAGATTTGTCTATTTGACGAATTTGTTATGTCATTTAAACAAATCTAATATGGAAGTACTGTCGTCTTATAAATGAAATATAATAGATGTGATGTGGATCAGTTGGGCTTATTTCAATGAGCAGTGAATAAAACGGATTAACTATAAAGTGCATTTTGATGCTTGCTACTGAAAAGAAGGATATTTGGTAGTAGTTATGGGGAACCCTTCATCTGAAAGCGAACATAAAAGCTGATCTACCTAGGAACTGACGTTTTCCAACAATGTTAAAGTTGGAACCGTTTGTTCTGATTACCAAACGACTATTTCTAACCGATACGAAGCATGTAAGCTGAAATAGAGATAGATAAGCGCAATGATCAGTGGTAATGCAAAGCAAAACAGTTTTCAGTCAATAGGCCAGTCAGAAAGGAAGAAGTAGCTCAACTCTGAAGCTATTACTCTCAAGCATAGACTTAACAACTCAGGCTTCATTTCACTTCTTTGGAAAACTGTTCTCAAGATGAGTTGTAGAATGCAGCTGCAGCTAGACAAATTCTCATAAAAGTTCAAGCTTGTGAAGCAATGTAAACTTCTCGTTAACTTATATATGGATGTTAATTGTGATATAGTTTTTTTAAGAAATTATATTGTCAAGAAGAAAGAAGATGACTCAATGAGAAATCTGCTCAGCTAAACGCTATTCTCCAAAGTTTATAATAACCTTTTGAAGTTTTAAGCATGTAACTACACTGGCAGTGTAGTTGACTGACCTACATCTGGACCTTTTAAAGGATAAAAATCAAGTCTAGGTTGCATGTATATACGTGACTAATAGATGTAGTTCTGTAGACCAATTCCATAGACCAGGGACCAAGAAGGATTTGCGTATATAGAAAAACTAATCTTATTACAATTCAGTTTACCTTTTTATCAGGCATACCTGGATTGACCTGAAAGTAACAGTGAAACACTTTCAAGCTAAAATTTGTCTGGTTTAACATGAAATGGAGCTGTCTGCGGAGCAATACCTGACAGTCTGTGAATGTTACATTTCTCTACTTACTGAATAAATGGAGATTCACGAAAACATTCATTTTCTTGCAGACGACTACATGTCGACATTTTGTTCACAAAATGACACTTGATGTGATTCTTACATTCGATAATGACTTAAGGGAGTTCAGATGCTAACATAGGTGTATGGGCGATCAATTCTTCTCGGCTTAACATACTGTGGAAGATCACTTCTTTTTGAATAACCTGAAACAGAAAAAGGGTTTGGTTTGCGTAACCCCAGAGCCTAAATGACATCTACTTGAGGTCAATCACACAAAGCCTTTTAAAGAGTATTGAATCGACATTTGATTATGCTAAGACTGGACAAGAAAACGTATACCACCTGTACCAGAAACCGCAGGTCACGCAGGCGACCTAATCTAATCCCTCTTGTAATAGGGCTGGCAGCACCAGAATATTACTGCTGGTCATCCTTGCGAGACATTTTACTGACTTCAAACCCCATCTTACCAGTAGTACGAGATCACCCTCCAATTTTCATCATAGTCTGGCTATTAAGATTATGACGCTAACCAATTTTTGTTTTACTATCCAGTACACCTTTCTGCCCTTTCGGGACAGCAAAGAAAAATCGTTCCAGTCATTGTAGCTTATTTAGTCACATCTGACCATTATTAAGAGGTAACAGCTATCTGTCAGGAATTGCTGCTGCACTCGGGAGACTCATATGTAAACCCGGGATTCAGACCTTCTTAAAATATCAACTAAGATTTCTGGAAGTGTATTTCTAAATTATTCAGATTTCTAAACTACCAATTGCGTCGACTGAATCAAGTAGACCATCATCGTTGATCCAGGTAGCCAATAAAATACCTTGTTGTCCTTCGTCTCTTAGTTTTGTTATTGTCACTGAAAGGTTGTTGGCAATATGATGTCAGTCAAAGTAAACTAATTCCAGTAGTTCACATGTACTAAACATTTTCGGAAAAAATTAACCGAAGGTTGAATTCAGTTGTCATGAAAGGTGTTTATTGTGAAACAGGAAGTTTGTTGTTAATTATTTTCAATATGGTGATAAATGTTTAAGCATAATCCATGGGAAGTCATCAATCCTATCAGCAACACGTGTTTATAACCCTCAGATTAATGATCACTGTGAGGTTTGAACTTGTGACATATCAGTACTGAAGTTAGAGACCTTACTTCCAAGCTGCTTAGGGCATGAATATTGTAGTAAGTATGTAAAATGATCACCAGATGGAGCTCAATGCAACAAGTAATTAGTTCGATAACGAACTTCAAGGTATATTAGAGAGACAAGAATTCAGTGCTAATCTTTCAGTAACCATACCTTCATTTTAGAAACAACTGGGAAATAAAATTGCATTCATGTTCGTATAGAGGAAAGAGTGAAAGACGTGGTAGTTTAGAGTAACGATAGTACAACTATGTGAAATGAGATTATTGATAAATCGAATGTTAAAGTTAGCGCAAATAGCTTTTATCGGTGATTGTGACTGTGAAAGCGAGTCGGTACTTTCCTGATTTACTTTTGAAATTTCTAATACAGACTATTTTTACTCACTATATCTGGCTAACGGCTGATCTGCATCCCAAATGGCACATTTCTACAAGACTATGACATCATCAATGGCTTTTGTATTGCTGGTTTGCAACACATACTTGATTCTTGTGGAGTCTTTTTTAAGTATAGAGATTTTAGGTGCCCTTATGTCCCTTAAAAGGTCTGTAATCATCTTATCTGAAGTTCCTTAGGCATAAATCGTGTCATATGCTGTACAACTCATTAAATATATGAAAACATTATGTTCATTTAGGGAGCTGTGTGTTTCAGTAAAGTTCAGTGAGAACTCAAATTCCTTCCCCTTGTTAGACGGTATATTGATGAGAAATTGACTGTGCTCACCTATCATCTGAAATCTACTTAATTACAAAGTTTCCTAGGGATCTCACCAATTTTTTTGAGGAGAATTTCATTCGAAAGAGGCTTCGGTCGGAAAAGAAACTTACAATATTCTATCATTCTAATATAAAAGTTTATGAAACACATATTACCTACTAATGAGTAGTTTGTTTTCTGTCATCTATTTATTCATATTGGATCGCTATTTAAGGTGAAGTGAAAATTAGGGATACAACAGGATTCGAACCAGCGACATCCAGGTTACTGGGTTGGTGCTGCGAGACCCGGCTGCCGATTGGGTCTTAGTTTCACTACGATCACCAGGGGTTTCACCCGACTGCAATGTGAATTCGGGATGTATTACTATTAAAAATTTATAGTTAGATATTAGGATTCGAACGGCAAGTAGGTGTCGTAGCTCAGTTGGTAATGTACCGAGCTACCAATCATGAGGTTGCATGTTCAGATACTGTCACGGCACATTCTTTCAAATTTTAATCATTATTCAAAGTCAATTTCACTTCACGGCCTTTCATCAACTGCAAACAACTTACTATTGAAAGGGAATATATTGGTGGTAATAATGAAATAAAATACTTCAAATGTGTAGAAATAAGTGGAGATTTGAAATCCAGGATTTACAGCTAGGTAGTGAGTCAAGGAAACACAGGATTCATAATCACAAATCTTGGTCAAAACCAATGACAACTTGTATCTGAGATAGAAAATTCTGAAGTTGTACATGGAAAGAGGGGTGGGGGGGCGGGGTGGGAGGGCAACAACAAGCAAACAGGAGTGTAAAAGAAGTGGATGTTAAGGAGCTTGTAGGTTACGTGATTACATGAAAGACTGAGAAAACGTTGGGTTAGGTGATTAGCAGTTGGTAAGCGAGGAAATATGTTTCATTCACATATTTGGTACTAAACTTGGTTGGATATCCATTCCTACTAAGTAAGCTATGAATAGTTTCAGATTCCACATAAATAGTGTCATCATAGCGTGTGAGTTTGCATAATAGATCCAGCTTATCAACGAATTCCGTACATACCTGAAGTCCACAGAACTAAAGAAGTGTGCTTACTACCTTAGATCATTCCATCTGATCGTCTCTTTGGTAGGACACCTGGAAATAAGAGACCCTTTTCACTCTCTCCATCTGTGCTTAAAGTATTTATCTAATTGAACAATATGATATTTAGTACAAAACTTCCTAACAATCTAGCACTGAAGAATTATTAACGTATAATCCATGTAATGGTTATTAAATTTCAGTTGATAACTATTTCAGAGACCACTTTGTAGCCTGTTGAGGAAAATGTCTACTGGGATCATATATGGTGATGATGCAATAGTTACACTGTCGGATTATTTCATAACTCGTTGTTGAAAGGTAAATATTCATTCAAAGCATACCTAAAAAGGAGTTTTTACATGGTGGAGACAGGTATTCCTGTCTTTGTAATACGCTTTGATGTATATAAAGTTTACATTGGTAAATAAAATTGCAATATCATACGACATCATTAATTTATTATTTACCTTAATGTCCATCCTAAAGAAGAACGGCAACCCACGAAACTTTATCACAAGATGCCTATCCCTTACATCATCAACTACAAAGTTATCTACAGAAATCAGTAAACGCATCATCCTACTATACATAAAGAATATATCAGAAATCACGACAAGATTACTGAAACCACTTGGAATTCGTGTGGCCACTCATTAACCAACAAATTCACTCCAAACACTATTATACAGACCAAAGGATACAACAACCAAAGAAGAGGAATCGAATACCATTTACAAAACCAACTGCAATAACTGTAGCCAACACTACATTGAACAAAGTGGTTGCCCTCTTCGCTTCGTCTACGTGAACACTAATTGGCCATTAAACGTCACGACATTTCATCACTCATTTCAATGCATTTGGATAATTATGGACTTGAATTCAACTTTGACAATGTGGAAATTTTGGACGGAGGGAGGAGACACAAAGAATATCATCATGGAATTCCTAGAAGCATGGTATTCAGGTCAGTCAGTCAGTCAGTCAGTCAGTCAGCAGTCAACAGATGTATAGACATAGACCCAATCTATCAATCAATAGGAAAAATGATAAACGTCAGAAAGGTCAGAGGTGAAGCAGAGGAACAGCCAACAGGAAAATCTATACAATCAATGACACAACAATCAGAGGAAACAACCAATCACAAACCACTTCGTCAAGGCAATCTACTAAATCACTTACGGAGAGATATTGACAGCTCACTCCATACTGAAGTTGGTACTGATAGTGTCGTCTAGAAAGACGATAGAAACTTCACGATTAAACAACCTATCTCAGAAAACACAACAAAACCAAGATTCCTCAATCTTTCCAACAATTTCGGAGGTATTTTTAATGCAAAATTTGAATGAACTAACCATATTACTGTTGTTCACATGATATACTAGAAAATGGTTGTTCTATACACTTTGGACAGACCATAAAGTTCAGGTGTAATGTGTCTTTTGGATCTGAGTGTTTCTTAAAAACCTTCTGAAATTAAATCCTACTGTTTCATCTTTCTAAGTGACTCTGTCAACTATCACTCTATCTTCTGAAATGCGTAGCTTCTAACTAATAAGATTTAAAATATACTCTCTTCACTTAACAAGGTAATTATTTTGTTCATGCAGTTTCTTTTCAGAATAAGTTTCTCTCTAAGTTGGATTTCTAGTTAATAAACGTTTCACGGTCATGCTAGACATCATCAGGAGTGTATCAGAGCTTCACAAGGAACAACTTATTCTGGACATTCACACTGAGCTGCAAATGTTCTCCATGATTCGTAGTTCCTTTTATTCATAAAGACTATTTCAGAACCTTAATGTTGCCTTGTTATCACTTAGCTGATGTCAGTTTTTAACTTACACAAGGGTTCCATATGTCCTTTTCTCATAATGTCTTGTATAATTTGTTCTGCCTACTCTAACGTAATTGTTGAGAATACAAATCGACCTGAGAAAAGCCTCGCTTAAATTGTCTTTTATTGTGGAATCAAATGCTGAACGACGCACTCCAACTTAATTTGTTCTACAACATTTTTAAAATCGAACTTCTGCACTTAGCTTACTCATTACTCTTCTGTATATTGATAACTAAACTGACATTCTGCCGAAAATTGGAACAGTGAGGAAAAACTAAGTAGGTAAGCCTAAAAACTGCAAAACAAGCATGCTACTCCAGTCAAATAACAATCAATAGACACACAGACATTGACCCAATATATAGACTACTAAAAAGAGATTCACCATTCAGAGATCAATAAAGCAAATCGATAATCAGCCATCTATGAAGGTCAGCCTCTGATGTGAAATAAGGAAAAGTCAACCCTACTCACAAATCAATAACATTCGAAGTTGGCAAATATCCTTCATAATCATTCATGCAATTTGGAAATGTTTCATTTCTTCATGAAATAAATGTTAATGAAATCTCCTAGTCTGGTGATGAAACATCCGAAAAGAAACCTCAAAGTTTAGAAAACGCCAAAACGTATTTTTCTCACCTTCAGCTACAAATCTCTACTATGATCCATACCAATTGACTGTAGTAGGGGCATTTATGAAGACTGAATAAGAAGAAAATATTTCTTCTGAAATGATGCAGAATAGCTCAGGAGGATAGTTTAGATGGTGTGGTGTTCTCTGAGGTAAATGAATCAATAGTGGAGCTTTCATTGTCACTCTAGACAACATCATCACTACAGAATTTTGTGCTGAAGATGTTGTCTAGAATGACAATGAAAGCCTCACGATTAAACCATCCAGCTTAAAGAACATAGCATACGCCGAAGAAAAAATATTTCTTTACCTATCTTTTGTCGGATTATTTCTCATTTTATTTTTATCATTTCTGTTGTCATTTTAATGATTTCAGAGTAGTTTTAATCACAACCTGAAATTAGATAGAGTGTTATTGAAAACAGGGGACCATAGAATAGCTGTTGCATTCTAATTTAAAGCTTCCCGACAACACACACCTATGACACTGCGATCAGTCTAGCAAACAATAGTGAGGTATGATACAGGATATTTTGTCTCCTCAGTCACTAGGTCGAAATCCATTACTCCATATCTTCCCGCTTTTTCAGTTCGTGATATTTTACGACCATCTCCTAGAGTTTGGCAGGAGTGGTCCTGCATCTCGTTTTAAACGCGATTAACTCTACAGGTCATAAATTATCACTAGAACTTTGGGGAGTTGGTAATCCACCCTGGAACAAAACTAAGACAAAGGCCAGTTTCCTGAATTTCAAGGTGATTTTTTAAATCTTGGATTTATATCAGTTGGTTGCAATAATTGGCCGTCCTGAGTACGATCTATCGCGAGGTCATGGGTCTGTGCTGTTCAAAAGTTCTCCACCCAATGTCAGTATTTGATGAAAACTACTTGAAAATCAACTAGTCATAGAAATCACCAGAAGAAACCTCCCTAATTTTCGTCTGGTGATAATTGGTAATTTGGCTGTCCTTCAAGTGATGATTATTCTTCCCAGTAGTTTCTTAGGCGCTGCAAAATATGCAAACAATTGACCGGAAACAGTAAGCTTAAGTTTTATGGTTGTTGGCACTCATCCTCAAGAAAACTGGTTTCCTTTTCTTGATTGGAAACTGCGTCGCATAGTGCTGAAATCAGTAACGTAACTAAACTGTTCAGGTCACGACTTGATTACGTACAACAGCTGGTCATCAGTCAGTAGTCCAAGTGATTGTCTGGTGAACAACAAGATTACAGTCAATATTCTCTTGTGTAGTCAAGTTACTGACTTCTCGAAACCTATTTTTGTTTAAAATAGCACTAAGCTACTTTTATATGATTTCAGTAGGCATCTGAATAAACCACATAAATTGCTTACGTCTAATCGGTTTAAAAGCCAATTGAAATGAATAGATTTTACACTTTAATTTTCTGAAATTAGTAGCACACTCAAACTATGCACTACACATGATGTATGATTTGTTCTTCGACCCAAATTTCTGATTACCTTTCAAGTTAGTTCTATAAACAAATATATAAGAGTAAATTTCAAAGTTGATACTTGTTTATTTTCCATTTCTTCAATTACAGGTTAATACCGTTACATATGCCGAATTACCTTTCAATTTACTTATTGTACATTGAAGTTACATATTGGAATACTACACATTCGGTTGTCACAAACAATTAATTGGCTCTATGGTCAATTAACTGATAGTGAAATATTCTCATGTGCATCATAGAGGTGTGCAATTTACATATTTAATAATTGATACAAAGAAAAACCGACATTGAGCATTTAACCGGGAATACAGTTCGTTCAGTTTAACGATTTGTATTTTAGTATATACATATATCATGTAACATTTCAGGTAACCGGCGTATATTTGCGACGTACAAAGTAAGACAATTCACTGTTATATGGATTAAATTTCTTCTAAATATGTATTCGAGAAATTAGTCATTTTGTGTTTTTGTAAACAAAGTGTCCGCAATCAGTGTTCAATAACCATTAAACACACAATGAAGATAAAATTAAAACTCGGTACCTAATTCTTATTGCTTATTACCAACTAAAAGTTTGTTTGAAAAATATTCTATTTTATAATTGTTTCAAGTTAAATTTAGCTGAACAATATCTCTAAGATCCAACAGACAATGGACAGTGATTTCGCCCATCTTCGGATTTCACCCACTACATACAACAAAAGACAATTTTAAGTTACTGTTCATCGTAGACTGACACCAGTTGGAGGAACAATGGCAACCTGGGAGCACTGGTCAGTTGTTTCGTCCTAGTACGGGACTCCTCAGCAGTGCACACCCACGACCCTGCCAGATAAGTTATTCAGATTACTTATTTCACCAATTTGAGATCTTTAAAAACATTGATTACAAGAAGATAGGAGTTAGTTGGCCTTACATCCTACCTCACGTGGATTTTCAACCTGTTGGTAGGCATCGGTAAGACATGTCTATGATGTTTAGGGAAATTCATATTTCAAGCTAGTAAACCTCATGAAATGACTACAGATGGATAAATATTAAAAATGTAGGAGGACTGTGCAGCTGTGTCGTTCTACTGTGGGGTACTTCAGCAGTGAACATCCACGGACGCACCAAACGTCGAATCCAGGACGTTCAGATTCTGTGACCAGCACATTGCTATTGAGCTACTTGTTAGGAATCATGCGGTTCATATTTTAATAATTCTGTCAATCTGCGATATAGCGTGGCTTTTATCCAATGGCATCTTTGGGTACCTGTCTTAATGTAGAATATGGTTTACCCTGCTGATCACGACCTCTCATTAAAACTTCGGCAATTTCATCTTGAAGCGAATTCATGCAAACGTTTGTATTGTAATACTTTACAGTGCTTACTAGCTAATTAACAATTTAGAATTAATAGCTGAGCAGATTACCAATCGATAAACGATCTGTATTTATAAAAAACCAACTTGATTTTTAGATTTTTCAAGGTTACTTTGGATGACAATGCGATTTATTTGTGAAAGGGTGAATTTAACTACTTAAGCAGATAACTCGGGGAACATTGAATCACTTGACCTCTTATTCAAACAATGAGTGAGCAAGTTTATGAACTGAGTGGAAGATAAGCTATAGCTGATAGTTGAGACAAGTTAGCTGGTTCCACGAAGTACCAAGTAGGTAATCATAAAAATACTGCTACTAATAATGCCCAATTTAAACTTCCTTTCAATCATAATCAACATTTGTACAAATACAGATACCTACTTATGACTTAATACTCAAATAATCAGTTCTAATTGAAACTCTAGTTATAAGTAAGGATATTTTGAAACTATCAGAAATGATGCATCAAAACATGTATTCATTCAAAAAGTTTACTTTGAATTTCTTTGAAAAGTAGATAAGATTAGAAATACTCTTCGTCGAGTTTGGAAAGAATTGAAGATACACCTTTTAGGCAACAAATTATTGATTGATATTCATCATTAACTTGTCTTATTATCAGTTAAACTTAATAAACATATTCTATCCAAAGAATATCTTTAAAACGAGCAGAATTACCGATTAAAACTGATATATACTGATAACCAGCGGATTCATTTAACATAAATGTACACCAACTGATGATTTGTAGTAATTAATTGATTTCAGAATGATTATAATCTTGACCTCAATGAACAGCTGTTTCATCCTGGCTTTTAATACTTGAGCGATAGTGAGGGATCCAGCCGAGATAGGCATGTTGAGATGAAATTTGAATGCAAAACATGATTTTTGTTAATCTAACCAATATGTAACTGCATAAGATGAGTTTGATGTGGTGGTATAAAGACTAACTGTCATGACTTAGTAGTCCACGTTTAAAGCAGTGGGTGTTTCACTTGAGTCTTTATGGGAACCATATCATTCACCGGAAAGCAGGTACATCCAATTGAAGAGTCTCAAGTAGGTTGAAATGTATGTACCGGGTTTCTTGAATAGCCACTATTCATCATAATTATAAAATTGAAATTATTGACAGTATTAAGACATTAGAACAAGAAAGAGCCCATGTATCAATGAAAGTCCAATCACCAATGAGGAACTATATGACGTAATCACAACTGAATTGTTCTGAAATAAATACACTCTCTTTTTCTAAATTTGTTAAAAAGAATCTCATGAAATTGAAAATGAATCTGTGAAGAATTAAACATCTTTAGTTGCATAATCATGAACATAAACTCTATGAAATGGAAATAAACAGTTAAATACAGTCGGCTGTTGAAAACAAATTCAATAGTTTTACCAAGTGAAGTATGAATACGAGGTTACTGAAATATCGGAGACTATTGAATATAGATTTATATAATAAAATAGTGAAATTATTCAGAATAATATGAAACCAGATTTATGCATGATATACTTTGAAGTGATCAAACATCTGGAACATAAAAAATAGTCTACTTTGCTTGAATCTTGAGACTACCGTATTTACAGTGATAACTTGTTGTGCAAATATGTTACATTCAACTCTCTTAATTTTTTTCATATTTAACGATAACTTACAGCAGGCAACTGGGTTTGATGAACAATTTAATGATGAGAAATTATAAAGAACAACACATGAACTATATCCATTGCTCAAGTAGTGGTTATCATGCCTAATTGACATGATAACTTCTTACAGAAGATGATGATGATGACTTCTTACAGATTTTCTCTCATCTTTATAGAACAAAGCCTGGACATGCCCTCACATAAGCGTGTCTGACATTACTGGTCATTATGCTTTCAAATAGTGTATGGAAGAAGTAATTTTGAGGGTATTTTAAATAGTCTCTCCATCTACTGTGAAGCTTTTTAATATTTGTTTGGACGTAATAATGACCGCTAGTGTCACTGACGCCACGTGGCAATATGCTGGATACTGTAAGTACGTAGAAAGCATTCTCTGGCTACTTCCAATGTATCTTGCTGCACAAGAGCAAATGAACTGATAGATAAACACGGTGACAGCTAGACCAAGGAGATTATCTTACACACGAATGGAGAGTAGTTTACAGCTGATAAAAGTCAATTGCAGTCTTGTTTACAAGAATATTCTATTGATTAATTCACATCGACGATTTTTGAATATATCTGATGTCTGATCACTTTTAAATGAAATGTCCATGATCAGTGATTTCTTTGAAACCAAGTGAGTGACCGGTTTGTCAATGAAATGGTAGACGTAACCGTTTTCGATCAGTGTGTTTTTTGAAAACGGTAGGTCTGCGTCAATACAATCTTCAGTACAGATATTTCTTATTCTGTAGAAGAGCAAGAGAGAGAAAGAAAACATTTTTTTTCAACAAAGCAATAAGAAGACGTAAATTGTCTCAACCGTGTAACACATTTGTGCAACACCTTTAGAACTATCTGATCACACATACTTGTCACACGCATTTATTTGAAAATTCATGGAGATAAGGAGTAAGAAAATGATAAGAGGTGAAATAGGAAGGCTCAATTAAAGGACAAATAACAATGAAGATAATTAGAGCGGAAATAGTATAAAGAACTTGGTTTCAATAGGTGAAATCATCAAGGGAGGTTTAATGTGATAACAAATTGTTTATGAACACACAGAAATCTACATGGATAGACGAATATTAGGACTATTATAGTTTTTATTCACTGCAGTACAAACGAGTGTTAGTTAGGTGCTTATTTAGTAGAATTCAAAAAGCGTGGACAGGGGATACTTTGGGAGATGAAGGAGGAGTATTGACTGAAATACTATTGGAAACTAACTATCTATCAACATTTATTAGGCAGCGCAAAATAATCAGAGCAGGAAAACCACATCTTCAGTTTGTCTCAAAGAAAGATGCCTTTATCAGTCTTCCGTACAATGGTGACTGTCACATTGCAATCCTTAAACAGAGAATTAACGCTGCTGTTAAAATAACTTACTTTGCAGCCAGGGACCGATGAGGAGAAACCACCAAACCAGTGTATTCTCCTAAACCCCTACAGTATGTGAACGACAATGTTAAATCCCATAGCACCTACCAATTCAAATGGACGTGTGGTGACAAGTACACAGGGAGGACTCATAGATCCATGTAAGTAGGGGTCTCGGAACATATTCCAAAGAGGCTTCAGAAGAAAATCTAAACCACTCGAACCCATATTTGTTGGTTGCGGATGTCCAACTTCTTCGATCGCAAAACATATCGTGGAGACAAGTCACTGGATTCACGTGGCTACTTTCTTTACACCTATTTACAAAACGTGTTAGTGACGAATCCTCAAATTCGTTGAGGCCGCATATATTAGGAAGTTGAAACCACCTTTGTGTGTTCATAAACAACTTGTTACCACATTAAATCTTCTTTGGCAAATTCAATTATGAAAACCAAGTTCGATGTACTATTATTTTCGTCCTATTCATTCTCATTGCTGTGTGGTCTTTAATTTAGCTACCTATTTGACCTCTTTTCATTTTCTCACTCCTTATCTTCATGAGATTTTTTTTAAATACGTATGACAAGTATGCGTACTATCAGAGTTCTAAATGTTTTGCGCAAACATATTACACGGCTGAGACAATTTACGTCTTATTTTGTCAAAGTTTATAAAGGGAAGTGATTGTTTCAGAGATTTCTTTTCCCACTGACTGGCACCAAACTATAAAAACTAGTCAGTTGTTCGTTCCACTTTGCTCTTCTGTATATAGACCTTCTAAGGAATACATCTTTACTTCTAGTGACAAGTACATCAAGAAAAGGAATAGTTGATTCTGATTCATTCTGTGTGGTGAACATCGAAGCCGGATAACAGTAATTGAACTAACGAAGAATATCGTTCAGATCAACATCTTTATTAAGGATAATAAAAGATTTATCCACATATCTTCTATAAAAGCTGAGGTGACTAACAGTTCGACTAAGTTTAGTATTCTCAAGTTTCGTCATGAAAACATCTGCTAACAATGACCCCATCTTTCTCTCTATTGCACATTGAATGTGTACCTCAACAAAGGCTCTTTTAGATATTTGGTTTACAGTCCAACGTCTAAATTACATGCATCAGTGTAATCACATATATAACAGAATATTATAAATTTCTATATTTATTTTCTTTGTGTATCAGACGGCATGACTTGTGCATGCTGTATAATATGAGCAGTCATTGGATAGAAAAGAATAAGAGGGTTGTGCTAGGTATATGGCACAATTTTTTTTCTAAGTGCTTATTTTAACAGAATAGCTTGTTCATATACAGTCTATATTCTTTTGGATGGGATAAACTTCTTTTCCCTTGTCATCTGACTTTCAAACTCATTAGCAGATGGCTTTGTCAAAGTTTATTTATCAAGTCTTTAGGTTGAAGTTTTCTTTTGAGGGTGAATTGTTTTCTTCATATAAGGAAATTTCATGTTTACAGCTTGCTAAAGACCAAGGAGAATTAGTTTTCAGTAAGTATGAGCTTGTTGTCTTTCAGTAGTGCTACTGTATGACTTATCATTTTTAAATGACGTTATCAAATCAGGAGCTATAATTAGGCTGGAACTTACTAATTGACGTTTATCAACTTCAGGCAACTCGGTGAACCTCATGATTAAAATCCCCTTCATCCTTTTACTTCCTAAAGTTTAATTCTATATCATATTGTTTATTTGATGTTGTACACAGTGGTACAGTATAATTTACTGTATGAGATTTCGAGTACAATCTATTCCTCATATTCATATCAGAGTAATAATACGACTTTCAAACTTCACTTATACAATCTAACAGTTCTCCATGCGTTTATTTTAATGGTAGTAAAATTTTCTATATATCTGCAATATGTGATGATTCATTCCTGTTACATATGTAGATGACACATATACTGTGCTGAAATCAGAATACATTCAGAGTTTTTCGCAAATATTAACTCGATAGCAAATGCAATCCAACTCAATTATGAATCAGAAAATGAACAAGGAGAATTACCAACTATGTTCCATTGAAAAATCAAGAGGAGAGGAGATGGAGTCATGATATCAGTGTTTAAAGGAAACCAATACATTCGAATAGATACTTGGATTTTACACCATCTCACCCTATATCAGTCAAAGTAGACTTGATAAAATGTGTCAGTAATCGGGCTAGGAGATTGACTGGGAGGTCGGAGAGTCTAAAAATGAAAATGAAATACATCACAGAGACACTAATTCTTAATTTCTACCCTCTCGAACTTATTAAAAGGCTTGTAATGACTAATAAGAGAAAGAATGATAATGTAAGTGGTAACTGGCACATGCCTTAGAGGGAATTTCAGTCTTCTGTAGTGATGACGTATAAAGAAGGCACGTCAGGAATCTTACATAGAATTCTTAACAATTCTGACTTGGATTAGGGTTGTATTTAAACCCACAAACTCTCTCAGAGAAAAGCTTTGCAGGCTTAAGAATCCAGTAGAGTCAATTAAGAAAAATAACCTAATCTATCAAGTATTATGTGATGATTATGAAGTCAAGTATATGAGTCAAAGCAGTCGATCTGGGTCAGTCAGAATAGGAGAAGGCGAAATTCTGCGAAACATACACTGGTAGACCTTACTAAGATAAGTAATTTATAGTGAAACTCCGTTATCGCTCTGCATATACTGACCCTTAACCATACTATATTTGGTGGGTGGGATAGGGTGACAATTCTAAAATTCAATGTACCTGGCTATGTGGAGGGAGACATTAATCACAGAGTCTTTGTTCGTTGAATCCACATGTAACACATGCAACAAGACTATGTGAAGGAAGTGTGAAAGTCGTATGATTACTTAGATATGAATATGAGCATAAAATTCTGCACAAAACGCTATCCAGTAAATGACACTGTGTCACTGTGCTACATCAAATAAACAGTCTAATATGAAATTACATGCCGCCATAGTGCCGGCGTTTTTCCCTAAAGTGTTCCAAAGTCATTTACATCAGTTTTTTAATGGTAGTAAGTAATCATTAATTATAGGGTGAATGTAGATATAGACGTTTACCTGTGTAGTGCTTGCCGTGTAACTTTTAAGTATCAAGTTTGACTTGGAGTACATGATAAGTGTACATTTCTGGGTGGTCCTAAAGAACAAGGCAACAACTTATTAGCAGTCTGTATGTTTCAATCTTTTCTTGATTGACGAAAAATCTCATCAACTTATTTAACTCCTCAAAACCACTAGCTTTAATGAACAAATATATGTTCATTAAAGATATTTATATTTGTATGGATAATAATAATGTATTACTCTATGTCAATTTGTTTTAATAGACAAACTAAGAATGGCGCCATTTTTATAATTAAACTCTAACCCCTTGGAATTATACATCACTTACACATGATATTTAAATGATAAGTAACAATTTTTACCAGATTCAAATTATTAGTCATATTTTCTCGTTGATGTTTATTTAATCTATTAAATGTTTCATTGAAAACTCAATTTATTTCATTATTCGCAGTTTTGTTTATAAATATGATTAATCTAAAAGCAGACATAATGAAAAATTCATTCATCTCAGTTTATTAAGTTTTTAAATAGTTTTGAAAGCAGAAAGGGTGTTATAATCTACACTTATATAGTCAGTTGATTGACTAGCTGCTGATTAATAAATTGCACTAAATATTGGATTAGTGTGAATGAGTTAAACAGATTCTATTCTGTTTGTTTTAGTAACTAGGATATCAGGTAAATAGATTAGTTCAGTTAGGATTTCCATTACATATACTTGAATAGTTAGCGAATAATCTGTACAGGTGATGGACAGAGTGATGACGTATTTCCAGGACACAGGACAACAGTTTGATAACTCAAATGCTTTTAAAGTGATAAACGTTTAAAAAATGACCGGATAAATGCACTTTTCAACCTAACCTGTGCATACAGAAGGACATTATGGTCAATCTCTCATTTCCATTATGACTGTAATTTGATCTTGTTTCTTTTTATTTACAAAATCCATTATTTTATTAGTCTGTTGTTAGCTAATAATAACTGTTCCTTTCTTACCCTCTGGAATGATTTTATCGTACAACTTAAGATGATAAATTACAAAGTTTTCAATTATCTTATGTGCTAACAACCAATCTACTTTTAGACTGTTGGCAGCTGAGGAGTACTTGCGAAATAAAATGATGTCATCTTATTCGGCAAATTTAATCCTTCTTACTCTGTGAAAATTTGTGAAAGGATCTAAGTACAAGTAATTCCAAGAGAATTGTAAACATCTAATGCTCTGGTATTGACTAAGTATATATAGTTTGACAATGTATAACGAAGTAAAATTGTCGATGAGTTTACTAGCCTTTTCACATGATCATACAAATGCTAAACATGTACATTAAGTGAACTCCATGATAAATACATAATACACTCACGACGATTGACAGCCATCTAGTAACCGGTGACTTCATTTTGTATGAACCAACCTGAGTCTGTCAATAAGCATGCAATGGGAACGAAAACTGTGAACTATTCTATTCGATGTTCAGAATTAGTCGCCAGGAAACCCTGGCTAGCGTAGGACCAGTGTTTGTAGACATCCACAAGCAATACACACCTTTAGCCTTACCAAGATTCATGTTCTTTGATGAATAGGAACCTGTATGACTATGTTAAACTTGGAAACTTTAGGTCTTGTTAGCATTAAACTTAGTCTCGGAGATTTTTATCGATTTACTTCAGGCATCTAGATGGGACCTCAGGTGAACACAAAGAAGACAGAGGTGATGAAGATACCCAGCCAAAAACAACGACAAGCACCAGTCACCATCAATGGGAGAAATCCAAAGCAAGTTGTCTCTTTCACTTACCAAACCTGCTTACCTACCACCCCATACCTACCTACCTACCTACCTACCTACCTACCTACCTACCTGCCTACCTACCTACCTACCTACCTACCTACCTACCTACCTACCTACCTACTACCTACCTACCTACCTACCTACCTACCTACCTACCTACCTACCTACCTACCTACCTACCTACCTAGAAAGCGTCGTCCCAACTACTGGCGGCGGCACAGGCACAGATGAGGACGTCAAAACCGGCCAGGATCGGAAGGACAGCGAGACGGGTTTTCCTTCATTAATCTAAAATAATCAATGTGGAGATCTACTGCACTGGACTGCACTCAGCATAAAGAGTGAACAATACCCAGATTTTCAACACTAATGTCAGTCAAGTAAGTCAGTGGTTCTATGTGATGGTTGAGAGACTTGGCCCGTTATGGAGAGTGTTTTTAACAAACTGCAGACATATATCATCAACGGCTGCCGCCTAAGTTCACTCGACACTAGAAATCAGATCAGATGGCCACAATAATAAGAATAAGCAAGAAGGAACTGTGGACTGGCAACAAACCAACTAACAACCTATCGCCTAACAAATATGCAGAAGAAAGTGGAGATGGATTGGTCATACTACGGAAATAAAGTGGATCCATTTTATCCTGCTCCCATTGTAGTTCTTGCTCTTCTGTAAATAATTTTTTGTTGACTTTAAACACGGCTGATTTTTAGAATATCATCTAAAGGACGTTGAAGCAATTCGTCTAACATTCGTGTAAATATCAGTGAAGACTTGGCAAGGGGATTATTCAACCGGTAAATGAATTTAAGGAAGGATTCTTAAAGACGAATGAATTGTTCATACTTTTCAAATTAATTCTATATCAGAAGTTGTTAAGTAGACAAAATCCAATTTTTTCTGATTTCTTTGATTATGCCAGGGAAATACAACATTCCACATTGCTTAGAGTCAAAGACCTACTTGAGGACAAGGATTAGTCTAATGTAAACCACCCTCCACGTTACATTGATTTTATTGACTAGCAAAGGAATCCAGAACGCGCGTTCCGCCTCACTTGGGTTTCGTCAGCTGAATGTAACTGCACCCCAGTGAGGCTCGAACCCAGTACCCCACTCGTCAAAAGCCATAGCGTTATTCACTGAGCCACTGGAGCTTGATAGCCACCTTTTGTGCAGCAAGTATCAGGTTTCGTAATGGCATCTGTAATTTCCCGTTGCTCGACCTCTTCTACTACTCTCCATGTTGTTATCGAATTTTTTTGAACACTATACAATTCTATGTATTCTGCGTCATATGGTGTGTACATCATACATAAAGGACATGAAAATTCCCGGTGCTCAACAGTCATATCAAGAGAATCTCGTCCTATAAGTCATTGGAAAAGGTTGGGCTGAGCATTTGGTTTTGAAGTTCGGAAATTAGTTGAAAAGGTTAATAAACTGGGAGACTTCAAAAAAAAATACAATATTATAAATGAGAGATACAACTGAGTCACTTGTGCATGACAGATATTGACATTTGTTATTTGTTTAGTGTTCTCCAATCTCTAAAGTTTATCTTGGGAAGTTTTATCAGTTGTATAATAACTATTCATGTGACATCCTTGAAAGAAATGCAACTTAAATCTGATATATATCTTTCCCATCCTGATATTAGTTGGATAAACACTCTTCTCTATTATATGAAGTATCATTCTGATTAGTGTTATTGCTTGTATTACACCGTCGTTGATTGGACCGAATTGATCAGTCTCTGTTGACATATGGGCTGCTTTGCGGATGCTTTCGATATTGCCTGTGTTTTAATTATGTGTAGTAATGATGGGTAGTGGCTAGCAGTGGAATCCAGGATGCGCATCCTGGATTCCACTGCTAGCCACTGTCCATCATTACTTTATCATTCTGATTGTTTTTATTTATGATCTACCCTGAAGCCATTTTATCCTCAATTTATAATACATAAATGGATGGATTTTAAATTTTTCGATATAACTTCTTGTTACCATTCAATTTATCAACTGTAAAATTTGTTTTAAATCGACTGATAATTGAAAATTTAAAATATGGAAAGAAATGGTGGCCAAAATGATTATTGGTTAACTTTTTATCTAATTTGTAGACATATATCCTGAGAAATATCAGATTACAAAGAAATGATCAAATGAAATTAGAAGTCGGCCTTTTATTGTTTGTTATCGTCTATATTTTAAGTGTGCTATGAACATAATTCTCTTTGAAATTGGTATTTAGAAGGAATTAACCATCGTTATATAGTGCTTAGTCAATCAGATTAGAATAACTTTCACCGATTGTATAATACGTATATTTTTATAGACGAAAAGATAAGCAAAGTTATTCTAAATACGAATAAGAGACTTTGCTTTAGAAATCATTATAATCCATTTCCTTTATCCATTATCCAGTTGATAACACGAGGCTAATAATAAATGTTTTACTCAATATAGATGAAATTAGAATTCGATATTTAAGAAAAATTTATATCTTGGATTTCATTTGATAGAGTCGTAGGCTAATACGAATGTTGTCCTGGTTCAGTTTCTTTACGTTCCACATTTAATCATCACCCAGTACCAAACCAAACCTATTTCAGATACTTTCATCAGTTCCAGTAACCTCTTATTTTATAGGTTTGGGAGTGAATGGTGGTTATTATCTAGTGCATTGACCATTTTAATCACTTGGTGGACTAATTTCGGAGTAATGGTGGATGACTTAGTCTCTCATATATATATATATATATATATATATATATATATATATATATATATATAATATTAATCTGCATTGACTGGCATAACTCATTTGCAGGGCCAGTGTAAGTATTCATGATTTAATCCCTGAGAATAGTCAGGACTTTTTAAGTCTTCCATTCTACCGTCTTTACTATTCAATGATGGAATGACTTTCAATATCTCTGTCTTAATGCTTTCCGTTGTTTTCATTTTCTCTACCGATCAGAACTTAGAATACATCGAATTTATTTTCTCATATATATCTATCAGGGTATCATTTTTCAGGTTCATGAACAGTCTCTTGTCTGTTTATTTCAGTAGTAAGATTATTATAACACCATTTATTAAACGTTAATTTCATCACTGATATTCTCTGAATTGTCTGACAAAGAATGAGAATAATATAACGGTTATTATTTCATAAACTAAATTTCTCATTAATGAGGTAATTGTTTTGATATTTTTATACTGAATAACTTGCACTGTTCAATGTTCAAAATTCATCTTCTAGTTTTATAGTTGAAGTATACTGGGTGGTGATTACAGGGAATTTGGTCCACAGTCGGATTCTAAACAAAGTCCACCGGGTTTCATGTCCGATGTTCTCTCAACTGAGTAGTATAAATACTAATCTGTCAAACTACATCTATCTCACGTAGTCAAATGATAATCAATGTGATACCACCCCCATCTAATTCAGTTAGATTTCGATTGGGATGAGAAGTCCTCACTGAAGGTAACCAGTGTGAGTACCATCAAGCGATAGTAACACGTCACAAATTCACATCGTAGCCTGTGGTCTGATCAGCAGTCGGACCTCGCAGCTCAGTTGGTAGAGCAGCATGCTGGTAACACGGTGGTCGCTGGCTCGAATCCAGCCACGGTTCAAATTTCCAATTCACCTACCTAACCACAGCTATATCAGATAATCAAAACCATAACCAGTTGTTTTACTTCAACTATAAAACTAGAAGATGAATTTTGAACATTGAACAGTGCAAGTTATTCAGTATAAAAATATCAAAACAATTACCTCATTAATGGGAAATTTAGTTTATGAAATAATAATCGTTGTATTATTCTCATTCTTTGTCAGACAATTCAGAGAATATCAGTGATGAAATAAACGTTTAATAAATGGTGTTATAATAATCTTACTACTGAAATAAACAGACAAGAGACTGTTCATGAACCTGAAAAATGATACCCTGATAGATATATATGAGAAAAATAAATTCGATGTATTCTAAGTTCTGATCGGTAGAGAAAATGAAAACAACGGAAAGCATTAAGACAGAGATATTGAAAGTCATTCCATCATTGAATAGTAAAGACGGTAGAATGGAAGACTTAAAAAGTCCTGACTATTCGCAGGGATTAAAACCATGAATACTTACACTGGCCCTACAAATGAGTTTTCTTATCCGGTAGACTTTATTCAGAAAGTCTACCGTTACTGAAATAATCAGTATCTTTGGTTAGCATATATTCCAGATGTCGTAGTTATGCCAGTCAACGCAGAATACTGCCATCAGCTGACTTCTAACCAAAAGACTACGTCCACTCAGTTTATTACTGCAAAACACATTGAAAATGTTTTCGAAGCGTTACTGATTAAATCCCTTTAACCATCATGGATGTATCAAAATATACTGATATTCAGAAGACATCTATATTTTTGAAATGATGAAGAATATTTGTAGCTCAAACCTCGCCTGGTTAACTAGTTCACCAGTTACTAGCTAGTCCTAAGCCCGGATAAAGAGGGAACGTTGAGCATAGGGCTAGAAACTCTACCCCGGAAAACCAATCCAACCTCTACAGAAACTTCAAAGCACAAAGAAATTATAAAAGATAAAATGCTGGAATCGGAGAGACGAAATGACGCCGGTTGGTGAAAGCCTTGAGGAAGCCAATTGGCCGATGTGTTTTCGCTTCTCTCAATGAAAGCGAGAGCAAGGATGTGGATATGGAATGTCTGCACAATGTTTGAAGCTGGCTGGCTGGCTGGCAAGGCTGCACAGATTGTGAATCTGAGCTTGAAAGGAAGTAAAATTCCAACCAGTACAATTGCCAGACATCTCGTAAACACAGGACATCATGTTGTAATCTCGAGTACTCTTAAAATAATAAACGTACAGAAGACGTCTCGATTGTTGTGTTTCGCGGAAGCGATTGCAATAAAACACTTTTAACGCAACCTATGCATACAAAAAGAGAGTGTAATGAATCTCTCACTCCCTTGGTGGCAGTGATTCGATCCTGTTTAATTTTCGTTTTAATGACATAACTCGTTATTTACTACTATTATTTTTTCCATCTTTACATTTCTTACACGTTATAAGGATTGTAGCGTCATACACTTCCCCAAAATCAATAGCCTAGGGTTTGACGACTTTCGACATTGATGCTGGCCTTGATAGTTTAACTGGACTCGCTAAGCTGAAGGCACCCGGTCAAGCATCCTCGCCATTTGGCACGCTGTCGTGTTACGTTGCATTGCTCGTATTCGACTCTCTAGCCAGTTAGTTGGAACGCATCTGTATTTTGGCATAACCATCCAAATATACTATTCCATCCGACTACGCTATCGTGTTCTACCTTGGTCTCGTATTCGTGGGTATTTAACAAGTTCGAATAATTAGTGATTGGTCTTTGCGTCTGTCAAGTTCGCACCAGGACAAATCCTAAAGGATTATCAATGACTTTTCTGTAAAGCTTAAGATTATTGACTTCCTAATTTTGAAATATCTTTTGTCCTAATAACTATTGTACTTTGAGACAGTGTGCAGCTGAAGAGTATCTGTGAAACATAATGGTGATATTGTTTTATACTTCACATTTCTTCCTTGTTGCTTTATGCAAATAACCAACGTGATGTTTTACTTCACTTTGTAGTCTAAACAGATAATGCTTTCACGGTTGAATTTTGATGTCAGTCTACGATGAATAACAACTTGAGATACTTTCATAGTTGCCTAACTTATAAATTACCTTCCATTTCAATGTTTTCTGTTGTAAAGTATTTAGGGGAATGCAAAAGTTGAACTTTCTACTTATCAGTGGATTCAGGTCCCGTTTATTTGAGCAGATTTTCAGCATGTTTCACGTTATTAAAAACACTATGAGTACCATGGACGTTTCATTGGTTGCGGTGGCCAGTTTCGGTATTTCTAGGTTTGTAACAAACATAACAGGAAGAAGTGATTTCAAGGGGTCATCTTTAGCTACCCTATCGATTTATTACTCACTTAGGCATTTCTGGTGTATTATGTCAGCAACTGTTTAGCTTGGAGTTTGGTTATTGAGATACGGTTTGAGTACCGGTTAGTGTTATCTATTTTTCTTCCAATGAGAAGTTATTTAAAGAAAGAATATATCATAGGAAACTATTAATTTGCGCAACAAGTTTGGTTGATCAACTTTAATTGTAAACTCGAATATATTTTTGAAATTATAAATGGTCAAAACTTAACAAGAATAACTCAACCATGAAATTCATCAGGGAATAGGTAGTCTAAGTAAGATATAACAACATACAAGTGGATAGATCGTCCACTGATTTAATCTACTAACTTATCACCTTTAAATCCTAGTCCAAGGAACAATGCCATACTTATCTCTCTCTTTACTACCTTTACAATACGGTTATAGGAATCGAATAAAATATCTTTTGTTTCTAACAACTAATCTCTCTATAATAAACCCAATAAGATTGACTTCTAACTTCTGTTAACTTTGTTTACATTAACCAGTTCACACCAAAGTGCAGAACCAACCTCGAAGAAAATACGAAAGAGGCGAAGCTACAGTTATGGACTAGAACTATTTTAAATATGCCGAAAAATCTGCATATCAGAGTCTCAGTCTTATTTATCAGAGTAACCGTTAAAAACGTGATCCAAACTGTTACTTGAGCATTTTTCATAATGGTAAAGAATCAGTGGAATTCGTACTCATTCGGAGTTACTGAAGTGCTAACCATCTGAAGAGTTCAGCCTGAATAAAGTACTCCAGTTGGAAGAGTTATTACGTCTTTTAAACCCTACTATTCAGCGACGCTATTATCAGGAAAGCCTAACTTTAACATAGTTGAAAATCCTTCTATCTTTATATGCTTATTCCTATTCACTAAAAAATTGAGCATTTTTGCCGATTTTGATATAAAATTGATATCAGTTAACCATTTATCATATCTATTATGAATCGATAGGTTCTTGGTTGGTTCGTTGCCAGAGTTCCTTGCATGAGCAACAAGAAACTCTGGCTGGCTGGCTGGCAACCAATCAACCAAGAACCTATCACTTAACAAATATGCAGAAGGAAGTGGAGATGGATTCGGCTTGCACTGAGAAGACCATTCGGTGACATCACGTGCCAGGCTGTCGAGTGGAAACGACTGAGTGTGGGTCGCAGGAAGGAGATGGTGTGAAGAAAAAATGAAAGCACGACGTCAGTCGTGGCGTCAGGTTCAAAAGACGTCAGAGAAGAGAGTAGAATGGAGACGTGCTACTGAATCCCTATGTTCCACTAGGAACCAAAATGGAAAAAAATAGTTATAAATGGATTAATTGAATACTTGTAGATGATTTAAGAAAACCATGAAGTAATACTATTTAGATAATCCTTTCGGATAACAGTGAACATTGCATAGATGTTTCGTTCTGATTCAGGATTCTCAGTTTTGAGTCTTAACCGCACCACTTCAGGAAAGTTTCTTTTTCTGGATGTTCATTTAACCGTTCAGTGTTGAATGAAATTATCCAGTTATAATTAAGAATTCTCAGCGTTATAGATACGAAGATACTTGCTTGTTAGCAAGACAAAGACATTGCAAAGTAATTCAGTCAAAGATACAACAGGTAGAAGGCCAATGGAATGCCTCTCTCTGGAAAACTAGTTTATATGTAGAAGCTATTGATATTTGATAGTGGCTGGCAGTAGAATCCTGGCTAGATTTTTTATTTTATTTAGAACTCTTCAGCTGGATGCATCTATCTTCCAGTGAGTGATGTGATTCCCACTAATATTTGAATCCAGAATCGATTGCTCCAAATGCCAGAGCCTTACACATTAGACCAATGAGTCATGATATTCGCTGGAAAATTACTATCCACCTGAGATCGGAGGTAATATCTAGGCATCCGTGCCAACAGAGGCTAAGCAACGATGAGAAAGGTATATTTTTTAAGTAACTTATTCCTTTATCTTTTGAATTTAACTTATGCGCATTTCGTCCTATTTGGGACTAGTCAGCTGGATGTACCTGCTTCCCATCCTAAATTCTACCGCTAGTCACGATCCATCATTAACTTAATTAGATTGCTGGCAATATCGAGGCATCCGCACAGGAGCCCATATGCTAATAGAGTCCGATCAATTCGGTCCAATCAACGACAGTATCATACAAAAACCCTTACACTAAAAACTATACCCGTCGCAAAATAAGTGGCTATCGTGGCTCGGTGGTGTAGTGGATAACGAGCTGGCATTTGAAGCGATCGCTCTTGAGTCCAAATCTCGGTGGGGACAACTTAACTCACTGGGAAGCAGGTACATCCAGCTGACGAGTTCGAAATAGGACGAAATGCGCATCCTGGATTCTACTGCTAGCCACGAACCATCATTAACATGGATACAGTTTCACCTATAATATGAGTATTCACAAACAATGAAATTACTGAGTGTTATTTTTGTGACCTACAGAATACCTTCGCTTGGTGGACAGATAACTAATATCCTGAGAGAAATATTGGGAAGATTTTTCAAATCTTATCCACTCTCTCTAGTCTGAATGTGGAGTATTTGTAAAAAACAGAATCGATTCGAAAATAATAAAATTATTCTAAGACTTGTGGAAACTGTAAACATCTGCAAGTTTAAGTGGTCTACCCAAATTTCGGACCATTAAATGTTTCCCACTAAATTCATTACCTTAAATGGGTTTTTTCGAAGTTGTTTTGATTAGTCAAATTGTGCTATTTACGGTCACATACATTAAACATATTTTCAACCTATCGTTTTGAGAGTTCACATTAAAATAAGAGAAAACACCAAGGAGCACGACAGTAAACCCTGAAGCTAGGTAGTAATGAAAACGTTTTTGCTGGCTAAGTGAATTACTGCCACCCAATTTACATATATGTTTTGATTCCTCCAACTATTGCATCAACGTAGCTATAAGCTAGAAAATAGCCAAACAACACATGAATTTCACAAATTATTACTTATGCTGCCCCAATTAATAATGTGAATTATATGATTGGAGGTGAAATGAAAATTTGGATCGTGGCCGGATTTGAACCAGCGATCACCGAGTTTTCGGCCCGATACTCAGCAAACTAAGCTACGAGGTCGAAATTATTATAATTATTTTTCCATTGGGTTCCATAGGGATTCAGTAGCACGCCTCTGCAGTCTTTTGAACCTGGCGCCACGACTGCCCAGAAGCTCTCATTTCTTCTTCACACCATCTCCTCCATGCCACCCACACTCAGATACCCAACTCGTCGTGTCCCCTTTCGGTTCCACTCAAGTGCCTGGTGCGTGACCTCCCCAGTCAGTCCTCTCAGTGCATGCCCAATCCACCACCACTTTCTTCTTCGACACATTTGTTAAGTGATAGGTTCTTGGTTGGTTGATCGGTTGCCAGCCAGCCAGCCAGCCAGCCAGCCAGCCAGCCAGCCAGCCAGCCAGCCAGCCAGCCAGCCAGCCAGCCAGCCAGCCAGCCAGCCAGCCAGCCAGCCAGCCAGCCAGCCAGCCAGCCAGCCAGCCAGCCAGCCAGCCAGCCAGCCAGCCAGCCAGCCAGCCAGCCAGCCAGCCAGCCAGCCAGCCAGCCAGCCAGCCAGCCAGCCAGCCAGCCAGCCAGCCAGCCAGCCAGCCAGCCAGCCAGCCAGCCAGCCAGCCAGCCAGCAAGCCAGCCAGCAAGCCAGCCAGCCAGCCAGCCAGCCAGTCAGCCAGCGTATGACCCTCTTATCGCTCGTCACACTTTGTTGCATGATCCATCTAGTCGACCACAATCAATCAGGGAGATGATGGGTGATAGTCGGTGGCAGCCTTATCTTACTCCTTCCTGTTATCAATCACTTCGAAGGTGTTACTGAGCTTTCCATTGTGTTGTGAATCACTTTGCATGTGGCGTTGTGATATGGTTGTTGAATGAGGTTGATAAAGGTTTGTTGCACTAAAAGCTTATTGTTGAAGCAGCTGCTCGCGAAGTTACTCCTCGGTCGACACTGTCGGAGGTCTTTTCAAAATCGATGAAGTTGACGTGAAGAGTTGACGAGGTCTGAATGCTAACCATATTTTTATTTCACTTCAGTCATCATGATGCTTTACTAATGCTTGGTGGCATTCACACTGATTGCCCGCAGTCAGAACTTCTCATCCCGATCCAATTTTAACTGAATCAGAGAGGGGGAGCATCGTATTGATTATCATAGTGTGATTGAAGGGAAATAAAAGTCTAATCAGCAGTCCAATCTCGTAGCTCGTTTAGTAGAGCATTGAGCAGGAAACCCGCTGGTCGCTGGTTGGAATCCGGCTGTGGTTCAAATTTCCATTTCACCTTCAATCATCGCACACTATAAATACTATTCTGTCAAACCACAACTATCTCATATATTCAGAATGACAGTAAATTAGCTGGTTTATATACTTCATTTGAGAATATTGTACAAGGCGTAAATATTTTGGACCATTATCTCCTGAGAATTTCATGCTATATTGAGGATGTTATCTTGAATAAGGGGATCATTCAGAGAACACAACACAACTAGAATCATTAGTACCTTTTTGTTTGATTTAAAACGTCAGCATTTTAGACTGCTCGTAACACACAAAATCAAAGTAAGGATCTTGAGAATACACCGTGATATTCTGTCTTTAAGGTTACTGTAATCAGCGATAAGTGTCATCCGTAGGCATACATCATCGTACAGGATCTTTCAGTTTATTACGTTTTATCAGATCCTCATTATTCCATCTAGAGCTCAGTAATTAAATGCTGAGTAAACTACTTATTGAAAAGTATATTAGAAGTGGTTGCTCAAATCGTTTACTTCAGGTTATTTATGATGAGTAAGGAAAAGAGACTCCATAAGTGAGCTACTATATTTAGAAAATTCTCTCGACATTTCATGTGTCATCTTTAATTGAATTGAATTTCAGGATGACAAGACTGTCCAGTACACGATTATTGGAGACGAACCAAGTCGGAAGTTAGGACAATCACTTAGTGATGGAATTGGATTAAAGTCACACTAGATCACTTAATGATAGGAGTAGGAAAACATGGGCCATTGAATTTTGAGCATGGAGCTCAGTTTCAACGTTCTCCCCACCAAACCTGGAGGCTGTAAGTTCAATCCCAGGTGGGGTCATGGATGTGTACTACTGTCCGGCGCTCCCAGGTTTTCAGTGGTTCTAACTGGTGTTAGTTTGTGATGAATATTAGCTTGGAATCAATAAATCCTCATAAACCTTCAAAATAAAGCTCAATGTTTGTTTGTTTAGGATATATTCGGTATAATGTTAAATCTTGGACAAGTTGCAATTTTTTGCAACTTATCTTTATGAACTAAATTTTATCACTTGAGAAGCAACTGTTATTCATGTAGGTTTTAGATAAGTAGATGAACGAATTGCAGTTTGGAGATATCCCTCATCCTTGACCTAGGAAAGGATATAACCTCAGGACTCAGTGAACATTCCCTCGTAGCTGTAATAAACAAAATTGGTTTTGAAGAATTATGCAACTCTCATCGTTTTCCTTGGTTTACTTCAATCTATGTTGAGGACGCTGGACGAATTAACCGGTACTTCGTGAATGAATAGATCCTAGACAAAGCTGTTGCCTCAGCCAGATATATCTTATAATACTGAATTACTACTCTGAAAATTTATCTGTCTGTCTTCTTTAAGTCTTTCTGTCTTCAGTAATTTTTCTATCGAAAATGATGTGATGTAATGATTTCTTGAATCTAACTGATTGTATTCTAAGTGAATGGGCGTATGAACGATTTACTAAAGTTCAGAGATAAATCAGACTTGAAGCAGCTTCATACTGCTAACTGCAAGGTGTCTGTCATTAAAGCCCAGTTGAATGCATATTGAAAGACCCAGCTGATGATCATCTGACTTAATATATATTTCTAATGTTAACGTAGACTAGTACATGAAATAAGAGGGTCAGTTTTGTAAAGAGGTGGTGTCTAGGTAGGGTAATTATAGTATTTTTCTGGTTAATTGGGATTTTAGTTTTGAGGTAGTATTCACCACAGACTGAAATCATTTGAAGAACCATTGAAAGCCTGGGAGCACTTGACAGCTGTCTGGTCCTAGTATGGAACTCCTCATTAATCACAAAAACATCAATGTATAGTGCTCATTAGTGACCTGATCCAGATGGATATCCCGAAGTTCTAATGGGAAGCCGTGACCTCTGGCGTCAACCACTCGGAAGGGAAGCGAATGCCAACTGAATATCTTTGGTGATAGTCATGCCATCTCGCGAACTGACAGAAGTTGGAAACCGTGAACTGCTGAACTACGACCCAGTGGCTGAATCGTTAACGCGTTCGCTGTGAAACCTGAAGGGTTTGAGTTCTACCCCTAGCCAGGTTGTGGCTGCTGAGGAGACGCTTACTAGGATGAAACAGCTGTCCAGTGCTCCCAGGTTTTCGGTGGTTCTCTCACTGATATCCATCCGTAACAAATATTACCTTAAACTGGTTAGATTTGGATGGATATATAATCTAAACATCCCCATAATGTCAGTATACGCAAGATGACGGGCTAAGGTTGTGTGGGTTGTCCCTTAGCCACGGATTGAGCATTGACCAACTGCTGAAAGATATGCAAAGATAACCTGTATGAAACATCCCATTGACTGCTCTAGCTAGGCACTGCGATAGAAAGTCACCGTGAATGTCTCTCTTGGATTGTAAACGCAGAAAAGAAGGTTTCCTCTTCCTTGTCATCAGATCTCCTTTAGGACCAATAAAATTAATGAACATATCCGAATATCTGTTTTCAGTTAGAATATCATGGATGCACAATAGATCTTTATCCACACTTTTGTTGGAACAAATCGACCTTACTTTAAATACCAAGCTCCTGTTTATACTATTTTTTCATTTCATTGACATGAAGCCAAGGTGTCAGTTTCCTATATATACTTCTGAATATAGAGCAATCTTGTTTTCTTGTCATTAACACATCAAGTAAATGTATGGAATTATTGATTTCATTTTCTTATGTAAATGAATTGATGGATGAGCCTTGTTGAAATGGTTCGGAATAGGGTTAATACATATGGACCTATCAAAGACTAAAAAGGTATCATCTATATTTCAGCAGTAGAACTGCATATTGGCAATTCCATCATTCAGAGGATCATTTCCGAACTTTGCCAGAAGTATAGCTGCAAATATTGGGTTCAGTTGAGATCCCATAGCTACTCTGTCAACTTGTCTATACAGATTACTGCTGAAGATAAACTGGACATTCATTGCATATTTTAGTAAATAATTCCTTCGACTTAATATAGGAATGCTAGTGTCTTATTTCCTTTCCAATAGCTGTTCACAAATACAATCTATGGTTTCCACTAGAGGGACATTGGTAAAAAAAGATGTGACACCTAGGGATCCTATGTATTTATTTGAAATATTCAAGTTTTTTATTTTACCTACAAACTGGAAAGTATCTTTCATGTAATATTTTGCTAACTGTTCACCCAAAGATTAAAGTAATCGAACTAGCCATTTACCGATAGCTTGATGAGGTGAGTTGGTCATGTCTAGGATAGAGCGAAGAATCACGTGAGGTTTATGCATTTTCAACAGACCAAACATCCATGGATTGTGCTGCTTATAGGTTTCAAATTTTAAAATAGGGTTGATGAAATGTGCCTGTCATCTCTCACTTTCCTTAGTGAGACGATTAGGTCCTTTTCTACTTTGTTAGTTAGGTTTCTCGCTGACTTTAGTTTCTTAAACTTGCTTTCATCTTGCCGTAATAAGCCTATTTTCAGTATATATTCAATTGTGTCCATAATTACGATTTCAGCTCCCTCATCCTACCTTGGGATAATGATGTTCTGATCCTGTTGGAGCCTTTTTAGAGCCTCATAATGTTCTGTAGTCAGTATGCCTCCTGATGTACGTTCGTTGTTGTTAAACTGATAGCAGCAGTATACTATATTTAGTTTAAATCTTTCCAACTATACACTAGATGTTGCAACCAAATTGGCTGTTTGTGTAAAAAGATGCTCAAATTGCATATCCGTATCGAGTATCACAAGTGTCACGAAATTTAGTTCCAAAGGATAAAACTTCCATTGATAATTTGTTAAAATACTGGAATAATTATGAACGTACTTCTCTGGATTTGCCGAAATTTACATTGGGAAATTAAACTGTCTAAACTCTTTGACAGTAACATTTATTTCCTAGAGGACTTGGATTCTGCAATTTGATTTGCATATTCATTAAATCGCTATCTCAAATCTTCTGGTATATCAAGAAATGAATGATTCCTTTGCAATATGTTTAATACCAATTCAGTCATGTGTGACTGAAATGATTCTGAGTTATCAAGTGAATAGTTTCTTAGAGATTTCACATGGGTCAGGATTCTGTTTCTTCTTAAGGAGCTTACAGTAAATTTTTGGAGAGTGAATTTTCTGAATACAACATGCATACCAGATTCACTGAGCCTTACTTTGGACTTTAGGAGTTCTTTGAGTACTTTTAACGGAGTGAGATACTGAGGAGACATGTAAGGTTTCAAAAATCTAAACTGCAGCATAAAAGACGCTGAGCATCCAATGAAATATTATCACTCTATAAAGAATTCTCTTCACTTTACAGTTGCTATTTTGCATAATTTAGTGAAAATGAAATGTTGTATGAAGTTCTTAAATTGTCTATTTTCTCCCGATGATCATATCATTTTTCAGGCAGATATCTCACCTATTTCAATCTGCAACAATAGCATTCTACCGGATTCCTTGATGACATTTCCAACTACCACAAATACACTTGTAGCATAAGTCCGTAGTGGATCTTGCCTAAATTACAGGGACATAGATCTTTAAGGATCTGTGTAGCTACATTTTGTCTTTTACTTAACCATGTCTAACCCTAATATAGTTACACCTAATGAACAATAAAACATAGAAGAGATCGTAGTATTATCTGTCTGAGACAAAACCACCTTGAACCTATAATCATGTCTGACAGATAGTAGATCTATATATGATCGCTGACGAGATTCAAGCAAAATTGCATTCTATTTCTGTCAATTTTAGATGTTTTCATAGTCATCCTAACCTGTTACTTAGTGTTATCGCTTGTAACTTGCATGCGACAAGAGAAAATTGTACATCAACGTACTGGATATCATATCAGTTCATTGCCTTTACTGGAAAAAACAATGTAACTTGACTAAAAAATCAGCAAAATACTGAACTGGTTAGTAAAGATGTTAGTAATATGATATTTGAAAATAAAACACTTTTTCACTTGGAACTGGCATATATTTATCACTGTGAATTACTACAAAGTTCAAATAAGAAAAAAACCTTGTGAGCTTTGGTTACTTGCTCACAAGGTTTTTAACTTACTAAATTTTTTTTTACATAAAATGAAATCACTCATAATTTCACATGCGTAGTCTACAAGTTTTGATTAGTTTTAATGGTGAATTCCACCACTTTTTGAACAAAAGACGTAACAGCGAAAAAAGTTTTATTTTTAACGATTTCATTCATTAAGTTTGTCGCATTCTTCAATCTAGATAACTCATATAATCCCTAACTTCTTTCAGGTATTCCAAGGATTCAATGACAGTGAAGGAATTGGATAATTTCCTGCTTTCTACTGTCAATCTTGCAAAACTCAAAAGAGTTAAAGTTTCTAAGGAGGTTTATTGCTAAAAATGAGTATTCTTAGTCTTATGGACATTGAATTTAAAACAAATGTACCTTGATTACCTTCGTCATTATTAAATGTTTGATAGATCGCCATCAAGAAAGTTAGCTTATTTGCAGGTCATTGGAAGACGTACCCTTATATTTCTTGCTGAAGAGATGGTACAGGTCTTGATAATGGTGATTGTATAGACGGTAAATGCATTTCTCTCAAGTGAAATGCACTCACTGTGAAAATGTTCAAGACCACCACTAATAAAAACGACTATCCCTACCAACCCGTGTAATGTATTCCGAATTATCACTGCAAACTCTGATGTTAATTACTAAGTATATTGTAAACTGAATATTGAACTAGTGTTTATGGTAGATATGACAATATTTTAAATAGACTTATTCAGTTCTTGGATTTATTTGCTTTTTTTTTTATCTGTGTTATTTGGCGGTAACTCATTGTACATACACTGACTGAAACTGACAAGCTGGCATATTGCTTCAAAAATGTATCCAATTTTCTTGACGACAGATTAATCTGGTTAATGTACCAAGGTCTGAGTACAATGAGACTTTTTGTTCCCTAATGAAGCAAAACAATGCAACGTTTTATTATTCGCTAGGAAATACAAATACGGAGAAAAGGTATATCAGTTTCCGAACGCTGAAATTATTTAAACAATTAAATCTCACCTTAGATTGAACATATATAGATTTCGAACCGTATATTTTTTTCTAAGGAGGTATAATTCATCACAGATATAGGGTAAACGATAAATAAGACTGTCGTACGTTTAGACCAGTAACATACTACAGATGGTTAGATGTTAAGGGTCAACTGGAAGTAATGCCTAGATCTACGTTTTCTGACTGCTGAAACTCAGGTGTAGAGTGTATCTGTTTCCCAGAGAAAATTTGTTTTCTCTTCATGAGATAAGATAGCTCCAGTCACTATTGGACTCAAAACCGTCATCACTAGGCTGTTTAAGATCGGTTACCCATAGGTAAATTGCTTAACTGATTGATAAATTTCAAAGTTAAATGGGTCATTACTAAGTGACAAGTTCTCTTAAGTAAATCGGTCCTAGAGCAGATCACTTGTTGCCCAGATAAATCAGTCATTATATTCCCGATAAAAATTCAGTTTGATGAGAAGATGTTAGTCTCTTCAAGAATGTAGGATTATCTCACCCATTAGAATGCCAACATAGATAAGAAAAGGCCAAATACCGTTTCGTGTATATTGATTCCAAGCGTCTTATGATTTAGTGTTTCTTACAATACGGAATGATGCAATTTTACGCATTTTTTCAAGTGTGACCATGTTTATTATTCTAAGGAAGTTAATTGTTACTTACACTGACCAAAGTATTTTATATTTATGTTTGTGGTATATGCAATAATTATTGATATCATTCCAGTTGAGTGTGTGCATGCATATTATTTGTTGTTGTTGCTGTACGGGATAACTTATAGGCGCCAACCCAGAAATTTATGATATTTAACCAGACTATAATTTATTGATGAATCATTTGAGTACGTGAGTACATGGCAAAGGTGGTTACAACAAATTTATCGTGTATTATATAAAATGAAATATGAAGAGAGAACTAATCTGAGTTTCGTAAAAGTTTACATTTCCAGTATGTTGGTGCATTCGACTTTATATATATATTGACATTTTGAGGTTAATATAAGCTTAAAACTTGGGCGCTGTTGTAGAATTTAATTCCATGTTACATTTGTTTATTTGATTTATAATACACAGTGTGACAGTATACTTTACTGGATGACGTTTTGGGCATAAATTACCATTGGTCATAATCATATCGATGTAATCACACTCCACTTTCGACATCTGACTTTTATAGTCCTGTAATCCGTCTCATATTCTTTGTTTCTATTGGTAGTAAAGTTTTCATATCTCTGGTATAGGTGCTGCATCATTTCTATGATATCTGCAGTAAGTAAACCTAGGTTATGATAATCGACATACGCTTAAATAACTCGCTGGTTGTCTCATCGACTTGGATGTCGTACGGCATTTGACCATTTGTAACTAGTTCAATGCTGACGAGAGAGGTGTACTGAAAGATACATAGAACAGTAAAAGATGAAAACAAATTAGGACACTGGATTAATTAAGTTTGGTAAAATAAAGATTTAAAGTCCAACAAGTTATTAGTATGTTTAGTTCACGGATTTTCGACAGTAGATTTGCAGCACTCAAAGTTACCAGTCATCATTTAGAATTATAGCACGGAAGAACACTATTAGTGTTGGATCTTATCATTCGTCTAATGTAGACAGCTGGTTATGTAGATTATTTTTGTTTTTTGACCTACAAATCATGAAGCTTTCTCTTTATAGCTTCTATTTCTGCAAACAGTTAGGCGCTTCAGTCAAAGCACATTTAAATTTACACTATCTGAATCAGTTTTTTGGAAAAGTCACACTGTGTATCATATGACTATATCTACAGAGAAAACAAATGTTCAGAAATATATCACCTTCTTGCATCATTTGGTTTTAGCTAAATATATTACATATATATCTGGTCAAAATGTCGGCTTCTCATTGACCGCTTATGTGGCAGGTATTGGTGTTTATTTCGAGTTTCTGAACACTATGTTTCAACCTTTGAACGTATTAATTACTACTGAGTATTCAGTAGTATAATTCAATAAGGATTAAATTTCTTAGTTACTTTGAATTTTTACGATACGGTGTTAATTCCACAAGATATGAAACTGCATTTATTTTCTCATGAATACGTTTAAATTAATGAAAGCTTTTTGATACAACTTATTTTGCTGTTTTTACTAAGTAGAAGGTTTCTCTTTTTTATCAGTGCACGGGCTTTCCTTTAGAATATTTTCGTAATAAATTAAGTTTCACTTGTTTTGTTTGTGCTTCCTTTTTTCGTTTAGAGTTACTTATGTGACTGTTTATGATGAATGAAAGTTTGATAGATTGTTTGAAAATTCTGATGCTGATATTTCTGATAACTGGAGATGCAAGGGTGATTTCCAAAGGAGTTTCAGTATTTCACAGCGAATCGAGACCACAAATTATCAATCCTGACTCAAAACTCTGTTGGTCAGAAAGATGAGTTTGGTAACTCTGCAGTCTAGTCGGTAGGTTCCACCCTTCTTTGACTAATCTGTTTTATTTTTCCCAAGTAACCATATTCATTCGTGTGATCCTGTTAATCGAACTCAAATAACTGAAAAAGGTTCATTTGAGGGTAAGAGGTAAGTGACAGTTTATGGGACTGACACCTAGCTGCATATACGGTTTTGTAATATTCTTAGTTATTCTCATCAGACAGAAAATGTCATTATCATTATCTACCTGTCATTCATAAGCCAAATCGTGATAAAACGACCTTCAAATTAAAACTTTATTGTTTTCATCTTGATAGTAAAATCTCAGCAGTTAGAATGAAGTAACTACAACACGATGGCAAAAGAAGTTTCATTGAAATTTCAACTGTAGCCGAATTGGACGCGTTACTTTCTTTGAATTCTGGTGAGCGAGTCGTGAGGTTGAATTTAATGCGTAAAATATACTCATCAGAATATGAAAGAAGAAAAAGTATTTCAGAGAAGAGTCTCTTTTCTGCGACTTCATTTTCAAAGCTGCACAACCGCAAATCTATACATTTTTCTAGTATAGAAATTTGATAGTTAAAAACCGTTTCTCAAGCATGGCAACACAAATAGTATCAATCATGTGACCTGTCAAAAAACCAAAAAACCAGACATCTGATGAGTAATGGATATTGATCAAAATACTTTTGGACAAGAAGTTTCGTAAAATGGTGACATAATCGGAAACTGATTCGTGATCAGAAGGAGTACAGTAACAAGAAAGAACGATGAAGTACTCAAGAAGTAAATAGTTTCAGAACAGAAAGATGGAAAGAAAAGGCGGGGGTGGTAGGAGAGACTGAAAACGAAGACCATGAAAGGAGATGGGGTTAAACAATCTTCTTTAGTGTACACAGTTCAAGCTTCGGCGATGCAAAGAATACGAAGACATACAGCCTTTAGGAGGTTTCTTTTCACTTTATAGATGACTTTAAGCAGGGAGACTTTTGAGGTAGGTGATTTGTGTTCAAGATGTGTTCAATTATAGTGCTCCTTATCTCTCCATTGTTACTTCTTTGTAACCTTTCGGGATAGTGTTCTTGAACCGTTTTGAATAACAGTTGCGTCAAATAACCTATATACCTGGTTCCACGAGAGCAGATGAATTGATATATTCACACAGAAGGGCTCGGATGTGAAAGTTTCTCCTTTGAGTTGTTGGAAACCGTTGGGCAACAATAGAACTAGTCTCAGCGTTGATGTAAAGGTTGAATTTACCCACAGATTTCTTATATGCAAAGACTAACCAGGAAGTCATGAAAGAAGAACTGGTATTTCAAGGAAGAGTCACTTCATTCTAAAGGCTTTACAATGGCAGATTTGTGTAAGTCTTTTCGATACGTTAGGGTTAGATAGTTAAAAGTGGTTTGTCAGACATGGCAACGAAATATGCCGCAAAATATACATCAGCTGTCGTTAAAATCAAAAGCTATGAGTAATAGTGAAGATTAGTCAGAATATGACTAAAGTTGCGTAAAGACTAAGAAATTCGAGGAAGAAATTGGATAATATGACAAAATATTCTGAAACGGGAGTATGATCAGAAAGAGCATCGAAACAATAGTGAACAGTCATTTACATTGGAAGTCAACTGTAAAAGAAGAAAGGGGTGACTTCAGAGACAAAATTAAGATCACGAAAGGAGAAAAGATTGAATAATTTCCTTTTATGTGTAAAGCTTAGGTTTCCTCACATAGATTGCAAGAGCTTTAGTGGTGTGGAGAATACAAAGACATACAGCCTTTGGAAGTTTCCTTTGCACCTAACAAATGACTAAGAGGGCTGAGGTTCTTGAGATAGAGTGATACGTGTTCACCTCTTAACAATGCACTGTCAGCTTCTTGTCCCCATGTGGGACTGTGCTCCTGAACGCTTCTGGAGCCATTCGGTGACTGCGAAACACTAGTCCTAGGGTTGATGCACTGAGTATTCTTCCTAGAGAGTTTGACATCTTTCTCTTTTGTATATCAGAGTCAGAATTACCTTTGAAACCTAGCTCCATATAAAGTATCTTTTTTGTCACAGTGGTAGGGTTCTGTTTGCAAGGTTAAGGCTTGATACTTTTGTTGATAAAAGTGAAGGGAATCCAATTTCAACTAGCATTTTCCCGAGGACAGAAATTCCCTCTCTCAGTACATCGAAACTGCAGATTCGTCTTATGTGAGTGAGAAGAGATTTGATAAGGTTTTGTTTAAGACTCATAGGTACTCAGCTATGAAGTTCCAACAGTTTTTCCTACCAGCTTCACATCAATAAAGCGGGTTTTCTACTCTATAATAGTCCATATATTTTTCGTCATATTTTGTTGTCATGCTTCATAAACTCAAGCAATAAAATGTATAACTTTGCTATTTTACAGCTATGGGATTCTTAATACGTACAATACAGAGTTTACGCTTAGGTACTGATGAAGGGGGATGATTTGCTTCTAAAACAGTCAAGGACGCTACGGAGACTGGATAACATTGCAGTTTACAGAGACAACTGCAGACGAAAAGAAGGTACACCAAAACATATCCAGCCACACTTATCTAAGTTGAATCGAACGTTACATGCTATGGACCAAGTAGTTACTACATTGAGTTCGCTTTGTACTAGCCTTTGAAAGTAGGACAGGTCGTCACATGAGAATGTGTATTTATTTTTATTATTTTTTCCCTTGGGTTCTTAGTGGAACATAGGGATTCAGTAGCACGCCTCCAGTGCACACTGCTCTATGAAGTATTTTGAACCTGGCACCACGAATGCCCAACTCGTCTTGTCCCCTTTGGGTTCCACTCAAGTGCCTGGTGCATGACTTCCCCAGTCAGTCTTCTCAGTGCATGCCCAATCCACCACCACTTTCTTCTTCGACACATTTGTTAAGTGATAGGTTCTTGGTTGGTTGATTGGTTGCCAGCCAGCCAGCCAGCCAGCCAGCCAGCCAGCCAGCCAGCCAGCCAGCCAGCCAGCCAGCCAGCCAGCCAGCCAGCCAGCCAGCCAGCCAGCCAGCCAGCCAGCCAGCCAGCCAGCCAGCCAGCCAGCCAGCCAGCCAGCCAGCCAGCCAGCCAGCCAGCCAGCCAGCCAGCCAGCCAGCCAGCCAGCCAGCCAGCCAGCCAGCCAGCCAGCCAGCCAGCCAGCCAGCCAGCCAGCCAGCCAGCCAGCCAGCCAGCCAGCCAGCCAGCCAGCCAGCCAGCCAGCCAGCCAGCCAGCCAGCCAGCCAGCCAGCCAGCCAGCCAGCCAGCCAGCCAGCCAGCCAGCCAGCCAGCCAGAGTTCCTCCTTGCTTGTTCCTATTATTCTGGCTGGCCACCCATCTGATCTTCAGTATCGGGTGTTCGTGTGTGTGCGTGTGTGTGTGTAGTTTGTTGGAAATGCTTTTCGTAATGTGCCAAGTTTCCGAACCATAACCATATAGAAGTACTGACTTGACTTTACATTAGTGTTGAAAATCCGGATCTTGTTGTTTATGCTGAGTGGTGTGCTGTAGTAGATCTGCACACTGATTGTTTCAGGTTAATGAAGGAAGGTCTGTCTTGCTGTGTTTCCGATCTTGGCTGGTTTTGGCATCCTGATCTGTGCCTGTGCCGCTGCCTGTAGTTGGAACGATGCTGCCTAGGTAGGTAGGTAGGTAGGTAGGTGAGAGAGGTTACTTCCTTTAGGTTTCTCCCGTTGATGGTGATTGGTGCTTGTTGTTGTTTTTGGTTGGGCATCTTCATCATCTCTATCTTCTCCACGTCCGCCTAAAGGAAGTCCCGTCTTCGCTACCTTGCCTCTTGTGTCAACTTGTTGGTTTTTGTCTGTAGATCTCCGAGCTTGTGCGACATTAGGCACAAATCATCATCGGCGGCGAAATCCAAATCTTCTTCTAGAGTTTTGTCTTTTCATCGGTCCAGCCAGCCAGCCAGCGTATAATCCTCTTATCGCTCGTCACACTTTGTTGCATGATCCATCTAGTCGACCACAATCAATCAGGGAGATGATGGGTGATAGTCGGTGGCAGCCTTATCTTACTCCTTCCTGTTATCAATCACTTCGAAGGTGTTACTGAGCTTTCCATTGTGTTGTGAATCACTTTGCATGTGGCGTTGTGATATGGTTGTTGAATGAGGTTGATAAAGATTTTTCACAAGAATGTGTATACAACCTTTACATCATCGGCGAATAAAAGCGGTTTCCCAACTGAACAGCATTCGCAAAAGTCATTAAGGAAAAGGGCGAAAAGAAGAGGACTGAGCATCCTACCTTCAACTACACCAGAAGTAATCATTCTAGGTTTAGAAGGGTGGGATTCGATTTTTACTTTTTGTGAACGGTTACAAATAAAAGATTTAATCATGAATAAGATGAACACACGTATAAGCGTAGAAATATTTCTTTTCAACGACTTCACTGATACATGTCTTTTTCTTATTCATGAACAATTGGGTGTATTTCGTCTGTTAAAAGATTTATTCCAACCCAATAGTTGGTTATAGCCTCGTCTCCCAGTTTCGTTCAACTTTAGCCATAATACCCTTTTACACTGAGGATGAAGTGAGAACCAGTGACACACTGTACACAAATACTAATCTGTTATCGATTAAATAACTTGATATATGGAACTCTTTATCATTTAAGTAGAAATTTAGAATTTAGTTATCTAATTTATAGCAGATAAAAGGTCACAAGTTTGTGTCTTGAATAGAATTCACAGTAATCGATAACTTGAAAATCTTATTGGTATTATTGTATACAAATAATAGTAGTGTATGCTATTAGTTATTAGAATTTTGCATATTCAATCCAACAAAGAAATGCCTCTTATTTATTTTAGTATATTAGCTTTCATTATTGGACGACTGAAGTATCCCCAATGTGAGATACTGTGTAGTAAAGCACTGAATAGAAAAGTCACAAACCTTGATGTAGGTTCTTTCCTTGTCTCCATTATTGTCAATTGCTTTTCTCCACTTTGAACTGCTTATTCTTCTGCCACACAGAAGTGATAAACCCTGAAATATTTAGGAATGATATCAGAATTAGTAAATGCTGAAAAACAGCAGTCTTGCATCCAATAATCTCTATCCACAGTCTTCAAAACTTGGTAAACCCTTTTCTCTAACCTACTCTTTAGTACACAATGCATTTTAGGTTGAGATTGATCGATTTCAAGACAGTATTCATCACTGACTGGCGTCAGTCAGCTAACCATTTGAAACTTGGCTTAACCTGACAGTTATCTCTGCCAAGTAAGAAAACACCTCAGCAATGTGTACCGACTATTCCAAAAGAAATTGAGCCCATGATTATCACATCTCGTTGCAACCAATTTAATATGCAGTCACCAGGTTAGAGGTCAAATATTCTCCCTTGTATCAATTTGTGAAGTAGCGTAACAATTATTCAATCTCATAACTGAGCATTTTTCTTCACATTCAACTTGGCTGACCCCACCAGTCACGATAATCCAATACGTTGTTAGCAGTTTAGCAAATGACGCAACTTTTTAAGGTTTAACCCAGTGCAATGTAGCTTTCCACTGTCTCGCTGAATAGAAAATTCACTTAGCAGTCAAACTTTCAATGAAGTTAAGGTTACCTATTCATGACTAACGACAAGAAAAGAAAAGTACTAAAGGACAATCCAGTGAAGGAAATTTTCTTTGCCACAAATCAATTTTGAAAGCTGTATATTGTAATCATGGTTACAATATATATATATATATATATATATATATATATATATATATATATATATATATATATATATATATATATCACCGAGCTCCCCACTGTAAATTACTTGGTATGTGGCGTCTTCATATAGTTTTTGAATGAAGTTAATAAAGGTTTGTAGTATTCTATAGTGTTGGAACAGTTGCCAAATTATTTCTCAGTCGACGCTGTCGAAGACCTTTTCAAAGTCGATGAAATTGAGGTAGACAGTTGACTGCTATTGTATGCTCTGGTGTATTGTGACGCGTCTCGTAGCGTTGCAATTCGATCGGCACATGATTTGTACTTCCTGAATCCAGCCTGTTCCAGTCGCTGTTTTGAAATCAGAGCAGTGTTTAATCTCTCCAGTAAGATGCGGCATAATATTTTGCTTGGGGTGGACAGAAGTGGAGCATGATTCCACACCAGTTCTTGCAAAGGACTGGGTCTCCCTTCTTTGGGAGTTTGATAAGGTAACCCCTCTTCCGATCTGCATGTACATTCCCTTCCTTCCAGACCTCCTGAAACAGTCGTGTGAGCATGTCCGCCGTTGGCCCTGCATCTGTTCTCAGTGCTTCTGGAGGAGTTCCATCTGGTCCTGCTGCTTTCACAGATTTCAGTAGCCTTATGACATTCAGGACTTCGACTTTCGTCAGAGGGCTTGTGTTCACTGGTAGCTCTGTGGCTGTAGGTAGTATTTCTGGACGAGGTGAGGGTGGGGGTCGATTCAAGAACTTTTTGAAGTGGTCAGACCATCGTTTCTTTTGTTTCTCCCGTTTGCCGGTAACTGAGTTTCCTTCATCATATCTTATTGGTTTCATGTGTGTTGATCTCTTCTCAGATATTAATCTGGTTATTTGATACAATATTGTCAGGTCTGTCCTACCTGCAGCAGCCTGATCTGCTTCACTTGCCAATGTGTCGTAGAAGTGTCTTTTGTCTTTAAGCGCTTTTCTTCACTTCTTTGTCCAGTGTTTTATACACTGTACTCAGTTCCTCTTCCCGTCGTTCATCCGTGTACTGCACTGATTTATCTTCTGCCTCAACATCCTCCTCTCCACTTTCAGCTTCCAAGCGTCCATCGAAATCCATTCCCAATCTTCTTTCTTCTTCTTTCCTAATACTGTCACACGGGTTTATTTTCACATAGCTTTCAAAGAGTTCTAGTGTTCATCCATGCCCGGTCCTTCAGGGATGTTGCCCAACGTCTCCGATTTTGCCCTGATGGCAGACTGACGCGAAGATGTCCTTAGTAGTTTCGTTCTCCGGTTCAGTTACTTTTCTGAATGTTGAAGTTGAACTGTGGTCTATCACCAAATTCTGTGAAGGCTTTCAACTTGATTTTGAAGGTAGGCTCGACGTACTAGGTAGTTAGTGGTGTGAACCTACATCTGCTACTCTTCTTCATCTCGTTTCCAGTAGGCTGCATCTCCGCTCTCTTCACATCGAGATGAAGTCAATCTGATTTTTAGTGTGGTGTGTTCATCTAGTGAAATCAAATACATGTCGCTTTGCGGATATCCTTGTTTTTGTATACACTGCCTGGCCTCCAATCACCAAATCGTTGAATGCACAGAATTCGGCAAACAATTCTCTATTCTCGTTCATTTCACCAAGCGCTTCTCGACCCATGGTTAGTTCTCTTCCTGTGTCGTCCGCTCACAGTTTGACTGGCATTCATGTCACTCATTAGAATTTTGATGTCGCCAACTGAAGTCTTGTCCAGTGTTGATTGCAGTTGTCTGTAGAATTCCTCCTTCTTCTCTTCACTTTCATTATCTGCAGATGCGTAGCGTTGAATGATTGTGAATTTCCTTCCTTTTGAGTTGAATCTTGCTGTCATGATCCTCATACTAAAGGAGATTGGTTCCCACTATATGAGAGCCTTCGGTGCTGTTATGGACATCATGGTAGCCACTCCGTAACTCAGTGTGTTCGTGGTTGCCATCTGGGTGACAATATTGGAGTAGATTATTGACTCTCCAGTTGACAGTTTGTAGAGTCCACTTCCATCCCATCTGTTTTCACAGATTTCTAGCACTTCTGTTCTAAATCTTCTCATCTCGTTTGCAATCTGTGCAGCCTTGCCAGCCAGCCAGCCAGCTTCAAACATTGTGCAGACATTCCATATCCACATCCTTGCTCTCGCTTTCATTGAGAGAAGCGAAAACACATCGGTCAGTTGGCTTCCTCAAGGCTTCCACCAACCGGCGTCATTTCGTCTCTCCGATTCCAGCAAGCAATAAGTTTGTTTTTATCTTATACAATTTCTTTGTGCTTTGAAGTTTCTGTAGAGGTTGGATTGGTTTTCCGGGGTAGAGTTTCTAGCCCTATGCCCAACGTTCCCTCTTCATCCGGGCTTAGGAATGGTTAGTAACTAGTGAACTAGTTAACCAGGTGAAAGGTTATTGTGGAGATAATGATTAAGGCAAAATTAGAGACGGAATGTTACTTTTTTGAACACAAAGAGCAGGCTTGTAATGCTGGATTGCCAGAGCTTCTGCTGCGTATTGAGATTGCGAATATGCAATCACTTTGAAATGTTTGACTTCAGCTTGTCAATGACTTTAAAAGAAGGCAGTCGCAGAGCACAGTGACCAGAGCTAACCGAATGCTCGATAATCGAGCTGTTGACGGCTTTAAACTGTCCTTTATATAGCCATACAGGATAGTGTTAGGAGATGTTTTTGGGTAGAACATGCTTTGTGTGGCCTATATAACCAGCTCCATAAGAGCAGACGAATTGTTAAACGAACACAGAGGTAGCACAAAGCGACAGTTTATGCTTTATAAACCGTCAAATCAGATGTTAACCGGAAAAGCTAATCCAAAGCTGATCGGAAAGAAGGTCTTCCTTAGTACTTTACATAGTCGATTCTTCATTATCTCTGCATCCGATATGCATAAACAGTGCCTTCTTTGGAATCGTATTGACTTCTTGTTTGAAATTCGTAGGCTGTCAATTACAATGGCTCTTGTGGAACAGGTTACATAGGCCGCACAAAGCATATTCCATCTAAATGCATCTCCGAACACTGTCTCACTTTCAGTCATCACACAGTGTAAGTACTAGTCTGCCAAACTACGGCTATCTTAGATAGTCATATGATGAAAAATAATTCTTATGAGTTAGAAAGAAAGGTTTGTCAGGTTGTTGAAGACTATGGATAGAGATTATTAGACGCAAGACTACTCTCTTTCAGACGTTACTAATTCTTATGCCAGTCATAAATATTTCAGGGTTTGTCACTTCTAGGTGGTAGATGAATAAAGCAGTTCAGAATGGCGAAAGCCAACTGGCACTAAATGTTTCGCAGGCCTTGCACTTCAGTTACAAATGAGCAACCGTGTAAATTTCAGTCACTAGGTTTCTTTTGAGCCTCAACAACTATACAATCATATGAACGGAAGTGCAACAATTCAAGTTTAATGTATGGGAACCAAGTTACACACGTGGCGTTTTCGTAGGTAGTCGGTTTATCATAAAGGCTTCTATTCGGATGTTAAAGTTTTCTACATATTGGTACCATCGCCTGAGACAGTGCAATTCCCAGTAAGTTTATCGATATATTTTGCTGTTGATCACCACAAGGTTTAGATATATTCTAGATTGTAGATATTCTATCACTCATATGTGAGGTTTACAATTTGTTTGTCTGTAGTTGTAGGTCTAAAACATCAAATTGGAAATCACAGTGGAGGTCTGCAGTAAGAATTTATTGCTTGAATCCACTTATTTTTTTGCATATTGTTGAATTTATTCGTAACAGGTTTTGGCATTACATAGTGGGAGTTAGTAGGCAAGAAGCTTTGTCTCATCTAGGTTTTTTGCTTGTTGAATATGATTAGCAAGGCGTATCTAGTGTTCTGTCAATGGTTCTCAAAGTTTTCTCTCAGTGACATCAGCGACATAGGTAATGACCTATTCCAGCCACATCCGTTTCCTTGTCAGATGGTTTCTAGACATTAACGTACACAGTGAACATCATGATATGGCACTGGTCGAAAGTTTATCATCAAAGCCTATTTAGAATTCCTGAGAAACAATTTCTCATTTCAGAGACTTGAAACAGCATCGGTTAGCGTCATACTTTAGAAACTGACGCCATATCATTAAGTTACAGTTAGTCTTTGCCTCGACCACTGGGAAATTCATACTGGTTATTATTTTCTTTCATTTAAATGACCTACAATTAAACATTGTTTATAGTGAATAACATCCCATCAATTTTCAATGTATAATATGTACATACCTGGAGGAAACAGTTTTTTTGCTTATTTGTTCCATTCAGCTTTCCTTTCTTTATGGGGTGTCTATTCATTAAGTTTGCATGTGATACTGGAATAGACTTCAATTCCTGAACACTGCCATTTTTGTCTCCAAAAGTTGGTTGCAGAATTGCAAGTTCCTGAGGAAAAAACACCAAACTATTGAGGTTTTTCTGAAAAACTATCTAAGCTTAAAATTTTTGTCTACTCTTAGGACAGCTGTTGTTAGTCATAACTTTGTGACGGTTCAGTAATGTTGCCTAATAACTGGTTATATGAAAATCAGTGTACCGTCTGGTTTAATTGGCATATCTGTGTCACAATGAACAGAAATGGCTTATCGTTTTCATTGACACATGACTCAGTTTCCCAGTAGTTTTTAATCAAAGATTCACATCAACTGGATAATCACTGAAAGTTGGAAAGCAATAGAAAGGCGTTTTGTTCTCGTATAAAACACCCAAGCAAGGTATATCTAATATGGACCAGATTAGGGTTGGGGCACAACGTCATTCAGTTACTGAACAGGAGTCCAATAGTTTACATTTTCCAGATTCGGACGAATTGTCACATAGTACAACTTCCATAAGACCTCATCATTGGGCATGGACATCCTTGGCGACTAGGTAGACCCTAAATATCACAACTCATTACTAGAACTGTGGATGTAAATCTAATGAATAGTAGTCTTTCAGTTCGGAAGGCTGAATCAACAGAAGTGTGATTTTGAAAAATAAAAGAGTGGGGAAAAAAGTAAGCCGATGAAGGAAATCAACGAAATACTCCAGCTGATTACACTAGTTTCGACCATTACATCGATTTATGCAAACAAATTAGTTATAGTCACTACTAGGTAACCAAAATTGTAGTATAGTTCGAAAGATTGTGGATCCAGTTTGTTCTTTGTTAGACGAACTTTTGGGGTAATAACACTGGTAGACTGTCGTCAGTTTACTCTACAAAACTTTATGAACAGAGGCGTAATCTGGTGGTCAAGAGGGGTAAAACACTATCAAAATCACCTCCTTCAGGTATAAGTATTCTCCTCTATCTCAGATAACTTCCAAGCTTAGGTATGCGGCTGGTCTTGAATAATTTTAGATGGATGGTTAGTCAGTGCGAAACATCTCAAACGAGCATTTATGCCGAATATCCACATGCTGTAAACTTATCTAACTGTTAAATGTAAATTTTGACTATCATAACACTTAGTTATGTTTATCAAAGCAAGTAAAATTACACTTTAGGTGAGTCATGAGAAACTTTTTTCTCTTCACTTCACCACTTGCTTACTATAATAACTGACCGTTTAAATTAGTGAATTAGATGGTGTTATGTCGTATCACTTCTCTATGCCACATTGTGCAATAGACTAATCATGTCAATCAGCTATGAAAATATTTGATTTTATTCTACATTACTTACCGTAGTCAGAGCAGTGAACTCGTTCTCTATATCAAATATGTAGGTATATTCCATGTCGAGAATTAGGTTAAAAAATCTATCGAGTTAGACTCCCATTTTCCGTTGTCATGTTAATTTTTTATAGCCTTACTATTTTGTACACTTGTAGAATGGAAATACTGTCGAGAAAGATACTTAAATCCCAGTTACTTCTGAGTTGTGTTGACTTAATTATAGAGAGTAGATATGTGCATTGTACTGCCACTGAAGACTTGGCTTCTCAGCTATTTAGGCATATGAGACAAGTAGACCGTAACTCAATGTGTCACTGAACCACCCTTTATGATTCATCATAATCCAATAAGCGAAAAGTAGAACTTAATCAGTTCCACATCAAGAAATGCAAACTTCAGAGGTAAATATTCTGTTTTCGAATCACCAGAACACCATGGTTCTCTTCCAGGATACAGATATATCGTTTTTATGAGTTCTTGTAAGCAGAAAAGTCAGAACCTTTTTTGTCCACCTAGCATTTGATCAACATAAATTTTATATTCGTACAATTAACTCGATAAAACGACTGCAATATTTGACGAGTAAAGTTAGAATAACATTTGAGTTAGAGGCGTGACACTGACCTAACCACTGACAGAAAATTTTATGAGTAGAAAACTTAGTATTCCATTCCAGTTGGCAGACACTTTATACATGGGTTTGACAAGCTAATGAAGAAGTAAAAATTGGGCACTACGGTGCTGAGAAAGAGAAGCAATGACAATAGTACAGTGATTGCCATATGTGATAAAGGCAACCCAACTGCACTAAACGATAAAGCAAATTGCACTATAATTATTAATTCTCCCTTGGCTTCCTAGTGGAACATACTGCTTCAGTAGAACATAGCAATTTCACTCTCCTCTCTACAATCTCTTTAACCTGGATATACGACTACCAATAACCTTTCATTTCTTCCTCACACCATCTCCTCCATATCGTCACCCTCGGACAAACCCAACTCGTCGTTTCCCATTTGGTTTACACTCGATGACCTGGCCTGGCCAGGCCTGGCGAAGCCTGGTCCGAAACGTGATGTCCTCAGACAGTCTTCTCAGTCTATGTCCAGTCCAATAAAATACATATCCACCTTCTTCTTCTTCATATTTGTTGGGCGAGCAGTTGTTGGTTTGTTCGTTGCCTGCCAGCCAGCCAGCAAGCCACAGGTAAACTTGTAAGTGGATCTCACGCTATTTTTATTTAACTATTTGCAAACTCCAACCTTGCCTGGCTAACTAGTTCACTAGTTACTAACCATTCCTAAGCCCGGATGAAGAGGGAACGTTGGGCATAGGGCTAGAAACTCTACCCCGGAAAACCAATCCAACCTCTACAGAAACTTCAAAGCACAAAGAAATTGTATAAGATAAAAACAAACTTATTGCTTGCTGGAATCGGAGAGACGAAATGACGCCGGTTGGTGGAAGCCTTGAGGAAGCCAACTGACCGATGTGTTTTCGCTTCTCTCAATGAAAGCGAGAGCAAGGATGTGGATATGGAATGTCTGCACAATGTTTGAAGCTGGCTGGCTGGCTGGCAAGGCTGCACAGATTGCAAACGAGATGAGAAGATTTAGAACAGAAGTGCTAGAAATCTGTGAAAACAGATGGGATGGAAGTGGACTCTACAAACTGTCAACTGGAGAGTCAATAATCTACTCCAATATTGTCACCCAGATGGCAACCACGAACACACTGAGTTACGGAGTGGCTACCATGATGTCCATAACAGCACCGAAGGCTCTCATATAGTGGGAACCAATCTCCTTTAGTATGAGGATCATGACAGCAAGATTCAACTCAAAAGGAAGGAAATTCACAATCATTCAACGCTACGCATCTGCAGATAATGAAAGTGAAGAGAAGAAGGAGGAATTCTACAGACAACTGCAATCAACACTGGACAAGACTTCAGTTGGCGACATCAAAATTCTAATGAGTGACATGAATGCCAGTCAAACTGTGAGCGGACGACACAGGAAGAGAACTAACCATGGGTCGAGAAGCGCTTGGTGAAATGAACGAGAATAGAGAATTGTTTGCCGAATTCTGTGCATTCAACGATTTGGTGATTGGAGGCCAGGCAGTGTATACAAAAACAAGGATATCCGCAAAGCGACATGTATTTGATTTCACTAGATGAACACACCACACTAAAAATCAGATTGACTTCATCTCGATGTGAAGAGAGCGGAGATGCAGCCTACTGGAAACGAGATGAAGAAGAGTAGCAGATGTAGGTTCACACCACTAACTACCTAGTACATCGAACCTATCTGCTTCAACACTACAGGGTACCAAAAAGCTTTATCAAGCAACAAATAATAATGGAAATGTAGAAACTCCGTGTAACCAGAAACTTTTGAAAACAGGAAACTGCTGCATACTCTTCGGTTAATAATTTGAAGAGAGAATGATTCCCGATGCAACCACTTTTCTTGTAATTTCCTATAAACCTGTCCTATTGCCTTATAATATACCTATGCCATATAGACAAAGTGTATGCATGAACGCTGGTCAGCGTTTCATTCAAAGGTCGAGAACTCAATGGGATGGGATGTAATGACATCAGGATGACGACTTCGAATCACGAACAAGCAACATATCGACTTCTATTCTTATCCACTATTTTTCATTAGCATCCTTGGAAAAGATATTGTTTACGAAACAGTTTAGCCTTTTTTAATTAATGTAAATTAGTGAGTAAAATATAACAATGAGCACTTTAACTACTTGAGTGTGATTCATACAGAGCGTCAGGTATCTTTGAGGGATCTAAGGAACAGAATTCTGTTTCACACGTTTACAGAACGTCGTTAGTGAAGAGCTTGAATTACAAATTCCATTTTTAAAACAAATTCTACACTAACTATCAAGGCTTTTTATAGTTCAGATGTCCCAAAAGGTATAAGTCAAGAATAATGTGTATTCTTAATTAGGAGGTGTTCGAGTTTACATAAAGTGCTCTTCATTGGTTCAAGAGGAAACTAGGGGGCACGATTGTGGCACATAGAAGTAAATATTTTACTAATTTCACTTTGGAATAAGCTAATTGGACCAATTTTGTTGGTATGACAATAATGGAACTAATTATCACTTACAACATTGTACATTGTAAACTGGATCATGGAGAGTTAATACAGTCTGAAAGCTGCAGTACTTATCATTTGGTGATAAGTTCATGAACTGAAGAACGCCGTACAATAGAGTGATGGCTAATTTTCAATCTTGAAAAGACGAAAGCCAGAACATAAAGTTGTAGTCTGACGAATAACCTGTGTATATCGCCATAATTAATAAGAGAAAAGACTAAAAACATATGATTGAACTACTCATTACCTGATAAATAAGGAACCAACTGTGATCTCAAGGTCAATCAGTATGCAATAAATTTTTATCAGTATGTGTTAATCTGCTTTTCTCAATGTTTATTCTTACAAACTTCAAAATCTGACGGAATGGAATTTATCTTCGGCTCTTATTATAATTATTTTTTCATGATAAAACTTGTCTGTTGTAGCCACTGATACTAAGTCCTACGTTTTATTAGCGCACATTTTTTATTACTGTCAGTTTGACCATCTGACATAGACATGGTTTGGCAGAATTATATTGATACTAGAGGAATATTAGAATGAGGAGTCCTGACTGAGCAGTCAGGATGAATACAACAAAGCGATACCAATGCATCATGAATTCACTTGGTGGTCAGGCGAAACCCTCGGCAAATAAAATGAAATCAAGATCTGGTCAGCGGTCGGATCTCGAACCTCAGTTGGTAAAGGATTGGGCCACAGACAAAGCGGTCGCGGGTCTGAGTCCTTTTGTGATCCAAAATTTTCTTTTCTCCTTCAATGATGACACAGTTTTTAACTAAGAAAGATGAATATCTGTAGAACGTACGAAGGAAGTAATTGAAAAGTATATTCCTTCGGTACTTTAACTGTACTGGTTTGTCTAACACGTCATATTCACAATCTTTTACTAATAGGGTTGATCATATCCGAATGAATTTTTATGATTGAGGTCAGATGAATATAATCAAATCTTAAATTCCTTGGTGACTATGAAGTAAATGTTTCGTGTCACGCCAGTTTTTCGATAACTAGCATACCGTTAACCTTTTATGTGAAGTAAACGTTACTAGGGTAGATTTCGGTAATGTTAATTGGTAATTGATGGACGCAATGAACGTGTCTGCTGACAATAAGGATACTAAGACAGTAAACTCAATGGTTTTAAGTCAGTTTGTTTTATGCTGTCCTGACACCGATTAAAAACATTTAAGATTGTTTGGAGTGGTGCTTATCAGAGGCTTTATTCTACTTCAGATCTTCTCAGGACTACACAATTCAGAGAGTGTAATGAGTGAATTTTCCTACTCGAAAGATCGACGTGAATACTGCTAGTTTACAGATAGAAATCAGAAATATTCTAGCTATGGGTATTTTAACTATCCATATCATAAATTTCCTGAGATAAGTAGGCAATCGGTTTCGCAGATCGAAAGTTATATCGCAAACTAGTACTGACAAAAGTTGGCTTTAGAAATTTCACGGAAAGAACCCAATAAATCAAATTACTTTATTTGATAGTAAAATTTCAGTATCATCAATCTTTATTTCATCTTTTCCGCTGTCAATCTTACTTGATGTCAATGAAAGGTGGCTTTCTTTATCCATTGACTGATAGGCATATAACAGATTAAAATGTTTGTAACAGGTAACATTATGTAAGCGCTTGATCAGTAATCATCATGAAGGTTAACTTGTCAAGGAAATGACAAGTTCCTAAATGTTATACACCACACCTGACTGAATAAAAAAATAAATAATTTAAATGCCTAATTGTTTTCTAATGGGAACATATTCTAATGAAAAGTAGTTTCATAGTTAAAGTGAAAAACTGTAACAGGAACCGATGGAGAAAATCATTACTAAGATGTGTCACGCTTGGTAACTAACTGTCATTGTGCAAAGTATCTATGCGTTTACTTACATACATACTTCATTCACTAACCCATCTTAATCAGTGAAATGCTAAATCATCAGTTACTTCTCAGGAAAATTTAATTTTGACTGACATCGATGTTTGTCAATATCAAATTTCAGTTATAAAATATCCCCACTCGGCGAACACCTAAGGTGCCAGTTGACATTTTCGCATAATTCCTAAAATTAACTTCAGCTGCAGTTTGAAAGTGTTAGACACATCTCCAAAATAAATTATATTTCGCGAGATTACACTCCCCAACAAGCAAATAAACAGTTACAAATGTCGTATACTACTACTAATATGCATCCCCAAATGCAAACTATATTCACAAACACCGCTTATTTCAAACTGCAACGTTAAGTTACACATCATCATAGTACAGAGCACAGAATAGCAGTCAAATAACCATATCAAGTTCATAGAATTCAGAAACGCCTTATTTCGATGCTGACAACTGACAAGTAATTTGGCAGCTGATTCAACACCACGCTTTCAGTAACACAAACATTTATCAAACTCATTCAACAACACCTACATATAATACGATGATGCTACATGCCAAGTCATTCACAATGTGAAGCTCAGTAATGCCTACAAAGAGAAGACAGGAAGGAGTGAGATGAGGCTGCCACCTACTATCACCAACGATCTTCCTGATTGTGGTTGACTGGACTGAATTGAACTGAACTGGAATCGACTGGACTGGACTGGACTGGAATCGACTGGACTGGATCATGCAACACACAACTGTGAGGAGCGAGTAGATGGGCATACGTTGTGTTGACCGTTGGAAAGACTCAAGAAGAAGACTTGGATTTCGCCACCGATGAAGATTTATATCTATTGTGTTATGTCGCACAAACTCGAAGATGTACAGGCGAAAACCAACACGTTGGCAGAAGAGGCGAGGAAGGGCAGGGTAGGGCAGAGCAGGGCAGCGAACGAAGATGGAACTTCCTTCAGGTGAACGTAGAGAATACAGAGGTGATGGAGATACCCAACCAACCAACAGCAGCAACAACGGCAACAACAATCACCGATCACCATGAACGGGAGAAATGTGAAGGAAGTTGTCTATTTCACCTGGCTGGCTGGCTGGCTGGCTGGCTGGTTGGTTAGCTGGCTGGCATCGAACAAACCAACAACCTCTCACCCAACAAATATGTAGAAGAAGGAAGTGGACATAAGTTGGATTGGACATATACTGAGGAGACTGTTTGGGAACATCAGGCTTCAGGCCAGTCAAGGTCATCGAGTGGAAGGCAAATGGGAAACGACGAGTTGGGTTTGTCCGAGGGTGACGGTATGGAGTAGATGGTGTGAGGAAGAAATGAAAGGTTATTGTTAGTCGTGTAGCCAGGTTGAAGAGAGTGCAGAGAAGAGAGTGAAATTGCTATGTTCTACTGAAGCAGTATGTTCCACTGGGAACCCAAGGGACAAATAATATAAATGATAAACCGTTTGAAAGTATATATTGAGGTTATTGATCCATGCAAAATTAAAATTGCGGTGCAGCAATACTATAGATGACAAAACAATATTTAACTTGCTATCTTTATCGTCATTTTTCAGAAAGTCGCTTATCATATTCCATTACCTATTTTATAAAATTGCAAGTTACATTTTGCAATCTGACGTTCCATTATAAATTTTTTGGCTTTATCTCACCATCTCATTAAGATTTCTGTGTTCCGCATTCTATTTCAGCAACAAAGTGAATCTACCTTTCGAGAATGAACAAGAACAAATTTGTGTGGGAAGTTCTCTTAGCCAAATCATAAAACGTTATCGAATTGATCTATAATATTAAAGAATGAGTGTACATATACGCCTGAAATGATTTTGGTGTAGGCGTTAGAACTTCACCTTACAAAATATTCCATCTTGTCTTCTTTATTTTATTTCTACACCCCCACACCTTTACTAATGGAGTTGTCTGGGTCTTATGAAAAGGATGAATCGATGTCATTGTTTCATAAGTTTACTTTTGATCATAGAGTAGTTTAAATGGTCATCCGGAAAACTAGACTCCGTTAGTTTTAATAAGAAATCAGTAGAGGGAAATGGTAAGAAGAAAGTGACGAAAAGGTTGAATCCAAAGGGAATTGTCCTATCAAATCATCTGTATTTACACTTATTACATCACCTTGTAACCTAAAAATCAAAACAATATGCATAGAAACTCCGCAAACAATTATGCTCTGATTAGTAAATGTATCACGTTACAAGAAATAATGGACAATGTCATATGGAAAAAGGTTTACTTTTTCGTATTTACATTCCCTTAGATGTTCAATTATAGAGATAAAAACCACTGTAATAAGTTTCATAAAACGAGAGAATTCTGGTGTATTAATGGTAAAAAGTCTTCAGCATTCATAAGTGAGGCTTATTATCTACGTCCAGGGAATAAATATCCTCTGAGAGGTTTGAGATCGCATCACACAGTGCTACATTCAGAGAGATGACTACTGACCACTTAGGAACAGATAAAGTGGAGTAGTTTACTGTCCAATGAACAATCAGTGTATGCAAGTTTCTTTTGGACACATAGTTGAAGAATGAACCTGTAGATTATTCAGGCTTTGGTGGAACAAGAGTCTGATCAGTACTGCTACTAAGCGATATGATGAATAGTTCGGAAGCAATTTAAATATTTATCAACAACCGCCAAACTATTAAGTGAAATAGCTAAGGATAAGCGTATTACAGTTTAACAAAGTTCGTTGAAATCTTAGAACTAAATGAAAGCGTACAATGCTGGCAATATATTTAAAATAAATAAAGAAAAATGTTGTTAAATACTTGTAGTCTCTCGTTGCTCTATTTCCGTTCACTGATAGGCTTCACTGTGGATGTCTTGAAGCCACCCGATTGTTGATTATGTTTTAATCTACTTGGTAGCTAGAAGTGAAGTACTGGACGCTTGCCTCGTCCTATTTAGGACTCTAGATGGATTTACCTGCACTCTGATGAGTGTTGCTCCCAATGAGATTCGGGAGGTTATAGTTATCAGAATCAAAAACCAATACTCTTGCTTCAATGGCTTAGTGGATAATGCTTTGGAGTCTTAAGCAATAGGTTCTGTATTCCAGTCTCAGGGCGATCAAAATCACTCACTAGAGTGGATCTGCATTCAGCTGACGAGTCCGAAATGGGGAGAAATGCGCGTCTTCGATTCCTATGCTGGTCACCAAGCAGACAAAAAAGAAAATAGTCTAATTATTGTACAATAATGGGAATAAATTCATCTGATTCAGTCTGGTAGTGAGATAAATGAGCTTCGTGTACAGGCAAATAACTAAGCGAACGATGAAAATAGTTACACTACTTATGGCTTTCGACTGATCTTCATAGAGTTCAGTCGCTGTCTTTTCACCCTCAAAATAAGAATTCATTAGCAAAAATCTTTTAAAGTCAGGTTACATTATTCCTTGTCGTTCCTTTTTTCCCCTCTACATTTTAAACTGTAAAGCAAACTCAATGGTTACTTCTAAGTAGGCCAACTGTGCAAATCACCGAAACTTTTTGATCACAAAATGTACTTCAAAGATAATTTTTTGTTTCAGTGAGTTGAATGTAAAGGTAGTTATTTCTGTTCATAACTCTATAGACTTTTGACCCCTACATTTCTTTTCTGATGTAAGAAAAGGCTACATTTCATAGATATAGAGTGATTATCCACATGTAGAAATGTGAATTTTATTTTCACTAAACATGGTAACGTTTAGTGAAACATTAAATAACTTTTTCATGAAATATTGATTAATATCAAAACAACATAAATCAGATCACCGTCGGTGACGAAAGTGACTCAGAGTAGATTGAAAAATCTAAAACTTTTATTCAACTTTGTTAAGAAACTTGGATACAATTAATTGGTAACGCTCGAGCTAGTTACTAGACGAATGATACGACACTAGACAACTGGCTCGACTGACACAAGAAAAAGCCAATATTGAACTGCAGCGAGTTTACTCCAATCGAAGTATGAATGGAAACACTCAGGAACACAAATCCTGCTTTCATACACAATCCGTACAATCCTGGTCCAAATAGATAAAATACTATATGAAGCGTGGGAGATTAGCAAATAGGAAAATGACCCTGCTTAAAAGCGATAAAACTCAGCTGCACATATTAGGTAGGAAGATAATAATCTAAATTTTCTACGGAATAAATTTTAAAATTTTTCCAGCATAAAACGCTTGTTTAGAAGGATGAAACATCTCTAACTTAAAATAACCTTGTGTCATCTGGAAAAGACCAAAGCAATAATTTAGATCAAGAGTTTATGACTTCAAATCCAACCAGCAAACACTTTGAGGGTGATTTGAAAACTTTGGAAGGAAAACTTTGAGCCGAATGTAGAAAATTCAGCCTCGTTCTCGAGATTAGAAAAAATCGACATCAAAAATTGCCAAAAATAACCAACATTGTCTGCATTCCACACGAAATCTCACTAAAAAGGCATTACGAGAACTAGTAAGTGGTGCGAAATTATTTATTACTATTATCTGTCCCTTGGGTTCCCAGTGGAACATACTGCTTCAGAAGAACATAGCAATTTCACTCTCTTCTCTGCACTCTCTTCAACCTGGCTACACGACTAACAATAACCTTTCATTTCTTCCTCACACCATCTACTCCATACCGTCACCCTCGGACAAACCCAACTCGTCGTTTCCCATTTGCCTTCCACTCGATGACCTTGACTGGCCTGAAGCCTGATGTTCCCAAACAGTCTCCTCAGTATATGTCCAATCCAACTTATGTCCACTTCCTTCTTCTACATATTTGTTGGGTGAGAGGTTGTTGGTTTGTTCGATGCCAGCCAGCTAACCAACCAGCCAGCCAGCCAGCCAGCCAGCCAGGTGAAATAGACAACTTCCTTCACATTTCTCCCGTTCATGGTGATCGGTGATTGTTGTTGCCGTTGTTGCTGCTGTTGGTTGGTTGGGTATCTCCATCACCTCTGTATTCTCTACGTTCACCTGAAGGAAGTTCCATCTTCGTTCGCTGCCCTGCTCTGCCCTACCCTGCCCTTCCTCGCCTCTTCTGCCAACGTGTTGGTTTTCGCCTGTACATCTTCGAGTTTGTGCGACATAACACAATAGATATAAATCTTCATCGGTGGCGAAATCCAAGTCTTCTTCTTGAGTCTTTCCAACGGTCAACACAACGTATGCCCATCTACTCGCTCCTCACAGTTGTGTGTTGCATGATCCAGTCCAGTCGATTCCAGTCCAGTCCAGTCCAGTCGATTCCAGTTCAGTTCAATTCAGTCCAGTCAACCACAATCAGGAAGATCGTTGGTGATAGTAGGTGGCAGCCTCATCTCACTCCTTCCTGTCTTCTCTTTGTAGGCATTACTGAGCTTCACATTGTGAATGACTTGGCATGTAGCATCATCGTATTATATGTAGGTGTTGTTGAATGAGTTTGATAAATGTTTGTGTTACTGAAAGCGTGGTGTTGAATCAGCTGCCAAATTACTTGTCAGTTGTCAGTATCGAGGAATGGCTTTTCAAATATTTATGTGTGGCTTGAATGCAGTGCACTTTGTCACTGTGGTTTTCAGTACTCTCTGAAAACTGTGGATATACACTCTATTTATAATTTTTCGTCTCATTTCGACGCTGTATAACAACGTGAGATTGCAAATATCAAGGGATTACTGAAACGTATTACATAAGAGGTGTCTATCTTGTCTCTGTGTAGTGGTGTGTGACACTCTGACGTTTGAATTGGTGGTTACTGAACTCGAGTCTCGAAGTTAACGGTATCGTTCGCTGGAGTTGAGTTACTTTCACGTGAGGAAACCTCGGATTCTGGCGAAATGTGAGTTTTTGGTCCCACTTCTTGCCAGTAAATAGGTAGCAACACAAAGCGTAATCAAGCAGTATTGAAGCACCCCATTGATGGCAGTCTGTCAACAGAATTTGAGCTATTCGGTGCAGTACTGCAACAGGACATTAGAAATATGAAACTAGATCTCGATATCTGATAATTTAGGTTTTGAAAATTTTTATAAATCCTGTCCATATGACCACCAGCAAGTACTGGAAAGAAACACAGAGTCATTTATAGAAATTTTTCTAGTAGCTAATATAAAGTCATGTTTAGTTATTGAAAGCTGAGCATATTAATCATCAGTATGATGTACTTTCTCAAACGTCCTAAAGCTACATGAATGCTTACCTAATCTGTTGAATTTTTTCATGTTTGAATATGAATTATTCACTGAAATGAATTTGAATTATGGTGACTGGTTGGTGCACTTTTAGAATTAAAGCTGGAACAAAGTACGCTGCTTTGGCGCCATCCAAGGATAGTCATTCGTGCATTTATGCAACTGAAACTGGATTTTTATATGACCTCAGTTATGTGCATATCATCGTTTACTTAAGAAGAATAAATGATAATGGTTAAAGATTGTCATTAGACAGATTTTATAGGTCTAAGGGTTAGTATAACAATGTAACTATTCATTAAGTCATAATATTACTTAGAGTCTTGTAGTAGAAATATACAGGAACTGGTAGGGAGAGGGTAACCGATGTAGTCGTCTAGTCTTTAGTGCTGAACTATTGATTGATAGGCTTTAGTAAGTGTTGGAATACAGAGCTTCTTGATAAAATCTGTGATTTAAGCATTTTACCAATTTTCTGATGGCTGCAAAACAATATGCCTTGCTTAACTGGCATGAAACTCATGTTTAGGTCTTCTTACAGACGGTCATATAGCATCAGATATCAAGATGTAGCAGAAACATGGATAAAGCAAACTCATCATGTTCAATATGTTGGTTAACAAGCAATGTGAGTTTTTCAAATTTTATTTCATATTAGATTTGTTTATTTGATTTATAACATACAGTTTATGAAGAAATTCTTACGGACACACAAAAAACAAAAAAATAACAGTCACATGAGTGCGACTAATAACGACAGCATGAGTAAAACGTTCATAGCCTGCATTGTATTACTCTGTAAGGAGGGTACCTCAGTAACCTTACTTAGAATCCTCAACAGAGCTGGAACTAGGGTGGCATTTAAACCTACAAACTCACTCAGAGAGAAACTTTTTCGGTTGGCCTAATGATCCGATAGAACCAATTTAGCAAAATAATGTAATCTTTCAAATTCCATGTAATGACTGTGAGGTCAAGTATATAGGTCAAACTAGTCGGTTGGGATCAGTTAGAATAGCTGAACATGGGAATTTAGCTAAGTATAGAATAACAGACCTAAATAAGATCAATAATCTGGAAAAAACTCGGCTATGGCTATGCATGCATTAACACACAACTGCACAATAGGGTAGGGTAAACCATTCTACTCAAGTCGAATACAATTAGGTGAAGATTGAGGGAGATTGATTACTGAATCTTTTTTCGTCGAATCAACACTCAATACATGTAGTAGAAATGACGCAACACTTGTACCAGAGATATGGAAAGTTTTGCTACGAATAAAAACAACTCATATGAAGTGACGTAACTATAAAAAACAAATGTCTAAAGTGGAGTGTCATTACATTGATTATGAGCAATGGTAATTTATGCTCGAAATGTCATCAGGTAAATAATACTAGATCACTATGTATTATAAATCAAATAAGCAAATCTAATATGGAATTAAATTCTACCACAGTGCCTAAGTTTTACACCATATTTTTCTAATTTTATTTTACATTCCGGGAACACAAAACAATTTTCAGAAGTAGAATTAAGTACTGAGGAGGAAAATTTGGGATGATACTCAAGTAATTAAATGTGGTGAACACTGTAAATGTGACCTGTTTCTAAAATAAGGGATAGTAGAGAAAACAAGGAATCCGGTTAAACAATAAAAACCATTGGAAGGCGATGGCATATCTAATTTTCTCCATTTATGGTTGTTTTTTCTTTCTGATAGAAAAATATCATTTATGAGACAAGACAGGTAACAAAAGCCGAACATATTCAGCCATTTATTTGCGACTGAGTTATTGCGCTAAATTCAGTCACACTTATAAAGGTATGATTGGAGTTAATTTTTGGAGGAATAAAGTAGAACAGATGAAATTTTGGTGTAATGATAGCTGTTATAGGTAGATTCACTGGAAGACAGTTTTCATCATGGTCCAACGTTTGGAGAGCACTCAGCAATACTAGACTGCCCTCATTGTAGATTGATAATTTCTGAGTGGTGAGTACTTCTCAGATAAAGTGAATACAGATTCAAGACCGGTGAGCTGAGATGAAATTGAAAGAAGATCCTCTTATTTCACGGGTGATTTTAAAGGCCACCCTAGCAGCTGATAAAACAGCCAATTACATTCTTTTATTTTATGGAAAAGTACTGTTCCAGGCGAAATATCACGTCGTGATTGGTCATTTCAGCAGTTGCTGGAGTGGCCCTTAAATACACCCTTATTTCATGAGTCGACTAAATTTGAAATATATTGATTGTTGCGTTTCTACCATCTACTCAGTTTTTAAATGAAAGTTTATCCGGTAGGATGTACACAAGCCATAAATTAAGTACTGTGTTAGCTCAGGGGATGAAAATGTCCACGTCTCTCAAAGTTGGCCTCTAGCCTTATTCTTTACTTCCTAGTGATCAAAGTTTCTCCAGTTTACTGTGTTTTAATACCTCAGTTTATCATTCATATTGAAGAAGGTAAAATGGTCGCTGTTTGAGGTTATTGACCGTAGTTTCAAACAGGACGGCATACACACTGGTTCCAGGTTGTACAATCATGATGAAGAACATTATATAAAGTTTCTTTCCAATAAAAAACATTATTAGTTGGGGTTTACTTTTCAGTAGGAGGAAGTTTCTCAATACCGAAGTAAAGGAAGTATTTGAACCAGTAACCTGGGATTACCAGCTACCAGTTTCTTACTAAATGAACTATGAGTTCCAGCTGCTAATTAGCTCCTGAATTTGCTTCGATTTTGTAAAGCAGTTGGTGGAGAGCTTAGTGGATAATCCATAGGTCATTAACTTGAATCCTTTTGCTGTTCAGGTACTCATTTCTGTTGGAATTATCATTCTGTTCCAGCGGTATCGCTTTACGTGACCACAACTGTTTCATATGTTCGAATAAATCACTTATTTAATAGGGGTTATTTGGAGCCAAAGAGAAGCATGAAAACAAATGTGACATAGGACTTTCGGAAAAGGTGGACCATCTGTCTAAAAGTCACACTACATGACATTCTGTGATGAACTAGTGTGACGTTAACATGGAAAGAGCCATAAGCTAACTGTCAACAGCAGAAAATGTATTCTGGACTTCCACCGGACATTTCATGTTTGCTTGCTTCCACTGAGGGCACTGCTGAGTAGTCGCACACTTAGATTAGACAGCTCTCCGCTGTTTCCAGGTTCTCAGTTGTTCTCTAACTGGTGGTAGTAGATGATGGATATAACGTTGAAAGCAAATAATAAAGTTTGACATTCAAACTATCCTGTCTGGTAGCGGCTTGTGGGATAAGAATGTAGGGTATAATTCTTTCCTGTGTGTCTGCAGATAAATTTTGAACATATTCGTATATTTCTTCCACCTTCCAATTTCTATGCAATGCTTGTTTGACTAGTCAAAATATAATATATAGTGAGTTGAAGATCAGGTACGCCATCAACTCAGTTAGTGTCGGGGAATACATTTGACGCCTACACGGACATATGGGTCATAGGATTTCAAAATACTGAGTCAAATGTCTATGAGACTTCAAGCAGTGAAAATGATCAAAACAGAACAGTCAGCTGGAAAAGTCTCCTATATTTGGTAAAATCTATAGTGAGAAGGGAACTCTAATGAGTTCATTAGACATTTGCCCATCATGCCTGTTATAAGTTTTGCTTAATGCGATTTCGATCAAGAACTTCATTAAGAGATTGATCATTTTGAAATCTACCATTAATATATGAGTAAAGCTCGGGCGAGGGGGAAGTCGTCATATTTTAGTCTGCTTTTTGCTCTTACTGGATAACGTTTCGAATAACCACTACACATGGTTTATAAGACTCTTATTCTCTTTGTACTTCGTGATAAGGGTGGCAAAATTTTCCACATGTCTGGAACAGTTATTGAATCATTTCCGTTGTATGTATTTGTACTACTGTTATCACAAAGAAGGAGAGATAGTTTGAATTTTACAAGCCATGTCTCGGAGTTATAAAGTCATTCTATTTGGTAGTTTGGTTGGTTGTGGCTAGCAGAAGAATATACGATGCGCGTTTCGTTCTATTTGGGACTCGTCAGCTGGATGTCTGTACGAAAAATTGTGTAACCTCACCCAGTTGTAGAATGATCAATTTACAAATGATTTAAAAACTACGCAGTACCCACTGAAATTTCTCACAGGTGAATAGTTTTTCTTCCAACTGACTAAATGTGCTGTCATTAGGATTTCCGCTGGAAACCAACTTGCAGCCAAGACCATAAGTTATGTTCTCTGACATAAAATGTCAGCAACTAGCGAAATGTACTAATACTCAACAAGTTGAGTAGTCAGAAATTACTCAGGCTGTGAGAAATGCGATCTGTAAATCTTTTGCAAATTGATCTTACTATTGCATGTGGGTCAACTGGACAGATTCACGTGTTCTCAAGTAATACGACGGAGACTAGAGAAACAACCGTCCGTGCTTTGCTGAATGTAAACATCAGCCTGAATGGTTGTTATGTACCCAAGTCGTTCAGTAGTAATATTGGTTACCTAGTAACCAAACTGTTTCACAGTATGCTAAATCTTGTAAACAAACTAAGTATCACTATTTATTGATATGCTTGTACTTTTCCGTTTTTTATTGGATCCGATTGTTCAACCTCCATTGACCTATGGGCTCCTGTGCGGATGCTTCAATATTGCCTGAATATTATTTATGGTAATTTACTCGGTTGTGGCTAGCAGCGCGTTTTGTCCTGTTTGCAACTCGTCAGCTGGGTGTACCTGCACCCCAGTGAGTGATGTTGTCCCCACTGAGACTCGAACCTCGTACCCATTACTTCAAACATGAAGGTGTTATCAATCAATTACATGATTGGAACAATTTATATTAAGTCTTGTTAAGATGTTATTGAAAAATTTTTCTAAGTGTAATGCACAGATATTCTTTGCAAATAAGGTTTTGTTTTCTACAGACGACCCTGTTTAACATAACGCAGGACAATATATATTATAGAAGATGACTAGACTTTTCCCATTTAAAATAGACACACATTCACACACATAAATGTCTACAGACACATGCATACCTTACACATATCAACTAGTGAGTATAGTTTCATAAACTGTATACTCAAATAATAAGAATCTGACTTGATTGGATAATTCTATAACTATTATGAATGTTATTGAACGCCTACGTGTTTAAAGTCTACAGGCACAATGATCATCTATCACAGTAAATAGTTCATTATTGACCAGCAAGAAATGTTGAGTTTGTGTGCGTTTAAGTCTACCAATATATATATATATATATATATATATATATATATATATATATATATATATATATATATATATATATAATGCCTCTGTCTATTTGTGTTTAAATGTGCAAGCATTGAATGTACACGTATATTTGTATATGTTATCACATGCATACACTCAGTTGAAAATTATTAATAATCACTGACACCTATAAGGATACACACGAAGAGGTATTTATTTTGGACAACTTGACTAAGTACAATTTTCTTTTGTTTATCTAACTACACACATATATATATATACTACAAACGAATTTATTATAATCAAGACAGAAATGATATGTCATACAATTAAAATTTAATCGCATCAATTTAAACGTTTACTACAAATTAACAAAAAATTACCGGGAATTCAATTTTTATCGCTTCTATCCAAGTGAAAGGGAAACGTATATATATGTATATATCTAAATATATCTAAAGCGGGAGCACATAAAAACAGTGAAAAGGGCAGAAAAAAACAATTGTCAAAAATAAAATTGATTTGGTGATGTATAAATTATCAACTTCAGTTAAAGTTATTTATTTTTCTATACATTGTACATGTGAGTATGGATAAAGTGCATCATTGATTCTTTTTATTGATATTACAAGGATGTAATTAACATTGATTAAAACATAAGCAAATTTTCACTTCATTTCAATAATTATCTTAGTGATAAAAACAAGTGAAAGTAATACTTTCTATCTTGATTAAGTAAAAAAAAACAAAACAATTATAACACGAACTCAATACAACACAATACAAGTTATAAACAATTACTAATTACTTTTAATCAATATTTATTACTTATTATACATATAATATATATATATATATAAATTGTTAACAAATTTTAAATTTATTGATCAATAATTACAATTATACAGATACTTATATATATATATATATTAAATATATATATATATATCCAAATAAATAAGTAAGATCTATTCACATTCAATTCATGTTCAATTCCCAGTGGACATTATTGGAAATATCATTATATTCCGTGTCAATAAATTCACTACAATTATTCTTACTATTATTACCATTATTATTATTATTACTGTTAATTGCATCTTATAAGTTTAACTATTCTAACCCTTGTCAATATAGTCGCATATTTGATCATTACAATTATCTACCTTCAAAATCATCATCAATATTATTATCATTTATATGGATATCCTGCACATTTACGTATGCTTTATATTCAGATATATTAAGATTATTGCATTCTATTTATAAGCTGTTAGGTAATCAAAGAAATATACTACTTGGTAATATTATAAGTAGTAATAGTAGTAGTAACAGTAGCAGTAGAAGTAGTGGTCAAAAGCTTGTCTATAATATAACTGAAATACCATTTATTGTATGTATTACTCTATATAATTTAGTGGATCATTTAGTGAGGTTATACATTGGTGAAAGTAGATTATGGAATATATTCAATATACCATCAACATGGACATTAACTTCATTAACTTATCGAAACGGTCATACTGGGTATACAAATACTAATCGAAGTAACATTGGTACTCCTACTAAACTACATACATATCATACTCATTTAAATCATGGAATGAATAAATTATTTATCTTATATCTTGGAGTATTATTTTATGGAGTAATTTGGGGAATAACTTTTGTAGAAGGTAAACCTATTCAAAATGGAATAGAACGTCGATATGGTGAATTAAATTTACATCCGTCTAAATCATCATCACTATCATCTTCATCACATAGGATACCTAAAGTTGTTATGCCTCCATATGATCTTGGATTTAGAGGTCAAAAGACAGGAGAAGCGAATAAAGTAAGGTCATTATCATCATCATCTTCTGTACTAATGAATGAAGCTAATAATAATTTTGACCATATAAGAGGATTTCAGTCGGATGAGACATATGATGAAAATCCTCAATCATACATCTTTTCACCATCCTCTTCCTCATCAATATCTCGAAATCAAAAGCGTCAACGCTATCAAAGAGTTAATCGTGACAATTATGAACCGGAAGAAAACTTTAATGATGATGATGATAACATGAACTTGCTTAGTCCTAAGTTATCACCAAGGAATCAGGTTATTCAGAATGTAAGATCATATGGTCAATCAGTACCAGAACCACAGCTGCCGTTATCACAATCATCTCTGCCAGGAGCATTAAATAAGGAAGTAAATGATCGACGGGATTATAAAAGAGTGAATCTTGCACCTTCTCGACCTTTTTCTCCTTCTCTTCAACAACAACAACAGCAACAACGCCCTTCATATTCACTCTATAATCCATATGAAAAAGTGAAAAACTTTCATGATCCGCTTTACATTTCTGATCAAAAGGCAGTTTATAATGACAATGATCAACAGTTTTCTCAGCAAGATGGACAATGGGGTAGAAGTAACAATCATTATCAGCCCAATATGTTGTACGATGGTCATGCAGCTTATATGAATCGAGAGATTCCTTCTTTCTGGTATCCTTCATCACATCAGATTAACAGTAATAATAATCCCCTTGAAAATGCACAAATTTACGGACGTCAACAACCTGAAGAGCAGCCTTCAGAAACCAATTCTTATCCACGTTTTGATATCCCTAATCATAATGCTAATAATAAGCAAAAAATTAAAAATAAAATTCATGGTCGAATAAACACAAACGTTGGTCAATTCTCTTACTTTAAAGAATTGCCAGACATTCAATTATCACATTTAATTAATCAATATCAGATGGAATTATTACGTCGACAAGCTGAACGCTTACAAGACAGTGATTTTCAGTTAGAATCTGCTTATTATGGTCAATCGGCTGGACATCCATCGCTTTACCCATCCGGTAAGCTTATCTTTTTAATATATGGATATATAATAACTTTTCTAGTTGTCAGTATTACTCTTTATTTTTTATTTCCAGTTTCTGTTTGCTGATGAAACTTGTATGTAGACTTAAAAGTAACACCGAAGTATAGCTTGTAGTTTTTCATTAGTGTGTTTGTGTAGAAATTAGGCCCACTGGTCTTGCTGAGAGGTTTGAATCCTCTCCCACTTAACAACGTCTAGGATGCTAACTAGTATCATGTAGCTTTTCACAATAGATTTTGCCCACTGCCTAACATGCATATGTGTTTGTGATTACTGAGTGTGCTTTGGTATGTTTGGAACACGAAACGCTCACTGTTTCAGCAAGAAGTGTTCATCTTAAATAATCATATAAGTGTGAATTGGCTAATTCTATAGTCATCATTGATACTTGTAGAAAGTAACATTATTCTGATGGTTTCATTCTGATCTTTTTCTGTCAAAGTAAGATACAATTACTATTTTATTTTACCTGTTTAAGCAGAGAAAGAGATGAGGGTTGAATATTCTAATTAAATTTTTAGGGTTTACTAATCAGTGTAACTCTGAGGTGGAGCATATTTTTAAATGTTGTGAGTTCGCGCCACAAGCAGCACCAACGGGAAATAAATAAATGTGATAAGAGTCAGGAGTATTGACGTCAGAGAATCTCATTTTCATATACTGAAGGACGAATTGACTGCATGGAGGCAGTCGTGGAGATCTGAATTTACGTAGACAGAGAACACTGGTCATCAGAAAGTGAAAGAACTAGCTTCGCATGCTTGTATGATTCTGAAAAATAAATTGTTCCACTCTTCACAATATAGACAGTGAAAAGTAGAGACATTTGTAGCTACACAGTAGTGGGTATGCCGAATCACCGCCTACCTCTATGTGTCTTGCCAGGGGAAGTTGTATAAGGTTGAAAGAGGTTTCAAAGTGGTCACACTAAGACGTGGCACCAGTCAATGTAGTCTCTTATTGTTGGTCTGAGCCATGTAGGGAGATACAGTCTGCCTGGCCAACTGAGGTCCTTGAGACGAAAGGAATAAGTAGTTGGGGATTGTTAGTGACAGTGGCGCAGATATATTCACTCCTTGATATCTAAAGCTTGAGTATTCACACCAGCCGTTATCTTCAGACTATTTATCTACTCAAACAACATTGTCTAATTAGATGTTTCTCTCTTTCAATCCACTTGTTGTTTGTGTATTACTGTGAAATGTGGCAACTTGATACGATGCACTTGTGTGGAAAGTTCCATGTTGATTTTTTCAGTCTGTCTGACCTGCTTTCCATTGAGTAATTATGTTCCTACTAAGCAGCAAACCCAGGACCAATCACGGGAAAGATATCAGTCATTGGGAGGCAAGTATGAAACGCACCGCTTGGATTCAGCTGCTAGGCACTTACTTACTTAACTTAAGCAGTAAGTTTGAAGATAACAGACATATACCTTTAGATTAAAGAAGGATGTGCTACTGAGAGTAATCTGGTTATGTAACGTTATGAAAATTAATACTGATGAAAAAGTCTTGATAAACTGAATGAGTAAATATAACCCAGTACAGTACTCTAACAAAATCTGTCATTAAAAATTTACAGTTGGTAGTTATTTATATATTTATCATTTATTTGTCACTTGGGTTCCAAGTGGAACAGGGCTTCAGCAGCACGCCTCCATTGCACTCTGTTTCCTGCGGTCTTTTCAACCTGGAGCCACGACTGCCCACAAGCTTTCATTTCTTCCTCACATGATCTCCCCATGTCACCCTCGGACGCCCAACTAGTCGTTTCCCCTTTGGATTCCACTTGAGGGCTTGGCCTGGAGCGTGAGTCTCCAGTCGACCTTCTCAGTGTATGCCCAAACCATCTCGACTTTCTTCTGCATATTTGTTAGGTAATAGGTTCTTGTTTGGTTCGTTTCCAGAGTTCCTTGTTGCTTATTCTTTCTGACCATCTATCTGATCTTCAGTATCGAGCCTAGGCAGCTGTTAATGAATGTCTGTAGTTTGTTGGAAGTGCTTTTCGTGACACGCCTAGTTTCTGAACCATATAGAAACACTGACTTAACATTGGCATTGAAAACTCGAATCTTGCTCTTTGTGCTTAGTGCAGTAGATCTCTACACTGATTTCAGATTGATGAAAGCCTGTCTTGTTTTTCTGATCCTGGTTTTGGCACATTCGTCTGTGCCGCCCGTAGTTGAAATAATGCTGTCTAGTCACGTAAAGAGACTACTTCGTCTAGGTTTCTTCCGTTTACGGTGATTTTTAGTTATTTAAAGATATAAATATCTATCAATTCACGAACTCAAACTCAATCTATAGGTTATAGAGTGGATCATCATGAGTTCAATCCGACGCATTGTTCGTAAGTATTTCAGTCACAAGTTTTCCAAACCATTCTGGCCTAATTCTTGCCGAGTATGCATATTTGCTTCTTGTTCGCATTTATTTATATACACTGAACTCCAGGTTGGTAGATGCACAAACGAGTTTGTAAACTGAAATCACTTTTATTCAGAGTAGTATTACGTTCAGCCAGAAGCTTGTTGTATTGTTCAGCCTCGCTACCTTAGAGATATGTGATAATCTGTGACCGATTTATTTCGCATCTGACAGTTACACCGTATGATCATGAAAGGGATGCCGTAACATAAAGGTGTTCATAAAAGTTATTTTATGCAAGTTACTCCACCAAAGAACAACATGGAAGCCGAAGATAGATATAGGTTGAAAGATATTCGAAAAACGATTAAAAGAGAGTGAGGATAAAATGGCATGCAAATAAAGACTGACAGAGTATTTTCAACTTAGGAAACTATTGACAACGAATAGGAAGCGGCGACTCCACGGTCACTTAGTTTTAGAGTAACAGCTGACATAGTAATGCAGTCAGTCATTGTGTAATTGGTGGATCCGCAAGAATGCATTCACTATGTGAATAATATCCTGGTAGTCACAAAGAGGCCTGAGACTAACTGCCACTAAAAGTTTGATAAACGATATCTTAAATGGAATCTATTTCACTAGCCTTTTTCAGTATGGTGTAGAAGAACTGGTAATCCAAGTTTTACAAGAATATGGCTTACATATTTCGAATGGTAAATTTCAGTAACGACCATTTAGTGGCACGTGAAAATGTGTGGAAATCTATTTGAGAACAGTTGATATAAAGGTCATAAAAAACAGCTACTCTCTATACTGCCTCAACCTGAAAATGTGGAGAATATTTGTAGCTGAGGTGGATGGCCTTGGTTGTATTGCGTTCTCTGATCCCGGTTACTTAATCATCCAGCTTTCATTGTCCTACTAGACGATATCATCAGTGACAACTTCACTTTGAAGTGACCTGTCAATATCTCTCCATAAGTGATTTAGTAGCTTGCCTTGACGAAGTAGTTTGTGATTGGTTGTTTCCTTTGATTGCTGTGTCATTGATTGTATAGATTTTCCTGTTGGCTGTTCCTCTGCTTCACCTCTGACCTTTCTGACGTTTATCATTTTTCCTATTGATTGATAGATTGGGTCTATGTCTATACATCTGTTGATTGCTGACTGACCGACTAACTGACTGATCTGAATACCAAGCTTCTAGGATTTCCCTGATGATATTCTTTGTGTCTCCTCCCTCCGTCCAAAATTTCTACATTGTCAAAATTGAATTCAAGTCCATAATTATCCACATGCATTGAAATGAGTGATGAAGTGTCGTGACGTTTAATGGCTAATTAGTGTTCATGTAGACGAAGAGAAGAGGGCAACCACTTTGTTCAATGTAGTGTTGGCTACAGTTACTGCAGTTGATCGTGTAAATGATATTCGGTTTGTCTTCTTTGGTTGTTGTACCCTTTAATCTGTATAATAGTGTTTGGAGTGAATTTGTTGGTTAATGAGTGGCCACACCAATTCCAAGTGGTTTCAGTAATCTTGTCGTGATTTCTGATATATTCTTTATGTAAAGTAGGATGATACGTTTGTTGATTTCTGTAGATAACTTTGTAGTTGATGATGTAAGGGATAGGCATCTTGTGATAAAGTTCCATGGGTAGCCGTTCTTATTCATGATGGTGGACAATAAGTTATTTTCTTCCATTCTTCGTGAAGTTGTTGTGCTGTAGTGTTTTTTCTCTCTTTTGAATAGAGTCTATATGCAACAAATTTTGTGCATTGTTGGGTTGTTGTTACTGTAGTTGAGGATTTGGTCAGTGTGTGTTGGCCTCCTGTACACTTGGGTTTCCAGCTTTCTGGCATTTGTTCTACTGACTAGAACATCCAGAAATGTTATTTGGTTGTTTTACTCCTTCCCCATTGTGAATTTGATGTCACTGAATGATGACAAAAGTGTCATCCATTTAGTGAGTCCAAATATTTGGTTTGATCACAGGTAGAATGATGGCTTCCAGTCTCTGTATCATTGCTTCTGCAATCAGTCCGTGTATCGGTGATCCCATTGGGATTCCGTTCATCTGTTTGTATATCTTGTTACTAAATTGGAAGCATGTTGTCAGACTCATTTCATCTTAATGGTGTCCTAATTAGTCATCAGAAAAGCATGTTTCTGTGAACAATCTATATAACACAACTTATTAAAAGTCAACCAGAGAATTATAATTTTTTGCCTCAATAATATTTCAAAAGCTCTTAACAGAATGTAATGATAATTGGGGATGAAAAAGGGTACCCAAGACTACCGCGGGGTGACTTCAAAACTTGTCATATGGATGAACTATTTTAGTGAGCAAAGAAGAATACTGTAACGTAAGCGTAAAAACTTAAGCATTTTGGTGGAATGTAATTCCATTTTAGTTGATTTAGTAGATGCATCATATGGTGGAACAGTATTATTTACTGTATTACAAATTATTGTCTATAGTCATATCAAGATAACTCCACAATTTTGAGACGTGGTTTGTATGAGTAGCAGAATTTTCCAGAATAGGTACTGAATCATTTTAGTAGAGGAGGTCATGTTGGGGGTACAGCTATGCCTAACTGCTACAAACTTTAGGTTTCAGTATAATATATATAAACAAACAAAAGGAGTTCCCCGGGGATCACCACTATCTCTTATCGTCGCGAAAATATTTATAGATAGTTGGGAACGGATGGTTATCGAAACATTTAGTCCTGCACCAGACGTTTAGTTTTGATATTTACAAGCAACTTTTGTAGTGTTGAATTTGGAGCACATTAATAGTTTCTTCACAAATATGCATTCAGTATTCAACGCAATCAAATTCACTTAGGATTTAGAAGATAATGAAGGAAAATCAGAGATGTTGGATTGCAGAATAGAGGGAAAACACGATAGGAGTCTAGATACCATGGTCTGTATAAAGCCTTCACACTAGAATTCCTTCCTTAGACTTCAAATCGTCTCACCCTACGTTAGTTAAAGTTGGCTCAGTAAAATGTCTAAGTACCGAGACCAGGAAACGTACCAGTAAAACCAAAGATCTAAGACAAGATATCAGATATGTTAAAGATACCTTACCGATCAACAGTTACCCTCTTGTATTGATTAATAAAGTTCCTAGTAATCGCATGGAAAATACTACTAATATTGGTAGCACAGGTGTTATTAGTAATACTGTAAAGACAGTATTCAAAAGCTTCACATTATTACTACAGAAGAAAGGCTTAAGTGGCATTTAAACCTTAGCTTTATAGATTAGAAGATCCTATTGATCAAATAAGCGGAATAATTTAGTTTACCAAACCTAACTAGAATTTTTGAAAAAGAGCCAAAAATGTGGCGCATGAATGGGTAAGATTCTTCGAATTCCACGCATCTGTTCAGTGAAACACACATGGTAGATCTCTTGAAAGAAAATATGCTGAAACAGTTAATGATGATTGACCATATTCTTTTTAGGGTATAATTGTTTGACACTCAACTTGGTGGGTTTTCTTCAAGGTAATTCTCTCTGATTCTGATTGGAGTCCACTTGTCAAGTTTTTACAAAATGATCGTTTATCCACCTGATAAGATACTGTAGTATGTCATATTCTGGTGTTGAATGGTAGGGCTCCATCTCTAGGCTGCCCTAAATTCAAGTTATGACCTTCCAGACGTTTATTGATGAGTGGAAGCGAGTACATAAAGTGGATTCAGGGTTCATTACCGATGAAATTCTAACGCCTGATACTCAATTACATGTTTGTTATAGGCTCATATTCTTGTTAATCTTAATACCTTACTTCTTATTTTGACCTTTTGCTTTTGCATTGCTTCAAAGTATAGAAATTCGAAACGAAATACTTTGTAGAAAATCTCCTCTACAATTCATCCTCGTCTGTTTCTTGAACTAATATTGTGTTCCATCTGACTAAAGAATATCCATCATGTTGAGGAAAACCATTTTCTTGCTAGGTTTCGTCCTGAAAACATTCATTTTATACCACTCTGTAATATGGCTGCATTGGGGGAATTTATTTCATATTTACAAGTACTCATTATTGTACTGACTAATTTCTGTGTATTAAGTTCCCAGTGTGACCACTAGACCAATTAGTGCTACACTGCCAAGCATTCTGTTTCTACTGTTAGGTGTCTTTATGAAGTCTAAAGATTTATTTATCAGTGTGTGATAATAAAGGAGACCACAATGTGATGCTTGCGATAAGGTGAAACAACTTTAGGTCAAACTATTTCAAATGGCTATTAAAAATATTTACAACCGGATTTAGTTCGAAGGTTTTTAGTTTTTTAGGATGACACTCATCATGGATAGACATCAAATTGAGACGCAGTGGAAACCGAAGAGTAATGAACAACTGTTTCATCCTAGCGTGGGGCTCCTCAGACCCCGTCAGAAATCGAACCCGCGGCCCGCATATTACCATTGAGCCACTGAGTTGGCATTTAATGGTCACATAACTTTGTGAACTGACACAAATAGGAAATGGTGATCGCTGGAATCCGACTGAATGGCTCAGTGGTAACGTGTTGACCATAGAACCTGAAGGTCATGGATTCCGTCTCTGATAGGGTGATAGGTATGCACTATTGAAGAGCATCATTCTAGAACAAAACAGCTGTCCAGTGCTTCTAAGCTCCCAATTTTTCTCCAGCTGAAATCGATATTTTCAACTGGTTTTCAAAATAACAGCTAGTAAATCATTCTACTAATAGAAACGTTACTGAGGCTTGAATGATTCTGGTTTGAATTTCCATAGGATTTCAAATATACCCTTCAGATGAGCTTTAAAGTACGGTGATCAAGCAAGACTTCCTGTATTTTGAATCGGATTACGCCTAATGAAATGCACTGCGTCAAACAGTTAAATAAGTTAACCTTACAGTCGCATAACACACTAAGTCGGTAGATTTCAAAGTGGTTTTCATCACTAATTCAAACCATCTGGAAAACGGCTGATAACTTAGAAGCACCGGAAAAGCTTTTATTTCAGAAGTGTGTATACACCACCTTGCTGGCCTCAGACCATCAGGTGTGTTATTTAGCAGTCAATTTATGATAGTACCAGACTATCAACCAATGTCATTGGTAAGTACTTATCCTCATTTCCTACTCGACTGACTTCATGACTCTGTACTGGGCACCAGGTATACTGTTTCAGACAGTCCGAAACTAGGATGGCAAATTTATCCAGTGCATCCGAATGATATGACTCTGTAATGAATCAATCCTTAGAAACCGGAGAATCATTTGATAAAGTTTGATGAAACTTCAAGACTCTACAAAAAAGAATTTCTTATATTCTGATTACAGATTACTTTACATACCATTTAAACAAATAAAATGAAATAATCACAATTTTATGTGTAGAGGTGAGAAAAAACTGATATACACTGATTTGAAAATTTATTTAGATAGATTAAATCAAATTCGGAGAAAGAATATCTTTTAGTATTTTCTATTAAGGTCCATTGAACAGTGAACAGGAAATATTGTTTTGTAGATTATTATGAGCGGAAATATTCAAATTCCAACATATATTCCTATGTATACCCTTTTATGAGCAGCAGTCACCGACTCATTCACTTTAGAGATTAAAAAAACACACAAAGTATAATGCTTATATCAGTTTCTATGGTTAAAACTGTTAAATGGATTATTGTCAGTTAATTGGATAACATTAAAAAAGTTATCATCAGTAAGAGTTGTGTAATTGTAAGTGGTTTAATAAAACTATTCACTCATTTTCAATTAAATGTAGGGTAATACAATAAATTTTAGTTAAGTGATAGTTTTTGTACACTTTTGACAAGTTAAACAATGAAATTGCAGGCATGAATATCTAATGACTGTGTGTGTGTGTGTGTGTGTATAAAACCATGCACAAACACTCTACAGATTTACTGAGGTGTAACAACTGTGAGTGAATAATAATAATAATAATACGTTTATTTAGTATTCAGTTAATTTCAGTTAGTAAGTCTAGTTAGCAGACTATAGCTATGATTATTACTTCAAGCAAATCTAAGTAGTGGAACATATCAAATGTCAAATTGGAAATTTTACCCTGGGGTCTTTCACGACCTCATTTTTAAGATGATATACATTTCGGTCTGAGATCAGTTGGAGGATCCCTAGAAAACTGAAAGCACTAGACAGCTGTTTTCTCTTAGTATGAGACACAGCCGTACACACCCACAACCCTGTCAGGGATCGATTTCATCACTTTTAATGAACTATGACCTATGGGATGCCAACTGAAGAACTTGGCGGATGGTCGGGCTATATCATGAATTGACAGAAGTAAAAAAATTGTGGAGCATTACAATCCAACCCAGTGAGTGGTTGAAGCCTTCGCTGTGAATTCTGAAAGTCTTGAGTTTGATCTCTGATAGGGTGATGAGTGCATGCTGCTGAGGAGTTGCATACTAGGGCAAAATAGGTGTCCAGGTTTTCAGAGTTTTTTAACTGATGTCAGTCCGTGATGGTTACTACCTTAAAAATTGCTTATTACCAAAGCGCGTGACTGGTGTAAGAAACACATTCGATTAATAAGGTTCTGTATCTGACATGCGATGGAATGATCGACCATATGCCAAACGGTCAGATGTTTATCTAGTGTTGCTCTGCAAACGAAGAAGGCAGAAGTAGATGAGCATGTCACAAACTATGCACGCATTTTGGTCGCTGAAACAAAACAGTTTACTCATAGATTTTTGAAGTCGTAAATTACTCGTAGGTTGTTGAATTATACACATAAATTTGTTTCCGGATGCCCACCAATGTAACCCTCACGTTGTGATGTCTTACCTGACGTATCAGTAGGTAACACCAAACACCAGATTGCAATGAAAACTGATCTGTGATGCCTAACTGAACTTGCAGATAGTAATCTGCCAAATAAATATAAAGTGTTGCTATTTAAAAAAAGGATTTGATCTCTTCAGGAATGTCATTTCACTTAGTTGTAATGTTACTTCTACTACTCACAGTACTATTTAATCTTGCTAGTATTTCTGTGCCATAAAGTATTATACAACCGGAAAATATATAATGATTTTCAGGTCAACTTGATATTCTCGGTAATCCCACAGGTATGTGAAATGTGTCTAGGAAACTAAAATGTCACAAACGTAGTTGCTAATATACTATAGCTAACCACAGTGCAACAGGTGACTATTTTTACCAGATGTTTTTTATATATTTCTGATTAACCTATTATTTTACAAATGATCACATATCTATGACTGACTGTAACCTGGAAACTGCCAACTTGATACTTTAGTCTGGTGGTTAGCTTCAACGACTCTAATACCAGGTGTTAAAATGAATGACAATACACATTAAGCTTAAAGTGTATTCTCAGGGTAGATCTTTAATAGGCTGAAACACGTGCCAACTATTCTAGTTCAAGAGATAAAAACATATATACGTTAACATAAGGGGTTTCCACTTTATCTAATGATCACCCATTCTTTTTAAATATCGGAATACTGAAGGTGAACCGTTAACGTTTACAAAGGTTTTACTCAAATAAACTCAGACGGCCTTATCTGGGAAATAAAGGCGAAAAATTAGACTGAAATAAAAGATTTAAAGAATGCCCGGTTAAAATTTCAGTGAGAACATTATCCCTAGAAAACAGACATATTCAGCTGATGAGTTCTGAATAAGACAGAACGCGTATCCTGAATTCCAATGTTAGAGAAAGATAAGCAAATCTGATGGTGATATTTAATGGTCCATGTAAAAGGAACATAGACTCAAATGTGCCAATTTAAACCTAAAGCAAAGAACCACCAAGTCAGGTAACTTTTGAAATATGAAACCGTAATTGTCCAATTTCTCATGCTCCTCTAAATTATTCCTCAGAAACTGTGATAAGTAGGACAATATCTTAGTTTGACTATCCTCTATCTTTTCCCAACCTAACTTTACTCTGGAAAAAATTGGCACCATGGAAACTTAGGTCCCTATTCATTACCATGCAGCACATAAGGACACTAGTGTCAAACTTGAAACACATTGACGTGATTCAGTACGGTTCAAACATATTTCATGCCGAGATTTCAGTTCCTGATAACCTACTGAAGCTTAACCGACTTCCAAGTAGGTCATGTGAAAAATCTTCTCGTTCACTTTTCTCCGTACTATCCAGAGGACTTTCGATGCATACCGGTTCCGTCGCAGAGTTTAAAGTTTGTGTGAACAGGCTTTGGATTAGGAATATTCATTAGTAATCAGTCGAAGCATTCATAAAAATTGAACTTTTCTTAGTGTTCCCAAGTAATGGATATACAAGAAGCAGGAGTTCACTAACTACCAGCCGGTCCTAAACCCGGGTAAAGAGGGAAGGTTGGGTATAGGGCTAGCAACCCAACCCCACAAAACCAATACAATCGTTGAAAAAACGTCAAAGCACTAAGAAAATATAAAACATAAAAACAATAAAATAACAGAGCAAGAGGATAGTAGTAGTTGTAACAGATATCTCTGTGGAATACTGACTGGCACAGATATAGAGAAAGGTGGTTAGCCGTAGGATCTGATATGTTTACAAATATTCCCGTAAGCAGTCTGAAACGTACGTTACTCTAGTGAAAGATATAACCAGGGGATGTTTTCATTGACAGGGTGGAACGTTTCTCGTGAATCGAAAATTGTAAGAATTTTTAGATGTCAGTGTGTCTACATTTTTTCAGAACTTTGTTTTCGCATGGACGTTGTACTCATTAACCTTCTAAACCATTTTGAAATCAGCTGAATGTGTAGTAATGTTGAATTATATGGATTCCAAGATCCTAGGAAGAATGTCAATTCTTTTGTTAAATATGATAAAAACTTGTCTCGATCCTTGCTGACTATAGTAATTAGTAATGGACACGTATTCGGACAGATTCATATCTGAATACAAAAATATCATTATTAGCCAAAAAAGGTTTTTACCATCTCTCAAAGACCATGTAATACATTTGATTACATATATGAGTATCTCGTCACGATTTGTTGACTTTCCCAGTTTCCAGTTACTGACAGCCTTTTCAGCCTTGTATGAGGTTGTAAAACTGTTGGAATATGTTACTCAACTGCAAATATAGTTACTGATAATCCTCGGTAGACTTAGAAAACTCAGATAACATAGTCTTGTTAGGTGAAGACTCTGACACTGACTCTGACTCTGAACACTTTGAATTGCAATCTGAGATTGTTTGGGATGCGTATCTCGCCACTCAAGTGCGAATTGTCGCTCCAGGACTGATCTTCGATGGTACCACGTCAAATAAGAGAAAGTGAAGTGGTTGAGCGCGTTGGCCACTTAGCTCACCTGGGAAGTCGGATCAGCCGTGGTGCGCTGGTTAGTGGCAGAGGAAACCTCTGCACGGATGTAAAGGACTCGGTAGGCTTTTGCTAACTTACGCCATATGTGGCACCGCTGCTATGTCCGATTGTCTATTAAGCGTCGAGCGTACTTTCCTACAGTTTGGCTGTGAAACATGGCCATTCAGGGTGGAAGACATGAGATGGCTTCTGGTGCGTGACCACCACTGTCTTCGTAGTATAGGCTGTGTTTCATGGTGTCACTATGTGAGTAATGCGGAAGCCAGATGTAGAGTTTTAAGCGGAGGAGGTAAGTCAGTTGATGCTGTTGTGGTCGGGACATGTGTTACGTATGCTAGTCGCCTTCCGTCTGGTCACCCAATCTTATCGGAAGTAGATTCAGGCTGGAAAAGGGCTCTGAGCGACCAGACTGAAACATGGCAAGAAAGTATGAAGTACTTGCCTGTTGGTTTGAGCCATGTAGGGCGATACAGACTTTCCGGTTCGGATCCGCAGGATGAGAGAAACCAATGCTTGCAGACTCTGTGGGATGAAATAGCTCGGAACAGATGTTAGTTGCTCAAATGTATGCACATATTATCCTCGCACTAACTACTATACTCAATCTAATTATCTTCTCTCTCTTCCTCCTTCTCTTTTACTACTTTCTGCTTCTACTTTGACGAGTTTTCTTTTCCCTCTTCATCTTCCATTTTACTGGTTTGTTACTCGATGTACCGATATATGAGGTGTGGCAACTTGGACCGTTATACAGTAATGCCTGGTCCTATGTTGACCTTGATTATGCTGATGAACCATAGATACTAACATCGTTTGGTTGCTGAGATTTCAAATGATGTTACTGGTAATTTACTACTAATTAAAATTTGGAAAAGTGTAGTTTACCTCTAAAATATAATTTTTCAATGTAAATAATGTCATGTGCAAATGTTTTTTAAACAATTTATTTGACAACAGATTTTTTTCTCAAACATAACAACAGTGAATTATCAACTTTGTCCCACGCTAATTTAATAACCAAATGTCTGTGATACATCTATTTTTAAACCGATAGTTTAAAAATATTAATAATACTGTTCTTGACTGAACTTGTTCGGCATATTGAAGATGTTGGTGATCAATTCTAAGGGAAGAAAAGTTTGCAGAACCAAAAATATATCTGTTCTCGACGTCTTCTGGTGTTTTGAAAGTGTTATGATGCAGTTTATGGTTTAGTATGTATTACTTGGTATACTTCATGGGACACTGAATGAAAAAATACTTAAGATATGAGCTGCCGATGCCAAACCATCAATTTCTAGAAGTTGTGATCATGGTTAAATTCGCTAGGGAATGGTTAGCTGAAATTATATCCCGCTGATGTGAATATATGGACATCATTTCCTACCCGAACTCTTGACCACCTAATTTATTCATATTTCAGTCATATTTTTCTCCTTACTCCACATAATAACTCCCCATTCCTATTTAACTTGAATACTAAAGGCACTTTTCCTTCGTCCATGTGAATATTTTGATTGAATAATCATATAGAAATACCTTTTTGCAGCGAATTCGTTCATGTAACGGTCTGGTTGTATTTTAGACTTGATTAGTGTTAGTACTGACGAAGACTTGGGGTGATCCATGTACAACGTAGCATCAACTTGTACAGCCCCCAACTGTCGCTGCAATCTGTATGGTTGAGTGTAGGCTACTGATGTAAAAATGCTCAGTGTAGTAGAAATAGATAATTGAAATGTCGACATGATAATGTCTAAAATCGATATAGACCGTTATAAGTTTCTAAATAATCTTTTTAAACTATAAATCTTGGTCATTATATATATATATATATATATATATATATATATATATATATATATATATATATATCCTTTATGGACTTGAATAGGGAAAGAAAAACAATGGAAGCATTTAATTTCACCTATTTCTCGTTAGCTGCTCACAACCTAAATAAGGCAGATAGAAACTTATCATTTTTTCCTTATAAATATAGAAATCTAGGTCTAGTGGTTTGATTGCTGTGGCCTCAGCGACCTTGGGTAGTTTCAAATCGCGAAGTTTGTTGATTACCTTGAGGGATCCTAAGGTATCCACTTTATGCCTTCTATGGACAGGGTAAAAAGTGACTGCATTAGTGGAAACACCTTTTCCTCTAGAATTGGCTCTTTGGTGTGTATTCAAAGGATCTAAGGTACTCTTATCTCTCTGTTTCACTTACACAACTCCGATCGCAGATACATGTAGACTAGTACTCACAATGAAAGATAACATGCGAAGTGAGCTAACTGATTTTTGACTGTACTAAGGTGTATATTTCTATGTAGAAAGGCATAAACTAGGTTACGGAATATGCTCGGCCAGTGCGACTTTCAGCCTTTGACTAATTGTTTTAGAGATGTCGTCATCTTTGAAGTTCAAGAAAACAGACTGCTTGCCCATTGTAATTCTCTTGATCGATAGTTCTTCTGACCTTTCATATTTATCGATGAACTTATGTGAGTGACCATTGTCTCAAAAGATCTTTTCAATGGTAAGGAAACCTTTCAATTATTTATTGGAATATATCCTCCCAGTTCTTGACCAGCTGCATGCTTTAACTGCTGTCTACTTTGTAAATATCTCATTCATAACTTCATCTAGTTCTAAGAGCATTTACAGCTAAACTCACTGTAGATCATACTTCAGTAAGAGTAATAGGAGGTGATTTCTTTCAGTGTTGGGCTAACTTTAAGAGGTGGATAAAGCCAATTTTGCTATAAGTGAGAAAAAATCATTCAGTTGGTGACAAGTACATCTGACCAACGAATCCCAAAGAGGACGAATGAGTGGTTATCAACTCACCTGAGTTTACTGATCAATGTGAAGCCTTAAACTACGGTCAATTTGAGAACTAAATTAACTGGAAACCTTCAATCACATTAGAATCAACAAGGGAAATAAACTGTTCACAAATTTTATTACTAATCACCTGCAAAAGCTAACCCACGTCAACCGTTAAATTGACATGTAAATGAGTGGTGTGTGTGAAACGTTCTGTTAGTGCATATAAAAAGTTACTTATGAAGTTTTGTTTAAGCTAAGTTACCACATTTCTATGCAGACACCATCTAAACATCCTATCTTACTGCAACTAACAAGACAATTTGGATATATTTAGTAGTAGTAGTAGTAGTAGTAGTAGTAGTAGTAGTAATGTGAGTAGTAATAGCATTTTAAGTAGCAGCAGCCGTAGTAGTTATAGTAGATGTAGCTTTTTAGATGTTGTAAACAACTTAAAATTAACTCATGCCAAATTGGTATTACAGTACAGAATTGTTCCTTTTTTATCTATCATATTTTCTGGACAACCAAACAAAATAATTTTTAATACTGGACATTCCAATGAAAAGCCTATGATTATTATTGTAAGACTGTTATTTTAAGCCAAGTAAGTATAAATTTAGTAGTGACATCAGTTACAATAAAATATCACAAAGTGTTTAATAATGTTTTTTTTAGGCAGTCGGAAAAGAGGTATCACTTAGTCAATGAACTTCCAGTTGACAGATACTAGTAATTTGAGGATTATCTTAGCACCACTAATTGTTTAATTGTGTAAGATACGTAAAGTAGTGTATTTTTGGACATCACTGTCATATCACACTGACAGTGTCTTCATGGTTATTTATATAATTATAATGACAAATTAGATTTGATCACCACCTTTCGTGGTAAAATGAGAGTAGATATCCTATGCACAGAAGCATTAAAAGCAATTCTGGAGAGGGAACTAAAATACACTAACTGTTGTGTTTCTTTTAGGCGTTACCTTACATTACAGCCAATTTCATTGTATCAGTTTGACGAATAACATTTTTACTGAAATACGGGATAGTTTACTCTTTGATTAACTAACTTTCCAATAATTTTCATCACTAATCAGTAGTATATTACAAACAAAAACAGTCAATAGAATTAGATCAGGATTCAGAAACAGATAGCATGAATTTCTTTACTCTTCAGCGACGAATTAATGAGGCGAATTCAATCCTAAACGAGGTCAATAGTAACCCCAGTAACTCAGTAATAATGTCTCTGACTGCAAAACTGTATGGTGGGATTTCGAATCTCCCAGAAGACATCAGTTCCCTGGAGGTTACAGATGCAGCTCGCTGACAAGTTCAAGCAAGCATAAAACCAAGTCGAGGAACGATTTCCTCTTGATTACCTCTAATCCACCCACACCCACTATAGTGGTAGGTATTTCTGCTCCAAGACCGCATTGGAAAATGATCAATCAAAATTGGTCAGTACATAGAAGTAGACAACATGAAATCGATTACTTTCCTCTGACCAGTTGATATGCCTTTCAACTTTTTCAAACATTTCAATAACCAGTAATTAATGAACGGTAAAAAGAGTTAATGAAATGGTGTGTGCAGGATCTTTCCAGGGCTGTTTTCCTATTCGTCTACATCTATAGAATATCTATCTCTATTCTGAAGTGTAAACTACCAGAAAACTGACTCACTTTCATTGCGCTGCAATTATATACAAGTAAACACTCGAAAACACAGATAAAAAGGAAAACTATCAGATATTCATATTGTGGACAGATTAGACTCTATGGGCTTGGAAAAATTGTGCTCGAAGCAACCTAATGCACACTTGAACACTTTCATTGAATCAAAATTTATAGTTGCAGTCACTGAGCGATCGAGGACTCCTGTTGTTCAGCATTGAAGGTTGTATATTAGTACTCCGTGTTATTATTGTGGAAGTATGCCTTAACCAGGTAACGGTACCGTCATGAGGACTTTAACCAAACATTTACGGATTAAAAGCATTAGAAAATATGAAGCAATCGTAAGCAGTCGATTATAAATTCATAGCTTCCTTTTTGTCATGGATAATTAGTTATGTTGTAAAAGCATCTTATGAATGAGAATATGCGTCATATTTGGGCTTTACCACAAATATGAACAATTAAGAAGGGCTGGAAAATATCAGCGGCATAGAACCTTACAGAAATGCTTTCAAAAACACAGCAAAGTAGATAAAAGGTGGTAGAAACCCTGTCTTTGGTGCTCTCGAAGGTTTGAGATTTTTTCTCGGACGTTTCATCACTAGGCTGAGTGACTTCATCTGCATCTAATTCTTTTATACAGTGAATACTGATGAATTCGCTTAGTTTGGGGATGAAACATTGGAGAACAAACCTCAGAGGTCGGTCAATGTCAAACAGTTATCATCCTTATCCTAATTTACAATACTATGACAGTAAAGACAGACAAGTCAATACATAATATGTAACGTCAGATACAGTTTATACAGTGTTACATTATATAGCTTTATCTCAGTAATATAAACTAGATCGATATTAGTGCTGTTTATCTTGAGCATCTGAAACTTGACACACATATAGTTGTCAGTCATCATCCTGTGAGCAATACGTACTCAAGACTTAGGTGGAAAATTATCCCAGTAGAACTGATTTGAAAATTTGTCACTTGAAGTCTATAATGGTCCATGTCAATTATTTAGCAGATTCTATCCATTTTCTTATCATATGTGGTATTGACGAATGTTTTCAATGATTTTATATCTAGTAAACAGTGTTAAAATGACTATGGCATTCTTTCACGTTTCTTTTTTATTTGAGTACATAAAGCACAAACAGAATCACTTGACTGATAAAAAGTTTATCATAGTAGCATGTAATTATCCAATTTACATTGTTCTTTCATTGATAAAACATTAATTTTTCCTCGGTAGAGATATAACGCCTACTTGGTAAGGTTATAAGAAGCTGAGTTATCAGTATGATTAAAATGAAGTTTCTGATATCTAATGTAACAGGTGGATGGAAGGTGAACATATATACCAAATGATGATAATATTTATTTCACATAAAACTGTGTACATGAATGTACGCCATTTTATAGACATGATATGCTTTGCGACGGACAGTTATAAAAGCAATAAGTACTGATTGTTTTGATTCAATATCTACTTAACTGTTGGATATTACAGAGTAATTAGTGGATAGGAAGCATATGTACATACATATACATATATATTACCATTATTATTATTATTTATCCCTTGGGTTCCTAGTGGGACATAGGGATTTAGTAGCACGTCTCCATTCCACTCTCTGCTCTGCAATCTTTTGAACCTGGCTCCATGACTGCTCAGAAGCTCTCATTTCTTCCTCACACCATCTCCCCGTATCACCATCGGACTACCAACTAATCGTTTCCCATTTCGGTTCCACTCGAGGGCCTGGCACGTGATGCCCTCGAATGGTCTTCTCAGTGCATATCCAATCCATCTTGACTTTCTTCTGCATATTTGTTAGGCGATGGGTTCTTGGTTGGTATATATGTATATATATCCTCCTTATTTTATGTAATGTTTTTCTGAAGGTTAAGCAGTGCCTTCTACTTTTGACCTTGTTAGCGGGGGAGCTTGTAGTTAGGTAGCAATTATCTTCTGACTTTTACGTTTATGGGCAATAAGAAACAATAGTTCGTAGATCTTCAATAGAAATACGAAGTTTATTTCTATTTAGAGTAGACACTGATATAATCCGAGATTATAATCTACTAATCGGATGAGAAACAGAAGCATAGAGGCATGAGAGATGGTGTTAGTTACCTCAGAATTCGTGAAGAAAATTGTAATGACAAACATTTTTTCATAAAACATGGAAATAAGCAGCTTGATAGTTGAATAACATACTCATTGAGTACCCGTGAAGTTTAGCGTGTTGCTTTTCTCATGTTCAAACTTAAGCTTCTTTACAAATTTATGAGGAGAATGACTTTGCCTTGTATTTGAGAACCTGTTTGAACTTTGGTTTGTCTATATTAGGCTCTAGAATGAGAGAGGGAAAGATAGTTACTATCATCTCTAGAAAAGGAAGCTTTAGGGCTTCTAGTAAAGAGTTCTACTAGCTCACAGTGTATTTAGTGTTGTTGCCAAAGACTTTTTATTATAGGTTTATAAGCCTCCACAACACTTAGCTGTCTCTCAGATAAGAGTGGTTACCTTAAGTCCCCACCTTTTTCAAGGAAAATACAATTTAGTCACCAGGCTAAAAAGCTCACTATTGCGGTGCATTTTGGTGGATGCTAGTTGGTTTGAGGCAATCAGCAGTAAGCCTAGGACCTAGGTTTCGAGCCTGTTGTGACTCCTTAACAAGGCGTTCCTGCAATCTCGAGGGGACTGATGTCCTGCCTGAGATTCAAACCCATGTCACTTAGTGTCACACTCAGTGTACTCACCATTGAGCAGTTGGGGCTATAGGGTTTCATGAGGAAGTGGTAGGACTACTTAACAAACAGATGAATCCTTATAGGTACGCTTGAGTATACATGTCACTAAGGATAAAAGTGAAAGCCAATGCTGGTAAAATTTAGAGAAATAGTTTGGCCATGTAGTGCAACAATATACCTTTAAATTTTAATCTATAGATGTACAGTTTAATGAAGTGTGAGTGGTGGAACTCGTTCGATGTAGTATGTATGTGGTAACCACCCCGAGGTGGCTCAGATATAACCGAACTTGAAACGCACGCATAGCTTTAGGTTTATCCATCTTCAGCAGTCGGCTTAGGCACTTGATACTTAAGCCAAGCTCTGTTACACAGGTTGAGGATGCCAAGTACTATGAAGGAGTCAAAAACAACAAGTATATGTTTCATTGATTGAAACACAAACGAACAAGTGTAAATGGTTTCTGCATAGCATACGGTCCATCTACATTTATTTTTCAAATCTTGTTCATCGCAAACACGTCACAAGACAATATGATGGAGTTTAATGATAGAGTACATATTTTTCAATCCTCGTACTAGTAGTTATTACAGGTGTTGATATAGAAGTATACTTTCATGTTGGTGACGGAAGATTTTTCAGTAATACGGTATACAAAACTCTAAGTAATGTATGAAGAAAAATATACCAGTGGATTATTTCGATGATACTCATAATGCTGACTAATATACCTGAAATTTCTAGACTAACTCCTTAAATTATGATGGTAGCAATGGATAGTGACTAGTGATGCAATCCAGTAATTGCTTTTTGTCCTATTTCCGATTCATCAGCCGGATGTGCCTAACTGTCAGCGATTGTTGTTATTTTCTTATCATTAGTATAAATATCGATTCATACCACATGGGTTCAGTAAGGATATATAATGAAACTTTATTAATATATTGCATTCAATATGTGATACGTAAAATGATGTATAACTTCATGTTTAAGAGTTGACAAATTTTGAGGTGGTTTTTAGTAAATTGCTCAAATTGTTCCTCCAACTGATGTCAGTCTTCGATGAATAACAACTTCAAACCTAGAAGTGTTATTATTCTGTTATTTCGTTCTTCGTATTTTGAACTTCTAAACACATTTTTACAAGAAACATACCTATAATTAGTTAGTAAAGTAGAAAAAAATTTTAAGAACATTTAAATTTATGATAATTTAGTTGGTTGTGGCTAGCAGAATAATCCAGGACGCGCGTTTCGTCCTATTTAGGACTCACCAGCTGAATATACCTGCAGCCCAGTGAGCGATGTTGTTCCCACTGAGACTACAATCTTGTGCCATCGCTTTAAACGCCACTATGCCATAGAGGAACAATAGCCACTTCTTGTACAACGGGTGGTAATTATTACTTTTTATTGACATACTTGTTATTCCACGTTGTTTTGTTGGATCAGATTGTTCGACACGTAAATTTAGTTTGTCTTTAACAACCTTACAACTTTACAATAAACAACACATACAATTAAAGCAGGATTTATTGAATTCATAGATTTCAGTAGGACTGATCAGCTTTTTACTCTACACAAATGATTTTATATACTGTTGTGCAATAAAGGAATACACACACACATAATGAAGACTAAGACATTGACTGAAGCATGGCAACACGAAGTGATTCATTTACTTAGGTCAAACAGAGCTAAGATTAGTATAAGTGAAAAACTTGGGCACTGTGGTAGAATGCATTTCCATATTAGATTTGTTTATTTGATATAAAGCGCACAGTGATACAGTATTATTTAATTGATTACGTTTCGAGCATAAATTATTGCTCATAATCATATCAATGTAATCACACTTCTTTCGACATCTGATTTTATAGTCCTGTCACCTGATCTCTCTTTGTTTTTTTGTTTTTTGATTAGTAGTAAAGTTTTCCATATCTGTGGTATAGGTGTTGCGTCATTCCTATTACATGTGTTGGGTGTGGATTCGATGAACAAAGATTCAGTAATTAATCTCTCTCTCCACCTAGCTATATTAGACTTAAGTACAGTGGTTTTGTCCCACCCAGACTATTGTGTGGTTGTGTGTTAATGAATGTAATGCAATGGCTGAGTGTTTTTCTAGATTATTGATCTTACTGGGGTCTGCCGTTCTATGTTTAGCTAAATTCCTATGTTCTGTTAATCTAACTGACCCCGACCGGCTAGTTTGACCTATGTATTTGACTTCACAGTCATTACACGGAATTTGGTAGATTATATTATTTTGCTTAATTGGTTCTATCGGATCTTTTAGATTAGGTTGGAAGGGGACAACGAATTGAAAAGGACTAGGGATGGATTACGTCATTCCTAACAGAACAATCAATGGTTAACCCGAAAATTTTGATAAATGTGTATTCTAATAGGATGTGGGTGTTAGGTAAACAAAAATATTGATTACAGTAATGACAATACGATTAAGTGATAATAATAATAATGATAATCTCATGCCTCAGTTGGTAGAGGATCGGGCAGGAAACCTGATGTTCGCTAGTTCGAATCCAGTAGTGGTTCAAATTTCCATTTCACCTCCACTCATAGTGCAGTACAGATAATGATAACAGTGAGAATATGAATATTGAAAAGATTTAAAATAACATTATTTTGAAACAATGTAAATGAATATCAATTAAGAAGCTTGGTAACAGTGTAAAACTGAAGGAGGCTAGAGTAATAGTTGAACGATAACAATGATAATGGCAATGCAGATAAGCCATTTGATTAGTAAACGGAGACGTTCAAGAGGACATAATAGTACAGCAAAATGAAATTCAAGAAGTAAATATGCAATGAAAAAGAAGATATTGATAAAATAACAATAAATAAGTTCAAAATACTTTAACAACTCTAATATGGTAGATTCAGAGTGACTACACATAGGCTCGGTTTACGAAATCTAATCACACATGTTTTCATGATTGCATACATTTTCTTATTCCGCTGTCTGCTGATAACTAAGAAGGCGTTAGTGGTATCAACGTCATGTCGACAATCCATTAGGTGTTTCATAATCGAACTATGACAGATTTTGGATTCGACTTGGCTTAACCATTTAACCATTAAAAAGCTGACCAGTCCTACTGAAATTTATGAATTCAATAGATCCTGCCTTAATTATGTTTATTGAATGTTTCAAGTTTGTATCAGGGAACAAATATTTTCAACCATACAATTGACGCTACTAAATGAGACTAAGAGGAATTTTATGATGCATTTAAATCAAGACATTGTCATTAAACCAACAGGCTATGGCATTTATTTTATTATGTTTGTATCAGATGTGAAACGTGTTAATGATTCATAAGAGACGTTCATGAATGTGGGACCATTGCATAATACTGAATCAATGACAGCAACTTCAGATATCTTTGACCTAAAGTTAATGTCTGTTTGAACTTACGACAAATTCTTACCTTTAGACTATAAATAATGAACAAAATCAACTGACTAGACTGTCAATAAGAATTGGATTATTGTCCTTGGGCTCTTTTGTACTGCATAGAGTGTGTAAATTTGTGGTATTTACAAAATAACGTTGTTAACTGGTAAAAAAGTTCTAATATGCCCACAAATAATCCAAAAAACTAAAACGACAAGAAACTGATCTCAGTAAAACCAGATTGAAAGCTACTACAACAAAGTCAAGGCTATAATCTACTTGATAGCTAGCAGTGAAATCCATTGCGTGTGTTCCGACCTATCAGGGACTCGTCAGCCGAATGTATCTATTCCCAATAATGACTCGAATATGTCGCCCTTCACTTTAAACGTCAAAGCGTTATCATATAGATTAATAAAACATGAGAGCCAACGCTTGTGCAACTAGCATCACTTATTTATTGGTACTTGCAAGGCAACAGGAAATCACGAGTATCAGTAAAAAACAAACGATACCCTCTGCACAAGTAGTGACCCTCATGTCCTAGTGGCTTAGTGGATATCACTCTGGCATTTGAAGTAATGGGCACTGGGATTGAGTCTGAGGAGGGTGGAGATCCATCCAGCTGACGTTTCTGTAATAGGACGAAACGTTTGTCTTGTATTCCTTTGCCACTCACCAAGTAGACTACAATATGGTGAATATACCGGCAGTATAGAGGGATCCGCATGACAGTCCATCTGCCAAAAAAATCTAGCGATTCAACAGAGTATGTCAACGGGAAATTACAAGTACCAATGAACATGAAAGACAAGTTACTCTAACGATAGTTTTCGAACAAACATCTATGTAATGCAGAAAAGAAGCTTGTCGTTGATAGTAAAAAGTGAATTTGTCAATAGTCATGGAAATCGCATAGTATATGAGCTTCTCACCTGTCTTTACTATATAAGGTAGTTAGATAAGGTGAATTTAGTTATCATTCTACTCAAAGTGCTTTATCCGTGCTGTTAGACGTTTTCTCTGAGTTATGAAACGGGTATATTATATTTAGATCGGTCAACATTCGAATGATATATATACAGAAGAACGAAATAATGGTGAACAAAAAGGTAACGAATAAGATGGCAAGAGTAGCCTTTAGTTAGCTGAAGGGCAAGGGAGAAGTAAAGCTTGAGCATTTTCTTTCTGAATACAAGGTCCAGGTTTGATCAGTCTTATTGCAACAGCCTCCACTATGTTCAGTAGACGTTAGCGAGCTACATGTGGTGCCATTTTGGGAACACGATGAATGACATTGAAAGCTTTATTACCATCTATGTGATACCCTGTATTGACTAAATGCTCTGAAACTGAAATTTTCAGCACTTTCACCGAGTCCTTTCTAAACCACACTGGTAAATGCTGTCTTACCTGGAGACGCACCTGCCTAATAGTAAGCCCTGTGTGACTGCTTCCATAGGAATAGTTGAAGTGCTCAAGTTGAGACTCAAAGATAGCCTACCTAATCTTAACTCTTCATCTTGCACATAATAATTTAACTGTTCCTGTGGAACTAGTTACATAGGATGTACAGTTAGGCAGGTGTGTCTCCGGATAAGAGAGCATTTACCAGCTTCATTTGGAAAGGGCGAAATGAAGATGATCAAAAGTTAAGTCCTAGCGCATCTAGTCGACATAGGGCATCACCTAAATTGTAATAAAGCTTTCAATATCATTCATCGTGCTCCAAAAATGACACGACATGAGGCTCACCAACGTCTGCTCAACATAGTGGGGGCTGTTGCAATTTGATTGACCAAATCTGAACTTTCCGTTTAGAAAGAACATGCCCAACTTGACTTCTCCCTTGGCCTTCAACTAACTAAAGGTTACTCTTGACATCTGATTCGAATATATTGTTTGTTCAAACTGAATTCTATTTTTAAACAGTTGGAGTCTTAAAAGGTGATGAATTCCTCTTTTCTTCCCTTTCTTTTATCATTAAACTGCCAGACATCTCTTATCCATAATCTATCAGAGGTTATATTTCCTGTATGAAATGTACACTTCAGCCTTAAAATGCCTCACTTGATGTATAATTAGATTTACGTATCAAAAACTGTAACTATTACTCGAACGTACGTTGTACAGTAATCACACCAAGAGTTTCCGTTCAGTAGATAACCTTAACTCACCAGTTTATAACTTTAGTGCTCATAAGATGGAGAACATTATTCACGGTCTCCAACAGAAGCATGTATATAACATATGTATGTATTTGTGTACATTTAAGTGAGTTATAACTGTAGCAGACGATAATAGTACAATTAAAAGAAGAAAAAAAAGAATTTTCTATGAATAAAAAGAAATAATGGAAATAATATTTTTATCGTCATTCCATGCAAACATACACTTAGATGTGTGCCAAGTATTGATCTGCAAAATATGCTTACTCAGTTTGTATGTTTTTATGACAAAAATCAATCAATTGGAACATGTGCTTTTGTAAAATGGTATACGTAAAACAGTGGACTACTCTACTCTATACTGTGCTGTGTTACACTCACTCACTCACTCACTCACACACACACACATACATATATACACATACACACAAACATGTAATTGAGATCAATGTGTATAGTGGTCTATATGAACTCACTTAGCTTCTATACAAAAGTATTTAATCAGAAAATGTTATGCATTACACCAGGCTTTAGATACCCTCTCCTTTGAGCACACTGATTCACGAACAGATTCACATCCACACCCATAAACACCCCCCATACACACACACACACACACCACGCTCACATGTATAACTAAAAAGTGAACTCAAGTATTTCAGTAAAATGTGCATTTACAAATAAACATATTGTAGAATATTACTATAGTCTTCCATTCAGTTCAGTATAGTAGATATGAATGGTAACCTTAATGATCATGGCAATCATCGGTTCAATGACACGTGATCAAAGAAGTGCATTGCATGAGATTTTTTCACAGAAAAATTCATCTATCATAAAATAACTTTTACACTACTGTCAGTATCGCAAATATTTAAATATTCGATTAAAACAAGTTAAAGTTGGATGATATTAATAATAATAGGAAAGTAGTATTTATCATGGATTGATACTAGTTGGAAAACCATAGAAAACTTGGTAGCGCTGAAAAGTTATCATAGTGGTGCACAATTGAGGAGTCTTATGCAAGGACGAAACAAGTACTAACAGGTTCCAAATGGTTCTTTAGATGATATCGGTTTATGATAAGTACTGCCATGAAATTCATCAATCCCCATTCATATGCCACTCATTGGTGACAAGCTTTAAGATAGATTTTGAAGGTCTAATGTGAAGCCATCACCTAAAGGGTGAACAAAATTATGTTTGTGGGTGCTTACCCACCACTGTGCTGAAAACTAATAGAAGCAGGAAACTATGAACCTTAAGTTTCCGACACAATGGTAGTGTGTCCACCACGAGACCTAACAGTCCTAGGTTCGATTCCTGGTGAGTTGTTGGTGTGCACTACTGAGGAATCCCGTACCCTAACGAAACAGTGATCAAAAATTTCCAAGTCTTTAATGGTACTCCAACTGTTGTCAGTCTATGCCGAAAACCACACTGAAATCAATCGATACCCACAAAACTCAAAACTTAGGAAACAATTTCACTTCTATTAATATTAGCGTGAAACTTTGGAGCCGTGGCAGCGTGTAATTCCATGTTGGATTTGTTTATCTGATGCAGTGATATAGTTATGTTTGCTTTATAACTTTTTGGGCACAGTTCACTGCTAATAATCATATCTGTGTGATCATACTACTTTGAACAAGTAATTTTTAAAGTTCTGTCACCTGATATTCTTTGTTTTTCGTGGAAGTAAACTTTTCCATCTCTGACGTAGGGTTGGCACCATTCCTTTTATATGAGTTGGGTATTGGGTGATTCGATGAACAAAGATTCAGTAAGCAACCTCTCTCTATCTCGACCAAATTATACTGAACTTAAGTACAGTGGTTTTATCCCACCTATCCTGTTGTATGGTTGTGTGTTAATGCATGCATTATGATAGCCGAGTGTTTTTCTACATTATCGGGGTCAGTCATTCTATATTTAGCTAAATTCCTAAGTTCCATAAATCTAACTGATTCTGATCGTCCTATTCTGACCTACAAACTTGATCTCACGGTCACTACAAGGAATTTCATAGATTAGATTATTTTGCCGAATTGGGCCCATCTCATTCTTTTGTCTCCCGACAAAGTTTATCTCTAAGTGAGTTTGTAGGTTTGAATGCCGCTTTAACTCGAGCCTTTTTGGGAATCCTACGTGAAGTTTCTGGTGTTCCTTCACTATACTGTAACACAGCAGAGGTTGTGAACTTGTTTCTACACGTGTTGTCCTTATTATTTTGTTTCTTATGTCTTCCTACGAATTTCTAAGTAAAATGTAGAGGATAATCATTAGTTAGTAACGCTTCTTTTATGTGCTTCAATTCCTTGTTTAGGTCTTTGAACTGACTAGTCAGTTTTCTTGCTTTGTTATTTAGACACTTGACTTGACCTATCTTAACCGACATTAGATGAGATGACTCGAAGTCTAGATACCTGTTGGAATGTGTCGGTTTTCTGTAGACGGTGGTATCCAAACTACCTTTTGTCCTTCTTTTTAGAGGTAATATATATATATATATATATATATATATATATATATATATATATATATATATATATATATGGAGAGAATATCTGGTAATAACCCTTCACCTACAGAAACCTTATTACCACTTTTATTTCCTCTGAATAGTTGAATCAGGTCGTCTTCTCAACATCCGTTGGGCGACAAGCCATTTCAACGACACCAGTCTAACGAATTCTCTAAACCCTCCAATCGGCAGTAGCGACGGGAGGTGTGTACAGAGGGCATGGACGTAGTCAGCTCAAGCTAATGGCTTGCACTTACCAGGAGTTCTTCGTTCACGGGGAATAATTGCAAATCTCTATCCCAGTCACGACGCTGATGAAACGGTTTGCCCAACCCTTTCAGGCTTGCTGGCTTCGTTATTGTAGCGCATGTGTGGTCCTGGACGTCTAATGGCATCATAGATCTGTTGTGGCTCAATTTTGTGCAACTTGAGTGTGGGACTTGTCACTCTAAGAAGTAAAACCTGTCACCTTACCCGCTAGGAAACGACCACACCAACCCATAAAGAAGCCGTAGAAGCCGCACTCCTTCATCTAAATGTGTGTACCTTGATAACTTTAGCACGAAATAAGAGTAAAATTTGACCACTAAGCTAGAATATAAATCCATTTTAGTTAATGTGTTAAGTTTGTCACACAGTGAAAAGTTATTGTTTACTGGATTACGTTTCGGACACAATTTATTGTCCATAGTCATATCAAAATAACTACACAACCTGAGTTGTTTATATACTTCTAATTTCCTCACCTCCTGTGTCACATAGGTAGTAGGGTATCTCATAAACCCGGATCAGGTGCTGAGCCATTCCTGTTGCGCACATTAGGTGCTAAGTTGATTCAAGTATCAACCTTTCCCTCAATCCCGCTGTTTTAGTTTTAAAAATTTTCACCCCTTCCCATCCTAATATGTGGTTGCGTGTAATTGTATGCATACCTATGGCCTAGCTTTTTTCTAAATTCCCTATCTTACCAGGATCTATCAATTTTAATGTGGCCAGGTTTTTGTGCTCAGATGGCTTGATTGACCTTGGTTGAACACTTTGATGTTTGTATTTGACGTCGGAATCGTTGTAAATGGTGTGGTAAACTAGATTGTTCTCCTTTATTGATCAACAGGATTTTTAAACTTATAAAGCTTATTTCTAAGTCAGTTTTTAGGTGTGAATGCCACTCTAATCCCAGTCTTATTGAAAGCCTACCTTACGTCTACGACGTACTTTCCTTTGTATGGTAATATTAAAGAGGTTTAGAATTCTGTCTTCACAGTATTGCCACCATTATAATGACTGCTTTTAACACCTGTCTTACTAAAATTATTCATATTTTCCTTACCGTTCCTAAGGAACTTTTTAACTAATTAAAGAGGGTAGTTGATGATGCGTAAAGTTTCTTTAATTGATCTGGTTTTTCCTCTTAGATCTTCGGTTTTATTAGAAAGTTTTCTAACCCTGTTACTCCAACATTTTACCAGTCCAACTTTAACTGATATACAGTGAGACGATTCAAAGTCTAAGCAACGATTTTAGAGTAAAGGTTTCCTGTAGACACTAGTGTCTAAACCCTTAGCTTATTTTCGTCTTACTCTGCAATCCAACGTTGCTAGTTCTCAGAGGGGGCAAGGAAACTAGAACTTCTTAAGTAATGTCTCAAAGTTGTGGAGTTATCTTGATATGACTATGGACAACAAATTGTGTCCAGAACGTAATCCAGTAAATAATGCTGTTCTATTGTGCGATACATACAAAAAATTAACCACAATTAAATTTCCACCTAAATTCAAAACGTGACGACATAGGATTCAGTAGGAAATATACACTGGTGTTGATGAACATAGTATAGACAGTGACACTTAAAATGCAACTACTGTCCCGAAGGCTTTCGCAGGATTGCATAATAATTGAAACTTGAAAGAAGTGACACGCGCACATCTCTTTTTACCCAGTAGACCTTAATTGAGGTTCTAATCTTATTAATGATTAACTGCCTTTACTGTCGGCATCCATACTAATCTGGTAATGATGAGCTACCTATCAGCTGTAAAGTTGTGGTAATTTCCGAGTGACCCCATTTGTAGTGCAAACCATTGTGAATTTTAAAATTTCATGAGACAGTTAGTATGAAGATAGTACAGTGGGAAAAAACCCACCGAAAACTTAAATCACCAGTAAACAACCCTATTTCCATTTGTCGTATGTACCTCGATGGCCAACAGACTAAAATTAAATTCTATTCTATTACACTGCTGAAGTTATACTTTCATAATAATCATGTCTGAATTGCCTGTGAGATAAGGTTAGTTCTGCGGCTTTAGCAGTGGATATTATAATTTGTGCCCCAGCGTGTACTCAGGTGCCGGCAAATTCGAATTACAGAGGACAGCTAACTAGGTCTTCAAAGATTAACGTTCTTTGGTGTGACTAGCATGAAAAATCATGCCATTTTATACCTATGAAATTAGTAAGTATCAAATTATGCTTACCTAGCTAGTGTTCAATGACTAGAGTGAATGGTTGTGATACGTGACCACTGTAGTAGATAACATAGTTGAATGACTAGTTTCTAAGCGGTTATATCAGTTCTGTACACTGAAATCACTAAGTGATAAACATATACTGATATGAAAAAATGGTAGAGAAATAGATCGTTCTATTGGTGAGTTCGTGGAAAATTCTCTTATTCGGTAAGCTACAAAAGCGAAACTGAAACCTTATTCTGCCCATCGCTTATTAGTTTTACTTTGATACAATCTTCAGGTCAGTGGTTTTTCTGTGCATGATATGCGGTTAGTGGCCTATAGGAAAAATTCATTTTCAGAACTACTAGTTGAATAAGCCTGAAGCGAATCGACGACAGTCATACAATTTATTATTATTAGAAAACTCTTGAAATGTTCGCTGTCTTGTTATCCATTTCTGAGATCCGTTTCCTTTCTCAAACTCACTACTGCGGCTTATCCCCACGAATAAGCCAGACAGGCTTCAGACCTGGACGAGGGTGCATCGATCATATTCCTAACCTTCGACAGGTTCTGGAACACAGGTATGCTTACCGGCCAGTGGCCGTCACGTGCCATATTTCTTGACCTGAAGCTGGCATTTGTCTCAGTCGACCGAAAGGTTTTGTGGCGGAGTATGGTTGTGAAGAGAGTACTGAGCAAGTATATAAGGGTAGTCAAAACTCTTTACTCGAACTTACGCAGCCGTATCATGTATAATAGAGAGTTTTCATCAGAACTGACCACAACTAGTTGTGTCTGCTACGGATGCCCACTGTCACCGTTCCTACTTAACTTCGTCACAAACGTACTAAAGGACATAACCTTATTTACGTGTGACTTCACAGAGATATATATACTGTCGCAACTGGGGACTATCTGTTTGACTTTATCCACTATAATCAAAAAGGACTGATCCTTTTCTATCTACCTGTTCTTGGTGTACTGCTGTGAAGTGTGGCAAGTTTGACCGATGCATTTGTGTGGGAGGCTCTGTGTTGATTTTTGTGGGTCCGTCAGTCAGTTATTTCGTCTCTTCCACGAGATCGGAGTTGCTTGTCTTTATGAATAACTATTTTCAGTGCGCTCCAGTAAAGCGGAACAAGCTTAGATACTTAAGTAAAAAGTGTATTTAATTAGCATGCCTTTAGTTTTCTAAATGATCACTTGACTGAAGTCTAGTGTCATTAACCTGAGGAATTTCAGAATAAATTAGTCAGAAGACCTTTCTTTGAATTAGGTGACCTTGGAAAAAGTTTTCTATGGATCTGTGTGCTAGGAAAGGCTATCACTGTGTCGGTCTCAGGATTTCAGGTCAGACTATAAGACGTATACTTACAGGCACCCACTCCTAAATATTGGTATTTATAATAGCGCAAAGATTTAGCTATAGTGGAAATAAATGTCACAACTAGACTGACTGACATTAGTCACCAGTTCTCATTTTCCTTGAGAATAAACCGATACAAGTTTCATCAGCATACCTACCATAGATAAGAAACCTGTCTGTTTATTTACTGGAATATCTTTGTGCTTATGTGCTTATTCAAATCATTTATTCATAAATTATGAAGGAATTTGTCATCGCCAGTCGCCTACAGAAATGTGTACACCCACAATCACACATCAAAGTCTGGATGGTAACTTGTTCGAGTGAACAATCTTTATGTGCGCCACACCGATAAGAAACTTTCACTTATGATTGACTATAGTATAGTTTAGAAGGAAAAAAACAACTATAATTGAGTTTATTTATATGAAAAATCTCTTACTATACTGAATAATTTTTACATGGTGTTATAATCGGCATAGTAGTAGTTATTATTATTATTATTAGTCCCTTGGGTTCCTAATAGAACATAGGGCTTCAATAGCACGTCTCCAGTGAACTCTGTTCTCTGAGATCTTTTGAACCTGGCTCCACGACAGCCCACAAGCTCTCATTTCCTCCTCGCACGATCTCCTCCATGCCATCCTCGGACATCCAACTCGCCGCTTCGTCGCTTGATGTCCCCAGTCGGCTTTCTCAGTTAATGCCCAATCCATCTCCACTTCCTCCTGCATATTTGTTGGGTGATAGGTTCTTGGTTGGTTCGTTCCCAGAGCTCCTTGTTGCTTATTCTTTCTGGCCATCTGATCTTCAGTAACGAGCCAGGGTAGGCAGCTGTTGATGAATGTCTGTAGTTTATTGGAAATCCCTTTCGTAACGCGCCAAGTCTCTCAACCATACAGAAGCACTGACTTGACTGAAGTTGGTGTTGAAAATCCGGATGTTGTTCACGTTGTATGCTGAGTGCAGAAGATCTCCACACTGGTTTCAGGTTAATGAACGCCTGTCTTGCTTTTCTGATTCTGACTTTGACATCCTCGTCTGTCCCGCCTGTAGTTGAAACAGTGTTTCCTAGATAGGTAAGGGAGGTTACTTCCTTTAAGTTTCTCCCGTTGATGGTGATTGGAGTTGTTGGTGAGGTATCTTCATCACCTCTGTATTCTCCATATTCACCTGAAGTCCCGTCTTCGCTGCCCTTCCTCTTCTGCCAACTTGTTAGTTTTCGCCTGTAGATCTTCAAGTTTGTGTGACATCAGACATAAGTCATCACAGGCGAAATCCAGATCTTCTAGGTTCTTTTCAGCAGTCCAGCGTATCCCCCTCTTCTTGCTCCTCACTGTTTGCTGCATGATGCAGTCCAGTTGACCACAATCACGAATATCATGGGGGATAGTAGGCAACCTTGTTTCACTCCTGTCTTCACTTCAAAAGCATCAGTGAGCTTCCCGTTGTGAATTACTTGGCGTATGGCATCTTCATATAGTTGTTGAATGAGGCGGATGAAGGTTTGCGGTATTCCGTAGTAATGAAGCAGTTTCCAAATTACCTCTCGGTCGACGCTGTCAAAGGCCTTCTCAAAGTCGATAAAGTTGAGGTGAAAATCCAGTTGACTGCCACTCTATACTCTGTTCTATGATGATGCGAAGCGTTGCAATTTGGTCGGCACATGATTTGTACTTCCTGAAGCCAGCCTGTTCCGGTCGTAGTTTTGAATCCAGTGCATCCTTTAGTCTCTCCAGGATGATGCGTCTTAATATTTTGCTTGCTCTGGGTGGACAGGAGAGTGATTCCACTCCATTTCTTGCAAACACTGAGGTCTCCCTTCTTCGGCAGTTTGACAAGGTAGCTCTTCTTCCAATCAATGGCCAGGTACCTTCTCTTCCTTCCACACCTTCTGCAATAGTGGTGTGAGCAAGTCCGCTGTTGTCTCTGCGTCTGTTCTCAGTGCTTCTGGCGGGATCCCGTCTGGTCCTGCTGCTTTCCCACATTTCAGTAGCTTTATGGAGTTCAGGAATTCCATTTTTGTTGGAGGATTTATGTTCACTTGTAATTCAGCGGCTGCAGGTGGTATTTCTGGACGAAGTGCAGGTGGTGGTCGATTCAAGAGCTTCTTGAAGTGGTCGGCCCATTGTTTCCTTTGTTTCTCTTCTTTGGTAATTAAATTTCCATCATCATCTTCTATTGGTTTCGTCTGAGTTGATCTCCTCCCAGATAGCAACCTGGTTATTTGTCAGGTCTCTCCTACCAGCCTGCAGCCTGTTCTGCTTCACTTGCCAGTGTGTCGTGCAAGTGTCTTCTGTCTTTGCGTGCACTCTTCTTCACTTCTTTGTCCAGTCTAGTCTTTTATACATTGTGCTCAGTTCCTCTTGTCGTTGAGCATCCTTGCACTGGTTCATCATCTGCTTCACCATCCTCCTCTCCTCTATCAGCATCCAGGTATACGTCGAGATCCATTCCTTATCTTCTTTCTTCTTCCTTCCTAATACGGTTATGCAGGTTTCTTTCCACATTGATTTCAAAGACTTCCAGTGTTCTTCCACACAAGTTTCTTCAGGGATGTTGCTCGAAGTCTGCCATTTTGTCTTGATGGCTGTCGTGAAGATTTCCTTTGTGGTTTCATCCTTCAGTTTCCGAGTGTTGTACTTGAACTGTGATCTATCACCAGCTTCACTGAAGGCTTTCGACTTGATTTGGAAGGTTCCTTGCACTAGATAGTGGTGTGAACCTACATCTGCTCTTCCTCTTGACCTTGTGTCAAGTGGATTTCGTCTCCACTTTCTTGAGATTAAGATAAAGTGGATTTGATTTTTAGTGTGTCCCGGTGTCTGGTAAAATCCATGTCGCTTTGTGGATATCCTTGTGCTTGAACACACTGCCTCACTGCAATCACCAAATCGTTGAATGCACACAATTCGGCAAACAATTCTCTATTCTCGTTCATTTCACCGAGCGCTTCTCAAACCACGGTTAGTTCTCTTCCTGTGTTGTCTCCTCCCAGTTTGGCATTCATGTTGCCCATTATAATTTTGATATCGCCAACTGACGTCTTGTCCAGTGTTGATTGTAGTTATCTGTGGAATTCCTCCTTCTTCTCTTGACCTGCATTATTTGTAGGTGCATAGTATTGGCATTGTATGATTGTGACCTTCCTTCCTTTTCAGTTGAATCTTGCTGTCATGATCCTGATCGTTGAGGGATTGGTTCTCACTGTATGAGAGCCTTCGATGCTGTTCAAGGGGACATCATGATAGCCACTCCATAACTCATTGTGCTCGTGGTTGTCGTCTGGGTGACAATATTGGAGTAGATTACTGATTCTCCATTTGACAGTTTGGAGAGTCCACTCCCATTCCATCTGCTTTCGCAAATTCCCAACACTTCAGTGTGATACCTTCTCATCTCATTTGCAATCTGGGTTGCCTTGCTGGGTTCAAACATCGTGCGGACATTCCATGTCCCCACGTTTAATTTCGCTTTCATCGAGGGAGAGAAGACACATCGGCCGATTGGCTTCCTGAAGGCTTTCACCAACTGGCGTCATTTCGTCTCTCCGATTCCAGCGAGGAATAATTTTGTTATTATTTTTTATATATCGTTTGTGCTTTGAAGTTTGCTTAGCGGTTAGATTTGTTTTACGGGGTAGGGTTGCTAGCCCTATGCCCAACCTTCCCTCTTTACCCGGGCTTAGGACCGGCTAGTAACTAGTGAACTAGTTAACCAGGCGAGGTTATAGTAGAAATACAGTGGTGATATCTCAAGCTTTTGATGGAAATAGGTTTCCATAGAAAATACGGAGTAAAGTGGCTGAATACATCGATAATTTGTGAAGTCGCACCAACACTGGTGAATAACTTACAGATTTATTCTCTTCACGAGTTTAAAATATTTGACTGATTTTGAAATTTCATGCTTCTTATGACGTAGGTGAGATTTCTGATTGCATACTAAAGGCTGAGCGTACAACATATCAGTTCTCCTAGTTCCTGTATTTTAAATATGGACAGCAATGGGAGGTTTATGGTCTTCAACGACGAGTTTCCTCACAGCATAGGATGTTTGTCACAAAGCCTTAGCATTAGTAATGTGAAAGTTAGCAGTACACTTGTAGATGAAAGTCCCATCTATTTGGTACTCAGTGTTTTTGGTAAAGCTGGTTTGAGCCAGTGTATGATCATAAGTAACCTGTTCATCACTTCGCTGCCGATTGTTATGAACTGTGCAGGAATGTATTCACTTGCAGTTAGGGTCCATATAGCAACTGAGGGTTATGTTTGGAGACTGGTTGTGAAGTAGCTCAGTGATGTAGGTAATATTTACACATTATTTTCATTATTTCTTTATCTTTCATCTTACAGCCTTGTATAATGGTGCAAATTGTGAGAATTTAAGCCCTTCTGCAGTGTTGCTAGTGTTCACGCTGATATTGGCTAACTAGTTGACTGACTGGCATAGCCTTTTTGTGTTGGAGGATTTTCTGGGTGTAATTCCTCAAGATAATAAATTTACTGAAGCAATAAACGTATTTTATGATACTTCAGCTTACAATATGAATCAAAGATTTTGTTTTTAAGAACCGTTTTCTTGATACATTATCATTTTAATAACTGGATCTCTGTAAATTTTATAACATTTTGGCGTATCACTACTCAGTTTAGTATCCTAGTTTAGTGAAGCTATGTATACAATTTGCAAGCAGAGTCGACTCAAATACCTTTTGAAATGCCTGAGTATAAGTGAGTCTACATCCATCAAAAGTTCCATTCTAAAACAGTTGGTTAACAATCAGTACACAACTTCACACCTGCATTACGAAATCTTTATCAGTACGAAAGTAAAAGTCGTTATCGTGTATTTGAACACAACTTTTCAATTCACTGTTGTTATTCAATTTTCAACCTTCGAAAACCCCTTAATCTAACTGGTTGTTGTAATCTTTTGCACTGTGATTTGATTATTTGATTATTTCGTGTTTTTAATTTAAATACCAACTTCTTATTAAATAAAATAAAGCTGCCTTCCTCACCGACAATAATTAAGCTATTTCATTACATATTCTTCATCTTTTGGTCCATATGCATATACTTGTCTTATTACAGTTTCTTATTCATGTTATGGAAAATTTTCATATGAGCCCATCTTTCAACAGAGGTCGAACAGTTCCACTCAGTATAGTAGCGCGAAATTAAAAGTATCAGTAAACAACAAGTGATACCCGTTGTACAAGTAGTGGCTATTCTGTCCTAATTGGTTAGTGCGTAACGCTCTTACGTTCAAAGCAATAGGTACTGGTTTCAAATTCCAGTAGGAAAAGCATCACTGATTGGGGTAGAGATACATCCAACTGACGAGTCCTAAATAGGACGGAATGCTCATCCTGGATTCCACTACCAGCCACTAAGCAGGCTACCTTATTTTCATGCTTCTTGCACAGCCTTCATACCAGTGTTGTTTATCTGACAACAATCTAAAAAGAATCCAAACTTCATAAATCTTGGTGGAATTATTGTATTAGAATACAATGGAACAGTTTTTCTGGATGAAATTGCCCTAAAACATATTTTCCGGCTGTAGTCTTCTCCTTCAGAAAACAAAGATCTAAAATGGAAATAATTGCCAAATTGCAATACTGTTGTTACCATTTTTCGCACTTATGCTTTGTAGTGTGACCAAGCAAAAGAATCTTTTGCTGTTTTATTTTATTGGTTTAAGTCGATTGATTTTGCTCCTGTTATCCGAGCAGAGTTCTGAAACAAATATTGTTTGATTCTATCCAGAAGTTCATGGAGGTTTACTAATTGATTTTAGGTTGGAATTCATCGTGGAATGATATCAGTTGGAGGAACATTAGAAGCCTGGGAAGACTGACAGATGTTTCGTCCTAACATGGGACTCCTCATCGGTGTGCACCCACCAACCCGCCTGGCCAAGGATCGAACTCAGGATCTCCAGGTTCCGTGTCCGGCACGTCACCGTTGTGCCACAGTTGCTCAACGACGACACTGGATGCAGGTCACACTATATCGTGGACTGACTGAAGTGGGAAGTGTGGACCATTAAATTCCAACCCGGTGGTTCAATAATAACGTCCTGGACCCTAACCCTGGTCCGGCGGGGTCATGGTTGCGCACTGCTGAGGAGTCCTGTGTCAGGACGAAACAGCTGTCCAGTGCCCACAGTTTTTCAATGTTCCTCCGACTTATGTCATTCCATGGTGAATTCCAACCTAAACAATTGTTTGAGTTTACGTGGAAATGCTTTTCTAAAAGTGCTCAAAATTTACGATTATCAAAATTAATTCACTGATAAAAGATACACAGAAACGTTGAACTCACTTCTGATTAGAAAATGAATCATTCTGTTGGCTACATATTTGGAACATTATCAGTTGTCAGAAGTCAGAAGTAACATAAACTTTGTTTCTTCCATACTGATAGTCACAGTTATATGAATTTTAATAACTTCTGAGCCTTGATGGAGTATTTCTAGTAGCTTGTGCATATCTTTTTACAGTCAAAATGACTCATTTCACCGCTTATTGATACTTATAATTTCCTCTTGCTGAATTGGGCTGAATCGCTCGACTGCAATTGGTAGAAGGGCTTTTGTGTTGATGCATCGATATTGCCTAAATACTGTTGTTGTTGAATGTCGCTTGGGACTAGTTAGTTATGGGATCCAAAATACGCGTTTCCTCCTACTTTACCACCAGGAAGCTTGATGCACCTACACCCCAGTGAGTCGTGTTGTTCACACCGGGACTCGAGCCGAGTGCCTACCCTCTTTATCTCTAAATCGTTATCCAATAGGCCACTGAGGCACTCCTCTCCTGCTAAAATTAAACATCTGTCAAGTGCTGAGAAGAATCTAATTAGAAGGAAATTCAGGACTTTTGTAAAGCTAAATGTAGTCATTTTGCAGAATACCATACCGTGTTTTTGCATAAACAGAACACTACAAAATCATAGATCGGAGTCACTCAGCACTTGAAATAAGCTCAATTTGTGGCGCGAATTCTGACTATTATGGTTACATTCTAGTGTACTCAGAATACTTCAACTCTCGCACATAGCCACAGAGTGATAGGCAAGTTCATCATTTTAATAGATACTCATTTGAAGTCATATAATCCGAGATTTTCACCCAGCTAATCAAGGAGCTTTGACCAAACAATAGTTATTTATTACCTTGTGGCAAATGCTGACTAGTCTAAAGTCCCTTGGAACTTAACTATGGTGCAGAACCTCAGCGTTATTTCTACCACTAAGATAAATCAATAGAATATGAGTAGTGATTCCAAGACAATTATTATTATTTATTATTTGTCCCATGGGTTCCTAATGGAACATAGGGCTTCAGTAGCAGGTCTCTAGTGAGCTCTGTCCTCTGAAATCTTTTGAACCTCCCTCCACAACTACCCACAAGCTTTCATTTCTTCCTCGCACGATCTCTTCCATGTCACCCTCGGACGCCCAACTTCAAGACAATGCTAGTCAAAAACCTTTGGGTTTTTAACATTGTATAACTTCACACATAACCTCGTACGGCCTTATGATATTATTCTGCTCAATAAACGCAACGTAAGTAGGCGAACACTTTAGTTGCATTTGAACCTCTATAACCTATAAAGAAGCTGTCTGGATTGCATAGTAACTACTCTAGTTTCAGTCAACATTATTTTCATACGGTACACTTTTGAGTTAGTGAGTTTATATGGGATTGATAAACAATGAGAAAAAATGAAAAAATAATCATATAGTAAGTCAGAGATGCTAAGTAACTAATTCAAGTGCACATCGATTTATACGAGGCAGTGAATGCCATCTGGATCATATAATCGCTAATTCTTACAAGGTACTATTCACTGAATGTAAATTGATGAAAAGTTTTCTCTACTACTATAGGAATCCAAAGGTTATAAACTAAAGTAATTGGTATAAGTTATCCACACTATTTGTAAGCTTGGTAATTTTCAAACAATCTATCTACATCTTGTTTTATCAAAATTTGTCATGTGAAATATGGAATTTGAACTTGTCTCACTCAGTTAACTTGATATAGATGAATTAGTTTGACGTAATACACATTTTAGAATAATTTGAACAGAATTTATCTACCGAGAAAAAAAAACTCCCCAGCACGTCTCGATAAACGCGTTTCAATGTGAATATCTTCGAATCTGTATGGAATTGAATACGCAGTATCACATCATAATGTTTGCATAACGCTCTTCATAGACAGTGGAATTAAAAACAGTTTTTTTTCCAACTTCATTCAGGTTTTACTTTTTCTTAATGTCCTCTTAACATTTTACGTAATAACCTTTATACTTTTTGGAATATAGGTGTCTCACTAATTGTTATCACAACTATGTTTCTGTAAATCTGTCACCAGCCCTTAATGCACTACTACTATTATATATAATGAAAACATGAAGGAAATTCACACTGTACAGATTCAAAGGTCTAGTTAACTTTGTCATTCCCTTGTTAACCATCAGCGAAAATTTAATCTATCAGTGTAGTGGGGTGACTACTTTTTTATTTATTTGTCCTATGGGTTTCTATTGGAATATATGGCTTCAGTAGCACATCACCATTTCACTTCTTTCTGTGCAGTGTTTCTAACCTGTTTCCACGAATTGTGAGAAGCTTTCATTTCTTCCTCACATCATCTCCTCCATGTCATCCTCGGACGCCCAACTCGCCGTTTCCCATATGGGTTACACTCAACAGGCTAGCCTTACGTGTGATAACCCCAAACGGTCTACTCGGAGTGTGTTCAATCCATCTCCACTTTCTTCTTCTGGGATGATAGGTTTTTGGTTGGTTCGTCGCCAGACAGAGTTCCTCATTGCTTATTCTTTCTGGCCATCTCAACTCCAGTGTCAAGCGTAGGTGGCAGCTGTTGATATATGTGTGCAGTTTGTTGGAAATGCTTTGGGTAACACGCCAAGTCTCTCAACCATCCTGTAGAAGCACTGACTTGGCTGACATTAGTGTTAAAAATCCGCATCTTGTTCTTTATGTTGAGTGCAGTAGATCTCCGGCGGAAAGTTTGCTAGCCCCACTTTCAACCTTCCCTCTTTTTCAGGGCTTAGGATAGGCTAGCAAACTAGTAAACTGGTAAACGATGAGAGGTTCCCAATTACTTCAGTTGTACTATAACCAAAATATACTGTGAGTTGAAACAATAACTGATATTTCCTGCATTGTAAATTAACAGTCATTTACAGTTTATGAAAAGGTTGAAGTCTACTTCTAATTCATACCTGTAAAGATGGAGCGTTTCAGTTGTGGAAAGGTATAATATCATTATTATCTAGAGTCATGATGATTCTCTTACTGTAAGGATAAAAATTACTACGTTTCTTCAGTTTATCTGTGCTCATCGGTAAAATAGTGTTCATCACTAAGATATTACATTTTTCTTGGAGGCTTGTACAACTGTCGTCTTGAATAGTCACTGTTTAAAATTAGTTTTCATACTTAAAGTGGAATAAATGTAGGTGTCAGCAGTAGTTTAGAAGTAGATTTACACTGTTGTCTAATCCTTTTAAGTTTGAATGACTTTTGAATGCCTTTTTCATAATGATTTTTATCTCTCATTTTAGGTTATTACACTCAAGATCATGGTATACATTTATCTGGATCAAAAAATCATGACTATATTATTCAACGATTTAATAATCTGGCCAATCAAAGATTAATTGCTGGTGTCAATGAATTTTTCGATGAACTTGATCATAACAGTAAGTTCAGTTCCTTTTTTTTTCAATGAAAGTACTTTTGTATTCATCACAAGAGAGATAGAAAGATGGAAAGAATATAGAGTAAGCTACTTTGAGAAATTTTATCGGCATATATCACTTTCCTACTGAATTGTAATGATTACGATTTGTTGATAACCTGAATCACCGAAGTACTTGAACCACCACCTTCATGGTTATAAGTTCAATGGTTGATCACACTGGACAACTTCAGTATGTTTATGAGCTGTAAAAGATATTTCCAATTTCGAATTTTTACTGACTGAAGTTAACTGAAAGGAAAATTCAGTTGTTGACTTTATTGTCTCAAATCAGATGCCTTTCATCTGAATGATAATAAACTAAATTTCAGATTGGTAGCATTCCTTCGGCATATACAGCGGCTGGTCTCTGTGGGCAACTAGACCATTTACAAGGTAGCATTCAGCAGGGACTGACAATAGTTGGTGAGGAATTGAGAGCCTGGGGACACAGAACAGCTGCTTCATACTAGTACGGGACTCCCCAAAAGTGAGTGGTCATGGCTCCATCTAAGCTCTCACCTAGGACCTCCAGGTTTCACTGTAAGCATGTTACCACTGAACCTATGAGTCGTAATCGAATGGTCTACGTTTTCTTTCAATTCGTGGCATAGAGCGACCTTCATCTTATTGCATCGTTTAGTATTTGTTTTCATGTCCTATTTTGTTTGCCTCAGTGGTCATAATTTCTTATAGGAATTTCAGAAAATTTCACCTTGAAACAAGTCACAACAATTCAGTTGAATTTAATTGATTACGGCGATCCTGTGGCAGAGCGTATCTGCTATGTGATTTAATGCTGAGGTACTCAGAAGTAATCAATATCATAACTAGATTCTTTAATTAGACCTCTTGTTTGACTAACCAAGTTTTCGAACCCAACAATAATGCAGTGCACATCAACTTCTGAATTAAAACAGCAGAATATGGGGCCAAGGGGTGAGACCTACAACTGACGGGATGAAAGAGCTACATTTGAGTAGTTAAATACATACTTTCGGGTGAACAGAGAGCCAATGCTTAAATAGTATCAGATGTGAGACTCTTCCTTAGCTTCATGTTGAAATCCTAAGTGTGTTTTTAGTAACATCGTCATGAGAACACTACCAGAATATATGACTGGTTGGGTACTCCTGGTGAGCTATTCACTGCTAAGAAGTCACACAGGACGAAACAGCTGTTCAGTGCTCTTTCGTTCTTAATGATTCTACAATGAATACTTCTTTGAAAATAAAAAATCCTCGCAAACCACCAAACTGAATGAAAGTCATCTCTGTTTGATTTTTTACTCTGTATCAGCTGACAGTGTAATCTAAAATGATTATTCTAGACTACAGATATGAATTTATATAAACTATGATCAAGATTTGATAGTATAATACGGCAAATATTAGGCGATGAGTAAAAGGTTGACATTTAGATATAGATTGTATTCGTGTAAGTCATAGAGTGTTTCGAATTAAATAATTCCAACATTTCGCTCGGAAGTCTGGTTCGAGCTTCAGGGAAATAATCAAAATTAAAATATCAAGGATATATAAATGAATCCAAAAAACGTGTATTTCATCTCCTTATCCAATCCTCTTCGTATAGTCATTGTCTTTTTAAATTATGATAATTGATCGTTCAGTGTGAAATTGTATATCTCTTGTTGTATGGTGTATGTATGTATGTATGTATGCATGTATGTATGTATTCCAATTCATATTCGCCTTGATTGTAAGTATCAGACAAAAAGAATCACAGGTGACATTATAGTATAAAAGACTGACTCGTAGCTCCATGCAAGTAAGGGTCTCGGAACATATTCCAAATTGGTTTCAGAAGTAAGTTTAAACCACCTGAACACATAATCGTTGGTAGCAGATGGCCAGCTACTTCGATCGCGAAACATATCGTGGAGACAGGTCACCGGATTCACGTGGCTACTTCCTTTACACCTATTGACAAAACGTGCTGGTGACGGAGGTCTTATCTATTAGGAAGTTGAAACCACCTTTGTGTGTTCATAAACAACTTATTATCACATTAAGTCTTCCTTGGTATATTCAGCTATGAAAACCAAGTTCGATGTACTATTATTTTCGTTCTACTGATTTTCATTGTTATTCGATCTTTAACTCAGCTTTCCTATTTGACCTCTTTTCATTTTTTCATAGCTTATCTTCATTAATTTTTTATATAAATACGTATGACCAGTATGTGTATGACCAGATAGTTCTAAATGTTTTGCGCAAATACGTTACACGGTTCAAACAATTTAAGTCTTCTCGTTGTTATTCATTGGACATTGAAAATTTTAGTTTACTTTCATTAAACGGATACTTTAATAAATGATACTGACTCGGAAGTTACAAGTAAATTTTCGATGCATAAATTCTCACTTTACTTTGACTTCTAATTTATCATCTCGTTAACAGTTTCAATTCATCATCCAATTACTCATATTCAAATCAATATTTATCCATTGTTTTTAATTAAAAAACGATCTTAAGTGTTTTAACAATTGAACCTTGAACTACAATAACGTTTCTATGGTATGCTTGAATTTATTGTGACTAAACTTTCCTAATTTATTAGGAAAGTTTTCATGTTTATGTACAAGCAGACTGCAAGTTTGCTAGATTAAAAAAAGTCTTAATGGATATATTTTGCGTCGTTTTACGCCTAGAATTTATTATGTCCCTTCAATGTGCATTTCTTATTTGTTTTATTTGCTATTGTTTTTATATTTAACATTATATGTGTTGTACATCTAGTTTTTTGGTATATGTCTTCATTTTTTTCTAAACAAAAGTGACGCGCAATTTTTGAATTTTGGACTGCCAATTTTCACTTCATAGTCTTTACTTTTCTGAGTTACATCAGTCGATCTCTGTGTCACACACACACACACAGTCACACAAACACAAGGGGCACATTTAATTGTTCAGTCACATGGTTGTATGGTATTTTGCTCATATAAACAAAATTGAGAAGGCATGTTATAAACAAAAGGGAGCAAAACTGATCAAGTTTTATTTGTGGTTTTATCCTACTTTTAACCTTCATGTAGGGTTGATTATTTAGCTGTATTGAACATTGTAAACCATACACATTGACACTTGAACATGGTGTTAAGTAAAGACAGTAATATAGATGTTTACTATGAATATATATATATATATATATATATATATATATATAATCAGCTACAATACAAATTAATGAATTTCTTAATACATTCAACTCTCTTAGTTTAGTGTTTCATAGGATCAGAGTATGATGACTTTTAACTCTGCATATTCAGTGTAACTGTTTCAGAAGGAAGTGAGAACACCATCACTCATTCCAGCTGACGATTCCCATGTAGGACGAAACGCGAGTCATAGATTCCACTGCAAGCCACCAGGTAAAATTTCTACTCTGTTTGATCCTAGGAATAGACTAATCATTACTATCTTACTCATGTGGAATTCACAGTCTTTTGTTATGATGATGGAAATGTTTTCCTTGGTTTGATCTTTCACTCTAACTTCTAGGCTATATCAATTTCTCTTCTGTCTTTTGATTTAAGGAGTACCTCGTGACTGGCATCATTTCTAAGGATTTCATTCTAGCTCATTACTACTCGTTGAATATATTCACTAACTCATGTATGACAGAAAGTCTTTTCCTTACATCAGCATATCTTCTTTGAAGATCAGGATACAACTAATTGTTCTTAGAGAAGGAACCAAAACAGATAACTATCGAGAAGAAAATTTCTTCGTTTTCGACGAAGTCATTTACCAAGCTATACACTCATGAATAGGTACTACAGAGGGTAGAATATTGCATAATTATCTCCAATTAGATGTCAGAATATGCTGAATAGTGAAAGGAAGCCATTTAATACAAGAATAGGTGATAAGAAAATAGATGTGTTTATGTGATAGAAAAATAATGTAGAACAGTCGGAAATTGATAACAGCCATGACACGAACAAAGGTTGAACGTACATTTTTGGAAACAGTACTGGTTTAAATCTCTGGATGGTTAGTGGTTCAGCTATTACAAATGCTTTGATCCTACTCGTTTTGAGTGGTTTGATCTAAATCTGTAGAGGATTTTGAAGTTCTCAAAAGAGGCTGAATCATTTGGATCTACAAGGTGTTTTGCTACTGATCTGGAGATATATTCTCGTTCTTTCTTCGTTAGGTAGGCTAGATAGTGTTCCCAATTATCTGTCACAACCAGGGGTATTGTAAAGCAAGATACACTTAGCTTTATAGGATCAAGTGTATCCGTAAACGCACACTTAAGTGACCCAGTTTGCCAGCCTGTACTTCACAAAGTGACCAACAAGCTTTTTCCAGGAGAAAGTCGGCAGAGAAGCATGGTCTATTTGAAGCTCTCGATAGTCACTTTTTTGGAATGCCTGCAGCATTGTCATTTTTAAATCCCAGATCCAGCAAGAAGTTTTATCTTTCTACTAAGAGTATTCGTTCAGTTGTACTCTTTGGCTTTAAGTTATTATCTATGAACCCAGACGAAAAATCGTTTTCTACTGTAGTTACTTGAAGGTTTTTGCATTTTTTCATCAAATATGTCGTCTGCACATAATTTTTCTTATCACTGAAGGGAGTGAATTGGTATATTTACTATTTCAACTACGGCCAAAGATCTCCTGCATAGTTCGATGAAACCACTCAAAGAGGTGAGTTAAACGCAGTCGAAATTCATATCAGCATTGTTTCCATAGCAATACGTTCAACTCTTGTTTTTGTCATGGCCATTATCAGTTCCTAATTGTCCTCCATTAAGTTATCGTGTCTATTTTCTTACTCTAAGCTCTTATTTGTATTACATGACTTCCATTCACTATTCAGCGTAATTTGATCTCTGATTGGAAATTCTTCTGAAATGTTCTACTGCTTGTAGAATATATTCATGAATGTACAGCTTAGTTAAAGATCTCGTCTAATAAAAATATTTTCTTCACTTCTTAACCGCCTCTTTTACGTCTTTTCTCATTATATATGTTTTCATTACGGTTTACAAAATACTATTATGCAATGATACATATAATGATTTAATGACCGCATTACTTGTTGGTCTAGTTCCATGTGCGTAGGATATATGAAGCATATTGGAGTGGGAGATAAATTTTGTTCCCGGAAAAAAAAGATTTCATACAAGTTAAATGGGTTAAATACCTAAAATTTATCTCAGAAATACCACTAATTATATCTCATGTCAACCAGATCCTTTTCACATACATCATTCTATTATAGACTAGTTTATTTGAATAGCACAGTGAGATACAAAATCACTTATTTGGAGAAATTTTGATTATAAATTACTGCTCGTAATTATCTATCTATCTATTGAAGTAATCATACAACTTTCCATATCTGATATTCATAGTTCTATTTTCATGCATTCTCCATTTTAATGCTAGGATATACATCATGTTCTGACTACTGAACTTTACAGCTAAATAAAAACTCGGTACTTATAAATAAATCATGATTTCAAGGTTTTCTGCCTTACTCTGTAGTTATTTGTCAGTGACTTTAATCAACAATTTCATGAAAGATGAAATTTGTATTTAGTATTTCTTGACAAGGAAGTTACTAGACAGATTAGAACATTATTGGCAGTGTTGATGATACTGCATTAATTAAAATATAGAAATATACATTTCGTGCTCATTTTATTACACGTTAAAACTTTTTAGTTACCTTATTCATTACTATTTGTACTGATGTTTAGATTCTTATATAGTTCTCGTAATAAATGATACTTATAAAACCAAAGTTTAAAACCACTACAACTACCGAAATAGAAATTGGAAATAATTAGATTTTTAGAAGTATAGGATATTTTAAAAGTGCTTTTTCTTAAGGGAATTGATTTGATTGACATACCTATTTCATCAGTTTTTTTAACGATACTCACCTAAGTTTTCATTCTTGACTGAAACTGGCGGTCTTTCACTGAAGCAAAGATTGTGTTTCCTTTAATGCACAAGTAAAACTTAGACACTGTGACAGAATCTAGTTCCATTGGAGGTGATTTGGTATATACGTGTATATATATAATATAGAGAAACAGTGTTATTGACTTTCTTGTTTTTCAAACACAATTTGCTGTCAATATTCTCACCAAAGGTAGTCACATAAGACGCCGATTATTCCTGAAGTTTGGACAATACTAACTAGTCAATTTATTCAATAAATCCTTCGGTAATGTTTACAAAAGGATAAATACTAATGGTAACACAGGTGTTAATGATGAAAATAGTAACATTATGAGGGGAGAATTCAAAACCTCTACGATGTTATCGCATGAACAGGGCACCTCAGAGATGTTATGTTGGATTCTCAATAAGACTGGGATTGCAGTTACGTGTAAAACCAACGAAATCAGTCAGAAACAAGCTGTATGAGCAAAAAGATCCTGTTAATTTGATTTAGTCAAATAATTTAACTTACCAAATCCCCTGTAGTGAATGATTCGTCAAGTAAACTGGTTGAAGCAATCGACCACAATTTTTACATTAACCTAGCACAAACACCTAACTAAATCAACATCACTGGACAAAACATAGTAAAATAAGGAACCTAGAAAAAGGCTAGGGTTCAGTTAAGCGCATAATCACATTCAATCATAGAATGCTATGGGACACAATGACAGCTCTCATAGCTAAGCTAGTTGGGTCAACATAGAAGTCGATATCCGAATCTTTGTTTATCGAAAGGACTGGATCATCACCTGTTCTAGATATATCCCACTAGCTGTATCACAAACAAGGAGAGAATTGGAAGTGCCTAAAAAATGTCTCGGAGTTATGCAGTTGTCTTGGTATAGCAATACATCGTGTCCAATACATCATCCAGTAATGATGTTGTTGAACATAACAACCGCACAAAAAAGTAAATGAACAGAAATAGGATAGTATTGAAAAAAGGTCATTGAGAGAGGTATATGTTAAATTGGCTAATAAATTTTATTGAGGTGTGAAACAATGTTGACAGTTTCAGTGATTATAAATAATTCTTTTATCCAAATTCACTTCACGTTTTCCCATACCGATTCCTGACTTCAGGAAGAGAACAAGAAAGTCACCCTGGTAAATATGTCACAAATCCAAATGGTATAGTAAGGATTTCTACAAACCTGTACATCTTTCTGTCATCCATAGGTATTCCGGATTAAGATTATTGAACACATAGATACATCTTAATGTGTAAACAATGTTTGACTTTCATTTTGTCAATTATATGTCAAGAACCAGAGAGCGATTTAACATTTAGATGATAGACGAACAATTACTTCTTAATTTGGCTTTTCAGTTGCAAGACAATTCATAGATGAAAGTAATTCCTAAAAATAAGACTAACCATTCATTTTACAGTTTTTATAGATCAGGTATTCATCATGGACTGGCATCAGTTAGAGGAACATTGGAAACCTGGAAGCGTTGGACAGCTGTTTCGTCCTAGCAGTGCGCACCCACGGCCCCGTCAAGGATCGAACCCGTGACTTTCAGGTTCCGTGTCCACCACGTTACTATTGAGCCACTGGGTCGAAACCCAATGGCCCATATTTCAACTTCTGACAGCTCACGACATAGCACGACCATCAGTCAGTGTCATCGTTGAGTATTTTTCTCCTCAAGGCACCAGGTTTGCCCACTGGTCCTCATTGGTAACTAGCTTCGAGAGGTGATCACTGAAATTCTAATGAGAAGTTATGACCGGTGGGACAAACTTGGTGTATGTAAGGACAAATACTCAACGATGACATTGAGTGGTGGTCGCACTTTCTCGTGAACTAACAGAAGTTGGAAATAGAGATAACTGGATGGCGGCTCACTGGGTCGATGATAACATGCTGACCACGGAACCTGAACGTCCTGGGCGCCCACTGCTGAGGAGTCACATGCTATGGCAGAACAGCTATGCAGCGTCCCCAGGTTTTAAATCTTCCCCCAACTGAAGATAGTCCATGATGAATACCAACTTAAAAAATCTGCAAATCTCAACAAGCCCTGAAATTCAGTTTCACTGTTTGCTGAGTTGAAGGAGTTGAAATGCAAAACCTTGATTTCCTTTACTATCTGGAAGCAATAAGATGATCCATTTGCAAACATTTTACAGGCGTTAGTGTAGGCAGTGCGATTCGCAAATCATTCAGATAACCAGATTCAGGTGCTATGAAATAATTCGATTTGAAGGTTTGTGGGGATTCGCTTATTGATTTGCTGTGGGTATTCATAATGGACTGACATCAGCTTGAGAAACATTGAAGACCTTGGACCACAGAACATCTGTTTCGTTCCACTATGGGACTCTTCGGCACCATGCACACATGACTCCAGCAGGTTCATATTTTTTTTACTTCTATCATGATATAGATTTCCAATGTTTCTCCAACTGATGTCAGTCCATAACGAATGTGTGATCTAAACTAGTTTGGTTGGACCAGATGAACTCGTCCGGGCACACTGCTGATATACTGGGTTGGGCTAAGATGAGCTAAACGGCCATCTGTTGTTTAGTTCCCTCTGATCTGGCTGGCGAAATCTGCAGGTTAAACTGAGTGGTTTCTACCTCCTCACATTGTTCAGTAGTGTATATTATCTTAAAATAATATTACTGTAGCCCAATTAGATACTTCGTTTAATTGGTTAAAACAGTGTTTATCGCTTATGATTAAAAAGTGGATGCATATGGTGCACATCCCTTTGGTTGAAATGCTTCTTCCAATCTTCTTCTACTCATATCCCTTCTATGGAATACCGCGTGTGGGACTTGGGAAAGTGAATGAACAACTGAAAGCATGTCTAATGTTTTAGATCAACGCTTGGCTGATATAGTGCTAATTATTGCTATACGTTACGCGACTAATTAGGTTGAACACTGTCAATAGTTAATGAGTACGACTTTACTAAGTACATCACTTCATTTTCCTATAAACATCCAAGAACTGAAAAGTCTGGAAGAAGAAGGATGACTGGATGTGATAGAACTTTTACTTCATGCTTCAATTCAGACATGTAAAAATAAATTCATTACCTCAATCTCGGTTCACCTGCAAATTAAAATAAGCTTTTTCTGTCCAGGCTAAATTCCTGAATTGTAGGGATTTCTGTTGGAATGATTGCTGGTATATGGCTGACAAGTATTACACGTTATAATGAGCATTTTATTTTTTTCATATAAATCTCCTGTTTTCAGGCTACATTAAAATAGGACACATTAAAATTCAAAGCATTACAACCGGCATCAGATGATTCTCAGGTATTTATACTGGGTGGTGATTGAAGGTGAGATGAGAGTTCGAAGCACGGCCGGATCCGAACAAGAGACATACTGGGTTTCCGGCCCCACGCTCTACCAACTGAGCTACGAGATCTGACTGCTGACAAAATTTTTGTTTCATTTCAATCACCAAGGGCGTTTTGTCCGATCACCATGTGATATCGTGATGCAATACTACAGCTTGATCGTATTCACACTGTCAGGGCTTCTCACCACGAGCATCATATTGGCTATCATTCGACTACCTGAGATAGCTGTAGTTTGGTGGACTAGTGTTTATACTGGGTGATGAGTAATGGTTCTAAGGTAGTTTATCATCTTGTTAAGAAGTAAATTTCATAAAACTTTTGTATAATACTAAATCTATGAGCACTGGATTTCCTCAGTAATACGTCTCGTTCAAATTTATTGACAGAACTTCTTTTGTAACCTCTACGTATCCTGTGCATCCCTGTCTACTGACATATACATTCTTCAGGTTGGCATACAAACATATTGCTGTTGATAGCAGTTGTAAAAGCTGAAAATTTATCCATAAATGGTGGTACTATTTGCGCTGATGTTGTATATGTACACACACTTTGTTACCCGGACGATGGAGGCATCCTATAGCTGAGTCTGGCAACTTTGTTAGCAGATCGCCGTGTCGCTAGTGCAGATTTTATTTGGTAAACAGAGATCCCGATAAATAAAAGTAGTCTAACTTAATAAAATGATCAGATAATACTAATAATATGAAAATGTTGAATGGCAGTACGGTGGATATTTTCTTTCTTATGTATAAAAACAACTAACATAAATTTTAATAATTTCTCTGCATAATAGACAGAAGTAAAGAAAGCAAAATAAATAAATAATCTTTCAGTACTTCCAACTCTCATGATGATGATCTATAGTTAATCCTGTGAAAAATATGACTGTATGTGTAAGTGAGATAATTGGGTCACATCTCTGTCTAATTAGTAGACCACATCATATGAGTTTGTTGGCGGTGTAAGACGAAACTATCTGCTCACTCATCTGTCCATTATGCCACAGACACAGACATATATGCACGTAATTACACATCTAAACAGTAATACAATCAGCTGATTTTAAACACTGACCTTCTAAACCATATTTATCGTCTGATGCCTTTATTTTTCTTTCAATAAACTCTTGGTAAACAGACTAATTTAAATAAGGGTCAAACGTACATAATTCATTTGTACAACGTTTCAAATTATTTACTTCATTTAAAACGGGAAATTGGAAAATATACTTATAAATATATAGGTTTGGTAATGATGGGCAGTGGCTATCATTACTAAACATAGTTAAAAGACAGGCAATATCGAGGCATCTGCATAGCAGCCCATATGCCAACAGAGACTGATCAATTCGGTCCAGTCAACGACGGTGTAATACAAGCAATAATACTAAATATATAGGTTTGGCTTTAAAAGAATAAAGATTTCAGCTAACAAATTTGTTTTCAGTGATTATATTATCCTCTAGAACTATACAATTGCATTTGAATATAGTCAGTGTGCATAAAAGTATCAGTTAGTTTTTGACCATGAAAATAATATGGGAATGGTAATTACATACAAAATATGATAGTCTTTTACAAGGTGAGTAAGTGTAAGTTGAACTGAATGAAGTAAAGAATTTATAACGAAGTGAGTAGACAATTATCAGTGAGAAAGGTTATGAGAAATTTGCAATTGAGCTAAATAAAAATTATTCAGTTAATAAGAAGATGAAGCTTAAAGAGAATTAGTTTGGCTCAAGAAATAAAAATTTTAAGAAATAAGAAGTGAATAAGGATAGGTAATGCAAAAATCGTTTTTGGATATACAATTCCAGTTTCATTTATGATATTTCCAGTACTTCAGCAATGTAAAATGATTGTTTCTTCACACTCTTCAGAAGAATATGTTTAACTATGAGAACTAGTGTTATAGTCGAAGGTGTTTGCATCAACTTTGGACAATCTAACTCTGTGCACCTTCTAGCTCCACAGAACCCAGGTAATTGAAATGTACGGACTGAAGTGGCTAGAAGTGACATTTTGTCTTTCGCACCCGTTTTCGCCGTTGGGTTACTAGCATAATTGGTTTGGAGAGTGGCTGCATAGAATGCTGTTTTCATAGTTTATGTTAGTCTGCGTTTAAGTACTCCATCTGTTTCATCGTCAACGAATTTTAAGCTCAAAATCAGCCTTTCTTTTCCCCCCAGTGATCGGAGATTGAATGGCTTTCGATCGTGTATAGCTAAGGCTTCAGCTATGCACAAATAGTGAAAACGTAGACATTTGAAGTGGTTCAGTTCAGCTCTGTAGTTTATCTTGAAACATAAATTTCCAGGATTTGAAAGATCTAACTCCATAAAGCGTTCAAATATGAATGAAGTAGTTGTACTTATTTAAATTCAACCGTGCAAAGTCATAAGGTAGAGAAAGGAAACGAACAAGCAAAATCATATTGTTAATTTGATGTAGTTTAAGTGGAAAAGTAGGAAATTAACAGTTAACAGTAAATTCCAGTACTAAAACTAACAGTATCTCTGGTGTTTTGCTGCAACTTTTGGCTTCATTCTAAATTCCAGATTGGTCGTCAACTCTGTGTACGTCCGAACAAAAACCTGATGAATCGGTGCCCTCGTCAAGGAGTAGAGTTTTAAGCAACCCATCGACACAAAAACGAACGCTTGCCACGTCCTACCAAACTAATTAAGCTAATCTTAGAACCTACCCAACCATTTCTCTTAACTGGATCCACATTCTCTTGGTAATTGATTCTTTGACCACATTCACTTCCCAGTGAGTAGACTCGCGTGGGACGCGTCTCACTGTAACCTTGCATCTTGAATGCAGCTCACTTTTTTCAAAAAGCATTTTTCTGGCAAGTCTGACCCATGGACACCATAATGTCGACAGATTCATAGCTCTGGATCCTTTTGAGCTACTAAAATACAGTCAAAGCTAGGGCTTATGACATCTACATTCTAAATCTAATATCGCTTACCTCCACAAGGTAGTTTACACCCATGTCTGCGGATTGCTTCAACAGCAGTGGTTATCAGAACTAGGAAGATAGATAGAACCTATATTTCGGTTTCCCTGCTCACAGTTTACTGGGCAAAATTCTGACCTCTAACAAAGGAGTTGATGCTTTGAAGGTTCCCGTTACCGATTTTGAGCACAAGGATCTTACTGACAGCAGTTTTTGCCAGGTCAAGTTGATGGTGTATTGATTGATATCTAAAAGAAGTACGAGGATGTTCACCACTGTACACAGCGAGGCTGCACTTATAATCCCTTGTGCACAGAACGTACTTCGTTTTCAAGAGCTAGTAATAAAAATTTAGCGACGATTAACCACGGGCACGTACAGCTTCTTCATGTTGGTGACCTGGCAAGTAACTCATGATGTGGTAGTTTAACTATTATCAAAGATGTCACTGCATTCATTTATTGATTTACTTGTCAGAAAACGTTTTTGAGTGATTGGTAATAACCTTAAGAGGTTGTACCACCAGTCAGCTATTCATTTTACCCAAAACAAGCGACGTTTTCAAGTGTGCAAGTGTTTGAAACTATTTTTCATATCACTTGACTCTAATATCGAGAATATATTTAACCTGATATGATCACCACTGTGGTGTTGGCAGCCTAAATATTTTCTTGGTGGTGTAATTGCACTTTCGCTAGCAGTTTTCTGTTTACGTCATAATTCTACATATTTGTCTGTATTATGTAACTTACTTTCTGTCATCCAGTGTATTTTGATATTTGGTCAGAAATTAATATAGTATTTTCTGTCATTCCCGCCATATACTCACTAAAGAACGGCTACGAGTATGAATTTCACGCTACTGTCTTTTTTCCTCAGTACTTTTGGTTAAAATATAACTTCAAATAGTAGATGTGTCAGTCTAATATGATTATCTATTCTGGTAAACAGTTTACAGTTAAGTATTTTAGTACACCATGATGTACCTTATGAGATGTCATGACATATATATATATATATATATATATATATTGAAGTATTGAATACTAGTACTTCAGTATTCGGACTCCCATTTATTGGCTACTCAATTCTAGAAAACAGAAAAACTGTCAAAACTCTGGAATGCTTGGTCATGATGCTAAAATAAATAATGTCGTTTGATTCGCTTGTGTACTTATAAACGACCTTGACTTTTCTAGAGTTTCTTTGAAGTGCATTTTTGTGTGAAACATTGAACTCAGTATTCACATTGTATAGTGAAAAGAGCTGTCTCGGTTAGTCGGACTATACAGATCGACTTTGAAGCATATAAAGCACTAACAAGTTCTATGAGACTTTGAGTGATGCCAGAAATTAATGGAATAGAGAGGTTGGAACTCTTGACTCTTCTTAGAATGGTGTAATACAGCCACAAATATCACAGGTTAACTCCACAACATTGAGACACATTTTATGTAGTTCTATAGCTGCCTGAAAAGATGTTAACATAGTCCTCGTACTTAAGTCTAGGACTCTAGGTGCATGTACAAAATTCCGTGCTACTAAAGTTACCTCTCCGTTCTTAAACATAGTGAGGAAGCTAATATTACGTGGGCTTGAACCCTCACTGAAGGCTTTCAGGGACCCTAATCAATTCGCATATAAAAGTAGGAGAAACACTTTGGATGTCACCACACCTTTATATCACGACATTGCTTATAGTCTTGATGAAAATGCCAGGTACATCAGGTGTGCCTTTTTAGACTATACTTCGACATTTGATTCTGTGCTAAGACCTCTTTTGATGGATAAGCCGACCGGGACAAATACTGAGTCCTGAATAATCAGCTGGCTGTATTCCTATTTCTCTGAAAAAAGCAGCATACGGTCCATAGAAGGAAGCGCTACACCACATTATTTACTGTGACTGGAGCTCCCCAAGAAGCTGTCCTTCCCCATGGATTTTCTCATTCTTTCTGCCTGACCTACAATCTTCAGCCGGTATCAATTTCATTAAATATGTTCATGGTCTAACAGTTTCCACACCTGTTTCCTCTTCAACAGATTGCTCCCAACTGAATGATTTCCTTTTTACTGTTAGAAGATGGTCCTCAGAGAATGGTCTTATGCGTAATTCTTCAAATTATCGGACCCTAAACTTTAGTTTTAGATGTGAACATAATTCATGTAAACTGACTAGTTCTCATGATTTCCGTTCTATGGATAGTTATGTGTTCAAGAATGTTACAAGGGTGATTTATCTCAGTGTGTGTTTTACTTCGGATCCTTCCTGATCCTCTCATAGTTTACTAACTTCCAAAAGAATTTATCGCCTCATTTTGTATTTTAGGAGGCTAAGAGTATCTGGTATAACCCAGCCTCTTATCTTGTGTTTTATAAACTCCTGCATTTTGCCTGTTCTCCTCTATTGTTCTCCTTTATTCTTCCCATGGTTACTGAAAGAAGACCATGCTGTAGTGCGCAGAACTTTGAAGACTGTCAGCAGAACTAGTTAGTGTTATACCTCTAAACCTTCGAGTTAAAACAACTGTGGACAAACGTATTAACTCATGTAAACAGCTGACAGCAGTTGATTTATCAGATGACCAGGATCCTCTTCACTCAAAGCTCTCTGAGTGTCGGTCATCTAAAAGATGAGGAGGAAGTACATAAGACTTTATGCACGTACTACAAAACATAAAAACCCTACAATACCGTATTTCGCTCGTCTGCTTGTGATGAAGAAAGTAACTGAAATGAACTGACTAATCAACTTCTGTCTTTGAAGGCGAACTAACTGAAGATGAGCATGTTACCATTTATGTATTATGAATATAATTACTAATGTGATTGTCTACCTAAATTGATTGTACATTTTGAAGAAAGTTGTAGATAGAGTGAATATTCTTATCCTTTATACATAGAATCTATACTGATTTCATTTTGGTATGTATACATGTACACTGTTTCTGTCCAATTGATGCTATATGGCATACTGAAAACTCTGTAAAGTATTTTCGAAATAGCAGTCAGAATAAAGCCACTATTATTATTATCATTATAACTACTATTATTATTAGTATTATATCATCACTCATTTCGGCCATTAAACTGTTGATTGAGTAATCCTTTTCTTTGGATACATGCTTAACAATCTAGAAAACTTATGGATCCTTTTACTTCGACAAATGAGTTCACTAGGAGTTTAAAGCAATAACATACACAAGGAAATTAACCAATTCAACTATTTTGTATGAACAAGTTCAGAGGATTACAACTGAGATATTAACCTAGTAATACAATTGATTAATTTAATCTACTTGGTTGTGGCTAGAAGAGGGATCCAAGACGCAAGTTTCGTCACATTTGGAACGCGTCAGCTGCATACACCCCCCTCCTCCCTTTGGAGGAGACTCGAACCTCGTCCCCACCGCTTCACACGCGACAGCATTATCCACTAGGCCACTGAGGCATGCTAGCCGTCCCTTGTAGAGTGGGTATCAGTTATTACTATTCGTTGATATGCTTGTAGTCCTCCTTTGTTTTACTGGATCGAATTGTTTGACCTCTATTGATATATGAGCACACGCCTTGATATTGCCTGAATATTTATTATCAAAACAATGGAGAACTTCTTTGTAACACAACTAGCAGAATCTTTTTTATATATCTGGTACACGTGATATGTTAATCGTTTCGATGAAGAAATATTGGGTTATCGGTCTCTTCCTTCCCCCAATCAGTTTAATTATTATTCTGAAATTGTATATGATTGTATGTTTACCGATAACCAAGCTCTAGGCTCATTATTTTACTTTCTGGTGTACAGTAATGTTGATTAGGTTAAGCATTTTGTATGAACAGTCTTACTTAGCCTAGTCGACTGTTCTGACCAGTGTATTTGATCCAACGATCATTACAAGAAGTTCATTCACTCATTTACCTGGCGTCTAATTAAAGCGGGAATAATTTTAGAAATGATTATTATTTTTGAAATCATTACCGTGATTAGTAGTAGTGTTTTGCATATATTTTACTCTAACTTGAAGTAAATTTCTATGCTGAAGATTTTTATCAAACTTAATTTTCACATGAATTATTACATGTGAATATAATAATGATAATAATTTTTGAATGTATGTTTTATGGCAATTTAAAGTTTTAAACTGAGAAAATTTATCAGGAATTTTTAACATGTTTCTGTAATATTTTCATGAAGTGTAATCATTACTTATTTCGTGTGTGCGTTTGTTTGTAAGGAAAGAGGTTTGTCACGTTTAGAAATAGGTAGAATAGTATTACTTCCTCTAGAATAATTTTACCGAAGAAACAATGATCCCTTCATATGATCGGAGGTATTTCTATTATTGTATATTTTTCATTTGGAGGTAAACAAGGTTTTTTTTTAATGTAATCATAATATACAGATTCCTATTTTGATTATTGACGATGGCTCTCACTGATAAACTCGTCTATGTATGCAAGGAATATATGTGAAGTTGAAGAGAATCCTAAGTTACTGTTAAACTATTGTCAGTAGCTTTCATGTAATCTACTTAAAACTTCCTATTCTGAAGCTGAAGATTTAAGCCTTACTTTAATCGATGACGTGGAAACTTATCTCTCATGTGAATGAAAATTTGGGTTAGTGTAAAAATAGTTATGATCAGAATCTAAGCAACTTTAGTGAAAATTCGATACAGTATTCAGCACATGGTCACTTTCCCATTTCATAATTTTTAAATGAAGTTTATATCTGATGGGATGTATAGTTACTAGTCAGTGACTTCAACCAAAAGGTTTTTGGACGGGTAATATTGAAACCAAAGATGTAGCCTTATCAGACATGAAACGATCTGACTGTATCGATTCAACTTGAAATCAAACTGTACACATGATCTTTCTAGGAATTTGAAAATACAGTTAACTGGTAGTCTAAAAGTCAGCAGTTGATAGTCAGCTTGCGTGAAGCTTCTGTTAGTATGAATAGACATCTCTGACGGTCAGGCAAAATTTACATGGAACCTTACACACAACAGCATTGCTTTAAATTGCCACATTTCACCGTAATATACAAAGAACAATGAATAGAAAAGGATAAAGTTGCGATAGAGAATAAACAGTTTGAAGATAAGCGTTAGTGAAAATATTCAAGCTTTAGAAGACATCAAAGAGTGAATATATCTGTGCCATTTTCTGCCAAGTCACCATACGTCCTCGGAACCGAAGAGAAGCAGTCTGCATCTTTTCACAATAAATACCTATGTATGTAAAAGGTTTGTGACAAGCAAGGTTATTCTGTCTTTCTGGAGTACTTTTGCAAACGTGTATTCGATAGAGTGTCACCTACTTTTTCTGCTTACTCTTTGACTCAAAGCCATATTTTCTTTAAGGTTTTTCGGTTATACTTTATATACTGAATATTTTTATACAACCAGTGAAATTATAATTTAGATGCTGTATTGAGAGAGATATACCTCAACTTTATCGACTTTGAGAAGGCCTTCGACAGCGTCAACCCAGAAGTAATTTTGAAACTGCTTCAACACTACGGAATACCACAAACCTTCATCAACCTCATCAAACAGCTATATGACGATGCCACATGCCAAGTGATCCACAATGAGTAGCTCAGTGATGCTTTTGAAGTGAAGACAGGAGTAAGACAAGGCTGCCACCTACTATTACCCATGATCTTCCCGATTATGGTCGACTGGACCATGCAGCAAATCGTGAGGAGTGAGAAGAGGGAGGAAACGCTGGATCGGGATAAAGATCCTAGAAGATTTGGATTTCGCCGATGACTTGCATCTGATGTCGCACAAACTCGAAGATATACGGTTGAAAACTAACAAGCTAACAGAAGAGGCAGAGAAAACCGGACTCCTTTTAGGTGAAAGTAGAGAAGATAGAGGTGATGAAGATACCCAACCAACAACAGCATCAACAGTACATATCAGCGACCATCTGCGGGAGAAATGTAAAGGAAGTAGTCTCTTTCACCTACCCACCTTCCTAGGCAGCATCGTTTTAACTACAGGCAGCACAAGCGGAGACGAGGATATCAAAACCAGGATCGGAAAAGCAAGACAGGCTTTCATTAATCTGAAATCAGTGTGGATATATACTGCACTCCACCTAGCACAAAGAACAAGATCCGGATTTTCAACACCAATCCAGTAAAGTCAGTGCTACCATATGGTTGAGAAACTTGGTACGTCACGAAAATCACTACCAACAAACTGCAGACATTCATCGACATCTGTTTATGCTTGATACTGAAGATCAGATGGGTGGCGAGAAAGAATAAGCAACAAGGAACTCTGAGAACGAACCAATCAGGAACCTACTACCCAACAAATATGCAGAAGAAAATGAGATGGATTGGGTTGGGCATACACTGAGAAGACCGATTGGGGACATAACGCATCAGGCCAGGCACTCGAGTGGAACGAGTTGGGTGACCAAGCCGAGGGTGACACGGAGGAGATGATGTGAGGAAGAAATGAAAGCTTGTGGACAGTCACAGAGCCAGGTTGAAAAGACTGCGGAGAAGAGAGTGCAATAGAGGCATGCCATTGAAGCCGTATGTTCCACTAGGAACCCAAGGGAAAAATAATAAATTATGATAATAATATAATTGAGGTAGATATAAGTGTGACTTGATAATAAGAAAATTCTATTTCCCCAATAATTCCCTATCTTTTTTTGGGTAGTCAACATGTATATATATGTAATACTTCTACATCTTTTTCGCAGCTGACGGCTATCATGAAAAGGAAATCGAATGTCATATCAGAAACAAACTTCCAATCTAGGGGTCTACTGATGAAATATTTATTTTTTAACAGTCGCTTAATATTACACATGGCGATGATGTAGTTTGCAGTTATTTAGACTTCATTGAATCAACTGTTCTTCGGTATCGCATTTTTAAGTTTGGTCAGTTACGAACCATGGATTTTGTCATGAAGTCCTGCTCTTTTTATCTATGTTTACATGGTTGCCTGCATGCAAATTTTGGATAATTATTTATAATGCTGAGTACAAACCGAGGTGTAGCTAAATAATAATAATAATAGTGTGCAACTAAAGACTTATTCTATAACTAAAATAGTCATTTAAACTGGCCAAATGCTTAAAGCGAACTAATGTAAAGATAAGAAAGTTATTTGAGTGAGATGAAATTCTGAGTTAAGGTAAGGATTAGACTAGAAATACATTGTGACACCTTTGATTTTTGTCCAAGGCATAGAATAAGTAATGATGAATGTAAAATGCTAATAACCTTTTGGGGTAATACTGCCCTACACCAGGAACAGGCGTTCCAGTTACTGCCTCAAAATCTTGAGGTAGTTTGTTGACTTTGTATAGTTGTTCTTTAGCTTCTTTCCAATCCGTGAGGTTTAGCAAATGTAACTGTATTCTTGTATGCTTGTTCTTTTGAGGCAGCCGTTTCATTCTTATTTTTAATAATGCGAATTATTTTCATTGAAATAAGCAACGGGGAAATTAGAAGCATTGTAACAGCATTACTCACTATGGTTGAGGTACATTCAGCCGAAGAGTCCCAAATAGGACGAGACATGCATCCTGGCTTTCACTTCTGATCATGAAAACGAATACAACCAAAGAAAGCTTGTTAAAATTTCAATGACTTACGTAGAAAATCTGCGCCTTGCGAAAGACCTCTTGAAAGCTGAACATCTGTCTTCTCATGGTTCTCAGCCCTATGAGTTGTATACATGAAGTCTTGAATTGATTCTATCTTTGTCATACTGGTTTGTTAAAATAAATTCAAAAAAATATTCATAAAATAATTTTTCTGATTAAGTTCAATTAGTCACTTAATTAGGAACATAAATTTAGTGAAATTTATTTTAGCTCATTTTAATATACGTCATAATGTAATGAATTCCTCCGGTAAAAGATAATTATTATCTTTGGCAGAAATTATCTATTATTACATAAACCAGTGAAATGTTCTACTGATTTAGGCACAACTGAATCGAATTCTTTTCACAGTAAATAATTGATCAAGGTAAATGTGTGAGTGCAAGCATATTTTAAAGCATACTTTCTTTTAAGTAATAATCCTTAGTAGATCAAAACTCAGTAAGTATTCAATTTTCTGAATGACAAACTAATTGAGTAAATAAATTGAATTAATCTATCCTAAAAGCATTCACAACTTCATGTTATAATTCAAATTTCGATAGTAGTTTACATTTCAAGGAAGATGTCAATATAATATATACTACTGGAATAAGACAGTAGTATGAAACTACTCAAATTGATTAATATATATTTATACTGGGTTTTGATAGATTACCAAGTGAATTCGTGACATGTTACTACCAGTTGATTGCATTCACACTAACTGTCTAGTCAAAACTTCTCATCTCAATCCAAATCTAACTGAATTAGGGAACAGGGTAATCATACTGGTTATCATTTGACTAACTGAGATAGACGTATATATATATATATATTTTGAGGGAGTTGTGGAGATTTGGAATTATTTCAAGTTGTTATTCATCGTAGACTGACATCAGTTGGAGGAACAAAGGAAACCTGGGAGCACTGGACAGCTGTTTCGTCCTGGTATGGGACTCCTCAGCAGTGCGCACCCACGACCCCACCAGCAGGGATCGAACCCGCGACCTTCAGGTCCCAGGTTTCCTTTGTTCCTCCAACTGATGTCAGTCTACGATGAATAACAACTTGATATATATATATATATATATATATATATATATATATATATCTTTATACTACTCGAAGTGGTAACTGAACACTTCAGTAATTTTAATTATATGATTTTTATAACTTTTTCAACAATATACTACCTCCTTTATCAGTCTAACAAAGGGGACAAAAATACGTGGAACAGTTAGCCTCGCTATAATTTCATAAACAAATATAATCACTTAGTTTATCTTGTGAGAGAATAAATCAATTAAACGTTTTTTTCTATAAAATAATTTCTAAAAAACATAGGTTGACATTCTTATGTCAGCTTAGGTCAACGAATGTTGTTAAAGTCTCTGGTATACATAATATGACTCGAATATCTTCATATTTTCTTACTGGAATGCATAAATCCCTTCCTGATGAAATCACTCGTCACACTGGATAGCTTCGTTTGCAAAATTTATAATATACACTAACTATTTCAAATCTTACATCATCATCATAATCTTAGTGTACTTATTCACTGTAACCGTGTCATATTCAGTGATTAACTCTATATAGTACTGTAACGGTGTAATTTTTCAATAAGAGTTCATTTCAACTGACCTTATGGTTTTTAGTGAATATGAATCCTGATCGTGTTCTGCGTAGAACAAAAAATATTTTACAATAAAGTTCAACTCTCAAATGTTTTGTTTATGTAGAGTAATAAAAGATAAAAAGTTGAACCACTGCCAGAAAACTTACATTTCCTTTAATCCAATATCTTCTTATAAAAGTTAAATTATTAGCTAATATATTCAAGTTACAAAGAATGTGAAGTGTATTAAGTTAAGCTGTTCCTACCGGGACTCATACCCACAACTTATAAATTTAAACATTTCGAGTAATGTACTAGAGTATTTAGTCAAGTAGATCACTTTTTGGACAAATAGTATCAACGGTTATCTATTGAAACCGTATCATTTCATAAAGTCCATATTTCAACTGAAACTGATCAGTTTAATCCAGCATACTAACAACAAGAAACTGCAGTGTACACTGAAAGTAATAGCAAAAACAGCGATAATTCAGAACCTGTTTACTGTTTTTTAAACTTTGTATTTTGTTGTATTTTTGAGATGAGTAAGGATTTTAATTTAGTGGTAGTATTCGTCACAGATTGACACCAGTTGGGGGAGCCATTGAAAACTTGGGAGCACTGGACAGCTGTTTCCTCCTAGTATGGGGCTCACGAAGTTCTAGTGAGAAGCCGTAACTTGTGGGGTCAACCAGTCGTAAGCGGAGCGGATGACAACCAAAGACGTTGGGTGATAGTCACGCTATATCGTGAATTGACAGAAGTTGGAAACTGTAAACCAAACCGGCACAAAGGCTGAATGGTTAACGCGTTCACCATGAAAGTTCTAAGTTCGATCCCTGGCAGGTTCGTCGGTGCATACTGCTGATGAGTCCCACACTGGGACGAAACAGCTATTAGTACTTCTTTGTTACTTGAGGATGAAAATCACTGTCTAAGCAATCAGAATAAAGTATTTCATTCGGATTTAACCTCGCTGCTCGTAGATGATTTTAGATCGCAGAATTATGACTCATGGTATACATAAATGTATTTACTCTTTCGCTATATTAAGGCGGGGAAAGAATCAATTTGATCTCAATTTTCTTACCTTCACTATTTAAAGGTGTGTAATGTTGAATGTGTCGAACTCTGAAAGTAGGCGGAATATATCCAGTCTGGACCCTAGAACATAAGGTTTTATGAAATACATCGAAAAATCTTTTTCAGGACGATTACGAAGCTCTGGTTGGTAATGGCAAAGTATACCTTCTGTATAATTCTTTTTTAAGAAACCGCGTTCCTAAAATGCATTTCAGATAGTTTAGAGATTTAGATACTATTTCTATGACAGCAGAAATATTTATGGAAATATTTTAATCTGGACTTATCATTGTTATTCGTCTTATTCTCCTCACTGAATACTTTTCACAAAATGTATCATTAATTAAGCAAACTTACAACAAATTATCTGTAAGCAATCAAACTAAATATAACTTTGGATGGTATTTCAAGATTCTTGGCATTTAGGGTATACCGCGTCTTGGTACAAGCTATATTCTTGAGTATAAGCAAACAACTGAAATTCAGAAGAAATTACTTCACTGAATGATGGAGTGTTGAGGTAGAGTAGATGAAGACATTCCGATGCGCTGCTAGTTAGTTGTACTTGACCTTTCTTCGTCCTTGATGGCACTCATCAGCAAGACATGCCTATAACCTCGACAGGACTGACGTTACTTTTGAGATTTGAACTAGCATCGCCTAGTGTTGCAGTCAGTGGCGGAACCACTGAGATGTTCGAGCTATGACTGGCTTTCTGTAGGATTGAGCTAAATACACTGATTGTTCACGGGAGAGCAGCCAACTTCATGTTGTCCGGTTCTGAGTACTGACCGAATTCTATCGATCATTCTTTCATTTTGGCCACCAAGCTAAGAGACTCAGCATCGTGATGCACACTGACGGATATAAGGTGGATGGAGACAATCAGCAGGAAGTCTTGGACCAAGATATCGTGCTTGTCTACACTCGTTAGCAAGGCGTATCTGTGACCTTGATGGGACTGACGTTCTAAATAAGATTCGAACTTTTATGTTTCGCGTTTCAAAAGAAGTAGTATTCCTCAACTGCGATAATGTTTCACAAGTTGAATCAACCTTGTAGTGATAATCAGTGATACACAAAGATAAACTTTACTGACAGGTTGTAATTCTTTCGCAATATCTTATTGGTATTTTAGAGTACTGTAATCATTATTGTTGTTTAGTTAGAAGTTTTCTAACGACTGGTATTGTTTGGATAAGAACTCTTACTTCTTACTGTCGAAAATAAATCTCACGTCATAAGTATACTAGCTCAAAAAGATCACGTGAGAAATGCTCCTGATTGATCATTCAGATTTTGAGATACAGATATCCTTCAATGTCTCGATTCTTCACCCTCCTCAGCACTTACCGTCTTCAGGAGTTCAAGTTTAAATTAGAATAATGTGGTGATAGCATACCAACTAATAAATATTACGATACTTCTAAAAGATGGGAAGGCAAAGTGATCTCTTCTGTTCTGAAACTTTTACCACCGTATGAATTTAACTGATGCTTGCTCCGTGGACAATTCTCTACATTTGTTCTCTTCTAAAATTTAAAGCCACTCTGAAATTCATTAAGTACTTGAAGGTCCCACTTGCCAAACTGGTCAAGTCTTTTGGTAGCTCATTAGTAAAATTAACAGTAAAATGTTTGCAAGCAGCACGACTTGTTTTTTATAAAGTTCTTTTGTCAGTTTATTCAGTATAAATTTAATGAAAAAGTACACAGTAGGGTTATAAAGTGACTTTCATATTTATATTATTGTAAAATTAGAGTAATTTTATGATTACGGAAACCTTAACTTCTGACACTCCTTAGAACACAAGCATATCTGTCACCATAGGTTCTGAAGCAACAGTTGTTAACTACTGTGGATGGAAGACAATTTAGATAACAGTATGTGCAACCATATTACTGGTATCATGTCAAGTGGGTGGGTCAACCATGCTTCTATAAGCATCAGTTTTTCAGTTTAGCACAGTTATGGTTCCCGTATTTACTACCAGCAAACACAAATCGTGCGTATATACGTATGTTATTCGGTTTTTCGAAACAGATCATGTGGAAGACATAGCTCATCTCAATGAACTTCTTATGGATATGCTATCATTTGAGTATACTGATTAAGTATTCCAAGATAGACACTGGAAAGTGATTACCTTATTATTGCCTGTAATGATTTTCTACCAATTGGATCACAGTCCTTGAAGTGTTTTCCTCTTATCTTTCTGCGTTATATCATGATGAACTAATGTGAGGTGTGGCAGTTCTCTCTTTAATGCTGAGTCCCTTGCTGATATTGAGTGACTGAGTGAGATTCTAACTGCAAGGTTGTGGAATTGTAGCAACTCTTCTACAATGAAAATATTTTTGGAATAAGTAACGACTGAGTGTATGGTTATTTGCTTACCTAATACTAACCATATCCCTGAAAAGAATCGGGAAGTCAGATAGAGCCTGTATAGTGCTGAAGTTTATGGATCTACTCAGCGTAATTCAGATATTGTACAGGACTTCCTGCTTACTGCTGGGAATGCCTCCGATATATGATAAATTAGACCAGAACAAGCGAGAATTTTATTGAAATTCAGCAAGTGAAGATAATGCGGGAGTCTCTCTGACGTATTGACAGCTCTTAAAAATTGAGGAGAAGGGGTAGGTTGGTTGTAAACACGTTCAGCCCACTGAAGCTGAATTGAATAGGTCGTACTTTTCATCTGTTTTATACTCACTGTTTTTCGGACAGCAGTCATTTGAGGAACTACTGGGATTTTACGAATTGATGCCGTTTTCTCTTAGTTCGTTCATATTGTATACAACATGAAAATCAGATTTTGGGTCATAGCAGTTCATCTGAAAAATAAAGTTGTGACCGTTAAAGCAAGCAAAGTTGAATGTAACGAAAATTAATCAACAATTTCATCGGATGGTAGTAGCGAATAAACAGAAGCAAGAAAATGTGAACCCCTGGAGTATGACATAGTGATTCAATGGTAACACGATTGCCCCGAGACATGAAGGTTCTGATATCTATTCTTGACGGTTTTATGGGTGCCCACTGTTGTGGAGTACCATCCTAGGACGAAACGACTCTGGCGTACTCGTATATTTTCGATGCTTTTTACAAACCATATTGTTTCGTGATGAATGTTACCTTAAAAACATTGTTCCCCACAAACCCTCAAACTGAAATAAAGGAGCGGAATCAGATGTACAGGGTCAAAATATAAAAGGCTTTACAACACTTGAGTTTCATGCCTGTTGGCAGTCATCAGAAAGACATTTAGACAACTGTGAGGAAATTGCTGATCTGTCAGTATTTCTAATTGGTGTCCATCACTCTTGAAGTTAAACAAATCTCCAATAGGGCAAGAACGAAATACCGGACTGTAGCTTCCATCTATTGACTGAAAATATTTAATAACATGATGCACATTAGCGCAGTATCAAGCTACTGAGCATGGCGCTCTACATACAAGAATCTCGAAAGAACTTCATTCATGGAAGATAAGGAAAAGAAGGAAAATCGGTTATTCACAGGTGATCAAACTGTATAGATCCAGATTTATGCAAAAATTACTTTAACACTCAGACAGTATATAATCAGCTGACGCTCATGAACAATTCGTGGTAAACAGCATACCACATACATCAACTTCTCTTCATCAAGTTATCAAGGAATTATTCCTTACACACACAACAACTCTACCTCTCAAAATAGTGTTCAATGGAAACCGTTCAACACTATAAATAATAAAGTCAAATAAATACAGTCAATCAACTTAAATTATTCTACACACAGGATCATGTGCATACATAAATCCAACTTCAGATAATAACTAGCAAATTTCCACACGATTCTCGTTGGCACTGAGTGCAACGATGTAGTTGTCTTCTTCGGTTTCGAAGTCAAAGTGCATGAAGGGATGTAGAGTGAAAAGAACTTCAACGAGGTTCGTGCATCTTCAATTAACCACATCATACTTGATCCCTTCTCCTGATTTATTCTCAAACTATGAATCATCTTGAATAAACACTTGCGTAAATGAAACAGTGGCTTTAGCATTTCATCACTCAGTCGAAAAATCTGTACACAACGTAGTGTAGAAGATGAACTGAAATTATTGAGGCAAAATTTCATGAAAAACTCTTCTCCATCAGTTTTTATAAAGAGAAAGTGTAGACAGATCAATAGAAACTCGGACGAAGTGGATATGCCAATCAGGAAGATATGCATTAGTTTACAACTAAGAGGTGATATTGCTGACGAAATACATAAGAACCGTTCAACATAGCCAGTAGGAGAAACATTCTGTCCAGCAGTTCCAGCCAACCACAAATTACCCAATATTATTGCTAAAGAAATGTCGCATCGGTTGTCGTATTCGACGTGCATCTACTCGTTTACCCATTCTTGTGGAACTGGGTACGCACAACTTTCATCGAGAAATATTTCCCATCGTGTCCGACCACACCTCTTAGCATAAGTGAGAAAGGGAAAGCATGCAGTCCCAAATCCACCTATCCTCCAACATGTAGTCGACTGCATCCATTCAGCCTCTGAATCATCAATTGACGTTATTTACAAGGTGGAATCCAACTCATCGAAAGCTGAACCCACACACCTACTTTGTATTATAGAAGCCTTGAGAATATAAAGTGTTAAATCAGAACCATGTGTGCGGCGGCAGATTGTACGATCCCCTTCACTGTCCTCATCATTTTCATCACAGGATTCTCACAACCACCTATGTCTTATTTTTATCTCATCTTGTTCTATTCCATTCCATTTTGGTTCATTATATTTTGTAACACTATTTTCACGTTTTTCGATCACGATTATTATGTTAGATTATGTCTGAGTGGTATTCTCATGTGATGTTTCACCTACTCTCCTTTCAATTACTACTGCTGACGCTGCAAGATTCGAATCAGTGAACGCTAGGTTACCGATCCAATGCTGACCATCTACTAGGCTACGATATCTGACTTCTTACAATGCTTTAATCTTGCTTCAGTCATCAATGTTTTCCCCCAACTACCATGTGAATTCGTGACATGTTACTGTCGCTCGATCGTACACACACCCACTTTCTATTCCAATTCGAATCTACTTGAATCAGAGAGGGGAGATATCATTTTCTTATCAATCGTCAGCCAGTATTAATACTAGTTTGTCAAGTAACGGTTATCTCAGATAATGAAAATGAAAATTTATTATTGTCTACCTCGAATGATATATTTAAATACGATAGTATATCTTCTATAAATGAGATCGCTGCAAAGAGAAATGTTTCTCAGCAGAGGTTGTTAATTTGACCAATTTATAGTGGGGAGGTAACTACAGGTAGAGGTGTGTACCATATACATTTGAAGGACAAAATATTTTCTTGTTTCGAAACTCTCTCATAAAACTTATTCACATCTCTCGATTTTTACGGAATGCAATAAAATATTCTTTTTTCTGTTCAACTCAATTGATAAGTGAAGTTTGAACATCATATCTTTCTTTTAAAAAAGAATCTTTTCTACTTTCATTAATAAATGATTCGTTTTCAGTGTTCAATCATGCAGAGTTACAAGTTTTGTTATATGTGAATTTTATTCTAATTTTATAAACTACTAATTTGGTATAGGATTCTTAGGAATTTCAAAATAGGCATTCAGTGAGTTATTATAAACTGAGACATTTCAGTAACTGCTTCTTTTAAAGAAACAAATAAGCATGCTAAGTGGAATGTGTGTGATTGAAGAGAGGAAGTCAGTACCCCCAAACAGTTGTTCTTTCAGTTTTGACACATAAGTTACCAGTATGATTATAATAACTGGATTATCTTGTGTTAGAGTGATTTTAGCGATGCGCTACTTTGATGAGGTAAGACGTAAAAAAGTATTATGGAATCTATTTAAATACTGCATATTAATAATTATTTTTTGTGACGTAAGGAAGTTTGAACCTCTTTAGAGTAAGTTTAGTGGGAATTAATCAAAACATGCACAACCTCACGAGTTACGTCAAATTTCTACATAAGTTTAAAGCCATTTTGATGGATTAAGTTCAGGATAACTTCAAAGTATTTCAAAATGGGCTTGTAAAGTTCCTGTACCATCCATCCACTACAAAAGTGTATGTCGAGGATGTTTTTCCTAAATATAGTTCGCAGTCTCATGAATGAACACAATGACATCCATTCTTCGTACCTAAAATATGATTTATATAACTTGAGTGGTGTTTGTTTGACATGTGTAACGAATTGACTGTTTGCTGTGTTATGTTTTTCTATATGTGTATGAGATATGATTCAAAGAATCTGTGGGAAAATTATGACAACTTGGAGCTATTATCGTGCTAGAAATATCAAGTTGAAGTTAGGCAAAGGGTTGTAGGAGTTACTAGAAAGGTTATTATTATGGATAGAGTTATTAATATTGATCAGCGGTAATCTTCTGAACTTGCCTGCTATCTCTTGAAAAGCGCTATTGACTAGTTGAAGAAGCAAATAAAAAGATATTCCAAGGACATTTTTAGTGTTTCGTTGGCGATATCAGAATAAAAGCTGATAAAAAGCTAAAATAAAAAATTTTTCTTACAAGTGAATCTTTTAACTACACCGGTAAGGTCAGTTGAAGAAAATATTTTATACTTCAATACCTGAAAAATGTTTATGCCAAGAAAACATTCTGAGTCATTTAGCAAAATACCACTCTTTAGAAAACTAAAATGAGCTCATTAATGTAGTAAGACATAACTTTGCGTTATTCAAGTGTGATTCATAGCCAATATGAATACCAAAATAAGTGGAAAGTAATCATTATTACAAATGGTAGTTAAGTTACAAAACAGATTTCACAGATTAAAATGATATCATATCTCTATTTATGCAGATGCATAAATAGGCTGATAGATGCCAATTTTTAGAAACGGAAAAAATGATAACATATTCATTAAATAGTGAACTACAAATTATATTGGACTACAAATTGGAAGAAAAAATAGTCTACTGTGAGAATCATAAAATTCTTCTTACATGATATGACACGTGTCAACTCTAGCTGCTGAATATATTTTACAGGGGCGTTAGTAAACTCAAAACACAAAGAGAAGGGTTGTACCAAAGAAAATTAGGAAAGATCATATAGAAAATCTTTACATGAAAACTGAAGAATGGTAAGACTGAGGCTATGATAACATGATGAACAAGATAATATATTTTTTCATAAATAACAGGAGCTTTTAGTTTAAAAAAAACCTTCACTTTAAATCCTTTTAATGACTTGAGTATGTATTGTGTACCATGTCAAATTGACCTTGTACAGGGAAAATATGTTTCAGAAAAGAGTTACTAGGTGCTCTACGTTCTCCTTTTGCCAAGTAAGTCGGTAAATAATTGTATACCAAGGGAATACTGTTCTGGAGTAATATGCTCTACTTAGCTTCACAGTGAGTTTTGTCGATTACACATCTTAGAAACCAGTTGTGAGTATCAGGATGTAGTAAAGAGGATAAACAACACGTAATGACTGTTATGAGGCAATGCATATAGATGAAGATGTCCAGATTCATTGATAAAGTGCACTAGGTCACGCTTCACTTTTCTGGCTTGAGGTACTTTCCGCGCCTGAGTTTCAGACAAATTAAACTCTCCAATTATCCTATTGGAAACCTTTTACTGTCTTCGCCATTAACCTGTATTCAGTAGGAGTGTAGAAATCCTGTCTTCCTGAGGTATCCACTCTAGAAGGTAAAATTAAAGTATTTATGTTGCTTAACAATGTATTTTGTACAATGACGCCAGCTTTTTATGTAAAAACATACTACTGAAATCACCTTTCAGTCGTCGGATAATCATATTAAAGAAAAATTTCATTTTCAAAGAAAGTTTGGAAAATAGTCATTTATACTTACTTTTGTTTATTACAACCAGAGGACATGTTATCATTCCATTCCTAGTAATAAAAGCTCAGAATAATAGTTCCCTAGAAAATATTTATGAACAGAAGTACATGTTGATTATCAGTGTGAATATCTGCGATGGCCATGTTTTAACAGAGTTGCATTAATATTGGATGATACTTGAAAGTTAGATGAAAATATAGGCTACGACTAGATTCGAAACAGCTACCAGCCAGTTACCGGCCTGGTACTGTGTCTGAGAGTACGCTATCATCTGAGACAATTTGTGTAGTTTTTTTCACTAAGTGTAACAAAATACCGTTAAGACAACTTATATGAAATGCTGATCTTTTTATATTACGGAATATTTTTATTTCTGAACTTGATGCATGTCTACCAACAAGAAGTTGATTCAAGAGTCATTCCATCGATTTGATGGCAAAGTTTATTGTCAAACTAGATTTAAACACTTTGTATGCAGTAATGTCTAGGCAGCATCGTTTCAACTACAGGCGGCACAGACGAGGATGTCAAAGCCAGGATTAGAAAGGCAGCAAGACAGGCTTTCATTATTCTGAAATGAGTATGGAGACCTACAGCACTGCACTTAGCATTAGGCACGAACAAGATCCGGATTTCCAACACCAATCCAGTTAAGTCAGTGCTGCTATATGGTTCAGAAACTTGGCGTGTCACGAAAAGCATTTCCAACAAACGTCAGACATTCATCAACAACTACCTACTGCATAGGCTCGTTACTGAAGCTCAGATGGCCAGAAATAATAAGCATCAAGAAACTCTGGAAACGAACCAACCAAGAAGCTATCACCCAACAAATATTCACTGGGAGAAGGTGAAGATGGATTGGGCAAACACTGAGAAGACCATTCGGAGACATCACGAGTCAGGCCAGGCCGTCGAGTGGAACCCAGATGGGAAACAGCCAGTTAGGCTTGTGGGCAGTCATGAAGCCAGGTTTTGAAGACAGCAGAGAGGAGAAAGCAATGGAGGCGTGTTACTAAAGCCCAAGGGACCCAAGAGAAAAATAATAATAATAATAATAATGCAGTAATTTGAAAATTGCCTTTACTGAATATCGGACATAAAGACACATTTTGAGTAATGGTTAATTATATCGGTAGATCATTCGAGTAAAACATTTACAAAAGTAGTCACATCATAGGAGAATGTCAATTGAAAATAATTATTAGGTCATTCTTATCTCAGTGGAAATTTGAATAATAAACCTCTAATTATTTCACCATAATTCCCAGTTTCTATCATTTTATCTACAAGGTTTCAAAGATAAGCCTTAGAATTGTTCATTCTCACCTGGAATCTCTTGGAAATTCACTAAAATACAACTTTTAAATAAATTGGGTTGCACTACAATTTAAAACTGTGCCATAATTCATTGTTCAGTTTAAAAATTGGGGTTTTATGTTGTACTCTGCTGATAAGACTACTGGAATTTTAACTAACGAACTTGATATCTGATTAGATCAGTTGATCAACTCAGTCTATTCACGCCAATACAATGAACACACCTTACTTGTTTATTGGCTGGTAACTGGAGGGCAACCAACTTTAAATTGACCAGTCCTAAGTGTTGGTCAAATTCTGCCAGTCACTTTGAAATGTGCCCATCATGCTACGGGATTCAGCATCACAATGCACTGGAAGAGATGTTAGTTGGACGGTGGCAATCGAGGGGAAGTCTTGACTTAGGTTTCATGTATTCTAGCACTCATCAGCGAGATGTATCTGCAACGTCTACGTAACGGATGTCCCGTTAGAGATTTGAACCCGAATCACCCAGTATTTCTGCCATAAATGGTAGCATTGAGCTATTCAGTCCTTATTCTTGTTCTTACGTGTCCCTCTGTGTGAATGCGACAGATTTCTAAAGGATTCAGAGACAAAAATAATCAAATGTAGGGAGAATATAATCAAACATCTAGTGGATGTATCCGCGTCATTAAAAGAAACGGTAAGTGGCCGATTAACTCGTGCTATTACCTTGTTTCCTGCCATTGATTCACTTTTCCTCTATGTTACTGACAAGTCCGAAATATCAAATTTGTCTGAAATCTTTTATTTCCTGTTACTAAGTTATTGGTTAGGCTATCTATAATTCATCTTCTGAGTCGATGAAACCATTAATCCTTTTACGAAATAATCACTTTTCAGAACTGTAAACCATTTAACTCTGACCCAATGACTGAATGGTTTACGCATTAGCCATGAAAGCCGAAAGATGTGTGTCTAATGCTAACCAGTCTCATACTAAGACGAAACGGCTATCTAGTACTCCCAGATTTCCAATGCTGCTCCAAACAATGTCACACCGTGACCAATACTACCTTAAAAATAAATGAAATTGTTAGTTGCTTTAAAATATGTATGAGGAAAATATTACATGAATCATCAGTTCCTTTGGAAAAATACGGGAGTTACTGCGGTTGAAAATCCCGAATACGAGGTGAAGGGAAAAATTAACAAGGTGTGATTTTATTAAAATGTAACTGAGTGAACAGCAGGTGAAACATCACATGAGAATACCACTCAGACATAATCTAACATAATAATCGTGATCGAAAAACGTGAAAATAGTGTTACAAAATATAATGAACCAAAATGGAATGGAATAGAACAAGATGAGATAAAAATAAGACATAGGTGGTTGTGAGAATCCTGTGATGAAAATGATGAGGACAGTGAAGGGGATCGTACAATCTGCCGCCGCACACATGGTTCTGATTTAACACTTTATATTCTCAAGGCTTCTATAATACAAAGTAGGTGTGTGGGTTCAGCTTTCGATGAGTTGGATTCCACCTTGTAAATAACGTCAATTGGTGATTCAGAGGCTGAATGGATGCAGTCGACTACATGTTGGAGGATAGGTGGATTTGGGACTGCATGCTTTCCCTTTCTCACTTATGCTAAGAGGTGTGGTCGGACACGATGGGAAATATTTCTCGATGAAAGTTGTGCGTACCCAGTTCCACAAGAATGGGTAAACGAGTAGATGCACGTCGAATACGACAACCGATGCGACATTTCTTTAGCAATAATATTGGGTAATTTGTGGTTGGCTGGAACTGCTGGACAGAATGTTTCTCCTACTGACTATGTTGAACGGTTCTTATGTATTTCGTCAGCAATATCACCTCTTAGTTGTAAACTAATGCATATCTTCCTGATTGGCATATCCACTTCGTCCGAGTTTCTATTGATCTGTCTACACTTTCTCTTTATAAAAACTGATGGAGAAGAGTTTTTCATGAAATTTTGCCTCAATAATTTCAGTTCATCTTCTACACTACATTGTGTACAGATTTTCGACTGAGTGATGAAATGCTAAAGCCACTGTTTCATTTACGCAAGTGTTTATTCAAGATGATTCATAGTTTGAGAATAAATCAGGAGAAGGGATCAAGTATGATGTGGTTAATTGAAGATGCACGAACCTCGTTGAAGTTCTTTTCACTCTACATCCCTTCATACACTTTGACTTCGAAACCGAAGAAGACAACTAGATCGTTGCACTCAGTGCCAACGAGAATCGTGCGGAAATTTGCTAGTTATTATCTGAAGTTGGATTTATGTTTGCACATGATCCTGTGTGTAGAATAATTTAAGTCGATTGACTGTGTTTTGAATTATTTATAGTGTTGAACGGTTTCCATTGAACACTATTTTGAGAGGTAGAGTTGTTGTGTGTGTAAGGAATAATTCCTTGATAACTTGATGAAGAGAAGTTGATGTATGTGGTATGCTGTTTACCACGAATTGTTCATGAGCGTCAGCTGATTATATACTGTCTGAGTGTGAAAGTAATTTTTGCATAAATCTCGATCTATACAGTTTCATCACCTATGAACAACGGATGTTCATCTTTTTTGATAGACGCATCCGCCCCCGCTGATAAATATTTTTTAGTCTGCTGCTGATTTTATTGATTATTTATGCATTGAAGTCGATTTTTCAACCTTTCTTCTATTGAAAGCTAATTCTGGTTTTGGTTTGTAATTATCTAGTAGATACTTTCAAATCCGTTTACAGTAACCACCTACGATAAACCGCAGTTCTCTTTGAAGGAAATTTAAACGTTGACACATTGGATTGAGATGAGAAGTCCTAACTAGACAGACAGTTTGAATACGACTGAGCAGTAGAAATGCATCACGAATTTAAATGATAGTCGGGCAAAACCCTGGTTGCGATTGAAGTGAAGTAAAAAAAATAAAAAAACTGTACCTATTATCTTAGTTGTTAGACCATCGGACCGGAAACCCGGTGTGTCACTGGTTCGAATCTGGCCACCGTCCAAATTGTCATGCCATCTCCAATCACTAACCAGTCACAATACTAGTCTACCAAATCACGACTATCCTGAATAGTCAAAATGATAACTGCTTTTCTTATTTTTTGATTTATACCAACGGTTTTCTTTTGGATCCTTCAACAGGATTTTCAGTCAACACAAAGAATTTCACCGACATTTCATAAATAAGCTTTTTTCATATATCAATGTTATTTGTCAAATTTGATTGTTAGCTAAACTGTTTGAGATTAATTTGATCCATATGTCGGTACCTATGTAGACAAGAATGATAAATGGAGATGAGAAAGCACAAATAATGAGGATAGAATTTTAGTTATCAATCATCAAGTTGCTTATCTAGATCGTTGTTGATCGTGATACAACTGAGATTAGAGTGTCATGAGGTTGAGAATTCAGTTCTGACATTTATCTTTTATGTGAGTGAGTGGAAAGTAAATTCTTGAGATTAATGGGGACTTCTAATTTAGACATAGTATTCATCACGGAATGACATCACTTGGGGAACCGTTGGAAATCTGAAACCACTGAACAGCTGGTTCACCCTATCATGGGACTCATCAGCAGTACGCACCCACGACCCGGCTAGGGGTCAAACTGAGAATCTTTAGGTTTCACGGTGAACGCGTTAACCATTTAGCCACTGGGTCGGTTTTCGGCGGTTTCAACTTCAAACCATGAAACCTGAAGGTCTTGGGTCCGATACTTAGCCGGGTTTTGAGTGCATACTGCCGAAAAGTCCCATACTAGGATGAAATAGCTGCCCAGTGCTCCCTGATCTTCAATGGTTCCCCAACTGGTGTCATTCCGTAATGAATGATACTTCTGAAAAGTCAATGTTTATTCTTTAAGCAACTAACTGACCATCGATGTCTTTTTCTTCAATTTTGTTGTTACATTTCATAGGTAAGTAGACTGGTAATCACAAGACAGCCGGTTATGGTTCTTTTATGACGACTTCAGTCATCTCTGCTGCATTATTTAAGACATATTTGGGCTTTGAGATCAGTGTAGTTTTCGTTTTTCAGCATATGATTTTCAAGTTTTTTTTACCTTACTTATTACCTTTTTCATAGTCCTGTAGATCTATAGACTTTAATACAGTAAATATAGTTTATATTTGAGTATGCTCACTTATGAGCTGTAAGCACTTTTTCATTTTATACTAACGGCATCTTAATTCGTTAATTTTTCTTCTGCATTTTTTTAGGAGACGGAGTTATCACACTAGATGAACTTCAAAACTATTTAATGTTGCATGAAATTCACTTTGCACGTTAATATCCCTACATTTTTGTCAGAAAGAAACAAATCAAATTTATTACATCGAACCTATAGGAATTTTCAGATGTCTATATGAAAATGATGGATCGAAAATTTTAATGTCCAATGGAAGTGGAAATAAACATTTGAGATGTTCAATGTTTCCCTTGATTCCTAACTTTTCCTGCCTATAGAACGATACTATTTGAGATGATCACTATTCCGTATTTTACGTATGTACATCATGTATAATCATTTTTACTGCGTATACCTCATTATAAATAATGAATATTGTGAACAGAAGACGTTCATAGATGTCATACTGCACAATAATATGAGCGTTTACACTATACTTACCTATTAAGAATATACTCCAGTATTATTGTCTAAACTTTCCTCAAATTGTTCACTTTCTTCCTTATTTATTTCCTTCTTTCCAAGTTGCATAACACACATGCAAACCCCAGCACTTAAACTTTTAACGGTTATTTACAAACACAATCAATTTTTTATATTGTCATTATAACTTTCATCCCCCTCACTGGAGTTTACTACTGTTAAATTCAACGATTTTACTAATATTTTTATTTTATCCCACTTTTCCACAAATTGACCTCATGAACGGCATACACTTACCCGCACTCCAGGAATACAGTGAGCTATTCGAAAATTATTTGCAAGTGATTACTTCCATCTTTATATTTACGTATGACAAATATATTTGTGCAAGCGAACACTTAAGCCTATATGCATAAATTGACGTCTCATCTTCATATACGTCTTACCAGTTTTCAGAATTCTATCTAACGGGTTTCATTTTTGTCATTACTAAAGAAAACAAAAACCAAAAATTAAGAAGTAATTTTCTTTTTACTAAAAATTTGCTTCAGTTTTTATTGTGCTATAAAGAAGGGAAGGCTTTTGAAGGGGGATGTTCAAATGGTTTAGTGATACGCATCAATTTCTGTTTTTATTCAATAGTATTTTTAATGTTATTCATTAGGTATGTTTTCGAAATTATGATAACCTCAGGTTGCAGCTTATTACTGTTTAGCCACAGGATCTCATTATAAATTCTTACTTTAAATCAAAGTTGGATGTAGTACTGTCTCTCTCCACTGTAAACCTCACTCTTCTAAGTTGTCATCTTTTAGGGTAGCTATGAGACATTCGCAGACATTCAGTCATTGTTTTCTTAGAAACAATGTTCATCTGAAGTGAGATAACCTGATAAGCTAAATGACGCACACTTATGCGAATGTGATACATCACTACAAGAAAATGTAACTTCAAAGTGTTAATGAAATGGAAAAGTGATCCTTTCAGACCATTTATTTTTATCCGGAATCTAGTGAGATTCCACACGTGAGCTGTTTCAAAGCCCCTAATCTCTTATATTGAGAAAATAGATTATTCGTTTAGAGATGGTTACATACTAATAACGTCTGTGATATTTGCTGAATGAAGAGAGCATAAACTAGCAAACAAGCTTGGAATAACCAAGAAAAGTTTATATATCAGGTAAGAAAAAACTGAACAGTAATAGATATGAGAGAGATGCAAAACTTTAATCTGGGTAAATGAACTTCATAGTACAACAGTAACTTGTAATTAAGAAACTTTATGAGTGAGTGTTTGATATTCATGGAAAACGTGCTAAACTTTACCAGTTCACTACATCCGCAGTGAATGTTCCTGTGGAATTTCTTCCGAAATCACTATTCCTATTAGTCAAAATTTTTGAAAATAATGACAACTCAAATAATGGAAGCCGTTTGCCAACGAATCTCAGATTCAAAATTCCGAAGCAGTTGAATTGAATCCATTTATGATTGCTGTTTAGATTTTCTTCGGAGGATCATGAATTTTTATCAGGGTTGTATATCTAGCATATGTGATCACTAATTTATGAGTTATATTTTGCTAACCAAAATAATATATATACGTTTTTCAGTAAACTTCGATGTCTGCAACATTGACACAGTACAGACCACGCATTTAAAACTATGTCTAGGTGAGGAAGGTGAATTGTTTGTTATGAGTAACTCCACCAATCACATCGACAAAAGACAGTTTATGTAATTTGCCTTTTAATTTACAGTAATGAATGTGCCATGAGCAAGAAGAACAGTTGAAGCAGAAATAAAATCTGATCTATTTCAAATTGTAATTCATGGTAGACTGACATTAGTTGGGAGACAAGAAGAGACTTGGGAGCACTGGAAAGCTGTTTCGTCCTAGTATGGGACTTCTCAGCAGTACGCACCTACGACTCCACCAGGGATCGAACCCGCGACCTTCAGGTTCCACGGCCAGCAAGTTAACATTGAGCCACTGGGTTAGAATCCAATGGTTCATATTTCCAACTTCTGTTAGCTCCCCACAAGTCCGTCAAACTTCAGCTGAACTGGTGCTCATTGGTGACTAGCTACGAGAGGTATTCCTGAAGTTCCAATGAGAAGTCATGACCGGTGGGGGCAAAGCCTGATGGTCGTGAGGACAGTTACTCAACGACGACATTGGGTGGCGGTTGCACTATATCGTGGGCTAACAGAAGTTGGAAATATGGACCAGTGGCTCAATGGTAACGCGCTGGCCGCGGAACCTGTAGGTCGTGGGTTCGACCCCTTGTGGTGCGGGGTCGTGGGTGCGCACTGCTGAGGAGTTGTATACTAGAACGAAACAGCTGTCCAGTGCTCCCAGGTTTCCTTTGTTCCTCCAATTGATTTTAGTCTACAATGAATAACAACTTGAAATATCCCAAATCCCCACAACTCCCTTAAACGTCAACTGATGTATTTAGTTACAATGATATCTTCTCAACCGGTTACAACAACACAGAATATATCGCAATACATAGTTTCAGTGAAAAGTTGCCATACGTTAATCAACTGGATGGAAACAGAATATTTGAACAATGCAGGAATAAAGACATTTACAAGATAAAATGAGCTCATTTTATTGCATCGCCTTCCATCAGCTGCAAATAGCCTACTATTGAAATGAAGTATTGGTAGTAATTATGGCATGACATACTTGATGTACATAGAAATAAATGGAGGTTTGAAATCCAGAATTAAAAATAAGGTAGTGAGTGAGATGAGGAAACACCGGATTAATAGTTACAAATCTTAGTCAAAATCAGTGGCTATTTATATCTGATGAGATAGAAAATTCTGGAGCTGTGGATTGGGGGAAGAACAAACAAACTTCAGTGTAAAATAAGGGACCGTTTAAGAGCTAACAGATTACGTAATTACATGAAAAACTTGGAAATCGTTAGGTGAATAATATTCAGTAAGTAATCAATGAAGAGATGATGCAATGAAAAGGGAAGACTATATACATACACATGCAAAAATTGTATCTAGTTAGTAGAGTTAAGAAAGGTTAATTACAGTCTCCTTCTGAGTATATAGGTCAGGTTTAAAATGCTTCATAGCGACAGCTTCCGCAAACTGTAATAAACGTGGTGTTCTTTGTTTGCTGATTATCCTCAAGGATTGAGAAACATCTATTTGATGTTTTATTTCCATCGGATGCCTGGAAATTGCGCTTGAATTTCAAATCTCCACTTATTTCTGAGTGTTTAAAAAATGTTATGTTATTAATACCACAACTAATATTTTGTCTCGTTGATGGTGAACAGGATATGCATCTTCTGATGAGGTTTTGCGGGTGACCGTTTTTCTTTTTGTAGACTACATGGATCTGAATATTCTATCAGATAGTATGAGAAGTTAGATACTATTCAGGTTGTCTAACTACCCATGTTTCTCAGTAGTATATTTTGTAAGTATATGATACTTCAATAGTAAAGATTACACCTTGTGATCTTGGCTGGCTGATTTCCTGTGGAATCTGTATTGAAATCACATTTAGGCAGTTTAAAAAACTACTGTGTTGTATGAAATTTTAACATAGACTGAGTAACTTGTAAATCATTTTCAAATTGATTATCCTACGCGAATCTGATTCCATCTGATGACTACATTAAAATGAATGTCAATAATTTGAGCTCGTACGTTAATAGTCTACATCTGAAATATGCGTAGGTTACCAGTTTGTGATGGAATGTCTCTCATATTTCAGAATACTTTGAAGCTACCAATGACTTCTGACTGTTGCTTCGGTTCACCCGAGAATAAATGACCAAATTCTTTAATATCACACTCATATCGACAGTCTAATCACCACTGACTCAGTGTTTCATTAGCTGGTATGTAAGAATGAATTGACAAAAATCCATTCAGTCCTCATTTAATTGGTCGTTTCATAGTTAATATCCACTGGAAAACTTTATCTTCCCGATTAGACGCTTTAATTTAATAAATGGGTTTAGTGCAATCTTACTAAAAGTTATTAACTTCTTATCTCCAACTCAGTCATATTTAACGACAACTGGAAGCTATAGATTATATGCTATGTGCAGATGAGGCAAGTTGTTGACTGATAACAATAAGGTAGGTTTGAATCAGTGGTGCAGTCAAGAAAGATGTGTTTGCAGTATGAAATCTGCAATTGAGAACCAGTTTTAAAGTCCCAGATGTACATCCTCCCTTGAATAGTTTTTATCATTGATAATCCCAGCTAATCAAGGCAGTGTACTTACAACGGTTTGTAAAACGTAACAAATGGTGTACAAAGAATATCTGTCATTATTATTATTTGTTATTTACAGTGATAATGAGTGTTTTGTAAGATTATTGTTTCAACAATTCTTGACATAATCCATTGTATTTGTCCAACGATTCGATAGATCAATATGGTACTATCCCCTCTAGTTGAGTGAATATTTTGTTTTTCAAGTTGATAAAAATGACAAGAACATCTTGCATAAGCATGAAAGTGATCCAGTCTACTCCATGTGATATTGTGAGTTGGTAAAACCGACCATTTATAGGCTTCAACTAGCTGGACCAGCCTGTAATTTCTGTCTTGTTCGGTTCTACGCTTTGTCTAAAAGAAAGGCAAAACATCAAGAGTTGATCACTGAAGGTTAAAACGGTGTTAGTTGTAGAAAGTAGCCCGTCTGATATTACCGAAAACAGAAGACCAAGTCTAGGTCTAGGTAGTAACTTCAAAATGGTGATTTCTAGCTTACTGATAAGCACAGATTGTTGTTTACCGAGTGACATTAACTAACTACCAACTGGAAAACTAAGATCAGTCTTTCATTGTCGAGGTTGTATCCCTCCTAAATAGGTAAAACTTTTTCTACTTACCCTTTTTGTTTGATGGATTTAAACAAAATAGCATTATTTGGGTAGTCGAAACTGAAATCTGTTTGCAAATGATTTACAAACTTCATGGTCCACCTTGACATTTATCACAATTTAGTGGTTTTTCAACTGCCCAGCTATGGTGTCAACAGTATTTTTGTTGGAAATCACCTTCAGCTAACAACACAAGGTGTGATCTCTGACATAAATGCATCATGAATCAGCGAAAAATACTACAACTGAATTATCTAAGAAGTTAAAAACCCGTAGATTTCACCAGCCAAATCAGAGTGATCTAAACATCTGATGACCATTTTGCTCGTCTGAGGTATAATTCATCTATGAATAAATTATTATGTCATTAAATGATTTACCAATCCTATTCATCACTCCAAAGTGTTGACAATAAGACTGAATGATAGTTAAATGTAAAATATAAGTTTTCTTGGCTTATGTGACGTCTAGTTAACATGCTTATGGAATTTCATGCGGTAAGCATATAAGGTTCTACATCTTTTGCAATGCCAATAAAAGTGAATCACTGGCTAGTAAATGTGACATTTGAATGGTCGTTGCAGTCATGCGCACAGCAGTGTAGAATAACTACTTCCTTCTCATGAAGATGAAAACGTGCCTAAGCTTGCAGTCAGAATTCCTAATGTCTTTACACTGGAATCATCTCAAAGCTTCATGTTAAGTATTACATATTAACTTCTAGGTGAATGACGATTTTAATTTAGAGGTAATATCCAACATAGACTGATATCAGTTGGGGAGCTATTAAAAACCTGGGAGCACTGGACAGATGTTTCATCCTAATATGGGACTTCTCAGCAGTAAGCATCCATGACCTGGTAGGGATCGAACTCAGGACCTTTAGGTCTCTGCTTCTCTTCCAACTGGTTGAACCCACATGTCACGGCTTCTCATTAAAACTTCGTGATATCCATCTGGAAGCATGTCACTAATGAGCACTCTATAGTAATACATTTTGAAGTGAATAGGGATTTTAATTTATATTTACTCTAAATCCTTTTAAAGTTTAAGATGCTAATTTAGGTATAAGAATTGGATACAGCGTTGGTTGGATGTCTGAAGTTTTGGTTCATTATTTGGTTAACTTGTTTATGATTGATACCAGTTGGTTGCATTGTGTGTATGCATTAGAGTACATGCTGTGTCTGTCAGTACTGACAAACTGAGTAGCAACTGAATATAAAGTCACCACTAGTGTTGAGTCATAACAATGTAAGCGTGATAATTCATAATTAGAATTCATATAAACTATTAAAGAAAAACGCATTAAGACAGTGGCAACTGCTGCATGTAAAAGAAGAAGGTTAACCCTACAGTGTAGTAGTGAAAGTAGTATTTGTATTAGTTTAGAATTAACTGGGCATGTTTTTACTGCCACTTCATTGAGATTTTGGGGTTAGTGGTAAACAGTCAACAGCCTTATTCACTACAACTTCTATTAGGTTATTTAAAACACTCATCATTGTATTAGTATTATTAAATTACAATTATTTGTCCCTTGGGTTCCTAGTGGAACATAGGGCTTCAGTAGCACGTCTCCATTCAACTCTCTTCTCTGCAATCTTTTGAATCTGCCTCCACCACTCCCCACAAGCTCTCATTTCTTCCTCACACCATCTCCTTAATGTCACCCTTACCTCGGACGCCAAACTCGTCACTTCCCATCTGGGTTCCACTCGACAGCCTGGCCTGACTCGTGATATCCCCAGTTGGTCTTCTCAGTGCCTGCCCAATCCATCTCCAATTCCTTCTGCACATTTTTTCAGCGATAGGTTCTTGGTTGGTTCGTTTCCAGAGTTTCTTGATGCTTATTATTTCTGGCCATCTGAGCTTCAGTAACGAGCCTATGCAGTAGGCAGTTGTTGATGAATGTCTGACGTTTGTTGGAAATGCTTTTCGTGACACGCCAAGGCTCTGAACCACGTAGAATCACTGATTAGACTGAATTAGTGTTGAAAATTCGGATGTTGTTCACGCTTTATGCTGAGTGCAATGCTGGAGATCTCTACACTGGTTTCAGATTCATGAACGCCTATCTTTCTCTTCCGATCCTGTCTGGCTTTGACGTCTGCGTCTGTGCCACCTGTAGTTGAAACGATGCTGCTTGTCTAGATGAGTGAAAGAGACTACTTCCTTTAAGTTTCACCCGTAAATGTTGATTGAAGCTTGTTGGTGGTGGTGGCGTTGATTGGGTAATATCATCACCTCTGTCTTCTCCGCGTTCGCTTGAAGTCCCGTTTTCGCTGCCTCTTCTGTCAACTTGTTAGTTTTTGCCTGTAGATCTCCAAGTTTGTGTGACATTATACACAAGTCATGGGCGAAATCCAAATCTTCCCGGATCCTTATCTTGGTCCAGCGTATCCCCGTCTTCTCGCTCCTCACCGTTTGCTGCATGGTCCAGTCCGCCATAATTAGGAAGATCATGGGTGATAGTAGACAGCCTTTTTTAACTCTGTCTTCACTTCGAAGGCATCACTGAGCTTCCCATTTTGAATTACTTGGCATGTGGCGTCTTCGTATAGTTGTTGAATGAGGTTGATGAAGGTTTGTGGTATTCCGTAGTGTTGAAGCAGCTGCCTGACAAATTACTTCTCGGTTGACACTATCAAGCAAACTCTTTTCCTAGTCAATGAATTTGAGGTGCCATTCTCTGCTCTGTTCTATGATGATGCGTAGCGTTGCAATTTGATCCGCACATGATTTGTACTTCCTGAATTCAACCTGTTCTGGTCGTAGTTTTGAATCCAGCGTATCCTTTATTCTCTCCAGGATGATGCGGCATACTTTTGTGCTTGAAGTGGACAGCGGTGGAGCATGATTCCATGCCAGTTCTTGCAAAAGCTCACGTCACCCTTCTTCTTCGGGAGTTTGACAAGGTAGGCCTTCTTCCAATAAATATGCAGGTAACTTTCCTCCCTTCCTCCCAAAACTTCTGCAATAGTGGTGTGAGCGTGTCTGCTGTTGTCCATGCGTCCGTTCTCAGTGCTTCTGGAGGAATTCCATATAGTCCTGCTGCTTTCCCGGATTTCAGCATGTTCATGGCGCTCAGGACTTCTGCTTTCGTCGGAGGGCTTGTATTGACTGGTAGTTCTGTGACTGGGCTGTTGGTGGTATTTCTGGACGGGGTTGCATGCGGTGGTGGTCAGTTCAAGTGGTCAACTCATTGTTTCCTTTGTTCCTCATCTTTGGTAATAAGATTTCCTTCATCATTTTTTATTGGTTTCATCTGTGTTGATCTCTCCACTTCTGGTCATTTGATAGAATGTTGTCAGGTCTCTCTCTGTCTCTCCTACCTGCAGCCTGTTCTGCTTCTCTTGTCAATGTGTTGTAGAAGTGTCTTTTATCTTTGCGCGCACTCTTCTTTACTTCTTTGTCTAGTGTTTTATCGGTTGTTCTCAGTTCTTCGTCTCGTTGTGCATCTTTGCAGTGGTTCATCTTCTGCTTCACCGTCTCCATCTTCCTCTCCCTGATCTATCAGCTTCCATATGTCCATCGAAATCCATTCCTTGTCTTGCCTCTCCCTTTTCCTTCATCTTACGGTTATGCAGGTTCCACATAGCTTTCAAAGTGTTCCAGTGTTCATCCACACAAGTTTCTTCAGGGATGTTGCTCGATATCTCCTGTTTTGTCTTGATGGCTGACGTGAAGGTTTCCTTTGTAGTTTCATCCTTCAGTTTCCGAGTGTTGTACTTGAACTGTGATCTATCACCAGCTTCGTTGAAGGCTTTCAACTTGATTTGGAAGGTTCCTTGCACTAGATAGTGAGTGGTCTGAACCTACATCTGCTCCCCTTCTTGACCTTGTGTCAAGTAGACTGCGTCTCCACTTTCTTGAGATTGAGATAAAGTCGATTTGATTTGCAGTGTGTTCCGGTGTCTGGTGAAATCCATGTCACTTTGTGGATACCCTTGTGCTTGAAAACAGTGCCTCTAATCACCAAATCGTTGAATGCGCACAATTCTGCAAACAATTATCCATTCGCGTTCATTTCACCGAGTGCTTCTTGACTTATGTGTTGTCCGCTCCCAGCTTGGCTGGCATTCATATAACCCCATCCATTACAATTTTGATGTCGCCATCTGAGGTCTTGTCCAGTGTCGATTGCAGTTATCTGTAGAATTCCTCCTTCTTCTCTTCACTTTCATGATCTGCAAAGGGGGAGCGTTGAATGATTGTGTCTTTCCTTCCTTCTGAGTTGAACCTTGCTGTCATGATCCTGATCGTTGAGGAGATTGGTTCTCACTGTATGAGAGCCTTCGATGCTGTTCAAGGGGACATCATGATAGCCACACCATAACTCAGTGTGCTCGTGGTTGTCGTCTGGGTGACAATATCAGAGTAGATTATTGACTCTCCTGTTGGTAGTTTTCACAGTCCACTTCCATTCCACCTGCTTTCTCAGATTCCTAGCACTTCAATAGTATACCTTCTCATCTCCTTTGCAATCTGGGCAGCCTTGCTAGGTTCGTACATGGCGCAGATATTCCATGTCCCTACGTTCAATTTCGCTTTCATCGAGGGAGAGAAGACACATCGGCCAATTGGCTTCCCGAAGGCTTTCACCAACTGGCGTCATTCGCCTATCCGATTCCAGCGGGGAATAAGTTTGTTATTATTTTTTATATATCGTTTGTGCTTTGAAGTTTCTTTAGCGGTTAGATTTGTTTTACGGGGTAGGGTTGCTAGCCCTATGCCCAACCTTCCCTCTTTGTCGGGCTTAGGACCGGCTAGTAACTAGTGAACTAGTTAACCAGGCGAGGCTACTCATCATTGTAGATCATCGCATTAAGTACAAACAAGCCTTTTCTTCAGTATAAGGTGTGCGCAAGTTCTTGTATCATCCAGCACTTAATTAATCCAACCTGGTTGGTCAGTGAAAAACTACCGTAGTAAGTGAACAGTAGCAATGATTCCATCTGAATCAATAGCGCAGGCAATGTTTGTGTGAATAAGTCAAGGACTCCATACGTTTTTGATCAGTTATTTGTTACTGTCAGTTTTATGCATAAGTTAAACACTGAAATGAATAAATATTGACGTAGAACGTGAATAGAGTGGTATAATGCCACTCAGCTGTTAGAGAAGATGTCGTTTCACCCCATTATTTTTATTTCGTAGCTAGACAGCTTCACAACGATCTCCACTTAGCTGTGTAGTTTTTAACGCTATCACATTGTTCCACAAAGTTGTGTCATCGTATTTGACTTCTTGCCTTTCTGGTGCGTTGAATACCTTGCCCAACTTTTTATCAAGTTAAGTGTTCACGTTACTGTAATGTAACTGATGTAGGCCATCTACTTTGACCCATCGATCAGATACGATATTCTTAATATAATATTGTACACCTCTGGTATTCTCGTTAGAGAGAAACACATCAAAACAGAGAGTTTTACTGCATTATCTAACTGAACACCTTACAGACGATCGTCAACTTTTGTTGTCAGAGGAAAACTGGATATTTCACTGTTCAATTCAGTAGGTATGATGCACACATCAAGACAACTCACTGCATTCGACTAAGCGTTTCAAACTCTTTGAAAAAGCGTCAGCATCAATCGCTTTGAGCCGTGATTTACCACGTGATTAGTCCAGAGCATCTGATGAATATTCAAATAGTCTTCAGTTAGGATTACAAGCTTCCATTAATTTAATAAAGCGATAAATGAATACGATTTTCAAGTAAAACTTCAGTTATTGCATAGCTAAAGACAAAAATAGCTTGAATCCTGAGAATGTATACCACAGAGCCTGTAGTAAAGTACACCAAAATTACCTATGGACATCATAAGTTGTCGTGTTGGTTTTATCTAGCAGATAATAGTAAGTGGTCCTGCTTACCACTTTCTCTCATTATATGTAACTAATCGAGAAAACAAAAAATTCTTTAATGATGGATCGAGGCTAGCATTGGAATCTAGGACGCTTGTTTCGTTCCATTTGGAACTTGGGAGCTGGATGTACAAGCTTCTAAGTGAGTGATGTAGTTTTCACTATGCCTTAGACCCGGGACCAATCACTGCAAACGCCAGAAGAGGCAGGTTCATCCAGCAGTCAAGATTCATATAGGATGAAACGTGACTTCTGAATTCCACTGCTAGGCACGATCCATCAATAATATATAATTAAAACACAAGCAATATCAGGGCATCTGCCCAGGAGTCCATACGCCAAAAGAGGCAGATCAATTCGGTCCCATCACCGACATAATAAAACAAGTAACATTATGAAATCTTCCTTTTTTAAAACCATTTCAAAAAAGTCAAATTTCATCTGAAACATTTCGAAGTTATTCTTCATGTCGAAATAATTTACAAATCAACTATAAAATAGGCTATTGTCTCTTACCACATCGATGAAAGGTAGGCCATCGACTGGTGTATGAAAACCAGCTGAATAGTCTTTAATAAACACCTTGACAGATCGAAAAGCTTTCCTGAAAAATGAATTAAAATGAGTAAAACAAGAAGTTTAAATCTTTGCTTTTAACAGACATGCTCAAACAAAACTTGACAATTAAAAAGCTTTCTGTGATGGACGATAAGTTAGGCGTATGTTGACTGATTCCTATCAGTCAAAGAATGCAATACGACCTGCTGGTTGAACAATTATATGCCATTTCGGATAGTATTCATCACGGACTGACATCATTTGGGGAACTATTGAAAACCTGGGAGCACTGGATAGATGTTTCGTTCTAGTATGAGATTCTTCATCAGTATGAACCCATGTGCTATACAAATGGTCGGTAATGGCTAGCAGTGAAAGCCAGGAGGTGGGTTTTGTTTAGTCTGAGACTCATCAACTGATTGTACTTGATACACGTGCATACGGCTACCTTTTTCCTCGCTTCTGAAGTAACAACTGCATTCGCCTAGCAGTGAGTACTTTAGGCTTGGAATTTTACGACAGTCATAGCAAAATGTAGTGCTTTTCACATGAAGATACTGCAACTATGTTCTACTATGAATGATTTCCATTATCTGAGAACAGTTTGCTTTCGAATGCTGTGAAGGTATACCTATAACTTTACTACTTGATTTAAAAATAAAGGGTTCAGACCTATTATCGTCATTTTATAAACAGTACTAACTTGGTAAGGATTCCTGTCACCCTATTAATAGAATTGTGGTTAATTTCTAATGCGCATCAAGAAGAGCCGATATCTTTGACTGTGGTGCTTATTTAAGCAGTACAGTTCTCAGGTCTGCTCCTGAGCAGCTGAATACAAGAATGTTTGAAGATTAGATAATAATGTTTGGTGTCAAACGTATAGAAGTGTCATATCGTATACTCAAAGTATTTGCTTAAAATAATCAGTCATGTAAATATCACTGCGCAATACTAGAGGTGCAGGATACGTTACTCTAGTGTCTGTTTCCTTTAAGCTAAAAAATAAACATTCATCTTACAGGGTCAGTGTGCATTTAGTGTGCTTATGTTTCTGATTGAAAAAATTCAACAATGAATAGGCAAACAACCTTTAATACTTCATAGGCTTGTTGCTATCAAACGTAACATGTATGCATCATGTCTTAAAGGCATTTTTATCAATATCTCAACTGAAATGCTGGTGTCAGACTGATTTCTTTGAAAGATCTGTCCTAGAGCTTACATACAGTTCTCATTAAATATATTTATTATCTCCGTATTATTTCATAGTTTACCATGTCATCTTGCAGCCGTATACAACATCTTGTTTTGCAGGTCAAATTTTATACGATGAGGTTATTAAAAGTAAAAAATCATCGTTTTCAATACTTGTTATTAGCTACGCTACGTGGTGGTCAGAAACGTTGAACCTTGAAGCAATGAACGCAGAATTTTATCCAAATTGTCATTCATGAAACGCGTATAGAGAGATCTCAATTATAAAATATTTTCTGTAATAGTGTGCTGTAAAATTGTTCATATTTGCATAAGAAACATTAGATCTCTGAAACCTCTTAAAATCAATTGTTTCGCTTCGAGGTTTCGAGAAGGGGCACGTAAACCAATGTGTAAATATCAGATAGCTCCAACCTACCATATATACTCTCACAGTACTTTACACCAGTTATGGATTATAATCAATATTCTTATTTTAAACCTGCCTAATTTTCAAACTATTTGTTATCACGTTTATTTACTGCATATTTTTCCTGATACACACTTAATTACGCAATCTTTTTCTGACTACACCATCGACCCAGTATTTCAGCCTGGTACATTCCGTTTCGATGACCTAATGGTAACCTATCAATCACTAAAAGACTAATTCGTTTCTTTGTGTGTTATTACTATTAATAACATTGTACAGTTGTTGAGAATGATTCGTCGGAAAAAAAATTTCTTTGCTGAATTATTTTCTGTTTTTGAATGTCTTAGAATGTTTCAGATTGGTTGCGTAGGTGAAAATTAATATGATATTGTATTCTAGAAAAGCTTAGAAAAAGTCAAGGCCACTGTAAATATATGTAAACCCTTGTATCTTGTACATATTTTGATATTGGAGTATAACTTGTGCTACCTTACCACCTTTCGCCTTTAACGAAGATAAGAGCGGCTATCAAGGGAGGAACTCGGAGGTCAAGTGGCCATCTTCAAATGGTTGATCAGATTCCTCAATAATTCTCTTACTTTGAGTGACGAAATTTCATATAGGTAAAGTTATCCTAAAAAAGTCGTAAGTCAAAAGTTTATTCAACTTAGGCCAAAACAAAAAGTCAAGCAGTAATTTAGAGGTAGTATTTATCAGTTGGAGAACTACTTAAAATTTGGGAACACTGGACATCTCTTTCGTCTCAGTATGGGACTCCTCAGTAGTACGCATCCATGACCTGGCTAGGGATTAAACTCAGGACTTTTAGGTTTTACGGTGAACCCGTTTACCATTCACTCACTGGGGCAGTGGTTCACAGTTTCTAACTTCTGTCAATTCACGATATAGCGTGACTATCACCCAACGTCTTTGGTTGTCATCCGCTCCGCTTACGACTGATTGACCCCACAGGTTACGCCTTCTCATAAGAACTTCGTGAATCCCATACTAGGAGGAAACAGCTGTCCAGTGCTCCCAGATTTTCAATGGTCCACCCAACTGATGTCAGTCTTTGATGAATACTACCTCTAAATTAAAAATCCCTACTCATCTCAAAAATACAACGACTAATTATCCCTACAATTTAAAAGTTTTTAGTCTAACTACTATCACTACCAGAGAAAGATTCTTTTGACCTTACAAGAACATCAGTTATTAGTTTCAATAATAGTGATAAAATCTTGTTATTTAAAATCTTTTCATCTTTGAAGTGAAATATGTTCATTCTTTAAAGTTATGTGCAATTATTTTGATTGTTTTACAATGTAAGCTATGTATAAAGATAAAGGAATGTAGCATAACTGATCAATTTCATCACATGTTAACTTAAAACAAATACACATATTAGTCTTGTAATTTTATCGTCTTCATAACAGAACAATGTCAAATGATATAAAATCCCGCCGTGACATTCTCAAATCAATTACATGATTGAAACAAAAAAGCATAAAAAGATGCAATTTTACTATTATATTTTTTCCTCAGTGTAATTTTAATTAAGTAGTAGATGTCATTAAAACTTTTACTTGTTTGATAGCATATGCATGAATTTGAGTCCCCAGGAGACAGGAGAAAGTTTCGAGTTGTTTATTGGTTTATTTCATTTATTTTTAGAAAATATGAATATCATTCAGGAGGTTCCTTTGTATTAAGACTGAAAATTGTTGACCAATCATGAGTAGTAGGAAATGTAGACCTTTGTGTTACGAAATGTTGGTTAAATGGCAACGTGCTGGCCGTAGACGTTGTAGGTCCTAGCTTCAATCCACGTGACGTGATGGTTGCACACAGCCGAGGAGTCTTACACTGGAACGAAACAGCAGGATAGTGCTCTCAACTTCTCACTGGCTCTTCACCTGATACTAGCACTTCAGGACTAACAGCTTGAAGTCGTGAGCAGTTTCCAACTATACATGAATCAGCAATTAATCAACCTTCACAACTGTTCTCCAAATACAAGTGACCCTCGGACGCCCAACTCGTCGTTTCCCGTTTCGGTTCCACTCGATGACCTGGCCTGGCGCATGAAGACCACAAACGGTCTTCTCAGTCTAAGTCAAATCCAATCCAATTCATCTCCACTTTCTTCTGCATATTTGTTGGGTGGTAGGTTGTTGCTTGGTTCGTTACCAGCCACAGTTCCTTGTTGCTCATTCTTATTATTTTGGCCATCTTATCTTTAGTATCGATTGAGCGTGAGCAGCAGCTGCTGATGATGTACATCTTTAGTTTGTTAAAAATGCTTTTCGTGACGCGCCACACTGATTTCAGGTCAATAAAGACCTGTCTTGCTGTCTTTTCGATCCTGGCTTTGACTTCCTCATCTATGCCTATACCGCGTGTAGTGGAAACGATAGGTAGGTAGGTAGGTAGGTGAAAGAGACAACTTCGTTTATAGTTATTGGTGCTTGTTGTTGTTGGTTGGGTATATTCATCAACTCCGTCTTCTCTAAATCCACTTGAAGTCACGTCCTCACTGCCTCTTATGTCCACCTGTTGGTTTTCGCCTGTACATCTTCGAGTTTCTGCAACACTAAACATAAATCATCATCGGCGGCGAAATACAAATCTTCTTTCACAGTCTTTTCATCGGTCAACACAGCGTATGCCCATCTTCTTGCCCCTCTCAGTTTCTTGTATTATTCATTCCAGTCCAATCGATAACAATCAAAAACATCGTTGGTAGTGATGGTAAGCAACCTTGTCTTACTCCTTCCTGTCTTCACTTCGAAGTCATCACTCAGCTTTCAGTTGTGAATCACTTGACATGTAGCATCGTGTAGTACATAACTGTTGAATGAGGTTGATGTATGTTTGTGGTATTCCGTAGTGTTGAAGCAGCTGCCTGCCAAATTATCTCTCGGTCGACGCTGTCGAAGCAAGGCATTCTCCAAGTCGATGAAGTTGAGGTAAAGTTCTAGTTGACTGCCATTCTATGCTCTGTTCTATGGTGATGCGTGGAGTAGCGTTGCAATCTCATCCACACATGGTTTGCTCTTTCTGAAGCCAACCAGACAACCATTCAGCCTGTTTCGGTCATAATTTTGAATGTCAAGCATATTTTTAGTCTCTACAGGATGATGCGGCATAATATTTTGCTTGGAGTGGAGAGGGACAGGAGGATGATTCCTCACTGGTTCTTGCAAACATCTAGGTCTCCCTTCTTTGGAAGTTTGACAAGTTAGGACTTCTTCTAATCTGCAGGTACCACTCCTTCCTTCCTTCCTTCCTTCCTTCCTTCCCTGCAGACCTTCTGCAACAGTGGTGAGAGCATGTCCACTGCCGATGTCTCTGCGTCTGTCTTCAATGCTTCTGGTGGAATTCCATCTGGTTCTGCTGCTTTCCCGGATTTCAGCATGTTCACGGCATTCAGGACTTCTGCTTTTGTTTCTGTGCTTTGTTTCTCTTCTTTCGTAATTAAATTTCCGTCATCATCTTTTATTGGTTTCATCTGCGTTGATCTCTTCCCAGATAGCAGTCTGGTTATTTGACACATTGTGGTCAGGTCTCTCTTATCTGCAGCCTATTCTGCTTCACTTGCCAGTGATTCGTAGAAGTGTCTTTTGTCTTTCCGTGCACTCTTCTTTACTTCTTTGTCCAGTGTTTTATACATTGTGCACAGTTCCTCTTGTCGTTGAGCATCCTTGCACTGGTTCATCTTCTGCTTCACCATCCTCCTCTCCCTGCTCCATCAGCTTCCATGTATCCATTGAGATCCATTCCTTATCTTCTTTCTTCTTCCTTCCTAATATGGTTATGCAGGTTTCTTTCCATATCTCTTTCAAAGAATTCCAATGTTCTTACACACGGGTTTCTTCAGGGATGTTGCTCGATGTCTCCCATTTTGTTTTGATGGCTGACGTGAAGATTTCCTTTGTAGTTTCATCCTTCAGTTTCCGAGTGTTGTACTTGAACTGTGATCTATCACCAGCTTCGTTGAAGGCTTTCAACTTGATTTGGAAGGTTCCTTGCACTAGATAGTGAGTGGTCTGAACCTACATCTGTTCCTCTTCTTGACCTTGTGTCAAGTGGATTTCGTCTCCACTTTCTTGAGATTGAGATAAAGTCGATTTGATTTGCAGTGTGTCCTGGTGTCTGGTGAAATCCATGTCGCTTTGTGGATATCCTTGTGCTTGAACACACTGCCTCACTGCAATCACCAAATCGTTGAATGCACAGAATTCGGCAAACAATTCTCTATTCTCGTTCATTTCACCAAGCGCTTCTCAACCCATGGTTAGTTCTCTTCCTGTGTTGTCTCCTCCCAGTTTGGCATTCATGTCGTCCATTATAATTTTGATATCGCCAACTAAGGTCTTGTCCAGTGTTGATTGCAGTTATCTGTTGAATTCCTCCTTCTTCTCTTGACCTGCATTATTTGTAGGTGCATAGTATTGGCATTGTATGATTGTGACCTTCCTTCCTTTTGAGTTGAATCTTGCTGTCATGATCCTGATCGTTGAGGAGATTGGTTCTCACTGTATGAGAGCCTTCGATGCTGTTCAAGGGGACATCATGATAGCCACACCATAACTCAGTGTGCTCGTGGTTGTCGTCTGGGTGACAATATCAGAGTAGATTATTGACTCTCCTGTTGGTAGTTTTCACAGTCCACTTCCATTCCACCTGCTTTCTCAGATTCCTAGCACTTCAATAGTATACCTTCTCATCTCCTTTGCAATCTGGGCAGCCTTGCTAGGTTCGTACATGGCGCAGATATTCCATGTCCCTACGTTCAATTTCGCTTTCATCGAGGGAGAGAAGACACATCGGCCAATTGGCTTCCCGAAGGCTTTCACCAACTGGCGTCATTCGCCTATCCGATTCCAGCGGGGAATAAGTTTGTTATTATTTTTTATATATCGTTTGTGCTTTGAAGTTTCTTTAGCGGTTAGATTTGTTTTACGGGGTAGGGTTGCTAGCCCTATGCCCAACCTTCCCTCTTTGTCGGGCTTAGGACCGGCTAGTAACTAGTGAACTAGTTAACCAGGCAAGGTTCCCCTCCCAGATAGTAACCTGGTTATTTGATATAATGTTGTCAGGTCTCTCTCTGTCTCTCCTACCTGCAGCCTGTTCTGCTTCACTTGTCAATGTGTTGTAGAAGTGTCTTTTGTCTTTGCACGCACTCATCTTCACCTCTTTGTTCAGTGTAGTGGTATATAGTTTGTGTTCAGTTCCTATTTTCGTTGTTCATCCCTGCACTGCATTGTACTGGTTCATCTTCTGCTTCGCCATCACCATCTTCCTCTCCCTGCTCTATCAGCTTCTATAATTATAGGTGATTTAGAAATGATGAATAAATTCTTTCTGGGACTCATATTTGTTGAACAAAGTGATCATTTTTATGGATTGTTTATCTAAAAATGCATACCTTGAAAGCAGATTCCATGCGAAAGGGATTTAGTTGTACAGTTTCTTATATTTTTTGACATCAAAAGTAGAGTTTTTCAGTTATTAAGGAAATTTTACTTCGAAAATTGATGAAAAATAACGCGTTGGTTTTCCATGTGTCAATTAAATTCCTATATATATCATAAAATTTTTATTGTGTAAAACTGAAACAAGAATAATCTCATTTCAACTGTATTGACTCATATAGCAAGTGTTTAACTAGTTCGTGGCACTTTTGTGTCACAGATCATATTTAATGGTCTCTACTGAATGGTTTTTAGCAGGAAACTTGTTGACACCACAAGTGATCAGTTGCAAAACTGCTCAACTGTCAGAAATGTCAAGATTAACCATGTAAGGCGTAAATCACTTGTAAATTGATCAAGTGTATAATTCTGTAAAACTTTAAAACAGTCGATTCCAATGGAAAACATGTGTGAATTTATGAAAAGTTTATTCAGGATATGATAACAAGGCTTTTTCTAGATTCATCTGGCAATGGAGACTGAACAGCAGTAGAATTCAGGCTTGTGTAAAGTCATAAGCAGTATTAAGTAGTAACTAGGAACGTATGGAGTTTTTGCACTCAAATAAGCATCTTACTCGGAAATCCAACTGCATGAGTACTGGGACAAAGATCTATTGGTAGACTGAGAACTATACATATCTAATATTTGAACGGGCCTTAATTAGTGTGCCAGATGTGTAACTGTGCACACGAATATGTGAGCATCTGGCCAGAAACAGACCGATCAGCTGAGAGCGGAAAAATTATCAAAAGGCAGTTAACATATATATATATATATATATATATATATATATATATATATATATATATATATATAATATTGAGTGATGATTAAAGATGAGATGAAAATGTGAAATGCGGTCGAGTTCCAACCAGAGACACACTGACTCTCCAGCCCCATGCTCTACCAACTGAGCTATGACGTCCGAATGATCACCACATTTTTATTTTACTTCAATCACTATGGGTTTCGCTCGACTACAATGAGAATTCGTGATGCATTACTACCACTTGACTATACCAACAATGACTGCCTGCATTCAGGACTTCTCATCTCAATCGAAATCTAACCGAATTGTAGAGGAGGAGCATCATATTGGTTATCATTTGACCATGTGAGATAGCCTTAATTTGTCAGACTAGTATTTATATTGGGTGATGATTAGTGGTGTACTGAAAACTGGGGCTAGAAACCTGTTGGTTGATGATTAGAATCTGGTGGTGGTCCAATTTTTCATTCCACCTTTAGTCATCATCCAGTGTAAATACTAGTCTGCCAAATCTTTCTTCATTCATAGATATCTGAATTTTGTTAACAATATATAATTTAGGTGAAAATATAAATTTCAGAATTATATGACAATGTTTTTCTAAACTTCAGGTCGGTAATCATGGACTGATATCAGTTGGAGGAACATTGGAAGCGTCGTAGCACTGGACAACTGTTTCGTCCTAGTATGGGAATTTTCCGTATTGCGCACCTATTACCCCACACACAAGGGATCGAACCAAAAACCTTCGAGTTTCCTGGACAGCACGTTACCAACGAGCCACTGAATAGGAACCTAGTGGTCCATATTTCCTACTTCTGTCAGTTCACGATACATCGCAGCTTGCATCCAAAACTGTTGCTGAGTAGTTGTCTCCATGTTTAATTTATTTAGTCCCACCGGTCACAACTTCTCACTGGAACGTGCGGGAATTTATTATTTTTTAGTCCATGATGAATACCAACCTGAAATCAATTAATAAATCTCTATAAACCTCCAGAATGAATTATTCTAGTGCTTATTGGTGACTAGCTTCGAGAGGTGATTCTTGAAGTTCCAGTAGGAAGTCGTGACTGGTGGAGTCAATCAAGTCGAACATGAGGACGCTTACTCAGTAACGGTATCGGATCGAGGGCGCATTATATCGTGAACTGACAGAAGTATGAAATACACACCAGTGAATTCCTATGCAGTGGTTCAGTGGTCACGTGCTGGCCGCGAGACCCGAAGGTAGTGGATTCAACTCCTTGTCGGGTGATGGGTGTGCACTGCCTAGAAGTCCCATGCCAGGACAAAAGAGCTTTTCAGTTCTCCCAGGTTTCCAATGTTCATCCATACAAACCTCTAAGCTGGACTTTTCTAAACTACTGTTGATTAAAACATTTCTGGTTATCGTTAATCAAGTGAATAAATGAACTGAGTTCTTTCTAATTTCCCTTATCTAGGCTAAATTTTACACGAATACCTAAAACAGTACAACGCAGTATTATGTTATTTCGTCCACTGATTGCATCGCAAACGCGGTCGACAAGTTTCAGTTATTACTGAATACTTACAGCTACATCAGTTACTCAGTGTTGACCACTTTGTGTAGATGAATATTCTAATCATCAAGGAGAGAAACTTGATTTCCAACTATTCGCTACATAGAATGAATATTTGAGAAAAATATTTTCGGTAAGATGCTTAGCTCAGGATGGCAATGCGGATGTTTCAGTGACTTCTACTCTTTCATATTTTGATACGAATGTTTCACTTTCAGACTTACTGTCATGCTCAGCACTACTTTGAAGAACACTAAACCACCGTACATGTTTCTGGTATTTATCCAAATGTTACCACAAGCAAGAGGATGAATACTGATTCAAACACTCCTTCAGAGGTAAAAAGTAGTTAGTTATTATTTCACCAAAAAAAGTGAACTCACTGGTTATCAAGAGAGATTTTCAACTGTTTCATATGTGAAGAATTTAGCCATCTTACACCACCCAAAAACAATACAGCTTCGTCGAATGTCTGCGTGAACCTGTCAAAAATAGAGAAAAGAAATTGAAGTATACACCATACACACAGACTTATCAGTTTTATATACTAACAGCAGTAGTTATGAGTAAGGAAGTTAGAAATAACAAACAAGTATACATGAAATATCTTATTCATTATTATTGTGATCGTCCAAAAGGTATGTTGCAAACTGTTAATGATATCATCGACTTAGGCAAACCAAGGCATGAATAAGCGTAAGCGAAAAAAGCACATACATTATAGATATGAGCTCAAATAAGCTTGTATACAATTTCATGTTTTAAACAAAAGCTAACTATTACAAGATTTTATTGATTACTGAATTACATATTTTCTGTTCTAGATTAAGTAGATATATGGAAAAATGTTGAGAGAAAATTTAACTCACATAAAAAGTGAATTTAGTAAATCAGTGAATGATTTATTATATTGTAGTTTCATTGAATAATCTGGATAATAAATAAATCTAGTGATTTTAGCTCCACTGTTAACCAGTGTTATTTCACCGTGTGTCTCTTGAACATTGAACAGTGTTTTGTTTAAACGATGCAACAAGGAATACATTAAACCGCGTAAAGTTGAATCACCTAAGAAAAGAAGCTGGAATAATGAAAAGGAAAGAAATGTAACGATCATAAAAAAAGCGATATGGTGTTATGTATTTACTAAAAAATATATGCGGAACAGATAAGTGGAAGCAGACATAGGGATATCAATCAGTTTCATTCTCTTAGCTTGATCTCATTTCTGTTGTTACTCGATAAAGTTTCTCTTCAGCGTTATGTCGGCTGATAGCGTATAAGGTTGAACTGGATAACATTTCAAGCATAAAGTATTACTCATAATCATATCAATAAAATCACACCTCATATTATTTGTTGCCAGTGTCGGTGAAATTTTTCACATATCTGTTTGATATAGGTGTTGTGTCATTCCTGTTACATGTGTCAGTTATTGATTCAGTGAACACGGATTCAGTAATCAACATGTGGTGATAGGACTATACGATTTAGATGTCGAAAGCTGGTAGGTTGTGCTCTACACGTTATACTGTATCACTGTAAAATGCATATCAGATAAATAAATCCAATGGTGAATTACCTTCTGTTACAGTGTTCAAGTTGTACACGTATATTAAATGAACTAAGTAAATTAGCCCTTTCTCTAGTATTATACAAGTCATGTACATTCAGCTTGTCAGGTTGACTGCCAGATACACATCATCACAATCTTTTCCACGCTATCTACAAGACGCTCCGATTATTATTGCAAATTAATTATCCGTAACTGTAACAAGTGAATAATGATGTTTTTCTGAAGTAAATCAGATGATAAGAACTGTATACAGATGATTCATTCCAGCCTCAAGTAAACCATACTTGAGAAAATCTTATTACATCTATGGGAAATTCAGTTCGTGAGTTGTTGAATTCTTTCAAGATGTAATTAGTTGAGCCACTAGCTTGCTACCGTCATGATGTTTCCTGTAATGCTGTTCTTAAAGATAAACTTCAAGAAAAAGTACATCAGCTGATGAATAGGTATTGTGTGTTTATGAATAATAGAAGTTTAGATGACATGAGGCAAATAACATCGAAAAACATTTTCAGAAGCAGGAGAAAATCACTGTTGTACATGGAAATCACATGATTTTTAGGTTATATGAACAATGGAACTTAATTACAAACGTTTCATCATCATGCTAGATTTCCCCATCAGCTTTTCCTTGAGAACCATTAAAACTCGATGAACATCAAATAACTGTTCTTGGGTCTTGAGATAAATTTGAAAAAAATCCATGCCATAAGAAAGTTTGAACTGTGGAATTATTGATTGTCATAAAGTAAAATACCAAGCGTATTTCCTGTCTAATTGTTGGCATAAGACACTGTGTTTATGGTAAAGGTTTCACAAACAATTTAGGGGGATGTTTCATTATTTTTCATTTCCTAGCGAAAAACATACCATGGGGGAACTTACCAATATTGAGGAGTGAATCACAGAGGTATGTACAGTTCGGTAAAAGCTTAATCACCTTTTTATCTTAAACCGTCATTGCCATTTGCAATGATCTGTTGACTGGTGTCATAAACTAATGGTTTCCTTAAAAATATTCACGGTAACGTATGGTCCTACTGGGTGAGATGAGTATTTCTAGATCACTTACACAGATAAGCAGTGCTTGTTAACTAGATCACAATGATCTAAACATTAGGCGGCTGTTTTTCTCGTTTGGTGTCGAATTCATAATCTCTGTATCCTGATTGGTTCAGCTCCGAAAGGTAGGTTTTTCAAACCAACGGAATCTCAGCTGGTTACATGGGCGGAATAAATTCTGGGTGTTTGCGAAATATGCAATTTTTTGGTGACAAATCTCACTTTATTTTCTTATGGAAAGCAAAATATTCAGGCCACATAATATTACTGACTTGCTGGAAACTGTAAATGGCTTTAAGACTGTGTGAACGAAGCTGTACGTAATGTACTGCTGACTGAAATGAATAGTCTTAGACCTTTTACTGTGATCAGCAGCACTAGCTTATCAGAACAGAACTCCGAAGTAATTAAAAACTACCCATGTCAGTTAGCAGTACTTTATGCGTCGCTTCATGCTCACAATCTTGAAATCCTTAGTGATGTTAAGCACATAACTTTATTTAATGTATTTTAGTTTCTATCGGAGACAGAGGTGAGATTTCTCATCACGAAGTGAGTATTTAACAAAAGCGTAATTTGATGAACAATAGTACTCTTCAAAATGCTTTACTGTAAATAATAATGAGGTATGAAGTGTCATAACTACAGACTAAGATAAAAAGTATGATTCGAATAGTTGATTTCTAGTAGAATCTAAGTTGGATTAGTTTTTGAAGGTAAGTTTTGATTGCTAATCAAAAAAATAATATCAGCATGTATATCTATAATAATAGATCATGAGACATAAAATTTTAATTACTCTGCATATCTGAATTCAACGTGATTGTAATAAATCATTCAATGACAGACAAACATCAACTGTGAGAGTTAATGAATAAATGTGCAGTGTTGGTAATTGATAATGACTTGTTGGTTTTCTACCAAACCCGAGTAAAGATAGTATTGGTAATAATAATAGTATTATGAGTAGTGGCAGTCGTAGTAGTGATAGTAGTAGTAACAGTGGTAGTAGTAGTCGTAGTATTAGTAGTAGTAATAGTAGTCGTAGTCGTAGTCATAGTCGTAGTCGTAGTCGTAGTGGTAGTAGTAGTAATGTGAATAGTATTAGTAGTAGTAGTAGTAGTAGTAGCAATAGTAGTGGTAAAAGTGGTAGTAGTAGTAGTAGTAGTAGTAGTAGTAGTAGTAGTAGTAGGAGGAGGAGGAGGAGGAAGAAGAAGAAGAAGAAGAAGAAGAAGAAGAAGAAGAAGAGGAGTAGTAGTAGTAGGAATGAGACTCACAAACAGATATTTTGGTAATAGACTACGAAGTTTGCTTACTTGTCAGGATAAATACACTTCGGTCTCTCCATGTTGATACTTTATTTAAGTTCAGATTTGCTCACCAACTTACAACTCAGATTACTAGCCGTTAGTTTGACGATATTTGAATGATAACTGATATTCGAGTTTAGAAAGAAACAAATACATTTAAAAAGAACGTTCATTACGTCATACAATCTTTCTGTCGATGTATTATTGTGTAGATACTCATGATGGGCAAACCATTTTCCTTTACTGTGATACCTGACTGACTTTACTGCTGATTTTCCTTCAAAATATCTATCTCTAAACAACAATCTGTAAATGTGAAACTAAAACACATCGCTGATATTATCTCTTGGTGACACGGTAGAGGACGACAAAAAGGTTAGGAGAGAAACAGTCCCAATTTATCGCTGCGATATTTACATCCTTTTAGAATATCAGACAAATTATTTGATTATCTCAAGATAAGTGAAGTAATATTAAATTACTATTATTCGTATTGGAAAAATTACTACATAAAAGATACTACTACTGAACAATTTGAGTAGTTAAAACTATTGAGACTAATCGACAGTATTTTACCAGGCAGATCATAACGATCATAACAGCTAACAGCCGTTTCGTTCTTTTGGGGCCGAGCTTATCAGTGGCATACTCGAATAAACTAAGCTTAAGGGGCCGATTTAGTTAATATCATTTGAATCTGGCTAACTGACTTACATGAATAGCATGGACATGAGCCAATTCGTCTCTTATAGGTAAATTTATCCACTTGTCGGGATGATGAACTCGCCCTTAAACAAGTGATATGGCCGTCTAGCGTTTAAATCACTGTGATCTAGCTGACGAAATCCACATATCAGCCCGAATGGCTTCTCACCACCCAAACTGTTAAGAAAAAGTACCCTTCACTAGTTCATGAAACTTTGGTGTAAGAGATTGCATTTTGTGGTCTCAGCTGAGTGCTTTCCATCACAACTCTTGTTGACACCACAGTTGGATGGTTCAAAAACTACTCACTTGTGAGAAGCATCGACGTGAACCATGCAGTTTTTAAATCATTTGCAAATTGATAAACTTACTACACGATTTTTCAGATAAAGTGAAAGCAACCTCTGATCATTTTGTATCTTTCTTTTATTGTATATACAAGTGTAGAATGGATTGTTTACTTCAAACCATAAGGCACTCGACCAATCACAATTCACTTCATCATTATCATTATTACATCTAATACAGGGAATAAACCAAGCTGAATTTGTAACTGGAAGTCCTAGAAATGTGAAGTAAAACAGATTTATAAAAGAAAGTCAGGAATACTGAATAACACTTAGAAAGTAGATTGATTTTTCTAAGTGCTTTGAAACTCTTGCTAGATAAATAAAGGTCACTGACATTTTTACCGTTAACCTATGAAATGTGTGATCAGGTGTAGAATAAAAGATTTGCTACACGATGGTATTTATGAGCTAACTACGAAAAATGAACATAAAGTAAAATACAGTAGTAATTTATAGTGGGTGATGATTGAAAGTGAAATGAAAATTCGGCCCGCTGTCGGATTTGAAACAGAGATACACTGGGTTTCCGGCCCAACTGAGCTACGATATCCGAATGATCACCACATTTTTATTTTACTTCAATCACTATGCGTTTCGCTCGACTACAATGAGAATTCGTGATGCATTACTACCACTTGACCATACCAACAATGACTGCCTGCATTCAGGACTTCTCATCTCAATCGAAATCTAACTGAATTGTAGAGGAGGAGCATCATATTGGTTATCATTTGACCATGTGAGATAGCCTTAATTTGTCAGACTAGTATTTATATTGGGTGATGATTAGTGGTGTACTGAAAACTGGGGCTAGAAACCTGTTGGTTGATGATTAGAATCTGGTGGTGGTCCAATTTTTCCTTCCACCTTTCGTCATCATCCAGTGTAAATACTAGTCTGCCAAACTGTGGCTATCTCAGACAGTCGAAAGTTAAACAACAAATTAACGACCAAGAAGATAAATTTGATAGGTTGAGTCCGTTTTTTATCTTTAAGTATTACTGCTCACTTAGATAGTGAAGAAACGAAGTGAGTGTTTTATTGCTAAGGTCTTTTTTACATAGTTGCTCTAATGCGCAGGTGAAACTCTTATGTTTAAAGGCTATTCGTACAGAATTCGGGATAAATAATGATGCTGGTTTGGTATCCTTTGAACTTCGGTATTTTGTAGCGGAAGTTTCATTATCAGGCTTGATGACATCCTAAGTAATATCTCCATAATGAAATAAGGAGGTCAAAGCTCACGTCTTGTCTCTTTACCCCCTCTTTTCTGCAACCTACAGCTAGACAGTATCCAATAAAAACACCATCTAAACATTAGAATATGCTTCATTTAATTGTGAAGTTAGTGATGAGGATATCAGCAAGTTTTATGATAAAACGTCCACGACAAAATACCGAAGCTCAAAGAACATCAAACCACCACCGTTCAAATTCTGAGCCACAAATCTTTTCCATCATTTCAAGGCATAATACTTCTCACATGATCACGGATTGGTAAGGAATGAAGGCAAAGCTGGGTTACTTTATGAAAATCTAATAAGAACAGTTGCTGAGTACAAACACTGTGACAGTCTCTCTATGCAACAGAAGCAACGGTCAGTTTTCTGTTTAGTAAACTCAAAAGTGTGGAATAGTAGACAATTTTTAGACGTGTGTGTATATGACCCCTGATTTCTCTTTTGTCTATCTTTTCTGTTTCTGTGTAAGCTATAAGTGTTCGTCTGTTGACAGTTTCTTTTGAATATATATTCAAACCTATACAAGTTAATCAAGCCAGTGTGTAGCACGTAGACAGCAGCATAAAAACTATTTGATATCAGTTAAACAGATATTGAACAACGGAGTTCTTCAGTGACTAACACGTATTCATGCCCTTTGAATCTGTTTTATTTATCATACTGATAAGACGATGTCATGAAAAAAGGAGTAGACCTACCATTAGAACTTTTATTTCAGAAAGCTTAACTTCTTTATGTCAACAAATTTGAGATGGGGACCAGCCTTCAGAAAAACAGAATTCTTAGTCTTAAAGTCATTTCTCATGGCCGGATTAGGTAAATTACGAAATAGAATGTTTGATTAAAAATTTAGTACAAAAAAGAAGTCTGTTAGTCCATTTTTAGATGATCTTTGACACTTTTTCTCTTGATTATTTTGATTCAATTGCATTATTATTATTTATTTTATGGGTTCTTAGCGGAACATAGGGCTTCAGCAGCAGGTCTCCATCCCACTCGTTTCTCTACAGTCTTTTCAACCTGGCACCACGACTGTCCACAAGCTTTCATTTCTTCCTCATACCATCTCTTCCATGTCACCCTCGGACGCCCAACTCATCGTTTCCAATTTGGGTTCCACTCGACGGCCTGGCCTGGTGCATCATGTCCCAAAGGATCTTCTCAGTCTATGTCTAATCCAACCCAATTCATTTTGACTTTCTTTAGCATATTCCTTGGGCGATGGGTTCTTGTTTGGTTCGCTCCCAGAGTTCCTTGTTGCTCAGTCTTATTATTCTGACAGTCTGATTTTCAATATCGAGTGCGCCTAAGTGGTAGCTGTTGATATATGTCTGTAGTTTGTTGGAAATGCTTTTCGTGACACACCAAGATTCTGGACCATATAGAAGCACTGACCTGACTGGATTGGTGTTGAAAATTCGGATCTTCTTTATTGTGCTGAGTGCAGTAGATCTCTGCACTGATTTCTGATTAATGAAAGTCTGTCTTGCTGTCTTTCTGATCCTGGCTGGATTAAACGTCTTCATCTAAACCGCCTGTAGTTGAAACGATGCTGCTAACGTGGGTAGGTGAAACAAACTACTTCCTTTAGGTTTTGCCCATTGATGATGAATAGTGCCTCTTGTTGGTGTTGTTGGTCGGGTATCTTCATCACCTCCGTCTTCTCTAAATCCACTTGAAGTCACGTCCTCACTGCCTCTTATGTCCACCTGTTGGTTTTCGCCTGTACATCTTCGAGTTTCTGCAACATTAGACATAAATCATCATCAGCGACGAAATACAAATCTTCTTTCGCAGTCTTTTCATCGGTCAACACAGCGTATGCCCATCTTCTCGCTCCTCTCAGTTTCTTGTATTATTCATTCCAGTCCAATCGACAACAATCAAAAACATCGTCGGTAATGATAGTAAGCAACCTTGTCTTACTCCTTCCTGTCTTCACTTCGAAGTCATCACTCAGCTTTCAGTTGTGAATCACTTGGCATGTAGCATCGTGTAGTACATAACTGTTGAATGAGGTTGATGTATGTTTGTGGTATTCCGTAGTGTTGAAGCAGCTGCCTGCCAAATTATCTCTCGGTCGACGCTGTCGAAGCAAGGCATTCTCCAAGTCGATGAAGTTGAGGTAAAGTTCTAGTTGACTGCCATTCTATGCTCTGTTCTATGGTGATGCGTGGAGTAGCGTTGCAATCTCATCCACACATGGTTTGCTCTTTCTGAAGCCAACCAGACAACCATTCAGCCTGTTTCGGTCATAATTTTGAATGTCAAGCATATTTTTAGTCTCTACAGGATGATGCGGCATAATATTTTGCTTGGAGTGGAGAGGGACAGGAGGATGATTCCTCACTGGTTCTTGCAAACATCTAGGTCTCCCTTCTTTGGAAGTTTGACAAGTTAGGACTTCTTCTAATCTGCAGGTACCACTCCTTCCTTCCTTCCTTCCTTCCTTCCTTCCCTGCAGACCTTCTGCAACAGTGGTGAGAGCATGTCCACTGCCGATGTCTCTGCGTCTGTCTTCAATGCTTCTGGTGGAATTCCATCTGGTTCTGCTGCTTTCCCGGATTTCAGCATGTTCACGGCATTCAGGACTTCTGCTTTTGTCGGAGTGTTTGTGTTCACTGATAATTCTGTGACTGGGCTGTTGGTGGTATTTCTGGACGGGGTTGCATGCGTTGGTGGTCGGTTCAAGTGGTCAACTCATTGTTTCCTTTGTTCCTCATCTTTGGTAATAAGATTTCCTTCATCTTTTTTTATTGGTTTCATCTGTGTTGATCTCTCCACTTCTGGTCATTTGATAGAATGTTGTCAGGTCTCTCTCTGTCTCTCCTACCTGCAGCCTGTTCTGCTTCACTTGTCAACGTGTTGTAGAAGTGTCTTTTGTCTTTGCACGCACTCATCTTCACCTCTTTGTTCAGTGTAGTGGTATATAGTTTGTGTTCAGTTCCTATTTTCCTTGTTCATCCCTGCACTGCACTGTACTGGTTCCTCTTCTGCTTCGCCATCACCATCTTCCTCTCCATTCTCTATCAGCTTGCATGTGTCCGTCGAGATCAATTCCTTGTTTTGTCTCTTCTTCTTCCTTCCTCATACGGCTATGCAGATTTCTTTCGGCAACTCTTTAAAAGAGTTCCAGTGTTCTCCCACACAGGTTTCTTCACGGATGTTGCTCAATATCTCCCATTTTATTTTGATGGCTGACGTGAAGATGTCCTTTGATGTCTAATCTTTCAGTTTCTTGGTGTTGAACTTGAAGTGTGCAATCACCAACTTCCCTGAAGGCTTTAAACTTGATTTGGAAGTTTCCCTGCTCTAAATGCTGGTCTGAACCTACATCTGCTCCTCTTCTTGATCTTGCGTCCAGTAGACTGCGTCTCGACTTTCTTGAGATTGAGATAAAGTCGATCTGATTTGTAGTGTGTTCATCTGGCGAAATGCATGTCACTTTGTGAATATTTTTGTATTTTTACATACTACCTCGCCTCCAATTACCAAATCATTGAGTGCAGAGAAATCTGGAAAGAGTTCTCCATTTTCATTCATTTCATCAAGTGCTTGTCAGTCCATGATTAGTTCTCTTCCTGTGTTATCTGCTCCCAGTTTGGCATTCACGTCACCCATTGGAGTTTCTGATCCAATAGATTTCGCAAGTCAACTTAGTGCAGATAGGTTTTTACTAGACCTTGAACTTTGACCTGTTATTTCGGATTTTGTAGTTACTTCATGAAGTGCATTTCTGACACATCACTCTATTTAACTGTCTCTGTTATCCAACATGTCAGGTGACTTCAGATTATGGCAGACATTTGTGAGAAGTTACATTTTTTTCATCGTATGTCATATTCAGCTTTAAAATAGCCTTTTTTTCGGAGACCACATGACTGGTTCAAAACTCATTTGCCATCTCCATATAGTTACTAATCAGATTTGATGAAATCTTGATGAAAACTCCCGAAGTAAAGGGTTAGTGGAATTTCGATTTCGAAGAGATATTCATCAGTGATATCAAGTTGTGTTTTCACTAAGTCATCATCTGAAAGGAGGTTGAAAATTTATGCTTATTTTTGTTAACCTATTTGTTGAAGGGTAAAGTGCTTACCAAAAGGTTTCATTATCATGGATGAGGTAACATTTGACGACAATTTTATGCTCATGTGATGTTTATTGAAGCAGCTTACAGTAAAGATTTTGTTTCAACATACCTTGGTTGTATTGTTTTCTCTGAGCTCAGAGGACACGATACAACCAAGACCATCCACCTGAGCTAAAAATATTCTCCATTGTTTCAACATATACCTGGTTCATATACAGATAATATTTAAAAGATTAAATTGATGTTGAGAAAAGCTGTTTGTCGTTTTCTACTATCGTCAATACTTACACACTCTTCAAATTCACTTGTTTTGTACACCATGAAAAAGTAACAACAGTTCTTATACTTCAGCCGAGTTTAGTGGTATTTTCCGATACGACGGGATCTCATCCTATCCAGAAGTTTTTATCACCGTAATGAATGATAAAGCTTCTATGGAGACTAGAAAATATCAAAAATCATTTCAAATACAATTGGCTTCTCAACCATATTTCTGAGATGCAAAAGGCAACTTTTGACTAACGCCTGTCTGTCACAGTACCATCATTCATTTGTGCGCATGTCTGCGAAGCTGATGATCCCGAAAACAGAATAAAAATCAAGTACTGAGCCATCATAAACTAGTAAGTGTCAAATAGAAATAGTGTTAACATTGGGACACCCATTCAAGGAATCCACACGCTATCAAAAACTGACCAATTTGGTATAATAATCTAAACAAGAGGAAAATATGTAAAGGACCACATGAAAGTGTGCCGTCTTTGAAGCGTACCACAGATTGACTGAGCATTTGGTTGCCTAGTTAATTTCTAGTAAATCGTCTGATATAGCGATGAACTAGTGATCTACTGGTTCTTGTCTCACTAGATCTCGAATTTTATATGAACTTTTATCATTCGTGGCAGTAAATAAATAGACTATCTCAATATCTTTAGAAATAAACCTCTACCAAATACCTCAGAAAACATCTTGATTTCAACTGAATGACGATAAATACCAGTGTTACTACAATGATATTTATCGGAACACCTAAAGTGACAACAGCTCCATGTTGCCCACATGAAATTTTTTATGATTTTTAAACTACTTATAAGTAGACAAATTGTTTTTCAGATAACTTGCTGATAACTTGTCGAGAGTATTTTTTGGAGAAGATTCGTCAACGTTCATGTCAAAAATTATGCAAGAGCATGGAATTTTGAGAAATCTTTATGAAAGACCTAACGTTGTGGTTAATTTCAGAAATATAAATGATATATTACAAGGCTATATACGTGAACAGTATTAAAAAAATATGATTCAAGTTCACTTTAGTAATTTCGTTGCTAAAAGTAAATGGAACAAGCACTTTAGAAGAACAATGTAGATCAGTTTCATTATTATTTTGGTTGACTTTAGCTTCTAATATTTTGAGACAACAGATCTATATGCGACATATTAGGACGCTACACTTGATTGACAGGAAATTAGCTAGGAAGTAAGGCTAAAAAACTGAATCGAAGCATCATCGGGTAAAGAAAATTTTCGCATTGAAATGAGGCTGAAGTGTCATGTAATGATTTCTCACCTTAGTACATAAATGTTTGTTGCTTTTCGAACCAATACTGCAGTATGATTATTTCTTTAGAGTCAAGGTAGGGATAGATATAATTGCTTAATATCGGCGATATATATATATATATATATATATATATATATATATATATATATATATATATATATATATAGGTCGTTCGATGCGACTGTTATCCAAAAAGGTTGAAGAGCACTATCCTGCATCGTGAACATGAATCACGAATCTCAGGAACCTTCTAGTTCAAACTCATCTTTAAAGTAAAAAGAAACCCTCCAAAGGTTGTATGTCTGCGTATTCTCTGCATCGCCGAAGCTCTAGCCATCTATATTGAGAAACCTGAAGTGTAAAAGTAAAAGGAGATTGTTAAACTTCTCCTTTTTTCATAGTCTTAGTTTTAGTCTTTGAAATCACCTTTCCTTCCATTTTTCTGTTTAGACGCTATTTACTTCTTAAGTAATTTCCTATTCTTGTTGCTCTGCCTTGCTTGATCAAAATTCCGCTCCCGGTTATGTCGTCACACAACGAAACTTCTTGACCAGATTCATTTTCTAGTTCTTTGATTTTAATGACAGCTCATAGGACTGATACTATTTGTGTTGCCATGCTTAATAAGTGGTTTTTAACTATCAAATCATTACACTAGAAAAATGTATAAACTTGCAGTTGTACAGCTTTAAAAATGAAATCACTGAGAAGAGACTCTTCGCTGAATTGCCTACTTGTTCTTTTTTCATATCTTGATAGGTATATCTTATACATTATTTCTGTCTACACCATGTGTTGTTAAGTCTTCAACTCCTTGCAAATATTTCTTAAGGAACAGTAAATCGTCATTTTACTAACAGAGGTTATTTTCAAGCTGGAATCAGGTATCTTTAATCGACGACAGAATAAGCCTTTTGAATTCAAGTGTGCCGGTGGACAGAGAAGATCAACTTGTTTTTAGATAATGTCTGTAGTCTGATGAAAAGGTATCTATCACTCTCTTCTCTGCAGTCTTTTCAACCTGACACCACGACTGCCCACAAGCTTTCATTTCCTCCTCACACCATCTCCTCCATATCACCCTTGCACGCCCAAGTCGTCGTCCTTCATTTGGCTTCCACTCGACGGTCTTGCCTATCGCCTGATGTCAACAAATGACCTTCTCATTGTATCCCCAGTCCAGTACAATCCATCTCCACTTTCTTCTGAATTTTCCTTGGGTGATGGGTTCTTGCTTCGTTGGTTCATTCCCAGTCAGAGTTCCTTCTTGCTTATTTTGTCTGCCCATCTGATTCTCATTATCGAGTGAGCGTAAGCGGCAGCTGTTGATGTATGTCTGTAGTTTGTTGGAAATGTTATTTGTAAGGTGCCAAGTCTCTTAACCATCACATAGAAGCACTGACTTGACGTTAGTAAGGAAGAGCCTCCTAGCAATTAAAACAATTATTGGTACCTCTTGAGGCTACCGAAAACTGGGTTGTATTTCAGCATACGGGCTTGATTTCGAGAATTCTTCTTGGATTTACCACTTTAGGCTATTGACTATGAGATCGTTGAGTATAATGGTTGATATTTTACAAATTAAATCTCCCAGCTCCAGAAGAACCATAAATTAAAAAAAGCAGCTTCTCACTGATTCACTGACAATTACTATCCGCCACTACAATAAAAGTTTAAAATCACAAAACTCTCACCTTTATTATTTGAATGCCCATAAACTGAACAGGTTTCATTACAAAGTTTCTGTACATGGTCAGAGAACACCATCCAACCTCCAGATTGATTCCACTTTTGAATAAGTGAGATATATTCTGGTTTAAATATTTGTCCGACATCCTGCAGCCCACACAGTCTTGACCGATCCATCCAATGAAGACAGTTCTTGTAGAGGGGAATAAAATAAGATCAGAATGAACTCTCTGTGGTAGACACTTAAGTTTTTCTTTCTGAATCAATGAAAATCAAAGAGATGGATATTCAAGAATGCTGAATGTCAGGTTCAAAGCTCATTTTAACTGTCTCCTTCTTAACCTCAACTAACACTCTGTTTGTCGACCTTGGTGTGAGTTTTGAACCTTTCTCATACGACAACATTATCAGAGAAGCCAATTACAGTTCGATAGCAATCGCTTTGATTGGTGGAAGAATCATGTCTTTAGTCATTGATTTTGTGCACCAGCACTATACTATTAACAGATGAACAGTCTTAACCTAACCTTATTTACTTTTTGGGTTTAATGAACATGAATTTTTAAACTTTCCCATGAAAACCTCTGTTTAAACAGCTTTTAATTATATGTAGTGTAAAAAACAATTATTTACACTGATTGGTCACTGCAGAGCTGCCAGTCTTACGTTGTCTAGTCCTGATTGCTAACCGAGTTCAACTAGTCATTTTGCACCCTGGTCATCAAGGTAGGAGGACAATCATGGCGAATCTCACGGAGGACATCAGCTCCCTCAGGGTTTCAGATACACCTTGCTGACAGATATCAGCATACATGGAATGTAGGTGATGAACTTTCTGTGCATTACCTCCAACCAACCAACAAGCAATCTTTTGTATTGATTTTAGGCTGGAATTCATCATAGAATGATATCAGTTGGAGGAACACTGTAAATCTGGGAGTACTGGACAGGTGGTTCGTCCATGACTAGTTTCAACCTAGAACCAACTAATAAATCTCCGCAAACCTCTAGACTGAATTAATCTAGCGCTTATTGGTGACTGGCTGTCATGATTGGAGTCAACCAGGTCGGATATGAGGACAGTTACTCAGCGACGACATTGCATGTAGATCGAAATATATCGTGAACTAACAGAAGTAGACAATATAGAACATTGGATTCCAACCCATTGGTTCAATGATAACGTGCTGGTTGCGAAACCTGGAGGCCACGGGTTTGATTCCTGATAGGGTCATGATGCACACTGCTGAAGAGTCCCATACTTGGACGAAACAGTTGTCCAGTGGTCCCAGGTTTCCAATGTTCCTCCAACTGATGTCAGTCCAAGAAAATCGCTAACTTTGATTACGAATACTTGACAATATTTCTGGTAAAAAGCTCCTGTTCCTTACCTAAGTGACTTTATTGTCAAACATATCAGGAAAAAATGTGCTGAGTATTTCAAAACTTAAAAGAATGTTGCAGTATAATGCTAACAACAATGTAATAATCATAATACTTCGATAGACAGTTGGTTTGTTTTTTGAGACCTGCTGCTGGTATTGTGTGCGTGTGTATACTTGCATGCATTGTTTCTAAACGTCATCACTGATGTCATTCAGTACTCATCTCTTTATCCAATAAAGATGGAAGAGTGTAAAGGTATTTTCATAAAAAGGTAGAATACTTTATTGACAACAAAATAGATTTATTGGATTTATTTTGTACTCATTATTGACTTTTATATATCTATTGATTTATTATCTTTTTTATGTTTAGTAAATGTAAGCTATTTCAACCAGAAGTTAGTGTACCATCAAAAAAGGAACTTTATACTAATCGATAAAGTCAGATAGTTTGTTTGAGTAAACACTCATATCCTGAATTCATTTTATAAGAAAAATATCTTGTCGAAAGTTATTAACGGTAATGTATATTTTATTATCAAGAAAGTATAATTTTATGACAAATCCACTGGTTATATTTTAAGAAAGAGCACCCTTAATCTTCAACTGATTTGATGATCGGAGAGATGAACATCAAGCTTGTTATGGAACAGGTTAACTATGAGCTACAGGAGGTTGTCAGTATAAACCACTGTCTAATAGTAGTATTCTACTGCTCAAATTAAATGGAACACATAAATACAAAAGAACAAAGAACTATGATGAAACTTGGATTCCTATAGACGATTAAAAAGTTCCTGAATGAAAGATTGTAAAGCTGGATAACTAGATCAAAAGTGTGTAAGTGCCTATACATGTGAGTGTGAATGTATGGAAGTACATGCCTGCCAGTTCGACTTCGAACATCTTGAGAAGTAAATTTCTGTTTGATATAAGAATAGTCTTGTGTCTAATGTCGCACAAGCTCGAAGATCTACAGGCAAAAACTAACAAGTTGACAGAGGAAGCGGCGAAAATGGGACTTCGAGCGAACGTAGGGAAGACAAAGGTGGTGATGACACCCAACCAATGCCACCACCAACAAAAAGCTCCAATCACAATCGACGGGAGAAAATTAAAGGAAGTAGTCTCTTTCACCCATCTAGGCAGCATCGTTTCAACTACAGGTGGCACAGACAAGCACGTCAAAGCCAAGATCGTAAAGGCAAGACAGTTGTACATTAACCTGAAACCAGTGTGGAGATCTTTTACACTCCACTCAGTATAAAGCGTCAACAACATCCGGATTTTCAAAAACAATCCAGTTGAGTCAGTGCTGCTATATGGTTCAGAAACTTGGTGCATCACGAAAAGCATTTCCCATAAACTACATACATGCATCAACAGCTGCCTAGGTCGGCTGCATACTGAAGATCAGATGGATGGCCAGAAAGAATAAGAAACAATAAACTCTGGGAACGAACCAACCAAGAACCCACCACCCAACAAATATTCAGCAGAAGAAAGTGGAGATGGATTAGGCATGCACTGAGAAGACCATTTGGGGACATCACGTACCAGGCCAGGCCACAGAGTGGAACCCAGTTGGAAAACGGCGAGTTGGCTGTCAGAGGTGAGGGTGACATGTAGGAGATGGTGTAAGTAAGAAATGAGAGCTTCTGGGCAGTCGTGGTGCCAGGTTCAAAAGACTGCAGAGAACACAGTGGAATGGAGATGTGCTACTGAAGCCCTATGTTCCACTAAGAACCCAAGGGAAAAATATTCATACTAATAAATAAGGACAGTCTGCCTTTTGTTCGCCTCATAGACATTCATATTGGGATTGCAAAGAATAATGACATCGTTATATCCTTAGTGAGTAGATGAGACTGAACTTCAAATTAACTAAATAACAAGCAATGGGCAACAATCCGAACAAAGAATATTCTTTTCAAAAAATTGCCTTCAATAGCGAAATTAGAAGATGAAGTTTATCTGAACAATGTGATGTATTTTTGCGCAATACATTTCGAACAATCTGATCACACATTTACCTATCCAGTCAATAAACTGAGGGGTGGGGGGACAAACACAACATTTAACACAACAGGGGATTGAAATCAAGAAGGATGAGAACAAACAGGAAGTGACACAGTTGATTCTAATCTTGGTAAGAAAACAAAGTTCATCAAGGTATGTGTAGTGGAGTAACAAATTGCTTTGTATACATAAAGGTGGTTTCAATTTGTTTATGGCTTCCACGAATCTCAGAATACTTCTCTGGCTGTTTCTATATAAAACTTTGAAAGCTGTTTGAACATTATTTTGTGACCTGTTCCTATGATATGTTTGGCTATAGATGAAGAGGGTTGTCTCCCACCAGCATTTATCACTGTTTCACACTCCATTTGTTTTTGAAGCAACCTAGGCACACGTTCTCACACCTTCAACTGCACGACTCGATTACTCCTCCCTACGTATGTGTCACCACACACACGTGTAAATTGGTAAACACAATGGGATGTGACGTAATCACTGATGCAGTGTTTAAGTTTGTGGTGAAGCATGTGCTTTGTTTTTTCCACAATGATAAGATTCATCAGGCAATATGTTTTCTTAATGGCTGATGTCAGCCTGTGTCTCAAAATGGTACTATTCAACTCCCTGCTACGTGGTAGAGTGATATAAATGCTTTTCTTAATGACCGTGTATAGAGTTGGCTGTGGTGCTATTTGACCTCTCCAACGGTTTACAAACTTCATCGGATATCCATTTCCATAAGTGTTTTGGTCAGTGATTTGATGTTTTCATCCACCGTATCTAGTGTACTGGTATGACAGATCCCACTAAACAGGCATTTTACTAGACTTCTATTGTATTGGATTGGGCAAAAACTGTGAAAATTCAGATATTGTCCTGTCCATGTAGGCTTTCTGTAAACTGACTGTCTTATTGAACCACATGTTCTCGTCAACTCAGGAGTATATCTAGGAATGATTATTATTCCCTTTTTAACAAGTCAGGTTCATATGAGTTTGTACGGTGTCAAGTCTATTTAGTAGACAAGACATATCTTCATGCCTCTCACAAATCACTATGATGTCATCAACATATCTCTTGTAAAGAGAAACTTTACCGATGAGATCATCAGCCAGATTTTCGATATATGACATATAAAGATCATCTGGTATTGGTCCTAAGGGATTACCATAGCTACGCGGTCAACTTATCGAAAGCGTTCATCTTCAAATGTAAAATGGACTTTGTCAGTACACAGTAATAATAGCTCCTTCAGAAAGGTTGGAGTAATAGGAAATGAGAGGTTTCTAGAAGATGTATAGTCATAGAGAATGCTAATAGTCTTGGAGGCTGGTGGGAGACAACCCTCTTCATCTATAGCCAAACATATCATAGGAACAGGTCACAAAATAATGTTCAAACAGCTTTCAAAGTTTTATATAGAAACAGCCAGAGAAGTATTCTGAGATTCGTGGAAGCCATAAACAAATTGAAACCACCTTTATGTATACAAAGCAATTTGTTACTCCACTACACATACCTTGATGAACTTTGTTTTCTTACCAAGATTAGAATCAACTGTGTCACTTCCTGTTTGTTCTCATCTTTCTTAATTTTAATCCCCTATTGTGTTAAATGTTGTGTTTGTCCCCCCACCCCTCAGTTTATTGACTGGATAGGTAAATGTGTGATCAGATTGTTCGAAATGTATTGCGCAAAAATGCATCACATTGTTCAGATAAACTTCGTCTTATATTTACGCTGGAGAAATTCATGAAAGGGACTAACTGTTTGAAATTCTCTTCAGATTCTACAATTATAAATTGCATTTGTTTAAGGGTAATAGCAAGGCATGTTGGGACTAGGTACAATTTAAAAACGGAGTGCGATCTAGGGTTTGCAATGAGGTCAATTTTTTAGATTAGTCAATAATGGGATGATACATGTATAGAATAATAATATGATGAACGAAAGGATAACAAATTAAGAAGGCGGGAGTGGGAGCAGGCTTCGGCAAGTTCATTCCGAGACTAAAGGATAGTCTACCTAATCTTAGCTCTTCATCTTGCATATATCAGTTCAACTGTTCCTTTGGAACTAGTCATGCAGGATGTACGATTAGTCAGGTGCCTCTGTGTATACGAGAGCATTTACTAGCTTGGTTTAGAAAGGGATGAAAGTGGCGAAAATTTCATTCCTAGCGTATCTGGTCGACATAGGGTATCATATGGATGCTAGTAAAGCTTTCAATGTCATTCACTGTGTTCCAAAAACGACAGTACGTGTAGCTCACCAACGCCTACTCAAAATAGCGGAGGCTGTCACAATAAGATTGATCAAGCATGAACTCGCCATTCAGAAAGAACATGTCCAAGTGTTATTTCTCCCTTCATCTTCAGCTAACTAAAGGCCACTCCTGTCTTCTTTATTCGATATCTTTCTATTCACCAGCATATCATTCTACTTTATATGTATCATCCCAATATTGACGCATTTAAAAAAGATAAATTAACTTCCTTACAATACCTAGATCTCATTCCATTTTGCAAATGTAACTGCACCTAACATAGCTTGTTATTATGGTGAAGAAATGAATTTTATAGTTGTAGAACCTGAAGAGAATTTATTGAAAAGAATACTCTTTGTTCAGGTTGTTGCTTTTATAAATATTATGGGAGTCTTTAGTTGTTTTAAATAATAAGTCGACTACTGATTCATGTTTCCCTTAACCCAACTGATTACCAGAAGTTGCACGATTTAGGTGTTCAATCAGTTAATTTATGCTTGATTATTTTCTTTTGAATGATAGAGTGGAGACCCCATCATCTGATTGGCTATTACCGTTTATTTTGTTTCTCGTGACTGTGATCAGAAATCGGACCAGTTTCTACTTATGAAACAACTGACAAATTTCACGGATGCGCACCGATAAACAACCAAACCCTTTGCGGGACAGGTATTCTATTTCTTGATATTCGCTGAAATGGTCTATCACGTCAATAAATCAGTTATTATGACAACTTATCAGTTGATCAGCTTTCAGTCAACTAGGTCCTGTTTTAGTAGTCTTTCATCCGGTATTCATCGAATTCATTCACTTTCTGATAACCTTCGATGTGGCATTTTTGAAAGATGATACTCTGTCCTTATATCGAGTTTGTAATTTGTGCAGAAACGGTTCATATACTCTGTCAAACTGATACTTGATGTGCTGAACTATGGAAGAGCATTATACACGTTGCTCTTATATGAATTTTGAAAGAAAGTGAGAAATAAAGTATCAATTTGTCTTACATTCCCAATTCATTCCAGGGTTTACCCATAAATAAGGAAAGGAACAGTGATTACTGATAGCTATGACAAGTTGAAATCAACGTAGTAACCTTAAAATATTTACTTTATCCTGAACCATAATTCTTTTGACAGTACAGAATTCCCAACGTGTGATATTACATCAATCTACTCGCTGTACAACACTTTTTAGTTGTATATTAATTATGGTACTTGTCAACAATACATAGTAACGAACAAGGAGATTGTTTTTGGAATGCTGAATGACTTCAGCATCATGATAACTGTTTGCTATAATCAAGCTGGTTGATAAGACTCTGACTAACATGATTTTCTTCATATAATACACAAGCTAAATAAGGTATGGTGTAACTTTTGTGTGTAGTTGTACTTGGATAAAGTTTAGTGAATTTTCTCCTTGTTTTACCAGAGGACAGACATAGGGAGAGATGCGAATACAGAGGATGCACATCATCAGAAAAGATATTTGCAGTCAGCTGTCAAAAAGAGTTTAGGTGGCTATCCACAACCTCATTTATCAGCTTTTATCAGTAATACACCGCTCGCTCTAGTAAACAGCCTTGAAAATCCTACACAGTACAGCGTACTCCTTTCTCTGGAGTCCAGGGGAGAATAAGATGGAACAATAGGTAAGTATACACGGATTACAGGAATTAAGGACACGTAAGAATAGAGGCTGAGTTATACCAGGCGGTATGAGTTTCCGCATATCTTAGGTCAAGCGAAGAATTCTTCTAGAAATCAGGAAAAAGACCAAGAAAGATCAGAAAATAGGAGTAAACCAAGGTTAGATAAGCCTCGTAGTTCACTTGAATAAATTTTGAAGCTAAGGAGGTTAATTCTATGGTTCCTCATAATCAAATGGTTCTTAGCATAAGCATAGTATTCACTAAGTTGTCAATCGAATCATGTGTGGCACGTCACAGACTGATGCCAAACACTCAGTCTTAATAAATAATATGATCATAACATGTTTTAAGCTGGTGAATTATTTTCTCAACCAGAGTGTTTTCGTTCAGCTTTGATGACATTTAAAATGTTCCCATTGAGCTTCAACCTAAGCATCCAACTGAGGTGATGGTGATTTATAAAACTGGCTGGCTACCAGAGCAATTCCTGACAACTTCTTTGAAGTTTGTTTGAGTGCAGATTATTAAATAGACTGCTTAAAGATTCAGAATTTAAAATTAAAAGACAGAACGTCTTCACCCAGTACTGGATATGCTTAATTCATCTTATCACTCATTAGCGAAGTGGCTTGAATCGGTGATATCAAATCTATGCAAATATAGTCCTCCGGATACATCTTGTTTTGTTCGCTGCATTGAAGAAATCAAGGAAAGAGTTTAGCCTATGATATAGCTTGACGTATGTTCTTTGTTTATCAATGTTTCACTTGTTGAAACCGTTTGTTATCTATGTGATGACATTGATTATAATAATATTAACATTTAATTACCTACGAGCCACCTAAAATAACTGACATTAAGATGTATGTCTAGTGTACAGTTTAGATTCAATGATAAAATTTATAATCAGACAGATGGAGTCGTAATGGGGTCTCCACTAGGTCCTGTCCTGGTTGATATATTTATGACAAAGCTCGAAAGCAGGCCACTTAAAGAAATAATCTCGTAACCTTACTTGTATAAAAGATACATAAACGATACCTTTCTTATTTACGACGAAGCATGTTCAGTGGACCAGCTGCTAAGACGTTTCAATGATTGTCGCCCGTCCATTAAGTTCACTCTAGGGGAAGAGTTAAATTCAACGTTCCACTTTCTAGAAGTAACGTTAAAGAGTAAGAATGATGGCTCAATTCAAAGATCATTCTATCGAAAACTAACCTGGACCGATCAATTCACTAACTTTAATAGTTGGATAACTCTTAGTAGTAAAAGAAATCTCATTAACTCGTTGTGTTCCAGAGTTTACAAAGAAATAGAGGTGGTGAAATCGAAACTCTTAGAATAATACTGTCGAATAACGGATACCCTAAACGATTTGTTGATAAGAATCTGAAGAAACGAACCACTTCCCACTCCATTACAGTCCCTTAGAGAAGCTAACCATGAACCTAGAATTCAAAGGAGACACCACAGACGAAGTACTGAAAATCGTCTGTCGAGGTGTATCAATAGTAGCTTCTATGCTACTAGACAGAGACTGATATTCTCCAACCGCCGTCTGACTCGTCAGTGCATGAATGATAGGCTTCTACTTATGTCCATATCTATGTGTATCTACAAATTCGCATGCTCCTGTGGAGCTTGTTACACTGGACGTTGTAAGTGGACCCTCCGAAAACGTGTTGCTGAACATTACCCGGTTTGGCTCACCAAAGGCGAACAAGGGAAAACGACTTCATCCATATATGAACACCTTGTTAAATTAGGTCATTCAGCAGCTCAAGATTCATCCTTTAAAATAATTTTTAAACTGAAACTGAACTACTCTAATGTTCTACGTTTCCATCATTTATGCACAGTTGAAGCATTATCTATGTATGAACAAAGCCCGGAACTTTGCATTGAAGAAAGTTTTGTGAAACCACTTTCTCTACCTTGGCGTTAACAATTCATTTTGGTTACTTTTGTCAGTTTTATTTCACTTCATTTTAGCCTACTTCTCTTATATTATCATCATTATCACCAATTTTCACTTCAATGACAACATTTGACCCACATTTCACTATTCAATATCAATTTGTTCCTTGTTCCCTCATATATTATGTATGTTTCTGTTAAATTATCACCGTTTTACAATTCTTTGACAACATGTGTCTCTTATCTCATCACTTGTTATCATTTCATCCCTCCTTATTCAGTGACCCATTTCCTGTCACACTTCAACAAATACCACCACCTACACCGATTGTATATTTTGCATATTGACTGAGCAACTTTTTAGTGCAATTATCTGTCATTTTACCGGGTATAAATACGACTGTACAGCTTGATAATGAAGTTGTTGAAAAGAAATATTTCTTCGCTGATACGTGTCTTTTTCTTATTTGTTCAGACTGTTATTGGAGTGGTTCAGTATTTAACTTTCAGGAAGTTGGAAGATACTTTTCGAATCTTTTGAATAATAACTGATTTCAGTCAGTTTGATGGTTTGTTGGGATCTGTTAGTTTTAAGTTGGCCTTCATCATGAACTGACATCAGTTGGAGAACAACTAGAGATCTGGAATCATTGAAAAACCGTTACATCCAGGTATAGGATTCCACAATATTGGCAGCCTTGACATCGCCTGAGAACGAAACTAGTGCCTTCAGAAATCCAAGCTTTTGGAGAATTTACTGTATGATTCTCTAACTGTACAAAGAAAATGAAGTCTTGTAATATTCTTATCGTGATATTTTAGACCGTCAGTTTTCCTAAATAGTTATGTAAATCTTTTCAGATGTTTGAGTCGAAATCTGACGTAGACTTAAGAATAAATAGAAACTGAGGGGGAGGATAGATGGTTGTTTTTTACCACTTCCAAACGCCTCATTATTACATAGTCATGAAAGTTGCTAAGAAAATGTAGGTTTCATAGCAATGACTTCTGCGGGCAATTAATCGACTGGAATTCAACGGCTAAAATTTTTTGGCATCACAAGGTTCATAACTTAGTAAAAGTGGTCACCTTTAGACGTCTTTTAAAAGTAGTTATAAATCTCTAGACAGCGTAAATCCTGCCCATAGTTACATGCCAGGGGGTCAGCATGAATAAGCTCCACACGGTGCAGTCATGTAGTGCCGAGTTTTTTGTTGTTGGCTCGTGAAAACTGGAGATACGTTGTTCGCCTGTGATTATGGCTGAAGCCTAGTTGTGCATGATAGTGGGCTGTTTCTTGGTCCCACTGGATGTCAGCTAACCTCCTATTAAGGTGAACTGACGAAAACCGCTGTCAGCGGGATGCATGAGACCAAGATCAGTGGACCTGGTCCACAAAGCACAAATAGTTTCGTTAGCCGTCAGGATTCCGCCCATTGCAATTGTAGGGCATAGTGAATCCAGGTTCCTAATTCTGGTAGTAATTGTTAATGAAGTGATCCTCGAAAACGAACGTGGTTTGACTTGTGGAGGTGAGGAATATTTAGTCAGGAACTCTGGTATTTTAGCCATAGCCTTCGCTCTGTTTCAGTAGCCCTAAGGTGGGCCCCTCTGTGAATCTATCGGGATTATGGGTTCATGGGTCAGGCCTTACAGAGGAATGTCTTTTAAGAAACGTAAGCTGCATTCACTCTGGAAGACCGTGAATATTTCAGTCAGATGCGTTCTACACCTGTCTACCCACAGGGGGGTGAATACGGTCAGCGAGCCGATTACCTAGCACATAGGGATATGCTGAAACCTAACAGTTTGGAGAGTTCTAGGATAACTTTGATCAGTTTGTGGGCGCTTTAACAGAATGCTGTGGCAGGAATTCTCGTTTTAATGTGGATACGTTGTTTGAACCTCTGCCGCTTGGGAGGAAGCCAATCCAAAAGCTATCTGTTGTAACGTCCATCGTTCTAAAGACCGGCCTAGAACTTAAAGCGGAACCGAAAACTGAAATGAAACCCCGACTTAACAAGTATAAAGCAGTTTTGCACTGATCTGTTCCTTTCATCTCAGTAGGGGACTACTCTGAAATCAACTCTTTCCCTATAAACCTCCTGGATAACTACAAAAGTTTTAGTCACATTGGTTATTCATGCATGGTTCGGCCGGTATTAAGTGCTGGCCAGTAGATACAGCAAAATAGTGTAGGGTATATAACATGTGTTATCCGCAAGTTGGAGTTACTAGACATCTGAACAAATTATAGCATACGTCCCTGCCTACTCTGAAGCAGAACAGTTGGTCAGTTCTTGTAAACCACAAGAATACCTCGCAGACTTCAAACCTATGTAGTACGCCTTCGAAGCTTTCTTGAAACTACCTCACAGCACCTGGCAACAAACACCATGAACATCTGCGATACACCTATGAAACAGTTTCACAGTAACTTGGTGGCAACCAAATAGATTTCAGAAGCAGAAAACTGAATCTGAGTACTAGGAAGATTTGTCGTGACGAACTAAGACATAAATCAGTCACTCGCTACCATAAATCATATCACATTTTAATGAGTAACATCTCATACAGTTAATAGTCATAGAAGTCTTTTTATTGACAACGTATACTAACCTGTTCTAGGATACAAACTTTCAACAACTGTTTGTTGACTTCTGCTTTTGATAGTGATCGCATAACGTTAAGTCGGACAGAACTTGCGTGATCAGCGGAAGTGCTGTTTAACTGATCTGTTTTGATGTATACCACTGGTAATTTTAGATGTTTATACTTCCTGGGATCAATTGTGTAGCGAATTTTATTCACGCCAAGTCCAACACTATAGTTAACCCATCTAAAATCAATTAAAGTAGAATAATCGAAGAAATTACACTACACAGTAACTTAATTAACATACAACTGAACTGGTATGAAATATTTTTAGCTTAGGTGATGAATGTCGTCGCAAATGTGTAGCTTGCTGGAGAGCATGCGGTATCAATCTGCATGTGGTCATCAATGTCTCTTCACAAAGATGTTCCTTAGTTAAAAAATTAAGATAGCGACAGGTATTTGATTTGTCTTTACCAATAATGTGAGATTGAGAGGAAAATGGCAAAAATAAGAAGCACTGGGGTGTTGTTTCTTCCCACGAACTTTAGTTTACATGGTAACCCCTACCTCTGACCCTCCTCAATTTGTATGGAAGTGTATTAGGCTCTCAGGTCAGCTGTATCCGAAAATTGTGCGCTGGATCGATTTTACTACCATTTTCAATATGAACTGATATCAGTTGCTGAGATGGCAACTGAAAGCAAAGTTATATTAAGTTGTTATTCGCTGAGTCATCCTCAAACCTAGTTAGGTATACATTTCTTGTTAACCAAAATAAACACTGATCATGACGCATTAAGCAGTCGACATATGCAAAGCATTTTAACTATGTCAGATATACTACTGCTTTAAATGAGTAGTTGAAAATTATTGATTATTTGTCATTGAATTCATCATAAGTGTAACGAGATTTATTCTACTGAAAAAGTACAATTCTATCAAATACCTTGGGGTTTCAAAGTTAGTTTGCTCAGATTTGCATTGTTCCCACCTGAGACTATGAATCCCAAATGCAAGTTTTGATTAAATGCTGCTTTTCTGATATGATTTTTCAAGAATTTTGATTAGATGGTATTCTGATAACGAAGTAATACGTATCTAAATGATTAGTTGGAAGGGATATTAACCACAGAGGTAACTGAGTTCGTTTAAAGTTGATGGTTACATTAGAAGTTCACTCATCAATAAGAAACTGAATGTCGCAGTGTCTTCATGTCTTTAGTAAGTTGTAAAATTGATCTCTTAAGTAAGTGTAGTAAACAATTAGTTTTCAACAGTCATCCCAAATAGCAGGAGAAAAGCTGTGAACTTTCCATCATTAGGAAGTTAGTTCCCTGTAGGTAATAATGTCAGTCACATTCATAGAGAGTTGTAATTAAAGTCTGTCTGGAAGTCATGAATGTGCACTACTGCGGAGCCCAATACTAAGAAGAAACAGCTGTCTAGTGCTCTCAGGTTTCCAATGATCATCTAACTGATGTCAATCTATGATGAGTGCCAACTCGTAAACGATAAATCCCCACAAACCCAAAAAAGAATTTGTCTTGTGCTCATTGCTGATTAGCTTCGACAGGAGGTTCCTAAGTTCCAATGAGAAATCGTGACCTGTGGAGCAAATCTGCTAGACGTGAGGACAGTTACTCAGCAATGACATTTGGTGATGGTCGCGCTGTCGTGAACTGATAGAAGTTGGAAGCATGAACAGCCGGCTACCCACCCAGTGACTCAGTGGTAATGTGTTGGCTACCGAACCTGTAGGTCCGGGATTCGATCCCTGCTGTGACGGGGTCACTGATGAGCACTGCTGAGGAGCCATATGCTTGGATGAAATGGCTGTCTAGTGCTCCAAGGTTTCCAATATTTCTCCAGCTGATGTCACTCCACAATAAATAACAACTTGGAATTTGTGCAAGACTTTACAGTGCATAGTTCTGAAATATAAAACAGCCGGTTACTGGTAAAACTGTCTTCCTTTTGACTACTAAACTGTTTATTTTTTATTATGTTTCAGAAATATATTTTAAAATAACAAAATCATTATAAATACTCGCGGCTTATTATGATTTATTATGCTAGGAATCTCCTGACATCCAACTCAAGATCTTGAAGATTCACACTGAAGCATCATTATTTAGTCAGAAAGAATGGTTTTGTTAGAACAGCCAGATCATCACTGAACATCGTCTTCGGTATTCATTCTTACTTTGTTTCTGGTTTACTTCACAGATCATAGCTTCTAACAAGAACTCGAGGAGATCTATCTCAAAGTCGTGCGCTGATGAGAGCTAATTTTTATCCATTCAAGGAAGTCAGAAAATTCCAACCAATTTCCATTGAAAATTTAACCTCGAGCTCCTGGATTTCATCCTACAAGACATCAATGTCCAGAAATTTCTGAATATCTTAGTTTGAGACTGGAAAAAAAGTCAGTGCTGTCAAATTTTCATTAGCCTTTAAAGTCATATTATTTCATTTTACTCTCAACCTCTGGTTTGAGATGGGTCTGATTTTTTGTCAAATCGAATAGGTTACTTTTAAAAGCTGGTAGGTATACAATATCTGGCTTTCCACAGAGAATAGCTTGATCAATTCTCGCCTCTTCGAACTTTTATTCATGAAATGAACTGGTCGCAAATTGTTCAAACTGTCAAAGATCACCAGCTTAACCGACACAAAATTACAAAACCATTTCAAAAAAGAAATGAAATCTTGGTAGTTTCTCATATATCAAATAGAATTTTTGACATACACGTAGGTAGAATACATAAAAATGTATGTACACTTATATGATTGTTTGTTTTATTACATCAAAATTTGAGATTAAATTTTCAATAATTTGTGTATTTATTGAAAAATCTGAGGAGAAGTATCTTAAATATAAACAGTTTTCACATGTTTTATGATTTAATTTTAGCAAAATAGTAATAAAAAGTTTATAAGCGAATTTCAGTAACTCAAATCAAATTTCACTTCCAAATTATTTGTATAGCAGTAAGAATTCTATTTATTTGTCGGCATTTTAAAGTTAAATTTGGTTTACTAGTTTTTAGTCCCACGAACCTTTACCAACCTCATTCAACAGCTATATGCTATATGATGCTAAATGCCAAGTGATTCACAGTGGAAAGCTCAGTGATGCCTTTAAAGTGGACAGGAAGAAGTAAAACAAGGCTGCCGCCTTCTATCACCCGTGATATTTCTGATTGTAGTCGATTGGATCATGCAAGAAACTGTGAGAAGATGGGCATACGCTGTTCGACCGATGAAAAGACCCTAGAAGATTTAGACTTCACTGATGATGATTTATGTCTAATTTCTTGTCGAACACGCTCGAAGATGTACAGGCGAAAACCAACAAGCTGGCAAAAGAGGCAAGGCAACGAAGATGGGACTTCAGATGAACACAGAGAAGATATAAGTGATGAAGATACCGAACCAACAACAACAAGAAGCACCAGTCACCATCAACGAGAGAAATCCAAAGCAAGTTGTCTCTTTCACCTACCTAGCTGCCTACGCAGCATCGTCTCAGCTACACCCGGCGGCACAGGCACACATGAGGATGTCAAACCAGCCAGGATCGTAAAAATAGCAAGACAGACCTTCCTTCATTATTCTGAAATGATCAGTGTGGAGATCTACTGTACTGAGGATAAAGCGTGAACAAGATCCGGATTTTCAACACTAATTCAGTCAAGTCAGAGCTTATATGTGATGGTTAAGAGATTTGGCACGTTACGAAAGGCATTTCCAACAAACTACAGACATACATCAACAGCTCCCGCCTACGCTCACTCGATACTGAGAATCAGATGGGCAGAAAGAATAAGCAAGAAGGAACTCTGACTGGGAATGAACCAACGAAGCAAGAACCCATCACCCACGGAAAATTCAGAAGAAAGTGGAAATGGATTGTACTGGACTGGGGATACAATGAGAAGGTCATTTGTTGACATCAGGCGACAGGCCAGACCATCGAGTGGAAGCGAAATGAAAAGCGACGACTTGGGCGTGCAAGGGTGATATGGAGGAGATGGTGTGAGGAAGAAATGAAAGGTTATGGAGAGTCGTGGAGCCAGGTTAAGAAGACTGTAGGTCAGAGGAAGAAATGGAGACGTGCTAATGAAGCCCTATGTTCCACTAGGAGCACAAGGAATAAATAATAATAATAATGAAGCAACAGTAGTGAAGAGATTAGAAATCGAAGCTGTCGGCCAGATATATAGATGACTTTTTTGTCATTAGTAAAGAAACGAATTGCAAAAGTGCTCACAAACTATTCAAGACAATTTTCGACGGCATCAAATTCACAATTGAAGAGGAACCCGGTTGACAAAAAACAATAGGAAATCACAAGCGCTAGCATTATTTATTGTCCATGGTGTGAGAGGCTGCTTTGGGAAGTTATTTTATGTAAAGTAATAGACACAAGCTTTGAGTTGCAGTAAGTAAGACATCGTTGGCTAGGTAATATGCAAGATGATTGTCTGATAAGCTCCAAAGTGAGATGAAATATTTTTTCTTGGTTTCTGTTCATTGTGCATGTTTGACAGGTAAATATTGAATCACTGCTTATGACTAGATTTATCACCCAGGACATACTTAGGTTTGATACTGGCTAGTAAACTAAAAGCTGTGAACACAAGTCGTCTGGTTCAGAGAACACTTCAGTAAGATATATTCGCTACATGGATAACTACACCAATTCTAAACCAAGAACCAATCTATTTGCACGGTGCGCTTCTCCATGAGGTCATACACAACTAAAATAGGTCAATAGAAAAGTATATAACTTAAGCATTAAGTACATAAAGTTCCAAACTAAGAGAAAAAATGAGCCCTTGCAATTATTCAGATACACACTGCTAGCAACCGTGATCGTCTCAGAAACATAGATTGATGGCTAATTACTGGTCAATTCCTAATATTTAACACTGTTCTGGCGTATGATCACTTTTTGACCACATCCTAGATTTCAGTGAAGGGTTGTATAAGCGCTTTAGTTTTGACTTCTGTCTCTTAATACTACATATGATTTGTAAATAAATATCTCGAAAATCTACTGATTTCTCTATGAAGCAAATGACATGGATACTAAGAATTATCATTGTATTAGGAAAATATATTTTAGTGAGGAGCATTTTCACCTCAAGATGCAGATGTTCTGACCAAATTGTCTCCTGAATTTAGGATTTGACTAGGTGCTGGCGGTAAAATAAATACATGACCAAAAGATGCTGTATTTAGAACTGAACAGACGATTTTGAAATGTTGGAGAACATTTCTAGGTCAGGTAGATGATCTCAGTTGTGTTGTGTTTTCTTAGCTGAGTGTTTCAGACATGAAGCTTTCATAGTCACTTCAGATAACATCATCAACACCAACTTCAATGTGAAGTGAGTTGTCATTATCTCTCAGTGAGTCATTCAGTAGCCTGTTCTGACAAAGTGGTTTATGACTAGTTGTTTCTCTGCCTAACCTCTGTTCTTGTGGTTGATTATCATTATAATTATTGGTTCATGGCTATGCATCTGTTGGTTGCTAACTGACCTACATGTCAAGCTTCTGGGAAATCTCTTATATTCCTTGTGTTTCATTTTTGAAGTTGACTCCATGTACATTGGTCTGAGCAGCGAAACGTCGTGATGTTCACTAGTCAACTAATGTTCATGTCCAATACAATAGTGATCGCGATTGTGGCAGTTGATTTTGTAGAAAATATCTGATTTTTCCGTTGGTTGTTGCCTTCTCTGGTCTACATGATATGATTTGAAAGGAAATTTTCGGTTTATGAGCGACACCGATTTCAAATGGTCTTAGTAATCTTGCCGTAACCTCTGATATGTTCTCTGTGTATGGTAGGATGATCTACCATCTGATTTTCGTGGTTAGCATCGTAGTTGGTAATGAAGTGGATAGTTATCTTTTAGTGAAGTTTCGTGGGTAACTGCTGTTCATTAAGACAGGCATTAAATGCATTTCTTCTTTTCTGCATAGAGATGTTGTAATGCAGTTTGTTCTCGCTCTTCTCATAACAGTCTGCACACAACGTGGATAAATACGAACTTGGAAAATGTATAAATGTTGGACAGAGGAAATATGAAGAATATCAGAGAATACATAGTAATGATGGGTAGTGGGTAGCGATGGAATCCAGAATGCGCATTTCGTCCTATTTGGGACTCATAAGCTGGATGTACCTGTCTCCCAGAGAGTGATGTCGTCCCCACCCGGATTCGGACTCGGGAGCGATCGCCTCAACTGCTACCCACTACCCATCATTACTATACATAATTAAAACAAAGGCAATATCGAGGCATCCGCATAGCAGCCTATATGCCAACAGAGACTGATCAATTCGGTCCAATCAACGACGGTGTAATACAAGCAATAACACTAATAATATCAGAGAATTCCTAAAAGCCTGGCATTCAGGTCAGTCAACAATCGACACATGTCTAGACATTGATCCAATCATTCAACGAATAAGAAAAAGTGGTAAACAGCCGCAAGGTCAGAGGCCAGACAGAGAAACAACCAACGAGAAAATCTATGCAGTCACCTACACAACAAGCAAAAGAAAGAACCAACCAAAGCCTACTTCACCAGGGCAAGCTACTGAATCACTCGTTTGAAACAACAACAGTTACGAAGATGATGGTAAGTTTGATTAGAGGCATAAAAAGGACAGAAATTTCATGGTTGCTTTCTTTATTAGCTATAAATAAACGAAAAGCATCCGAGTATAATTTACTTTCATATTTCGACTCTTTGCACATGCAACTGTTGTGTCAATAAATGTTCAGTCAATGAAAACGAAAAATGAATAAGAAGGGAATTTAAACCCTAAATAGTAATCAGAAACACAACTTTGATAGATTCAGATTTGTGTACTAACTTTTCTGTTTTTCCTTAGTATAAGAAGTTGCTTTTCAGAGTGAATTCAAGTTATAACCTTTTTAAAAAACATTTCAAACGTAATCTTACTTTGTAAAAACAGTTTGATCTGTACAATCACCTTGTTCTATGCGTAACCTAATGCGTACATACAATGTTCTTTCGGATACAGTGATATTCATTGGATACACATTCTTGGCATCAATTTTATCTAAAAGGCAAAAAATAGAATCCACTTATATATTTAATCATTCTGGCTTTCAACATTTCGTATTCTACTACCTGGTTGCGTAAACCTCTATAGATGAAGCAGGTTTCTGTGGTTGAAACTTGAGCTGATGTGTATTCATTAAGATACTGGTAAATGCAAGTAAAGAGTTCGAAAATGGAGTCAAACCTTCATCCTAGATTTCACTGCTAACCACTACAAATTGCACATAACCACAATCGTACTACATTCAATTGTGAGGCATCTGAACAAGAAGATACTGTATTAACAAATATCTGGGAATATCAGAACCTTTAATCGTATACTGTTACCCTTTGGACATCATAATTTAGGAGTCTGATGAATAAGATTGTGTAGCTTAAAGTGATAGATTCTAGGTTGCAATATCGGAGATTGTTTACTAAATTTTGTTAGCACATATGATTAACTTTTCCAAAATAGGGTTCTGATTAACAGCCCTTAATACAAACATCGTCTCTGGCTGCATAGTTTATGAAAGACTACAAACCTAGATAATTTTACACCAATCAACTTTATTTCTGAGTATAAACTTGCCTAAGGTAGAGGTATTTAGCAGTCATAATTAAAAAAACGGCGCAAACTTGATGTAAAGATATATATAATCCAATCGTCGCTCGGTGATATAGCGGACAACTTTCTGGCGTTTGAAGCAATCGCTACCGAGTCCCAATCCCGGTGGGGACAACACCCACTGGGAGGCAGGTACATCCAGCTAACGAGTCTTGAATAGGACGAAATGGGGATCCTAGATTCCACTGCAAGTCACTATCCATTTTTACCCAATGACTTAGTTAATACTTGATTGAAAACATAATCAATGTATGAGCTCTCTATATGGTAGTAAAACCAGAACTGATTTGCAGTTGTAGTTAACTGATTTTAACAGTTTACTGGTAACTTTCTGAGTTACGATATTACTTATCATGCTAATGAGTATAATCACTCAAAGGTCCCCTTTTATTTAGTATTTCAGAAACAACTCTTAGTCTTTAATTTTAGTTTCCTCAATCACCTTCTTTCTTTAAAATACAGTTTATACACGTGTTTCACTTATGAACATTCAAGCGCAGAACATCAATATTGGATGTTGACTGACTGCAGTCAATGAGACTGTGTTTTCCTGTGTCATACCTTCCATTTCATGATATATTACTAGGAGTAGCAAACCAATGTAAACTATATTTTCTCTTTTGCAAAAGGCTGAGGTGTATACATAAATTTTATTTGAGCATACTTAGTGTTGTGCATATAATTGGTGGTAATTTGGACTAGTGAGCAAAACGTTATGATTTATCAATACTTAACATTTATGCATGGCTTACTTTACAAATGTTAGTTCTGTTACACAGAATATTCAAGCTAGTAATTATGTTCCAAAAACAAAACACCACGGAATAAGTTGTTACTTACTAGAAAAGATATCGCATAGGACAGATATTTCAATTTCTTCAAACAAATCCATGATCAAATCCTTCTCTTCTATAGGTTGTACAATGTTTTTCTTGTCTTTTAGATATTCCTACACATAAAAAAGTTAGTGAACAATAACCAAAATAAACTGTGGTAACCATCAGCTTTTAACACTACTAAATTCTCGGTAAACATCTAAAAAGACTTTTAATTTGACCTAACTGGATGTAGCCGGAGAATGTGGTTTACAGCTGGATTCAAACCAAAAGTTTCTTCCATCTGTATCATTCATACTGGCAAGCACCTAATCATTTCTTCCCTGTGAATCAATATATATATATATATATATCAAAGGAGAATGGAAGGGTGTAAAGAATCGCCTAGTGTAGTAACGAACAAACAGTCACACAATATCATGTTAGCTTGAAAAGTGCTCGTAAAGCCAAATAGTCTAATGTTTAACAAGCGGTTACATTTCCAAGTAAAACTGTTGTGGAGGTTAACTGATAGATAAACCAATGAGGTAAGATGCTTTCCAATGAACCATAAATTATATTTCCTTTCAGTTTTATGCATTATCATTATGCGTGAACTGTTGTAATCTTAGGTGATATGAAGGTAACAATCATTATCAAAACTACTTGGGACAAATAGTTACCTAGGAATGTGAACAGAATGTGGCATAAATTCATTTCAATTATTACACGTAAAGAATAACCATTTTTATTCCAACTGTTTATATTCAAAATTTGATGCTCTTAACCCGTAATCGTTTCTTTTGATTTCAAAGCTTGTATATCTCCGTCGAAGACTGGATGGAGATTATCTGCCACTACTGGCATACGTACTTCTATGTGCATGTCTCGATGTGGCCCATACGTTTCAAATCCGATATTAATGATAAATAGTGACTAGTAATGGAATCCAGGACTTATTAGTTGGATCTGCTTGTCTCCCATTGGGTGAAAGTGTTCTCATTAAGATCTGAGCGCAGATCAATTACTTCAGGCACCAAACCGTTATCCACTACTCCCTAAACAACGGATATAGTAAACTCTGATATAACATGTGCATCTTCATCTTTGATTGAACCGAATTTTAAAATACCGGTAATACTGAAGTCTCATTTAGCCCCAATCAGTGATTCAGATGGGCAAGCCATAACACCAAAGATTGTACTTATCGCACAAGAAGTGCCTATCGTGACTAGATGACGGTAGATAATGCTCTGGCATCTGAAGAGACTGGCCACGGGTTCAGGTCACCCACTAGGATTCGAGTACATTCAGTCGACGAGTCCCAAACGGGACGAGACGCGCGTTCTAGATCCCACTATCCATCAATAAAAGGCAATTGTTTTTCCTTTGAAAGTAACGAAAACTTTCAACTTCAGCCACCTTTTAGTAGAAGCAGTATTATTCACTTATCTTTAGTAGTCAGTTAATTCGAAACCTTATGATGCCTATGCTTTGTATACAGTTTACACAGACGCCATTTTTAATTTCATTTGCGAATAATTACTTTTAGGCGCTGTTTAAATCTAAGTGAATCTAGGACAGGGAGATAATGTGTACTTTCTGTTGGCTGAAATGTCATCAATAACTTGTTCGAGTATTTAGTGATGATCATATTCTATCAGACAAGGAATTTTTTCAGATTACAAACCTTAGCATTACTACTATGCAGAATATTTGTAGCTGAAGTGGATGGTCTTGGTTGTACTGCTTTCTCTGAGCTGGGTTACCGAGCCTAAGTTTACACTTGTTAGTCATCATCAATAAGTCACTGTTTGCTGTATCTATAAACTTAACTTTCCAATTTAGATTTCCTTCCATTTTTCATGCTTCTATTACTGATGACGGTCACAGCAAGAAGATGGTTAACATTAGGATTATATCTTGTGGATCTACGTTTCAACTTGGAGATTCGAGAGAATTCATTTATCCCAAGTTGGTATTCCTCACCTCTAGGTCCATGGTTGGATACCTGGTGTAGTTGTAAGTGCAGACTGCTGAGGAGTCCCATACTAGGATGAAATAGCTGTCCGATGCTATCAGGTTTTCAACGGTTCTGTAACTTATTTCGATCTATGAAGAATACCAACCTGAGATCCACGTTTCTGCGTACGGGACTAAGTGAGTTAATTCATCATTTTAGCTTAAGATTTGATATGATTACATCCTGATGACTGAATGCTTAGTACTTAGTAAACAATAAAAGATCAAAGACACAGAAAATAGCTCAACTAACTTTTGTAATCTTGATAGAGGACCTCAGAAATAAGATTGAAAGGAGCCTGTGCCTGCACTTACCTCTGATGGTAAGCCATTGGAAGGAGTCAAAACGTTCGTGTATCTGGACAGTGCTGGTGGAGGTGTGAGTGGTGACATTCCCAATCACATATCGAAAGCCATAGTGACATATATCAGTCTACATCACCTTTGGAGCCGTCATGATGTCGTTAATCTAACTGTAAAAGGTCGAGTTTAAAAAGCTTCGGTGCAAGCAGTTCTGCTTTATGCCTTTGAAACCTAACCTCTGCTAGCTGAGGGTGTGAGACGACTTTGCATGTCCAGTCATCGTTGTCTCCACAGGACTGCTTGTATCCATTAGTAACACCATGATGGAGATCATCATTCAATGAGTGAAGTCATCTGGAAACACAGGTTTTGGTGACCTAGATATGTGTTACGCATGTCGTCCCAACGACTTCCACACCGTCCATTGTTTGCTAACCTTGGGACGGAATTGGTGAAGCGAAGAGGTGATCAGTGTGTAACGTGGCGCCGTGGGATCAAGGATAGTTATATGGGGTTAGGACCTATTGATACATCACGATTCCCTGAGTGATGTCCTAGAGATGACACAACTCAGTGACTTGAAACGTTATCAGATATGATTCATGATCGAAACCAGTGGTGGTCATGCTGTAACTTCCTTCTACCTTCCGCTGCTGAAAATTAATGAATGTTTTGTTTTGAATGAATCTTACTGGACTGCCCTTCTAATCATTCTCTTCTTATTGCGTTTTATTTTTATCCATTTCCCCTCGCTTTACGTCGCTATAATGTTGTTATATTATTTTGATGCATTTGACGTATCATGTTTATGTCTAAATAATAATAATAATGTAATGATCGGGAGTTGACAAGACGTTTATTTCAAATGACTAATATTCAGCTTTGGATAAAATATGAACATCAGAAGTAATCAGTAAATTCCAACTTATAAATGTTGAATTAGGGTTTTATCTTCTATTAAAGATCATATTACTGAATATCTGCGAATTCACTTATCACAGTAATACATACAAATAAGCTGATCTTAATATTACTAGAAAGGAATTTAGGCAATTCAGAAGCTGATCCCATATTGAATAAGTATATAAATTATTACTCAATGCATACATAATGCCTTACTAAAGAGTCGCTTTTAAAAATATGCTGATGATTTTGGAAAAACATTATGAATTGGTTATGGATAGCCAGTTGCGTTCTGTCGATTCAGTTTTCATATTTAATGAAAGTCACTGAGAGCAATTATTCAGCTTGAGGGAAATAACACGTCAGTATTAAAAACTGTAAATCGATAATGAACTTTGAAATGATGCTACACTTATCTTAGCGGGACTGTTTAAGTTCTTCTAATGCACTAATGAACACGAAGTCAAACTAGAGAAATGACTGTCTTGTATTTTGATCACTTGGATCTGGCTAGTGAGGAGTGAAGGTGGTGTCAAGTTGATTGCACCGTCAGATTTCAGATATAAGTATGCATTCGACAGCTTGTATACTCTCAGTCTTGATTACTTTAATTTGGGGGTTTGTGAGGATTCATTGATTTCAAGTCGCATTCATCATGAACTGACATCAGGTGGAGGAGTATTGGAAACCTGGGAGCACTTGAGATCTGTTTCATCCTGGTATGAAAATCTTCAGTCGGGCGTATTCGTGACCTCAGCAGGACGAAACAGCTGTCCAGCGTTGCCAGGTTTCTGATGTGCCTGCAAGTGATGTCAGTCCATGATGAATACCAACTTGGCTAATTCACTTACGTCATGGAGACGACACATTGTTATCTGAAAATTTCGCCATCCGAAAACTTCATTTCAGAAATGCCTATTAACCAGAGCGTTTTGTTTCAACCCAGACTGGATTCAGTATGAATCTAGTCTTTAGTCATTCAGCTTTATTTTCCTACATTAATCTCTATTAACAGTTGTGTATGAATTGGTTTCCTAACGTCTGTACCGTTGACAATTCACTGGATGTTCAGCTGTACGCCAAATCATGTGAGTGAAAATTTGTATGTTGTCATGCTAAAAGTATTTAGCACGATACAAGCTTGTCTACTACCTTCACAATCTTCACACTAGGTTTTATTCCTCCATCCAGTTAGTTCATCCTGACAGCTAGTTTCTGAGTTGTCCAAAGTACTGAAACTAAGGCTCATGTATTCGCTGAGCATTGAATTTCGTACAAAATGTTAGTCTACTTGTTAGTAGTATAAATTATGTTACTTAATTATGATGATATGTGAGCATACTAATGCTAGATAAGTGCAGAATATGAATTAAGTCGTCTCCAGGTGCTGGGACAAGTAAACTTGAATTATATAAGATGAAACCACAGGAATGCATCGTATGAATGGACTCAGTTTTGAAATCTCCAAGGAATAAAAGATCTGCACACGAAGAATGAAATGAAGGATCTTAATTCCTATGACCTGTATTCCGTATCATCGAGTTCGGGTATAGAAAATCTGAAAAATGTGTGCAGAATCGTATGTCAGTGCAGTATAAAACTATATAGATGTTTAGTTGACTAAAAAAAGGATTATAGGGTAAATAATAGTGAGATTGCAGTACTAAACAAATACATAAATTAAAATGTCTCCTTCTGAAATAGAGCCATCTGTTTACGAGATTGGGATATCTAACAGACAGATTGGAATATCACTAAGCTGCATCGTACATATAAATCTTATTAAATCTGAAGTTTCTCATTATGACGCTTTCGACCTTATATCATGAGATACTTCCATAATGATTGAGGATGAGGATGTTTGTGGTTTGGTGTTCATTGATCTAAAGTATTTTGTCATAGATGTCTCATCATCAGGCTAGCTGACATTCTCAGCACCGACTTCATGAAGAAGGGCTAAATGAATGTTCAAGTAGTATCTTGCAAACTTTGAGTGTCGTCTAATTTCATTTTATTCCGTTAGGCTGGTATAAATTTTTGATACAGTGAAACTGTGCCATTTTCTAGTGTCATATTGCATTTCATTGTTGATTTGTTTCATGACTTTTTCGTCTGCTGAAAGAAGGCTGTCTAATTTTTAGGTAGGTTGGCTCTACATTATATTTGACAGGTTTGGTTGATATTCACGTGTTTGTTGGTTGGGCTACTGTGCTTATAGAAATTCTCTAGCAGTTTTTGAGTACTTTCTTTGGAGGATTTCAATACTCTCCCAGTAGAATTTGTCATCAGAGATGCACGGCTGCGTTGAAATCCACGGAGATTACGTCGTTTTATTATTCTGTTAGTTGGTGTTCATGACTTATTCGAACTGTCTAACAAGCGGAATTGCCAACGTATTGTGGCTAAACATCTCTGCACTTGATTTTTTGGATTATCTTTCCTGTCTTCCTTCCGTAATGAATCCTCCGACTAGCACAAAATGTCACGTAGTGATTTTGTTGGTTCATAAACCACTGTAATCTTTAACGGATAAAGCCACTGGCTCATAGTTTTTCAGATAATCTTGATGTTGGGTAGAGTATAGTGTTTAATGACTTCAGGTAATTTCAGTGTACTCTCTTCTGCTGATAAAAGCTTTTAATTGTTGTGGAGATAAACATAAGCTCCGGAAACTTTCTTCTACTCTCTATTGGGCTTCAGTGCTCTTGAGAATAGTGTCTGTTTACACTTCATGCAATCCACAGGAAGCTCGCAATTGTGGTTCAGAATTTCATCAGAAATGTGTTGTTCGCCCGTACACTTGAGTCTGTAAAGTCCCACCGTGTATTCTGCTGATGGGGACATCTAGGGAAGGAATTTTGTTGGTTTACTCCTTCTTTTTAAGGTGTCTCTTGGAAGGTTTAGTTGTTTGGTTTATACGTGTATTTCACTTCATTCTTTGTGAAAACTATGAACATGTCGTCAACTTAATGAATTCAAAAGGCATGAACATTCAAACTACCACAGTAATACTTCAGCAACCGCTTCTCACATCGACAGTCACATAAGTATCCCTTTTGTTTGCTTGTAAATCTTCCAAGTGAAGTTTTAGTAGGTCATCAGGCATGAATCAATCAACTCTGCTAGGTTTGACAGAGTGGCTTTTGTATAGTCTGAGAAATTTTGAATCCATTGAAGTCAACAGTGAAGACATATCAAAAGATTCCATCATTTCATCACAAGCAGAATGAAATAAGTTATGACCTATGTAAATTCATCTGTAAAAAGCACACCTCATAATGAAAATAAGACACAGCTATCATCAGTATCATACAACATTATATAAAGTGTATTCCTTTTCTGTGATTATTATGTCATGAATGTCGGGTTCAGCAACACTGTTTCAACCAAATATTTAATAACATGCAAGGTATTACTGAAAAAAACCCTATTATATGAAAAGTTAACAATCAGTCATTCATAAACGTTAGTGATGGACAATATAACCTTTTCGTATTCATTAGTCTGTAAACTACTGCAAATTTTAAAAGAAAATATTTAAAACTTACTTGAAATTACTACGTAACACAAGTGTGTACCAACGTTAAAATAATTGACTAATCGCTATAGGTAATTCAGTTATTCAAGAGGTCAATCATGGATGGAGTAGCTCAGTCTTAACGTTTCTAACTGTTATAGTGGGTGATGTGAGTTTGAATCTCACAGAAGAAATCACTCCCCTTGACGTTGCTGATATGTATTGGTGAAGTGCGCTAACAACTACGAAATTTCGGTCTAGGGTTTCTTGACAAATCACACCCAATTATCTAGTATAACAAGGACTCAGTCAGTAATAAGTTTCAGTTAGATATCCTACATTGAAGATATAGTGATACTGTTTTTCTCGTCCAGCATGTGAATAATGAATATACTTTCATGAGTTTGTAAATCTCCTATCACCTCGATACTATGTTATTAGCTTCGTCATTTAAAATCAGCACAACGGACAATAGTTTGGGCCATTAACACATTACTGACGATGTCTGTGTAATTAACTGATCAAAGTGTTTTTTGATATGTATGCCTGAAAGCCATTCCTGGTTACTGATAGTAGACGAGTTATTTTTCGGGAATTTACTATCAACAGTTGATTATCTTATGGATTATTTCCTTCCCTTATTTATTCATACTGAGATTTTATCTAATTTCTTTACTATGCAAACAAATTAGAACAGTGCTTAACCTAACTTCTAGTTCAAACAACACTATAGAATGCAGCATTTTACTGTTCATAAAACTTTCACCTCAGTAACTATGTCTTGTTATTGAGACAGTACAGAAGATTTGTTGTTCACAATGAAGTTGATACTTTTTTGGTGTTCTTTAAGATTTCAGGCTTGCTCCCGGATATTTCATCGTCAGACTTAGTAATAACATTAATAATAATAATAACATATTGATTTTATTCTGACAGTGCAGAATTCTCAGCATGTGATATTGTTTCAGTTTGCACATTGTACAACGCTTTTTTAATATGTATTAATTTTGGTTCTTGTCAATAATACATAATAATGAACAACGAGTTTGTTGTCAAAATGCTGAATAACTTCAGCATCATGACAGCCGTTCGCTACGATAAATTTGATTGGTACGACTCTGACTAACATGATTTTCTTCATACAATACACAAGCTAAATAAGGATTACACACAGTTGGTGCCCTTCAAAATTTTTAGCAATGTTAGAACAACAAAATTAACAGAATACGATGAATCCACTGCATGTCGTCACCTTTTCATAAGATATATACATAGAGAAAAAACATCCACATAATTCACTTATCAAGTAGATGATATTCCATTGATGACATAATGAAAGGATTCATACAGGCCAGAGAAGTTCAAATGAAGTGATTTTCGATTACTAAGATTGAAGTTATCTTATTAATATAAGTGTAAAACTTGGGCAGTGTGGTCAAGTGTAATTCCATTTTAGTCCGTTTATTGGAAATATCATACAGTGAAACAGTAGCATTTACTGGATAACCTTTCGGACACAATTTATTGTCCATATTCATATCAGGTAACTCCACAACTTCAAGACAGTCTTTATATATTCCTAATTTTATCTCCTTCTCTGTGATGACAAGGGTAGTAGAATTTTCCATATATCTGGGACAAGTGCAGCATCATTTCGATCGCATGTGTTTGGTGTTGATTCGATAGACAAAGATTTGGTTATCAATCTCTCCCCCCACCCAAATAAGTTAGTTTTCAAAACTGTCACCCTATCCCACCCTACTGTGTGATTGTGTCATCGCAAGCATAGCTATAGCCGAGTTTTTCTCTAGACTACTTATCTTATTACTAATCTTGATTTAACTAAGTTTTTGTCCTCTCTTATTCTAAGCTACCCTGGTCGACTGTTTTGACTTAAGCACTTGAGCTCGCAATCGTTGCAAGGGATCTGGTAAACCAGAATATTTTGCTTAATTGCATCGATAGGATCTTTTAAACTAAAAAGCTTGTTTCGAAGTGGGTTTGTTGGATAAAATGCCACTTTAATCCCAGCCTTATTGAGAATTCTTCGTAGTGCTACTGAGATGAATAACTTGTAAGGAAACACAGCCGACACCTAAGATATGGTGGCGGTATGTAGATGACACATTTACAGTGTTGAAATCGGAACATATCGACAGTTTCTTGACACACATAAACTCAGTAGTTAACGCAATCCAATTCACTTACGAAGTAGAAAATGAACAAGGAGAATTACCTATGTTGGATTGCAGAATAAAACGAAGGATAGATGGTGGTTTAGATACTACCGTCTACAGAGAACCAACACATTCTAACAGATATCTAGACTTCAAGTCATCTCATCCAGTGTCAGTTAAAGCGGGTTTAGTCAAATGTCTAAATAACAGAGCTGAGAAACTCACTAGTCACTGTAAGGACTTAAATAAGGAATTGAAACACATAAAAGAAGCGTTAATAATTAATAATTATCCCCATCATTTTATTCAGAAATTCACACGGACACATAAGAAGCAAAATAATAACACTAATACAGATACAAATAATAGTGACAACATAAGTAGAAAGGAAATCAACACCTCTATTGTGATACCATACAAGGAAGGAACATCAGAAACCATACGTAGGATTCTCAACAAGGTTGGAATTAGGGTGGCATTTAAACCAACAAACTCACTTAGAGGTAAGCTTTGTCGGCTAAGATCCGATAGAACCAATTAAGCAAAATAATATAATCTACCAAATTCCGTGTAATGACTGTGAAGTCAAATACATAGGTCAAACTAGCCGGTCGGGGTCAGTTAGATTAACAGAATATAGGAATTTAGCTAAACATAGAACGGCAGACCCCAATAAGATCAATAACCTAGAAAAACACTCAGCCATTGCATTACATTCATTAACACACAACCACACAATAGGGTGGGACAAAACCACTGTACTTAAGTCTAATATAGCTAGGTGGAGAGAGAGATTAATTACTGAATCTTTGTTCATCGAATCCACACCCAACACATGTAATAGGAATGACGCAACACCTATACCAGAGATATGGAAAACTTTACTACTAATCAAAAAACAAAAAAACAAAGAGAGATCAGGTGACAGGACTATAAAATCAGATGTCGAAAGAAGTGTGATTACATTGATATGATTATGAGCAATAATTTATGCTCGAAACGTAATCAATTAAATAATACTGTATCACTGTGCGCTTTATATCAAATAAACAAATCTAATATGGAACTACATTCTACCACAGTGCCCAAGTTTTTCACTTATATTAATGAAACTTATGGTCTTCCTGTTCGAAGGCTAATCAATAAACTCACACGACTTTCACAAACTGAAGCACGTTTCACAAATCATCGTATTTTCAATATTCGTTGCATGAAAAATCAAATTATCCCTAAATACCTTCGCATACGAATCCCAATATATACTGACAAAATCGAAAGGGCAATAGAACATGTCAGCAAACTATGTCTGAAAGAAGAAATTCACAGGATTATTAAGAAATTAAGTACCATTCGGAATAAAATTGAACAACTTAAATGTAAAATTATGAAGATAGTAAACTGCAGAGACTATGGATTTATAACAGAAACATCAGACAAAGCAAGATTAGCTACTCTCAAGAAATCTAGAAGCAATCAAATCAAAAAGTTCAATAAACTAATGCAAGAAAAATATGCTACGGAAAACAATGAAATTACAAAGGAAACATCATCGAACATCGATAGAACAAAGTGGGTAGTCAATCTCTCCTCGAAAGCCTTAAGCTCAACTGAGATGAAAGTACTTGAAAAAGGACTAAACTTCAACATAACAGTAGATCATCTAAAACCAGAAGATGTCATACCTAGCATAGAAGTAGCATTAAGCTCGGTGGATGTGACAACTGCTGAACAGGTTAGAGCGCAGTGTGCATTAGCACTTAAAAAACAAAAGAAGACACAGCGAAACTTAACGAAACTGGGAAATTCAGCTTTAAACAATCTACGAAAGGATAATAGTATAGTAATTGCTAAATCTGACAAAGGTAACTCAACAGTAGTTATGGACAAATCGGATTATCTTAAAAAAATGGATGAACATATCCAAACAGGGCCATATGAAGAGATTAAGAAACCTATAGATACTGTCATGAATAAAATTAAGAAATCTGCAACAGATCTGATACGCCGACTAAAGCCATCTCTAGGTAAGTCCGAATGGTTTACTTTAATGCCAAAAACTAATAATCCTAGCAGAATTTACGGTACTATTAAGGTTCATAAAGCAGGTTATCCCATTAGGCCGATAGTTGACTTCCGGAACACACCAACATATGAGATATCAAAGTATTTAGCATCAGTATTACGTCCTGTTAGAGACCGTTCCAACTCTAGACTAGTAAATTCTTACGAGTTGAAACAAAAACTTAATGACCTGCACATAGAAGAGGATGAAAAAATGGTTAGTTTTGACGTAACAAGTCTTTATACTAAAATACCAATCAATATGGCACTGGAGGCAGTCAGAAATCAACTAGATACTGACTCACAACTTACTCAAAGAACCAAGGCATCGGTTGGTGAAATCATGTTAGGAGTGCAGTTATGCTTAACCTCGACAGTCTTCAAGTTTCAGGGAAAGATTTATAGACAAACAGAAGGAGTAGCAATGGGATCACCAATATCCCCTATAGTAGCAGATATATTTATGGATAGTTGGGAAGATATGGCTTTACGAACATATAATCCGACACCTAAGATATGGTGGCGGTATGTAGATGACACATTTACAGTGTTGAAATCGGAACATATCGACAGTTTCTTGACACACATAAACTCAGTAGTTAACGCAATCCAATTCACTTACGAAGTAGAAAATGAACAAGGAGAATTACCTATGTTGGATTGCAGAATAAAACGAAGGATAGATGGTGGTTTAGATACTACCGTCTACAGAGAACCAACACATTCTAACAGATATCTAGACTTCAAGTCATCTCATCCAGTGTCAGTTAAAGCGGGTTTAGTCAAATGTCTAAATAACAGAGCTGAGAAACTCACTAGTCACTGTAAGGACTTAAATAAGGAATTGAAACACATAAAAGAAGCGTTAATAATTAATAATTATCCCCATCATTTTATTCAGAAATTCACACGGACACATAAGAAGCAAAATAATAACACTAATACAAATACAAATAATAGTGACAACATAAGTAGAAAGGAAATCAACACCTCTATTGTGATACCATACAAGGAAGGAACATCAGAAACCATACGTAGGATTCTCAACAAGGTTGGAATTAGGGTGGCATTTAAACCAACAAACTCACTTAGAGGTAAGCTTTGTCGGCTAAAAGATCCGATAGAACCAATTAAGCAAAATAATATAATCTACCAAATTCCGTGTAATGACTGTGAAGTCAAATACATAGGTCAAACTAGCCGGTCGGGGTCAGTTAGATTAACAGAACATAGGAATTTAGCTAAACATAGAACGGCAGACCCCAATAAGATCAATAACCTAGAAAAACACTCAGCCATTGCATTACATTCATTAACACACAACCACACAATAGGGTGGGACAAAACCACTGTACTTAAGTCTAATATAGCTAGGTGGAGAGAGAGATTAATTACTGAATCTTTGTTCATCGAATCCACACCCAACACATGTAATAGGAATGACGCAACACCTATACCAGAGATATGGAAAACTTTACTACTAATCAAAAAACAAAAAAACAAAGAGAGATCAGGTGACAGGACTATAAAATCAGATGTCGAAAGAAGTGTGATTACATTGATATGATTATGAGCAATAATTTATGCTCGAAACGTAATCAATTAAATAATACTGTATCACTGTGCGCTTTATATCAAATAAACAAATCTAATATGGAACTACATTCTACCACAGTGCCCAAGTTTTTCACTTATATTAATGAAACTTATGGTCTTCCTGTTCGAAGGCTAATCAATAAACTCACACGACTTTCACAAACTGAAGCACGTTTCACAAATCATCGTATTTTCAATATTCGTTGCATGAAAAATCAAATTATCCCTAAATACCTTCGCATACGAATCCCAATATATACTGATAAAATCGAAAGGGCAATAGAACATGTCAGCAAACTATGTCTGAAAGAAGAAATTCACAGGATTATTAAGAAATTAAGTACCATTCGGAATAAAATTGAACAACTTAAATGTAAAATTATGAAGATAGTAAACTGCAGAGACTATGGATTTATAACAGAAACATCAGACAAAGCAAGATTAGCTACTCTCAAGAAATCTAGAAGCAATCAAATCAAAAAGTTCAATAAACTAATGCAAGAAAAATATGCTACGGAAAACAATGAAATTACAAAGGAAACATCATCGAACATCGATAGAACAAAGTGGGTAGTCAATCTCTCCTCGAAAGCCTTAAGCTCAACTGAGATGAAAGTACTTGAAAAAGGACTAAACTTCAACATAACAGTAGATCATCTAAAACCAGAAGATGTCATACCTAGCATAGAAGTAGCATTAAGCTCGGTGGATGTGACAACTGCTGAACAGGTTAGAGCGCAGTGTGCATTAGCACTTAAAAAACAAAAGAAGACACAGCGAAACTTAACGAAACTGGAAAATTCAGCTTTAAACAATCTACGAAAGGATAATAGTATAGTAATTGCTAAATCTGACAAAGGTAACTCAACAGTAGTTATGGACAAATCGGATTATCTTAAAAAAATGGATGAACATATCCAAACAGGGCCATATGAAGAGATTAAGAAACCTATAGATACTGTCATGAATAAAATTAAGAAATCTACAACAGATCTGATACGCCGACTGAAGCCATCTCTAGGTAAGTCCGAATGGTTTACTTTAATGCCAAAAACTAATAATCCTAGCAGAATTTACGGTACTATTAAGGTTCATAAAGCAGGTTATCCCATTAGGCCGATAGTTGACTTCCGGAACACACCAACATATGAGATATCAAAGTATTTAGCATCAGTATTACGTCCTGTTAGAGACCGTTCCAACTCTAGACTAGTAAATTCTTACGAGTTGAAACAAAAACTTAATGACCTGCACATAGAAGAGGATGAAAAAATGGTTAGTTTTGACGTAACAAGTCTTTATACTAAAATACCAATCAATATGGCACTGGAGGCAGTCAGAAATCAACTAGATACTGACTCACAACTTACTCAAAGAACCAAGGCATCGGTTGGTGAAATCATGTTAGGAGTGCAGTTATGCTTAACCTCGACAGTCTTCAAGTTTCAGGGAAAGATTTATAGACAAACAGAAGGAGTAGCAATGGGATCACCAATATCCCCTATAGTAGCAGATATATTTATGGATAGTTGGGAAGATATGGCTTTACGAACATATAATCCGACACCTAAGATATGGTGGCGATATGTAGATGACACATTTACAGTGTTGAAATCGGAACATATCGACAGTTTCTTGACACACATAAACTCAGTAGTTAACGCAATCCAATTCACTTACGAAGTAGAAAATGAACAAGGAGAATTACCTATGTTGGATTGCAGAATAAAACGAAGGATAGATGGTGGTTTAGATACTACCGTCTACAGAAAACCAACACATTCTAACAGATATCTAGACTTCAAGTCATCTCATCCAGTGTCAGTTAAAGCGGGTTTAGTCAAATGTCTAAATAACAGAGCTGAGAAACTCACTAGTCATTGTAAGGACTTAAATAAGGAATTGAAACACATAAAAGAAGCGTTAATAATTAATAATTATCCCCATCATTTTATTAAGAAATTCACACGGACACATAAGAAGCAAAATAATAACACTAATACAAATACAAATAATAGTGACAACATAAGTAGAAAGGAAATCAACACCTCTATTGTGATACCATACAAGGAAGGAACATCAGAAACCATACGTAGGATTCTCAACAAGGTTGGAATTAGGGTGGCATTTAAACCAACAAACTCACTTAGAGGTAAGCTTTGTCGGCTAAAAGATCCGATAGAACCAATTAAGCAAAATAATATAATCTACCAAATTCCATGTAATGACTGTGAAGTCAAATACATAGGTCAAACTAGCCGGTCGGGGTCAGTTAGATTAACAGAACATAGGAATTTAGCTAAACATAGAACGGCAGACCCCAATAAGATCAATAACCTAGAAAAACACTCAGCCATTGCATTACATTCATTAACACACAACCACACAATAGGGTGGGACAAAACCACTGTACTTAAGTCTAATATAGCTAGGTGGAGAGAGAGATTAATTACTGAATCTTTGTTCATCGAATCCACACCCAACACATGTAATAGGAATGACGCAACACCTATACCAGAGATATGGAAAACTTTACTACCAATCAAAAAACAAAAAAACAAAGAGAGATCAGGTGACAGGACTATAAAATCAGATGTCGAAAGAAGTGTGATTACATTGATATGATTATGAGCAATAATTTATGCTCGAAACGTAATCAATTAAATAATACTGTATCACTGTGCGCTTTATATCAAATAAACAAATCTAATATGGAACTACATTCTACCACAGTGCCCAAGTTTTCCACTTATATAAACACAGCAGAGGCTTTGAATTCTCTTTTAACCCTGTCACCACTATTACCACAAGTAGTGGTATTATTATTAAAACATCTCTATTACTACTGCTCCTACCCTTGCTAATATTTTTCTTTCGATTTCTTATAAATTTATTTGTAAATTTTTGGTGGGTAATTTTTGAGACGTTGGGTATTCTTGATGTGTCTAATTTGTTGTCGCAGATTTTCCGATCTACTGGTAAGCTTTTTCGCTCTATCACCTAAGCATTTAACTAGACCTACGTTAACTGAAACAGGGTGAGATGATTCGAAGTCTAAGTTGCGATTCGAATGGGTAGGTTTCCTATAGACACTAGTCTCTAAATTTCCTTCTTGTGTTCGCTTAATCTTGCAATCCAACACTGCCAGCTCACCTTCTTCACTTTCTAAGTTACAGGTAAGTTGGATTGCATTTACTACTGGATTTATGTGTGCCAAGAACCTATTGATGTGTTTCGATTTCAGTACTGTAAACGTATCATCTACATATCGGAACCGTATCTTTGGAGTAAATGTTTGAAGGGCTACCTGTTCCCAACTGTCCATAAATATGTCTGCGACGATAGAGGATATTGGTGATCCCATATCATCACAGAGAAGGAGAGAAAACTAGGAATATATAAAGACTGTCTCGAAGTTGTGGAGTTACCTGGTATGAATATGGACAATAAATTATGTCTGAAAGGTTATCCAGTAAATACTACTGTTTCACTGTGTGATATTTCTAATAAACAGACTAAAATGGAAGTTATCTTATGTTTATCTAGTCAGATTGTCATCCTGCTACATGTGACCGATCAAAAATGGAGTAGAAAGTATTGAGTAAGTGCATGTGATGCGTTAATAATGTAAATGTAGGGTCAAATTTTATTGCATGGGTTAAGGTCAAATCAGTCAGGGGTCAAGTAATAAACTGGTGGAGATTAAATAGGAATTGTTTTTAAATTAGACCTTAAAAGTTGACGAAAATACAGAATTTGGAAGGGGTTTTGTGAATAATAAAACAAATCATTGGTTACCACGGAAGTTGGAGACTAACAACTGCCTCACTTTGGATGCATAAGTTTAGTTTAATTCTCCTGATGCCAACTGCTTCCGAAAATCTTAGTAGCTTAGTATTGTTTTGTTTGTTAATTATTCTAAATGCTTTTAAGATATGAATGAACGTCATGTCATTTGTCCACCAGATATTTAATAATGAAACTTTTAAGGCACATTTTCTCCTTTTTAGCTCAACTTATTCGGAATGTGTTTACGAAATCTAGTCTCAACTCTCTTCTGTGTCCTTCGAATGTGCATGCTCTGACATGTACATTTGAAGTGGTAGATACAATTTTCGGGAGATGAAGCGGAAACTTGTTGTAGTAAACACTTCGTTTTGTATAAAAAAAGCTAATTTAGCCACTTAGAAAGTGATTTAGAGTGTAGTTGTTATTCTTCTGTTGACACGTTTCATAAGTTCAATGCCCTTAAAAGTCAGTTGGAGAAAGACAGGTTTCTTCTCGTGGTCATCAAGTACACTTGTTTCTGCTGTTCGCATTTTGACTTTATCTATAAATCTTAGAGTAGTCACTTTCTTTTGGATATCTTTCGATGAAATGAATCTCTTCAGTCAGCTGCATGATGAACAAAGTTTCTTAGGCCTTTAAAATAGCTTTTTAATTAGCGCTTGCTCATAACTCATACGACAGAAACTGTTGAACTCAAGATACTATCCATTCCATGTTTTTTTTCCTGTAGACAAGCCTCTTCATTGATAAGTGAATTTTGTGAACTGTATTTCTCTGTCTATATGTATCTTATGAATTTATAGGCTGTATGTAGTTGAAGAGAAGGTGACGAAACTCAATGAATTCGTTGTATTCTGCTAAACTTATTGTTCTAGTGTCACTAAATAAGGTACGACTGAATTTTTATATGTGGTTGTGCATGGATATAGTTGAATAGATTTACTTCTTGTCTTCTCACAGGATAGACATGGAGAGAGATGAGGATACAGAGGATGCTCACCATCAGAAAAAATAAGAGTTCAGATGTCCATCCACAACCTGATCAGCACAGTTAGTAAAGTACCACTCTCTCTACTAAACACCTTTGAAAATCCTACACAGTACACAGTACGGGAATTAAGGACGATTGGAAGTAGCGGTCGTGTTATTCTAGACAGTCTGAGTTTTCCAGATCAGAATGAAAGCATAAGCCAAGACTGATCACACTTGACGAATTCACTCCGTCGATAAGACAACAGCCATGGCACTGAAGCAGTTTATATAAGTCCTGTTCATGTCTTAAGCTGAAGTTAACCATTTGACCTTTGGAGGCATTGAGTATGAGGCCATTTAAGGGATACTAGTAGCCAGTTTCTATTAAGATGTTATTAAACTGAGAACAATATCCATTTGACTAATTGAGGAAATATTTTCATGAGGAAAACTCAGATGTAAATAATAGAGGGCAGTAGTGATTCTGATATTATAAATGAGACAGGGGTTTAGAATTCTTAAGTATAGAGTAATTCAAAGAAATAACCCAGCACATAAAGCAATCACCTGAGAAAAAACATTTTTCTCTGGGGTTAACTGTTAGTCCATTCTATTAACTAGCTCGTAGTAAGACCGAAGATAGTGTTCATACGAAAAGTAGCATGAAAACGGTCATTTTAATGTAATAAATTTCCAATAAACTTACCTTTTTTGTCTGTATTGCTGACATATTTCCTGGTAGCTGATACGGAAACTTTGAATTCTATTTAACAAGGTAATAAAATATAGTACTGTGTAGATGGTGGCTATACATACCAACTGTGGATCATTCAGTATATGAACAAGGACATATAACTCAGTTATTATTATGAGTAAGGTGAAAATAACCCAGTTCATTGTGCACTGGTGTCTACTAGTCAATAACATGATAAAATCGAAATTTCTGCTGTCAGTCAAGGGAATGGGAGTTGTTTTGCATCATATCAATTTAACATGAACAGGTTATCAGTTGGTGACCAATCAAAAATATGGTTAAATCATACTGGGTTATTTTCATTGGTCAGATTATTAATTGCTGATAAAATATCCAGAAATAATTAGGTCTTTTAGGTGTATCATTTACTTCATTTCTGCTGAAAGATAAACAATTTTTAGCTTCAATCATTATTCAGGTGTGCACTCTCAGATAAGTTAAAACGAAAATTGGAAAGTAACTTACTTAGTTGTCCTTATAATTTATCTAACACAGATGTAGTTATTTTAGAAATAAACAGCAAATAGTTGAAGAAATAACAGGAGAAAATGACTTATGAAAATACTGAAACTTCCCACTGTCAAGACTATTAGAAGATAGTAGCACGTTTATTAAACTGCCTAATACTACCCGCCAGTTAAGCTTACTCTATAGAAACAGCTGAACTGAATTTGAGGGAGCAAAGAGACAAACCTGGTGAAGCTTTATTCTAGAGGCTGTCTAGAGACTTCAGAAGAACCTACTCTGTCCCTAATATCTGCCTATCACTTCCTGGTTGGCCAACAATTGTCTCTCAGACAAAAGAAAAGCTGCTTAGTTTTGTCATTTTTGTATATGTCTATCAGTTCAACCACTCTTGGACGTACCACTAAGTAGTTTATCAAACGTAATGCTGAGCGCTCACCTTCATGACTAGAGAAGGGATATGTGAAGTCAAAGGTTATGTCCACTGAGACTCGTAACTAGACAACTTTCTTTTGAATTCAGAATTGAGGCTTTAAAATATTAATTGCCATGGTTTCCACAATTTGAAGAAGTTTTAGGCGTACACCTTTCATGAGATTAGGAGGAACTCTATTGATGACACTAAAGTTGATTCCTGCATTTATCAAATGGTCATAATCGATCAAATGTTCTAAAATAGAGCTGTGAAGTATTCTCTTTTCTCCTTTGCAGAACCAGACTGGTAATATGACCGGAAATGCTTTTGGAAAGCGAACACCGAGTACGGCAAAAATACCGTAGTCCGCGGGAGCAGGCGAATTGACAAACACATATAGAGGTGGTCAAGGAAGCCAGATTATCCTTTACGCATAATCGAAGCACTGGGTGGGTGGAGAAAGTTAATCAGAATTTGGGGGCATAGAAGGTCTTTCTGAATGAGAATGCCAGTCGGTTTCTCAATATATCTGCTTATGTGTCTCCAATGAACTGTAAGCTCCTGAAAAGAGGCTTCTTAGGAACCGTAGAAGTGGTATGCTTCAAGTTTTAGTTTTAGCAGTGAAACGCTCAGGATACAGGTTTTCAAGCAAAACATCTTTAAAAAATTAAGTTCATCTTCCAATGCGTCAGGACTGCAGATAGTGTGGATCCTATGGCATATAGAGTGAATTAGATTTTGTTTGGTTTATGGAGGCACCTAACTACGAAGCAAATTAAAAAGAAATATATTTATCTGTAAATTTTACTTATTGTCTCAGGATGGTTTAAGCAGTTAATGATGTTTGCTTAAGTCGTTTGACAGCAAACTAATCGGTGGGTGAACTAGATTAATACAGCTTATACAGGCGCATTTTTCACATCGAACAAAATCACAAGTACTATTTACCAGCTACTCACATTTCTCGATAGTATATCTCATCAGGTGAAAATTGTGTGTCAGGAAATACATTTGGTTATTTTGACCAAGCGGATTTAAATGGAAACCGGTTAGGTGGGATAGCTGATTGTTTCAAAATCTACTCATTCCTGAGAAATTCAGACACGGACCATGTACTCTGTACTCAGTTTCCAAATTAAACACACATCTTATGGTAGGCACTCTGCTCCATTGGAGTCAAACAGCGAAATATGACTAATCCAAAACATTAGGCACCATGGTTCAGACCACCGATGATTCGGTTAGAATCGGTTAGCGATTTTCAGTCTTGTAGTTATTTTATTCGATAAACTTTCACTGCATTATGTATTAAATTGAGAAATTATTGAATACAATTGGAAGGGTGTACAGTCAGTTTTATTTATGTGACTTCACTTCATACGCATGAAAAGATAAACAATATCGAGCATCAAAATATTTAAAGACTGTTTCATTTCTACCATCATCATCTTTATATAACCACACAGTCATTTTTGTAGAGTGTAGTGTAAAACGATGAAATCAAGTCCAAAATAAAAGATTCAAGCTTATGAGCTGGTCAAATAACTTCAGGATACATTAGTTACACTGTTTCTAGTTTGTTAAATACTTTCCTAGCATGCATCGACATTTCAGTTTTCATGCTGTACTTCTGTTATCCCTTCAGTCGACTATTCACTAAGAAACTGAAACGTTCACTTGAGCATTGTAGTATTCAGAAAATTATGTCTGTGAATCAACTGAAGAGTTCAAGTTGATCACAAGGATGTTAAAGTCAGCAGTTTTAAAGTTAAATTGTTTATTTATCATAGCTCGTATTAAGTTGCTAAGCTTCCGGCTTTATTTCATTTTACGTAACCAATTCGAAGTACCTAATGTGAATGCGCAGGCCTGTAAACTTGCCAAGTTCGACAACTGTTTAGTCTTTACACCCAGTTCTTATTATTATTTGGCATACAGAGGTTTCCATGCTGTGTTTTGTACAGTACAGTTTTTCGCTTTCATGTTAGGTGTCTAAGTTTTAAGTTTTATTAATCAATTGTCATTGAATAAAAGTTTTTAAAAAACTCATTAGACAATTTCCTAGTTGGCAACTAAACTACTGTGGTGTCATTAAGGACCAGGTAACTTGGGCTGAAATAATCATTCGGTTATATTAATATCACTTTGATAAATATATTTCTTATTAGAACCCCATAAGAATCATAATCTTACGCAACCTATTGGGATGCTAGACTTCTACAAGAGATACGTATGGATGATACATTTACCGTCTATAACCATACATAGGATTTGAAAAGCGTATTAAAGTGTTTCAGTGTTTCTCAATTATCTGCTAACTTCACCACCGAAGGAGAAACTTATTCTGAAATTCCACTTCTTGACGTAGTAATATCAAAACGGCTTGACAGTTCTCTGATTAGATCAGTATACGGGAAATCTATGTGGAATAGAGAACCAATAGATTCGCATAGCTTTGTTCAGATTAGAAGGAAACGTTATTTGGATCGTTCCCTCTAATGCTGTCTCATCACGGGTAAAGACGACCTCTTCAAAAGGCAGTGTAATAGATGAGTCAAAACTACTGAAGAAACCTTTATGGATAGAGAGTATTCCCCCAGATTTTGTACACGGTAACAGTAGACAGACCAAAATACATTCGGATATAACCATTATGTCGACCAAGAGGTGATCTTCTAGATGAAGTTCTTAAGAATCATTTGACAAAGTCAGTAAGAAAAACAGTATGCCAAGTTTTTATGAGCAATCCATTTCAGCCATCATTCACTCCATCTCGCTGCTAAAAACGTGCCACCTTAATGTGTACCCACATATTAACCTGGTGTTTTGACGGTAGGCGCTTAGGAATTCCATTGAGAAACTTATCCGGTTGAGTTTGAGAGGATCTCCCAGCATGTCTGAACAAAGGGAAGCACAGAAGCATAAATTCCTCCAAAGTTCTCCTTCAGTGCCATTTATAGAGTCAGAAGGAATAGTTCAAAACGAGCACACCTACGACACAACAGAAGTACTGGTTATTCACCAATTCAAGCTGGACCTCTACTTGCAAGAAAAGTATGTTTGATCTCTTATCTTAGTATGGTCTTAACACTTCCACAATTTTTCGATTTCTTCAACACTACGGAATACCGCAAACCTTTATCAGCCTCATTCAACAACTATATGAAGAAGTAACATGCCAAGTAATTTACAATGGAAAGCTCAGTGATGTTTTTGAAGTGAAGACGGAAGGGAGTTATACAAGACTTTCTACCATAGCCGGTAATCTTCCTGATTGTGGTCGACTGGATTATGCAACAAACCATGAGGAGTGAGAAGAGGGGGATACGCTAGACCGCGGAAAACATCCTAGAAGATTTAGATTTCGTCAGTGATGACTTGTGTCTGATGTCGCACAAACTTGAAGATGTACAGGTGAAAACTATCACGTTTACAGAAGAGGCAGGGTAGAGAAGGGTGACAGGACTTCAAGTGAATATAGAGAAGACTGAGGTGATTATGATACCCAACCAGCACCACCACCACCACCGACAACAACAGGCTCCAATCACCATCAACGGGAGAAACCTAAAGGAAGTAGCCTCCTTCACCTATCTAGGCAGCATGGTCTCAAATACAGGCGGCGGCACAGACGACGACGTCAAACCAAGGATCGGAAAAGCAGGACAGGCGTTCATTAGCCTGAAACCAGTGTGGAGATCTTCTGCACTGCACTCAGCATAAAGCGAGAACAACATTCGGATTTTCAACGCCAATCCATTCAAGTCAGTGCTTCAATGTGATGGTTGAGAGACTCGGTGCGTTACGAAAGGCATTTCCAACAAACTACAGACATCAGTCAACAACTGCCTACTGCATAGGCTCCTTACTGAAGATCAGATGGCCAAAACAATAAGAATGAGGAACAAGGAACTCTGGTTACCAAGAAACCAACCAAGAAGCTATCGGTCAACAAATATGCAGTGGAAGTAAGTGGAGATGGATTGGGCATACACTTAGAAGGCTGACTGCGAACATCACGCGCCATGCCAGGCCGCAAAGTGGAACCCAGATGGGAAGCAACGAGTTGGGTGTCCAGTGTGAGGGTGACATGAAGGAGATCGTGTGAAGAAAAAATGAGAGCTTGTAGGCTGTCGTGGAGCCAGGTTCAAAAGATTTCAGGGAACAGAGTGGAATGGAGATGTGCTACTGAAGCCCTATGTTCCATTAGGAAATCAAGGGACAAATAATCAAGAAAATTCGTATACCATTATCATCTTGATTATGATCCACGTTTCATCCTTCACCTCCTTTGAATCTATTAAGTGGATATTCAGTACTTCCATTTCATATTTACTAACAATTTTCACTCTGTCAAATTCATTGCCATTCTCATCATTATATAACGTTCAAAAGATTACTATGCAACTACTTTACTTTCCTGGTTTCGGTTTTTAGCACTAGCTTAATGATGCAATTATACCCTATTGTTTATGAATAAACTGTTATATGTTTATGATACATGTAAATACAATTGTACAGCTTTAGAAAGTGATAACATCGAAAATGAAAATTTTTTCACTGAATTATCTCTTTTCTGAAAGCACAAAGTCATTAATCTCCCAACATATACTCCACGAAGGTCATGTAGCGTCCAGATAATCAACTGGCATTATTTACAAGGTCAAACTAAACTTATCAGACTTCTCACCTTGGCAATAAATTATCCTAAACCAGAATTATGAGTAAGAAAACAGTTTTTCTGATCGGTTTCCTTGCTTTCAACACAGTTTATCATTTAACGTTGTGACCACATGTTTCATACAACAACCTCTTCGTTATTTTCATTTTTATTCAGTTTCAACTCATTATACTTTGTCAAATATCATATCATATCACTTAATTGATTCCTATCACTATATCGTAGTATGCCTGGCTGATATTCACACTTGTTGTTTCTCATAATCTTCATTCAACTATTTTTAAAGGAAATCACACCATATTCACCTATTCATTCATTCGTCTGTTCGTTCATTTATTCATCTATTCACTCACTCACTCACTCACTCACTCACTCACTCACTCACTCACTCACTCACTCACTCACTCACTCACTCACTCACTCACTCACTCACTCACTCACTCATTCACTCACTCACTCACTCACTCATTCACTCACTCACTCATTCACTCAGTTACCTTTCGTCTAGCAGCTTTGATTTTTAGTCTCATGTTTTCCAGTTGACTTTACGATTCATTAACTGTTGTCCACATTCATATAAATACTTTTCACCTAGCAAAAATGTAACACCTAAAAACAAATTTGTTATTATCTATCTCAGATTATAAATATAAATAGGATAGTGCAGCTTTTGAAAATGAAATTGTTGCAGAGGGAAGTTTTCTTTGCTGAAATCTTTGTTCAGTATTTGAATAGAGATAATAAATTAAATAGTAAATTGTGACAATCTAGATGGTGCTTTTATTGATATTTCATGGTGATTCAGAGATGTAAACAGCTAAAGTTTATTGAAAGCGAAACAGTGTGGTAGAAAGCGGTTTTGTTATAGGCATTTTTGATTCTTTGTAGCATCAGTTATTTAAGAATGTTTCTCGTATAATTTATTGCTAATGATTATATCATGATAATCTTAAAATTTTCGATATATAACTTTTTAGTCCTATTTTCGTTATTTGGTTTTATTAGTTGTAGAACTTTCATTATCTTTGGAGTTGTTTATATTAAGACATTCTTATCATATGTAGTTCATTATGATTCGACGGAGCAAAACATTTCAGTAGCCGATTCGCATACCGCATTGTCATGCTGACCTTCAGTACTATACTTCTGTTGCATCCTTATGTATGACTGTTGGGCAAGGTGTGTATCAAAACAATCTAGCTTTTTCTAGATTAATTTTTTTAATAGGGATTATCTGTTGAAATATAGATCAGTTTATGACTACTAATAATCTTGAATAGAAGAGATCGAGGAATGCAGCTTTCTTCAATGAATAAATACTTGATACGTGGGATACGATTAAAGGCTTCTGAAACGGAACATGAAGATTTATGTGACTATCATGATAGTGACCGGAGTAGATTACTTACTCTCCATTTAAGAGTTTAGAGAGTCCACTTCCATTTCATCTGCTTTCACAGATTTCAAGCACTTCCATTCCATTCATACCTTTTCATCTCTTTTGCAGTCTGCGCAGCCTTGCTAGGTTCATACACGGTGCGTACATTCCATGTCCCCATCCTTACTTTTGCTTTCATCGAGGGTGAGAAGACACATTGACCAACTGGCTTTCCGAAGGCTTTTACCAACTGGCGTCATTTCGTTCTTCCGATTCCAGTGAGGAATAAATTTGTTCTCATTTTTTTTATATTTTCTTTGTGCTTAGAAGTTTCTTTAGCCATTGGATTGGTTTTCTGGGGTAGGGTTGCTAGCCCTATGTCCAACCTTCCCTCTTTGCCCGGCCCTATGACCGACTAGTAACTAGTGAACTAGATAATCAGGCGATACTGGTAATGATTGGTAAACTGAACTCAAAACACTATCCAGTAAGTAATTCTGTGTCACTGTGTTCTATATCTAACTGATATAACCTGAGTAATATATCTGTATGTGAGAAAGGAGACTTGAACAGTAACCTCTAGATAGCACCACTTATGTTCGCTCATTTTCTTGGTAAATGAAAAAAGCAGTAAGACAACATAAGATGCATTGCAATGTCAAAATATCTGCTCAATACATTGGTTTTATAGAAGAGCATATCCTATTGATTTTCGAATGCTCGACAGGTAGCTTCATTCGGGAATTTTCAAGACTTCAAAGCAACATGGTTAGCTGTAAAAGGCTTCCTTGATTTTGGGGGATCTCAGCAATTTTTTCGCACACTTTCACCCTGACAGACAAATCTACTTGTGGCATGGATTGATTTTACTTTTCTTCACCATCCTTTCAACGCATTATTACTAGCCTGTGTGATGTCCAACGGTTTTTAGAAACCCTCTTCTAAGATATATATATATATATATATATGAGTGTGCAAAATAAGATTTCGTAAACTTTCTATAGCTTTCTACTCGTCCTCAATAAGATACAATACAAGACCCGCTTGCTTTCTAGCATTTTCTACCAACTGAAAGAAGTTTATGCAGGACATGAATTGAAAACTAATAGTTTTAATTTAACCTTATAAACTGAAAGTGTACAAATTACTAATTGATTTTATTTGAAGACAAGTAATCGATTATTGACTGAATGTGGAATATTACTAACCAAATAGGCATTAAAAGTCTATTAAACAATAAGAAAGAGTTGGTTATTGAAGTTTAACTCCAACCCCTACACATTCATTCATTTTATGAATAAGGCGAATGTATACCATATGGTGAGATGAAAAGTTAATTCCCATGAAAATAGCAGTTTTTATTGCTATGAGATGAAAAATAATTTTTCATTTATTTCTAAATTTTTATTTTTATTTATTATCTTATAAACCTATAAAAAAATTTTGTTTGATTAAATTGTATACTAAAATATTATCGACTATATTAGTAAGAAATATTAGGAGGACTTGAAAAAATGTCTTAACTGTTCATTTGAGAAATGTGCGTGTATGCATATGTCATCGTGACAGAAAGAAATTGAGTGAAACAAAAATAGTTTCCAATATGAATCGACATCCGCTTATGGGTCATTGGAAGATATAAGGTACTTGACACTCTTTCTATTTCAATGTAGAACTCTAAAGCAGTACATTATTATATTATTACTTGTTCCTTCGGTTCCTAGTGGAATATAGAACTTCAGTAGCACGTCTCCATTCCATTCTGTTCTCTGTAATCTTTTGAACATGTCTCCATGACAGCCCACAAGCTCTCATTTACTCCTCGTACCATCTCCTCCATGTCACCCTCGCATTGGACAACCAACTCATCGTTTTCCATCTGGATTCCACTGGAAGACCAGCCTGGTGCGTGATGTCCCCAGTCGGTCTTCTCAGTGCATACCCAATCCATCTCCACTTACTTCCACTGCATATTTGTTGAGCGATAGGTCTTTGCATCGATGGGTCGTTGCCGGCCAAAGAACCTTGTTGCTTGTTCTTTCTGGCCATCTGATCTTCAGTATCGAGCCAGCGCAGGCAGTCGTTCATCAATCTTTTCAGTTTATTGGAAATCCCTTTCGTAACGCTTCAAGTTTCCGAACCATATATATATATATAATAATTCGTAGAAGCCAACGAAAGATTCTCAAGTTTAAAAGCAACCATGTTGCCATTTGTTAGTGATGGGTCGTGGTTAGCAGTGGAATCCATGATGCGCATTTCGTCCTATTTGGGACTGAAATAGAACGAAATTCTCATTCTGAATTCCACTGCTAACCATGATCCATCATTAACATAATTAGAATGCAGGCAATATTGAGGCATCCGCACAGAAGCCCACATGTCAATAGAGACCGATCAATTCGGTCCAATTAACGATGGTATCATATAAAAACAAGTATACATGTTGCCATTTATTCAGTGCATTATAATAAAATGATCTGCAGGTGAATAATCTGATCAGTTATTCGCTTTCGCTAGTGGACACCCGTCCCCAAACTTGTCTTGCCTCAAAACTGCAGACCAATGGCTGCATATATGCACTTCTCGAAAATCTACCCTAAGTTCATGGAAGTTGATTGATGAGAAAATGACTTTCATTACGAGTTAATGAAGAGTACTCGAAATGGGTCAAACTACTTTCCAACGCTTCCTGATTTTAAGCTGCTCTCCTGTTGATTTCAGTAAATAGTGGAATCTTCCTTAGAGTATGCCTATTATTGATCACATTGTGTACACGCGGGATTTTTGGTTCAAAAGACATAACTCCTTGCCACATATGTTCTAAATGGTAGTTCAAATAGGATAAACCGGAGAACGTAAAGTAATTTTTCTATAGAAGTACTGCTATATATGAAGGAAGAATGGTGGAAACGTCAATAACGCTCGTCGATTCTTGGGAAAATCTGCAACAGTTTTCTCCTCGCCCATGTTACTGATTTTGATAATGATTACGTAGATCATGCATTTTTATTTTCGAATCAGAAACAGTCATTGAAAATACCTTCAAGCATGAGATTTGAATTTAAATAGTTAAATAGTTTTCATCACAGACTTTTATCCAGTACATCCACGACCTGGCGGGAAATTGAACCTAGGACTGAGGAATATGGCTGCGAGAACATTTCGACTTAGCCAATGGGTTGAAAATCCAGTGGTCCAATTGCTTTTGATTCTGTCAATTCTATGCGGGGCAACTACCGATCAATGCCGTTGTTGAGTATAAGTCCATGTCTGACTAGCTAGGCTCCTTAAGATAAAACATCAGTCATCTAGTGTTCTCAGGTCTTCAGTCGTCCTTTACCCTATCTCTCCCTCATGAGAACTACCTTAAAATCAGTCAGTCCTCAAGAACAACTAAATAAATTCAGTTATTATAACGAGATCGTTTGATCTCCAGAGGTCAATCACTGTAATTAATCCAGTCCTAAAAGAGGTCAATCGCGGCCATAATACCTCAGTTGTAAAGTATCTGACTGAAGCGCCGGGTGACGCAGGTTCGGATCTCAGGTGAGACAGCAGTTCCCTAGAAGTTGTAGATATCCCTTACTGATGAGTGTCAGCAAGCGCAAAAGCTAGGTTCAGGATTCTCTATCTATTTCTCTTAAATCAACTGACATTCATCAAAGTGCCTTGCGATACCTAGTCTCCCAGCTTGGCGGACAGATTGCAAAATGACCGATAGAATTCGATCAGCGTTTTGAGCTGGGCAACATGAGAATTGTTTTCTGACAGCGGTCAAATTGAAGTAGATAAGTGGAAATTATCAAATGCATTTATGGTTGGATTTATGAAAATGCTGAAAAGGGTTTTTGAAATTTTTGATCCGGTGAAAATATGCATATCCGGAGGGAAGAATTTTATGTGCATGTAATATAGGTCGATAAAAATTAGGGCAGAAAATAGATTTTGAACTTGTTTTTTATCTCAAGCTTATTATTTGAAGGATGTAGGCTTAACCCTCGTAATTTACAGCAACAGTAAGCTCGCTTATCAACTGAGAACACAGTATATCTTAATTTCATTTTCAAACAAGGCTATCTTGCAAAAAAATAAACATATTCATGATCTACTTTAACTCGTTAACGCGTAGAACTCTTAATTCTTTCCTATAAAATGAGCAGTACAGAAACTGAAACAGGACCCAGTTCCTATAATTTAGAGATTGGAAAAAATCCAAACGCAGGTTTAATTAGAATACTACTCAGATTTATGCCATTAAAATGTCTTTGAAGCCATAGATGGTGGTCACGCAGGCAGATATACTTTTGATCGATGCAGAGGCGTCAGGACCCCTAACGAATCAAAACGTATACTATCCTACATTTCTGCATTGGGAAAAATCACTGCAATCAGTTTTAACCAATCTTGGGATTTTTGTGGATATGAATGTCTGATTAACTGCTCAAAGTATAACGCGAAATGAACCTACACGACGTTTAACTGAACTTAATACGAAAATGTTAGTCATCCATAAATGACTAATTCAGCATCAGTTTCAACCAAGGACTGTAAAACAGAATTTTGTGTAGAATGACCGACTGATAGTCAATACAGTATGAAGTTAGTGACACACAAAAATATGGGAAACTCTGCAACTGTCGTATGGAATCATCAATAGTTAGATATTGCGTCTAAAAGAGCAGGTGCCGTCTCATAATAAAAACATCCTAGTGGATTTCTTCATTATTCCGTAAAGCTTGCTCTGGCATGGAACGAAATTCGATTCCTTAATGAATGTATCAATGATCATGAATTCTGGAAAGTGTTCTTGAAATCTCTTTGTCGAGTTTGAATTGGAGAACACTCAAGTGAATCGCGCTGAGAAATGCGTAGTTGTTTAATTAGATTAAGAGAAATGTCACCAAAAGATCTCACGCATTATAAAGAAGTTAAATTACATCTCGAAGATTATGTTTCCGCAGTAATTAAACTCAGATTTGAGGGCACTACTATCAAGCTAAAAGGCATTCTAAAAACAGAGATCCCTAAAGAATAGCTCCTAGATTATCGTGAGAATTATGCTTACAATTAAACTTCACTATGCAAGCTCGAGTTTTACCTCTGGATGCTAGATGTCGCGAGTATTTTCGAAATGACAACCCACTACGTATACGATCGCAATTCAGAAATCGATTTAGCCAGACAAGTGACGTAGTACCAAATCCTCCAACCTCACATCAATAAAGAACACTTAAAACAACTTCAACTCCTCACTCACCCTCATGAGGAAGCAGGTTTGGTGCTACTCGACCGGCAGAACTATGCAGATAAAATGAACCATATACTACCGGATAACGCAATTGGTGACTGGCTTCGAAAGGTGATTCTTGAAGTTCCAATGAGAAGCCGTGACGTGTGGGGCAAACCTGCTGACCATGAGGACAAATACTCAATGATGACAATGGGTGGTGGTCGCACTATGTCGTGAACTGAGAGAAGTTGGAAATATGGATCTCTGGGTTGCTACCCAATGTCTCAACGGTAACGTGTTTGTTACGGAACCTAAAGGTGCTGTGTTCGATCCCTGATGGGGTCATGGGTGCTCACTACTGTGGAATCCGATACTAGGATGAGACAGCTGTCCAGTGCTCCCATGTTCCTACTGTTCCTCCAGCTGACGTCAGTGCGTGGTGAATTCCAACCTGAAATCAATCAATAAATCTCAATAAACCCCCAGATTGTTTTAAGCATTCTGTTTATGGTATATTTGAACGTGTTCAAGCGGTAAACAGTTTGAATTTTTCCAGTATGACAATGATATCACTGAATGTTATTCTCTTATTTACTAGTCTACTACTATGGTTTATGTACGACTTTGTAGATACAAATAATATAGATATTGAGGTATCTACTGTTGATTTAAAAGAAGTTATCTTGAGGTGTTTTCCAAATGTACAATCTAGCTGCAACGAAGAGGTGTACCAACAAAAGAGACGGCATAGCTATGAGCTCTTTTCTACGCCCATTACTAGTCAATTTCTTTAAGGCCAACGTCGAGAGTGGTAACCTCAGGTTAATGATCAGCCAACTGACATGAGAGATATTTCAATGACAACTTCATCATATATCACAAGACACTTGATAGGTGAGAAATTCTCAGTAGCTTCAACCAAAGTTATCTACTACTAAAGTTTAGAATCGATAGAGAAATAGATTCTAAAATCTCGTTTCTAGATATTCTACAAAAAGAGACTACAGTGCACTGCTGAGAATCATATACAGAAAATCAACATGGAGTTGACAATTCACGAACTTATATATCTGGGTTTCGTTAACCAGAAACGCAATCTTATCCGCTCTCTGTTTTCGCGACGTCATAAAATTAATTCTATAGGCTGCGTATAAGAGGAAATAAGTTTCTTGAAATTCGCTTTTTGGAAAGATGGACGCCCATTACGCTTCAGTGAGAAAAATATAAAGCATAAGGTTATTGTAGCAATCATCAGCAATGCTTCAATGAAGATGTTGTTCAAGAACTAAGTGTTGAAGGGGGATACTGATGACAATATTCTGAAAAAACGCTTGGAAAGATGGAATCGTAAGACGTTTCATGCAGCTAACCTAAGAATTACATATCACAGTCGCCCTTTAATATGTCTTTATGTGAAAGATAAGACTCACTAGTTCAGTGTATGTTTATCAGTCCACCTGCTGCTGTGAATCACGATGTGTACGTCATTCACCTAAGCCTATGCTTCACTGAATTACAGAACATCTCCTAGAATGGCTTAGTAAAGAGCAAATAAAATCAGTCAGTTCACGCCTTCTGCAACATGTGGTTGATACAAAAGTTCATCTTTGAATACCTCATTCGATATTATCTACAAAATCTAACCAAATCTATTCTAAACGTCTCCGTCTCCATTTGCTATACACTACAGAAGCTTTTGCGATTCATAACTTATAGCCAGAGCTATGCATACAAAAACAGTTCGGTAAGTATATTTCGTTACAATGGTACTAATGTGTTTAACTAAAAAGGTATCTGGATGTCTTGAACATATATACCTCTCATGTTAAGTTACCGCAGATGTCTTCAGTCCAGCTTTACTTCAAATTTACTTCGTTCCACATTATTATTGCTATATTTCGTTCTTCTGACAGTGGTTGAAAAGTTTTTGAAAACTTCAAAGCACTGAACACCTGCTTTGTCACAGTTAGGAATTCTTCAGCAGTGCTCAACCGCAACTTTTCATAGCACTAAACTTAGGAGCGTCAGGTCTTTTTTGCGAGTGTTTTACTATTGGCCACACCTACATTTTAATACTTATATCATGTCATATTATAGCATGACTGTAGAGAAATAATTATCCCTACAACTCTCAGCTCGTGTTAGAACTTCAATAAATTCATCTCAAACAAAGAACTTACAGGGAGTCGAGAGTAATGCGGGTGACGGTTTTAAGGGATTGATTGATGTCAAAGTGGTTTACACTATGAACTAGCATGAGTTTAGTAACCATCAAGAACTTGGCAGCTGTGGAGAACATTTCCACTTCAACCTTATCAGTGGTCGAATTTAAAATTATTTAGTCTCATGGTAGCTACTATATTCTGTATTTCCATCAATGCTACGTGTTTCAAATTTCAAATTTAATAGGTATCTAAATGATATTCTGACTTTTACAGTCAGGGTAACTGTAACTCTCAGAGTTTGGATAATTGATTCTAATGTATTAGTTACAATCTTAGTCATGAGTGAAACACCACAAAGATATAATTGACGTCTGGGCCATTTGGATTTTTTATTGAAAATCGAATAAAGTGACAATTTTTTTATAATATACCTTCTTTGACTACTTTAAACTAACATATGGTTGAACAGTAATTTACTACTGTAAGTGTAAAACTTAGGTACTGTGGTACTATGGTAGAATACAATTCCATGTTAGATATATTTATCTGATTTATAACACACAATGTGATACAGTTCTATTTACTTGATGACGTTTCGAGCACAAATTATTACTCATAATCATATCGACGCGATCACACTACGTTCCTCATCTTCGTTTTATAGTCCTATCACCTCTTATTCTTTGTTTCTGTTGGTAGTAAAATTTTCCGTACCTGTGGTATATGTACTGCGTTATTTCTATCACATGTGTTGGGTATTGATTCGATGAACAAAGATTCAGTAATCAATCTCCACCTAATTATATTGAGGTTAAGTACGGTGATTTTATCCCACCCAACCTATTGTGTAGTAGTGCATCAATTCATGCATTGCAATAGCCTAGTACTTTTTTCTAGATTATTCATCTTATTGGGGTCTGTCATTCTTTATTTAGCTAAATTCTAACTGACCCCGACCGGCTAGTCTGACCTATGTACTTGACCTGGTGGTCACTGCATGAAATTTGGTAGATTATTTTGCATAATTGGTTCTATCGGATCCTTAACCCGGCTGACAAAGCTTATCTGTGATGTTTTAGGTTTTAATGCCACCCTCATACCAGCTTTGTTGAGGAACCTACGTGAAGTTTCTGATGCACCTTCCTTTTAGGGTAACACAATGGAGGCTGTGAACTCCTTTCTGCTAGTTTTGTCGTTATTATTCGTACTCATGTGACTGTCATTATTTTGTTCCTCATGTGTTAGTACTAATTTCCTAATAAACTGCAGAGGATACTTATTAACTATTAGCGCTTCTTTTATGTACTTCAGTTCCTTGCTTAGGTTCTTGAACTGACTAGTCAATTTTCTAGCTCTATCATTTAGACATTTGACTAAACCTGCTCTAGATGACATTGTATGAGATGACTTGAAGTCTAGACACCTGTTGCAACTAAGGATTTTTCCTCATATGCTTAGGTGTATATCGTTAGTCAGGGTACTGTTATTCAACCCAACCTAGTTTTCTTGTATAAAAACACACGCATACACATACTGTTTTCCTCTCTTTCAGTGTGCACTTCTCTAATCTGTTAGACAACCACAGATAATTCAAGGGTATAGTTAGATCTGTCCAAATCACAGATTCCAGAAGTAACCAGAAGTGAATATTTTTGGCAGGTAGGGTTTACTTGGCGATAAGATGTTACGTAATGCTTTACCTGTCATACAAATTTACTATTCACTTCAACCTTGAAATGTTTTTCTCTTATCTGGACAAAAAGGTACATAAATAAATTCTTAATCAATTTATTAAATCCCAGTTCAATTGTGGCCTCACTTTGTCCTCACTGAAATTCATTAATATTATGGACTATAAAAGCATAATAAACATGAGAGTATAGACCATCGGTTTCCTTACATAGTAGTAGTAGTATTGTCGACCAAAACTTAATACTTTCTGTATTCAGTGATCAGATTATTGGTTAATTCTCTGTAAATCAATAAATAAGGCAATAAATTCGGTAAATAGCCCTACTCTTCTGCTTAAAAATCATTTCAACCTATCAAAGCGTTCAGTATTATTGTTGACATAGAAAGAATTCAATGTATAATTCAGTAAGACGTAATTTATATGAAGATATTGAAAAGTATTTACCTACACCATATCATCTGGATGAACCAATCAATTTTAGTGGACGTTTTTCACTGGAACAAGATGGAATCGTCACGAAAGACTGTTCGGAGAAGATAAAACAAGTTAGTTATTTGGTTAATTGAAAGGTGTTTTGTTGTTCAGTCAGTAATGTGTTTGACTTTGTTTTGGAATATGTACGGCAAAATCGTCTAGCCTATTTTATTTTCAATGCCTCATGATTACGTTTTACCGTTGGATAAGTGATAACTGCCCCCCCCCCGTATCTATCAGTTCTACATGTCCAAGAACACCAGAATGGTGAACAGATACATATAGATTACCAGTATGGTGTTCTGTCTAGAGACCTATCAAGATCCAGCTTTCATTCAGATCTAAAAGCTATTTTTCTGGAACTCTAACAGGTATTTTCGATTCCAGGAAACCTTTCTAAGTTTGTCTGACAGAATGTTCAACATTTCGTTGGAACAAAGCAAGAACAACCTAAAATTTTACGTCTTGGTCAAGATAAACAATAATCTACATATGATTAGACTAGTGATTTTAGATCTGTAAGGTTTTCCGGCTTATATTTCTTCCATACTTTGAAGTTAATTTGCTGGGTTGTTTATTTTAGTCGAAAATCTTCCTATTGACAATTTCTCTTCACTTTGTTTGTTACTACTTGTTATTTCCTGTCAATATACTGAATATGATTGCTTAACTACTGTTGGCTTTCTTTGCGGATGACTCTAAACTGAGTGAAGATTCATTATGTTGCAGTTTACTTAGTGGTGGTTAGCAGTGGAATCCAGGAGGCGCATTTCGTCCTATTTAGGACTCATCAGGACGACGTATCTACACCCAGTGAGTGATGTTGCTCAAACCCAAACGCCAAAGTATTATCCAGTTCATCATTGGTGCGACAGGAGATTAAAAGTATCAGCAAACAAAAAGCAGTGTCCATTGCACAATGGGCGGTTTTCGTGCCCCAGTGGCTTAGCGGACAACGCCTCGGCGCTTGAGGAGATGGGCAATTGTTTCGAATCTCGATGGGAACAGCACTCAGTGGAGTGAAGGTACAGTGACCTGATGGGTCCTGAATGGAATGAAACATGTTTCATGGATTCTACTGTTGTCCACCAAGTAGACTGAGATTCCTGCTTATCGTTTAAGCATAAATGTTTTACTGCGCAGAAGGTTGTCCTGAAAAAATCTCACTTATAACTGATAGGACAAAATTTGTTGTAGTTTAGACGTTGACTAACCGGTTTTGTTTTCACTTTTGTGCTCCATTGTATAATTCATTTTGGAATGGGTTCTGTTGAAAGCCTCTAACAATACTGATGCATCATTTATAATGAACTTGATGAAACTATTTTTATAGGGAGCAGTGAGATAATAGCATGTTCTCAAAAGTTTGTTTTTGCAAACGAGCGAAGATTTTACAAATGAGAATCATTTTGATTCAGCTTGGTTATTCATTATTACTTTATTTGTGTTCTACTTTCTTCTCAATATAATGAGTTTTGGCTACGTCGTAGTCTGCTTGGAGTCAAGGATTGAAGTCAAGGATGCGCCTTTCGTCTTATTTTTGTCTCGTCAGTTGGATGTGCTAACACCTCAGTGAGTGGAGTAGTTCCCACTGAAACTCGAGCGTCATACCCATCGGTTCAAATGCCAGCGTTATCCACTAAGCCATTATGGTACAAGAAGCACCTGTTATGCAACGGGTATCAGTTGTTGTCTGATACCTGTAATCTCTAGTTGGTATACTACATCAAATTGCCCAGCCTTCACCAACAGGGACCGATCACTCTCAAAATATCTTTTATCTTGACTTAGATACGTAATTTCAGGTTGTATGCAGCTGAGGAATAGCTATGAAGAAAAATGACATCAGCTCATTCCACAAAGCTGTTCATTGTTGCTTTGTTCAAAGAATGAACTAGTTAGTAAATTTAGCGATAGCAAAAGGAATGCTATAGTGTAAGGTAATTCAACCATTAATGATCATAACAGATTGTTAGAGAGAAGTGAGAGCCTGTTTAAAGTGGAAGTTTCCTAGTGACTTACATGATTATCTACTAACTATTTTAAGATTTTTTATACTTAAAGGATTGTATTCAGCTACCATTAGGTACATAGACATGTGATCTTTATTCTCCATTCACTGGATATTAACCAACTTTATTGTTTTTAATCCTTGTGGCTTAAAAAGGACCCACAGAGTCCTTACATCCTATAAACTACATACTATCCCTTGAATCTGACCGATACTGCTCAAGATTGAGCTTAATTAAATTATAACGACTATGTTTATTGAATCAGCTACCGATCAAAATTTGCGAAATTACTCAAAAACTGTACCCTGCAATCTCCCATAAGTCACCGAATAATGCTTTTCCTCGAAGTCGCCAGAGGACTCTGACACTAGAAATTAAAACATGGTATCTACGTGTGCATGACTGGAGCCTTGTGTGCAGTTAAGTATATTGACACTTTGTAATTCAACGAAATAGTAGTAGCTCATCCGCACTTTCCACTTACGTACTAGCCTAACTAACTAGTTTGCCTATGGTCATCAACTCAAATGTTTATATCTTGAATCGTTATGCAAATAGTCAGTACTTATAAGATGATTCAGATGAGGACAAATAGTAGTTACTAGTCCAAATTGCTGAGAGTTTCATTATATATGTTGACTCATCTTTGATATTGTATCGTTGGTATAATATGACAGCTCAGAGAAGACCAAAAACTTGTCATCTTCATGTACAACTGGTTTCTACTCATAAAAGTGTGTTAGGTAATGTCTATGTAAGTATACTGAAGCTTCAATCTAGAACAGTCCCAAAACTATGTATGGTATAGTTTACTTTAGTGAAAATTTTCAAAATACAGTGAACCAAATAGCAATTTTAAGAGTGAGTGAATTACGCAATACCTTGTTACGTTCTTCTGTATGGCAAGAATAAGAAGGCATGGCATCGGCCACATGTTATAAAAGCAACACTTAGGGGACACTAAGAGTTTAGCATGCAATTTACGTGAGAAGATGAATCCTTTGATGAAGTTAGACGACTTCAGCTGAGAATTCTAAAGCATGTACGACCTATACCAAAGATTATGTTAGCTAAATTAAAGTTAATTCATGACTTATCGGAAACTCATTGAAAGGTGCCAATAGTTCATGAAATCTTTGACTGTTGGTGTCAGCCACGTAGAAAAGTGTTGAATTCCAAAGTATGGTTGGTTTGAAATTAGAAGTTAGTAGCAGTGTAAATAGATTTAAGCTTTATTTTCATTTTGCTCGTTATATCTATTTCGCCAGCTATTACTATATTTATCCTGGATATATCTGAACTATGGTTTTATGATTTCTATTTCTTCGACATTCACCTTGTTACCTTGATTACTGAGGTGTGATAGGGCACCTTGAACAGCCACGTAGTAATATCGTCTCCCTTGTTAATGATAATCCATTGGTTTTTCCAGAAATAGGTTAGGATGTTGGTTGGGTAGTAGATATGAAGGACAGAAATGCTGAAAAGCTCCATGACATGTTGCACAGAAGTGAGGATTGAGGGAATGAAGATAATTAACCCATATATGTCTACGTAAATATTCACTAAAATGTTGATTATTTATCAAAATCTAAAAGCGTTGAATTATTATTTTTCCCTCGGGTTCCTAGTGGAACACAGTGCTTCATTAGCACACCTCCGTTGCACTCTCTTTTCTGCTGTCTTTTGAACCTGCTTCCACGACTGCCCACAAGCTTTCATTTCTTCCTCACACGATCTCCTCCACATCATCTTCTTATTGGACGCCCATTTCGTCGTTTCCCATTTGGGTTCCGCTCGATGGCCTGGTGCGTAATGTCACCAAACGGTCTTCTAAGTGCATATCGAATCCAATGCAACCCATCTCCACTTCCTTCTTCTGCATATTTGTTGGGTGATAGCTCCTTGGTTGGTTTGTTGCCACCCAGAGTTCCTCCTTGCTTATTCTTTCTGGTCATCTATCTGATCTTCAGTATCGAGTGAGCGTAGGTGGCAGTTGTTGATGATATATGTCTTCAGCAGGTTGGAAATGTTTTCGTAACGCGCCAAGTCTTTCAACCATCACATAAAAGCACTGACTTGGCTGAAGTTAGTGTTGAAAATGCGAATATTGTTCACGCTTCATCCTCAGTGCAGTAGATCTCCACACTGATCATTTCAGATTGATGAAGTAAGGTCTATTTTACTGTCTTTCAGGTCTTGGCTTTGACATCATCTACGCAGCCGCCTGTAGTCGAAATGATGCTGATCAGGTAGGTAGGTAGGTAGGTAGGTAGGTAGGTAGGTAGGTAGGTAGGTAGGTAGGTAGGTAGGTAGGTAGGTAGGTAGGTAGGTAGGTAGGTAGGTAGGTGGAAGAGATTACTTCCTTTAGATTTCTCATGTTGATAGTGATTGATGTTTGGTGCTTGTTGTTCTTGTTATTGTTGGTTAAGTATCTATCTTCACCACCTCTACCTTCTCTACGTTCACCTAAGGGGAGTCCTATCTTCACTGCCCTGCCTCTTCTGCCAGCTTGGTTGGTTTTTGCCTGCAGATCTTCGAGCTTGTGCGACATTAGACGTAAATGATCATCGGCGAAAATCAAACCTTATTATGGGGGTGTTGTCATCGGTCAAAATGTGCATACCCGTCTTCTTGTTGCCCGCAGTTTCTTGCATTATCCATTTCAGTCCACCACAATCACCACTTCAAAGGCATTATTGAACTTTCTATTGTGTTATGAATCACTTGGCATGAGGCACCATCATATAGCTGTTGAATGCGTTTGATAAAGGTTTGTGGCACTCCGTAGTGTCGAAGCAGCTGCCAAATTAATTCTCGGTCGACGTTATCGAAAGCCCCCGATGCACATGGTAACTAGTAAATCAATTCTAGTGTCTCATTAAAAATATCGAATCCTATCGATACAGCAGAGAGTGTAAATGTAAAATCCAAGAAGAATTCCTGTATGGCGATCTACTGTGCTTATTATCACTGGAAAGAAATGACAGTGTATAATTGATCTACAAGGTCAAATGGTCAAATGAAGCTCAAGAGTGAAATGAAAGTTGCTCATGACGACAGAAGAGTATTACTAGCGTATCTTCTGTAGTGCTGATGAACATCAAGATCAAGTTTACGATAGAAAACTGACAGTGATTTACATATGTATGGGTAGCGTAATCAAAGTCATTTGGAACAGTATCAGGCACTCTGTACATGACTTAAAATACCACCAGTAGCTAGATATTTGAAGAATAGCACTTCTGATATTACGTCTCTCTTCTCGGAATAACCAAACTGGATGGTGTTTCGAAAAAGTGATCTTACCGACTTCTTACAGTGCTACGTCTTTTTTCTGTTACTAGAACCCTGTGTTACGTATTCAGTTTATTTCATTAACTACTCATGAGTAGGTGAGTTCTGATTTTCATGTTTTTCTTCAAATTTTCTATTCTATACTTTCCACATGAAATAATTAATTTCCTATTATTTTCAGTTAATTTCCGCACCAAGAGGAATGCGGAGATATGTCAAACCACCTTCGACACATAGAAATGTGCTTAAGTTTCAGATACCAGAGAAACCTCAAGAGAATGACTCAGTCAACAGAGCGAAACCAGATCTAGAGTCAGTACATACTGAGAATTTGATACGTCCTACGGCGATAAAATCAAAACGAATTATAGAAACTGTTACATCGGTTGAGGAATCGTAAGTAACTTTGAGATTATCAACTGAATGTTTCGCTTTACATACTGAAATAGTATGAAGATTAAATTGGTTTTCGCTGAATTTGAAATAAAAATACCTAGTAAACTACTTGTAGCCAAAAAAAACCTAAATGTTATGTATTTGTAGGCACTCAAAGCAGATTTTGACCTGCAGACGGCGAGATTTTTTAATAGTCATGAGTCTGCGATTTTCCGACTTGGGTGATTCATTTGAGATTCGACACTGAAACGTCAGAATACTAACTGAAATTATTATTTGCGTCTTTATTTAGCGTCAGACTGTCATGAATATCATAAGATACGCCTTCTCGCTTTTGACTAACATATCAGGTAAATCACATAGGTTATCAGCAATCAATCAATCTATTGTACTTTGTGAAGTTCTTGGAATCTCGTTTGGAAAAACCAGGAATCCTTGTAGATGGCGTCAGGCAGTTGTCTTTATTCAAGTGGTCACACATGCTAGGATAGAAATGCTGAAATGGTGGAGAACATTTGCAGTTCAGATGGATTGTCTTGGTCTTAGTGTGTGTTCTCCGAGCTGGGTCGTTTAGTCGTGGAGCTTCCATCCTCTTTCCAGACGACATCATCAGCATCAACTTCATTATGAACTGAGTTGTCAATATCTCTCCTTTGAGTGACTTAGTAGCTTGCCTTGACGAAGTGGTCTGTGATTGGTTGTTTCCTTTGATTGTTGTGTCATTGATCGTATAGATTTTCCTTTTGGCTATCCTTCTGCTTGACCTCTGACCTTTCTATCATGTAGCATTTTTCTCATTGGTTGGTAGATTGGGTCTATGTTTATACATCCGTTGATTTCTGTTTGACTGACATGAATGCTTAACTCCTGTGAATTCTGTGACAGTCTGCGTTTCCTCTCTCCGTTCAAGATTTCTATATTGTCGAAATTGAATTCATGGCATGAAAATGGAGGCAGTGAGGTTGGATTGGTTTTAAAAACTTTTAATTAGCAGTAAATCAATGAAAGATTTTCTTGTGAGTGTAAGATTGCAGATTTTCTGCATTGAATACGAATTAAGTGAATGCAAGTAGCTTACTTCAGCTATTTACTTTACATAGTAAGTTGACGTATGTCACTACTATTTCGTCAACATTTCTGAGATGACATACTTATCGGAAAAGTAAATGCTTTTCTTAGTTGTTAACTGACAGATTTATTCTGCTAAAAGTCAAAATCATCCAGATGTACGTGACGCTTCATGACTGATTTTGTCTTCGGATTCAAGAAATTTATTTTTCCATGAACTGACATTAGTTGGAAACCTGGGAGTATTGGAAAGCTTTTTCATCCTTGCACAGGACTCCTAAGCAGTGAGCACTCATGAAATCATTAGGGACCGAACCCAGGGTTTCAGCTTCTGTGGCTATCACGTCACCACTTAATCACTGGGTCGGAAATAAATGGCCCTTATTTCCAACTTCTGTCAGTTCATGACTTATCGTGACCGTCACCTTATGTCGTCTTTGGGTATTTGTCCTCATAACCACCAGACTGGAAATATGGACCACTAGATTCTAATCTAGTGGCTCAATGATAACATGCTGGCCACGAAACCTGAAGGTCTTTCTTTCAAGATGAATAACAACTTGAAAAATCGCCAAATCCTTACAAACCAGCATTTTCCCTTTATTTTTTTAACTTGTTTTATACTACTTATACTTATAAGTAGTATAAGGCTATTGAAAGAATTTAGATCCAAATATCATCAAGTGTCAAGCCTATATGTAACTATATTTGAAAGTGTTTAAACTCATTTCTCCTATTAATCAGAAAGGTCAGTAGCAGTAGATAGTATCCACATCTTTGTGGATATGTAGTATTGTGTTCAGGTGGCTGTAAAGATGTTTTTTGGACTTAGTAAAAAATAACATTTCGTCTGTTGAAGCAAGAGGCTTTAATGTAACCGGTATAGACAGACTTCTTACCCTCAATTTTATCTATGATAGACACCTACTACAGCACACCGTACAAAAAGTTCTGTCTGCAGTGCGCATCCACACTGTCTTGGTGGAGTGAGCAGGCTGAATAACTAATCTCCCTCTAGCATACCTGATACTTATTTTGACTGACATATAAATTGTGGTTAACACCACAAATCTATGTATATGCAAAGATTCTAGCAACAATAATACCAGTGAGGCTTAGTTTGAACTACTTATAAAAGTGATTATGGTTTCTTCGATTAGGTGGCCTCAGGTTTAAGTATTCCAGAACAATCTTAGATTCGACGTTCAAGGAAGAAAAGGAGAAATACTGTGAGTGATTCAGAAGCCAGTAAAAAAATACTCATCTGATGTAAGATTCTGTCAAAATGAAAAGTTCAGTGAGTTGGTAATTTATCCAGATTATTCTACCTAGAAATTTTGTTAGATGATTTGATCTGCATTTCGGTCGTTGATAAGAAGAAGAAAAATATGCTTTAAGATACACAGATTTAATCTATTTAAGAAAAGTATTTTGCCTCAATAGTTAAATGCACAAAGCAAATGGAAAGACTGTCACTAGGAGAAGACTAAACCGTGAGCAAGTGTTACAAGAACACTTTTTCAGTTAAATCCATGGTGTGTATAAGAGGACGAAATAAGTACATCACAAAAGTCTGTCAGGCTGTAAAAGCAAATGAAATTTTCCTGTACTACTATATAATACTGTAACTCAAGTCTAGGAATGGTTGAGTGAAATAGCACTCGAACTTTTATCTAGATCCTCATAGGAGGCGCGAAATCCCTGAATCTTTTCATAACCAACTATTCCGCTTAGAAGTTTCAAGAAAAGGCATATAATCAGGATTGTATCTAATTGGTTAAAGAGGAAAATCAATAAGGAATGTCCTACTAGAAAGGTCTGGAAATGGCTTAGGCCATCGTAAACATATTTTAAACGATTGTATTATTAACGTAGCTTGACTTTGTAATACAATTTGAGCTACCTTACCTCTTGTGAAGAATCAAATAACGATCAAGAATGGGATCCAAAATTTAATGGCTAAATTAAACTGCCAGAATAACAGTGAAAACCAATAAAGTGAACTATTCCTAGACTTGAGTTACAGTATTATATAGTAGTACAGGAAAACTTCATTTGCTTTAACAGCCTGACAGACCTATCTGATGTACTTATTTCGTTCTCTTATACACACCATGGATTTAACTGAAAAAGTGTTCTTGTAACACATAGTTTTAAAGCAAAATTTGTTGTCAGGGCTAAATATTAAAAGAAATCGCTTATGAAAATACTAAGGTCTGAAATTTTTATTGTCGGAACTGTTGATATACACATTTTTGAAATGGATTTTAAAATCCGCAAAAATTTATTTATTTTACTGCTTGTCTGAATGATAAGTCCTGCGAATGAGAAACGTGGATGTAGTATGTCAGTAAAGATGGAGTTAAATGAGATGATCTACTTTTTAACCATTTTGGTATATGCTTTGATATTTTTATTTGTAAGGATTGATACGTCCTTCATATGTCTGTGTAATCACATGTGCATTTCAGTTGATAAAGACAAGTGCATGCAGCAATGTCATATACATGTTTGAAGAGTTTACAAGAATATATGTCTGTTAGAAGTTTGCAATTGTGTTGACTTCAATTCACATTTTATGTTTTTCTGAGATCAGCGAAAAAAGATTTCCTCACTTTATGATACTCACTTGTGCATTGAAGTGTGATTAACATTTCTTCTCAGTTTGTATCTTCATAAACCATAGACCTTTGTTGTCAAATAGACTCATACCATAATGGATTTGTAACCACATAAGAAAGTATGAAAGAAAATAGTAATGTCAGCAAGGAATGCAACGTGACTGTGAAGGAATGTTAGGATTCGAAAGCATTACCATTTTAGAAAACCACATCAGATAACGATGTAAGATTCTCAATAAGGTTCAGATTCCGGTGGCATTTAAACTTACAAACTCACTCAGAGATAAACTTTGTCGCGTGGCTTAAGGATCCGCTAGAACCAATTAAGCAAAATAATATAATCCATCAAATTCCATGTAATGACTGTGAGGTCAAGTATATAGGTCAAACTAGTCGGTCAGGGTCAGTTAGAATAGCCGAATATAGGAATTCAGCTAAATATAGAATAACACGCCTAAATAAAATCAATAATCTAGAAAAAAACTCGGCTATTGCTATGCATGCATTAACACAACCATATAATAGGGTGAGATAAAGCCACTGTACTTAAGTCAAATATAATTAGGTGGAGATTGAGAGAGATTGATTACGTAATGTTTGTTCATAGGATCAGCCAACATCTAACACATGTAACAGAAATGACGCAACACCTATACCAGAGATATGAAAAATTTTGCTATCAATAAAAACAACTCATATAAAGTGACACAATTATAAATCAAAAGTCGAAAGTAGTGTGATTACATTGGTATGATTATGAGCAATAATTTATGCTCGCAAAGTCATCAAATAAATAGTAATGCTAGATCATTGTATGTTATAAATCAAATAAACAAATCCAATATGTTTTTCAGTAAGCTGGACGTGGGTACATATTTTGGAATATTAGTATTAGATTGAGTTTAATTGGAAAGTACTTTAACTACTGTGATTCAATTGTGATAAATGATTGCATACAATGGATAGAGTACGTTCGACCCAAGTATCATACTGTTTCATATTTATTAATGATGAAAATAAGAATCTTGCAAACCTGCTTCATACATTCAACAATGCCCACCCTTCAACCGAATTCACTATAGAATCAGAATCAAACTCAACCTTCCATTTTCTTGATGTTACACTTCAAAGAAAAGACGATAATTCACTTCCCAGATCGATCTACAGAAAGCCTACATGGAATGGACAACTTGTTAATTTTCAGAGTTCAGTTCCTCTAGGCAGGAAAAGAAATCTTATTAATTCACTTTCCTCGAGGATCAGGAAAATATGTACTGAAGACACGGTTGACGAAGAACTGCAAATACTTCGACGAACTCTAGCGGAAAACGGTTCCTGCTCAGATTCATAGATAAGAACATAAAGCCAAAGAACCCAAGTGAACAAAGACATTTGGCGCCGAAAAATATTCTCTTGTTGAGTCTTGAATTCAAAAATGACATTGCTGCAGAGACCCTGGGGAAACGACTGTCAAAATCCACAAACAGAACATACTTCGCCACCAACCTTCGGATAATCTTCTCCTGAAAGAAACTTTTAGGTCAATGTGTGAAAGACAAGCCGACGCATTGGGCCACATCAGTGTGTATATACCAGCTTACTTGCCCTTGTGGAGCTGAGTACATCGGCTGTACCATGCGTCCACTTGTAAAACGTGTTCGCGAGCATTACCCAGCGTGGCTTGTAAAGAGAGAACGGAAAGGCATCTTCAGTTCGGTAACAGAACACCTCGTGAACTCAGGCCACTTATCTCCTTTCGAGAGCTCATCCAAAATTCTCTACAGGGTGTGATCAAACCACTCAAAGGGAGTAAAATCAAGGCATCTGTCTATAGATGAAGCGTTAACCATCCAAAAGTTCAAACCAGCATTATGCGTGAAAAAAAGGTACGTCCAATCTTTATCTTTGCTATGGCCATCAAAAAGCCCTGTCTGACACAGATTCATTTTATATCAAATCGAACCTGGATTACGTAGTCACAGTCTTATCTTCATAATACCCTATTTTTTTTCATACTCCGCCACAGATTTAACCTGTAATACGTAATCACTACCTTTTTTCATGATCCCCTGTTTATTCTCATACTCTGTCATAGGCTTATCCGATATTACATAATCTTAATTTTATCTCCATAACCCTTCGTTTAGTTTCCTACTTTGCCATATATTCATCCTGTATTACGTTACTACTATTGATTTCATAATCCCCTGTCTATTTTCCTACTATAAACACAAACGTGTATTAATTAACTTCCTTTTGTCATTTAATATATTTTTCCCCCTGACCGGAAACAATTCTGGAACATTCCACCTGCTGTAACATATATTCACGAATGTACAGCTTAGTGAATGACTTAGTCGAAAGGAAAACGATTTCTTCGCTGAAACCATATCTTGTCGTAATATGATATATCTTCATTTCGAAGGGAATTAATGTCACTATAGTAGTGAAGTGACTATTGGAGATACTTGTCTTCTAATTATTTTTGTGTATGTGATTCAATAGGAACATACGAATAAATACTGTGGTGGGTAAGACCAACACTCTAATGCTTTTAAGTCAATTTTTTAATTTGCCTGAAAACATCAAAAATAAGTAAATTTGTAGTCTAGATACATCAATCTGTTGAGAGTGTTGAGGGCATCTAACCAAAAAAAATCAAGAAATAGGTTTGATTAGTGGTGAAACTTGTCGAGTAATTTATCCATTAACCAAGTTGACTGAATTCGTTTTTGACTTGGACTTTTTTTCATATACACACAACTTTACATCGAAAACTGTTTATACAAATATAATTAGGGATAGTGGCTGGCAGTTGAATCTAGAATGCGCGTTTCCTCTTACTTAGGTCTTGTCAGCCGGATACACTTGCCTTCCAGTGAGTAATTTTGTTATCACTAAACCCAGAACCGATAGCTCAAAGTGCCTGAGCGTTATGTACCAGGCTAGATAGTTATGATAGCCATTTCATGTGCTATAGGTATAACTTTGTTGTCATTGTTTGTAATTTCCTCTCGCTGATTCAAGCGAACGGATCGGTCTCGATTGGCGTGTAGACTCGTGCGTGGATGCTTTGATGCCAATCAACGACGGGGAAATTAAAAGCAACACCACTAACACTATAATCCATTTCTACGTGACCAAAGCGTGCTCTAAAGATCGTAGCATACACAACAGTATCACACACATATACTACCCAGTTCAAAGTAGGGCAGCATTTATGTAGCAAAATAGCTATGATACCGTTGTTAACTGACTTCAGTTTCATATATAGAATAAAGACGTTGCACTTTCTCTTTGATGGAGTGCTATATGTCATCTTCATATTTGGTTTTTTTTATATTTTTTGTAACGTGAAGGTAGATTGCTCCAAAGCTCATTAAGAAACATTCAGACAAAGTGTAGTGCACCTTCTTGATATCAAATACTGCTAGGTCTAAAATAAATCAGTAAACACCCAAAATATATCAATACTAGATGTTAGTTGGTTCGAGGCAATTGGCAGGAAGCTCTGGATCTAGTTTTGTGCATTCTGGTGCTCTTTAGCAAGGCATCCTGCTGACTGCCCCCAACCAAATAACATCTACGAATGTGCACCACGATGCTGAGCTTCCTAGCTTGGTTGCCACATTGCAGATATGATCAATAGGATTCGGTCTGCTCTCAGGACTAGACAACATGAAATTGGTTCCACTCCGGTGACCAATCAGTACATATATCAATGCTCATTAACTAGTCCGTGGCGTCGCTGGGTAACTTTAGCTTCATCTTAACATATGGACATCCACTTGTCAGCACTGGTCATTTTCAGCGTCGTCTTTGTGTTGATTAGAAGCAACAGACCTAGAGTTCCTAGCTCAGCCATTCATCGACATACAGATTTAATGCTTCGTCTTAAAGTAACACTTTTACCTAAAATTATTCAGTAAACTGCTCCTACGAACACTGTTTACTATCTAAAGTGTTTTCTTATTTGTCCTTGGTTATTAGAACTTACATGTAGGTAAGATAATGATAAAGTCACATATCCCAAGATGAAAACTTATAAGTCTATCTTGTTTTATTTTGTGTGAAATATACGTATCAGGATATGAAAGAAAAAAAGGTAGTTCAGCGAAGAGTCTCTTTCCGGAGACTTCATTTTTAAAGCTGTACAATCGCAAATTTATTCATTTTCTTAGTGTAAGGATTCGATAGTTAAAAATAGTTTATCAAATATGGCAACACAAATGGTGTCAATCATATGACCTGTCATTAAAATCAAAAAACCTAAAACGGATGAGTAGTGAATATTAACTAAAATAAGTTTGGATAAGAAGTTTCGTATTATGACATCATGACTGGGAACTGAGTTGTGATCAGGTTGAGCACAACAACAAGAATGAATAGCAAATTACTTGAGAAGTGAATAGCGTCGAAACAGGAAAATGAAAAGAAAAGGTGGATGGTTGGGGGTAGAGGAGATTTCAAAGATTGAAAAAACTAAGACTATGAAAATAGAAGGGATTGAACAATCTTCTTTTGAATACGCTGTTGAGGTTTCTCCTTATGGATGGCTAGAGCTTCGGCGATGTAGAGAATACGAAGACATAAGACCTTTGGAACGTTTCTGTTTACATTACAGACGACTTTGAATTTGGTACTGGCGCAAAGTAATTTACATAAGACATATCAGTGTTAGATCAGCGTCTCACATTTTGTGAGTTCGATGTAACTCGATTTGCAGAATAAAGTGATTTCATCTTATTTTACGAATATTCAACTGCCTCAAGTAAAAATGACCAACTACAGATTATTGTATGACAGTCCATAAGTTTATTTAAAGTTACAGAATCCAAATTACTAAGGAGGTAAGTAAACTCCCGTAGTTTATAAAATCATTGCTAATTTATTTATTTGAAAAAAACCTCAAAGAATTGTTTGAAGGGAGGGGGAGGTGTATTAAGAAGTACAATAATTACTGGCCAACAGATTGCGTAACACAAAGAAATGATATCGATAAGATTCACATCAATATAGGAAGTTGAAATCAGTAGGTGGTTAAAATAAGGAATTATGTAGTTGGAATGGAACAAGATAGAATGGAAGTGACTGTGAAGATGATAGATTGATCATACTCTCCTTCTGTATGCAGAAGACCAGTTGAAAGCGCTTTTAAGCAATCGTTTCTAAAAGCCTGGTATTCCACAAATCTTCTTCGAAGTGTCTGCTAACTGCACTGGTTGAAATCTTTCTTCCTTTGGGACATAAATTCTTTGGAATTTGCCCAGCAAACCGAATAGATACTCTCCTCTGAGTCACTCACTTTATCAGACTGAAATAGATAGTTATAGTTTTTATTTTGAAGTAGGATAATACTACTTAATGATTTGTAAGGTACTTACAGTACCTACTAAGCTTTTTGCGGCTTATTGTTTGGTTGATTAAGCTGAATACTTATACTGAGTCAGGCTGTGCTATTTTAAGAGGAGTAAATATATGCAAAATCGAAGTCTCATGTACAGAAGTCTCATGTTCAGAAATTTCTAGTTATTAGTGTTTTACACTTCTATGGAAAGAAGTATCAGAAGAGTGTTGTTGTAGGCGGTGAAGAATGATGTTATTGCATTTCATACTATCAAAGAGTCAAAATATCCGATGCTCAATTATCAATGATGCACTAGAATGTCAATTTATAAAATTCAGATATACAGACCAAAACAAATACATTCATTATCTTGATCAGTAACAAATAACTTCTTGTCCCAGCTTTTTATACTTCTACCCCTTTTCTTTCCTAGATTAGATTGGTAGTAAAATTCTCCATATAACTGTGATGCATGTTGAATCATTTCAATTACTTAAGTTTGATAATGAGCCAATGAAAGAAGTTTAATTGGTTAATTACCGTGTATTTCCACTTCATTACATTAATCTTGAGGGATATTGCTTGGTTTCATTCCGTCCTATCTTTTTATGTTATCACATGCATAGCTGGGGTTAAATTCTCCCGTAGAATACACATCTTAGTAGATTTTGTCTATCTAAGCTTAGATATATCTTTAGGCTACACCGACTTGATTAGTCCTGAAGGGGACATATGATCTAGATACATGACCTCATAGTTATTGCAATAATAATTTTGCTGAATTGGATGAACAGAATCCTTGAGATTACAAAGTTTGACCAAGTAAATTTCTGAGTTTAAATGCCGCCCGAATCCGAAGCTTGTTGAGAATCTTACATCGGTATTCGATGGCAATACTTTCCAGTCCTGACATTCCTTCGTAGTCATGTTTCATTCATTGCTGATATTACTGTTTTCTTTCATACATTCTTATGTAGTTAAAAATCCATTACAGAAAGTATTTATTAAAGAAATAAAACATCCCATGTGCTTTCTTTCCATCTTTTATTTTTCAACTTAGCGGATAAACCTTTAGCTCGATTACTTACAAAATTAACTAAAACTACCTTTTCAAGTTGTTGTTCACTGTACACTAACATCAATTGGAGTAACAAAGGAAACCTGGGAGCACTGGACAGCTGTTTCGTCCTATTATGGAACTCCTAAGTAGTGTACACCCACGGCCTCGCCAGGGGTTGGACCTGCGACCTTCAGATTCTGTGGCCAGCAGGTTAACATCGAGCCACTTGGTCAAAATCCAATGATTTATATTTCCAACTTCTGGTGCTCATTAGTGACTAGCTTCGAGAGGTATTCCCGAAGTTCCAAAGAGAAGTCGTGACCGGTGGGGGCGAAGCCTAATGGTCATGAGGACAGTTACTCAACTATGACATTGGGTGGGGGCTGCGTTATATCGTGAGCTAACAGAAGTTGGAAATATGAACCACTGGATTTTGACCCAGTGGCTCAATGGTAACGTGCTGGCCACAGAACCTGAAGGTCGCGGGTCCAATCCCTGCTGGTGCGGGGTCGTGGATGCGCACTACTTAGGAGTCCCATACTAGGATGAAACAGCTATTCAGTGCTTCCAGGTTTCCTTTGTTCCTCCAATTGATGTCAGTCTACAATGAGTAACAACTTGAAATATTTCCAAATCCCCACAACTCCCTCAAAATTCAATAAAACTGCCTTTACTGATATAGGATGAGATGAATTGAAGTCTAAGTATCTATTGGAATGCCATAGTTTTCTGTGGACATTTGTTTTCAAGCCACCATTTTTCTTCGTTTTATTTTACAATTTAACATAGCTAATTCATTTTGCTCATCTTATACCTCGAACATAAACATAACTTTTCTTATCATACTTTCGATGTAGAGTTAAATGTCTACCAAGCAAGCGTTGTCAGCTGTTTATATAAATATCTGCTAAGACTAAGGATAAGCTGATGGCTACTTCTTCCGCTTATTTATGCATTTTATCGTGAAGCTTGAAAACTGTGAGATGTAAATGAACACCCAACATATTGTCTTCAGTCAGTACCCCAGTCCTGTAGATAGGATCACGAGAAAAATTTGAAGTTTATTTTTCCCAGCTACTTGAGCCTTACTGCTTGATAAATTCGTATATAAGCTTATCATATCAGAAGTAATCATTTTTATCATCTTATTCTGTTGCAATATTATGCTATCTTTGCTTCATCTTATATGCACTGGTCAATTTTGATTTTGAGTAGTTTCTAATAGGGAACAATATTGACGCCAAATGTTTAAACTGTCCGCATGCTGGGGGTATTTCTTAAGTGACCCACCGGTCTAATGGATTAACTTGATTTATGAAGCTTAGCATTATATGTTTGACCAGGATTATTAATTTTAAGCATAAAGTAAACAACTTTGACTTACCCAGAGAGACAGTTACATTCACCGTACTACACTGTCTGCAGACTCTTATCTTTTTCATAAGTGTCTAGAGGTTCCTTCGTCTCTCTATAGGAGTAAACTCCAAGACTTTTATTGACTTTCATAAAGTAGGCCCACATGTTTATAGTCAATGTTAAGTTGTCTATATCCGATTCGACGATTAGTATGACGTTGTTCCTTCCTGGGACGTCGCCTTGGTAACTAGTTCACTGGTTACTAGACGGTCCTAAGCCCGGATAAGAGGAAAAGCTGGACATACGGTTAGAAATCCTATCCCGGAAAACCAATCCAATTGCCAGAAAAACTTAAAAGCAAAAAGGAAATATAAAAAATAAAAACAAACTTATTCCTCACTGGAATCCGAGAGAACAAATGATGCCGGTTGATGAAAGCCTTCGGGAAGCCAACTGGCGGATGTGCCTTCTCTTCTCTCCATGGAAGTAAAAAAAAGAATGCGGACAGGGAACGTCTGCACAGTATTTAAAGCTGACTGGCCGACAAGGCTGCTCAGATTGCAAAAGAGATGAGAAGGTATAGCATAGAAGTGCTACGAATCTGAAAGAAATCTGCAGATGGAATGAAAGTGAACTCTCAAAACTGTCAAGTGGACAGTCAATAATCTACTCCAATATTGTCACACAGACAACAATCACGAGCACACTGAGTTGTGGAGTGGCTATCATGATGTCCCCAACAGCATTGAAGCATCCATCTCTTGCAGTGGGAACCAATCTCCTCCTGATGCACGATCATGACAACAACATTCAAGTGAAAAGGAAGGAGAGTCACAATCATACAATGCTGCACTACTCACGTACAAACAATGCAGATGCAGAACAAGAGAAGAAGGAGGAATTCTACAGATAAGAAAACGGCAATCAGCAATGGACAAGACCCCACCCCAGATGGCGACATTAAACTTCGAATGGATGATGTGAATGCTAAACTGGGAATAAAAAATACAGGAAGAGAACCACTCATGCGTCGACATGCACTTCATGAAATGGATGAGAATGGTAACCTGTTTGCAGATTTCTGCGCATTTAACGATTTGGTGATTGGAGGCGAGGCAGTGTGTACAAACACAAGGATATTCACAAAGTTACATGGATTTAATTTCACCAGAAGGACACACTACACTGAAAATCAGATCGAATTCATCTCAATGTAAGAAAGTGGAGACGCAGCCGACCTACTGCACACAAAATCAAATGAAGAGGGGAAGGCAGCAGATGTAGGTGGTTCACATCGCTCACTATCTAGTGTGAGGAAATTACCATCAAAATCAAGTTGAAAGCGTTCATAGAAGCTGATGAGAATGGCCATAGTTCAAGGCGAACTCCCGAAACTGATGCATGAAACTACACTTCAGCCATCGGAAGAAGATGAGAGATATTGAGCAATATCCCTGAAAGATCCGGCGTGGAAGAACACTGGAACTCTTTGAAGGCTATGTGGAAAGAAACCTGCATAACCGTGTTAGGAGGTAAGAAGAAGCGAGATAAGGAATGGATCTCGACGGACACATAGAAGCTGACAGGGGAGAGAGAGAAAGATGATGAAGCAGAAGATGAATCAATGCAGTGCAGTGCAGGGATGAACAACGAAGAGAGGAACTGAATATAACTGATAAATCACTACACTGAACAAAGAAATGAAGAAGGGTGTGTACGGAAAGACAAAAGACACATCTAAGATACACTTGCAAGTGAAGCACAACAGGCTGTTGGTAGGAAATACTTGACAACACTATATCAAGCAACCAGATTACCACCTGGGAAGAGATCAACGCACATTAGACCAATGAAGGATAGTGGGGACACCTAGTTAGCAAAGAGGAGGAACAAAGGAAACAATAGGCTGACCACTTCAGAAAACTCATAAATCCACCATCACCTGCAACCCGTTCAGAAATACCACGAGCAACCCAGGCACAGAATTACCAGTGAACGCAAGCCCTGCGACAAAAGCCTAAGTAAAGACCTGAACTCCACAGAGATTCTGAAATCCCAAAAAGCAGCTGGACCATATGGAATTCCGCCAGAAGCACTGAAAACAGAGATGTTGCTGCGGACATGCTCACACCACTAATGCAGAATGTTTAGAAGGAGGGAAGGAAGGGTAGCTGGCGACTGAAGGAAGAGGGGTTACCTTGTCAAACTGCCGAAGAAGGGAGACCTAAGTCTTTGCAAATACTGGCGAGGAATCATGTTCCTGTCCACCCCAAGCCATATATTATGCCGCATCATCCTGGAGAGACTAAACAAAGCTTTGGATTCAAAATTACAACCGGAACAGGCAGGATTCGGGAAGCACAAATCATGTACGGACCAAATTACAACGCTACGCATCATCATAAAACAGAGCATAGAATGGAAGTCAACTGTCTACCTCAACTTCATCGACTTTGAAACGAACCCGCTTCTATAGTGTCGACTGAGAGGTCATTTGGTAGCAGCTTCTACACTATAGTTTCACTGCCACAAACCTTTGTAAGCCTCATTCAACAACTATATGAAGACGCCGCATGCCAAGTAATTCACAACGGCCAGCTCAGTGATGCCTTTGAAGGGAGTGAGACAGGAGTCTCAGAGGGCTGCTGCCTACTGTCGTCGATGATCTTCCTGATTGTGGTCTACTGGATCATGCAACAAACTATGAGGAGCGAGAAGAGGCGCATACGCTGCTTCACCGATGATTTGGATTTCGCCGATGTTGATTTATGTCTAATGTTATACAAACTCGGAGATCTACAGGCGAAAACTAACAAGTTGACAGAAGAGGTAGGGCGGTGAAGACGGACCTTCAAGTGAATGTAGAGAAGACAGAGGTGATAAAGATACGCAAACAACAACAGCATCAACAACAAGCTCCAACCACCATTAACGTGAGAAACCTAAAGGAAGTAGTCTCTTTCACCTACCCACCTGCCTAGGCAGCATTGTTTCAACTACGGACGGCGAAGGCACAGACAAGGATGTCAAAACTACGACTGGAAAGGCAAGACAAGCCTTCATTAATCTGAAATCAGTTTGGAGATCTACTGCACTTTACTCAGCACAAAGAACAAGATCCGGATTTTTAACAGCAATTCAGTCAAGTCAGTGCTTCTATGTGGTTCAGAAACTTGACGCGTTACGAAAAGCACTTCCAACAAACTACAGACATTCATCAAACGTTGCATACGCTCGGTACTGAAGATCAGATGGATGGCCAGAAAGAATAAGCAACAAGGAATTCCATCCTGACAACGAACTAACCTAGAATCTATTGCCCAACAAATATTAAGAAGAAAGTGGAGACAGACTGGATATACACTGAAAAGACCTTTCAGGGGCATCACACTACAGGCACTAGAGTGGAACCCGCATGGGAAATAATGAGTTGGGCGTCCGAGCTGAGGGTGACATGGAGGAGAACGTGTGAGGAAGAAATGAAAGCTTGTCGGCAGTCGTGGACCCAGGTTCAAAAGACTGCAGAGAAGACAGTGCAATGAAGGCGTGCTACTGAAGCCCAATGTTCTACTAGGAACATATAAGACAAACAATAAAAATAAAAATTTTCCTTCCTGGACTCACTAGAGCTAATGTTTTTAGTTTCTTACACCTCAAGTAATATTATAGCACTGTGACCGATATCAAATGGAGTAAACCAATATGAAGTTACACTCTACAGCAGTGTCTAAATTCCACGCTTGCTATAGTAGATTTATTTAAGTGGAAAACTACTAGCCATGATGTTGAAATTTTCTAAACTTTACATGCGCTAAAATGTTGACAGATCTGTCGTGGACTGATAAGCAATGATGAGACTAAGCGTAACATTCCAATCGCTGTTATCGATTAGGTTTGTAATGTCGACAATGAGCTAGGTGGATTTAATACTGTAGTGCAGTATTTTAGTTTTTTAGAAGTCACTTAGTAGAAATCAGCATGGTCACCTGCCAGCTGAATATTCATATTATTACTAGAAGATAAAAAACATTCAAAGTAAAAGACAACTTATCAGTATACAGTAGGTAAATGTTTGACTAGACTTCTGAGGTGTGTGCGAATCAGCATAGAAATAAGGTTAACTGATATGGGAAAAACAACTTTTTATTATGCCTGGCGCCATCATGAAATGTTATTTTCTTGTCATTGCTATGATTCAATTACGAAGATGAACGATTTGATTGTTTTCATCGGTGGGAAAACTCATTTGGATTTAGAATAGGAAAAAAAGATAAATTTTAGTGCATTGATGACTATTACTGAAGAGATTAAAAAACAAAATGGTAAATTTCGCTTGATAGTTTTGTGTACATGAACCTTTCAAACTTCCGCCCTTGTTCAATGTACTTGTAAATAACCGGTTAATTTGACTTTATGACTGCATGGTGATTGAGTTGAGATTTTGCCTATATTCATTTTGCTTTTTAAAGGAGTACTCTTTGACTATATCCAATGTAATTAGTATGTTTATGGAAATGTATGTCTGTATGAATACATTCCATAAGCTAGATACCAATCACCAGTAGTTTACATTCAAATATATTTCTATAGTTAACTGTTCAATAAATATTGAACACATTTAACTTTGATTTAAGCACAATTTACCTTCATTTTGTTTACAACATAAAAATAATAATGGATAACGTGTGGGTGATTCTTTTTCAATGGAATAATTACAAGATTCTGTTTTCTAAGGTAGTAAAAGTTTATTTGATCAAAACAGAATTCTTTTTTCACAGATTACTAAATATCACTCATATACTGATAAAACTGATAATGGCTGGGACAGTCGCATATTATAGAAATGAATTCAGTAAATCTTTGGGTTATCATCTGATCTAAAATATTGTATGTAACAAGAGATAAAGGAAGACATTGTGCTGATAAGCACTACAAAAGCCAGCTTACTTGACTTCAATAAACATACAGGTATTTGAAGAGGGCAGCATGAGGTTCGTTACTCTTCAATGACCAATCAATTCGGCTGATCCATTCCTAGAAGATGTTGATTGCGGCCAATTTAGATCAGTGGTAATATATGTGACTGTAGCAGTGGGTTATATTGGTTGGAATCTGGTTGGCGATATCCGTCTCCTTCAGGTTGCAGACACACCTTACATGTAAGCGCTAATAAGCATAAAAGTGAGGTCAATCAGGCCTTGCCAATTGTCTCTAAATATCTTACACTAAGTTGGGTTAGGGTAAATACTTCAGTGATGTATGAGCTAGTCGATGTTGCTGTTTTATTCTATGTCTTCAACAAAAACAGCTGGTTAGTTTACAATATGGACGATAACGTAACTGAAAACATCTCTAAGTCTGTTACTTTAGGAGTTAACAAGCAGAAAGCATGCAATGAAATATGATGCCAGTAGTTGCTTTATGTACTGAACCATATATTCTGTTATGGTTTATGATAACACTCGGTCGCCCAGTTCGAAGTAGACAGAGTGGCGTTAAATCATAAATCATAAGACTCTTCTTTGCTTGTTACATCCTTTGGTCTACATGATAGTATTTGGGGTAATTCGTTGGTTTACTAGTGGCTACACTAATTCCAGTATTTTTGTAGTGATTTCTGATATATTATTTATGTATAGTAGGATGATGCGTTTATTGATTGCTGTCGATGACTTTGAAGTTGATGATGTACGGGATAGGCATCTTGTGATAAAGTCTCGTGCGTAGCCGTTCTTCTTTTTTATGATGAACATCAAGTAATTTTCTTCGTTTATCAGTGAAGTAATTGAACTGTAGTGTCTAGTACAATTTTATCCAATGTCACATGGACTAGAATTTTGGTTTTGTAATTCCAAGACTGCATCTGTTAAGTGTATTTCAAATCAGTGAACTTTAAGTGTTTTTTTACTTCAACAAATTTCTGAGAGATTTTTTATTTTATTTGCTTCGAAATAAAAATTACAGAATTTTACACAAATAATTCTAGCTGATGTAGGACAAAGAAAATTATTTGGTAAACCACTTAAACCGAGTTATAACTATTTCAATGATTTTGGTGGTCTGAAAACTTCTAACTCGAAACTATGCACTGAAATTTCTGTTGTTCAACGTGGTTGCAAATGAGATAAGAAAAGTTTGTACTCATTTCTAGCTTAGATAAGAATTTAATTTAATTATGTGTTATTGACTCTATAACCGCCAAAATGAATCATTGTTAGGAATAAAACGTTTTGGCCTCTTCTTTTAGTCAGTCAGTTACAAAGTATGAGAACCAAATATCGTTCGCTGTGGCTATTTCGCCACTCAGATTTTCTTTCTACTTCCAGCACTGTCCATTTCTAAATGCGCAATAGTTTCTTATATTTGTTTGGATTTTCCCCTTCACTTTATTTTTGGAAATGTTACACAAGCATAGAATATCAGAGAGTTCCTGGAGGCTTGGCATTTAGGTCATTCAACACTCACTTAATATAGAGCCATAGACCTATCAATCAATAAGAAGAATGGCCAATAAAAGATTGTGCATGATCAATGACACAACAATTAAAGTAATTTACCAGTAACAAACCACTTGTTCAAGGCAAGATACTGAATCACTCACGGAGAAATGCTAATAGCATACCTCTAGTTGGAGGCATTGCTAAAGGAAAAATCGCTCAAATCAAGTGCCTCATTGGAGTTTGTGTTCCTTGTACCACGCTTGCCAAAAGTTGGAGCTCTTTCCTAGCTGAAAAGAAACATATGATAAATTGGTTATTTGTGGCTAGCAGAAGAATTCAGGATGCGCGTTTCATCCTATTCGGGACTCGTCAGATCGGTGTAGCTGCACCCCAGTGATGTTGTTCCCACTGGGACTCGAACGCCCTACTCATCGCTTCAAACGCCAAGACGTTATCCACTATGCCACGGAGGAACGATGGCCACTTCTTGTACAATGGGTAGTAGTTATTACTATTTATTGACGTACTTGTTATTTTCCGTTGTCTTGTTGGATAGAATTGGCATATGGGCTCCTATGCGGATACCTCGATATTGCCTGAATGTTAATCATGAGAAATCAGTTAGTTGTGGCTAGTAGAATTACCTATCGTTCCTCCGTGGCATAGTGGATAACGTCTTGGCGTTTGAAGCGATGAGTAGGACGTTCGAGTCCCAGTAGGAACAACATCACTGGGGTGCAGGTACATCCATCTGACGAGTCCCAAATAGGACGAGACGCGCATCCTGAGTTCTTCTGCTAGCCACAACCAACCAATTTATCGTAATTAACATTCAAGCAATTTCGAGCTATCCGCATAGGAGCCCATTTGCCAATAGAGGTCGAACAATTCGACCCAACAAAACAACGGAGAATAACAAATATGTCAATAAATAGTAAAAAATAATATAGGCTGAATAAAATGTTATGCGCGGCACATAGCTCTCAATAATATAAGCGTAAAACTTGGACATTGCGGAATAACGTAATTCCGTATTAAATTTGTTTATTCGATACGGCACACAGTGATAGAGAATTGTTTACTTGATGATTTTTCGAGCATAGTTTATAGCTTATAATCATTACATCAGAATTTTATAGCCCTATCATTTCACATTCCTTATTTCTAGCGTTAGCATAATGTTCCATATAAAGGTATTAGGTCATTACTACTTTGTGTGTTAGGTGTTGGTTTGATACACAAAGATTCAGTTGTTAAGCTGTCTCTTCACTTAGCCATTTAGACTTAAGTAAACAGACCTCAATAAGTAGAGGAATTTGAGAGTTTGTGGGGATTTAATGATTTTTCAAGTTGCTATTCATCATGGACAACCTCATCTGGTTAACTAGTTCACTAGTTACTAGCCGGTCCTAAGCCCGGATAAAGAGGGAACGTTAGGCATAGGGCTAGCAACCCTACCCCGTAAAAAAAATCTAACCGCTAAAGAAACTTCGAAGCACACATAAAATATAAAAAATAATAACAAAATTATTCCTCGCTGGAATTGGAGAGGCGAAATGACGCTAGTTGGTGAAAGCCTTCGGGAAGCCAATTGGCCGGGCCGATGTATCTTCTCTCCCTCGATGAAAGTGAAAGTAAACGTGGGGACATGGAATGTCCGCACCATGCTTGAACCTAGCAAGGCAGCCCAGATTGCAAACAAGATGAGAAGGTATCACACTGAAGTGCTAGGGATTTGCGAAAGCAGATAGAATGGGAGTGAACTCTCCAAACTATCATCTGGAGAATCAGTAATCTACTCCGATATTGTCACCCAGACGACAACCACGAGCACACTCAATTTTGGAGTGGCTATCATGATATCCCCAACAGCATCAAAGGCTCTCATGTAGTGGAAACCAATCTCCTCATGCAGGATCTTGACAGCAAGATTCAACTCAGAAGAAAGGAAAGTCACAATCATACAATGTTACGCACCTACAAATAATGCAGGTGAAGAGAAGAAGGAGGAATTCTACAGAAAACTGCAATCAGTAATGAGAAAGAATCTAGCCCAGATGACCACGTCGAAATCTTTATGGGCGACATGAATGCCAAGTTGGGAGCGGACAACACAGGAAGGGAACAAACCATGAGTCGAGAAGCGCTCGGTGAGGTGATGAACGAGAATGGAGAGTTGTTTACAGAATTCTGCGCATTCAACGATTTGGTGATTGGAGGCACTGTGCTGAAGCACAATGATATTCACAAAGCGACTTGGGTTTGATTTCGTCAGGCACCAGGACACACTAAAAATCAGATCGACCTCATCTCAATGTGAGTAAAGTAGAGACACAGCCTACTTGACACAGGATCAAGAAGAGGAGCTGATGTAGGCCCAGACCATTATCTAGTGCAAGGAACCTTCGAAATCAAGTTAAAAGCCTTCAAGGAAGCTGGTGACAGACCACAGTTCAACTACAACAATCGGAAACTGAAGGATGAAACTACAAAGAATATCTTCACGGCAGCCAGCCATCAAGACAAAATGGGAGATATCGAGGAACATTCCTGAAGAAACCTGTATGGAAGAAGGCTGGAAGTCTTTGAAAGCTATGTGGAAAGAAACCTGCACAACCATAACAGAAGGGAAGTAAAGAAAAGTGAGCGGAAAGACAAAAGGCACTTCAACGAAACACTGACAAGTGAAGCCGAACAGGCTACAGGTAGGAGAGACGGAGACCTGACAACATTGTATCAAATAACCAAGTCAATATGCGTTATGGAAGAGATCAACACAAATGAAACCAATAGGAGATGGTGAAGGAAACTTAGTTACCAAAAGTAAGAAAAATGAAAACGATCGGCTGACCACTTCAAAAAGCTCTTGAATCGACCACCATCTGCACTTCGTCCAGAAATACCACCAACAACCCAGACACAGAACTACCAGTGAACACAAGCCATTCGACAAAAGTCGAAGTGCTGAATGCCATAAAGCTACTGAAATGCGAGAAAGCAGCAGCACGAGATGGGATACTGCCAGTAGCACTGAGAACAGATGCAACGACAACAGCAGACATGCTCACACCTCTATTACAGAAGGTGTGGAATGAAGGAAAGTTACCTGCAGATTGGAAGCCACGCTAACTTGTCAAAATTCCAAAGAGAGGCACCCGAAGTCTTTGCGAGAACTACCAAGGAATCATGCTCCACCCGTGTCCACCCAAGCCATATATTATGCTGCATCATCCTGGAGAGATGAAACAAAGCTCTGGACTCAAAGTTACAACCGGAACAGACTGGCTGCATTCACGAAGTACAAATCATGTGTAGACCGAATTGCAACGCTACGCGACACCATCATAGAACAGAGTATGGAATGGCAGTCAACTCAAATCTACCTCAACTTCATCCACTTTGAGAAGGCCTTTGACAGCGTCGACCAAGAAGTAATTTGCAACTGCTTCAACACTACGCAGTATCACAAACTCTTATCAAACACATTCAACAACTACATGAAGACGTCACATGCCAAGTGATTCACAATGAGAAGCTCAGTGATGCCTCTGAAGTGAAGACAGAAGGGAGAAAGACAAGGCTGTCCACCATCACCATTGATATTCCTGATTGTAGTGGACAGGATCATGCAATAAACAGTGGGGATCGAGTTGAGGGGGATACGCTCGACCGGGAAAAATATCCGTGAAGATTTGGATTTCGCCGATGATAATTTATATCTGATGTCACACTGCCTTGAAGAATTACAGGCGAAAAGTAACAAGTTGACAGAAGAGACAGGACAGTGAAGATGGGACTTCAAGTGAACACAGAGAGGACAGAGGTGATGAAGATACCCAACCAACACCACCATCAACAACAACAAGCCTCAATCACCATAACGAGAGAAACGTGTAGAAAGTAGTCTCTTTCACATATCTAATCAGCACTGTTTCAACTACAGGAGGCACAGGCACAGACGAAGACGTCAAAGCCAGCCAGGATCGGAAATACAGTAAGACAGGCGTTCATTATCGTGAAACCAGTGTGGAGATCTTCTGCACTCCACTCAGCATAAAGCGAGAGCAACATCCGGATTTTCAACACCAAGCCTGTCAAGTCAGTGCTTCAATGTGATGGTTGAGAGATTCGTTGCGTTACGAAAGACATTTCCAACAAGTTACAGACATCAATCAACAACTGCCTACTGCGTAGCCTCGTTACTGAAGATCAGATGGCGAAAATAATACGATTAAGCAACAAGGAACTCTAGTTAACGAGGAACCAAACAAGAAGCTATCGGTCAACAAATATGTAGTGGAAGTAAGTGGAGATGGATTGGGTATGCACTGAGAAGACCGACTGGGGACATCACGCGTCAGGCCCTTGAGTAGAACATCGATCGGAAGTGACTAGTTGGGCGTCTGAGGTGAGGGTGACATGGAGTAGGTTGTGTGAGGAAGGAATGAGAGCTTGTGGGTAGTCGTGTAGCCCGGTTCATGAGATTGCAGAGAAGTGTAGAGTGGAATGGAGACGTGCTACTGAAGCTTTATGTTCTGCTATGAACCCAAGGGACAAATAATAATAATTCATCATGAACTGACATCAGTTGGTGGAACATTGGAAACCACGATGTCGTAAACTGACAGAAGTTGGAAATATGGACTATTGGATTCCAACCCAGTGGTTCAATGATAATGTGTTGACCTCAGAGCCTGAAGATCTTGGGTTCAATCCCCGGTGGGTTAACGGGTGTGCACTGCTGAGAAGTCCCACACTAGGAAGAAACAGACGTCCAGTGCTATCAGGTTCCTTATGTTTGTCCAACTGATGTCGGTCCATGAAGAATACCAATATGAAAAATTTTCTGATTAGCCAAATGTCATGTAATGACTCTATGGTCTAGTAGATAAGTCAAATAAGTCAGTTGGGGTCAGTTAGATTATTGGAACATAGTAATTTAGTGAAATGCAGAATGACACACCCCAACGGTATGAACAGTCTGATAGAAGACCTGGCTATTGCAATCCATACATTAACACACAGCCGCACAGTTTGGTTGGGAAAGGCCACCAAAGATTTACGTACAGGGATTGATTTATGAATCTTTGTGCATCGAGTCAACACGAAACACATGTAGTGGGAGTGACACGACACCTTTACCAGAGATGTGTAACAGTGTGGTACCATTAAAAACAAAGAATTTGAGGTGAAGGACTATACCAAATTAATTGTCAAAAGCTGTATGATTACACTGATAAGTCACATATTTAGTGTTACTGCTTGTATTATGCCATCGTTGACTGAACGGAATCGTTCAGTCTCTACTGGCATATGGGCTCCTGTGTGGATGCCTCGATATCGCCTATGTTCTTAATTATATAGTAATGATGGATAGTGGCTAGCAGTGAAATCCAGGATGTGCATTTCGTCTTATTTGGGACTCAGCTGGAAGTACCTGCACCCCAGTACCGAGTGATGCTGTTCCCTCCTTGATTCGAATTCGGGACCGATCGCTTCGCATGCCAGAGCATTATCTACCGAGCCACGATAGCTACCTCATATACCCACAAGCCAATGGAGACCGTTCTATTCGGTCCAATCGATGATGGCATAATACAAACAATAACACTAAAACTATACTCGTCACACAAGAAGTGGCTATCGTGGCTCGGTGGTCCAGTAGATAATGCTCTGGCATGCGAAGCGATCGGTTCCGAATTCAAATCAAGGGGGGAACAACATCACGCGGTACTGGGGTGCAGGTACTTCCAGCTGAGTCCCAAATAGGACGAAATGCACATCCTGGATTTCACTGCTAGCCACTATCCATCATGACTATGTAAATCACATATTTGCTTAGGCTACTACTTTGTTGAATGGTGACTGAATATCCTAGTCTGGTTGTGTTCCAGAATATACCGTCACCTGGTTAGAGGCAATCAGCAGGAGGTCAAAGACGACCCAGAATTCATCTTTATTGGTACTATTCACCAACCCATATCTACTACCTTTTCAGAAGGTCATGCTATCGCTGAGACTTGAACCCGCAATACTTACTACTGATGAAGTATTTTGTGATGGTGAGGTTTTCGTGAAGGTGATCACAACAAAATATCTTGTCAGTAGTGAGGAATCAAGAATGTCTTATAAGTCACTATTCAGTAACCAGTGAGGATTATTTGTTTACTGTTAGTTGACTCGGAAGTGTAAAGCTTAATTTATTTAAACACAAGAAGTATTCATTATTTTCTTTAAAACTATCATGTTTAATCTAACTGCTTGTGTGATATCTTATGACAAACTAGGTCGGATTTGATCACATCTAGTTTATGGATTTCGATATACAAGGAAAAACGTGTTTTAAGATGCGGAAAATTTATTTGGTGTTTCATAACTATCTTTTGATAGCAAACGTGTTATCATCACATGTGAAAAGTTAACAATTCCTTAATTGAACATCCCAGTAACAGAATAAACAAACGCTTCATCGTATAACTCTCAAAATAAACAGTTAGTATATTTACTGTTGCAGTGGCATGTCAGCAACCACAGTAGAAATGTTTTTACTAATAAACGACGAGAATGTATACATCCATGATATTCAGCTCCCTAATGTAGGAGAAGGGTACAGCAACACAGTTATTAAAAAAGCAGAAATGAGGAGGCTTCAGATGTTCAGTTACCGTTGCCTTCATGTAAATAAGCCATGTACCTTGGTGTCTACAAATCAGTAAAACAGAAGTTATTCGTAGTGATGTGACCGGATGGTAATGGATTGTAGGATTTCTGCCAAGTGATAGGTTACGAATTGTGAACTATTGTTATATGCCAACAATATTTGACATATAACAGTGGATACTGATCTCTGGAATACTTTGCCCACACTACGACGACACAAGAGTCACGACTGGGAGGGAAAGAATAATTATTCTGGACACTGCAAGCAACTGTCAGCTTTAAAAAACCTTTTTTCCAGATACTGGATGATAATGTACTGATGATAAAATGTCGATATCACAACCATTTTAACTAGGTTTATAACTGATCAATCAAATAGGAATGACGCGACCTTTGCTAGAGGTTAGAGCCATTATTTGAACCGTATTTTGAGTGGAAAACACTAATCAATCAGCTATCTGTCTTTCTGCTTAAAGATGCTAAGTTTTCAGAGGGAAGAGGAAAGTTACTTGATGAGGCTGTGAACCTTCATGAGTTCATATGGCTGGGATATGTCTTACTCATGGTTGGTTACCATCTTCATCTCACAATGATGGCTCATAAATGTTATAGATGGACAGACTGTAAAGTGGCACTAGTCCCTGAACTTTTTGAGTGTTGATCTGAATACCATAAGTGAATGAAGACTTCCAGACTGAGGTCCATATGGTGACTCTAATCATTATCAAAAACCAACTGATGCCGCTCAAAATAGATCCCAAAGGACCAGACGTGTTTACAGATCATCATCATCCTGATAATCATACTCAATTTTATTCTTCTTTGCTCTCTTTTGAGGACATTCTAATACTTTTCAGTATTTCATTTCTTATCTTTACGCTTCACAGTGATGCCTTCTCCCGTAATGTACTTATATGAGATGTGACAGCTTGGATTGTCATGGAGAAATAGCAAGTCCTTTGTTGGCACTATTGCTACATGCGCTGTGTATCTGACGGCGAAAGATGATTGGTTGAAAAGGCGTATATTTCTCTTATCTGATTTACTTTTCAGCAGGCCTACTTTGGAGTGAATGTGAGTTACATAGAACCAAGGTTATAAAACGCAGATGCTGAGAATTTTCTCTGGAAGTTAAGTCGAATTTAATTCTAGAGAGGGTTTACCGACTTCTTAAAAAATTGAGAACAGTTTTGAAAAAGCTACTTTAGGAGATTAAGGACTCCATGATAACCTAAACTTAATCTATTTTGACTGACAGTTATCTTATAGTTAACATCAAACATCTACTAGTTGTTTACAAAAGTCTGGTTTATTACAACTTTGAAAACTTTTAACAGTATAGTGCGACATTCACTAGGATGCAGGTGCATCCTATTTGGGTAGGTCCAAAGTGAGTAAAAATAATTTTTTACACATATAAGTACATATATCGATGAAATTCAGTCATTTCTTCGGACTGGAGAACATATAATTTGTTTACTCTTTAGTGGGCAACTAACGTATCAAATCGAATCATTTTCGACATGAAGTCTTCCACTGTCCGAATAGCTCAGTGGTAACGTCTGTGACTGCAGTACTGACTGACGTCAGCTCGATTCACTAACAGGAGATCTGTTGCCTGGAGGTTACTTTACTGATAATGATGGATCGTAGCTAGCAGTGGAATCCAGAGTATGCATTTCGTTCTGTTTGAGACTCGTCAGCAGGGTGTACCTGCTTCCCAGTGAGTGATATTGTTCCCACCATTATTCGGGCTCGGGACCGATCGCTTCAAATGAGATCATTTCGGTAAAATCACTGACGGTATGAGATAAATAAAATTATACTAAAACTATACCCGTCGCACAAGAAGTGGCTATCGTGGCTCCGTGGTGTAGTGGATAATGCGCTGGCGTTTGAAGCAATCGTTCCGGAGTCTGAATACCGGTGGGAACAACATCACTCAATGGGAAGCAAGTACACCCAGCTGATGAGTCCCAAATAGGACGAAGTGCACATCCTTCTTTCCAGTGCCAGCCACTGTCCATCATTAACATAATTAGAATGCAGGCAATATCGAGGCATCCACACAGCAGCTCATATGCCAAAAGAGACCGATCGATTCGGTCCAATCAAGGACGGTATGATATAAAAACAATTAAACTATTAACTTACTGACGTTTGCCAAGAAGCACTAAACCATAGCGTCGAACTTCTTGCTGGGTTCTTTCAACGACACATAGGAGTCAATTATGACTGTCATTTATCACTTTATTTTCAGACCGTGGATGATAATTCCATATAAGATTTGTTTATTTGATATAAAGCGCACAGTGATACAGTATTATTTAATTGATTACGTTTCGAGCATAAATTATTGCTCATAATCATATCAATGTAATCACACTTCTTTCGACATCTGATTTTATAGTCCTGTCACCTGATCTCTCTTTGTTTTTTTGTCTTTTGATTAGTAGTAAAGTTTTCCATATCTCTGGTATAGGTGTTGCGTCATTCCTATTACATGTGTTGGGTGTGGATTCGATGAACAAAGATTCAGTAATTAATCTCTCTCTCCACCTAGCTATATTAGACTTAAGTACAGTGGTTTTGTCCCACCCAGACTATTGTGTGGTTGTGTGTTAATGAATGTAATGCAATGGCTGAGTGTTTTTCTAGGTTATTGATCTTATTGGGGTCTGCCGTTCTATGTTTAGCTAAATTCCTATGTTCTGTTAATCTAACTGACCCCGACCGGCTAGTTTGACCTATGTATTTGACTTCACAGTCATTACACGGAATTTGGTAGATTATATTATTTTGCTTAATTGGTTCTATCGGATTAGCCGACAAAGCTTACCTCTAAGTGAGTTTGTTGGTTTAAATGCCACCCTAATTCCAACCTTGTTGAGAATCCTACGTATGGTTTCTGATGTTCCTTCCTTGTATGGTATCACAATAGAGGTGCTGATTTCCTTTCTACTTATGTTGTCGTGCTACTTAAGCCCTATGTTCCACTAGGAACCCAAGGGACTAATAAAAATATGTTGTCGTTATTATTTGTATTTGTATTACTCTTATTATTTTGCTTCCTATGTGTTTGTGTGAGTTTCTTAATAAAATGATGGGGATAATTATTGATTATTAACGCTTCTTTTATGTGTTTCAATTCCTTATTTAAGTCCTTACAGTGACTAGTGAGTTTCTCAGCTCTGTTATTTAGACATTTGACTAAACCCGCTTTAACTGACACTGGATGAGATGACTTGAAGTCTAGATATCTGTTAGAATGTGTTGGTTCTCTGTAGACGGTAGTATCTAAACCACCATCTATCCTTCGTTTTATTCTGCAATCCAACATAGGTAATTCTCCTTGTTCATTTTCTACTTCGTAAGTGAATTGGATTGCGTTAACTACTGAGTTTATGTGTGTCAAGAAACTGCCGATATGTTCCGATTTCAACACTGTAAATGTGTCATCTACATACCGCCACCATATCTTAGGTGTCGGATTATATGTTCGTAAAGCCATATCTTCCCAACTATCCATAAATATATCTGCTACTATAGGGGATATTGGTGATCCCATTGCTACTCCTTCTGTTTGTCTATAAATCTTTCCCTGAAACTTGAAGACTGTCGAGGTTAAGCATAACTGCCCTCCTAACATGATTTCACCAACCGATGCCTTGGTTCTTTGAGTAAGTTGTGAGTCAGTATCTAGTTGATTTCTGACTGCCTCCAGTGCCATATTGATTGGTATTTTAGTATAAAGACTTGTTACGTCAAAACTAACCATTTTTTCATCCTCTTATATGTGCAGGTCATTAAGTTTTTGTTTCAACTCGTAAGAATTTACTAGTCTAGAGTTGGAACGGTCTCTAACAGGACGTAATACTGATGCTAAATACTTTGATATCTCATATGTTGGTGTGTTCCGGAAGTCAACTATCGGCCTAATGGGATAACCTGCTTTATGAACCTTAATAGTACCGTAAATTCTGCCAGGATTATTAGTTTTTGGCATTAAAGTAAACCATTCGGACTTACCTAGAGATGGCTTCAGTCGGCGTATCAGATCTGTTGCAGATTTCTTAATTTTATTCATGACAGTATCTATAGGTTTCTTAATCTCTTCATATGGCCCTGTTTGGATATGTTCATCCATTTTTTAAGATAATCCGATTTGTCCATAACTACTGTTGAGTTACCTTTGTCAGATTTAGCAATTACTATACTATTATCCTTTCGTAGATTGTTTAAAGCTGAATTTCCCAGTTTCGTTAAGTTTCGCTGTGTCTTCTTTTGTTTTTTAAGTGCTAATGCACACTGCGCTCTAACCTGTTCAGCAGTTGTCACATCCACCGAGCTTAATGCTACTTCTATGCTAGGTATGACATCTTCTGGTTTTAGATGATCTACTGTTATGTTGAAGTTTAGTCCTTTTTCAAGTACTTTCATCTCAGTTGAGCTTAAGGCCTTCGAGGAGAGATTGACTACCCACTTTGTTCTATCGATGTTCGATGATGTTTCCTTTGTAATTTCATTGTTTTCCGTAGCATATTTTTCTTGCATTAGTTTATTGAACTTTTTGATTTGATTGCTTCTAGATTTCTTGAGAGTAGCTAATCTTGCTTTGTCTGATGTTTCTGTTATAAATCCATAGTCTCTGCAGTTTACTATCTTCATAATTTTACATTTAAGTTGTTCAATTTTATTCCGAATGGTACTTAATTTCTTAATAATCCTGTGAATTTCTTCTTTCAGACATAGTTTGCTGACATGTTCTATTGCCCTTTCGATTTTGTCAGTATATATTGGGATTCGTATGCGAAGGTATTTAGGGATAATTTGATTTTTCATGCAACGAATATTGAAAATACGATGATTTGTGAAACGTGCTTCAGTTTGTGAAAGTCGTGTGAGTTTATTGATTAGCCTTCGAACAGGAAGACCATAAGTTTCATTAATATAAGTGAAAAACTTGGGCACTGTGGTAGAATGTAGTTCCATATTAGATTTGTTTATTTGATATAAAGCGCACAGTGATACAGTATTATTTAATTGATTACGTTTCGAGCATAAATTATTGCTCATAATCATATCAATGTAATCACACTTCTTTCGACATCTGATTTTATAGTCCTGTCACCTGATCTCTCTTTGTTTTTTTGTCTTTTGATTAGTAGTAAAGTTTTCCATATCTCTGGTATAGGTGTTGCGTCATTCCTATTACATGTGTTGGGTGTGGATTCGATGAACAAAGATTCAGTAATTAATCTCTCTCTCCACCTAGCTATATTAGACTTAAGTACAGTGGTTTTGTCCCACCCTATTGTGTGGTTGTGTGTTAATGAATGTAATGCAATGGCTGAGTGTTTTTCTAGGTTATTGATCTTATTGGGGTCTGCCGTTCTATGTTTAGCTAAATTCCTATGTTCTGTTAATCTAACTGACCCCGACCGGCTAGTTTGACCTATGTATTTGACTTCACAGTCATTACACGGAATTTGGTAGATTATATTATTTTGCTTAATTGGTTCTATCGGATAAAATAGCCGACAAAGCTTACCTCTAAGTGAGTTTGTTGGTTTAAATGCCACCCTAATTCCAACCTTGTTGAGAATCCTACGTATGGTTTCTGATGTTCCTTCCTTGTATGGTATCACAATAGAGGTGCTGATTTCCTTTCTACTTATGTTGTCGTTATTATTTGTATTTGTATTACTCTTATTATTTTGCTTCCTATGTGTTTGTGTGAGTTTCTTAATAAAATGATGGGGATAATTATTGATTATTAACGCTTCTTTTATGTGTTTCAATTCCTTATTTAAGTCCTTACAGTGACTAGTGAGTTTCTCAGCTCTGTTATTTAGACATTTGACTAAACCCGCTTTAACTGACACTGGATGAGATGACTTGAAGTCTAGATATCTGTTAGAATGTGTTGGTTCTCTGTAGACGGTAGTATCTAAACCACCATCTATCCTTCGTTTTATTCTGCAATCCAACATAGGTAATTCTCCTTGTTCATTTTCTACTTCGTAAGTGAATTGGATTGCGTTAACTACTGAGTTTATGTGTGTCAAGAAACTGCCGATATGTTCCGATTTCAACACTGTAAATGTGTCATCTACATACCGCCACCATATCTTAGGTGTCGGATTATATGTTCGTAAAGCCATATCTTCCCAACTATCCATAAATATATCTGCTACTATAGGGGATATTGGTGATCCCATTGCTACTCCTTCTGTTTGTCTATAAATCTTTCCCTGAAACTTGAAGACTGTCGAGGTTAAGCATAACTGCCCTCCTAACATGATTTCACCAACCGATGCCTTGGTTCTTTGAGTAAGTTGTGAGTCAGTATCTAGTTGATTTCTGACTGCCTCCAGTGCCATATTGATTGGTATTTTAGTATAAAGACTTGTTACGTCAAAACTAACCATTTTTTCATCCTCTTATATGTGCAGGTCATTAAGTTTTTGTTTCAACTCGTAAGAATTTACTAGTCTAGAGTTGGAACGGTCTCTAACAGGACGTAATACTGATGCTAAATACTTTGATATCTCATATGTTGGTGTGTTCCGGAAGTCAACTATCGGCCTAATGGGATAACCTGCTTTATGAACCTTAATAGTACCGTAAATTCTGCCAGGATTATTAGTTTTTGGCATTAAAGTAAACCATTCGGACTTACCTAGAGATGGCTTCAGTCGGCGTATCAGATCTGTTGCAGATTTCTTAATTTTATTCATGACAGTATCTATAGGTTTCTTAATCTCTTCATATGGCCCTGTTTGGATATGTTCATCCATTTTTTAAGATAATCCGATTTGTCCATAACTACTGTTGAGTTACCTTTGTCAGATTTAGCAATTACTATACTATTATCCTTTCGTAGATTGTTTAAAGCTGAATTTCCCAGTTTCGTTAAGTTTCGCTGTGTCTTCTTTTGTTTTTTAAGTGCTAATGCACACTGCGCTCTAACCTGTTCAGCAGTTGTCACATCCACCGAGCTTAATGCTACTTCTATGCTAGGTATGACATCTTCTGGTTTTAGATGATCTACTGTTATGTTGAAGTTTAGTCCTTTTTCAAGTACTTTCATCTCAGTTGAGCTTAAGGCTTTCGAGGAGAGATTGACTACCCACTTTGTTTTATCGATGTTCGATGATGTTTCCTTTGTAATTTCATTGTTTTCCGTAGCATATTTTTCTTGCATTAGTTTATTGAACTTTTTGATTTGATTGCTTCTAGATTTCTTGAGAGTAGCTAATCTTGCTTTGTCTGATGTTTCTGTTATAAATCCATAGTCTCTGCAGTTTACTATCTTCATAATTTTACATTTAAGTTGTTCAATTTTATTCCGAATGGTACTTAATTTCTTAATAATCCTGTGAATTTCTTCTTTCAGACATAGTTTGCTGACATGTTCTATTGCCCTTTCGATTTTATCAGTATATATTGGGATTCGTATGCGAAGGTATTTAGGGATAATTTGATTTTTCATGCAACGAATATTGAAAATACGATGATTTGTGAAACGTGCTTCAGTTTGTGAAAGTCGTGTGAGTTTATTGATTAGCCTTCGAACAGGAAGACCATAAGTTTCATTAATATAAGTGAAAAACTTGGGCACTGTGGTAGAATGTAGTTCCATATTAGATTTGTTTATTTGATATAAAGCGCACAGTGATACAGTATTATTTAATTGATTACGTTTCGAGCATAAATTATTGCTCATAATCATATCAATGTAATCACACTTCTTTCGACATCTGATTTTATAGTCCTGTCACCTGATCTCTCTTTGTTTTTTTGTCTTTTGATTAGTAGTAAAGTTTTCCATATCTCTGGTATAGGTGTTGCGTCATTCCTATTACATGTGTTGGGTGTGGATTCGATGAACAAAGATTCAGTAATTAATCTCTCTCTCCACCTAGCTATATTAGACTTAAGTACAGTGGTTTTGTCCCACCCAGACTATTGTGTGGTTGTGTGTTAATGAATGTAATGCAATGGCTGAGTGTTTTTCTAGGTTATTGATCTTATTGGGGTCTGCCGTTCTATGTTTAGCTAAATTCCTATGTTCTGTTAATCTAACTGACCCCGACCGGCTAGTTTGACCTATGTATTTGACTTCACAGTCATTACACGGAATTTGGTAGATTATATTATTTTGCTTAATTGGTTCTATCGGATTAGCCGACAAAGCTTACCTCTAAGTGAGTTTGTTGGTTTAAATGCCACCCTAATTCCAACCTTGTTGAGAATCCTACGTATGGTTTCTGATGTTCCTTCCTTGTATGGTATCACAATAGAGGTGTTGATTTCCTTTCTACTTATGTTGTCACTATTATTTGTATTTGTATTAGTGTTATTATTTTGCTTCTTATGTGTCCGTGTGAATTTCTGAATAAAATGATGGGTATAAATATTAATTATTAATTATTAATAATTATTAATTATTATTATTATTCTTATTAATTATTAATAATTAATAACTTTCCAAATCTAGACTAGTAAATTTTTACGAGTTGAAACAAAAGCTTAATGACCTGCACATATAAGAGGATGAAAAAATGGTTAGTTTTGACGTAACAAGTCTTTATACTAAAATACCAATCAATATGGCACTGGAGGCAGTCAGAAATCAACTAGATACTGACTCACAACTTACTCAAAGAACCAAGGCATCGGTTGGTGAAATCATGTTAGGAGGGCAGTTATGCTTAACCTCGACAGTCTTCAAGTTTCAGGGAAAGATTTATAGACAAACAGAAGGAGTAGCAATGGGATCACCAATATCCCCTATAGTAGCAGATATATTTATGGATAGTTGGGAAGATATGGCTTTACGAACATATAATCCGACACCTAAGATATGGTGGCGGTATGTAGATGACACATTTACAGTGTTGAAATCGGAACATATCGGCAGTTTCTTGACACACATAAACTCAGTAGTTAACGCAATCCAATTCACTTACGAAGTAGAAAATGAACAAGGAGAATTACCTATGTTGGATTGCAGAATAAAACGAAGGATAGATGGTGGTTTAGATACTACCGTCTACAGAGAACCAACACATTCTAACAGATATCTAGACTTCAAGTCATCTCATCCAGTGTCAGTTAAAGCGGGTTTAGTCAAATGTCTAAATAACAGAGCTGAGAAACTCACTAGTCACTGTAAGGACTTAAATAAGGAATTGAAACACATAAAAGAAGCGTTAATAATTAATAATTATCCCCATCATTTTATTCAGAAATTCACACGGACACATAAGAAGCAAAATAATAACACTAATACAAATACAAATAATAGTGACAACATAAGTAGAAAGGAAATCAACACCTCTATTGTGATACCATACAAGGAAGGAACATCAGAAACCATACGTAGGATTCTCAACAAGGTTGGAATTAGGGTGGCATTTAAACCAACAAACTCACTTAGAGGTAAGCTTTGTCGGCTAAAAGATCCGATAGAACCAATTAAGCAAAATAATATAATCTACCAAATTCCGTGTAATGACTGTGAAGTCAAATACATAGGTCAAACTAGCCGGTCGGGGTCAGTTAGATTAACAGAACATAGGAATTTAGCTAAACATAGAACGGCAGACCCCAATAAGATCAATAACCTAGAAAAACACTCAGCCATTGCATTACATTCATTAACACACAACCACACAATAGGGTGGGACAAAACCACTGTACTTAAGTCTAATATAGCTAGGTGGAGAGAGAGATTAATTACTGAATCTTTGTTCATCGAATCCACACCCAACACATGTAATAGGAATGACGCAACACCTATACCAGAGATATGGAAAACTTTACTACTAATCAAAAGACAAAAAAACAAAGAGAGATCAGGTGACAGGACTATAAAATCAGATGTCGAAAGAAGTGTGATTACATTGATATGATTATGAGCAATAATTTATGCTCGAAACGTAATCAATTAAATAATACTGTATCACTGTGCGCTTTATATCAAATAAACAAATCTAATATGGAACTACATTCTACCACAGTGCCCAAGTTTTTCACTTATATTAATGAAACTTATGGTCTTCCTGTTCGAAGGCTAATCAATAAACTCACACGACTTTCACAAACTGAAGCACGTTTCACAAATCATCGTATTTTCAATATTCGTTGCATGAAAAATCAAATTATCCCTAAATACCTTCGCATACGAATCCCAATATATACTGATAAAATCGAAAGGGCAATAGAACATGTCAGCAAACTATGTCTGAAAGAAGAAATTCACAGGATTATTAAGAAATTAAGTACCATTCGGAATAAAATTGAACAACTTAAATGTAAAATTATGAAGATAGTAAACTGCAGAGACTATGGATTTATAACAGAAACATCAGACAAAGCAAGATTAGCTACTCTCAAGAAATCTAGAAGCAATCAAATCAAAAAGTTCAATAAACTAATGCAAGAAAAATATGCTACGGAAAACAATGAAATTACAAAGGAAACATCATCGAACATCGATAAAACAAAGTGGGTAGTCAATCTCTCCTCGAAAGCCTTAAGCTCAGCTGAGATGAAAGTACTTGAAAAAGGACTAAACTTCAACATAACAGTAGATCATCTAAAACCAGAAGATGTCATACCTAGCATAGAAGTAGCATTAAGCTCGGTGGATGTGACAACTGCTGAACAGGTTAGAGCGCAGTGTGCATTAGCACTTAAAAAACAAAAGAAGACACAGCGAAACTTAACGAAACTGGAAAATTCAGCTTTAAACAATCTACGAAAGGATAATAGTATAGTAATTGCTAAATCTGACAAAGGTAACTCAACAGTAGTTATGGACAAATCGGATTATCTTAAAAAAATGGATGAACATATCCAAACAGGGCCATATGAAGAGATTAAGAAACCTATAGATACTGTCATGAATAAAATTAAGAAATCTGCAACAGATCTGATACGCCGACTAAAGCCATCTCTAGGTAAGTCCGAATGGTTTACTTTAATGCCAAAAACTAATAATCCTAGCAGAATTTACGGCACTATTAAGGTTCATAAAGCAGGTTATCCCATTAGGCCGATAGTTGACTTCCGGAACACACCAACATATGAGATATCAAAGTATTTAGCATCAGTATTACGTCCTGTTAGAGACCGTTCCAACTCTAGACTAGTAAATTCTTACGAGTTGAAACAAAAGCTTAATGACCTGCACATATAAGAGGATGAAAAAATGGTTAGTTTTGACGTAACAAGTCTTTATACTAAAATACCAATCAATATGGCACTGGAGGCAGTCAGAAATCAACTAGATACTGACTCACAACTTACTCAAAGAACCAAGGCATCGGTTGGTGAAATCATGTTAGGAGGGCAGTTATGCTTAACCTCGACAGTCTTCAAGTTTCAGGGAAAGATTTATAGACAAACAGAAGGAGTAGCAATGGGATCACCAATATCCCCTATAGTAGCAGATATATTTATGGATAGTTGGGAAGATATGGCTTTACGAACATATAATCCGACACCTAAGATATGGTGGCGGTATGTAGATGACACATTTACAGTGTTGAAATCGGAACATATCGGCAGTTTCTTGACACACATAAACTCAGTAGTTAACGCAATCCAATTCACTTACGAAGTAGAAAATGAACAAGGAGAATTACCTATGTTGGATTGCAGAATAAAACGAAGGATAGATGGTGGTTTAGATACTACCGTCTACAGAGAACCAACACATTCTAACAGATATCTAGACTTCAAGTCATCTCATCCAGTGTCAGTTAAAGCGGGTTTAGTCAAATGTCTAAATAACAGAGCTGAGAAACTCACTAGTCACTGTAAGGACTTAAATAAGGAATTGAAACACATAAAAGAAGCGTTAATAATTAATAATTATCCCCATCATTTTATTCAGAAATTCACACGGACACATAAGAAGCAAAATAATAACACTAATACAAATACAAATAATAGTGACAACATAAGTAGAAAGGAAATCAACACCTCTATTGTGATACCATACAAGGAAGGAACATCAGAAACCATACGTAGGATTCTCAACAAGGTTGGAATTAGGGTGGCATTTAAACCAACAAACTCACTTAGAGGTAAGCTTTGTCGGCTAAAAGATCCGATAGAACCAATTAAGCAAAATAATATAATCTACCAAATTCCGTGTAATGACTGTGAAGTCAAATACATAGGTCAAACTAGCCGGTCGGGGTCAGTTAGATTAACAGAACATAGGAATTTAGCTAAACATAGAACGGCAGACCCCAATAAGATCAATAACCTAGAAAAACACTCAGCCATTGCATTACATTCATTAACACACAACCACACAATAGGGTGGGACAAAACCACTGTACTTAAGTCTAATATAGCTAGGTGGAGAGAGAGATTAATTACTGAATCTTTGTTCATCGAATCCACACCCAACACATGTAATAGGAATGACGCAACACCTATACCAGAGATATGGAAAACTTTACTACTAATCAAAAGACAAAAAAACAAAGAGAGATCAGGTGACAGGACTATAAAATCAGATGTCGAAAGAAGTGTGATTACATTGATATGATTATGAGCAATAATTTATGCTCGAAACGTAATCAATTAAATAATACTGTATCACTGTGCGCTTTATATCAAATAAACAAATCTAATATGGAACTACATTCTACCACAGTGCCCAAGTTTTTCACTTATATTAATGAAACTTATGGTCTTCCTGTTCGAAGGCTAATCAATAAACTCACACGACTTTCACAAACTGAAGCACGTTTCACAAATCATCGTATTTTCAATATTCGTTGCATGAAAAATCAAATTATCCCTAAATACCTTCGCATACGAATCCCAATATATACTGATAAAATCGAAAGGGCAATAGAACATGTCAGCAAACTATGTCTGAAAGAAGAAATTCACAGGATTATTAAGAAATTAAGTACCATTCGGAATAAAATTGAACAACTTAAATGTAAAATTATGAAGATAGTAAACTGCAGAGACTATGGATTTATAATAGAAACATCAGACAAAGCAAGATTAGCTACTCTCAAGAAATCTAGAAGCAATCAAATCAAAAAGTTCAATAAACTAATGCAAGAAAAATATGCTTCGGAAAACAATGAAATTACAAAGGAAACATCATCGAACATCGATAGAACAAAGTGGGTAGTCAATCTCTCCTCGAAAGCCTTAAGCTCAGCTGAGATGAAAGTACTTGAAAAAGGACTAAACTTCAACATAACAGTAGATCATCTAAAACCAGAAGATGTCATACCTAGCATAGAAGTAGCATTAAGCTCGGTGGATGTGACAACTGCTGAACAGGTTAGAGCGCAGTGTGCATTAGCACTTAAAAAACAAAAGAAGACACAGCGAAACTTAACGAAACTGGAAAATTCAGCTTTAAACAATCTACGAAAGGATAATAGTATAGTAATTGCTAAATCTGACAAAGGTAACTCAACAGTAGTTATGGACAAATCGGATTATCTTAAAAAATGGATGAACATATCCAAACAGGGCCATATGAAGAGATTAAGAAACCTATAGATACTGTCATGAATAAAATTAAGAAATCTGCAACAGATCTGATACGCCGACTGAAGCCATCTCTAGGTAAGTCCGAATGGTTTACTTTAATGCCAAAAACTAATAATCCTAGCAGAATTTACGGTACTATTAAGGTTCATAAAGCAGGTTATCCCATTAGGCCGATAGTTGACTTCCGGAACACACCAACATATGAGATATCAAAGTATTTAGCATCAGTATTACGTCCTGTTAGAGACCGTTCCAACTCTAGACTAGTAAATTCTTACGAGTTGAAACAAAAACTTAATGACCTGCACATAGAAGAGGATGAAAAAATGGTTAGTTTTGACGTAACAAGTCTTTATACTAAAATACCAATCAATATGGCACTGGAGGCAGTCAGAAATCAACTAGATACTGACTCACAACTTACTCAAAGAACCAAGGCATCGGTTGGTGAAATCATGTTAGGAGTGCAGTTATGCTTAACCTCGACAGTCTTCAAGTTTCAGGGAAAGATTTATAGACAAACAGAAGGAGTAGCAATGGGATCACCAATATCCCCTATAGTAGCAGATATATTTATGGATAGTTGGGAAGATATGGCTTTACGAACATATAATCCGACACCTAAGATATGGTGGCGATATGTAGATGACACATTTACAGTGTTGAAATCGGAACATATCGACAGTTTCTTGACACACATAAACTCAGTAGTTAACGCAATCCAATTCACTTACGAAGTAGAAAATGAACAAGGAGAATTACCTATGTTGGATTGCAGAATAAAACGAAGGATAGATGGTGGTTTAGATACTACCGTCTACAGAAAACCAACACATTCTAACAGATATCTAGACTTCAAGTCATCTCATCCAGTGTCAGTTAAAGCGGGTTTAGTCAAATGTCTAAATAACAGAGCTGAGAAACTCACTAGTCATTGTAAGGACTTAAATAAGGAATTGAAACACATAAAAGAAGCGTTAATAATTAATAATTATCCCCATCATTTTATTAAGAAATTCACACGGACGCATAAGAAGCAAAATAATAACACTAATACAAATACAAATAATAGTGACAACATAAGTAGAAAGGAAATCAACACCTCTATTGTGATACCATACAAGGAAGGAACATCAGAAACCATACGTAGGATTCTCAACAAGGTTGGAATTAGGGTGGCATTTAAACCAACAAACTCACTTAGAGGTAAGCTTTGTCGGCTAAAAGATCCGATAGAACCAATTAAGCAAAATAATATAATCTACCAAATTCCATGTAATGACTGTGAAGTCAAATACATAGGTCAAACTAGCCGGTCGGGGTCAGTTAGATTAACAGAACATAGGAATTTAGCTAAACATAGAACGGCAGACCCCAATAAGATCAATAACCTAGAAAAACACTCAGCCATTGCATTACATTCATTAACACACAACCACACAATAGGATGGGACAAAACCACTGTACTTAAGTCTAATATAGCTAGGTGGAGAGAGAGATTAATTACTGAATCTTTGTTCATCGAATCCACACCCAACACATGTAATAGGAATGACGCAACACCTATACCAGAGATATGGAAAACTTTACTACCAATCAAAAAACAAAAAAACAAAGAGAGATCAGGTGACAGGACTATAAAATCAGATGTCGAAAGAAGTGTGATTACATTGATATGATTATGAGCAATAATTTATGCTCGAAACGTAATCAATTAAATAATACTGTATCACTGTGCGCTTTATATCAAATAAACAAATCTAATATGGAACTACATTCTACCACAGTGCCCATGTTTTTCACGTGGATGATAATATTCAGAGTTTTTTTGCTCTGTCTATCGTCTTCTTACGTTTAATAGTGAATTATTTGTTCTGTTTTACCAATTTTCATATGTGGTCAAATTGTTCGAAATGCTTAGAGCTAATATATCAAAGCAAGTTTCGGATGATCTTCGTCACATTATTTCAGTGCCAAAATTTCTTGGGAAGACTATTTGCTCTGAACTTAATTGATAAATCTTTTAATTCTTATCTCTCAACTTTCGCAGTTTCAGTTTAGCAACATTTCATCAAACTGTTTTTATTAGGAAAACATTTTATCTATCGCAGTACTTAAACTATCCTAGATATTAGTCAACCAATGAAAAACTTTGAATGGAAAAAGGAGAGATGATAAAATACAGAACTGTTACTTACTTTTCATTGATGTTGCTTAAGAGTTCTCATCTGATCTTTTGGTACACAAGGTTGTTGAGGAGTCTGGAATAATCTGACTAGATGGAAACCGTACATGCTAATGGTTAAACTTTTCAATCATGTTGGGTGTTCTAAAGACTGTGTAGACAGCTGAATGCTTTATAGATAAACTTATTGGTAAATGATCTAATTTGAGTTTATTTGGCTGAAGTAAACAATAGTTAGATACGGAATTAAACAGTATATGTGTAGTCTAAATTTACTACTCATCTATAATCAAGAGTGTTAATGGTCAGGCAAAGCTGGTTTCTCACATTCTCAACATGGAGAGCTAATTGTATCCGTTTCCAGTTAAGATAAGAAAGAAGCTGATAAAGCGGATTGTGTATAGGGATCATGACTGAAGTTAACTGAATACCTGAGCTCAAAAAAATGCCTGTTTGGCGTTTCATTGACTGAGTTGTGTGACCCGACTATTAACCAGTCTACCAACGTGACTCATATAATATTCGACTACACCAGATACACGGCTGACTGATATGCCTAATGCCAGTTGTTTAACCGAGTCTTCTTGTTACCGTCCTAAATGATTCTAATAGGAGAAAGAAATTAAACCAGAAACTTCTTAATTTAGGCCGTTTAAAATAGACAGACTGATTCTTTACTTTATCAGTAGAATAAAGTTATCAATAATCAAGGGGACATCGACATCTGGATAGTGCATAAGTTGTTATGAGGAACAGCTCATAACTTTACAGTTTCTGATCTTAATCTTGTTATAGCCATCTAGATTACTTTCCAACTCCATCTCCATTCATGCTAACATCAGTGTGTTAACCAAAGATTTCTAAGATACCCTTGTTAACAGGTTATTCTCCGCAGAAATACACTCTAATCTTCATCATTAAAAAGATTTTTAGCCAATAATGACCAAATAAACCTAATCTATCAGAGGTTTTTTTGAACAAACGATGGAATATTTTGCACAGGTAACTGATTTCCAGCTGATACGATGTCTTACTTTCTAATATTTTATATTTCTGTAGGACTGTAAAACCTCTTATTTTAAGAAAGTCGAATTCTGTCAGCACCGATACAATAGACATGGATATAGAAGATCATTTAAGGTGTAAAAGTCTAGAAAAGGAAAACACGATTCTTGAACAACAAAAAGATGTGAGTTCAGTCACTACTTCTCATATATTTAGCATCATTTTATTGAATATCTCTGATAAATAAACCAGACAAAGTTTAACTTCATACCTTTTGCTAACAATAGTGATTGACATTAGTTACAAATCCAATGAAAGCCAGGCCGCAATAAGAAAAATTTCGGTACATTTCTCAATTCCTTCAAAAAACTTCATTTAACCTTAATACTAATTCTAACATTAAATATTCAGTTGTCGGTTCAAGTACTTGTAACTACATCCTGTTGAATCAACTGACTTCAGGGTGTAGTTGGATCCCTGGTGACTATAATAAGTGACACATCTTATTCTGATTTACTCAATGAATAGTAACAGGAAAGCCCAAGGAAGTTGAACTTTTAATCCTTATTTTCTATAGGCTCTATTTGTACACTGTTGATTATTCCAAGATAAGATGAAAGCAACCACTCTCCAATCTGTGGTATTCACTGGTTTCCTGGCGATACAAAACACATTTGTAGGTTATTCTTCTACACTATGGTGAAATAACATTTTAGTCTAAGGAAAGAAAGTTAAATTCCCATAAGTCAGACTTTACTAGTGGTAATCTCCTAATCAAGGTTCTACAATAAATAGAAATATATCGGCTGTTTTAACTTCAATTTTTGTTCGAAGTCATAATCCAATCATCGAAACTTCTCAACAATATGCTTGTGAATACAAGGCATAGTTCTTCTTTATTATCATTAATGTTGTCTGCTTTCCATTCTCCGTCAAATTAGGCTTTTGCTCACAAAATCTACTTTGCTAAAAGCTAAGCACTCTTGAAATATAGACGGCTTATTCAAGCAAAAATCAGCCAAGCTAATTATTGTATTTCGTTTTTTTAAGCTATAACTCATCTTTGTTAGCTTTTATGATTTTGTTTCATATAAATGCCATAGTTTTACAAACAGTTTATATAGTTCGCAGCTAGAATGCAGGGGAAAGTTATCAGCGTTCAATTGAATAAAGATAACACTCTCAATTCCATAACTCTTTGTTGTAAGCTTTTGATAAAATTTGAAATAAACTAGTGTTCTTCATAAAAGCTGTCGACAGAATATAAAATGAAAAGGTAAAAGTGTTTTATCCTCAAATAGAAGTTCATGAAAAACCTCTTCGTTTTAGTTGTGTAGTCAAATAGTCTAAAGTTACCTGTCAACAAAAGCTACCAAGATCCTACTCTCTAACGACCATCTGTCTGATCAATAACAAAACAGAATATCGTCATATTCTTAAAGCATGTCACCAATTCACTTGATAGTTTGTAAGTGAAATAATCAATCTGTATTTGACTTGCTTCCATGTTACAACGATAATAATGAATCAAGGTTGAGTTGACGAACAGACGTGGCACTTCTTATCTTATTAAAAAGCCTTGGGTTTGTCATATTTTACTGATCTTCAAAATGAGTTATTGCTAGCCTGCTTCAATATTTTAATTATTTCTAATAAAATTCCAAACATTTTTTTTCTACTGACTGTAAAAATATATAGATAGCTGAAGTGAAAACCTTAGTGTTTTATCTCAGCGAACAATTAATGCTGGCAAAATGTATAGATTATAGTGAAACGTTCAATGCAACAAAAGATGAATCACATCAACAACATCAACGGCGACGTCAGCAGGAGCAGGAACAGTTGTTGCAGCAAGATCAGCAGCAACAACCACAACAGCAGCTACAGAGGGCAGAACATCATCTAGAACAGTCACAAAAACACCAACAACAGCCAATCACAAATGAAATTCCAAGTCGAGAATCACATCAAGATAATATTAGCCACAAAACGTTCAGTGATAAAGTAACAGAAGTTTTCCTTTTTCAAATTTCTAAGTAATATGTGTAATAGTGTAATTTAGTGATGAATATGAACAGTCCCAGAACTCATTACCATGATATGGGAAGTGTTTTCATACATTGTGCATGATATAGATGTTTCGGATGTAAGAGCAAACGCTACAATCTAGCCACTTAAAATCCAAACGATTGTGTTTAGTCAGGCAGATAGTTTTTAAAAAACTAGACTTTTACCGCTCCTATCGGTTACTATTGTTTACTTAGAAACAGTTTGTTGATAGCAAACTGATATTTTTGTGAAACTAATTTGTCATGTTACTTGCATATCCATACACAGAATACGAAAGGCTTTTTAGAATAAACTTTTGGAAATAGAGATGATGGGTTCTGACAGGCGGTGAAACCCAGGAGGTGCTTTTAATATAGTTTAGGGCCTGTCAAATGATGACCTTGTTTCTACTAGGACTGAAATCCATGGAGTCACTAGGTTAAAATAGCCACTCCTTTAGGGACAGACTTACGTCTCTCTGAGAACAACATCACTCACTTGGACGCTGACTCAACCACTTAATCAGTCCCAAGTAGGCAGGTGAAGCAGAACAGGCTGCAGGTAGGAGAAACAGAGACCTGACAACATTGTATCAAATAACCAAATTAATATGTTTTATAGAAGAGATCAACGCAGATGTCACCAATAAGAGATGGTGAAGGAAACTTAGTTACCAAAAGAAGGAAAAATGAAAACGATCGGCTGACCACTTCAAAAAGCTCTTGAATCGACCACCATCTGCACTTCGTCCAGAAATACCACCAACAACCCAGACACAGAACTACCAGTGAACACAAGCCATTCGACAAAAGTCGAAGTGCTGAATGCCATAAAGCTACTGAAATGCGAGAAAGCAGCAGGACCAGATGGGATACTGCCAGTAGCACTGAGAACAGATGCAACGACAACAGCAGACATGCTCACACCTCTATTACAGAAGGTGTGGAATGAAGGAAAGTTACCTGCAGATTGGAAGCCACGCTAACTTGTCAAAATTCCAAAGAGAGGCACCCGAAGTCTTTGCGAGAACTACCAAGGAATCATGCTCCACCCGTGTCCACCCAAGCCATATATTATGCTGCATCATCCTGGAGAGATGAAACAAAGCTCTGGACTCAAAGTTACAACCGGAACAGACTGGCTGCATTCACGAAGTACAAATCATGTGTAGACCGAATTGCAACGCTACGCGACACCATCATAGAACAGAGTATGGAATGGTAGTCAACTCAACTCAACCTCAACTTCATCCACTTTGAGAAGGCCTTTGACAGCGTCGACCAAGAAGTAATTTGCAACTGCTTCAACACTACGCAGTATCACAAACTCTTATCAAACACATTCAACAACTACATGCAGATGTCACATGCCAAGTGATTCACAATGAGAAGCTCAGTGATGCCTCTGAAGTGAAGACAGAAGGGAGAAAGACAAGGCTGTCCACCATCACCATTGATATTCCTGATTGTAGTGGACAGGATCATGCAATAAACAGTGGGGATCGAGTTGAGGGGGATACGCTCGACCGGGAAAAATATCCGTGAAGATTTGGATTTCGCCGATGATAATTTATATCTGATGTCACACTGCCTTGAAGAATTACAGGCGAAAAGTAACAAGTTGACAGAAGAGACAGGACAGTGAAGATGGGACTTCAAGTGAACACAGAGAGGACAGAGGTGATGAAGATACCCAACCAACACCACCACCACCAACAACAGTAAGCTCTAATCACCGTCAACGAGAGAAACGTGTAGAAAGTAGTCTCTTTCACATATCTTATCAGCACTATTTCAACTACAGGAGGCACAGGCACAGACGAAGACGTCAAAGCCAGCCAGGATCGGAAATACAGTAAGACAGGCGTTCATTATCGTGAAACCAGTGTGGAGATCTTCTGCACTCCACTCAGCATAAAGCGAGAGCAACATCCGGATTTTCAACAAAAATCCAGTCAAGTCAGTGCTTCAATGTGATGGTTGAGAGATTCGTTGCGTTACGAAAGACATTTCCAACAAGTTACAGACATCAATCAACAACTGCCTACTGCATAGCCTCGTTACTGAAGATCAGATGGCCAAAATAATACGATTAAGCAACAAGGAACTCTGGTTAACGAGGAACCAAACAAGAAGCTATCGGTCAACAAATATGCAGTGGAAGTAAGTGGAGATGGATTGGGTATGCACTGAGAAGACCGACTGGGGACATCACGCGTCAGGCCCTTGAGTAGAACATCGATCGGAAGTGACTAGTTGGGCGTCTGAGGTGAGGGTGACATGGAGTAGGTTGTGTGAGGAAGGAATGAGAGCTTGTGGGTAGTCGTGTAGCCCGGTTCATGAGATTGCAGAGAAGTGCAGAGTGGAATGGAGACGTGCTACTGAAGCTTTATGTTCTGCTATGAACCCAAGGGAAAAATAATAATAATAATGAGAGGAACCGTGCATACTGGATTCCACGTTAAGCTACTATTTATCATTTTTCTGGGGTCTAAATTAAACGTCATTATAGGTCGTACATGTAGAAGCCTACGTGCTAGTAAATGCCTATGAAATTCGTCCAGTTGACCACTGTAAAATACTAGCAGATATATAATTATTTAGGACTACATTTCTTGATAAACTAAAGTTGTAATAGTAACTTTCTATTATTCACCAGTCATAGTGTAACCTCACAAAGTTGTTGTCCATCTTCATAATCATCTGGACACCCTTTTTACTGGAAGTAACTCAAATAAGATGCATCGAAATGTTCAACTAGATTCATTTATGACTATAAAGATCACCAGAAGGCTCTCCTTTAACTTCACTCATTATCCATCCGTATTCAGATTAGATTACCAAACCAACAGTATCACACACAATACAACCAATCATGGAAAGAATTAGTAAAATGTATTCTATCCATGAATGTACTTTTTTATGGTTCCCTTTGTCTTAAAATGTAGGGAAACATTTGTAACTAACAATACAGCTTCTTAGTCTCAGCTGTACTTTGAGCCTGGTTTTCTTCGTTGTCGTATTTAGTATTTTTATCCTGAAATATCTAAAACAGGGGCATTTCGATAGAGTAATTGTATTTGTATTTGGTCACTCCATCTTATTTTCATTTGACTAGTCAGAATGAAGCTTTGTGGGTATAAGCAGAATGTAAAGTAGTGAAGTTGTTAGGTATCAAAGCTCGTACTTTGCCAGTTTATTTCATCCATTTGTGATGCTGTGAATATTCACGGAAACGTTGTACAATCAAATTTTCGGCTTAAAGAAAATACTTATCGAAGTAATCCTACATCTTACCGTAGCCTCAGTGCACTGAAAACGTGCCTATATGGAGTTTCATTTCCTTACACTATTTCAAAGCAATTTTGTCAACTTACACTCAGTAGTTAGTTTCAGTTCAAGAAACATCTTAACTGTTTCTGTATAACAGAAAATAATTCATTCCACCAACGAAAGTATATTGGGAACCGGTACATGAAATCAGATTTGTGAAGTGCTATAGAAAATTGTAATAATATAAATGTTTAATTTCTATTTCAGCTAGAGTTAAACCATCCATATTTCTTGATAAAAATATGAACCTGACCTGGAAAGTGAAACTGTTCGACGGCATTTATGGTCGCAAAAACAGATTTTGGCTTTGATTGTTATTTGATCTCTGCTACAGAATGCTAGGTTCAAAACTTTTGGTAAAGCATTGCCAAGTACTAAAATGAATAACCTTGAAGTATATCACCATTTGAACGTGTGTTGTTGAACATTGAATGACCATGGTATATTCAAAAGAAACGATGAGATGTACTGCATCGCTAATTATTGTTTATTTGAAGGTCAAGGTCATGTATTGCTATAAAGACAACTGAAAACTTAGCAGCTAGTCAGTCTGTGTCTGAAGTGGTGGTGATTCTGTTGTTGTAATCAACTGACATGAAAAGGCTAAAAAATAAAGTTCTACACACTTTTTTCTTGCATACTTTAGCAGTTTAATTAGATTGTCTGTCTGTTTTTAGGCGACTTCTTGGTACTTCGAAGTATGTTTAACACCAGCATCCAGCGCTTTGATTTTTGTTAGTTGTTAGAAAATTATTCTGAAATTTTCTTCCATTCTTAGTACACGGAAACTAGTGAGCCACTCTCTCTAAATACCATTCCATCCACAATCGGTACGCAAGATATTCACAGACCAAAAAACCTTGATGCAACTTTAGTTACATTGGATAATACATGGCTAGTGTCTTGGAGTAATCCAGAGTCAGTAGATTCAAATGAAACGGTATTTTCTTCAATTGTCGGATATGTGGTAAGTTGTTCAGCAATAATCTTGTTCAGAGTTGAATATTATTTGATTGTTGAGACAAATATTTGCTATTCTAAAGTCAGTTGACGAAGAAGTACTGTTAAACTCTATCTGATAACAATCACGAAAGTCTAAAATTTGGGTAAAACACAAACTAGAAATTCACCTTTGTAGGCGGAAGACACCACATCTCAATTGCTAAACCAAAATGAACACTTTTATGAGCACACAGAAGTTAGGAATCAAAACTGAATCATCATCATAAACTTACGTCGCACAAAATGCTTCCATTTCAGGATTCAAAAACCTGAACCAACAAATAGAATAGTAATACAACTAATCCCTACAAGTCAAAGAATATCTTCAGAATGTTTTCTAGAAAAACAGTTACTAACACGATTTTCTTTAAATCGTGTTCCTTCCGAAGTTATTAAAAAAATAACTCATCATCACTGAAAATTCTATAGAACCACCTTGCAACTATATGTGAAAAATGTTTTGAAGTAATCACTTGGACCCGCAAAAACCAAAACAGTAGTTTTACTCGATGTAGTGAAATTTGAAACATGTAAGAGAAAAAAAAGACAGAGCTAGAATAGCTTATAAAATAGCTTTATAAAATTTAAACAACATCAAAGTCTTCACAAGGCAGAGACTTCTTTTCATTGAATCGCTGGACATTAACTTACCGCAGAATGATACGAAACACAATGTTTGCTGTTAGTACAAACGGAGATTTGTAAGTTTGAATTACATTTGCAGAATATGCGTATGTCAACAAAAAAGAATTCCTAGAAGACGCTTAGATATATGGAGCGTAGATCCACCAGTGACAAAAGGGATATACTTATACATCAATGATCAAAAACGTTCGACAGTCAGTTGATTAGATAAGAAATTTAGTAATCTTGTAATAAGCATTTATAATGATGACAAATTCAGCACCTATACATTCCTGAAAGATGATTTCCACATGAATTGGGCAAAGTTCAATATGGACAAGAATCTGATAAACTTAAATCTCAGCTTCCCAGTTTAGAAGAAAAAAAATTTAAAACAGAACAATTTGACTGATATGAAGAGATTTCAGGCAGTTATAAAAATAGCCCTAAGTGTTGTTATTTGGTAGAACTTGTTCCCTTACCTAATGTTGTATGAATTAGATTTGCTTACTCATAAGTGATATTTACCAATACTCTATTTCGCAGATTAATTATTTCTTGTAAATATCCAAAACATACTGATTTCACTGAAAGAGATGAGAAAAGGCAGTCATGCAGTTGACGGACTTCTACATAATTCACTTTGTAGTGTTTAATGTCCTAGCTTTTTCTATATTAGTTTATCTATTGGATATATTACACTATGAAACTGTAGTCTTAACTGAATGACGTTACCAACAGAATTCATTATTTATATAGAATGCTGTTTTAGTGTGTGAACTATCTAGGTAACAAACTAACATGAAATTACGTATCACTAAAATTCCCAAGTTCTTCTCTTACATTACGAGGCCTACAGTTTTGATTGAAATGTTATTCTCTATCTTTACCTTCCTAGATATCAGTAAACGGTATAGAAGTGAAGCGGATACCAAGTGTAAATCTAAATAAAGCAATTATTAATTTATCAGAATCCGTCAGATATCCGGTAACATTACAGGTTCAATCTATAGATGAAAATAACTACCTATCGAGGCCAGCATTGATAACATTGAATGCGTAATCTTTTGTTTTACTTTTCCATTCTAAGAATTCATTTTAGTTGTAAAAGTAGATGACAGTGATCAGTGTTTTAAATTTCAAAAAATTCCATTTTGAAGTTATTACAGAATTCTTTAATAATTCTTAACAGTCTTATTGCTTGTATTATACCGTTGTTGACTGGACCAAATTGATCGGTCTCCATTGAGATATGGGATCCTTTGTGGATGCCTGGATATACCTGAGTTCTGGTTATAGTAAAGATGGACAGTGGGAAGCAGTGGAATCCAGGATGCACATTTCGTTCTATTTGGGACTCGTCAGCTGAATGAACCTGCCTCGGTGGTGTAGTGGCTAACGCTGTGGTGTATGAAGTGATCGCTCCTGAGTTTGGGTTCCGGTAGGAAGAATATCACTCACTGGGAGGCAACTTCATCCGGCTGACGAACCTCTAATAGGACGAAATGAACATCCTGTATTCCACTGCTAGCCACTATTCATCGTTACTATATAATTAAGAACATAGGCAATATCGAGGCATCTACACAGGAGCCCATATGCCAGTAGAGACTGATGGATTCCGTTCAGCCAACGATGGTATAATACAAGCAATAAGACTAAAACTATGCCCGTTGCACAAGAGGTAGCTATCGTTGCTCGGTGATGTAGTGACTAACGCACTGGTATTCGAAGCGATCGCTCCGGAGTCCGCTTTCCCAATGGGAACAACATCACTCAATGGGAGGCAGGTACATCCAGCTTATAAATCCCAAACAGGAACAAATTCTGAACAGTCTATGGAACATTGTAACTATCTTTTATTCGCATATGTTATCATGAACAAAGGTATATATATATATGCATATATATAGATATTGTTATCAGTAATAATAATCATACAAATGTAATATGTTCTTTCATCGTATGATTATCGTACCATTTGGTAAGTATAAACAAAGTAATTACAAAAGAATCTATAGAATAAAATGATGTCATTTTATTCCACTGAGATTCATAAGTTAAACTCATGAGTAATTAGTTTCAGTTTTCGTATGCATAATATACATTAAAAGAGTAGAAATAAAGAAAAAGACTGCGTTAACTGCAAAGGAGTGACCCAATAATATACAAGGAAATAAGAATTCTATATGTTAGAGAAGATAAATAACAATTCATATATGATAAAACCGATAATTCTAGATCTTGAAATCATGATGTAACCATAGTAGCATCGAATTACAAAGGTATAACAATATTGTTTTCTGCCTATTTTCATATGTAAAGGTTAACTAACTACATTAGCTTCAGAAAAGTATAGTAAACTTGTCAGCTTTAGTTTCTCTGTTGCTTTATAGGATTCAGAGTTGTCTGTTTGGTATCAAGTTTCCGTCAGTGTCTAGCAGTTATTATTTTGAGACATAATCACACAATCGACCGGTTAACCTTCTATTAGCTCATTTTAAGTACTTTTTTCCACCAATATGTGTTAACTGGTGAATATATTTAGAAGCGACAAGAGTATGCCATCTGCTTACTTTAGGGTGACCGAGTGAGTATGCTGTAATGCAAGCTGGTGCATATATATATATATATATATATATATATATATATTTGTATATATATTACCTGGTAGAATACTAATAATATCAGAGCAAAACTAGTGCACTGTAACCGAATGTAATTCCATTTTTTTTGTTAGATTTATCACAGTGGAACGGTAATGTTTACTGGATTACGTTTCAGACATAATTTATACCCCATAATTATATCAAGATAACTACATTAACTTGTGTTATCCTTTGTGCTTCGATTTAAAAACATACATATGTAGTTTCTTCATGTATATAAATTCAGTGGTCAGCACAATCCAATTTAACAATGAATTAGAAAATAGTGAAGGAGAATTAGCGATATTGGATTGCAGAGCAAAACGGAGACAAGCTGGGAGTTTAGAGATTAGTGTTTACAGAAAACTTTCATATTCATATCGTTACTTAGGCATCAATTCGTCCCACTTTATGAGTTAAAGTTGGCTTGGTAAATTTCTAAGCACCAAGGCCAAAATATTTACTAGCAAGACAGAAAATCTATGATAAAAAAGGATACAACAAAGACACCTTACCCATCAACAGATAACCTCCTAAATTAATTGATAAGCTCTTTAAGAACCATAAAAAATAGATAACTAATATTAGTAAAACAGGCGTGGATGGTAGTAACAATAATGTTAAAAATAAACAAGCAGTACTGTAAAGAGAATATTCAAAGCTTCTGCAATATAAAGAAGGCACCTCAGAGACACTATTTATCACTCTCAGTGAGGCTGGCTAGGATTAGAGTGGGATTTAAGCCCACAAGCTCACTTAGAATCCACCTTAGTAGGTTGCAAGATCCTACTGATCCACCTAAGCAGAATAATTTCGTGTGTCATATCCCATTCAACGGTTACGAAGTCAAATATCTAGGTCAAAAAGGTTGACCAGGCTCAGTTAAGCTATCCCAGCACAAAGTTCTAGCTAGGTAAAAAAAGGTAGATTCTAGAAAGATAAAGAATTTAGATAAAGACTCAGCCACAGCTAAGCATGCAATCACATACAACCAGGCAATAGGATTGGTGCGACAGGGTTAAAATCGCTAAAACTAACATAGCAGAGTGGAAGAAGAGGTTGGTAACTGAATATTTGTTCGTCTAATCAATACCGAAAGGTTGCAGCAGGAGTGAATCAACACCTGTTCCCGATATATGGAAAATCTTACTGCCCATACCACAAAGGAAGCGATGAAATTAGGGTGTTTCAAAGTTGTGTAGTTATATCGATATGGCTATGGAAAAAAAATTATGTTCGAATCGTAATCCGATGACGAATACTGTCCAACTGTGTGATAAATCTGAGAAATCAATTGAAGTAGTAAAATACTACCTTGAAAGTATTCGATGCTCATAAACTTCTTAATTGAGTAGCGGCCTAGTGACCAATAGTGAAATGCTTCGAGAAGAAGGGTTAACCAGGTTAGGTTTGAGGACAAATTTTTCCGATAGCCTTGGATATTGGTCACAGTATATTAAAAATTGAACGTAGCAGGAAAATGTGATCGAATAAATTCTGACCCAATGGCTCAACAGTAATGCGCTCCTAGAGAGTTTTAACTGTAGTCAGTGAGTGTGATATGTTTAGAAGTCCCCTTTCTAGCCCGAATCTGCTGTTCAATGCTACCATGTTTCCTACGGTTCTTCAAATAATTTCTGTTTGAGATAAGCACCACCTTGAAATTCGTTTCAAACTGCTTTGAGTAAATTTGTCAAAGGAATGAATTGATGCTCTATTATTTGTAATGCAATACTACCAGTAGTGGCATAAATCTTGATTAGTTTTGTCGATAGTTAAAAGTTTGTCTTACATTGCTATGTGAGAAAAATTAAACAACAAAGTTTTATTCGGTAACCAAAATGCTTTGAATTTATATTTTGCTTCAAACATGCAGTGAATTTTGCCAATAACATTCTCAATCATAGAACAACGATTGATTCTTATTTTGGTCCAAAGTTGAAGGTGCTAGCGATAAACTTGCGATGTGAATATTGTCTCATGTAGACTGCATTTATTATGTGTGAAACTATCTAACCATTGACTGAGTTACAGTTATACAATATATTTTTGGATTATTTTGTAATTTTACAGTAGTTTAATAACTGGTTCAACTGAACTTCACTATTGGCGTGCATAACTACTAATCAGATCCAAAGCAGCTTGGACTATACTAAGTGCTCTTATTCTGCATAGACAGAACTTCATTGGATAAAAATGACTCAGACAATCACACAGAATACCTACAGGTGAAATACATTTTCACAAATCTCCAATAATAAAATATTTTTAGGTGGTTGGTAGATAAAGTTTAGTGATATTACTAATTACTTAAGACAAAAGAATGAGAATAGAGGTTGGGTATTTGAAGATCAAAGAGGAAAGTTCAGTAGCGCGGAGCCTAACACAAAAGTCCATTACATGATCATATCGCACTTTATAGCGGCTGCAAGAAACAGGGGATCCTCTCTTATTCTTAATAAAGTCCTTTAACACATCGCTGCTTTTGTATTGTTTAATTTTGCAGATGGGGAATATTCTTTACAGTTTTCAAATAAATGCTGAAAAACTTTATTTTCCTAGGTTAAATACTATAAAATTAATCATTAATTGATATTCTGAGATCCTATTCCTACTATCCAGATAAGTGAAGTAGGATCAGCCCTGGTGGCTCAGTGGCCGATGAAATCTCTGCACGAATACGAAAGGTTCGGCTGGCTTTTGCCAACTCAGGCAACCTTCGGCCCCACCGTGATATTTTATTGTCTATCAAGGGTCGCGTGTACTGCACAGCAGTCAGGTCTGTTCTACTCTGTGGCTGTGAAACATGGCAACTGAATATGAAAGACAAGAGAAGGCTTAAAGCGTTTGACCACCGTTGTCTTCGGAGTATAAGCCGTATTCCGTGGTGTCATCATGTGAGTAACGCAGACGCCAGGTATAGAGTTTTAGGAAGAAGAGGTAAGTCAGTTGACGAGGTTATGAACCTTCGTCGATTCAGATTGATGGGGCACGTATTACGTATACCTAGTCGCCGTCTATCTTGTCACACAATACTGGCCAAAGTAGGTTCAGGTTGGAAGAAGGTTGGAGAGGCCAGACTAAAACATAGCATCAATGTATGAAGTGTTTGACTGTTCGTTTGAGCCATGTGGGGCGATGCAGACTGGGTGTTTGGGGTCTGCGGGACAGGATGAACCAGTGGTTGGAGACTCTAGGTGATATGGCTCAGAATCGAAGTCAGTGGAGCAGATGTATACACACATTATCCTCATCTTAACGACGCTATACCGGATCTCATCATTTTGTCATCCTTCCTTCCTCTCTTTTCGCACTTTATATTTCTTTTGACTGAATTTTCTTATCTTCCTCTTTTACTTCACTACCTATACACTTGATGGTGTGATATAATCTGTGTCAACTCGGACCGTTACGCAGTAATGCCTGATCTTATGTTGATATAGATGGGTGGATTCTGAAATGGATTTTAAACATATCTGATATATACTGTTTTGTAACTAGATGGACCTTTATTGTTTTGAACATTAAAATAGGTCACTGAAAAACTCATCATTGGTTGGACTATCTCAGCTTTTCATTTTAAGCCATCACTCTTAATCTATACTACTAGTTCCCTGAACCACAGCCATCTGAGATAATATGGTCAGCAATCAGTATGACACGTTTCCTCTCGCACCCTCTTTAACTCATTTCCATTTGAGTTTGGATGAGAAGTCCACATTAGACAGACAAGATGTTTACCTTGAATGGATTGTCACACGTCATAAAACCACCATTTATAACTGGCTTAATTTATTTTTCAGTCTCATGCTTTTAAGTGTGTTTTTTGGGAGGATGACTGATAGGAAAAGCTTAGAAATAATTGTTTAGAATTTGAACCACTTATTTTCATTTACATACTTGGATAGTGTAATCAGAAAATAACATTTATCTAACGAATATGATATATCTGCGCAGTACATTTCGAACAATCTGATCACATATTAACTTGTCAAGCCAATGTATATCAAACTGAAGTATGGGAAGACAAATAAAAAAATCGAGATAATAGAGGGTAAAAATTAGGAAGCGAACAAAAAGGAGAAGTGATATAGTTGATTTCCATCTTGGCAAAAAAACAAAGTTTACCAAGGCGGATGTAGTGTAAGAACAAATTAGTTTTGTACACATAGAGGTGGTTTCAATTTGTTTGTAGCTATGGTTTCCGCAAATCTCAGTAGACGTCCATGACTCTTTCTACACAAAATTTTGAAAGCTGTTTAAACAGTAATTTTTTAATCCATTTCTAATCTACGTGTTTAGCTATAGATGAAGAGGGTTGTCTCTCACCTGTTCTTATTATACTTTCACGCTCCACTTTTTTTGAAGTTGTTTTCAATCAGCAGATTTTCACTTGATGGTCAACTTTTATTATCCAGTTTATGCAAACAGAATAAAGGAAGCATTGTGTCAAAATTAGATTACAAGTTGTCGATTAAACACCGATAATCTACCTTCTTTCAGAAGAAAACAAGTAATGAAGTACCACATACGTATCTCTGTTTTTTTTCAATAAACACGACAACACAGTGTTTAACCAGTAGATGAATGCCGTTTGCATTTTATACTAATCAACAGAAATTCGATAATTTGCTACTCATCGAAACAAAACGTAGATACGTTTCTTATTCACTTTAGGCTGACACACTTTAGTCTACTCTGCCACTTTTACCTCATGATAATTCTATCCAGTGTGTAATATATTTGTAGCGACGCTTACTACTCACACTGTCCAACAGTATTGATTTTGTATATCAGCGGGGAATTGCATGTATTAAACAGCATTTGATACTGGTTGAACAAAAAGCGGCTGTCATCTTCTAGTGGGCTATTGAGTAGTCATTTGGTGGTTAAAGCTATTGATCCTGGATTCGAGTTTCATTAAAAACATCACTCGGTGGGATGGAGATACTTCCAGATGACGAATCTCTGACAGGATGAAATTCGTGTTGCGGATTCCACGGCCGGGCACCAGGATAAGTATCTTACTTTAATTTATTATAGTTCAGTGTCAAATTTTACGTTGTCTTAACCTCTCTGAATGATCTCTAGTGAAATTATTGTTGAGAACACCACTGTCTAAATGGAAATGTACTCAGCTGTGAGAACTATGAAAAGAAATTGTGTACTTTTAGTTAAACCAGGGAATTGTTCATCCCCTGTAATGTTTTATTTTAACTATGCATATTTTTCAGAGCTATGAGTTTTTGAACTCAAATCAGAATGGGGAGATTCATCAACTACAAAAAATTTAAGGATAGGACTATAGACAAATTTTAACCGATATGCTTTTCAGTAGACGGTAATTCAGTCATGATTAAAATTATTTCTAGAAAAATAAAATTCACTACTCACCCTCATTTCGTACAAATGGTACTAAATAAAACCAAAAAGTAGGATTAGTTTGTGAGAAATTCATAACAAGTTTTTCTGGTCATTCGGCATAAATGTTAGGCGGACTACTACTTAAACTGGTTGATGATTGAAGGTGAGATGAAAGTCTGGACCGCGGCCGGATTCTAACCACCGACCACCGGGTTTCTCGCCTGATTATCTGCCAACTGAATTATTAGGTCCGACTGCTTTTTTTGTTTCACTTCAATCACCATGGGTTTTGCCCGACTAGCATTTGAATTCGTGATGCGTAACTGCCACTTGATCGTGTTCACACTGACTGCCTAGTCAGGACTTCTCATCCCAATCCAAATCTAACTGAATTAGAGAGTGGAAGCATCATATTGTTTAGCATTTGACTGTCATAAATTCACATGGTAGCCGGGCAAAACCCATGGTGATTGAAGTGGAATAAAAATCTGATTAGCAGTCGAACCCCATAGCTCAGTTAGTAAATCATCGGGTCGGAAATCCGGTGGTAACTGGTTGGAATCCTGCCGTGCTCCAAATTTTCATTTCACCTTCAGTCGTCATCCAGTATAAATGTTAGGCTGTTAAAAAAAGTGTATCAAAATGGTTGTAGAAAAGACTTCATTTCATATAGCGGTATATTCATTAAAATTAAGAATAACAATTATTCTCTTGAATATCCGCCTGTAAAATTCGTGGTATTTATTATAAAAACAACTGTACCTTATTTTACTCCATCCCATTCTTGAATATGCAAACAGTGGGCAATGAGAAGAGGGGGATACACTGGACTGCGGAAAAGAACCTAGAAGACATGGATTTCGCCGATGACTTGTGTCTGATGTCACACAAACTTGAAGATCTGCAGACAAAAACTAACAAGTTGATAGAAAAGGCAGCGAAGACGGGACTTCAGGTGAATATAGAGAAGACAGAGGTGATGAAGATACCGCACCACCACTATCAACAACAACAACAAACTGCAGTCACCATCAACGGGAGAAACTTAAAGGAAGTAACCTCCCTTACCTATCTAGGAAGCACTGTTTCAACTACAGGCGGGACAGGCACAGACGAGGATGTCAAAGTCAGAATCGGAAAAGCAAGACAGGTGTTCATTAGCCTGAAACCAGTGTGGAGATCTTCTGCACTCAGCATGCAGAACAAGATACGGATTTTCAACACCAATCCAGTCAAGTCAGTGCTTCTGTATGGTTGAGAGACTTGGCGCGTCACGAAAGGGATTTCCAATAAACTACAGACATTCATCAACAACTGCTTGCGCTGGCTCGCTACTGAAGATCAGTGGAGATGGCCAGAAAGAATAAGCAACAAGGAGCTCTGGTAACGAACCAACCAAGAACCTATCACCCAACAAATATGCAGGAGGAAATGGAGATGGGTTGGGCATGCACTGAGAAAGCCGACTGTGGACATCACGCTTCAGGCCAGTCACTCGAGTGGAATCCCCATGGGAAGCGACGAGTTGGACGTCCCAGCTGAGGGTGACATGGAGGAGGTCGTGCGAGGAAGAAATGAGAGGTTGTGGACTGTCGTGGGACCAGGTTCAAAAGATCTCAGAGAACAGAGGTCACTGGAGACGTGCTACTGAAGCCCTATGTTCCACTAGGAACCCAAGGGACTAATAATAATAATAATAATAATAATAAATTCTTGAATATAAAATGTATACAAGATAAATTCTTATTCCCTGAGTAAAACTTTATTCCCTTATCCTAATAATAATAATTATTATGATTATTATTATTATTACTGTTGTTATTAGCACTACTAGTATTATTATAATCTTTCATCATAAATGACATTTAATATGGTCGGGAGAAGTTAACTTAATATTAGACATTTGATTGGAGGCGGTTATAGCTAAGAAAGATATTGTTGAACGAAGAAAAAGGCTTTCATCATTCTAGAAAAAGCCTGCAGAAAGACAGAAAACTATATGCAGAAAGAGTGGGACATCAAGACAAGGAAATACACTAGCGATATACCTGGGGGAAGAAATATTAAAACGCAATGCAGTTTTTTCGTACCCAACAACTTAGCATATATCGTAGATACCAAAACTTTGGTTTTTATATTAATCAGCGTTGAAAGAGTCTAGTTTTATAACTTGAATGAAAATGAGAACGGTTAAATTTTTAATTCATTTGAATTTCACCATTACTATAGTGTCTGAAAACAGTAATGTTGAACTTATAACGAGACAACAAGTTTCAACGAAGATGTTTAAAAAATAATTTTAAAAAGATTAATTGGAAAGGTTGGATTAATTTAATGTTTTTTGGTGTTGTGATGTATAGTCATGGGGGATAATAGATATCTGAATACCTTGGTATCTGCTTTCTACGCCATCAGTATATGTTGTTTGGAGACCTCATAATGCACGAAGATCTTTGCAGTTGTACACTTTATATCGAAACATTCATCTTTGATGTACCTAATCATTATCCATTTTGTCACGTATATTTTTAAATTCCTATATTAACCAACAGATGAATTCTGTATCTTTTGATGGATGTTTCACTCTGAAACTATTCATCAGCCCCACTCACTTAAATGCTTTTAAAACCTGTTTAAAATAGGCCTTTTAATATGGAAAATTTTTTTCCAATAGCTGGTAATAGTGACTAGTTTTTTTTTAAAGTTTGCTGTTCAGATAGAAAACACTCCTTGAACATTAGAAAATGAGTAATGTTTGACTGAACTGAACTGCTTATCAAATGTATTGTTTATCACTAACTTTTCATACATATGAACTACAAATGAAATGTGTTAAAATAACGACAGGTGTGAGATGAAAATTTATGCATTTGAATTATCAAAAAGTATACTGATTTAATAGGAACAGCTGGGCTAAAGCTTATTTGATTGCTTATAGGTAATTTGATATATCCCCTGTTCACGGTGTATTGAATGATGCAATATGCATAGAACATTTATTTATAGAGAAAAGTTACAATAATGTTAATAAAAAATATAGTGCTTGCTTAAGTACATTTTCATGTAACAGTCAAGAACTCATTGAAATCGAAAGAATTTGTTTTTGTCAGTTTATGATACAAAATCGTTGTAAAAATGTTTTGTTTTTCGGATCTTTAGTGTAATTTGTGCAATGTACTTACAGTTATTCAGTTAGGGCAATCGAGATGCCAGAAAAAATGTTTAGGGGATTATATAACTCGGATACGAATTTGTTTAACTGCGGCTACCAAAAGAATCTAGGGCATGCGTTTAGTTTAATTTTGGACTAGTCAGTTGGATGTGCCTGCATCTCAGTGAGTGATATTGTTCCCACTGAGACTCGGACCTCGTACACGTGGCTTCAAACGCCAAGGCATTATTCATTATGTCACGATGGCACGAATCCCAAATAAGACGAAACGCGCATCTTGGATTCTTCTGCTAACCACAGCTAAATAAATTACCATAAGTGAGATTCAAGCAACACTGAGGTATCCTCATAAAAGCCCGTATGCCAACAGACGTCAAACAATTTGATCTAATAAAATAATGGAGAATTACAAGTAAGTCAATAAACAGTAATGAGTAAGAATTCATCAGAAGTTTTGGAATCCAGAACAAAAGCTTTTAGGATCAAGATCCTGATTACAGAGTTACTTCTATAATTATGTAATCTATTCCGTCTAGTGGAAAAAGTAAACTTTAAAGGACAGGAAGCGAAGTAAAAATCAGTACAGTGAAAGGAAGGAAACTTGTAGAATTCACTATAGGTAGTTAAACATGAAATAATTGTCAGCTTAATTAAGTCTTTTTATAAACCAAATGATTAGTTAAATCTCAAACAAAGTCGAAATCAAACCTTTCAACTCATCTTCTTGTGCTGATTTCAAATAATTTTTATCTATTGTCACACAATAAAGTGGAATTATTTCCTAGACCATGGCCAGCTTGAAACTGTTTACTTCGGTTTTTTATTTGTGATGTCGTGTACGACTGACTGTCAATACAGATAGTTATACTTGAGACTCAGGTAATGCCCAAGTGCCTTATTTATATGAAATTTAAACTTTGATATGAGATGGTAAGAGATAGTCATTTCGGATCCATGAATCTAACTTTTGCCGGCCTTCGTTGGTATGATGTATCTGCAACCTTAAGGGAACGAGTTTTCTTTCGGTGACTGAAACTCGCATCATTTAGTTCAGGAGTCAAAGGCTTAACTCTCAAGCTATTCACGCTATGAATGACACCTTGTAGGACTAGATTATGCACACGAGTCAACCATCAATGGACAACCCATGTAGTTATTCAGTCCTTAGAGCATAACACCGACCTAAGTCGGTCGGTCGAGTTTCATAGTGTATCCAATGAGCTGTAACGTGAATCTATGTTGCACTGTATCCTTCTATTATTAAGGCAAAGAATATTTTACAGTCTGATCAACCTTCTAGCAGCTTGGTTGCAGCTTACTATTAGGGAATGGAAATTAATCATGTTAAGATACACCGTCTTCCTCAATGATAGTGTTGATGATAACTGGTTTGAATCGAAACCCAAACGACATCTCAAACTTCTCGAAAGGATTCTGGCTTTTTATTATCTGTGATACATGAAGATACGCACGGCATGGATTTCACTGCTGGGCACTATCAGGCAAACTCACATCACAATGAATCTCAAGGCAATATCAAGACGTCCGCATAGGAACCCGAACGCCACCAGAGGTCAGTTAATTTGACTTGATAAGAACACAGAAAGTCGCAAGTATCATTAGATGATAATGCATGTCCGTTAAACGTGAATGGGTATTCGAGGGAGGATAAATTGGTGGATGACTCTTTGGCATTTGAATGATAGGTGATAGGTTTGAGCTACATTGACAACACCACTACTCACTGAGATGCAGGCACATCCAGCTGAGAGGCTTCGAGTAAGATGATGTGCCCGTCTCAAATTCCACTGCTAGTCACCACCAAGCAAATAACATCTCTCCAACTGTTATCACAAGTACTTTCTTAGCAATCAATAGTCAAATACAGAGAAACTCAAGACGTTCGTGACTCAGTTTCAGTAACAGTCTAGTAAAATACACTGAATTGCTCGAATGAACAGTGTCAGGAACCGTATGTTAAAAGATATATAGCCTTGGTATTTTTATGAAAAAAAGTGGATTATGACTAACTGAGGAGTGTCAACTCGTGTTGATATGACTGCCTGAGAAGTCGGTAGAATGCAGTGATTTCTAATAGTTATTGAGCAGAAATTCTATTTTGACATTTTGTTTAGACACACTAATATGTGACAAACTTTTAATCGATGTATTTAAAAATAAAATACTTAAATCTGTAATCTTTCAAAGGTTAGTCTGAGACTGTTACGCCCCAAGTTCTTCATGAGATGGTAACCAATGAGATGCTTTAACTAACTGGTCTGAAGTAAAGTAAGCTGTAACGTAAACAAAAGAGTAATTTTTACAGATGCATGTTTGTCGCCTGGGCCATATAAAAAAGTAATAACTTGTAGGTTTACCGTTTTATGAAGGATTTCAGGTGGTCTTTTCTTAAACTATACATCTTTTAGACAACTTTGCAGCCTGAAAAGGTAGTTTTTTACCACTTTGGAGAATGGTGTGTTAGCATTTCACTGCTGACAGTTCTGACGGTGCTGAATAAATCAACCTTAGGGACTGTATTTGCTCCTACACAGAGTATATCCACAGATGTAGTATGACTGATCAGTGTCCATCATACACATTTTACTGGTTAAACTATCAACAAATCCTGAATTACTTCAATGCTAACATTTTAGTCGTTTGGAAAACGTTATTCTGGTATAACGCCCTTCAGTGGTATGCAAATGCATCCTTACCAGAGATGAAATCATAAGCATTCAGGTTCCGTAGGGAGATTAGTTTTCATGAAGCTCTAATGAGAAGCGATGAATTGTCAGGATAATCAAGTCGAAAATGAGGACAACAACCTAATGATTTTACTAGGTGATGTTCATCGTGAACGGACAGAAGTATGAAAATATTGGTTATTGGGGTGCATATAAGAACCCTATCATTTGCTGCACTCGGATGCGAAATATATATTTAATATAAAGCTGACTAATAACTGTTATGATCATTGCATTGTAAATGATTATTAAACTATTAGGCGATAAAAACCGAATTATTAAAGAATTTGAAAAGTTTGTTGTTTCATTTTTTGCATTCTGCTTAATTTCCCGTTTTTGTTTCATCAGTCTGACTCTGGTTACACTAAAAGAATCATGACATAAAGTGCTGTGGTTTAATCTTGGGCTACCAAAAAAAACGTTCCCTCAATTATATCCCATCAGATTCTACCCTGTTAGTTTGTTTTAAGCTTTAAATGTCTTCTGAACGCATCATGTACTCTCGCATGTTTTTAAAATGTTTTCAAACTAAAGGAGAACGTTCTACTGGCTAGAAATGAATGTATTAATGTCTAAAAGCATACTACATTAGATTCTTAGGATACTTATATGGGATTTTGAATTTCTGTGCCGGCTTACTGAACTGCCACCGTCAATATACACTCGATTTTGCCTTCAATACTATTATTATTAACACTATGCAGACGTAACAATTATTCCTTTTACAAATATTATAGCGAAAGCGAATTCGTTAAAATAATTCATGCTGAAAATTCTATAATGTATCAAACATGATGTTTGAAATAAAGTGATTATTATTATTATGGCAATAGTAGTGATCCAATGGTAATGTGCACTGACAGGCTCATTGGTACGCACTACTGTGCAGCAGCAGCTATCTAAGACTCCTAGGTTTTACTAGTTCTACAATCGATGTCTGACCACGATAAATACTGAATTTTAAGGTTATTCAGTTTGATTTTATCAAAAAAAAACAGGAATCATCTGCTCATGTAATTGTGTATTAAAATTTTTAAATTTCAATGAAATGTTTTTCATTTTATTTGTAGTAGAAAAGTACAACATTAATCGTACCAAGTTTATTATGAATTATTAACTTTGTAAACAAAAATGAGGAAACGTTGAAAAGATAACGTATTTCATTTTAGCTTCAAAATAATATTTATATGTTCGTTGATGTGTCTAATGTGTAGAAATAATTTTTCATTAAGTATTAAGAAAAAATATCAGCAACTCCTGATGAGAAAACAGTATAAAATACTTTTTTTATTCAACATATCAGCTGTGAAAGCTAATTACGCTAACGAAATGAAAGTGTTTTTTGTTCACTCTAAGTAGAAAGTATTGTTAGTACCAGTTATAATAGAGATTTTCATTGGCTGTTCATCAAATAAGGTTGATTATGAAAAGTGGAGATGTAGCAGTTACTTGAATAAAAAAATAAAAATTAGGATGGTATGCAAAAAGTTAAGTTCGGTACATTCATACTTTTCCATTTCACTTTTTGTTTGAATAACTGTAACCAGTTCGGATTCATAAACTGAATATCATTATAGGCACAGAAGTGAATCAACTGTATAACCTCTGTTTTTGTTTTTTGTTTTTGTGGGGAAACCTTAGACTGGTTAACAAACCGGAGATGATTTGTTTTTGACGTACTGTAAGAAGTCATTACTAGTATCCTGGGCTGTAATTCATACACCAATTTAAATTGGGTTGGAAGAATTTTGAGTTTACACATTTATTATTATTATTTATTACTTATCCCTTAAGTTCCTAGTGGAACATAGGGCTTTAGTAGCACGTCACCATTTCACAATCTTCTCTGTATTCTCTTCAACCTGGCTTCATTACTACCCATAACCTTTCATTTCTTCTTCATACCCTCGGACGCCCAACCCGTCGTTTCCCTTTTGAATTCCACTCGACGGCCTGTCTCATGGTGTCCCCAAATGATCTTCTCAGTCTATGTCTAATTCAATCCAACCTATCTCCACTTTTCTCCATCTTCGTTGAGCGATAGGTTCTTGGTTGGTTCATTCCCAGATTTCCTCTCTACTTATTCTCATTATTCTGGCCATCTAATCTTCAGTATCGAGTGTATACAGCTGTTGATGAATGTCTGTAGTTTGTCGGAAATGCTCTTCATAACGTGCAAAGCCCTTCAACCATCACATTGAAGCACTGACTTGACTGACATTAGTGTTGAAAATTTGCATCTTGTTCATACTTTATGCTGAGTGCAGTGGATGCTGTCTAGGTGGGTGAAAGAGACTACTTTCTTCACATTTCTCTTGTTGATGGTGACTGATGCTTGTATTTCATGTTGTTGGTTGGGTATCTTCATCACCTCTGTCTTCTCTACGTTTACGTGAAGTCCTGTCTTCGCTGCTTCCTCAGTCAATTTGTTAGCTTTGGCCTGTAGATCTTTGAGTTTGTGCGACATTAGATACAAATCACCGGTGGATTTACACATAATGTATGATACTTCTCATTTGGTTTAGCTGAAAATTAATGTCACTTACTCAGATGAATCAAAACAAATATGAAAATGCTGGCAGGCGTAAGTCCTAGAAGATAAATTGGTCAACTTCCTCTGATATATAGTGGACTAATATTTTTACTTCAGTCAGTTTACTAACAATGGTTCCAGTTATGATTACTTTTGTTGTATCAGTCAAGCGATTCAAACTTAATTGCAGGCTTCTGCCCACTAATATCGTGCTTCAAGATCAATGTTCAGAATTTGCAACAAAAAACCATGGCCTGTAGGATTGACTAAACTAATTGCAAGGTCAAATGGTTACCAATAGCATTAGATGATAGTAGCTCTATACTTATAACAAACATAAGTAAAAAAAACTTTGGATTACTGCATCTTAACCCTATAACTGAATGGTTGTTGCTCGCCGCAAAGCCAAATCGTCCTGGTTTGAATCCTTGATGAGATCCTGGACATGCACTACTGACGACTTTTATACTGGGACGAAACGGCTGTTCGGTGCTTCTTGGTCATCAGAAATTATGTCATTTCATTATGAATACTACTTTTAAATCTCTTTATGAAAGTCATTTAGTTACTACATATCGAGAGAACATATACTTATCTCTCTACAGTAACTGGTCATATATATATATATATATATATATATATATATATATATCCCTGCTGCAAAAGTGATTATGACACCTACATGCTTTTATCAAAAGATAAATTCTCTGTCTTATGAAATAAGATTCATTTCGTAGGTGTATCGATGAAGGAAGTCATAAGCAACACAATTTTGAAATTAAGTGTCAAACGTGAAAGTCATATCGAACTGGGACGAGAAAGTTCGTAATGAAAAACCATTGCAAAAAGAGGTCCAGTTGACAATTAGTCGATAAAATGTTCTTATCTTCATAAATTATTATTATTATTAGTCCCTTGGGTTCCTAGTGGAACATAGGGCTTCAGTAGCACGCCTCCAGTGACCTCTGTTCTCTGAGATCTTTTGAACCTGGTTCCACGACAGCCCAGAAGCTCTCATTTCCTCCTCGCACGACCTCCTCCATGTCACCCTCGGACGTCCAACTCGTCGCTTCCCATGGGGATTCCACTCGAGGGCCTGACGCGTGATGTCCTCAGTCGGCCTTCTCAGTGTATGCCCAATCCATCTCCACTTCTTCCTGCATATTTGTTGCGTGATAGGTTCTTGGTTGGTTCGTTCCCAGAGTTCCTTGTTGCTTATTTTTTCTGGCCATCTTGATCTTCAGTAGCGAGCAGCGTAAGCAGTTGTTGATGAATGTCTGTAGTTTATTGGAAATGCCTTTCGTGACGCGCCAAGTCTCTGAGCCATACAAGAGCACTGACTTGACGTTGGTGTTGAAAATCCGTATCTTGTTCCGCATGCTGAGTGCAGAAGATCTCCACACTGGTTTCAGGCTAATGAACGCCTGTCTTGCTTTTCCGATTCTGACTTTGACGTCCTCGTCCGTCCCGCCTGTAGTTGAAACAGTGCTTCCTAGATAAGTGAAGGAGGTTACTTCCTTCAAGTTTCTCCCGTTGACGGTGATTGGAGTTTGTTGTTGTTGTTGATGGTGGTGGTGCGGTATCTTCATCACTTCTGTCTTCTCTATATTCACCTGAAGTCCCGTCTTAGCTGCCTCTTCTGTCAACTTGTTAGTTTTTGCCTGCAGATCTTCAAGTTTATGTGACATTAGGCATAAGTCATCGGCGAAATCCAAGTCTTCTAGGTTCTTTTCCGTCGTCCAGTGTATCCCCCTCTTCTCGCTGCCTACTGTTTGCTGCATGATCCAGTCCACCACAATAAGGCAACCTTGTTTCACTCCTGTCTTCACTTCAAAGGCATCACTGAGCTTCCCATTGTGGATTACTTGGCATGTGGCATCTTCATATAGTTGTTGAATGAGGCGGATAAAGGTTTGCGGTACTCCGTAGTATTGAAGCAGTTTCCAAATTACTTCTCGGTCGACGCTGTCAAAGGCCTTCTCAAAGTCGATGAAGTTGAGGTATAGAGCTGATTGCCATTCTACGCTCTGTTCTATGATGATACGAAGCGTTGCAATTTGGTCAGCACATGATTTGTACTTCCTGAAGCCTGCCTGTTCCGGTCGCAGTTTTGAATCCAGTGCGTCTTTAAGCCTCTCCAGGATGATGCGGCTTAATATTTTACTTGGGGTGGACAGGAGAGTGATTCCGCGCCAGTTCTTGCAAGCACTGAGGTCTCCCTTCTTCGGCAGTTTGACAAGGTAACCCTTCTTCCAATCGTCAGGTACCTTCTCTTCCTCCACACCTTCTGCAATAGTGGTGTGAGCATGTCCGCTGTTGTCTCTGCATCTGTTCTCAGTGCTTCTGGCGGTATTCCATCTGGTCCTGCTGCTTTCCCGCATTTCAGTAGCTTTATGGCGTTCAGGACTTCCATTTTCGTTGGGGGATTTATGTTCACTTGTAATTCAGCGGCTGCAGGTGGTATTTCTGGACGAAGTGCAGGTGGTGGTCGATTCAAGAGCTTCTTGAAGTGGTCGGCCCATCGTTTCCTCTGTTTCTCTTCTTTTGTAATTAAATTTCCTTCTTCATCTTTTATTGGTTTCATCTGTGTTGGTCTCTTCCCTGATAGCAACCTGGTTATTTGATACAATGTCGTCAGGTCTCTCTTACCTGCAGCCTGTTCTGCTTCACTTGCCAGTGTTCGTAGAAGTGTCTTTTGTCTTTGCGTGCACTCTTCTTCACTTCTTTGTCCAGTGTTTTATACATTGTGCTCAGTTCCTCTTGTCGTTGAGCATCCTTGCACTGGTTTATCTTCTGCTTCACCATCCTCCTCTCCTCTATCAGCTTCCAGGTATCCGTCGAGATCCATTCCTTGTCTTCTTTCTTCTTCCTTCCTAATACTGTTGTGCAGGTTTCTTTCCACATAGCTTTCAAAGACTTCCAGTGTTCTTCCACACAGGTTTCTTCAGGGATGTCCCTCGATGTCTCCCATTTTGTCTTGATGGCTGCTTGAAGATCTCCTTTGTAGTTTCATCCTTCAGTTTCCGAGTGTTGTACTTGAATTGAGGTCTATCACCAGCTTCCTTGAAGGCTTTTAACTTGATTTGGAAGGTTCCTTGCACTAGATAGTGGTCTGAACCTACATCTGCTCCTCTTCTTGACCTTGTGTTAAGTAGACTGCGTCTCCATTTTCTTGAGATTGAGATAAAGTCGATTTGATTTTTAGTGTGTCCATCTGGTGAAATCCATGTCGCTTTGTGGATATCCTTGTGCCTGAACACACTGCCTCCAATCACCAAATCGTTGAATGCACAGAATTCTGCAAACAATTCTCCATTCTCATTCATTTCACCTAGCGCCTCTCGACCCATGGTTAGTTCTCTTCCCGTGTTGTCCCCTCCCAGTTTGGCATTCATGTCGCCCATTAGAATTTTGATATCGCCAACTGACGTCTTGTCCAGTGTTGACTGAAGTTGTCTGTAGAATTCCTCCTTTTTCTCTTGCTCTGCATTATTTGTAGGTGCATAACATTGTATGATTGTGACCTTTCTTCCTTTTGAGTTGAATCTTGCTGTCATGATCCTGGAGGAGATTGGTTCCCACTGCATGAGAGCCTTCGATGCTCTTGAGGACATCATGATAGCCACTCCCTCAGTGTGCTCGTGGTTGGCGTCTGGGTGACCGGAGTAGATTATTGATTCTCCAGTTGACAGTTTGGAGAGTCCACTCCCATTCCATCTGCTTTCGCAAATCCCAAGCACTTCGATGTTATACCTTCTCATCTCCTTTGCAATCTGGGCTGCCTTACTGGGTTCAAACATCGTGCGGACATTCCATGTCCCCACGTTTACTTTCGCTTTCATCGAGAGAAGACACATCGGCCAATTGGCTTCCCGAAGGCTTTCACCAACTGGCGTCATTTCGCCTCTCCGATTCCAGCGGGGAATAAGTTTGTTTTCATTTTTTATATTTTGTTTGTGCTTTGAAGTTTCTTTAGCGGTTAGATTTGTTTTACGGGGTAGGGTTGCTAGCCCTATGCCCAACCTTCCCTCTTTACCCGGGCTTAGGACCGGCTAGTAACTAGTAAACTAGTTAACCAGGCGAGGTTTATCTTCATAAATACTTATGACGTTTTTACTAATGCTTATTCGTACTTTGATGTCACCAGTTCAAGAAATCATTCCACTTGAGGCCTATCTCGCAAATACCATAACGGTTAACTGAAAAATATTTTCCCCCGAATTGATTGAACAAAGGATTATGAAGCCCTTGGACCTATCTTAATAACCCACCAGTTTTTCATGTGGATTCAGACTGATCCCAATGTTTTCGGTGACAGTTATCAATCAGTTTCTTTATGTTTTGAGAATACGTGGTATATTCGTCAGCATATCTCACCTTTTCGAGACATCGAGGTCTGAAAATATTCCACATTGTTATTCTCTTTTATCTCATTAATTTTATTACTTCATTTATCAAGTATTTTACGTAATTTCTCAGTGGTGGTCAGGTGAATGTAACCCTAAGTAAATGCGCAAATCCGTACCATGAGGTCCAAATGTAAGTTATGTCGATTCCTACAATATTCATCAAGATCCTAAGTAGCTGGTATTAAGTGAAACGAAATGAAATACAGATCATATTTTGAAAACAGATGAGGATTTTTCACAGAACCAAGGACTTTGGTACAATAAAACCCATCGGTTACTTGAATACTGATACGAATAAAGACAGGGCACTCGATTTTATACAGATCCTTGCTACTGGAGTAGAAGCCAAGCATTGCATTAGTCAAACAACTCCGTGTTAATTATCTAAACATTTCTAATCCGTACTCAGGTTTAGTCTTTACGTATTAACTTCTCATTCGTAATCATAATCAAAAATGTCTACGTTAAATAAGCTTCGAGACACATTACTACTGTATTCCAAATGACTTGACTCAGATTACGAGAATATTTTGGTGACTAATGATGGTATACAAACGTTCGCATCAGTCAGTAGAGAGCAAACTATGAATTTACATTTTACCTCTTCCAGACACATATCGTGGCAACAAGCAGAGATTTTTTTCATTAGATTACAGTTACTTGTGCCATCCTGATGGCAAACTTAGGAGTTCGTTGTCTGAATAATAAAGTGAAATGGTTTTAGAAAGTGTAGCCATGACAACAGATATGCCAGGTCGTTTGCGTGATATTTCTCTGTATGTACTTTAACAAACCTTTTTAATTAACTTTTAGTTATGAGTTGATTACAGCTTATCACCTAGTGGTTAAGTACCAAAAGTTATCTGTTTCGTTTTTGATAGTTTTCAGTTGGTTACCTTTTTTGGTGAATCTTCACTGTGTAAAATCATTCCAGAAGCCATAGCAAATGTTTGGCTAAGATCTTACCACAAGAATTTGTTTGTAGGTGTACAATAAAATCCACTCATATAGTTAACCGGACCACTCCACCCAGTAATCAAAGCAACCTCAAGGGATTTCAAATGTCAAATTGAATGTTTTCAATGACAAAAAGTTATACATTCAGAAATTCAGTGTTTTGATAATTTTTCAGTTGATAGAAAACAATCCATCACTCATTTTTGTCAATAGCAGACTGTTTGTAAATAATTGTACCTAGTAGTTCTTAGGGTGTAAAATTGATAGATAGTGGCTAGCAGTGGAATCCAGCCTGACGGGCGTTTCGTCATATTCGGGACTCGTCAGTTAGATGTGCCTGCCTCCCAGTGAGTGAGACTCATAATCGAGACTGATCGCTTGAAACGTTAGAGTGTTATCAACTAGACCACGTAGTTACGATAGCCACTTCTTGTGTGGCGGGTATACTTTATATATGAGTTATTCATTTACGGTTGTTGTCTTTTATTCATGTGTCTATACCTCAGTAATAATATTTATTAGTTTTCTGAAATTTCTGGCGATAAAATTTAGAATTATTATTATGTGTCTCTTGGATTCCTAATGGAACATACCACTTCAGTAGCACATCTCCATTCCACTCTGTTCTCTGCAATCTCTTGAACCTCCTTCTATGGCTGCCCAGAAGCTCTCATTATTACGTCACACGACCTACTTCATGTAAACCACAGACAGCCAACTAGCCGTTTCCCATCTAGGTTCCACTCGACGGTCTGGCCTGACGCGTGATGTCTCCAGTCGGTCTTCTCAGTGCATACCTAATGCATCTCCACTTACTTCCACTGCATATTTGTTGACCGATAGCTTCTTGGTTTGTTCCTCGTTAACCAGAGTTCCTTGTTCCTCATTCTTATTATTTTGGCCATCTGGTCTTCAGTAACGAGGCTACGCAGTAGGCAGTTGTTGATTGATGTCTGTAGCTTGTTGGAAATGTCTTTCGTAACTCACCGAGTCTCTCAACCATCACATTGAAGCACTGACTTGACTGGATTGGTGTTGAAAATCCGGATCTTGTTGTTTACGCTGAGTGAAAAAGATCCGCACATTGGTTTCAGGTTAATGAACACCTATCTTGCTTTAATGATACTGGCTCTGACGTCCTCGTCTGTGCCTGTGCCTCCTGTAGGTGAGACGATGCCGCCTAGAAAGATAGGTAGATAAGTGAAAGAGACTACTTCCTTCACGTTTCTCTCGTTGATGGTGATTAGAGCTTGCTGCTGTTGGTGGTGTTGGTTGGGTGTCTTCATCACCTCTGTCCTCTCTGTGTTCACTTGAAATCCCATCGTAACTGTCCTGTCTCTTCTGTCAACTTGTCACTTTTCGCCTGTAATTCTTCAAAGCAGTGTGACATCAGATATAAATTATCATCGGCGAAATCCAAATCTTCACGGATATTTTTCCCGGTCGAGCGTATCCCCCTCAGCTCGATCCCCACTGTTTATTGCATGATCCGGTCCACTACAATCAGGAATATCAATGGTGATGGTGGACAGCCTTGACTTTCTCCCTTCTGTCTTCACTTCAGAGGCATCACTGAGCTTCCCATTGTGAATCACTTGGCATGTGACGTCTTCATGTAGTTGTTGAATGAGTTTGATAAGAGTTTGTGATACTGCGTAGTGTTGAAGCAGTTGCAAATTACTTCTTGGTCGACGCTGTCAAAGGCCTTCTCAAAGTGGATGAAGTTGAGGTAGATTTGAGTTGACTGCCATTCCATACTCTGTTCTATGATGGTGTCGCGTAGCGTTGCAATTCGGTCTACACATGATTTGTACTTCGTGAATGCAGCCAGTCTGTTCCGGTTGTAACTTTGAGTCCAGAGCTTTGTTTCATCTCTCCAGTATGATGCAGCATAATATATGGCTTGGGTGGACACGGGTGGAGCATGATTCCTTGGTAGTTCTCGCAAAGACTTCGGGTGCCTCTGTTTGGAATTTTGACAAGTTAGCGTGGCTTCCAATCTGCAGGTAACTTTCCTTCCTTCCCCTCCTTCTGTAATAGAGGTGTGGGCATATCTGCTGTTGTCGTTGCATCTGTTCTCAGTGCTACTGGCAGGATCCCATCTCGTGCTGCTGCTTTCTCGCATTTCAGTAGCTTTATGGCATTCAGCACTTCGACTTTTGTCGAATGGCTTGTGTTCACTGGTAGTTCTGTGTCTGGGCTGTTGGTGGTATTTCTGGACGAAGTGCAGATGGTGGTCGATTCAAGAGCTTTTTGAAGTTGTCAGCCCATCGTTTCCTTTTTTTCTCATCTTTGGTCTTCGGATTCCCTTTATAACCTTTTATTGGTTTAATCTGTGTTGATCTCTTCCCAGATAGTAAGCTGATAATTTTATATCGTGTTGTCAGGTCTCTCTTACCCACAGCCTGTTCTGCTTCACTTGCCAATGTGTCGTGGAAGTGTCTTTTGTCTTTGCGCGCACTCTTCTTCACTTCTTTGTTTCAGTGAAGTGGTTTGTAGGTTGTGTTCAGTTCCTCGAATCGTTGTTCATCCTTGCACTGCACTACATTGGTTCATCTTCTTCTTCATCATCACACCTTCCTCTCCCTGCTCTATCAGTTTTCTTGTGTCTGTCGAGATCCATTCCTTGTTTTTCCTCTTCTTCTTCCTTCCTGATACGGATATGCAGGTTTCTTTCACAGCTCTTTCAAAGAGTTCCAGGGTTCATCCACACAGTTTTTTTCAGGAATGTTGCTCAGTACCTCTCATTTTGTTCTGATGGCTGACGTTAAGATTTTTTTCGTAGATTCCTCCATCAGTTTCCATTCTGGGTGTTGAACTTGAACTGAGATCATTCTCACCAACTATTTCGAAACATTTTTACTTAATTTGGAAGGTTTCTTGTATTAGATGGTGGTCTGAACCAATATCTGCTCTCCTTCTTGATTGGATTTTGTGTTCAGTAGGCTGCGTCTCCACTCTCTTCGCATTGAGATGAAGCCGATCCAATTTTCAGTGTAGTGTGTTCATCTAGTGAAATCAAATCCATGTCGCTTTATGCATATCCTTGTGCTTGAACACAGTGTCTGCAAGCACCAAATTGTTGAGTGCGCAGATCTCTGCAAACAGCGAGGAATACGTTTGCTTTTATTTTTTATATCTTTTCTGTGCTTTGAAGTGTCTGTAGCGGTTGTTTTGGTTTTACGGAGTAGGTTTGCTAGCCATATGCCCAACCTTCCCTCTTTACCCAGCCTTAGGACTGGTTAGTAACTAGTGAACTGGTTAACCAAGCGAGGTTAAAATTTGGTTTTTAATTACTGAAATTTTATCGACTTGATTTGCGTGTTTCTTGTCATTGTGTCTAATATGATTATAAAACATGACTGATAGAATAGTTTAAGTATAAGGTCAATAATACGTTCACCAGATGATACCAATGTAGTAAATATCTGCAGCATAATTTGAAGATTTCCTGCTGATTTTGACAGCGTAGTTTAATGCATTTCTTAAACTTCACAAAATGTTATTCCTGACAAATTCTATAGAATACTGTCATGTCACTTCTTTAAAATAAAGTTGTTGTTCAACGCTTGGTTGTGCTTGTAAAAGAAACCATTTTTATGAAGATAATGTTTTTGGTAGAAAACCTGAGTTTATGCAGAAGTGGCGCATTGACTATCATCTGAAAGCTTAAAATGCAGTAAGTCAGTTACCGGTTGAGCAAGTAATTTTTACACCCTGAGACTTGATAATACTCAGAAAAAACCTTTCAGTTTTACAGCACTCAAGAAAGAAACAAATATATATATATATGTTCATACTGCAAAACATTATAAGTTATTTAGTGGAAGGTAGAAGTTATTCATCTCATGTCTTATTTAGAACAAGTGATTCCCTTTACACACTACAACAAAACAGTTAGGTGAAATTTTCTAGACTGTGAAATGTATTTACGCAACATATTTCGAACACAACGATCATACGTGTACTTGTCATAGGTATTTACGTGAAATCGCTTTAAAAGCGAAGAGAATATGAGAAGTCAAGAAGAAAAGGTGGAATTGACGGTCAAATAACAATGAAAATCAACAGGGAGAAAATAATAGCACATTGAACTTGGTCGCAGAGTGGGATTCAGCAAGTTAGATTTAATGGGATAACAAATTGTTTTCAAACTCACAAAGCGGGTCTTAACTTCCTAATGCCTAAGGCCTCAACAAATTGAGGGACCCATCCTCAACACGTCTGGTAAACAAGTCTAAAGATCGTGGTAACATCAATTCCGTGACCTGTCTTAATGGCACTTTCCGTGATAGAAGAACTTAGACGTCTGCTACCAACATTTATCTATCCAAGTAGTTCAAAGTGTCTCCGAAGCCATATTAGAACATGGTCCAAGGCGATTACTTACATGGATCAATGTGTCTTTTCTATGTACATGTCAATACACGTATATCTGAACCAGTAGGTTCAGCGGGATCTGATATTGTCCTTCACATGCTGTAAGAGCTTGGGTGAACATACAGGGTTGGTGGTTTCCATTAGTTGGACCCTAAGTGCATATTTAATCCTTCATCTTTTATTCTTACAACAGTAATTACTACAGAGTCAGTGTAAGACTGAACTGAAGAGCAGAATATATCAGGATAATTATATCATCAGTCGACTAGTAGATAAGAATTCAGTCTTTTAGTAGATTTTAACTTCGATTAAACTACCAATTAACCCCAACATCCATAGATATCATCTGTGAATGTATATCCTGACAGTGAACTTATACCGTTCAAAAAATCACAACGTTTTGTTAGAAATTCGATAGAATCATCTCATCAGAGTTGCCTATGATGTCAGTGGTGATTAAACTCACAATACTTTACAATAAAAACAAATATTTGTGATATATATTTGCTAATTTATCAACAATGCATTAATATATCATACAAGAGGTCAATTGTAAACCCTCAAAATGAATAAATATCATACTGACTTCCAAAGACTAAAGTTATTTGGTGATCAAGATGGATAGTGGTTAGAAGTAGAGTCCAGAAAGCAATTTTCGACCTACTTGGGACTCATTAACTGGGTCTACTGCCTCTTAGTGGGTTAACTTGTCCCCAAAAAAACCCGATCTCCGGGATGGTGAAAGGAATCATCCTCTTTTATGTATCATCACTAAGTTTTATTCACGTATTCTGTATATCTAACAAGTGAGACGATGGATTTTGAAATAACAGCCAAAGTATGTACCCTGAGTTAACAGACAGCAAGAAACCCTAACAGGATTTAGTAATAACTTTATCACCTAAAAAACATTTGCTTTTCTCACTTTTACGCTGAAGTGACGTTTGGTAAGTTTCAGATTCACATGGCTTCAGATTGTTTAGATCACAAGGCCCAAGAAAAAGGGGTATCTATAAGGCTAAAATTTGCTATTTATTGAGTAATAGTTTCTTTTATGATGAGTTACGTAGAAATCAGAAATAATTTTATAATTTTACTGACAATTTTCTATTAAGTAATACCTGAACTCACAAATTTAATATGATTTTCGATTGAGTACTCTTTATTTTAAAGCAATAGTACATATTTTTATTCTTTTGCTTTCAGCTATTCTTATTTATCGTATAGTTTTCTCAGTTACTCCAAAATCATAAAAAAATTATTTCAGTTTAAGGTTTCAAAGGTGACTAGCAATGAAATCAAGGGGAGCGTATTTCATTCTGGCAAGAAACTGCCATTCATATAGTCTTTGCATTCCATTTGAGTGTTTCTATAAAACTTGAATCATGCACTGACTGCTAGAAATATCAGCTGGACTCATAAGTCACTGTAATGTCCACTTAACATGAATCCCCTTGAGCCAATATTACAATTGATTCACTTCAGCTAATTCGAAATGCCAAAGTTATCAGGCATAACCAAAGGACTTTTCTGAAATAAAAAAGATAAATAGGTGGTCTACATTAAAAGGCATACATTACGTTAGATAAGGTCTTTTAAAAGTATGACATTTAGTTCCAAAGTCTCCCAAGCAGGTTCCTTCAAGCATAGTGTTGAATATCTCCCATTTCGTCTTGATGACTGACTGACGTGGAGAGGTCCCTTGTCGTTTCGTCCTTCATTTTCTGTTCTGCTCCCCTTCTTGATCGAATCTTGTGTCCAGTAGGCTGCGTCTCCACTCTCTTCGCTTTGAGATGAAGTCGATCTAATTTCCAGTGTAGTGTGTTCATCTGGTGAAATCAAATCCATGTCGCTTTGTGCATATCCTTGTGCTTGAACACAGTGTCTGCGAGCACCAAATTGTTGAATGCTCAGAATTCTGCAAATAGTTCTCCATTCTCATATATCATTTCACCGAGCGCTTCTCGACCGATGCTTGGTTCTCTTCCTGTATTGTCTATTCTCAGTTAGGCATTCAGATCACCCATTCGAATTTTGATATCACCAAATGAGGTCTTGTTCAGTGCTGATTCCAGTTGTCCTCCTTTTTCTCTTGTTCTGCATCTGCATTACTTATACGCGCGTAGTGTAGCATTGCATGCTTGTGAATTTCCTTCCTTTTCAGTTGAATGTTGGTGTCGTGATTCTGTATGAGGAGGAGCAGGAGACTGATTAGCACTGTGTGAGAGAGAGCCTTTGATAATGTTGTGGAAATCATGATAGCCACTCCACAACTCAGTGTGCTAGTGGTGGTTGTCTGTATGACAATATCGGAGTAGATTATTGACTCCTCTCCAGTTGACAGTTCTGAGAGTCCACTTCCACTCCATCTGCTTATCCCTGAGAGATTCCTGGCACTTCTTTGCCATATATTGTCATTTCTTTTACAATCTGGGCTGCCTTACCAGCCATCCAGCTTCAAACATCGGATGTTCACTCCATGTCACATTGCTTACTTTTGCTTTCATCGAGAGTGATGTGATACATTGGCTTTCCGGAGACTTTACTCAACCGGCGTCATTTAGTCTCCCTGATTCCTGAGAAGAATAAGTTTATTTTTTTGCATTTCCTCTTTGCTTTGAAGTTTCTCTGGTGGTTATATTAGTCTTACATCTTAGGGTCACCAGCCCCCCTCCCAACCTTCCCTATTTATCCTGTCTTAGGACCGGCTAATGAAATAGTAAACTAGGTGAACTTTTTCATTTATAAGCCTATTTAAAATCAAGATGTTTTAATTTGAAACAGTTAGTCCCTTTTATGAATTTGTATAATGTAATTAGAAGACTTAGATTATCTAGAAAATGTAATATATTAGCGTTATACATTTCGAACAATCTGATCAAACATTTACTTGTTGAGGCATTACATATTAAAACTGGAAGTGGGAGGAGGTCAAATATGACAAAGAAAGTCAATAATAAGAAAGATAATGAGAGGAAAAAAGATAAGACTTGAAGGCAATCTTGATAATACGATAAAATAAGCATTACCAAGGCAGGCCTAATGTAAAGACAAACTGCTTTTGCACACACAATCTGTCTCGAAGAAATGCGTTTACATCGTGTTACCACACAGAGGGGAATCTAACAGCATAATATTGAAACGAAGGTTAAGGCCTGCTGTTAGTAAAATGTACCATGCAGCTAAGCTTATCATAGTTGAGAAGACCAAACGCCTGCTGTAACCTAGACCTCAACTCTGTATAAACGATTCCGTTACATCCCACTGTGTTTATAAGTTTACATGTGTGTGTAGACAAACATACATATGGAGGACTAATCGTGATATGCACTTGAGGGTAGAGGAACATGTTCCAAAATAGTTGAACTCGTCACTACAGAAAACTCCTGAGTCGACCACCACCTACAACTAGGCCTGAAATACCACCGGAAGCACAGCCATAGAATTATCTATGAACACAAACCCTCCGAAAAAGCCAGTGAAACCCTAAACGCCATGCAGTTGCTGAAATCAGTGAAAGCAACAAGACCAGATTGAATTCTGTCAGGAGCATTGAAAACAGACTCAGAGGCATTTGCTGCGGACACGCTGACACTATTACTGCAGAAGGTTTGGGTGGAGGGAAGGAAATTTGCCTATCGACTGAAGGAAGAAGGGTCGCCTCGTCAAACTTTCAAAGGAGGGAGACCTAAGTCTTTGAAGGACCTGACTCGGAATCACGCTCCACTCTTGTCCTTACCGAGCAAAATGCTATGCTGCATCATCCTGGAGCGACCATAAAATTTCCTGCATTCCAAATTACGACCGAAACAGCCTGGCTGGCTGGTTGGCTTCAGGAAGAGCAAATTATGTCCGGATCAAACTGTAAGGCCACTCTACGCATCATCATAGAACAGAGCATTGAATGACAGTCAACTAGCTACCTCATCTTCATCGATTTTGAAAACTCCTTCGACAGCATTGACTGAGAAGTAATCTGTCGGCTCGTTCAACACTACGGCTTTATTGCTACAAACCGTCATCAACCCCATTCAACAACTATATGCCGTGTGAGGATGCGACATACCAAGGGGTTCACAATTTAAAAGACTGTGATGCTTTTTAAAGGAAGTAAGGCAAGAGTAAGAAAAGGTTGCTTGCTATCTATCACCGATGTGCTTCCTGATTGTGGTCGACTAAACTGGTTTGGATCATGCAAAAAACTGTGAGGAGTGTGAAGATCAACACACGCTGTTTGACCGATGGAAAGACCCCACAAGAAGATTTAAATCTTACCGATGACGACTGACGTCTAATGTGTTATGTCGCACAAACTCCAAGGTCTACAGGCAGAAACCAACACGTCGGCAAAAGACGCAGGGCAGCGAAAGAAGACGGGACTTCAGATGAACGTGGAGAAGATGGAGATGATGAAGATAACGAACCAATAAGAACACCAAGCACCAATCTGAAGGAAGCTGTCTCTTTCACCTTCCTAGGCAGCATTGTCTCAACTACAAGCGGTACGGATAAGGACGTCGAAATCAGGATCGGAAAGATAGTAAGACAGGCCTTCATTAATCTGAAATAATCAGTATGGGTGGTGATCTACTGTACTGCACTCTACTCAGCATAAAGCGTCAACAACATCAGGATTTTCAACACTAATTCGGTCAAGTTAGTGCTTCAGTGTGACGGTTGAGAGAAATGGCACGTTTCGAAAAGCGTTTCCAACAAACTACACACATACATCAACAGCTACCATCTACACTCACTCGATACTGGAAATCAGATGGCCGGAATAATGAGAATAAGCAACAAGGAACTCTGGTTGGCAACCAACCAAGATCTGGTTGCCTAACAAGTATGCAGAAGGAAAATGAGATGGATTGGATTGGATTGGACATAGGCTCAGAAAACCATTTGGGAACGAATTGGGCGTCCGGACATGACAAAGAGGAGATGGTGTTAGGAAGATTTGGAAGTCTCTGGGCAGTCACGGAACGAGATTCAAAAGACTGCAGAGAAGATAATGAAGCCCTATTTTCCACTAGGAAACTGAAGGACATATAATAATGATAAAAGCGTCTTTGAAAGCGTGCTACCGTCCGCATCGCCACTAAACCATATGAGACAATATCATGTGAATGGTATGTGATAAATTTCCGTCGTGACCCTATTAAAACGTTTTAAAATTTCTTAAGACTACTGCACATATTTTCAAAGTTTTTGTGTGCGCTCCAGTTATTCGAACAATAAAGTGCTTTTTGTGAATAAAGGCTTCATGGGGGTAATTTATTTCAAGTTGGCATTCATCGTAGACTGACATCAGCTGGAGGGACAATGGAAAACTGCGACCACCGTACAGCTCCTTCGTCCAAGCGTAGGACTCCTCATCGGTGCCTTCCACTACCCCGCCGTCGATCGGACCCGCTATCCTTAGTTTCTGCGGCCATTACGTTACCACTGAGCCACTGATCCATATTTATAACTTCTGTCAGTTGACAACATATAGCAACCGCCAGCCAATCTCATCGATGATTATTTGTCCTCACGGCCACTAGGTTTGCCCCATTCGTCACGACTTCTCACTGGAACTTCGGGAATCATCTCTCAAAGTTGGCCACTAATGAGCACTAGTTAAGTTGAATTTGGGGGTTTGTGGGGATTTATAGATATTTCAAGTTGGTATTCATCGTAAAGTGATATCGTGGGTGCGCACCACTGAGGGGTCCCATACTAGGATGATGTGGCTGTCCAGTGCTCCCAGATTCCCACTGTTCCTCCAACTGGTGTCAGTCTACGACGAATACCAACTTGTAATATCTTTAAATCCCCACAAACCCCCAAATTCAGTTTGTCCATTTCGGGTGAAGACATGTATGACTTTCCCGTGTCTGTGTGTATTATGATATCAAATGGCACGCAGTTTTGCACAACTACTTTAAAAATTTTTTCTAGCCCTCCCTCATTCACTGTTTCTTCATATCTTGGTCGCATATACCAAGACCGTGTAATTTTCCAGGGCATACAGATGTATGTATACATTGAGTAAGTCATTACTTACCCTATCCTGTTTAGGTCATCTGTCTAGGTTATAATCAAGTTTCCAAAAAAGATATTCATCTATTTCACCACGTTACCTGCTCCCCCACTTTTCACATACAACCTACACGTTAATCTTCGACACAGCTCATCGACTTATGCAACGTGAACAAAACGGTAAGTAGACGTAATGAATAACCTGAATAACTCACCTTCAACGTGATTGGTTGTCCTCAAGGTTTTTCGTCACTAAAGTCAACTTGAAATCCTTATGTGCATAGAGTGATGAAGTCTGTTGATGAACAGAAAAGGCTTATGATATACAAAGAGAATGCGACAGAAACACTTTGAACCACATGACCTCGTTTTACGTAGCTCATAGGAAAAAACTTATAGTGATTCCTCATTAAAGAGTAACCAGTTTATGTATTGTCTAGTCCTGAGTGTTGACCAAACTCTATCGATCACTATCGCAATGTGGGCACCAAGCTAGGAAGATCAGCATCTTAGGTGCAGATATCAGTTCTATCGAGGTTTTAGATACACCTTGTTGATAGTGTGCCAACAAGCAGGAAACCTAGGTCGATCAGGGTTTCCTACTGACTACTTCCAACCAACTAACATCCGGATGGAAAACTTGATAGACAATAACAGATCTGTAGGATTAAAACTGGAGCTGTGTGGTACATTGTATTTCTATTGTTGTTCGTTTATAAAATTTATTGGGAAGTCAAACAGTGCGATTTACTGGATAACGTTTTGGAGACAGTTTACTGTCGAAATTCATTTCAAGGTAATTCCACAATCGTAGGACATGGTTTGCATAATTCTAGTTCAAAGATTCCCATTTAGACATTTAGCAGAACAAATAGTGTGAGCGAAAAATTTTCCGTTTCACTTAGTTCCTCACCAGTGTCTCTATACTGGTATATAGCTTTTTAAGACGTAAAATTACATACAAATCTAGTGGTGACAGTTGTTTAATGAAAACTTATCAATCTCAAAGTATCAAGAAGGTGATAATTGATCAGGTAATTAAGACAATTAACTAAAGCATAGAATAATTATAGTAGAAAGATTTTGAGAAATTTTAAACAGGTTCTTACATAGTAAAGATGGATAGTCACTAGCAGTGGACTACACGATGCGTATTTCGTGCTACTCGGGACTCGTCAGCTGCATGTACCTGCCTCTTAGTGAGTGATGTCGTTCCCACCGAGATTCGGACTCGCAGAAGATCGTTTCAAACGCCTGAGCGTTATCCACTATACCACCGAACCACAATAGCCGCATAATTGATATTTTGTATGATGGTTACTAAAGAGTGAAAATGAATTGTTGCGTAAAATGGTGAACTGTTGACAGTGATAAGGGACAGTAGGGGGAGAACAAGATGGCTAAAACTGTAATAATAATGATAACAGTAATAAAGCTACTAAAATATTACCTATAATTATTTGTGGGATGAATGAAATGAAGGGTCTTGTTGTAATAAATAGGCTATACAGATGGCCAATTCAAAGAAAGAAGCTGTGCGAATTTCCTCTGAACACACAGACTTGGCTTGTTCAGGTGGATTCCTGTGGCTTCTGCTGTATGTAAAAGACGAACTCGTAGAGCATTGGTGAGGCTAGAAAGAATGTGATAAATTACTTTGCAGACATTATGAATGTTAACTTGGTGGCAAGTGTCAATCAGACGCAAGAGTATTGAGCTTCGTATCGATCTGGTCCGTGAAGGATGATGCTCAGCAATTCGACGACAGATTTGCCTAACTGTAGATATAGTGTAACTAGCTCCACAGTCATAGTTGAACTGGTAAGTGCACAAAAAAGAGAAGTTAGGTAGTCTGTCTTTAATTCGCGTGGTCATCATCGCCCGACTGTAGAATACGCAGCATAACTTTGCGGCATTATATAATCTTCTTATGGCATTTCTTAGGCGCTGTGTCACAATTTCGCCAATTATGTCTTAGGAAACCCTTGTTCCTAGATTTCTTCTCTCACATAGTTCTAATTCTCTCCACTTTTATGATACGGGTAACAGAATTCTTTGTATATTTGGAACAAGTGCGAAATCTCTACCGATAGATGTAATTGCTATTGATTTAGTAAACGCAACAAGGGCTTCCAGATACGGTTACTGATTATTCTGCATCCTCTTCTTAGTAACCATGATATAAAGTATTTTCATGTAATTATAACAAATGCGTACATTCATAAGGAAAAATATCAGCATACTTTTGGAAGTAATTATTTTAAGTAGGTTGTAGTCAGAAACAACATAAACGAACAAAAGCTACTCGGAATATATTCATCTTGGTGAATAGCACTGGAATAGAAGACAGGCGTTTCGTCCTATTTGGAAAGTGTCAGCTGGATGTACTAACATCTCAGTGACTGATGGTGTCCCCATCAAGACTGCACGCAGTATCCGTCGGTTAAAACGCCAAAACGTTATCTATTAGACCGCTGGAATGCGCTGATCATTTGCTGTTTTGATGCCTTTCGTTCGCAATGCTATACAAGTTCAAACTGCCCGGCCTCCGTTGGTAGTTGAGCTCCTATGCGGATGCCTCCATACTGTCTAGTAGTCTAGTCGACAACACTCTGACGTTTAAAAAAACGAGTACTAGGTTCGAGTCTCAGTGGGAACAAAATCACTCTCTGGAGTTCAAGCGCATCCATCTGACGAGTCCTAAGTAGGATTTCACTGCTAGTCACTAAGATGAATATAACATGATGAATATCAGGCATTATAGAGGCGTCCACACTGGAGCTGATATACCAACAGAGGTCCAGTATTTCAGCCCTGTTTAACAGCGGAAAATAACAAGCATCAAAACAACAATTACTTGAAATGTATTTGAATATTTGACGGTGTGAATATGTAAAGGTGGCTTGAAATGAAAAGATAAGGAATGTTTTGATCTCATATTATGTTCCATAGCCTTTGCGAAGTGCGCTACTGAGAGTAAATATCTTCTCCAATAACCTTTGTCTGTGTATAGATGGTTATATTCAAATCTTCAGAAAGCAGTAATCATTTTTCAACAGGTAAGGAACTGTGTGGTTTCTTATTATACTGTGTCAAATGTGTCTGAGAGAAAAGTAAAAAATTCTGTCCATCGTGTCATCATAAATCCTCCTGTAAATGGAAATCGAAAAAGCTTCACACTGAGGTGAAGTTTAAGGATATTATTTAGCAGACAGCTGGTCACATCGTTTCATCTCTAGAGTATCTTGAACACATCAAATCCATTTTGCTTGAATCTATTCACCGATTCCTAAATACAGCCAAAACAGCCCAGCCATCTGGCCAACAATCAGAGCAACCAAACGGGAAGAACTTGAGATTGTTAACGACATATAGGTATCCTTCCCTGATCTGCATGATCATATAGTCCTCACAAACGAGATATTACTTCATCATTCACAAACATTCCACTTACTGAGACAAGTCATCTCTTTGAATCAAATGCATACAACGGTGTGATATCGACAAATATGTGAAAGATTCGCTCTTAGGATATATTCTTGATGTCCATTTCAGCTGCCCTAAGAAGGAGGAAGTGGTGGAGTTTTAACCAGATCAATTCCTAGTAAGTAACTTCACGTTGCAATTTGTAACAAACACATAAAAGTCAATTACCAAACTATTTGATCTCCACCGAAAGATATCTCGATGATGCAACTCATCACCATACTGCCGTTTCAATATAAATTTGATATTGAAATGTTATTTATTGAGACTTATTACTAAATCTATAACACTTCCTGGACTTATTTCAGATACTCACCTGATTCAAAGTCTTACTTGATTAACCATATCCTTCACTTTCGTTATCTTTATGTAAATCATCAAAAATATTGAATAAGACTGGGTCTCGAAGACTGCTCAAGAAAAACAGTATGAAGACAAAATTTCATATCATTATGAAACATAAGTTACACTTGCTTGAACTTATCTGCTAACCAATGAAGTAGATATTTATACTCATTATAGGATTTCTATAGTATATTTCGAAGAAATATTGGTAACCAAACAATGGAAATACCAAGCATACCTATTAATATCTCAATAACTTTAAAAATTTATAACTTCTGTAGAAATAGGAAACTCTCATTTAGATATCCTAATTTTTCCATAAACATTTGCTACTTCTAAGCTTGTTTTTAACTCGCGACATTAAATACAATTGTTATGTACTTAAGAAGCTAATTTCCATATTGCATAATAAATATGCCACTGCTTATAATTCTGACTGAATTAATTAATTTCTATAATTTGCGTCATAAAATATTTTTTTTTCAAGTCAAATAGAAATATGTATTTATAATCTCATTTCCTAGATAGTAATATTTATTCATTTTCGAATTATGTAAGTGAATAACTAAAGTCAAATAAATTTCTGCGGATTCAGTGTTTATTCTTTTTGAATATAACAACGTAAGAAGCAAAGTTCCCAATAAAAAACAAGATTCGACAGTTGATTCCATTTAGACAGTATTGTTATTTAATGTTTTGACTAAGTTCCACTTTTGTTTTTAACTGTTATCCAGGACATTCAGTCGGATTACTTTCTATCTTTATGATTTATACATTTTGGGCTAGCTCATTTTGATTGTAACTTTCAAGAAACTTTGGCATAAATATATATTCATCAAATAAATACGTATTTATTTCGTTGTAATTTTCGTATAATACAGCCATCATTTTCACAAGTATTCGTATTGTTTCTAAGTGAATTCAGCCTACTGAAAATTAGATGCATATATAGCAGTAAGTCTTATATTTTTTCAAGGAACTTTTCAAGTTATTTTGAATACTGTCAGAAAAATTGTCGTCAGAAGTATGATGATCATTCCGGCTGAATACCACACACAGCTGAAGTAAATAGCACAAAAAGATGAAGTTCGGCAAAGTCCTCCTTTTTTCGTAGCAGATTTATACAATGAATAGATGAATAGGAAAGATATTTTCATAAAATTTTCATATAATCAAACAGTTTACACTTATACTGGGTGATGATTAAAGGTGAGATGAAAATTTGAACCGTAGACGGATTCGAACCATCGACCGCTAGAATCCCGGTGGGCTGCCAAACTACGGCTATCTCATATAGTCAGATGATAACAAATAGTTTGCATCGCTGTTAGATAAGAGAATGGTTGAAAGTCTAAAAGCACTGAAAATCTGTTTCGTGCTAGTTTTAGGGTAGCTATGTGGCACGTTACAATGTCTGTTAGTTATAAGCTTGATCTGTAGCAGGCATTTTGGCTCCGTCTCTGCACAGCCAAAAATAAAACGTAAGAGTTGTCTTGTTCTGCGAGGTTTTTATTAGTTTTCCTATAGATGTCACTTCATGATGAAGACTATGCTGAAGTCAACCAGTTCTTACAAGCTACTAGTTGAGTCTTATGATAGCTGGATTATAATTGTAACTGAATAAATTGTGCTACTAAACATTTCAAGCAACTCTAAAAACTTTTCTTAACAGTTTCCTTATAGTACAAGTTTTAAAACATACTGCTGAATAAGTCGAGTGTTTAGAAGACACCCAAGCTTGATTTCACTTGCTCTTTATGAATGACCTGAACAGTAGATGACCAGTTCACTCAGGACCAAGCTCATCGACAGTTAACTTGGCCTTATACGAATCAGCTGCCTGGAGAAATCTGCAGATCAATCGGAGCGGCTTCTAACTGCTCAAGTTATTCAGCAATATATTTCATGACACCTGTGTCAGAGATCAAGTCTTACGATCTTGGTTTAATGGCTTCTAATGGAAATTCTGTTGACACCAAAGTTGTGGAGTTGAAAAATTACTCAGCTGTGAGATATGTCAGTAGAGCCCATGGAGTTTCATAAATCACTTGCAAGTTCATCATCCCACCACCAAAATTATTTTTACGATTTGATATTAAGGTGTAAAGAGCTACGGCCGAAGACTTTGTTGGATTATTTCCAGTGTTGAACAGTAGCTCAACAGTCTATTCATCTCCTGTAACCTTGACTTAAAGATAACACAAACATAGTACATAGTAGAATGTGCTGAAGTTTTATCTAGGCAGAAGATATACAATCTCACTTTTGATCGACCACTACTTTGGCAAAGGTATTAGCAGTGAATGAAGAAACGTTTGTATTAAAAATCTTGGTTTAATTTTTATTCATAAGAAGATTCAAATGGCAAAGAATGAATACTTATGAATTCGAAGCAACTTAATTATTGATAATGAAATGAAAACCCAGGTTGCGGCAGAATACAAGTGGTTGACTTTCAGACTGCTGGCATGTTGTTTTATCGGCCGAGCCATTAGATGCAGCTACGACTGAGGTCTTAACATCCCTTCAATCACCGAGGATTTTTTCTGACAGTCATGTATAACAACTTTCAGGTTTATGGGCGAGTTATATTCTCCCTAATTGAGTTCCACTTATCTTCTTATCATCGTTGCCATTAATGTTATTTATCAGCCTGAAAGAACCTATGCAGATCATCTCACAGTAATGGGAGTCGAAATGGAACCTATTATTTCTCACCTATTATCAGGTAACAAACTGGATTAAAATGGAATAGCTGGATCAAATAAATTGCGTCTAGAGGCAGCAAACGGAGGATACATGACAACGGACGAGACAAATATATTACGTAAAAGATATTACAGAAATAATTACATCAATTTTATTCTGTAACCATTTAAATCGGTATAAACTCAGGACGCTGGAAAGCTTGTGTATTTTTGTTGTCTTTTGAGATGGACATCTGGGAACTGAATGATACTCCATATATACCTTCTTAGATATAAGAAGACGTAAAGTGATGAAAGATTTTTATACAACTTAATATGTCTTTTTATTTTCAAAATGCCGATTTGATTTCCACAATATATGTATAAATGTTCTGTAAAAAATTAACTGAAGTTCTTGTCATATTCAAATTCCAATACATGGGATAATTCCTCTAGAACAGTATGGAAACTCTTAAGCCACTCTGATGATGTTGAGTTCATTGAAGTAAATAGCTTATTGGTGAAACTTTTATTGTTATTCTTGATATCATCAGTACAAACTTCAGGAGGAAAGGAGCTATTAGGCTTTCTCCACAGAAGGATTAGTAGCTTGTGGTGATGGCCTTATGTATGATTAGTTGTTTGTGCCAGAGTCTTTTCGTTCTCTTCATATTTTTTTGATTGGTTGTTCTGCTAACGTCAACTTCGAACCCCTTGTTGCTTCTTACAGGCTGATAGATAGTGCGAGTGTCAGTACGTCTTTCGATTGCTGACTTGAATACCAAGCTTCTGAAAATTCTCGAGCACCGTTTGTATTTTCCCAGCCAAATTCATGTCCACAGTTGTCCACATGCATTGATATGGCCAAAGATACGTCATGAGGCTCCACTACTAGCTGATGTTCATGTAGACGAGTATGAAGAGGGCTACCACTCTGCCCAATGTAGCGTTTTAAGCAGTTCCTGCGCTCTTTTCTGTAGATAATGTTTGGTTTTTCTTCCTTAGCTATTGCATCTTTTGGCCTGAATAACAGATAGTAAGCTGCAGCGATTCCGAATCGCCTCAGTAATCTAGTCCTGATCTCAAAGATGTTCTTCAAGCAAGAAAATAAAATCCGTTTGCTTATTTCAGAGGTTGAATCCTTGGTTGGTGATAAGTTATGCAAACATCTATAGCTGAAGTCGTGTGGGTGGCCGTTCTTCTGGGAAACAGTCATCAACTAGTTTTCTTCTTTTCTTCGCAAGGTCGATATACTACATTTCTCTGAACAATCTCTTTTTTATGACTGGTTTTGTATGCTGTTATATTGTTGCTACTATGGTTAAGGATTTAATCAGTATGAATCAGTTTTCTGCATACATGAGTTTCCAATATACCTCACATCCGTTCAGAACATCTTAAATTACAAGCTTTTTATTTAGTCCCCCTTCAATTGTGAATTGATATCATCGAAAATGTTGTTGATTAACACGTGAGCATTTTCCAGTTGGTTTCTTTTAATGATGATAAACGTGTCTTCTATAAATCGGACCAAAATCTTTGGTTGGGTCAACGGCAGTATCACGGTTTCCAATATTTGCATTACTGCTTTGGCAATTATTTCTGATATAGGCTATCCCCTAGGTGTTTCCATCGTCTGTTTTTAGAGTTTGTCGTTGCAATAGAAGTATACTGTAAGGCATAGATCAGCTAATTCTATCAAACTGGCACAATGCACCTGTGTGCTATACAAAAGGTATGTTTCGTTGTTAAGGAGAAGAGTTATTGTATCCTTAGCCAGTCTCGGTTCCTTTAAGTTGCACAGAGCTACAACGTTAAAGGACACCACCAGCTCGATGTCATCAATATTAATATGAGTGATCTTTTCCAGAAATTATGTTGGACAGTTGATAGAGTGGTCGCATAATTTTATCAGCTGTTTTAGTTTTCTGAAGAGTTCTTTTGACAGATTATATGCTGGAGTTTCTCGAAGTAAAACGGTTGGTTGCATTGGGATGTTTGATTTGTGCATTTCGAACTACCGTAGAAACATTGGAGAGAATAGGACCATTGAATTTCATTCACCATTGTTCTTGCTTTTTAGTTTATCCCACCTTGACGAATTTGTTCAGAGTCAGTTATTTGAACAAGTCGACATCACAGTCACTTGTTCCTTCCCCTTCTTATACTCGTGGCTTTAAAATTTTGGCAGGTTCCTCAAAAAAGATATCTTTTCCCTGTTCTTTGTGTCATTTGTTTGGTTTTTCAATCTTGTTGCCAGCGTTGTAAAGTGTAATCTTTTGGTTAATCCCTGAAGCTTTTTCTTCTGTCTCTATATATTTTTTTGATATTTCCGAATCCTATGATAAAGAAATGTGGTCATGAGTTTTACTATGTGTTCTCCACTCTTTTAAAGTATTTTCTAGCACATTGGACAGTCTACAGGTGATCTTATTTGGCACTAGTTTTCAGAACACTCCGACATAGACTGTTATGGAAGAAATACTATTGTTTTCATGTGGAGGCCTGATTTTTGCAAAGTTCCCCCATTTCCGAAGAATATTAAGTGTTTGGTGCTCGAGGGATTTTGAAATGATGGAGAATATTTGGATGATGCCAATAGTGTTGTGTTCTGTGGGGTGGATGACTTAATCTTGAAGCTTAAGCTTTCTTGCTTTTAGTTTGCATGTTTCACAGGTTGATTCATTTCTTCAGTTTCCTTGATGAATTTCTGAGATACGTGACCACAGGCCGCCCAAATGACAATTCAGTTTCCCAAGAACCTAAGGAAGGACTAATTTTCAGTACTGAGATCCTTTTCTGCGATAATGACATTCCTGACAAAGTTACTGCACCTATTTTCTTTCAGTATCCTACCTTGTTGCTTGTATAATACTGAGTGAAATGCTGTTTGTATTGATCAGCAACAGCGTTGCTAATATATTTTCAAAATTGTGGAGGTGATTTAGGAGACTTTGTACGTGCATAATAGAGCAATCTGTTTTCTGGTATTTACAACATCAATTTTTTGTAAGCAGCTGATATGCACTGTTGCATTGAGTAGGTATTTTAATCGGTGACTAATGCTGTGCAGTTTGTGAGAGCACATTCGTCCATTTGTTCCAATGAATAGATGTTTTCCATCCCATGAATTTGCAGATTTTCACTAAGTGATGGTTTTAAGAATGAACATATTGAAACTAAGCTGATTCAAGTGCTTAAATTGTAACAAATCTTAGAAGTTCATAATCTCCTCAGATCTGATTTTCTTCACGAGAGAATTCTTTTTTTGTCTACTGTCACATATTTTCTAACCACAGAATTCATTTTCGTGTATCATGCGAGAACGAAATTCTTTACAGTTATAGACCGTTAGATGAGATACTCGTGTTACAGCACTTTAAGATAGACATTGAAAAGGTTCGCTGTTTATTTCTTAGAAACTGTTATTTAAATCATTATAACAGGCTAAAAGTTTCAAATTGCCTTCTTTACAGGTCTTAACTGTATGTAATGCAGACATTTAACAGCAACCTGAAGGCATTTTCTCTGAAAAAGCAGATAACAAATCCATATGGTAAAAGATGAAATATCTTTCTGCTGAGTATTGATGAGCACAAAACACAGGCAATATGATGTCTTGCTTTACAGTAGTGAACTCATGAAATTTAATAGGAGCAAAGTGTATTCCACTCACAATAGAGTTACCTGCCTAAATTTCTACAAGACTAAATACAGACGTAGGTTTTGAACTGAAGTTCAACATGAATCAAGATACTGTGTATATTTCTCAGTATGATTACTTTGTAAACTGTACATTGTCTTTCAAAATACCAGGAAAGACTGTCCAGTAGACTAACTGTTAACATCTTTATGCCAATCTTATGTCGCTGAAATACTGCTAGATTCAATTTAATAGGTATGAAACTTCCTGAACACTTATGGCTATTTGTATCAAGAAACAACTTCAGTTAAATAATGGCTAGAATAAAAGTATGATTTCCTTATATGGTTTCTTTTACCAACTTCAATAAAAGAAGAACAAGGAATTTAGCAAGGTAAAATGACTCCACCGAATACTGTATGTTTTTCTTTAACTGCTAGTAAGTACTGATATTTAGAATAGAATAAATTTTAAACTCTTCAACCAATAAGTCGAGATAGCAGTAGTAGTAATACCAGAATCATCTTAGAAACGCTTGTTGATCGAGCAAAACATGAACGAAGAGATCACAAGTGCAAGATTGGGATGGAGAAGGCAAAATCGACTTCAAATCGACAAACAGCGAAATACAGATAATAAAACTTGTTAACAAGGCTGTTGATGAAAACTTTCCAGCTTCAAAACGTTTGATCCACATGACTTATGAAGGTTGAAGTAAACTTCTATTTTGTGTGTCTATTTTGGAAGGCTTTTCAACGTCATCTTTGTGTTGCCTATCGAGTTGGTGATGTGAAAACAAACGTCGATGATATTTGACTCCTGCCGTGCAGACTCTGAAATCTATCTCAGAAATGAATTTACTCCTGTCTATTGTTCCTTTCAATACTTCTGTTGCAGTGAGCATATGTGTACTAGAAAACATGATTTGATATGACGCAAGTCAGATGTTTATCCAATCCTGTTTAGGTCACAAAATATTTGAATCTATGCAAAGGCATGAACTTTAGATTGAAAAGAGTGCAAAATTGGTATCCTTTGCCAACAAGTGCCCCAACAATATGTCAGTTTTACTCAGGTATCTTGTGAACTGCGAAGATGGATTAGTTGAAGCTTTCATTATCACCTATTTACGAAGATTACATCGACGTACACAAGTTCGTTTTCGTTATCAATTCATGATATAGCAGGAAAAACAATTAAAAATCTTGTTCCAATATGTTTAGAAGGATAAATGATTGTTAGAAAAGGAAGTGACGCTTAGTGTACCTTTCTCTCTATAGTTTTTTTGGATTTTCATGTGTTTTCCAGACATTCAGGTTGAATGTTCACCTTCTTTCGATAGGATAAAGAAATGGGTTAACAGCCAAACAACACCTCTACGTTTCCCAAAAGTTTTAACAAATGACAATTGTATTTCATTACTTACATCGTATGTTTACCAGGGAATTTACGAAAGTATTTTTTTATCTAATGGAAAATGGATTTCATTTGTATACATTTTCTTTTATTCTTGTTGTTGATGCTGAAATTTGTAGCCTGCAAAGTTTAATAAAATCATGTTGAATACGTTTAACATATGTCACCTTAGAAAACCAATATTTTATTGCTAGACTCAAAGGTTATACAGATGTGTTTGCTAAAACATGCTGAAAGGTAAGCCTTATACCTGGAAAATATATTAATCATAAGTACAAGTGAAATCTTGTCACTTTATTTACTTTTAAAATATCTCTTAATGTAACTCATTACATTTTGTATCTACATGGACCAAGTTAGTAATTTAGCAAGAACATTGACTGAGCTATACTACAAGATGATTTAATATAGTTTAAACCGGCAGTTTGAAGAATAACATACTAGGATTTCATGGCGTGAGATAAAGTTCTTTGATGCCGAAGGCAGAAACAATTATACTTGAGACGAATAAAACAACATGATGAAATGTGGGTTTATCATGTCCAAGTGTTTTCAATTATGGATAACTTCATGTTACTTACTATAACATCCCCTAACTAGAGTAAACTAAAAGCATATAAGTAGGAAGCAGAGAAATTGCATTTAGTATAACTGAGTTATTTATTGCTTACAGAATGGAACGACTGTCAACAACTAACCTTTCAGTTAGTTCTGAAGTTTGCCGGCACTTGAATTCAAATAAGTTCCAGTGACTTCCAGTGACTCTTCAAGTACTCTCAATTTGTGACAGTCTACAAAATACGAAGTGTAGCTGACATGTAATTAACAGTCATAGAGAAATGCTGAAACTAATTTTCTGAAGCAGTGTGGGTCATATTAGGATGTAATCATACTGACTAGATAAGATTTAGCCCTTTGAATTCTACCTTAGTACTCAAAATACCTATCGCACACTATACAGATTTCCTTGATCAATTGCCACTCATATACATCAGTATACATACTAGATTGGAAAGTATTCTCTCTGCGTTTTACGAAGCTATTGTAAAAACCTTTTATAAGTTTTGGGAATTTAGTTGGCTTTGCAACAGCATTTTATTCTCACCAACTAAATATCCGCATTATTTGTGCATCTAAGCGATAACAGTGGTGGTTGTTTGGTGTTTTTCAACCTTTCAGATTTATTTTTAGGCGTTTCATCACCAGCCTAAAGGATTTCATAGGCATTTACTTAATACAGGAGCGTCCATGAACAAACCTCAAGCGTAGATAGCATCGATCCATCATTATTATCACCCTCAGCTGCAAATCCTCACTACTATCGCAAGGATAACTTTCTGCGCATCATTGTTTAATCCTGGAGCTTAATAGTAGGAAGAATTATAAAAAGGCCCTCTAGATAAATAAATACATTTCAAATAAAAAATTTCAATGTAGTAAGTTTCGCCGTCCGAAGAATCTGTCGCCAAAGGTAGGCAGGGTAAAAATAATCTACAAAATCGACTGCAAAAATTAGTTACAAAACTACGTCGGTCAGTCTACCCGTCATATATCTTAAGGAAACCATGAACACTGAAAAACTCGAAAAAGAAAAGGACATTCCTTCTTGGTTTCAGTGCAGTCAGATAATCATGATCATAAATTCAACCAAGTGTCGTTAGCTTTCAAAGGGAAGGTTCAAAGATAAAAGAGAATTTTTAGTAGCATGACACCAACTAAAAAGTACCCCTAGAACATCAGCTTAAGCAGAATAGTATGGATACATTTCACTTCATGCTCTATCATAAGCTGCTTACAACCAAAAATAATTTTAACCCTAATTTACACAAAATGTTTACATAGTGGGATCAGTTCGATAAAAACGTTAGTCACTGAACGCTTAAATCCTAACTTACATGTTCAGAAAGAAACAGCTCTCAGTCTGTGCCTACCATGATGAAGACTTTTGTTTGATGACAATCTTCATGTTGTTTTGCATATCATAGTCCATTCATACAAGTTGTTTTCTTTTGGTTTGTTTGCATTTCACACCCTTGGCCCAGTTATCTGAATTCTACTCACATTAAACGTTAGTTAACTTAAATCTTATGACCTTTGGTGCATTTCGAGTGACCTTTCTTAAGATGTCGAATACATTTATCTCCTTTCCACTAAATTCTTCTAATCGTTCTATATATCGGCGTACTTAACTATGCATGTTAGTTTTGTACTGGTCGTATAAAAAACTTCCACCTTTCAGTCGCGAATTCCCGAAATATCCTCAGAAATTTGGCCACACACCTTCTTTCTGTTACCTCAATGTTTGTACTTTGGGACATATATATGAATTGCTAGATTCCGATGGAGGTAACATGAAGAGAGGACCTGTCGACCTTTGATTATATCAGTGAGCTATTCGTTCGGTGGAGTGAGTTTAATTTAACAGCTTGATAAGCGCTTTAAAAGGCAGCGGTTAATCCCACAGAGAACATCACCTTTGTAACCAAGATTGAGGAAAGCAAGCTTGTTCTTGACTGTATCAAACCTCAAGTTGTTAGTCGCTACATTCTTGTGCCTGTTGATGAGTTTCTGTGGACATTCGTTATCATGAGGACAATTTTCCGCAATATTCATTCCCTGTTCTAGTGTCTCTTCTGAACAAAGATATTTGGAAAGTGTTTTCGTCAACCCTTTCTCATGACTAATGCCACATAAGCTGTTTAAGTTAAGATACATTCCACTTCAAGAATCTTTTGCAATAGATAAGTCTAAATAGATTACCATCGATTACCCACTCTGGAATATTCGTCTGATCCTTCTGTATATTGGAATACTTAGTTGTGCATGATAGTTCTGAATATTTATTTACTCAGTTCGTGTGTTTTCACCTACTTCATGTCTATGTTATCTTCACTTCAAGTGGACAAGTTTCTATCACACTGATTCCATTATGCAGACATTTTGTGTAAATTAGGGTTAAAATTATTTTTGGTTGTAAGCAGCTTATGACAGAGCATGAAGTGAAATGTATCCATACTATTCTGCTTAAGCTGATGTTCTAGGGGTACTTTTTAGTTGGTGCCATGCTACTAAAAATTCTCTTTTATCTTTGAACCTTCCCTTTGAATGCTAACGACACTTGGTTGAATATGTGATCATGATTATATGAGAAAATTCTTCTCTAACTAATAACTGGACAACAATCAAACACTTCTTCAAAATTCGTGCTCAACATCTTTATAAAATTTGTTATCAAAATGTCACCAAGTTCGATATTGAAACACCCACGAAAAAATATTGACACTCAAGAAAAACCGAACCACCAACCAAATGCAGTGTCATTATTATCACCGTTACGAAGCACACTTTTGCACTCAATTTATCTCTAATGAAGCGTTTAAAGACGATCATTCAAACGCTTTTTTAAAACACTTGCGAAATAACAGAGTAGTTTATTTCGATTTCATTTTTCATTCAGGAACTGCGATACTCTACGAAGAAGATGAATTTAATATTTTGCTTCTTTGATGCAATCGACAAAGTGATGCAATATAGTTTCATTATATAATGAAAAATATCGTTACTAGACGAAATATTTTACTACAGTCAGTTGGAATCATTTCTGTTTTAAGCGACACTGTCACTGAAAGTACAACTTTTCAGGAATAAAAGGTTATCAGGTCTACTATCTATATCCATTCACATACATATATAACTCTACTTACTGAATCCAGTTTTTCATCTACTCCGTTTGAATGTTTGAAAGAAAAATACTGACTTTCATAACCATCGATGCCAATTAAGTCATGAAGTAGCAGATATGTTTTCTTAGCGGTCAACATTCATAGGAACGCAGTTAAACCCCACACTTTAATTGAAAAATTTCTAGCGATTTTGCAGAGTAAGTCATGTTAATTAGCCAGTACTTCAAAAAAGAGGAAATGACTGAATGGTTATTATATGTCTCGTATATACTGAACTGGTAAATATGTTTCATAGATTTGAAAACGAAAGCTACATATCAAGTAGTAAATATAATTATTTCAAAATGATGGCATGTATATATGGCGTTTAGACTTTCCTTCCTTTTCTTCTAGACTGGTCAGAAACTCTGACTTTTCACCGTATTTAAAGACCGTAAAGTTTTCTGATAGCCGAAGAAAATATATGCGGGAACTTTTACTAAGTAATATCTTGAAATATTGAACTAAGATAGTCGATGAAACAGGTACATTAGTTGGATACAGTAGGAAAGTTGATATTCATTTATCTCAATATAAAAGTTTTCTCTTGTAGAAAAACGTCTTCACCAGCTTTATTTTTAACTTGATAATGAACCCTTTCACTGTAACATAAAACATAAAGATGCCTGGTGGTGATGCATTCCTCCAAAAACCTTACGGTTTTTCCCCGTTGCTTTATGACGTGGTTAGTAGTAACTGGTAAGAACTACGAACTAACATGATACAGTTGTCCAGCACTCTAATTTTTTCGACAGTACTTCAAATAATGTCAGTCCGTTAAGAAAACTGTTTTAGAATCAGTGAATTTTTTGTTGACTTTCGATTATTGTAGTGAACATTTTGTTTTGTATACAGGAATTAATGTATTATTATTATTATTATTTGTCCCTCGGGTTCCTAATGAAACATAGGGCTACAGTAACACGTTTCCACTGCACTCTGTTCTCTGAAATCTTTTGAACCTCGCTCCACGACAGCCCACAACCTCTCATTTCTTCCTCACACCATCTCCTCCATGTCACACTCACCTCGGACGCCCGACTAGCCACTTCACATCGGCGTTCCACTCGAGAGCCTGACCAGTGACGTCCCCAATCAGCCTTCTCAGTGTATACCTAATCCATCTCCACTTCCCTCCATTGCATATTTGTTGAGCGATAGCTTCTTGGTTGGTTCCTCGTTAACCAGAGTTCCTTGTTCCTCATTCTTATTATTTTGACCATCTGATCTTCAGTAACGAGGCTATGCAGTAGGCAGTTGTTGATGAATGTCTGTAGTTTGTTAGAAATGCCTTTCGTAACTCACCGAGTCTCTCAACCATCACATTGAAGCACTGACTTGACTGGATTGGTGTTGGAAATCCGGATCTCGTTCCACATGCTGAGTGCAGTGAGGAAGATCTCCACACTGGTTTCAGGCTAATGAACGCCCGTCTTGCTTTTCTGATCCTGTCTGGCTTTGACGTCCTCATCTGTGCAACCGCCTGTAGTTGAAACAGTGCTGATTAGATAGGTGAAGGAGGCTACTTCCTTCACGTTTCTCCCGTTCATGGTGATTGGAGTTTGTTGTTGTTGTTGGTGTTGTTGTTGGTTGGGTATCTTCATCACCTCTGTCCTCTCTACATTCACTTGAAGTCCCGTCTTCGCTGCCCTGTCTCTTCTGTCAACTTGTTAGTTTTTGCCCGTAGATCTTCAGGTTTGTGTGATATTAGACACAACTCATCGGTGGCGAAATCCATGTCTTCTAGGTTCTTTTCCGTGGTCCGGCGTATTCCCCCTTGTCGCTCAGAAACTATTATAGCTGCAAAGAAATTGCTTTTAAGTGGGGTTTTTATTCTTTTTATGACCTGTTTCATAAGTTTATCCTCTTCGAAAGTAAGATAGAGGGACAATAGAACAGTTGAATAGTCGACAGGTTTCCGCCTTATGTCACCTCTGATTGTATCTACCATTTCATTTGTACATATTGAATCACGTACAATGGAAAGATGGAGAAAAGAGATGAAACTAGATTTCATGAAGACATTCCAAAAAATTAAGCCTAAGTGAGGCAGTTGTACCTTAAAACATTTGATGGGCACAGAATATAATGTTCAGATCTGAAAAGTATTTAAAATAATTAACAAACAAAACGCTGCTAAGCTACTAAGATTCGAGGAAGCAATTGTCATCAGAAGTATTAAATCAAACTTGTGCATCCACAGAAGGCAGTCGTTAACTTCCAGCTACCACATTAACCATTGATTAGTTTTGTCATTCACTACAACCCCTTCCAAAATTCTGTATTTTCATCCATTTTTAAAACTGAATTCACAATCAGTTCTTATTTCATCTCCATCAGCTTACTACTTGACCCCTGATTGACTTGACCTTAACCCACACAAAAAAGTTAACCCAGTATTTACATTATTACCTCATCACATGCACCTACGCAATACTTACTACTCCATTTTTGTTGATCACGTGTAAAAGGATGACCATCTGATTAGATAAACATAAGATGATTCCAATTACTTCATATGAACTTTTCTGATCACTATCAGTTCCTTCATTATCTTAACAGCGGACTATAATCTACTTGGTAAGTGAATTATGTGAATATTTTTTTTTCATCTACATATATCCTATGAATTTATATTTCATTAAACATTCTTTTTCTGTTACTCCATGTGAATCGTATATTTATATGCAACTGTACAGCTTGAGAATGATATCGCTGAAAAGAGTGACTCTTCGCTATGTCTTTTGTTTGAAAGAAGTAAGTTGCTGTCAAGTATTGTTTGTATTTTCCTACCATTGAGTTGCAAAGTAGCTAACAGTAGTCCTTGAATCCGTAAGAAGGTGAATACTCAGACACTGTTAAGGCAACACTCTTGAACTCATTGGCTACATAAAAGATATGTGTCTGGGGAACATATGACGTCACCCTATGTTGAGTTGTTTTTCACCTATTTTCCCCCTCACAAAGACTATTTGCCTCACATCAGATACACTGAAGATAACAGTTAGAATGTTAGAATGCAGAGCTGATGCTTTAAGTAATCACTAATGGGATGTACGTCTTTGTATGATATACAGATGGAATACAGAATTATAAAGAGACTTCTCAGTATCCCAAGGTCACAGTTTTTCGTATTCTTTGCATCTCTGGGGCCGTAGCCACTCATTTTGAAAGTCCCGACCTACTTACATAAAAAGAGCCAATTCAGCTCCTTCTTCTCTCATGTTTCCAACCTGAAATCACCTCATCGTTTTATTTTTTTGTTTGCTATCTGTTTTCAATTTCTGTTTAGTTCTTTATACAGATAAGTTCTTATGTAATTTCAGCAAAATAGTCTGCTAAAGAAGCTGTGGCATATACAGAGAAAAGTTCAGAGAAATCTTGTTTTCGATTTTCTAAACAAGCTGAGATTACATAAAAACTTACCTATATAATGAATCAACCTGACTCGGCGCTCAACTTCTTTCAGACCATTCGTAGAAACTATGGCCTGGAAGTTTATAATCTGTTTAGTTCTGTTTACACATTTTTTTTTGACTGAATCTGATCTTAGGTCATTTTAAGCAAAGTCTAGTCTGAATCTAACATTTTTTATGCAACTTGCGTTACATTTTCATTGATATTCACTATTTGACAGTTTTGACTGTATTTTGAGGGAGTTGTGGAGATTTGGAAATATTTCAAGTTGTTATTCATCGTAGACTGACATCAGTTGGAGGAACAAAAGAAACCTGGGAGCACTGAATAGCTGTTTCATTCTAGTATGGGACTCATCAGCAGTGCGCACCCAGGACCCCACCAGGCATCGAACCCGCGACCTTCAGGTTCCGCGGCCAGCGTGTTACCATTGGGCCGCTGGGTCAGAATTGAACTACTGCTCTTTGGTGACTATCTTCGAGAAGTATTCTCGAAGTTCCAATGATAAGTCGTGACCGGTGGAGTCAAAGCCTGATGGTCATGAGAATCCAATGGTCCATATTTTCAACTTCTGTTAGCTCACGATATAGTGCAACCGCCACCCAATGTCATCGTTAAGTAACTGTCCTCATGACCATCAGGCTTTGACTACACCGGTCACGACTTATCATTGGAACTTCGAGAATACTTCTCGAAGGCAGCCACCAACGAGCACTGCATGTAAAGATTTTCGTAGGTGAAAATGTTCTCATCGGTTATGTCCGTTGCAGTTCAGATGACTGTGCAGGTTTCTTTTGAATTCAGCATTCAGTCTTCAAAATACTACTTTTCATGGCTTCCACAGTTTGTAGACGTTTTAGGAGTACAGTTTTTACAAAGTTTGTGCGAACTCTGTAGATGATACTAAAGTTGTTTCCTGCATTTACTGGGTGGTAGTAATTAATCAAATGTTCTGAAATAGAGCTGCAAAGTGTTCTCCTTTCTCGTTTACGGAACCAGTCTAGTATATGTTTGGAAAGCGAACGCTTAGTAAGGCCAATATAGTTTATCCCACTGGTGGCCAAGATAGCTAGCTTGTTCTTTACGCATTATCGGTGCATTATGGAAGGGAAGAAAGTTAATCAGATTTCGTCTGCATAGAAAGTTTTTCTCAGTGGGCATGCCAGATAGTTTCTCCAAGTATATGTCGATATTTCTCCATTAAATTTTAAGCTCATAATCTCCTCATATGTAATCAAATGTACTTAGTTCAAAATATCTCATGAAACATTCCTTTTCTGTTAATGCATGCAAATAGAATATTAATATGGGATTGTACAGCTTGAGAATAATATCGTTTAAAGAGTAAATCTTCGCTACACATCTTTTGTTTTCTGATTTAATGGAGATATCCAAACTACTGAAACGTACCGGCAAAATAATCGAAACTGAATTAGTTGAAAATCGACTCATTAAATTTTCTAGAAAACTGATAAACGATCAGATAATCAGTGAACGCATAAGACTAATTCATTAGTTGTAATCATCAACTTGTTTGATTTGGACATTTTAGATTCTTACATATTACTTCGAAAATAATTAAAGATTCAACTTATCTAGCTAACTTGTATTGGAGCAATGTCTCTATGACATACTTTTCAATCACCACAGATTGGTTAGGCTAGCTAAGTCTATGGTAAAAGGTTGGTCCAGTGTTTCAATCTTTTTGATATGATTACAGCACTGTCGTATCACTCAGTGTGATAGCCACATTTCAAACTTCATCGATAGATATCAGGCAGTAGTGATCATTACGAAATGGACAACTGCATCGGTTACTCATTGTTTACTTTTCCATATAAGTAATGCAGTTGCATAGGGCATCATTGATGGCCTAGATATAATGGTGATGTCATCTCTGGATTGAGCGATAAGTGACACAGGCTCCAATCACCGAGCGAATTCCATATTAAGTGAATGTGCAGAAACACCTTTCTGATAAGGGTAGGCAACCACTTCAATCATATCCGAGCCTTCCTGTTGACAGACTATTGAAACCTAATATCAAGATGATGAGACTTTATTTGTAAAGCCAACCTTATCATTTATTCCGCGTATAATTGTATGTGTACTGTCCTATGACCGGTGCGAAAAACAAAGTTGGGGGTGAGGAGAAATACTCAGCGGTGGCAATGTATGGTGATCATTTTGTCTCAAAATGACAGTATTAGGAGACTACGGACCAACGGACTTTGAACTAATGTCAACAGATAATAATCATACGGAATGCGTGTTACGATTCATGAATTGATTACCGTTTACATTATGAGCTGAATACTATTGATATAGTCAAAAATTTAGACGAGATCTTGGTGATAATGTTAGTTTTAATAAAATGAACCGAACAGTGAAACAGGAATAAATTAACTTCGAGACATGGCTAACAAAGTTCCAGTGAGAAGTCTAGACAGGTGGTGCCATTAACGTCAAACAAGAGGGCAGTCATTTAGCAAAGACACTGAGTGGTGATTGTGCTATATTATGGACTGAATTCCGACCCAGTGGCTCAATGACAACGCGTCCGCCACAGAACCTGAAGGTCTTGGGTTTGATTCCTTGAGGCACTGGGTCATCGATGTGCGTTGCTGAGGCGTCCCATACTAGGACGAACCAGCTGTCAAGTGCTCCCTGTTCTCTAATGTTCTTCCAACTGATATCAGTCTATGACGAATACTAATCTGAAATCAACAAATCCCCAAAAACCTTCTAATGGAATGTAATAGCATTTAAATCTATCACGATGCTAGATACCAGTTTTAGTAGTTACTTTCTACCCCGCATACTTTTACCGGTATTTTCTTCAAACTCTTCTTAATAAAGTAGACTTACTGTGACATAAGTGAGTTGCAAATTAAGGCAGTTCTTATTATGGTAAAGTGGATTCTGTTAACGGATATTTTAAGTTTGTTTTTTCAATCGACGTATGTACATATGCATATGGATGATGTATTCTTCAGTGGATGATTTACTTGAAATCTAACCAGTGTTTCATCGCTCCGAAGCCCACTTTATCTACAGCACATCAGGTAGCCTTTATTTACACACATGCAGAAATTAACATCCTTATTGACAGTGATTTTTACAAGATTGTTACATCATGTTTCATGATGATCGATTTATTGCTATGTTAGACGAAGGGTTGTTAATTTTACTGATAATTGAGAGATATAAGAAACGTCTAGCTAGCTGTTTCATAAAAATGATTGCTCAGTGGGATGTCGCTTTATTTTTACAAAGAATAAAACTTATCGTAATTGATGTTATCGGAATCAGTTGACAGATTCCTTGGATTGGCTTTTCATTGTGAGATGAATGATGTTTACTGAGCACAGAAACATTCCACTTCATTGATATGACAATACTGTATAACAGATAAAGAAGCATCCTATTTCATAAACTCTTAATGGAAATCAACGCTTACTAAGATTTTGTGAAAAGCTTGTCAATAGCAGCTATTTCAAAAATGTCTTCCAGAAACTGAGCATCCTTGCCCTAAATTGTCAATTAAAAACTGCTAAAGAGTAGTGTTCGTAAGCACTACAGCATCCTTGGTATCTTCAAGATTTTTAAGTTTCAGTACTAGCTAACTTAACTGGCAACACTCAGTTTAATACAGTCATTTTGTTTCAAATGGCAGAACATCTGGGAGATTCTCAGATGCTTTTTGTCACCATGGACTGACATCAGTTGTAGAAACATTGGGAACCTCCGAGCACTGGACAGCTGTTTCGTCTTAGTATGTAACCCCTCAGCAGTGCTCATCCGTGACCCCGCACCACCAGGGCTTGAGCCAAGCACCCTTAGGTTCCATGACCAGCACATTACCATTGAGCCACTGGATTGGAATGTAATGATTCAGATTTGACACTTCTGTCGGTTCAAGACACATCGTAACCGTCGCTCAATGTCATCACTGAGTATTAATTCTCATTTTCAATTTAGTTGGCAGCACCGACGTCTCACTGGAACTTTGGGAATCACCTCTCGAAGCAAGTCACCAATGAGGATCAGATCAACTGAATTTAGGTGTTTATGGAGATTTAGAGATTTTTTATCCAGTTAGGTATTCATAATGGACTGACATCAAACTCGCCTGGTTAACTAGTTCACTAGTTACTAGCCGATCCTAAGCCCAGATAAAGAGGGAACGTTAGGCATAGGGCTAGCAACTCTACCACTCAAGAAAAATCCAACCGCTACAGAAACCTCGAAGCACAGACAGAATATAAAAAATAAAAACAAAATTATTCCTCTCTGGAATGACGCTGGTTGGGGAAAGCCGATGTTCATTTGGCCAATGTGTCTTCTCTTCTCTCGACGAAAGCGAAAGTAAACGTGGGGACATGGAATGTCCGCACCATGTTTGAACATAGCAAGGCAGCCCAGATTGCAAACGAGATGAGAAGGTATCACACTGAAGTGCTAGGGATTTGCGAAAGCAGATAGAATGGGAGTGAACTCTCCAAACTATCATCTGGAGAATCAATAATTTACTCCGATATTGTCACCCAGACGACAACCACGAGCACACTGAGTTGTGGAGTGGCTATCATGATATCCCCAACAGCATCGAAGGCTCTCATGCAGTGGAAACCAATCTCCTCCAGCAGCAGGATCATGACAGCAAGATTCAACTCAGAAGAAAGGAAAGTCACAATCATACAATGTTACGCACCTACAAATAATGAAGATGAAAAGAAAGAGGAATCCTACAGAAAACTGCAATTAGTAGTGAAAAAGAATCTAGCCCAGATGACCACGTCAAAATCTTTATGGGCGACATGAATGCCAAGTTGGGAGCGGACAACACAGGAAGGGAACAAACTGTAGGTCGAGAAGCGCTCTGTGAGGTGATGAACGAGAATGGAGAATTCTTTGCAGAATTCTGCACATTCAACGATTTGGTGATTGGAGGCACTGTGCTGAAGCACAACGATATTCACAAATCGACTTGGGTTTGATTTCGTCAGGCACCAGGATACACTAAAAATCAGATTGACTTCATCTCAATGTGAGTAAAGTAGAGACACAGCCTACTTGACACAGGATCAAGAAGAGGAGCTGATGTAGGCCCAGACCATTGTCTAGTGCAAGGAACCTTCGAAATCAAGTTAAAAGCCTTCAAGTACAACAATCGGAAACTGAAGGATGAAACTACAACGAAAATCTTCACGGCAGCCAGCCATCAAGACAAAATGGGAGATATCGAGGAACATCCTTGAAGAAACCTTTGTGGAAGAATACTGGAAGTCTTTGAAAGAGTTGTGGAAAGAAACCTGCACAATCATATTAGAAAGGAAGTGAAGAAGAGTGAGCGGAAAAACAAAAGGCACTTCTACGAAACAGTGGCAAGTGAAGCAGAACAGGCTGCAGGTAGGAGAAACAGAGACCTGACAACATAGTATCAAATAACCAGGTTACTTTCCGGGAAGAGATCAGCGCAGACGAAACCAACAAGAGATGATGACGGAAATGTAATTACGAAAGACGAGAAACATTGGAAACAATGGGCTGACTACTTCAAGAAGCTCTTGAATTGACCACCACCTGAACTTAGTCCGGAAATACCACCCGCAGCCCATCCACAGAACCATAAGTGAATATAAATCCCCCAACAAAAGTAAAAGTCCTGAACGCCATAAAGCTACTGAAATGCGGGAAAGCAGCAGGACCAGATGGAATCCCGCCAGAAGCACTGAGAACAGATGCAGAGACAACAGCGGACATGCTCACACCACTGTTGCAAAAGATCTGGAAGGAGGTGAAGGTACCAGGCGGCTGGAAGAAGGGTTACCTTGTCAAACTCCCGAAAAAAGGGAGACCTCAATGTTTGCAAGAACTGGCGTGGAATCACTCTCCTGTCCACCCAAAGCGCTTCGCATCATCATAGAAAAGAGCATAGAATGGCAGTCAACTCAACTCTACCTCAACTTTATCGACTTTGAGAAGGCCTTGGACGGCGTCGACCGAGAAGTTATTTGGAAACTGCTTCAATACTATGGAATACCGCAAATCTTTATCAGCATCATTCAACAACTATATGAAGATTCCACATGCCAAGTAATTCACAATGAGAAGCTCAGTGACGCTTTTGAAGTGAAGACAGGAGTGAAACAAGGTTGCCTACTATCACCCATGATATTCCTGATTGTAGTGGAATGGATCATGCAACAAACAGTGGAGAGCGAGAAGAGAGGGATACTTTGGACCACGGAAAAGAACCTGAAGACTTGGATTTCGCCACCGATGACTTGCGTCTAATGTCACACAAACCTGAAGATCTACAGGTGAAAACTAACAAGTTGACAGAAGAGACAGGGCAGCGAAGACGGGACTTCAAGTGAATATAGAGAAGACAGAGGTGATGAAGATACCCAACCAACAACAACAACAAACTCCAATCACCATGAACGGGAGAAACGTGAAGGAAGTAGCCTCTTTCACCTATCTAGGCAGCACTGTTTCAACTACAGGCGGTTGCACAGATGAGGACGTCAAAGCCAGACAGGATCAGAAAAGCAAGACAGGCTTTCATTAGCCTGAAACCAGTGTGGAGATCTTCCTCACTGCACTCAGCATGTTGAACGAGATGCGGATTTTCAACACCAATCCAGTCAAGTCAGTGCTTCAATGTGATGGTTGAGAGACTCGGTGAGTTACGAAAGGCATTTCTAACAAACTACAGACATTCATCAACAACTGCCTACGCTGGCTCCTTACTGAAGATCAGATGGCCAGAAAGAATAGGCAATAAGGAACTCTGGTTAACGAGGAACCAACCAAGAAGCTATCGCTCAACAAATATGCAATGGAGGGAAGTGGAGATGGATTGGGCATACACTGAGAAGGTTGATTGGGGACATCAAGCGTCAGGCCAGTTGCTTGAGTGGAACGCCGATGTGAAGTGGCTAGTCGGGCGTCCGAGGTGAGTGTGACATGAAGGAGATGGTGTGAGGAAGAAATGAGAGGTTGTGGGCTGTCGTGAAGCGAGGTTCAAAAGATTTCAGAGAGCAGAGTGCAGTGGAAACGTGTTACTGTAGCCCTATGTTCCACTAGGAACCCGAGGGACAAATAAATAATAAATAAAGATGGACTGACATCAGTAAGAGGAACATTGAAAACATGGGACCACTGAAGAGGTGTTTCTTTCTAATGTGGGACTCTTCAACAGTGGGCACTCAAGACCCCGTGGTTCGACCGTTGGAAGGATCGTGAATGCGCACTGGTGAGAAGTTCCATGCCAGGATGAAGTAGCTACCCAGTGCTTTCAGGTTTCCAATGTTAATCCAACTGATGCCAGTCCATTATGAATACCAACTTGTAAAACGCTCCAAATCCCTATAAGCTCCTAAATTTAATTTTCAGATGCATAAAAGAACAAGTTTTAGCTACTTTTTAAATGCTTAGTAGCATATTTACAGTCCACGGGGGTTTCTTTCAATATACTATAAAAAATTTTACTTTGTAGTTGATAGAATTAGATTACGACAATATTATTTTTAATACACTACACACTATTCGTCCTCAAATGGTATTGATGTCATCGTTGATCAGAAGAAACTTAGATGTGAAGTAAACGTGTTTTAGCAGACTTGCCTTACTGATATCAGTTAATGGCTGAAGGTTAAATAATAATCTCGATTGTGGTAGGCTTCAAACCAATGCCCTTTTGCTTACTTGGCTCACAATCTCTGAAACCTTATCTTCCAAATTTCGGAATCATCAAACTGTTAAAGCATCACTCAGCTATTAACTATGGTCGCAACTTGATGTCAATGGAAAATAAATCTGAGATCACATGAAAGCTGTTTTTTTCCAAGGGATCTAAGGCATTTTATGATACTTCAACTGTTATCGTCCCATACAGTAAATTACTTACAATAACTTTGAGCGCTGGTGCATATATCACGAAACACTTTCAATGAGAGATCAAATGGAGAACAATAGTCCTGCTAGAATCATTCAAACTGATGGGTTGTATTTTAGTGAAGAATATATATGATACTGTGTTATCGACTGCCATAGTTTTAACTTTCGATCTCAAATGTTTACAGATAACTGGTAGAATGTTATCTCGGTTTTTAAGGTATTATCACTGAGATGCTGCTTCACTTTAAAAATAAATTATCACCAGTTAAAAAATCAAATCGACATCAACTTCAGCCGATCAAAATAAAATACATTACATTTACGTGTCACACCACTTAACCGCAAAGTAGACGTGATTGCTCGAATTCTGTACTGATGTTAAGGTAATCTAATGATGAATTCCTGACTATACCATTACCTTCAAATTATATTAGATATGGTGTGACTCTCGAGTGAATTGAAAAGGAGAGATCAGCTTTGACTTTCAATTTAGACAGATTCATTCCACCAGTTATTCATTTATATTTCTATCTGCCTTTAATTCATCAGCACTAAAATAAGATACAACTTTGATAACTTCGTAGAAGATCCATTTTGGAAATTTTAACTACTTACTAAATGATATTTACACTATTAAAGAAAATACTAACTAATTTTGATCGGTAGGAGATATAGAAGTTGAAAAAAGAGCTTTGCAGGTTAAATGCTAATTAATCCTATCACCAATACATACATAAATATCATATCGTTTAATTTCGTTCACTTCTCTATTCCGGTTAAAAACTGTTTATCTGAAATTCCAACAAAACATTTCATACACACTATCTGAGGTAATACTGTTCCCTTTTGTCTGCTAACCAAAACAAATTAATGTTTCGAAAATACAATGAATAGATTAGAAAGAAAAGTACATCATAGCAGTTATTATTAACACTTTAGTTTTATTTCAACAGGTCTTGAATAAAATACTTTTCAATGGCCAATTAACATGCATGTTTTACTATAAATTGTGGCTGTAGAAGAAATACACTTGAAGCATGAGTGTTAAGTCTTCATTACACTCTTCAAAATAATTTTGATCTAATGAATGTAGAGGAGAAAATTTCGCTTCATCAGTATTCTGATTTTGTATTCTATTCAACAATATAGACAGTTCAAATTCCATTGTAATAAAGGTTAATTGTGTGGCATTTTTATGCTTGACATTATATCATTGACATCATTGTGTCTGTTTATATTAAAATGAACCATAGTTAATGAGATAGGATATATATGTTGTGATGCTGTCTCACTTTACACGTTTTTCTATTCAAGGCTTTAAATAACTCTTTGTAATTCCGTTCAGTTTGCTTACGTAATAAGGTGATTTTGAGTTTTTGATGCAATGTTTGTTGTAAGCTAGGATTTCCTTTACAAATGTGTCCAATATCTTGTGCATTCAAAGAAGCCCGTCAATGTAGGTTAACTCAGAGTTAAGTAATACACACTCACTGAATTGCTGAAAATAATTGGTTTCTACAGAGTTCATCGATTTCGGAAGTGTAGTGATGAAAAAAAATCGACGACGTGGTTTCTAGTTTTCATAACTTAATGAGGCCTGTTGACCATTTTTTACGGAAAATGAAGTCGATTGCGCACAATCGTATGTCAAATAGTGATACACACAAGACTTCTACCAGCATTGAATTCATCCTCATTCAGTTATATTTATTCACCAGGGAACCCAGCATGGTTAACAAATTCATTAAATACTAGGCAGTCTAAAACCCGGCAAAAGAGTGAAGGTTCAGCATACGACTAGAAACCCTAAACCGGAAAACCAATCAAATCCCTAAACAAACTTCAAAGCACAAACAAAATATAAAACATAAAATTGAACTGATTCATCACTGCAATCGGACAGACGAAATGATGCCCGTCGGTTAGAGCCTTCAGAAAGCCAAGGAGAGGAGGATGGTGATGATGAAGCAGAAGATGAGTCAGTGTAGTGTAGTTCAGAGATGAACATGAAAATGAGGAACGCAATATAACCTATTAAACACTATACTGGACAAAGAAGTGAAGAAGAGTGTTTACGGAAAGACGAAAGACCCTTCTGCAACACCCATACCAGTGAAGCAGAACCGGCCACAGGTAGTTGAGTCCAGATAACATGATATCAAATAACCAGTTTGTTATCTGGGAAGTGGTCAACACAGATGAAACCTGTGAAGGATACTGAAGTAAACTTAGTTACCAAAGAGGAGAGACGAAGGAATCCATGGACTGGTCACTACTGAAAACTCTCGAATCGACCACCAACACCACCACCATCACTACCACCTGCAACTCGTCCAGATATACCACCACAAACACTGACACTGAATTACACGTGAACACAAACAACAGAAGCACACGAGAATGCTTGAACGTCATAAAGTCACTGAAATCCGAGAAAGCTGGAAGATCAGATAGAATTCCGTCAGAAGAATTGGAAACAGATGCACAGATAATTGCAGCGGACCTACTTCGACAGCAAAGATCGAGAAGTAATTTGACAGGCAGCTGGCTTAACACTACGGCTTTAGTGCCACAAATCTTCACCAAACTCATTCGATGAGCAAATGCTGTATGAGAGTACTGAATGACTGGTTATTCACAATGAAAACTCAGTGATGCAATTGAAGGGAGTATGACAAACCTGCCACCAAATATCACCAATGATCTCCCTGATTGTGGTCAAATGGGTAATGCAACAGACTGCGAGGAGCGAGAAGATGGGTAAACACTGGCCAGACCGATGTAAAGACCGCACAAGAATATTTGGACTTTGCTGCTGATGATTTATATCTGTGTTATATTGTGAAAACTAGAGGATCTACAGGCGTTACCAGACAAGTGTAAAGAAGAGGCTAGGTAGTGAAGGTAGACGGAACTCCAATTGAATTTAGACAACATAGAGATGATAAAGATACTCAAGCAACAACAACAACAGCATCAAAAACAACAACAAGTACCAATCATCATGAATGGGAGAAACCTGAGGGAGGAGTCTCTTTCACTTACCTACCTACCGACCTACCCACCTACCTAGTCAGCATCATCTCAAATACAGGCAGCGGTGGCAGAACAGATGAGGACGTCAAAGCCAGCCATGATCAGAAAGACAGTAAGACAGATCTTCCTTCAGCTATCCGAAATCAGTCTGGAGATCTACTCCACTGCACTGAACTGCATTCAGCACAAAGCGTGAACAAAATCCACATTTTCAACACTAATTCAGTCAAGTAAGTCAATGCTACTATGTGATGGTTGAGAGACTTGACGTCTTACAAATAGCATTTCCAACAAACTACTCACAAATATCATCAACATCTGCTGCCTACGCTGATGCGATACTGAAGATCAGATCAGATGGATTGCCATAATAATGAGAATAAGTAACAAAGGAATCTTGTATCGAACCAGCGAAGCAAGAGGCTATTGGCCAACAAATGTGCAGAAGAGAAAGGAGATGGATTGGACATGCACTGAGAAGACCGTTCGGGGACACGACACACTAGGCCAGGCTGCTGAGTGGGACTGAAAGTGGGAACGACGATTTGCGCATCGGAGGTGAGGCTGACATGGAGGAGATAATGTGTGGAAGAAATTAAAGCATATGCGCAGTCGCGGAGTCAGATGTAAAAGACTGTATTGAAGAGAGTGATATGGCGACGTGCTAATGAAGTGGTATGTTCCACCAGGAACCCAAGAGACAAATAATAGCAATAATGTTGACTAGTGACTCAACTTATGAAAGAATCTGAAGCACCTAAATGGTATCAAACACTATGTTCAGGTAACAGTTATCGACTACCTAGGATGAAAACGTAACTACAATAACAGACCTAACTTGATTGATCTCATTGTACCATAGTTATGGTTATCTCTAAAGGGGGATTACATAGTGCTTATGCAATGCAGACTGAGTTTTTCTCTTGTCATGAATGCTTTGATCACATTTTCCCACTACATGAGGTTTTTGATCGAAATCATGTTTATCTGGTTAGCAACAGTTGTTTTCATCACATTAGAAATGACGTTTATTCACACAACAGGACTTTACCCTTTCCTTGAAGTCAACCGAATGTTATGGAGCCATCAGGAGAACTCCTGAATCAAGGTCAGACTACACAACAACTTTTCTTAAATGCTGCTAACTGGCAGTGCCTAACCTTAAAAGGTCAGTTGTTCACATTTCGGTTTGAAGTATCCTCCTATACAGTATCAACTGCAGGTTTTTCCAAACTGATTATATCAAATAAGCCTGTGTTCTAAAGTTATTCTGTCTCTGATGAAGTAAGTTGGAGGTTGAAGAAATCTCTGATTTGTAAAGGTTTTTGATACATATTTATTAAAACACAAGCTTCTGCATGTTGAACATATGAACATATATGACACCCAGTTGATGATGCTCACTTAAGTTCCATAACTAGACATTACCTGTACCAGTTGGAAGGAAAGAATTATTAGTTAGCATGAGACATAGCTTCATCTTGTAAACGATGTTCTCTTCTAACTTAGCACCTACCCGGCGATTCCGATTGTCTTATAGTACACCTTCCTGGTACGAAAATGAAACTAGGGCTAAAATAAATAGATTGAAATGAATTAACTAAATACTAAACAAATAATTTTCTAGCTCGCCTCTGGATGCTTAGGGTGTTTTAAGTTTTGTTTTAACAAGCTTTTATCTGAGCAGGTTTCTATGCCATTTTGCGCTCTCTTTGTTCTGGTTAACTCAAACATCCTCAGGTTCCCTAACTCAGCCATATTCGGCAGATATATCGGATAAACGTTTCCCTTAATAATCACTATCACATTTCTTCCATTTAATTATATTGCTTCTTCAAATATATTTCTGAATTCCAGTCCTTTTGATTTTTGTTTCCTTATCAGTACTTACATGTTCAGTAAGGGTACTGAATAAGCAGACACTAGAGTACATAAAGTTAAGTAGGATTGGTTAATCGTTACGTAATAGTGAAAAATCTATTTTAGCTTAAAAGAAAGATAGAAAGAAAGTATAGAGAATGTTAAGTGGAATGCGTCTTTAGTTGTGTTAACTATCCATAATTATTTCTTTGGTTTAATCCATCAGTGGTGTAGGAAAATTCCGTTTATTCAGAAAGGAAAGCATGAAAAGGTTAGACAATAAATGGCAAGAATTGCTTGTAAAGTCAAGACAATAGCAGTTTATTTCCAAAACAAAATATTCTGCAAAAATGAGTCAGTTTCACGTCGGTAAAATACACTACGTCAAGTGTACTTTAATCCATTGTGTTATTCATTGGTACTTTATGAAATGGTAAAAATAGTTGCTGTTTATCACTTTGGTTAGTCAACTGTTACGTTATCCATGAATTCAACGACACTGTATTGTAATGCATAGAATTATCAACGTTACAGGTCATTGGAATTCGTAATTTCTGACTACAGTATGTCTTATGCTTCCCAAACAATACCTGCTTCATGCAAGAAGGGAATTTGGGTGGTTAATTAAATACATCAGTCACAACAGTTGGTCAACAATTTTATATTATTAGTGGATAATGGCTGGCAGTAGAATCTAAGACAGACTTTTAGTCCTGTTTGGTAGTCGTCAGCTGAATGTAACTAGCTCCCAATGAGCGATACTGTTCTCGATAGGATTCGAACCAAAAACTAGTATCGTCAAATGCTAGAATGTTATCCCCTAGTCCATCGAGTCACGACGGACATCTCTTGTGCTACTGGTATAGTTTTATGTCGTTACTTGTGTAATCGCATCATTGACTGAACCGAACTGATCGGTCTATATTGGCAAATTGTCTCTTGCAGTAATCACTCGATACTGCCTGTATTTTAGTCCTATATATTACTAATGAATTAGAGTCGGAGTGGGAACAGAGTGGTTCAGTGGCAGGCAGCTAAACGCAGACGATAAGTCTTAAATAGAAAGAAATGTACGTTCCATATTTCACATATAGCTACCATCTACCAATTATTTAGAACTGAAATACAGGCAATATTGAGGCATCCGTACAGAAGCCAATATGCCAATAAAGACCTATCAATCCTATTCGGTTAACAACGGGACGATGCAAGTATTAACATAAGTTGGTCAGTAACTTACTGAGTTTTCTGGAAAATATTGAATAATATTCACGATCTGTAAATAAACAGTGATTCCGCTACATAATTTACTGCAAAGAATATCAGTGAACTGAAGTGAATATTTTTATGTCAGGGTAGGTACTCGAAGTAAGTTATTTTCTGAGATGAATTTTAACTGGCAAACGTTTCAGTGTCACACTAGACATCATCATTAGTGCATCAGAGCTTCACAGAAGAAACATGTAATCGGTTTTGCATGAAAAATAATAATATGCTACTTCACATGAGCATGCTTCGACGATAAGTCTTTCAGTGAAGGCACGGGCTTATGCTAAACCTGATTGGCTGGGTGTTAAATAATCAGTACCTGAAAAATTCTTCTCTTCTTTAGAGTCCAACCAACCAGTAGTAGCGTAGAGCACCTGAGCAAAAAGCTTGAGCCAGTCACAAATTGGTGAACTCAAAGTACTACAAGCAAATAAAAAAATCAACCAATCACATAGCTGCAGACCCTCATAAGGGAAATAGAGTCCAGAACATAAGCATCAAAGTCGGGCATACGCCTAAGCATTATAAATATCAACGCAAAGCCAATTACTTGGTTTTCTTTTTGAAGTTCTGATGCATTGATAATGATATTTAGCATGACACTCAGAATAACCATCGATCTATCACCCTATAGCTTAGCATTACCAAGCCAGTCAAGCTGAAAACAAAAGCTTACCAGTAGTTTAAAAACAACTGGATGACGAGTCGCAAGTTGGACGGAAAGCGCGTCCTGGATTCCTTTCCTAGCCATAACCAACTAAATTACCACACTCGAGCAATATTATGGCATCCGCACTGGAGCCCATATGCCAATTAAGGTAGAATAATTCGATCCAATAACACAATTACAAGTATATCAATAAAAAGTAAAAACTGGCTATGATATCACCATAGTTCACGTTCACTTTCAACTTTACTCCTATATCTCAAGAAAATAAATGATGTTTAGTTAAACTGCATACTTCGACTCTCGGTTCTCCTTCTCCTAACATCAATGTATTGTAAAAAACTGTCTGCTAACAGGTTGATCAACTGACTGTTTATGACTAGAATTATATGCATAATCCACAAACTGACTAGTGAGATGACCAATAACAATTAGGTAGAATTAGGTCCAAATTAATTTAAATGAATTTTTTTGTATTTCATACCACTAGTAGACATTTTTGGTACATATTATAATTAAAAAATAAGTAGTTCTAGTAATTTCGATGATCATTTTTTTTCTAAGATATTTTACTTTTAATCTACATAAGAAAAAAGTTTTCAAAAGTAAATAGGTTACATTAAATAAATTCAGACTGTACATGATTATTTTTGTTTACAAAAGTAGCATGAACTCATTCATTTGATTCAATGCAGCTATGCAAATATACTTTATTAACAGATGTGTTAGAAGGAATTTTGTTTTAATATCCGTCTATATTTGTGTATGTATGTACATAACATTACCATGGTAACGCTTGTAGCTAACACAGACGATTAAATACCTATGGATTCACTTCGTTCATTATTTAGATGCAGATTTAATTCCTAATACATAAACTTAATACATATTATTTATCAATTTAAACCAAGAGATCATTAGAAAAATATATTAACTAACTTTCAATGGAAAAAAAATTAGACCTTAATAGTCTTCAAAAAAATTACACGGAAAGCAGTTAATGGATACCTGGCCAAAGCATAAGAAGTTTCAGTTTTATGCTTAATATCTTAAATGATTGGTGATTGATGTGGTGAGCTCATAAACTCAGAAACGGTAGTGGCATCTATTAGGAATATCCCGTAAAGCTAACTATGACAGCAACTAGAACAAAAGTCTGTTGAACAAAATTCAGTGGGAATCAAGAGACCTCATATTGTCTAAAAGTGAGTGTTGACAGAAATCTATCGATCATTTTGCAATCGTGAATTGATTTGGTTGCTTTCTAATGACTAACCAATGTATCTAATTCAATCTTACAAGAAGTAAATAATAGGTCGAATAGCTTAGTGTCAACGTCAGTGACTGTGATACTGAACAACGCTTGTTTGAGTTCTAGTTGCAGCATCATTCTTCTTGAGATGGCAGACACACCTAACTAACGGACTACAACAAGGTCCAAAGTTGACCTGTTGTGATCGCCTTCATTTAGCTAAGATGCAGTTATCCTACTTCAATAAGAAAATAGATGATTCTCAGGCATATGTATTGATGGACTTCAGTTTTGAATTCAATAACCCTCATTCAAAATAAGATAAAGGTTCAGCTAGTTTATGTTATTCAATGAAGGTGAAATGCATTTCACAAATTTCGTTGGTTTTATATTGTTAATTTCACAGAATAGACAATATAAAGTTATACACACAAGCAGGTTAAACATAAATAAACACGTAGCCAAGAAAATAACTCTCTAGTAATAATATCTAGATAGAATTTTATCCAAGCGTCTGAAGTAGGAGATGGTCCTGGTAATGAGATCAACCAAGAATTATGCCACAAAAATGATACTTAGTATTTGTACTTAAACTCTGTTATACCAAATGGAATTAGGTGACGTCTGCAGAAGCTGCGATATTTACATCTACGGAGAAGCCTTTCAAATGTTCTGATAATATTTAAAAACAGACACATCTAGTTCAATCTCACCTAAAATACTAGATCAATAATTACCAGCTGGTCTTAAACCCGGCAAAAGAGTGAAGGTTCAGCATACGACTAGAAACCTTAAACCGGAAAACTAATCAAATCCCTAAACAAACTTCAAAGCACAAACAAAATATAAAACATAAAATTGAACTGATTCATCACTGCAATCGGACAGACGAAATGATGCCCGTCGGTTAGAGCCTTCAGAAAGCCAACAGGCAGATATGTCTCCTCTTCTCTCCATGAACGCAAAAGCAAACATGGTGACATGGAATGTCCACACACTGTTTGAAGCTGGCTAGCTGGCTGGCTGGCTGACTGACTGACTACACAGATTTCGAAAGAGATGAGAAGGTATGGCACAGATGTGATAGGAATCGCCGACGGATAAGCAGATAGAATGAAAATGAACTCTGAAAACTGTCAACTAGAGAAGTGTCAATAATCTACCCCGACATCGTCAAACAGACAACAACCACAAGCACACTGAGTTGTGCAGTGGCTAAAATGATGCAGCCAACAGCATCGAAGGCTCCCTCTCATGCAGTGGGGACAAGTCTCAACCTCCTCCTCCTCCTCCTCATCCCCATGCTGGATCATGACGCTAACATTCAACTGAAAAGGAAGGAAAGTCACAATCATACAATGCTTCATTCACTACACACCTACAAATAATGCAAACACAGAACAAGAGAAGAAGGAGGACAACTGGAATCAGACAACTACAATCAGCAATGGACAAGACACCAAGACACTTGGCAACATCAATCTTCAAATGGGTGATATGAATGCTAAACTGGGAGCAAACGACACAGGGAGACAACCAATCACGCATCGACAGGCACTCGGTGAAATGATGAATGAGAACGGAGAAGAGTTTGCACACTTCTGTGTGCATATTGACTTGATGATTGCAGGTGAGGCAGTGAGTACAAATACAAGGATATTCACAAAGCGACATGGATTCGATTTCACCAAATGGACACACTACACCAAACATCTGATCGATGTCATCTCAATGTGGAGAGAGTGGAGACTCAGCCAACCTACTGGACACAAGATCAGATGGAGAGGGTATTGTAGCAGATGTAGGTGGTTGACACCACTCACTATCTACTGCGAGCAACCTACCTTCAAAATCAAGTTGGAAGCCTACAAATTAGTTGGTTAGAATAGTCTGAGTTCAGGTTGAACACGGAGAACAGAAAGTGAAGCACGAAAGTGCGAAGGACATCTCCACGTCAGTCAGTCAGTCATCAGGACAGACTGGCAGATATAAGGCCACATCCTTGAATGAACCTGTGTGGAAGAAGACTGGAATATTTTTAAAGATATATGGAGAGAATTCTGCATAACTGTATTAGGCAGGAAGAAGAAGAGGAATGAAGGAATGGATCTGGATGGACACATGGAAGTTGATATAGCAGGGAGAGGAATATGGTGATGATGAAGCAGAAGATGAATCAGTGTAGTGTAGTTCAGAGATGAACATGAAAATGAGGAACGCAATATAACCTATTAAACACTATACTGGACAAAGAAGTGAAGAAGAGTGTTTACGGAAAGACGAAAGACCCTTCTGCAACACCCTTACCAGTGAAGCAGAACCGGCCACAGACAGTCGAGTCCAGACAACATGATATCAAATAACCAGATCACTATCTGATTACTATCTGGGGAGAGGTCAACACAGATGAAACCTGTGAAGGATACTGAAGTAAACTTAGTTACCAAAGAGGAGAGACGAAGGAATCAATGGACTGGTCACTACTGAAAACTCTCGAATCGACCACCAATACAACCACCTGCAACTCGTCCAGATATACCACCACCAACACTGACACTGAATTACCCGTGAACACAAACACTCCAACAGAGGTACACGAGAATGCTTGAACGCCATAAAGTCACTGAAATCCGAGACAGCTGGAATATCAGATGGAATTCCGTCAGAAGAATTGGAAACAGGTGCACAGACATTTGCAGTGGACATGCTCACACCACTTGTGCAGAAGGCTTAGAAGGAAAGAGGGAAGGAATGTCACGCACCGATTTGATGATGAAAGGTTACCTTGCCAAACACACAAGGAAAGGTGACCTATATGTTTGCAGGAACTGGCGCTGAATCACGCTTCACTACCTGTCCACCTCATCAAAATTTAATGCTGCATCATCCTGGAGCGATCAAAAAATGCTCTGCATTCAAAATCACTACCGAGACAGTTTGGCTGCCTGGCTCGCTGTCATCACGAAGAACAAATCATATCTGCATGAAAAGGCAATGCCACGACACACATCATCATAGAACAGAGCATAGAATGCCAGTCAACTCGCTACCTCAACTTCATCGATTTCCAGAAGGCCTTCGACAGCATCGAGTGAGAAGTATCCTGCCAGCTGGTCCAACACTACAGCTTTGGTACCACATACCTTCACCAACCTCATCAAACAGCTATGTGAAGACGTCACATGCCAAGTGATTCACAGTGGAGAACTCAGTGACACCCTCGAAGTGAAGATAGAAAGGAGTAAGATAAGGCAACCACCAAATATCACCAATGATCTTCCTGATTGTGGTCAACTGGGTAATGTAGCAAACTGTGAGGAGCGAGAAGATGGGCATCCGCTGGCTGCAAAGATGAGAAGACCCTTGAAGGAGATTTGGAATTCACTGATGATGATTTATGTCTAATGTGTTATGTCGCGAAAACTCGAAGATCTACAGGTGTAAATCAACAAGTGGATAGGTGAGGCGAGGTAGTGAAGGTAGACGGGACTTCAACTGAATTTAGACAACATAGAGGTGATAAAGATACTCAAGCAACAACAACAACAGCATCGAAAACAACAACAAGCACCAATCACTATGAATGGGAGAAACCTGAAGGAAGAAGTCTCTTTCACTTACCTACCTAGCACCTACCACCCCACACCTACCTACCTACCTACCTAGTCAGCATCATCTCAAATACAGGCAGCGGTGGCAGCACAGATGAGGATGTCAAAGCCAGCCATGATCAGAAAGACAGTAAGACATGCCTTCCTTCAGCTATCCGAAATCAGTCTGGAGATCTACTCCACTGCACTCAGCACAAAGCGTGAACAACATCCACATTTTCAACATTAATTCAGTCAAGTAAGTCAGTGCTACTATGTGATGGTTGAGAGACTTGACGCCTTACAAATAGCATTTCCAACAAACTAGTCACAAATATCATCAACATCTGCTGCCTACGCTGATGCGATACTGAAGATCAGATCAGATGGATGGCCAGAATAGTAAGAATAAGCAACAAGAATCTGTGGCCTGACAGCGAAGCAACCGAGAACCTATCGCCCAAGGTGAATGTAGAATTAATTAGAGACGAATCAGACACACTGAAAAGACCATTCGTGGACATCAGGCGTCATGCCGAAGCATCGAGTGGAGCCCAAACGAGAAACGATGAGTTGTGAATCTTAGTAGGACATCGAGGAGATAATGTGAGGAAGAAATTAAAGCTTGTGGGCTGTCGTGGATCCAGGTTCAAAATGCCGCAGAGAACAGAGTGAAATGGCGACGTGCTGCTGAAGTGGTATGTTGCACTAGAAACCCAAGGAGAAATAATATTGATAATTAACTGGGACCTGACTTCCGTGTGAGATGTTGGAGTTATGGGCTGTGATTTATGCAAAGACAACCTTTCATTAAGCGCCCAACATTTCCGATGTTTCAAAATGGTCTTAAGTGTTTACCTAATATCATTCTCTAACGTTTATTCTCGTAATTACTGTTTTTATAGCACGGTTATTAGTCATTATACGTGAAATTTCATGATTTACTTTCCATGATTTTTTTCTATACACTCACTCCTCCGGTAAACATAAGTGTCATAGCTCAGTTGTTAGAGCCCAGGGTCGAAAAAGCTGTGGCCACGAGTGTGAATCCGACCGCGGCTTAGATTTTCACTTCACCTTCAGTCACCATCCAACACCAACAGAATTCGATGAAACTATGACTACCTCAAACAGTAAAAATGATAATGATTTATGAAAATAATTCAGATGGAATAGCCTTTTTAAGACACCAATAAACACTTATACCGTTAGTATCTTTATATAATGTCAACTTTACTCTGTGACAATACTGAGTCAAATCCCCGTAATATTTCCCATGAAAAAACTCAGAAAACCATAAAAATTTCAGAGTATTTGAGCAAACCTACTACATCTCACTAAAAACTTGATTGTTTTCAAAAGTAGTAAGTATGTTTTCTTATTTCACCACCGGAATGTAATACCTATAGACTCATTGAACATGGCTAGAATTTATCCACATTCCGCCTTTACTCATCAACGATATTTTGTTCACAAGGGAATGAATACTATGCGAGCCTATTAAAAAGTCAGTTATCACTTATATATGCATATATAACTACATATTGTATTAAATGTGATTCAAAACTGGACGTCATTTTATGACCAATTTGTAATAGTAACATGATTTGAACATGGATAACAGAAAAGACTTCGAAGAAGATTATGACAAAGTATTACAACCAACCAAAGTTAATTCGTGAAATTAAGACCTTGGGTTATTCACTCACGAAACCTTTTTGGCTATCAGCTGTAATGGATTCGTTGAAAACTTAAGTGAATCATTAACAAAGCATACTCGTTAGTAGAAACGAAAATACTGAGTTCCGTTTCAAACAACCGTTTTCACAAACAGGGGTACTCAAGTTTTGTCGAGTGCAGTTCGCCAGTAACCTCTGACTTGACCGTACAGCGTCATTTCTATCTCGGCCAACTACGACAAAGCTCAATTCTAAATGTAGTCAGCAAAAATCTGAAGATTTTAAGGGCTTCCCTTGTAAGAAAAGGCATCAAGATATAATTTCATTGTCTAAAAAGTGTTTGATTTCTCCCTTCAAAAGTAAAACTCCGTCTTTGGTTTTTACATTGAATTCACCATCCAAAAAACTAAAAAAAACTAGGTGAAAAGTAGTTTTTTGTTCAGACACACTGAATGACGAAAACTGTGGCCTAATTATCTTTACGTTAACCCATGTTTAAACATTCTATCATCATTTGGCACCAGTAAACAAACTGCGTTTCCCAATGTTCAGTCCCCTCATTCTTCTTTTCTTCAGCTCATCGAATGCATATATACATAAACCTCTCGTCATGATTTACTTTTCTCTCATATATTCCATGAAATAAAAACTAACTGACCAAGCTTTCAAGTAAACAAAAGGGGATTGCATTTCTTCGGCTGTGATTACTGCCTATAATTTTGTTTACCCGCATTGTTTTAGTGGTGGGAGAGAAAAGCGGGACTAAAAAAGAATCACTGAATGTGCTTTTCAAGTTTAGAAGTTGATGGCATATTTCACTGATCTCCTGGGACTATATGTTTACCAAATTCAATTTAAGGACAAATACTCGCTGAAGAAATAGGTTTGTGACATTACTGCGTAAAAGATTTAAAAACCTAAGAAAATTAGGTTTCTGTATTTTCTCTCAAATGACTTGTCATCATATCTGAACATGCAGTTTTAACCACCTAGTGATTTTGTAGGTGTCAGTTCTGAAATAGTATCAAACAGCCGCTTACTTTTTACTGTTTTTCAGTAGTTAGCTGTCTATTGTCTACTCATAGAGAAAACTGTCTTTACCAAGGAAACGAACAGTTAAATCCCCTCAGATCTCCAATATGTTCAGTGTTCTTTAGTGACGTTCGTTTCCCAAAGTCCCGATTAGAAGTCAACATTGAAGTGGTTAACAAAGCCAGGGTGTTAGGACAACCAGTCAGAAATGACATTAGAGGATAGTAATGCAATATCACGAAAAGACAGAAGTAGAAATATGTAGACACTCAAACTGTAGCGCAGTGACTCCATAATAACGTGCTGATCACGAGACCTGAGTTACCTAACCTCAACCTCTTAAGGGGTTGTGGGTGTACTTTACTCAGTGGTCCCTAAAAAGCTTCAAATCGAATAAAAATATTAGCTTTAAAAGTTCAAGTTCATATCCGTAAGCTAAATAAATTTAAAAATAACCTTCCCATAACCAAAAATTGCAAACTGAAGCATGAATTGTTTGTCTAGGCTAGTGGTATCTCATATGATAAAGAAAACCATAGAAAATGAAAATAAATCTCTTTTCCTAGGTTCTCGTTTTTCGAAAAGCATACCACTGAAACCATACCTGGTTGCATCCAGCATTTTTTTAAATTCACACTAAAAACATTCACAAACCAACTGATTGCTTTGTAAAGGTATATGAAAGTGATGATGACACGAACAACTAATGAATAAATTACCTGAATAAATTGAAACACTTTCCAGTTCTTTCTTAAAGTTCCATTTGAAAAGAAAGATGACTACTTTATGGTAATCAGTAATATAAAAGATAAGTAAAGTAGATATAATGAATAACTATAGAAAGTGAATTATTACACATTTGGATTTAGAGTGGAAAAATAAACAAGGGATTATGAAATTAAATGTAACTATGCAATGCAGGATGAATGTATGATAGAGTAGGAAAGTAAACAAGGGAGTATGAAAAATGCATGTATAGTTACCTAATACAGGATGAATCTATGACAGTCAACGTTTTATGATGGTCATGGCAAAGATAAAGGTTGAACGTACGTTGTCCGGATGCATAACACTGGTTTGAACTTCCGGATGACTAGTACTTCAATTATAGTCATCTTACTCCCCTCTAGTGGCTTAATTGAACTCTTTTGAGAGCTCATTCAAAATCCACTACAGTGTTCGATCAAACTACTTGGAGGGATTAAAACCGAAGCATTTATCTATAGCTAAAGCACTAGCCATCTGGAAGTTTGAACCAGAGTTATGCGTTCAAAATGGTACACTCAGCCTTTATCTTTGCCATGGCCTTCATAAAGCTTTGACTGTCATAGATTCATCCTGTATTAGACAATTACAAACATATTTATTTCCCCACTCGAAACTAAATGTGTATTAATTAATTTCGTTTAGTTATTCGATATATTTTGCCCCCTAACCAGAAATAATTCTGAAACGTTCTGCCTACTGTAACATATACTCACCAATATAAAGCTTAGTAAATAACTTCGTGGGAAAGAAAAATTTTTTTTCTTCTTTACAACAACGTCTTATCATTTCTTATGATCAAATTAGTCTATTCCGCTGTTTAAAGTAGATATTTTGAAGACGTAGATATACTCCTGAATACGGCACTGAAGCATAGAATTCACTTTCTAGATTTATTTCTTATTGTTACTGAAATACCTTCCAGATACTTAATGCGCTACATAAATTTCAGTTAAAACAAGTAGAATCACCATTCCTTGTACAAACTTCTGAAACAACCATTTTTTCTGTCCATTTAATCAACACATATACAGATTTATTACTTCATTACTTTATTATTTTTTCTTGAATTTAGTACATTAGTATCATAAAGAATATTAGACTTAACCATTCAAAAATCTTTTTAGTAATATGCGCATACAAGAATAGATATTTAACGTATATAGATGGATTTTATTGTTAATTTTCTTTCAATCAAATAATTAGATTTTCGTCTCTAATTTAGGCGCCATATTTATTTTCATTTTCTTTTCTCCTACTTATAGAAATGTAGAATACCGAACATATAATCATATACATTGCATATTTTTATGATTCTCTCAGTGTATTATTACTACTGTTGATGCTGTTGATGACTATGACTCACTCATTCAATCCAGATGTCAATTCCGTTAAAGGGTATCAATACCAGATGTTTACAAAATAAGCATTCATGTTGAAATTCTTTTAACCGGTAATTAAATCAGCGCAAAATGAAATCATAGAAATGATGTCTATTATTATGATATAAATAATAGAACGAATGCTACATAGAAATGTTTTATAAGAAATTTATTTCTGTCTTGAAAGAAACAAATTCTTCTTTACTAGTATTGAATGTCAAAGAGATGGTAAACATGAAGAATCATCTACATACATATATATATCATCTACAAGAATAAATATGCAAAAACACATGTCGACTGATGCGCGCAAACATGCAAACATAATAACAAATTTAAGAGGACTGCAATCTTTTATTTTCCATCACATAAAACAACTGATTTTATGACAATTATTATTTATCCCTTGGGTTCCCAGTGGAACATACCACTTCAGTAGCACGTCACCATATCACTCTCTTCAATACAGTCTTTTACATCTGACTCCGCGACTGCGCATACGCTTTAATTTCTTCCTCACATTATCTCCTCCATGTCAGCCTCACCTCCGATGCGCAAATCGTCGTTCCCACTTTCGGTTCCACTCAGCAGCCTGACTTGGTGTGTGGTGTCCCCGAACGGTCTTCTCAGTGCATGTCCAATCCATCTCCTTTCTCTTCTGCATATTTGTTGGCCAATAGCCTCTTGCTTCGTTGGTTCGATACAAGAGTCCCTTGTTACTCATTCTCATTATTATGGCCATCCATCTGATCTGATCTTCAGTATCGCATCAGCATAGGCAGCAGATGTTAGTGATATTTGTGAGTAGTTTGTTGGAAATGCTATTTGTAAGACGTCAAGTCTCTCAACCATCACATAGTAGCACTGACTTACTTGACTAAATTAATGTTGAAAATGTGGATGTTGTTCACGCTTTGTGCTGAGTGCACCGTAGTGCGGTGCAGTGCAGTGCAGTAGATCTCCAGACTGATTTCGGATAGCTGAAGGAAGACCTGTCTTACTGTCTTTCCGATCGTGGCTGGCTTTGACATCCTCATCTGTGCTGCCACCGCTGCCTGTATTTGAGATGATGCTGACTAGGTAGGTAGGTAGGTAGGTGTGGGGTGGTAGGTAGGTAGGTAAGTGAAAGAGACTTCTTCCTTCAGGTTTCTCCCATCCATAGTGGTTGGTGCATGTTGTTGTTTTCGATGCTGTTGTTGTTGTTGTTGTTGTTGTTGTTGTTGCTTGAGTATCTTTATCACCTCTATCTTGTCTACGTTCAACTGAAATCCCGTCTACCTTCACTACCTTGCCTCACCTATCCACTTGTTGATTTACACCTGTAGATCTTCGAGTTATCACGACATAACACATTAGACATAAATCATCATCAGTGAATTCCAAATCTCCTTCAAGGGTCTTCTCATCTTTGCAGCCAGCGGATGCCCATCTTCTCGCCCCTCACAGTTTGCACATTACCCAGTTGACCACAATCAGGAAGATCATTGGTGATATTTGGTGGTTGCCTTATCTTACTCCTTTCTATCTTCACTTCGAGGGTGTCACTGAGTTCTCCACTGTGAATCACTTGGCATGTAACGTCTTCACATAGCTGTTTGATGAGGTTGGTGAAGGTATGTGGCACCAAAGCTGTAGTGTTGGACTAGCTGGCAGAATACTTCTCACTCGATGCTGTCGAAGGCCTTCTGGAAATCGATGAAGTTGAGGTAGCGAGTTGACTGGCATTCTATGCTCTGTTCTATGATGATGCGTGTCGGGACATTGCTTTTTCATGCAGATGTGATTTGTTCTTCGTGATGACAGGCAGCCAGGCAGCCAAACTGTCTCGGTAGTGATTTTGAATGCAGAGCATTTTTTGATCGCTCCAGGATGATGCGGCATTTAATTTTGATGAGGTGGACAGATAGTGAAGCATGAGTCAGCACCAGTTCCTGCAAACATGTAGGTCACCTTTCCTTGTGTGTTTGGCAAGGTAACCTTTCATCATCAAATCGGTGCGTGACATTCCTTCCCTCTTTCCTTCTAAGCCTTCTGCACAAGTGGTGTGAGCATGTCCACTGCAAATGTCTGTGCACCTGTTTCCAATTCTTCTGACGGAATTCCATCTGATATTCCAGCTGTCTCGGATTTCAGTGACTTTATGGCGTTCAAGCATTCTCGTGTACCTCTGTTGGAGTGTTTGTGTTCACGGGTAATTCAGTGTCAGTGTTGGTGGTGGTATATCTGGACGAGTTGCAGGTGGTAGTGATGGTGGTGGTGGTGGTGGTCGATTCGAGAGTTTTCAGTAGTGACCAGTCCATCGATTCCTTCGTCTCTTCTCTTTGGTAATTAATTTTACTTCAGTATCCTTCACAGGTTTCATCTGTGTTGATGTTGCCAAGTGTCATGTTGTCTTGTCCATTGCTGATTGTAGTTGTCTGATTCCAGTTGTCCTCCTTCTTCTCTTGTTCTGCGTTTGCATTATTTGTAGGTGTGAAGTGAATGAAGCATTGTATGATTGTGACTTTCCTTCATTTTCAGTTGAATGTTGGCGTCATGATCCAGCATGAGGAGGAGGAGGAGGAGGGGGAAGAGGAGGGGAAGGATGAGGAGGAGGTTGAGACTTGTCCCCACTGTATGAGAGGGAGTCTTCGATGCTGTTGGGGACATCATGATAGCCACTCCACAACTCAGTGTGCTCGTGGTTGTTGTCTGTTTGACAATTCTGGAGTAGATTATTGACACTTCTCTAGTTGACAGTTTTCAGAGTTCACTTTCATTCCATCAGCTTATCCGTCGGCGATTCCTATCACATCTGTGCCATACCTTCTCATCTCTTTCGAAATCTGTGTAGTCAGTCAGTCAGCCAGCCAGCCAGCTAACCAGCTTCAAACAGTGTGTGGACATTCCATGTCACCATGTTTGCTTTTGCTTTCATTGAGAGAAGAGGAGACATATCTGCCTGTTGGCTTTCTGAAGGCTCTAACCGACGGGCATCATTTCGTCTGTCCGATTGCAGTGATGAGTAAGTTCAATTTTATGTTTTATATTTTGTTTGTGCTTTGAAGTTTGTTTAGGGATTTGATTGGTTTAGCGGTCTAAGGTTTCTAGTCGTATGCCCAACCTTACCTTTCTATCTGGGCTTAGAGCTGGCTAGTATAAGTGGATTAATTTCCTGTTCGTGGTTTGAAGCCACTGATATGGCTTCTATTCGAATTTTCGACTGACGAACTAGTCATTATATAAATGTAGTTACCGCATAGGCTGAATTCAGTCTGTAAGCCTGCATTAATATTGAATGATTGTTTAGAATGCAGAGTTGTCTTAAGACCAGGTTCCAATTTTTGACTAATTCTCCATACTGTTAACCTCAATTCTCTAATGTTGGTTGATATATCAAACAGCTTATCAGTAATTATCTTAGTGATTAAATCAAGGGAATTTATTGTCTTTATATGATGTTTTTCTATTTTACAATATAAGTACATTCAAACATTGATAATGGCTAGAAGTGGAATCCAATATGCCTATTTAGTCCTATTTGGGACTCGTCAGCTGAATGTTGCTCCCCTTAGGATTCATCTTTACTATAACTACAACACAGGTATATCGTGGCATCCGCACAGGAGCCCATATGCCAATAGAGACCAATTAATTCTGTCCAATAGACGACAGTAAAATACGAGTAATAACACTTATAAGTACATTTAATTCGAAATAATTTATGGAGACGATTTACTTCGGATAAACCTTGGTCATATATAAGCATATGAATTTCTGTTTACCCATACATTTTTTTAAGTCATACGTTTTCATTATCAATAAATAAGACAAAGGAATGAAGAAATTATTATTTCTCATTTAATAAGTACATTGGTTAGATATCATCGAGTGTTCTTGCTGCGCCGCATGACGCGTATACGAATCTCAGGCGATACACCACTTTAATCGAGGTTGCAGATACGACCTCCTGACTAGTTTCAGAAAGTGCGAAAGTAATGTTCTGGAATTACTGCGAATCGTCTCCAACCGACTAACATCTGCCTCAGTGTTTCGCGATATTAAATTTTCTAGCTTTATAGCTGCATTGCAAAATGATCAGTAGAACACAATCAGCACTCAAGTCTAGACAACAACAATGTAGCCATAATTATTATGCAGTTTGATTTATCCACTTAGCAACAAAGTTCTACTGAATTTAGGTTTACATATTTTTAAAGTAATTAACTCCGTTCAGATTAAACTTCAGTGTTCAAGGAAAAAACGTTTGCATGTATGAATTTTATCAATGAATATGAAAATAAACATGAATAAAAGGTACATTTAAACCATACTCTTTCAGTCACTAGCTTGATGCTCGACTGTCCAGGCTCTTAGATCCATCTGAAAATTACGTAACCAAACACCCACTTTGTTTGTACAAGAGTTAAGTTTATGTTACTTTGTTTATTTGATAAAGCACACAGAGAAACAATACTATTTGTTCGGTGGTTTCTCGAGCATAGTTTATTCCTCATATTCATGTCAAAGTAATTATTATTATTATTATTTGTTTCTTGAGTTCCTAGTGAAACAAACCACTTCAGTAGCACGTCTGCATTGCACTCTGCTCTCTGCGGTCTCTTCAACCTGGCTCCACCTCTGCCCGCAAGCTTTCATTTCTTACTCACACCATTTCCTCCATGTCACCCTCACCTCGGACACCCAACTCATCGTTTCTCCTTTGGGCTCCACTTGAATGCCTAGCATGACGCCTGATGTTTCCGAATGGTCTTCTCAGTGTGTGTCCAATCCAATCCATCCCCACTTTCTTCTGCTGTATATTTGTTGGGTGATGGGTTGTTGGTTCGTTGATTGCCAACTAGAATTCCTTGTTGCTTATTCTTTCTGGTCATCAGATCTACAGTATCGAGTGAGCATAAAAAGCAGCTGTTGACGCGTGTCTGTAGTTTGTTGGCAATGCTTTTTGTGACATGCCAAGTTTCTGAACCATATAGCAGCACTGACTTGACATTGGTTTTGAAAATCCAGATCTTGTTCTTTGTGCTGAGTGCAGTAGATTTCCACACTAGTCTTAGATTAATGAAGGCCTGTCTTGCTTTTCTGATCCTGTTCTAGACACCCTCGTCTGTGTCGTCGCCTGTAGTTGAAACGATTCTGTCTAGGTAGGTGAAAGACGCTACTTCCATTAGGTTTCTCCGGTTGATGATGATTGGTGTATCTTGTTGGCTGGGTATGTTCATCACCTTTGTCTTCTCTGCGTTCATTTGAAGTCATGCCTCTTTTGTCAAGTTGTTGGTTTCTGCGTGTAGATCTCCGAGTTTGTGCGACAAGACATTAGACATAAATCATCCGTGATATCATTGCATGGTATTTGGTAGATTAGGTTATATTTCTTGACTTGCTCTAATGGATCTCCTAGCCTGCAGAGTTTTTCTCTGAGTGAGTTTGTGCGTTTAGATGCCACCGTAATCACAGCTAGCATTGTCAAGAATCCTATGTAAGATTCCCGATATGTCTTCTCAATACGACAACATTACAGAAGATTCGAATTCCCTCTTAGGCATGTTGAAATCACCACTAATATTACTTCTCTTTCATTTATCAGTCTTTACAAACGTTTTGATAAAATCTGGAGCGTAGTTAATAAGACGTGTTTCGTTTCCTTATTTGAGCTTTCCGATTGCACTCATGGTCTGATAAGTCAAACATTTTATCAAGCCTACATTGACAGATATAGGATGAGATAATGCTAAATGTAAGTACCTATTCGGATGTGGTGCCTTCCGAAGAACAATGGCATCTATGACTCCATCTTCTCTCCTCTTGATTTTCCAGTTAGACAAAGGTAATTCGTCTTGTTCATTTTCTAATTCATTGGTGAGTTAGAATATATCTACTACTGAGTCAGTGTGTGTGAAAACTCTGGATGTGTTTTGATTTCAGCACAGTGAATGTGTCATCTCCATATTGCCACCGTACTTTTAGAGTGCGATGGAATGATCCTAATGTTATATGTTCCTAAATCTCGATAAATATATCTGCTATGATCGAGGATATTGGAGATCTCATCTCTACTACTTCTGAATGTTTATTTATTTAATCTTGGAATTCGAAATCTTCAATAGAAACTTTAATTCTGTCACTGAGTTCATGGACAGTCTTTAATTTGTTTCTGACTGCCTCAAGTGCCATTCCAACTGATTTATTTTTATATAGATTCATCATATCAAAACTGACTATCTTTTTTCCTTCCTCTAAGTGTATGTTATTTAGTCCGTATTTCAATTCAAATGATTTGGTGAGCCTTGATTTTCAGCGATATCTAATACCACATAGTATTGCAGCTAAATATTTAAGGAAATCATACGTTGGTGTGTTTCTAAAGTCAACTGTCTGCCTAGTATGTTAACCTGTTTTATAAACCTTAGTGGTTGAATACATTGAACTAGTAATATTAGTTTTATGCATAAAATAAACCCACTGAGACACACCTAGATACGGCTGCATTCGACGTATTAGATCAGCGGGGACTTCTGAATCTTATTCACAGCTGTGACTGAAGCTGTTTAGTTTCCTCTTATACTCCTGTTTCGATATTCTGATTGACGTTTTTCAAGTAACCCGCCTTAAGTATGAGTACTGTCGAGTTGCATTTGTCAGATTTGCCAATTACAATTCTGTTATCATTTTCCGGTCTCGTTAAGTTTGTCCTCCTTTTCCGTTGGTGTTTTAGTATCACTGCACATTAGGCATGTACTTGTCAGCAGTTGGCTTATCTGTTAGGCCTACTGAGATTTCTATGCTGGGCAAAACATTTCAGGAAACCTGTTGCAATGTATCATCGTTTAAGACAGTCGGCATCTCTGATAGTAATTATTTACATCACCCGAACATTTACGATTCTTAGAATAAACCTTTCAAGTTTTCAAAAAGTGTGGTTGTTATTTTAAAGTAAAATGAAAATCATAATAAATTAGCTTGTGTGAATATTACTAACTGAATGTGAACAGAATATCTCGAAGATTAGATCAAATCATTAGGTTTATGTTAAAATAACAACTCACCATTACACTGCAATGCTCATGTGAAAGTTGACTTCTGTTTGTCTGGTATTTTTGAAAGTATATAGGATATTCATTGGATTTCATTGTTTCGATTTGTTGAATAACTGTAATTTTTCTTTCATTTTCAGCGTGACAACCTGCTTTTGACATTTCATTTCCAGTACTACTATGATGACATAGATAATTACCAATAACTGAGTAATCGAAGTCTGCAAAGTAAAAGTAGTCGATTGTAGATTCATAGTTTTTGGTTGATGGAGGCATGTTCCTGTACTAAGCTAACATAGATAATTATCAATTGTTTCCATCATAAAAGTTCACATATGACTTTTCTGAATTGATTTCCTCAAGTATAAAATATTTTTTAGTAGCTGATAAGCGGAATCTCTGTACTACTTACGCCTAATTCCTGAGTATGTACATGTTATTGCAGAACCTTCTAAAGAAGTTATCGAAAATAATATTCTTTGTTCACTCAGACTCCTTTTGAAATGGAGAAGGTTATGAATAAAATTATTAAATCCACAACTGATCTAATACGTCAAATGTAGCCGTATCTAGGTGTGTCTCAGTGGGTTTATTTTATGCATAAAACTAATATTACTAGTTCAATGTATTCAACCACTAAGGTTTATAAAACAGGTTAACATACTAGGCAGACAGTTGACTTTAGAAACACACCAACGTATGATTTCCTTAAATATTTAGCTGCAATACTATGTGGTATTAGATATCGCTGAAAATCAAGGCTCACCAAATCATTTGAATTGAAATACGGACTGGATAATAGGTCAAGAAATCTTAATAAAGATCTCAAACACAACAGAAAGACACTACTTCTTAACAACTACCTGCCGGTATTTATTAAATAGTTCAGAAGGACTGTTCAAAGAAGGAGTGACAATATAAGCGACGTATCTAAGAGGGAATTCAAATCCCTGATATTTTTGCCGTAGTAAGAAAGCACACAGAATATCTTACAAAGAGTTCTTACCAATGGTGGGAATAGGGTGGTATTTGAATCCACAAATGCGCTCAGAGAGATCCTTTGTTGTCTGAAATTTCCAACAGAGTCACGAAATATAACAATCTATCAATTACCATTTAATGATCGTTAGATCAAGTATATATATCAGTGCAGTCTATCTGGTTCAGTCTTTAGCAAAATATACACTAGTAGACCCTACTAAGCGAAATAATCCAGGGGACAATTCGGCTATAACCTTGCATGAGCAGCCCCTTAGTCACACAATAGGTTGGGTGGGATAGGTCTAAAATCAAATATAACTGTCTATGTGGAGGGGGAGATTGATCACAGAATCTTTCGTTGAATCGACACCTAACAAGCAACTGGAACGACTCATCACACATTGCAGATATCTGGAAAATGTTGCAGCCATGAGGATGAAAGAGAGAACAACTGTTGAAATACATTAAGGAGGTTTGAAAGTCATCCGATTGATTACCTTGATATGAATATGAGGAACAAATTCTGCTCTAAATATCATCAAATAAATAATACTGTATTACTGTATGCTACATCAAATAAACAATCATACATGGAATTATACTCTGCCATAGTGCTCAGGTTTTCCCCTTACAGATATATACGCGGTTATTCTGAATCTTACTGCACCCTCTCGGCTACCTCTGATGTGATGTGAATTGGAAACGGATAAACGCAGGGTAGGTTTAATCTTTACTGAATTATCATCTATCTCTGTAACTGATGATTTATTTAAACTGAATAATTTTTCCTTCTATATAATCTGGAGATTTATGGATAACTGTTTGATTTCAAAGAGCTTTTAATCACGGACTGAGACTGCTACAGAATTTGTAGAAAGCATTAAGCACAGAGGAGCTATTTCATTTCCTTTTAAAATACCTCAGCTTAGTGCACACTGCTAAAGACCAAGCCAAGGACTGCCGAGGCTCGTGGCAATCACATTATTACTCAGCTAGTGAGCTGGAATTCAATGACTTCCATTTTGTACCCTCACTTGATTCGTAGTATAGAGCAGCTATCGACTAATGCCACCGATGAGTGTTTTTTTTGCTGGAATTTAATTCTGCTTATCCAACAAATATGCAGAAGAAAATGGAGATGGATTGAGCGTACATTAAGAAAATCATTCGGAGAAATCACGCTCCAGGCCTTTGAGTGGAATCCAAATGGGAAACCACGAGTTGGACATCTGAGGGTTACATGGAGCAGATCATGTGGGGGAAAAATGAAAGCTTGTGGATAACAGTGGGGCCAGGTTGAAAAGACTGTACAGAAGAGAGTGAAATGGTGACGTCCTACGGAAGTCCTATGTTCCACTATGAACCTAAGGGACGAATAGTAATTATAATAATACATACTCTTTTTCCTATCAGTTGACAACTTTTATTTCTCTTGTTTTGTAAACATTAGGATACAATTAGAAATAAAGGTATGTAAGCATGAAAGTGGCCATCGCGGTAATTTTCTTTCAGTTTTTTGAGGAGCCTGTGTATTGTAATTTTACCTTACATTTTGGATCCATCTCATGGACAACTTGCCTTTTTGTAAACATCAATTGTAACTACTCTATATGAGGCAACGTGGTAATTGTTTTACAAACATGCAAAAGAGAGAAGACGATTTCAGCGAAAAAAAGTTCTGTGTTGGAAAATTTTTCTTCATGCGAATCCTTGATATTTATTCAGTAGATTGCTATTTGTTGAAATAAATGCTTGTTGCCATATCTCTATTCAGAAAAAATTTTCATTCAAATAATTATTTGCAATGATGCACTTTCACTCTGTATGTAGGGATTAAATTTTTCGATATGATGATGACGACGATAAAAGTTTAATGTTTCCTAAAGTTTTTTTTAAGGAAGTTACCCAGCACGACTGTACACCTTGGTAATTATGTAATCTAGTACAAAGGTTATGAAAAGTCCAAATCCTCCCACGATTTTATTAAATTTCAATCGACCAATGAAAATGTACCATGAGATGATATCATACTCTAATGTCAGTGAAATATAACAAAACCTGTCCATTAGCTTGGCTAGTGCATCACTGAACGTAATACTCCTTTCATAGTTACAAACTGGAATTTCGTAGGCACATCTATGTGAAACGCATCACTTGGAATATAATGGTCAAGATTTTCAACGGTTTACATTCTCCTTTCATCATTCACCAGTTTCATTGATAAAGATTTTCCCAACTTAGGGTATACAGCTATAGCACAGTATCTAACTGTTGTCTAAAAATACCTAATGTATGGTTTCTTCGGCACCCTTCAGACTTGACGGTGACTATGAAAGCAGGTGAAAGCGCATTTTTGATTAAATTATAGTCATGTCAGCAACAAGATTCAAAAGCTATATGACAAATAATCGTTTATCTGGCCCAGTATGTTGCCGGATCTTTCTGTCTCTCTCTCTCCATCCAGTGTTTGAATAATCCCAGTAGTGAGAATAAGAAGACCGATTGACTCAAACTGCCATCATATACAAATGGGTGTAAGACTAAGTCAACATTAACGTTGAGGATAGTTTCCGTTGCTGTTAACGTATTATTTCACCTTTTGTTCACTATCTTCATGACCAAACACTTGTTGCCGTCTGCTTGGTGACTAGATTTGAAACTCAAAGGGCTAGTTTTTGCGTTTTTTGGACTCATCAGCTGGATGTATTTGGTCTCCGCTGAGTATTGCTGTTTCTACTGAGACTTGAACGCATTATCTATCACCTTAAACACTTGACGAACAGAAAATGACGGCCACCCCTAGTTCGACGAGCATCAATTATTTTTTATACTAGTAACCTCCCAATGCCATACTGTACCGAGTTGCTCGACTTCTGACAATCTATTACAACCTCGTATAATATCTATCACTACCTTTAGTTATTCGAAGGAAATGTGAAGGAATAATTTTACTCTGATCACTATTTGGCTGGTTATCTATATACAACATAGACTGCTACAAGCGGTCGGTAAAATCGTGGCCCAGCTAGCTACAAAATTTATTTTCATCGAACCATATTACAAACTAACTTCAAAAGGAGATGGTCAAGTAATTAGAAGACAGGAAGGGCTAGAAATAGAAAAGTAAGTTCTGTGATGTTCGAGTTGGTAGTTTTTCAGATAAATTAGTAGGCAATAAATTCATATTATCGTTATTATTTTGATCTCATATTTTACAAATCAAATATAGGCTATTCTTTGATGAGTTTCTCCCGTGTTTGAAATACTAGTTTCTTTCATAAAAGCAATTTTTGATGAATGTATATGCATGTGAATTTCCCTTTTTTCCTATAAACTAAAAAAACCTGCATAGAAACATTTCATTTTGTTAAAGAATACAATCTTGTACCTACAAAACAACATGAAATCGCTACATGTTATAAGTTACTTCTCGTCGACGCCCATAATGATTGTGTTGATGATGATAACAGTAGTCGCCCTTTGAATAATCAACAAGATTTCATTTATGATATCTGAATAATGTATTGAAGTTGCAAAACCATATAACAAGATACTTTTGCGATCAGAGTTTGTTTTGAAATAAGGTCATCAAAAAATTTATATATATTTTTAAAGATCCTCTTCGACATAAAATTATCACTTACTGAATCACTAAAAATCAGGTTTTGCACAATTTTTAAGCTCATCAGTAGCGTCTTACTGTCACAGATATGACCAAAACCAAAATATTTTTATAACTAATTATCTGTGTGCTACAAGTGTGGATTAGAAATCTCTATACCTATGCATGAAAACAAAGTCCATTGAAGTTCTGGATAAGTAAACAGTTCTATTCAGTCTATTAAGAATACTTCTATTTGTCACTGTCAGTTTTTGTCTTCTCTTTTCCTTTTACTTGACATTAAGTAATTATTTCAAAAAATGTATCACCCTGGATGAAAACAACTAGTTTCTGCAATTTATGGTACTATATATACACGTATAATTAATTCCATTCAGTTCATTGTAAGCAGGCTACTCGAAATGTAATAGATTTTAGTGGTAGTAACTGCTAAGTAATTGCATAAGTAGTGACAGAGGACAAAAAGATAACCAATTGCTAAATAGTGTCTAGTGGGTTGAACAGAATAAGACATAATACTTTGGGAAGATATTTTTCCCTATCACTGGGTAAGATAAATAATATCACGAATAAAGTAAGAACGAAATGCCAAACGAAAAAGCTTATTCTCGGATGCTTTGTGGGTGAAATTACCATCATTCTTTGCAAAAATTATTGATAATCTGCTTATTTCCATGATAAATGACGATGTATAGTAGTAGTAGTGTGCGTAGTGGTAGTAGTAACAGTAGCGAAATACCTTAAACGGATGCACTTCCACCAAAAGCTAGTTCCGATTTTACATTGATGTTGAAACATAGGAGCTATAGCTTTGAAAAACACAGGCTTATCAAACTAGCTTCAAGATCATGAAAGCATACCTATATGATGTTGAAAGTAATTGATATCATATTTATTTAGCCACAACGGTTTTTATATCCAATGCGCATTAAGTGAAAGAACATTAGAAACCAAACAACTCTGAACAACAATGGAATTGATCTTTGAGGAATTCTCAGCATTCTAATAATGAGTACTACACGGAACAGCATGCAATTAAAATAGTCTATATATTTCCACGCCTGTAATTTAGGCTACTAAAAGAACCTCTCAGCATTGATTACAGTGTCAGGACATTATCTAAATTATAATAGAAAAAATCTAAAACAATGAATAAAACACGATTAACATATTTGGGAAGTCCATTCCGTTGAACTTATTATTCAGGGATACATAATTGTCGAAAAATAGCAAGTCAGTACCACAGGAGATTTGGACCTCGCCGATGATGATTTATGTCTATTGTGTTATGTCGCACAAACTCGAAGATCTACAGGAAAAAACCAACAAGTTGGTAGAAGAGGCGAGGCAGCCAGGACAAACTTTCCTTCAGATGAACGTAAAGGAGACACAGGTAAGGCAGATACTCAACCAACAACAACAAACACCAATCACCATCATGGGACGAAATCTAAAGGAAGTAGTCCCCTTCACCTACCTATCTACCCACCTAAGCAGCATCGTTTCAACTACAGGCAGCGGTGGCAGCACAGATGAGGATGTCAAAGCAGTCAAGATCGGAAAGAAAGCAAGACAGATCTTTCAGTTACCCGAATTCAGTGTGGAGATCTACTACACTGCACTGCACTGTACTGCACTGCACTCAGCAGATAGCGTGAACAAGATCCACATTTTCAACATTAATTCAGTCAAGTAAGTCAGTGCTTCTATGTGATGGTTGAGAGACGTGGCCTGTTGTGAATAGTATTTCCAACAATCTACTCACATACATCATCAACATCTGCCGCCTACGCTGATGTGATACTGAGGATCAGATGGATGGCCAGAATAATAGGAATGAGACAGGAAGAACTGTAGTCTGACATCGAACCAACCAAGAACCCATCGCCCAACAAATATGCAGTAGAAGAAAGTGTAGATGAATTGGATTGGATTGGATTTGATATACAGTGAGAAGACGGTTTGGAGACACTACACGTCAGACCATGCCATGCCGTCAAGTGGAAGCGGAATGGGAAACGACGAGTTGAGAATTCAAGGATGACATGGTGGAGATGGTGTGAGTAAGAAATGAAAGCTTGTGGGTAGTCGTGGAGTAAGAATAAAACTGACTGCATAGAAGATAGTGAAATGGCTACGTGGTAGTGAAGCCCAATGTTCCACTGGGAACCTCAGGGGCAAATAATAATAAAAATTAAATATATTTTGTTCGTCGGAGGAAAATTATTTCTTTTACCATAGAGGAATCTAAAATAGCTTTGTTAGGCGAATTAGCTGTAGCTCAAAATCAAAGTGATGAGGTGGTCAGGTATTTCAGTCTCACAACAAAGGCTTCGCTTATGTTATGATTCGGGTCTACTAATAATCCAACTGCCTGAGTTGGACATGATTTGGCATACTAGCTGTTTGAGAATTGGAAAGAAAATAAAAACCTAGGCGTATCATGACTGAGATTTTCATCATATCATTCCATTTTTATTGAGATGAAAGCAACTAGAAAAATAAATTCTATAAAATGCGTTACACTGGGTTTTCGTAATCCCTTTAATATAGCATTAGGAGGCTGTGATCTGATTATGGCTTTTAAATTACAGAATAATTGATTGGGCTTCAGACTAGCCTATAGAAACGAGGCGCTCATGTAGAGAACTAATGAAGCCAGAATACTGCAACTTGAATATAGTAACTCTATTCTTAAGTCGCAAAAGGTAATAAACATTTCAAACTTGTCCTTTTATCCCTATTAATAATTTGAATCCAATATTTACTTTGTTTTATAACTTGTAAACACACAGACAACTCTTTCGAAAACTCTTTACTTCTTCTTAACACGTACCATTAAATGTGTGACTTTCATTTAGTTATGTTTAAATGTGTCTAGCCCGACTTCAATGGCTGCTGTTACCTAAGTAGCTCTGCATCTTGTATACTTCTAAGAATTTCTAACTTTAAAGCTTTATTTCAGTTTATTCCACTGCCTAATTTCCTTTAAATCGAACAGTCAGGATATTTATTTTCCGTCAACAAATATCAACAAGTCTTCATTACGCTGACGGTGCTGCTGTTTCAATTTCGGAAGGAAAGAATAACAATAAGAAACAAACTAATACCTAAGCTAGTATATACCATACTAATCATCTTTTAAAGATTACCATTAAAGCTGGATTGAAAATTAGTGATAACGTCATGTAAACCATTCTTTTGGTACTGTTTCGTCACTCATACTGTCTGAAAACACCACTGTAACTGTGCTGCCTACGTAGCATCAAGTACAGCAGAAATATTCCCTTCTGCTTTTACAGTGAACATGCAGCAATAAACCCAGTGCCCAAAAGGTGTATGTTCATCATTTTTGATAATTTGATAGAGCGTATTTCTGTGCTGCTATCGTAATGAATGAAAATGTAACATACCTAAAATCCTATCCTTTTGTTATCACACATCCCGTTCTAAAGAGATTTTAGCTTCATAAGTATCAGGAAATTTTGCAGGTATTATGTTCTCGGAGCTGAATAGATTAGCCGCAAAGCTTTTATTATCATTTTAAACGTTATCAGTACAAACTTTAGAGGCAAGTGAGCAACCGGGGCATTCCACACAGATAGCTGAGTAGCTTGTCCTGCTGGCCTTATTTATGATTGGTTATTTGTGTCAAGGTCTCCTCATTGTCTGCTTATTTATTTCGATTGGTTACCCCGCTTAGAAAACTCAACAACATAAAAATTTCCCTTCTGAGCTACAAACACTCTCCATCATCTCAAAATCCTACCAGCGTTAAATGATTCTTATTGTTCTAAATGAGTGAACTTCACTAAGACCCAGGCTTCCACAAGAGAACAAAAATATTTTCTCTACGAGTATCTACAGCAGCAAGTTCTGTGAAGTAGTGTAAGATACAAACGACATACCGACTTTCCAACGAGCTAGAAAACAGTGGAAAGAACTGTAAGACACATGGTACGGATAATGATCATGAATGCCAATTATACAATTCGGAAATATCAACAGACGATATCCGGCAATAAAAGAAAGCTTCAAGGATTACTTACAACAAAACACTTTATAACATTGAAAACTGTGACTGGAAAACCAACCAAACAACACAAAGAACTTGGAAGAAACACACTGCAACAGCAACTCGTTATGATTTCAAACTCATGAGCACCAGAAGGGGAAGGAAAGGTTGACTGTGTAGTCAACTTGTTCAAATAATCTCTAATTTCACTGAACTATGCCTTTGGTAAAGATTAAATCACAATTCGGGAGATAATTCAGGAACAGAATTCTTTGCATTCGGGAATAAACTCTAAGATTCAAGAGGAAATCAAGCAAGAGAAAGCACCTATGATTAGGCGGAAGCAGAACCACACCGAACTAAAAGTTGAAGAACAGAGAGCTCTTAAGAAACTGAAGAATAAATACAGCATCGTTATAAATACAGCTGATTTAGAGCGCACCACAGTAGTCATGGATGAAGATGGTTACATCAGTATGTAGAAAACTTACTCATGGACCGAAATGCATATCAACCGACTGAGACAAATCTCACTTGGATATTTAACTGTCACATCACCAAGACCTTTGGCAAACTCATCAAGCCGGGATAAACTAGAAAGCAAGAGCGATGGTGAATGAAATCTAATGATCCTATTCTCTCCAATGTTTCTACGGTAGATCAAAATACACAAACCAAACATCCCTATGCAACCAACAGTTTCACTTTGAGAAATTCCAGCATATAATCTGCCAAAAGAACTGTTCAGAAAACTAAAACACCTGGTAAAATTATGCGACCACTCTATCAGCTTCTCAACAGAATTTCTAGAAAGTATCAGACATATTCATATTGAAGAAGTGGGGGTGTCATTCAACGTTGTAGCTCTGTGCAACTTAAGGGAACCAAAAACGGCTGAGGAAACAATGATTCTTCTCCTCAGCAATGTACACAAAACCTTGAAACACACACAGCTGCAATGTTCCAGTTTGATGGAATTATTTGATTAAATTCAACGACAAACTCTAAAACCAGATGACGGGAACACCACTAGGATCGCCTTTATCAGGGATAATTGCAAAGCAGCAACGCAAATATGATATTGCCGTTGATCCAACCAACGATTTGGGTCTGATTTATAGAAGACACGTTTATCATCATTAAAAGAAACGAACTGGAAAGTGCTCATGTGTTAACCAACAACATTTTCGATGATATCAAATTCACAATTGAAGGGGGACTAAATAAAAAGCTTGTAATTTTAGATGTTCTGAACGGATTTGAGGTATATTGGAAACTTATGTATGCAGAAAACTGATTCATACTGATTAAATCCTTAACCATAGTAGCAACAACATAGCGCACAAAATCAGCTGTTTTAAAACGTTGTTCAGAGGAACAAAGACACACTGCAATACATCAGCCTTGGGTAGGAAGGAAGAAGACTATTTGATGACCGTTCTCCAGAAGAACGGCCATCAACAAAACTTTATTGGATGATGTTTGGATAAGTCGTAATTAACCAAGAAGTCAGTCTCGAACGGTCTTAGTTTACATGAACAATGTCTCCGAAACCATGACTGAATTAAATGAAGCATTTTGGAATCGCTGTGTCCCGCGAACTCGCCAAATCTCTTCACTGTGTATTATTCAGGCCAAAAGATGCAGTTGCAGGAGAAGACAAACCAAAAATTATCTACAGAATAAACTGCAGAATGTACTGAAAACACTACATGGAACACAGTGATCACCCTCTTCGTATCTGTCTAAATGAATATCAAGTAGCATTGAAGCGTCATGAAATACCTTCCTTCATACCAATGCCTATGGATAATCTCAGACATGAGATGGACTTGGAAAATGTGGAAACCTGGATGTAGGAAAAACAAAGAATGTTACAGAATTTCTAGAAGCTTGGTATTCAGGTCAGTCATTAGTCAACCCAGATATATTGAAACTGACGCTACCTTTCAACCAATAGAAAGCAACCAGAAAGCGAAAGCTGATGCCAGCAAGACAACCAATTGAAATAAATATGCAGACAATGAAAAGACTCTTGCACAAACAACCACTCAAACATAAGACAACCAGGACAAGCTACTTAGTTTTCTATGGGGAAAGCTGAACAGCTCACTTGCTTCTGAAGTTTGCACTGATGATGTTTCCTAGAATGATAATGAAAGCTTCACGATTAAATCATTTAGCTTATCACCACCACGCCATCAGAATCACCTTACTGAAATGCGAAAATTCTCCCTCATCTCAGTATCACGGTTAAAATGCAACACTGGTTGCAATATAGCTATGGAACATATTTAATCTGGTATAAAAACAGTCCACCAAGTTACGTAACTTCAAAATACGTAATTTTCAGTAAATCTATGTCCTCTGAAGTCTTTGAGATATATTTTCATGCAGATAGTGTAAATTACTATGATATAACATCTAACAGGAAACAGAATTTTTGTAGTTTGACAACTCCATGGTGAAATTAATTTTCGATAAAGATGAGACATTATTGATGACAATCTTTGATTATCTTTAGAGAAACTAAAGCTTTCTTGTGAATACAAGAAAAAAAGGAATAAAAAGAAGTAACCATTTTGATATCATGTCCAGTTAGTCAAAACTATACTATACTCCATGCACAAGAACCGTTTGTCATGACACAATGGCCTGGTGAATAACACTCTGACGGTTTTAACAGCATATCTTGATTTTGAGTCTTGGTAGAGATAAAATTGCCCACTGGAAGACAGGTACATCCAACCGGTGATCCTCAAATGGGACCTAACATGCATTCTGCATTCCACTACAAGCGACTAAGTATCAATAATACCAAAAAGAAGTAACTAAATTGCACTGCTAAAATGTAGCCAATTTAAAATGATTATTACGATACTGGATCATGCAGGTAATCATAGAACTCTAGGAATAATTAAAACTTCATGTTCGTCTACTTCGAATCGATTGAAGTTATATCTGTTAGATGATAAAACAGCTGAACTTAAAGTGTGATTAGTTATCTGATAAACTCCAATGGTGAACAGAGAATATATAAAATATTTCACTTGAAAATTGTTCTTACGAATTTAATCAGAAATGTGCAGGATCTCAAGAACAAAAGTGCTATAGGCAATACTTGAACAAAATTCAGCCATTGTTTTAAAAACTACCTGTTGTTTTATTTAATTGTAAAGCCTTAGTAATGTACAATGTCTATCCAGCATTACACATTCAAACAAAGCATATATAACCTTTATTTCTGCACAGAGGTTGTGAAGTTTACTTCAGTTTATTTCATCGTTTTGTCTCTTATTCAGCTGCATCTTTTTTATTATCATGTGCAATTCTCATTAGTGCACAATTTGTTTAGTTGTTACCATTTAGTCTCTGATCAAAAGAAATCTTGACAGATCACACGATATTTTAAATGATCAGGAAGGAAAATAAATTTATCGAAAAGAAAGTAATTCCCATAACAACTGTCTTTGAATTTATCTTCACAAACAACTCATATTAGCTTTTAAAATTTGATGCATTAAGATAGAATACTGTCGAAATAAATTGCTACCGATGTAATAAAATATCAGAGGAAATTCTCATCGGTTCCCAAATATATATAAATATGATAGTTGAAATGGCAGTTAGAATAGCAGTCAATTCTCTAACTCAAGATCATCGATTTCGAAAAGGCCTTTGACAGCATCGGCCGAGAAAGAATTTGCCAGCTGCTTCAAAACTATGATTTTAGTGCCACAAACCTTGTTCAACCTCATTCTACAGCAGCTAAATGCTATATGAAGACGCTACATGCCAAGAGATTCCCAACAGGAAGCTCAGTGATACATTTTAAGGGAGTGAGACAGGAGTAAAACAAGGCTACCGCCTTCTATCACCAATGAGATTCCTGACTGTGGTCGACTGGAATGGTCTGAATCAAGCAAGAAACTATGAAGAGCGAGAAGGTGGACATACGCTGGCTGGACCAACAGAAGATGTAAATTTGGCCGATGATGATTTATGTCTATTGTGTTATGTCGCACAAACTCGAAGATCTACAGGAAAAAACCAACAAGTTGGTAGAAGAGGCGAGGCAGCCAGGACAAACTTTCCTTCAGATGAACGTAAAGGAGACACAGGTAAGGCAGATACTCAACCAACAACAACAAACACCAATCACCATCATGGGACGAAATCTAAAGGAAGTAGTCCCCTTCACCTACCTATCTACCCACCTAAGCAGCATCGTTTCAACTACAGGCAGCGGTGGCAGCACAGATGAGGATGTCAAAGCAGTCAAGATCGGAAAGAAAGCAAGACAGATCTTTCAGTTACCCGAATTCAGTGTGGAGATCTACTACACTGCACTGCACTGTACTGCACTGCACTCAGCAGATAGCGTGAACAAGATCCACATTTTCAACATTAATTCAGTCAAGTAAGTCAGTGCTTCTATGTGATGGTTGAGAGACGTGGCCTGTTGTGAATAGTATTTCCAACAATCTACTCACATACATCATCAACATCTGCCGCCTACGCTGATGTGATACTGAGGATCAGATGGATGGCCAGAATAATAGGAATGAGACAGGAAGAACTGTAGTCTGACATCGAACCAACCAAGAACCCATCGCCCAACAAATATGCAGTAGAAGAAAGTGTAGATGAATTGGATTGGATTGGATTTGATATACAGTGAGAAGACGGTTTGGAGACACTACACGTCAGACCATGCCATGCCGTCAAGTGGAAGCGGAATGGGAAACGACGAGTTGAGAATTCAAGGATGACATGGTGGAGATGGTGTGAGTAAGAAATGAAAGCTTGTGGGTAGTCGTGGAGTAAGAATAAAACTGACTGCATAGAAGATAGTGAAATGGCTACGTGGTAGTGAAGCCCAATGTTCCACTGAGAACCCAAGGGACTAATAGTAAAATAAGTGTTAGTTGGATGGCGGCAGTCGGCAATTATCAGCAAGGCATATCTGCAACTCCGATGCAACTGATTTCTCACCTGAGATTTCAGCCTGTGTCACCTAGCTTTGCAGTCAGCGACGTTACCAATGAGCTATCTTGGCTGCAACTGTTTTTCTGTTTTTTGGATTATGTATATTAATTGGTTGCTTGAGATTAACCGACTACAGGTTCTCCTTTGCTAAATGCTGATGGAACTCTATCGATCATTTTTAGGGCACTGCGATCACCAGACTAGGCAGCTCAGCATTGCGACACTGCTGTAATTATAAAATAATTCAAGTTATCTACTGTGTAAGCGTGTAGCAGAAGACCAATCATCAGATTAACTCATCTTAAGTAAGTGACTGATATCATCAGAGTTCCTTGGATATCACCAGGCAAAAGAGTTTCAAGCTCATAAACTTCTAGTTGAATGCTCATTGTCCTGACGGATAAATTAGGTCTCCACATGTCCTAATGCAGATTAGCATAAAAAGCCATGATTTCCTTATCACCATGCTGACTGAAACCAAAATGTAACATTTCAGATATCTTTCCGACTACATACCTCTTTCAAGGGATTGTATAATATTTATGTGATAGCTGGGGATTTGTTTCTTTAAACAGAATACTAAACTGAATTCATCTGTGAGTGACAAACTTCATTCATGTTGGTGGATTCATAATTTCCGCATTCCAATTATAGCTGTTTCCACAAAATCCTAAAAATCTTAACAGTAACGTGGGATAAATCATCCTTTTTTCTAGGTTGAAGACTTATCATTCAAGTTTTGCCCTGTCCACAGCATGAACCAAAATTAATAATTAAATGAGTTAAAAATATATAAGCTTTTCGGTCACAATATTCACTGGCCAACCATTCACTTTTGCTTCATTGGAAAAATGTTACGAGAATCAATCAATTACTAGAAATAATAACTAATAGTGGAGAATATTTGTAGCTCAGGTAGATGGTTTTGGTTGTGTTGTATTTTCTGGGCTGGGTTGTTTAGTCGTGAAGCTTTCATCGTCTTTCTGAACGACACCATCAGCAATAACTTCAGTATGAAGTGACCTATCAATATCTCCCTGTGAGTGATTGAGTAGCTTGCCTTAACGAAGTGGTCTGTGATTGGTTATTTACTTTGATTGTTGTGTCATTGACTGTATAGTTTTTCCTGCTGGCTGTCGCTCTGCTTGACCTCTGACCTTTCGGTCATTTATCATCTCTCTTATTGGTTGATAGATCGGGTGTGTCTATACATCTGTTGATTGCTGACTGAACTAAACGCCAAGCTTCTAGGAATTCTCTGACACTCTTTATGTTTCCTCGTTCCAAAATTTCTACACATTTGAGATCGAATTCATGTCCACAATTGTTATCCACGTGGACTGAACTATGAGTGGTGGAATGTCATGTGTGGCATTTAATAACTAATTTGTGCTCATGTAGACGAAGGCGAAGAGGGAGGCCACTTTGTCCAATGTAGTGCTGACTACAGTTATTGCAGTTGATTTAGCAAATGATATTCAGTTTGTCTTCTTTTCTCGCTGCATCCCTTGGTCTGCATAATAGTGTTTAGAGGGAATTTGTTGGTTTATGAGCCACACTAATTCCAAGTGGTGTCAGCAATCTTGCCGTGATTTCTGATACATTATGTATGGTAGAATGATTCATTTGTTGATTTCTGTCGGTGAATTTGTAGTCGATGATGTACGGGATAGGCATCTTGTGATAAAGTTTCGTGGGTAGCCGTTCTTCTCTAAGATGGACACAATCTCATCAAAAAGGATGGAAACTAAGTTTTATGAGATGGCGAAGAGTATTTTAAGGTTATACTAGAGTGAATCAGAGCGATGACTGACATAAATATGGAATGTAAACAACTTTTAAATTCATATATTATCTACAATAATGAGCCATAAATTATAAAAGTCACCTAAATTATGGCAGGGAGTAATTCCACCATTTCTGCTGCGATAAAAATGTCTCTTTCTGAGTGAAATTATAAACAGGGCATTGGGTATTCAGATAACATACTTTATCTTTACTTTTATATGAGTCCATCGGGATTTTCACTTTCTTTCGCTTAAAGTTGTCCAACGATTTTGATTTTCACTGACAATTATTTTATTGACATTGACTTGAATGGCACACTGTTTCCAACAAACTTATTAGAACATTCCCACAATTTCTATTTGTCACGGTCATTTCAGATGATTATATAAGATTCACTAAAACTTGTTAAATATAATAATCACTGGAGGTATTTGATAAATACGAATAATGTCCCTCATAGAAGCTTTCTCCAATTAAGCTACACAACAATTGAGCACTGAATAATAGTAATAATATTATGCACGTATTCACTGTTTTGCAGTTTGCTTGGTGATGAATAGCAGTGAAATCCAGCAAGCATGTTTCATCCTAGCTGAGACTCTTCATGTAGAAGTATCTGAACTCTAGTCAGTGAGGTTGTTCCCACTGAAACTGTTATCCAGAAGTCATTGCATCCGCATAAAAGCCCATATGCCAATAGAGTTCGATCAGTCAGATCCTAAATAACAACTGATTATTACAAGTACGAATGCCAGTTAGTAAAATACACCTAATAAATGCCTACTACAGAGCGTTGTAACGTAAATGTAAGTAATTAATGTACACTACTATACTACTACTACTACTCCCACACTTCTACTATTCCGTCCCTACTACTACTACACCAATATACTATTACTTTACTACTTTCCCATACTATTACTGTATTCATGAAGAAAAAGAAAATCCCTGGATTTGATTATTGGTAAAAAATATATTGAAAATGAAGTTTACTTGAGAACAAAACTTTTTCAATGGAAGAAACTTAAAGCATAAAGTTTAAGAATCTAGTACCACTATAATCAATGAATACATTATGGATCTAACAATTTGAGTTACTTGTTATAAGTAAATTCCCTTAGTGAATCATTGAAACCTCTTAAATACCTCATAATCCGTCTACTCCCTTTCACAGAACACTTTGAAGATACACACAAATTCTGAAAAGCATAATCAGAACTTAATTGTCTTTAACTTCAAATTGGTTGTATGTCATCAACTGAAAATAAGGCTGCTTGATGCTATCAGACTCATCCAAGTGGATATTTTGATTGATGTCAGATAGTTGAAGGGAACTGGCACCAACCAACCCTTGGTTGATGTAGGTTCCCTGATAGTTGAGAACATCAACAAGATTTATTTGTGAATTCAAAAGAGAAATTTTGTTCCCTTGAGGTGACAGATACAACTTGCTGAGAAATGAAAACAATTAGGAAGCTAAGGTCAATCAGGGCTTCATGTTGATTCCCTTTGACCAACTAGAAACTATCAAGGTGCACTGCCATGTTTGGTTTCCTAGCTTGGCGACCATATTATAAAGTAATTGACCGAATTCAATCTTTAATATCAGAGTGAAACTTGTGCAGTATGGTAGAATATTATCCCATTTTCGTTGATTTATTAGATTAACCACACAGTAGAATAGTATTGTTTACTGGATTACGTTTCGGACACAATTTATTGTCCATAATCATGTCAGTAAAACTAAACAACTTCAAGATACGCTTCATATAGCAATAATTTTCCCGCCTCCTTTCTGATATAAGTAGTAAGATTTTCTATGTATCTGGAACAGGTGCTGAGTCATTCAGTCATAACTGAGAACAAAATAGCATGAAATAGGTTGTTATCTGGTGTTGAATTAATGGATTTTATGTTAACTATCAGTAGTCAATCGTATACTATTCAAAAGCAGACACTCTTTTTTCATCAGTACTTGGATGGTGAGAACTTTAAGCATTTTGAACTAAAACTTCATTTTAAAACTTGAGTGTAGTTTCGTATAGAAGTCAAGATCATATTTTGAACAGCTAAATATTCGAGGTAAACAGAAGCATAACGCTCGTATGATTAGTCAGTGTATACACTTTTATAATTGTATATGCTGTCACAATGGCGTGAATGTCAAAAGAAATTTTCTTACTTTAAGATGAGCTTTTGACAAAGCCATTTAAAATACATAAAGTTATTTACAATAATTGATCAATGGCTACTGACCGATTCCATGTTATCTAGTATTGTGATAAGCGAATTCTACCTACCATTTTGTAATACGCTCACCAAGCAACTAAGCATTGTGATGTACTTTGATTGATGTAACTTGGTTGCAGATAGCCCGAAGAGCAGGCCGTGTGCTAGCACACCCTTATAAATAGTAACACTCATGATGGCTATTTAGTTATTCTTCAAAATATCGAAACAACTTCATTTAAACATAAGAGAATGTACGACCACAGCAATCTCATATAATGACGTTGACCATTGGAAATCAACTGTTCTAAATTGTTGTATAGGTTATTTAAATAAAAAATCCAATACGTGACACATTCTATCAAAAGAATATCGGAATTAACTCAGGGATCTTCAGAAAAATCAAAACTTAACCATGATACCCCCTTACAAAGGTGCTGGAATAGTGCTTCTGAACAAATCTGATTATATAAATACGCTTTCATTCATTCTATCAGATGGAACAAGATTTTCAAAACAGACAATACAGAAAGACCTTACCAATGAAATAGAGCGCAAGTTGTCTGAGAAACTGAAAAAGATGAAAGATGAAGCACTGATTAGCACTAAACCCTACGAAGATTACCGTCCATCAGATTCTTTGATTTCTCGACTGTGTGGTTTATCTATAGTACACAAATAAGGTGTTCCCTTTCATCCGATACTAAACACGACCAATTCTCCTCACCATTCGGTTATAAAGTGACTCGTCAAGATACTGGACCCAGTGAAGAATGAGATTTCGCAACATAGCCCGCGTGACGTATTTCACTTTATTGATTGAATCAAAAATGTTGATCTGTAAGAGAAGGAGATGATTTCTCTGGATGTCATCTCCCTATTTAAAGATGCCCCACTAACGGAAACCACTTGATTCCTGAAAAGCTTCATTCAGTCCCATAGATTGAACATTGGTATCCCAAATCACTATCTAAAGGAACTTCTTCCCAGATGTACTTCCAACTTGCCCTTCAGATTTAACAACAGAAGCTACAGACAGACAGACGGCGTGGCAATGGAATCATCTCTAGAACCCATCCCAGCTGACTGTTTTATATCAAGCCTGGAAGACACAATATTATCGAAAATAATCAGCGAGCGCCATCATACACGTTAATATCACTCCAATGAGATTTTACTGTTAGACCTCGAATTCAAGGGAGATAATGCCTCACATATACATAGAAAGGGACTTTCAACGTCCATAAAAAGGACATTCTTCGCCGCTCAACTTGAAATCGCATTCTCAGGAACTAATTTACCAGCATGCAAATGATAAACCGGAGAGTTGGGCCACACCATTGCGTGTATCTCAGTTTATCTGCTCATATGGAGACGAGTACATCGGTGGTACCATGCGCCAGCTTTTTTAATGCTATCGTGGACACTATCCAACTTGACTGACAAGAAGAGAACAAAAATGCATCCTCAGCTCTATAACAGTACACTTAGTGAACTCAGGGGATTAAGTCCCTTTTGATTACTCTGCCAAATTTGTACGCAAAGTGTGTAGTACTCTTTGAAACTTCTGATAACTTCAGCGACCTCTGGTCAAATTCAAGCGTTCTAATCCTAAACTGTACCACAAGATGATCAGTGCAATAGCATTTATTTCAAACTGATTGGACGTGGGGACAAGCATTCAACGATGACATTGGGTCATAGTCGTGCTACAAAATGAACCGAGAGAAGTAAGAAATATGGACCACTGCATTCCGACCCAGTGGCTCAATGGTAACGTGCTGGCCATGGAACCTGTAGGTCCTATATTCGATTCCCTGGCGGAGTGATGGGTAAGGACTGGTGGGAAGTTCCATACTAGGACGAAGTATCTGTCCACTGCTCCAAGGTTCCCAATGTTTCTCCAACTGATGTCATTCCATGATGAATACTAACTTAAAAAACCACTAAATCCCAACAAACCCTCAAACTGAAACACTTATCCTACCTGAAGTTAACAAATCAAAGGCACTTTGATCTACACTGGAAATTCACCAAATTTGTGAATAGTGGAAGTTATATTTATTGACTGAAGCAAATGTGAGTCATCAGAGTTACTTAAACTTTAGGCTAGATCAATATGTCAGAGCTTCATAAGAACATTAAATAATTGGTTAGGCGAGGATAATTACGACGCGCTACTTTGTATGAGTGTAACCTGATCAATTACTTGATGAGTATATTGGTATATACTAAAATCTAGATAGATCTACAACCAGATGATTGACTGATTTCCATTTTCTGCTTTCAGTTCGTTGAGGTCAGCTCCTTGTGATTGGTTGGCACGTTTGGTTCAGATGAAAATATGAAGGTCACCTTGTTCTGATTGGTTGACAATTTTGCTAAACTGAATTGTCAACAGTTGTCTTAATCTGATTGGATGTATTGAAGTTGTTAGGTTGATTTGCTCTATGCTGCTGCTGCTGGTTGGTTAGATTTTACAGAGGAAAAGGATTCTTTTGATTCATTGATTAGTTAGGTATAGAAATTTGTTCACCTACACATGAGTTCTTTCGATCCAATTGTTTGATAATCACATTTAAAGTTGCATAAACAGTTTCCTTGTATTTGGATGCATTAATTCTTTTAACTGATCTCTTTCCAATATTCTTGTAAACTGGACACAGTCTAATCTACAAATATTGGCTATTATTTTCAAATACGAATGAGTTTCTGGAAAACTGTCAACTTCACTATAATTCATTATTTCCAAAAGAATAACAACAAGAGTCTAAAAAAACTTTCTGTTAATACAGTCGTGAAAATGAAGTTCTATATTCCACTCTTCTATGCTGTTGCCTTCATTTTTAGAACACTTTGTAAAGATTGTCTTCTTTATTTATGATGTCATGATAAATTGGCATTTTAACATTTCAAAGATAGCGCCATACAGTCATCATCAGCTTTATCAGTTTACAAATGTTCAATGTTTTTTTATAGATATTTTTTACTGCATGTTTAGTATACTAATGATATTTACTTGTTGTTCAATCTATATTAAAGACAAAGATATGATAGGCGAAAAAATTATGCTTCAAAAGCAAAATCAACATATTGCCCTAACTTATCAGTACTGTTGTTTAGATCATTGTTCAAACTGCAAACCCACTGTTGACTGATTGATATTTATTGCGAGAAAATAAAGCTTGTGTACCATTTCTGATAAGAAGTTTTGATCCACAGATTCCTCATTGTGACAGATTCAAATGATAACCTATATACATATATATATTAGTCGGGTTCACCTGAATGTGCATAATGCTCAGCAAAAATTCCTGTCATCTTTTTTATGTCACGTTATTACTACACCCTGATAAAGGAATCAAACGTATTAGCTTACCTTGGCTAAGCCGTCAACGAACTTAACATAAACATAGGCAATTCTTGACATTCTTGTCATTTCGTTAGTTAGATTAGGTATTTTGTCTCTGCAATTCATTTAGTTACAAAAATGTGATGTTCAAGGGTGAAAACAAGTTAAGCTTAGCATGAAAAACCATCCGAACTATATTAAACATGGATTATGCTATTTTCCAGGCTAGTATTCGTATGCAGGATCCTGTGATAATGAGTCAATTTTACCGAGAAGACCAATTATGTATCATGATTGGAAATTGGCTGAAAATAACTCGGTAATCTTCACTATCCATTATTTACAATTTAACCCATATTTCTGGTTTTATTTAAGCATCCACAAAGCAACCATGTGTCAGCAGTCTCAATCGATCAAGTTAAGCCACTAACAAGAAACTGTATATTACAGCCGTTAACTAAATCTACTCAACATGAAGTGACCACTGATATTCCTCAGCTTGAGGGACAGTGCTTTGGCTTTTTAGGCAGTAGATGCTGATTTAAAGCCATATTGCAAACAGCTCGACGTGCTGATAGTTATGTGGTGGGAAAAAAATATGGGTCTGCGATTCACTTCCTGGATGTAATACATCAATACTTTCATATATTCAGCTATGCTTTCTTTGGACATAGCAGAACAACTTATTACATACCGCTTTAATGGGCTTACATTTGAGAGTATTTAACAGCAGTGCATCTGTTTGCATTACAACATAGAATCATGATTCAATGTAATAAAACACGTCCTAAAAATATGTATAGTATTGTTGAAACTAAGCGGTTTAATAATTCGAGAATTATTGAGTTCAGGATAAAGAGATTTACTTGATGGTAGGCCTAAGGATTTGTTGATTTCAGATAGTATCAAGATAGCAGCGTGAGGTGTTTCTCTTAAACTCACATTTCTAATTCTTTCTGCTGCGAACAGCCACCAGTTTTACTGTTTAGAGGATTTGCAACCTATTGATACTCATCAGCTTGAAAACTTCAAACTCAGTAACTGAAAAGAACTCTTACTTCTTTAACCGCTTGTATTCATACTGAAAGTTTTAAACATGAATTAGGAATATCTAATTGTAATGCTAACGTCAGCTTAAACGATTACTCCCGTTGATAATGATCACTCTAAAACCCTCTTTTTGTATGCAGCAGACTATCATTCAGTAAAAACACTCTAATCTTCTTAAATGACTTTGCATGGTACTCATACATTGATTTCAATAATTACAACCCATGAATGTAATTCGTAGAACTATTGTTTTAAAAAGTAAATTGTATCATGCAAAATATGACAGAGCTAGTTAACCAGAGAATACTTTTACTTGTAACATTGAAAGGAGAAAGAAAATACAATCTTGTGCCTAATCAAAAGTTTTTGAAAATCCTCATAAAAAGCTGAACATATAAACACATTTCCTTTTTAATCTATAAAACTGTGTTAATATTTAACATCTACTAGTGCTTAATGAGGTCTACTTTCGAGGACGGTGAAGAGATTGCACACGGAACTGAAGTAACGTGACATTTCTGATAGTGCCTTCGGTTAAATATTTTTTTAAAGCATGATTAATCGAAACATTTGATAGAAATATTTTAAATGAAAGTGAAGGCTATTTCCATATTAGATTTGTTTATTTGATATAAAGCGCACAGTGATACAGTATTATTTAATTGATTACGTTTCGAGCATAAATTATTGCTCATAATCATACCAATGTAATCACACTTCTTTCGACATCTGATTTTATAGTCCTGTCACCTGATCTTTCTTTGTTTTTTTGTTTTTTGGTTGGTAGTAAAGTTTTCCATATCTCTGGTATAGGTGTTGCGTCATTCCTATTACATGTGTTGGGTGTGGATTCGGTGAACAAAGATTCAGTAATTAATCTCTCTCTCCACCTAGCTATATTAGACTTAAGTACAGTGGTTTTGTCCCACCCTATTGTGTGGTTGTGTGTTAATGAATGTAATGCAATGGCCAGGTGTTTTTTCTAGATTATTGATCTTACTGGGGTCTGTCGTTCTATGTTTAGCTAAATTCCTATGTTCTGTTAATCTAACTGACCCCGACCGGCTAGTTTGACCTATGTATTTGACTTCACAGTCATTACATGTAATGTAATAAAGTGTAGGCTAGTTTACACAATCATCTGCTTTCCTCAAAATTTCAGACATTCTCTCCTTCAGCCATATAGTCTGAAGAAAACATATGAGACTATCTACTTTTTTAAACTTTCATGAGACATTATTCCCTAAAATGTACATCTTTTATGAAGGATAGTACAAAGATTAATCCCAAACCAGTAAAAACTCAACCTTTGAGAGTGGCAATCAGATTTTCACCTCATTGTGAACGGTATTTAGTCTTTAGAAATAACTATCAGAGACGACAATCAAATTATTCGTGACAGGATTAAAATCAACACACTTTTACCTAGTAGTTGAAAATCGCCTGGTAACCAGATCTTAGCGTAACTACTAAGTTATCTTTTCCTTCAGGATACATAACCATCTCTTGTTCATTGCAGAAACCAGACCGAAACTTTCTGGTTTAAATCCGAATCTATCTTAAGGACAAGAGGCATCACTTTCTGATCTCTGATTTGTGGATGGTGAGTGAACTTGAAGTGGTTTGTAGATTATCGACTGAAAATCATACCAGCAGGACTAAACAAAGAGAAACTAATATCCTTTCAGAACACGTATTATAAAGCTAAACAGTTAACCAGTAACCTTAGCCCAAAAATTGCGTCTTATTTGAACTTTATGATCAAAGTTTCCTCTTGAGTTCAGAAATCATTCCTAATGGTGAAGATAGGTTTACTAAAGTCAACTGTCCGAGCTAAGCAAAATGATCATAAGTTACTTCATCTCACTGACAGTTGATGCCAAAACGTACCAACACAATTCTGTTTATTACTATTCAGATGCTCTATTAGTCCAGATAGTCTTCGATAATAAAACTGGAATCATGGTTTCATAAATATTATAAAATGTTTATTTTCACAAAATTGAGCTTCCACAATCATTTATTTATATATATCAATAGGATTTAAGTCTAGGAAGGCTTGTAAATAGCCAAGACCATTGTTATATATATATATATATATATATATATATATATATATATATATATATATATATATATATATAGTATTACCGTTTTTTTCTCTTTACGGATAAGCTTGACGACCATTAAGGGTGGGACCTCAAGGTTATTGAACACGCTTCCGCATAAATATAAATAAGGTTATTTCAGGCCAATGTAAAGAATATATAGAAGTGGCTAGGGGTAAAAAAAATGATAACTTTCTCCTGAAGAATTACAAGCATTTTTACAACTCTATAACGAAAGAATGGAAGCTGCATCGCTGAGGATTCTTGAAGAGTTAAGTAAAATGTTAGATGAAATCTAGGGAAAATATACATCCATGAGTCCCTCGATTTTGAAACATGCTCTCAGTATATACTTCACTGATAAACGTGACGAAAATAAAAAATGAGTTTAGGGATCCTGACAACACTGATAGGTGTTGTATACTTTGGTGTTGATTATGGAGGTTTATCGCATAGCAGAGTTCCTTATCATTCCGACCAACTACATCTGGATTACTCCAGCTCAAACTGGACACAAGGTCTCAAACTATCTTCTAAAAAAGACTGAGACCTGCTGGCAAACAGAAGTAAAGGAGTATGGCAGTGCTATTTTTTCAAAAGAGATTAAGTCAATTTGGATTCTTGAGGTGGGCAAATTTATTTAACCATTTCATTGCTAAAAGTCACATGCCGAAGCTTAAATCAACTCAAGTGGTTGGAATGAACTTTGAGCACTTTCGCGATTCATTACCTAGCAGTACTGAAATATCACACTTGAACCTATGGGAAATGTTTTTGCAAATACTTACCAGTCTATTTTTTAAGTGGTGGGGAGGAGCTTTATAAAATACTCTTCTCTAGAGTGTCAGCAAGTCATTCCACTCATTTTCAGCTCCAATTCACTTACTTCAGACTACACCACAGCACAGATACAGAAGAAGAGTATTAAGTAATAGGTTGTCATGATCCAGAGAAACTTTATTAGTCAATCTGAAGACATCAAAGTACTGTCAAACTCTATTTTAAGGGGAGGTTATATATGGTGTACAGAAAGACCGATGAAATCTTCATAAAAAGTCACATATATCTGAAGCTTTTTTTCAACCAATCATTTTGCTTCAAAGTTTCGGGAAAAAACACACGAATCAACATCTGAGTATCAGCTTAGTTGAAGAAACGAAAAATGAACAGGATTGAAGCCTAGAAAAGCCTGGAAATAGCCAGGGCTATCGTCATGTATATAGACATACTTCTTATAGATTGTGGATGTTGCCGTTGACGTTGCAAATACATTTTTTTGTATTACGGCCATTTTCCTATTTACGGTGGAATTTGGTGATCATTAAGAGTGGAATCTCAAGGTTACTGTACACACGTCCATATATACGTAAATCAGGTTACATCAAGTCACATTAAAGAAACAGAAATCTGTGAAAGCAGTATTCCTCCCAGCCTAAACTACACTTCAGCTTATAGGCTACTGAACGGATACTTAGCACAAATGTTATGAAGAAGAAGAATGGAAGTATACAGCAGCGCTATGTGATACTTAGTTTACTTTTAGGATACCAGAATAACTTGATATCTTCATTTTTTTTTACCAACTTCAACTTATTTATAATGATCCATGTGAATATATTTGTAATATAGAAAAATCACATGATCCGAATATTGCAATGATTTCTTGTTCATTCATTTCTTCTGTGTTAAATTCAAGGAAGCAACTTCTTTCTATAGCTTTGCAGGTAATACATCTACAAACTAAATGACTTTTAATGAGTACTATAAATTAGCGTTTGGAAAATAGGTCACCTAATTGCATTGATCCGTCAATAAAGAGTAACAATCACCACATTTTATTCCTATTGAGAGCCCCTAACCAATTAAAACTACTTAAATTCTGATACCAAATTCATCTGTGCTACTAAAACCAAATGACTATCATATGTGACGTTTTAATTTCTCTTCAGCTGATTTTCTAGAGTATTTCGACTTAAAAGTGCTGAATAATAAAATACTAACAAGGAATATATGCCTAATTACATAAAACGAATGACAGATTGTAAACTAACCTATACTGAAGTGTCTCATGATGTCTTAATTAGGTATGATGCTATATGTTATGCTTTGCATAATTTACTCTTTCAAACGTCACTCACTGAAAAGGATGTAGAATTTTTTAGAGCAGCTAACTGATACATTTTAAAAGTAAAGAACTTTTTCAAAGTGATTTCACATAATACTCTCTAATATAGCCGCCAACAAGCCCACGTTCAAATATCTTAACATAGGTTCTAATTAGACTGCAGATACACATTACTGAAGAGTGATGAGAAATTTAAAAGCCACTGAATATAAACTATACTACGTGGTATTTGGGGTTCACTAGCATGTTAGGCAGACCGGAAAATTACGGACATAATTTTATTACCATTTAAAATCAGACAACAGAATGACTCACTTTTTTACCGATTAAATGGAGTTAAAAAGTTATCTTGTCTCATCTTACGTTTAGCGATAGTCCCGCTGATTCAAGTTCATATAATACTACTCACCGGAAACAAAATTATTTCTGACGTAACTTCAATGTCCTACTACAATTTATTCTAAATCAAACGTTTTTAGTGTTCCGAAAAAATCAGGGTAAGTCTACATGCATTTTCGAAATCAAATTACAAACCAATATCACTAGTTTACTAGCCGGTCCTAAACCTGAAAAAATTGGGTAAGTCGGGAATAGGGCTAGAAACCCTACTCCGGAAAATCAATCCAATCACTTAAGAAACTTCAAAGCATGGAAAAATGCAAAAAATTAAAATAAACTTATTCTTCGCTAGGATCGAGGAAACGAAATGATGCTGGTTGGTGAAAGACTTCGGGAAGCCATTCGGTCGAAGTATCTCCTCTCTCGACGAAAGCAAAAGTAAGCATAAGTATATGTCCGAACAAAGTTTGAAGCTGGCTAGCGAGCCTGCCCAGATAGAAAAAAAATGAGAACTTATGGTATAGAAATGCTAGTAATGAGCAAGAGCAGATGAAATGAAAGTGAACTCTCAAAACAGTCAACTAGAGAGGTGTCAATAGTCTACTCCGAAATTGTCACACAGACAACAACCACAAGCACACTGAGTTGTGGAGTGGCTAAATGATGTCATCAACAGCATCGAAGACTCCCTCTCATGCAGTGGGGACCAGTCTCCTCCTCCTCCTCCTCATCCCCATGCTGGATCATGACGCTAACATTCAACTGAAAAGGAAGGAAAGTCACAATCATACAATGCTTCATTCACTACACACCTACAAATAATGCAAACACAGAACAAGAGAAGAAGGAGGACAACTGGAATCAGACAACTACAATCAGCAATGGACAAGACACCAAGACACTTGGCAACATCAATCTTCAAATGGGTGATATGAATGCTAAACTGGGAGCAAACGACACAGGGAGACAACCAATCACGCATCGACAGGCACTCGGTGAAATGATGAATGAGAACGGAGAAGAGTTTGCACACTTCTGTGTGCATATTGACTTGATGATTGCAGGTGAGGCAGTGAGTACTAATACAAGGATATTCACAAAGCGACATGGATTCGATTTCACCAAACGGACATACTACACCAAACATCTGATCGATGTCATCTCAATGTGAAGAGAGTGGAGACTCAGCCAACCCACTGGACACATGATCAGATGGAGAGGGTATTGTAGCAGATGTAGGTGGTTGACACCACTCACTATCTACTGCGAGCAACCTACCTTCAAAATCAAGTTGGAAGCCTACAAATTAGTTGGTTAGAATGGTCTGAGTTCAGGTTGAACACGGAGAACAGAAAGTGAAGCACGAAAGTGCGAAGGACATCTCCACGTCAGTCAGTCAGTCATCAGGACAGACTGGCAGATATAAGGCAACATTCTCGACGAAACTTGCTTGGAAGGACACTGAAACTCTTTGAAAGAGATGTAAATGAACAAGCAAGTCAAGGAATAGATCTTTGCGGACACATGGAAGCTGACAGAGCAGGGAGATGAGATAGTTATGATGAAGCAGAAGATGAATCAATGCAGTACAGGAATGAACAACGAAAGGAAGAACTGAACACTACACGGGACAAAGAAGTGAAGAAGAGTGTTCACGGAAAGACAAAAGACACTTTTATGACACACTTGCAAGTGAAGCAGAACAGGCCTCAGGTAGGAGAGACCTGACATTACATCAAATAACCAGATAACCATCTGGGAAGAGATCAACACAGATGAAATTAATGGGAGTTAGTGAAGGAAACTTAGGTAGCAAAGAGGAAAGACAAAGGAAATGACGGACTGGTCACTTCTAAAAACTCTTGAATCGACAACCACCACCCACAACTCGTCTAGAAATACCATCGGCAACTTTGCTGCCGAATTACCAGTGAACACAAGCCCTCGAACAAAATTGAAGTCCTAAACGCCACAAAGTTACTGAAGTCCACATAAGCAGCAAGACCAGATGGAATTCTACCAGAAGCACTGGAACCAGATATAGAGACATCATCGGACATGCTGATACCACTGTTGCAGAAGGATTTCAAGGAAGGAAAGGTACCTGTCTACTGGTAAGAAGAAGGGCGACGTAAGTCTTTGCAGGAACTGGTGTGAAATCATACTTCTATCCATCACAAGCAATATATTAAGTCCCATCAACCTGAAGCAACTGAAAAGTACGCTTGATACAAAATTGCGACCGGAACAGGCTGGCTGGTTTCAGGAAAAATAAATCATGCGCGGATCAAGTTGCAACGCTACATATCATCATAGAACAGAGCATAGAATGACATTCAACTTCATTCAACTCTAACTCAATTTCATCGAGTTCGAAAGGGCCTGCCACAGCGTCGATCAAGAAGCAATCTGGGGACTAATGCAACACCTTGGAATAACACAAACTTTTGTCAACACCATTCAAGAACTATATGCTATATTAGGATGCTGCATGCCGGGCGATTCACAATGGAAATCACAGTGATGCTTCTGAAGTGAAGACAGGCGTAAGACTGGGCTGCCGCCTACTATCGTTGATAATCTTTCTGATTAAGGTCTACTGGACAGGAGTAGATAGAGCAACAAACTGTGAGCAGCAAGATGATGGGCATACGCTGTTTGATCGATGAAAGACCCTTGAAGGAGATTTGGATTTCGCCAATGATGATTTATGTCTAATGTCTTACGTCGCATAAACTCGAAGATCTACAGGCGAAAACTATCAAGTTGGCAGAAAAGGCAGGGTATCGAAAACGGGACTTCAGATGAATGCAGAGAATAAAGAGGTGATGAAGATACCCAACCAACAACAAACACCAATCACCATCAAAAGAAAAAATCCAAAGAAGTTTGTCTCTTTCACCTACCTATCTGCCTAGGCATTATCGTCTCAACTACATGCGTGACAAGCACAGAAGAGGATGTCATAGTCAGGATCGAAAAGACAGGCTTTGCTTCACTAATCTGAAATCACTGTGGAGATCTACTGCACTCAGAATAAGGAACAAGATCTAGATTTTCAACACTAATGTCAAGTCAGTGCGAAGGTGACATGGAGGAGATGGTGTGAGGAAGAGATGTAAGCTTCTGGACAATCGTGGAATGACTTTGGAAAGACTACAGAAAAGAGGGTGAAATAGCGACGTTTTACTGAAGTCTTATCTTCTACTAGGAACGCAATGGACAAATAATAATTAAAATTTCGTCTTTATTATTTTAAAGCGCTTTTTGCAGCGAAGAAATGGATCATAGTACGTTACGATACATCAGTTTGAAACAAGTGAAGTATTGCAAAGTATTTCCTAATACCAAGAAGATGAAGTCAAAATTTGTCATTCAGTAAGGTTAATTGTATTGCTAATTGCAGCGAACAAAAACAAACACCCATGTATCATTTGAATTCATACAGACTATTATGCTACAGACTGATACTGACCATTCCAAACAGTATCATTCCAAATTAAATAATTTAACATAACCTCTATGTGAAAAATATGATAAATCATCGACAAGCCGGTTAGATAAGGTGAATAACAGACATATCAAGATCGAAGTAAATTCATGTCTGATTTAAGATCTCCTTTGACCTACAACATGAAGTTTATAGGATAATGATACGCCTTTTTTACACCATTAACGTTTGTTGCATTGGTCAAGGCCCTCACCTTGTATGAATAATCGGTATGCATTGAAATCCATATCGTTTCATTACTGACTATATTGTAGCACGATAACTTTGAGTTTTGGAACTTTCGAGAAACATCCTATCACAAAATCAAAAAACAGTAGTCTAAAGATCTTCTAAACGGTGGACATTAAGCACTCTTAAAGCGATACAAAAAATAGTTATACAGAGAGGAAATAACTCTTATTATCAACCATAATTATGCTCATTAACCCGTCAGTCTAACCACTAGGCTAGGTAACTTGTAAACATTTTACATTATACTAGTTGATCATAGTAAGTTCACATACTCCTGTGCAGCTGACTATATTGGGCGTTGTAAGTGGCCCTTCCGAAAACGTGTTACAATTCTTTGACAACACGTGTTTCTTATCTCACCACTTGTTATTATTTCATTCCTCCTTATTCAGTGATCCATTTCCTATCACTTACACTCCAACAAATACTACCACCTACATCTATTGTATATTTTGCATATTGACTGAGCAACTTTTTAGTGCGATTATCTGTTACTTTACAGGGTATAAATATGGCTTTACAGTTTGATAATTAAGTCGTTGAAAAGAAATATTTCTTCTTCGCTGATACATGTCTTGTTCTTATTCATGAATAAATGGGTCTATTTCGTCATATATGAAGTAACATAATAAAGTGATTTTACAGTAGAAAGTGTGAAAGTGGAATGTATTGGGAAGTTGGAAAATAAGACGAATTAATATGGTTGGAGGAACCAATTGTCTACTTTATTTACTACATTGAGTGGCATAGGTTATAATCTCATGGGAGACATCAGTTCCTCGGAGGTTGCAGATACACCTTGCTGTCAAGCAACTACAAACAAAAGACTAGGTCCAGCGTTTTTCTACAAGCTGCTCTCAACCAGTTAACAAACTTAAACACTATCTACAACTCTTTTATTCAAATAGATATCAATCTTGTTTAACCTTGTGTTAAATACTTTAAATTTCAATTCCTTCTCCTCAACATTTATCTGATTCCGTTTTCTAAGATTTTCACTATAGTTCATGAAAGCGTTTTTTTTAATTGTGCCCTATATGTTTGGTTATCGCCGTCACCCACATAACCCAAAACTTGCATCTTGCTTCTTATCTTCTGGTTAAATTCCAACTTCCTCCGTCGGTACTCATCACCAGGTTGTCTCACATCATGTTGACAGAGTCTACCATTAGCTTAATTAACACTATAGGAGTTTGAGACGCAACCTTCATACCATGGGTTGAGAAGATGAAGTGCTGGCTAGAATCATCAGTCATCTGATTTCATCTTAAAGACTAAGCAGTAGTGCGCAGACCAGGAGATCTGACAGTCCTCAACTCGATCCTGCATAGTTAAGATTCTTGAGTAATAAACTTAAATAAAACAGCTGTCAAGAGCATTCAGATATCATTAACACTTTACCTGAAGTCTATGCCCAACAGATACACTTTAAGACAGTTACTTTAATTTCCTTGGCACGCATTCGAAAGGTTTTGACTATTTTGGGACAATAAAATCACCGTGATAGAGTTTTTACTTGAGGGAAAAATTTGACAAATTTGAAAATTTCCCAAACACAAAGGTTTCTTCAAGATTTAGTGAAGAATACAGGTCGGAACAAAATCCCTCCCTTTGTTGCACAGCTTGAAAACTGTCAAAATCGTTTTATGTTTCTTGATTCCGAAAAGCAGTAGAACTTTAAAATGCACACCAAAATCTAGGTGTTAAGTGCTTTTTTATGTTTGTTGTTTTTTTTTACCTTATTCATGTTTCAAAATTCTCGACCCTGGAACAAAATATTCAATTTAAAAATCTACCTCTAACTCATTCATAGATGTACGCAAAAACGAAATCCAATTATCACGTATATCGAAGACACACTTAAAGAAAAATCAAGACAGACTTACATTTTACGTCTGTGTAATCAAAAAATGTATTAAGATCTTGTCATCACCTAAATGTATAGTTTTTGAAACAGTTTTCCCTGTTGGAGATCAATTTCAGCTTTGAACAAAATAAAGTCATTTGAAAAAAAACATATATCATTCCCACAAACTTTGAATTCTCCAAACAGATCTCCAGAGAACCCTCCAGCATTCTCACTTCAGTCTTTCGAGGGGATAGGGAGCACCTGGAATAACTCGATGGTGTTGTGTTTGTTTGAAATACTTCGTCATAGGGATTAGACTTTATAATAATACAGCAAACTCTCTGACGGTGAGGATAAGTCCTGCCGATGAATAAAAAGAAGCAAGGAGCTTCAACATCTTGCAGCTTAGTGAATGTCTGCAAAGATTTATATAGCACATTACAATGGCATTCTAGCATATGAGCATCGTTTGGCTGTTTTTATGGCATGTAATCCGTTTTCTTCAATCTATGAGGAAATATTTGCCTTATAATGAAAATGGTTTGAAACAAACTGGAAAGTGAATTCAGGAAAATGCAAGTTTTATCATCGACCTGCAAGAATTCAACGACCGGTTTACGAAAATGTAATTCTACATACCGAAGTCAGAGATATTCTGCCACAAGAATTAATAGCAACTGATAAAAACTGACAGTTTCTGGGTTGAACTAAGTCAGAAGCATTGTCATATCTTAGAAATTGTACAAATTTACAGTACTGAAGCACTCCAAAAGCTTATGAGAGTGAGCTGATTCCTGTAGATTTTACTGAACTATCATTTCCCCTGACATGTTCTGTTTATATGATTAGCTTTGAAGCAAAAAAGTGATATATAAATAGAAAATCAGACAATAAAACTTATCTGCTTCAATCTTTACCTACTCTCAATAGTATAGTGAACAATTTACAATTTGTTTCAGTATATTTCGTAATCAGTCAACTACTTAATCGATACAGAATTTGATGTAATCTGTCTTGTTTCACAATATCGGCTTTTGGGATGACGTTCTGAATAATGACTTCGGCTACTGGCTTTGAAGGTCAAGGAAATTTAGTTAGTATAAATCCTGAAGTCTTAGAAAATTCCAACACACACACCTAGTCAATTGTGTAAACAAAAAGGAAATGATGAACTTTTTCCTTCCTTCACAAAACGTGTCTACATTATGTTGCAAAAAAGTTACGCTGATCTTAGATTTTTCTCATTCTTGTTTTCACAATTAAGAGGATGTTTCCTAGGGGATAGTAATAAGTAAATAAGTAACTAGTATCAGAACCATTAGGATTTACATACATACAATTTTTTATAAGGACAAGTGTAAAACCGACTCACTATTTTTCAGCCATATACAACAGACTGGGAAGTATCTCAAAGTTCAAACGACTAGTTGTTACTGGGAAGCTAAACAGATAGATCTCTATGAATATCACACAACCTTTGACCATACTGCAGTAACATTTATATATAAACATATATGTAGTAGTGAAAGATAGTTAGTGCCTGTGAAAATATCTACAGACTAATTTACTAATAGTAGGTTGGTGAATATCATACTTCTTTTCAGAACATTAATTAATGGGGTAGTTGAAGTTTAGTGGTTATAGTTAAAAGTTGTTGGTCAGTGACAATATTAAAATCTGGATCTCAAGTTGTCAAAACTTCCAAGTTCTTTTGTGATTTCAATCATAAAATCTTTGCAAATCATTCGGCTTATAAAATTGAATTACAATACATGTAGTTAGTATTAATGTATGTTTTTAAAACAACGGGTTTTTCAATTAACTCTTTCAAGAAACTTGAAGAAAATTGTTTCAAGGGTGATTTGATCATTTCCTTTATTTATCACATGAATTTCTTTCAATCATATGACTATAAGGATTTTAGATTAAGGAGATTAAAGTGTTTAGTTGATTTTTTTCACACATATATCCAGCCATCAGTTGAATATTAGGTATTTTAATGATATAGCTGAGTGTTTTCAAGTTCATTGTTCACAGACCAAAGTATGAGAATCTTTACTACACTTCATTCATGCCAAATACACTGATTGCATTAAACTGAAGAGGTATGAAAATGATGACGTTTATTCTAGATTGAATTCATTAAGACAGTTGCTTGTTAATGGTTTATTTTGGGTTATAACTATTTTGTGAGACTACCTGGTAAGTTATTTTTACCACTGCAAGTCAACAGAGGCAAATAATCATTTAGAATTTTAAAAGATTCTCATGAGTTACAATGACGTTTTCTTGTATAAAGCATGTGAGTATTCAAGGGCTTTGTTTTCCTATTTTTATCTATTGTACGGAAGACTTCTGCCTTTCTTTGAATAGAGATATTTCGTTCAAAGTCCTAAATTACTTTTTCATAATATTTTAATAGACAGTATTTCACTTGCAAATTCTTATTTCACTTTTTTTGAAATGACTGGAATGAATGCACCTTCATATTACTGTGAAATAGCGTTTCTTTTGAAACATATTAAAGTCCTATGGAGAATGAATGACTGAAAAATGAGTGGTAACTTAATTTAGTCATAAATTTCAGTAGATCGCTACCAATTATTTTAGACAGCAACGTTGTAAAGCAAACGATAACTATGTTATTTGCTAGGTGTTTATTCGAACTAAATTTAAATTACCTTCAACTTGTTTGACATCCAGATATCAGTCTGACTGAGAGTAAATGTCTTCAACAGTTCATGCAATCTTAAAATGTTGAAATCTGTTCATAATAAAAGAAGAAAATGAATTTCATGACGGTCCAGTAGATGAATATTCTGAATGATGATAGTTAATTAGATTTGTGAATTATCAATAGTGATAAATAAAACTATCCTAAGTTTCTCATTTATTTCAAACCTTCAGTATAACCTTAAGTACACACATGTATTCAGTGTTACAGTAATTTAGGCCTAACCACCACAAAGTTACTGGTGATTCTACTGAAGCTGTAACTCTTGTGATTCATTTCGTTTCTTTTCGTTACCTAAACATCTCGGATTACATAATACTCCTTGAATATCTAAGATAAATGAGCTCATAATTTGTACACATGAAAATGTGTCTGTCAGTGTTTCACGTCAGTAAAAAGTATGTTTAATACCACATAATGAACTAAACTTGGAAAGTTATTTAATTGTATCATTTTCTATAGTAGAATAACTTGTTAATTTTTACTGTATTTCTGTACAAACTAATCTGTAATTCAGAATTGGATTGGACTGGAGTGTTTTACACATGGTCTACTAACACGAAACAGTAGATTACACACTTGTGTACCAGTATGATTAATTTTGTGCATACCCATTCACGGTAATCAATGCACATAGATGTTATTCAATACCAGTCTGTGCACAAGTTATAAGTAACAAGTAGTCATACATGTGCTTACACACTTTAGTATGCCATCCCGCAGACTGTACGTGAATGTGTACATGTCTGCATCACATACAACATAGTAAATGTAATCGTCTAACAAGAAGCCGGCCGGCCGGCCGGTTGGTTTCTTTTACCGGTTGAATATGATCACTATTTACTGTTATTAGTTACCGACCCATCTGCCTTTTTACACCATGATTATTCTGTGACACAGGTTATTTAATCCAAAGATTGTAATTTGATTTATAATATATAGATGGGAACTCATCACTTCTAGAAAGTAAGAGCCAATTGAAAACTTATCTATTTATTAACTGCTTTTCTATCCCCTACAAAAGGATATTTTGGCGTCATAATCACAAAGGATATCATTTATTATGAATGAGTGAATTCTTTAATGTTGTTCAATATCCAATGATGACCAAGGATCATAACCACCAATTGACACCACCAAATTAATTATAACAACTCATATTAGTACCTTTTTTATAAATTCTAAAGAATGGTTCGGAGTTTAAAACATTTAAGATAAATTTGTATTATCCATTTCGACGGAACAACCGTTGCAGGAAGAAGTTAATACTAAATAATACACAAATTGGTAATTCTATGAGCAGAACAAACAAATCATAATTATTCTAGGATAGGTAATATTAATTTGTTCCAATGTATGCAACTAATGAGCGAAATAATTGCATCCTAAATTGTTTAGAAAATTTTAAGTCTTCCCATCAATCTTCTGAATGCCTCAGGTCATATTACTCAAGACCTTCAATCATAATTGTTACTTTGAATTACTCAAAAGAAATTGTTTTCACTCACTCAGGAAATTTTGTTCACACGCAAATTCAATCATAACAGCAATAATCTACGTGTATAAATTGAACATTCTCACTTGAATAGTCAGTGATCAATTACGCACATCAGAAGTTTATTTTACTGATCCAAAACAGTTTCTTGAAAATTGAGTTCGTCTTCATCAACATTACCGTCATTATCATCAGTAAAAATATTTCAACGGATGAGTTCCTGTCATTCACAAAAATATGAAGAGTTGTGGTCCTTTTCACCATCTGCATCATCAACCCTATCAACATTGTCAGGCGTGTCGATAGCCAAGAGAATATTACAAAGCAAACAACAACAAGTATGGAATATCTTTCTTTCAACCGGTATACTTCAAGTTGGTTTCCAGTGCCTTTGAAATTAAAAGATGCCTTTCTTTCCAAACTATTGATAGAAGTAACATTATTGGCTAGTTTATTATCATACATGATACTGCCTAGCGCTTGTTGTTTATCAAGACATGGTGATTTGTTTACAAATCTGGAAACAACACCCCAACCATTCAAAAATAATGGAAAACTTGTAAACCTATCTCAAACCTCTTTTACTGCAAATTTTTTTACAAACTACCAAATAACATCAGATTACATTAATGTAGATTATTCATATTTCACTTGTAAAAATAACAATACAACCGTTGATACTATTACTACTACTACTTCTTACAGGAATAGTGACTGGTATGTTCAAGACATTGAACATGATACTTCAAGTCCGAATACCTTCGGTTTTAGTCACATCAACTATCATGGTAAGTTCATTGAGTGGGCAAAGCGTGTTTTGTATTTTAAGCTGTACACAGTACTTGTCACTTATGTGGAATCTGTCATCTGCTTAATGTTCACTTATTTATCTCACGTTAATTCTCATGTAGTGGTTAAGATAGGTTAGTCGTCAATCACAATTGAATATCAAGACTTAATTAGATAAATATCCCACGATCACTATGTGTATATTTCGTTTTGAAGTTTATTTAAATTGCTTGTGAATTTCAGGCTTGATAGCTAAGCTTTCTAATCCTCAATAATGATTTGCTTTGAGATGTGATTGCTGAAGTTTTAATTAGAAATCGTGACTGGTCAGACAGATGAAGTCGAACAGGAGGACAGATACCCAACGACCATATTTGATGGACCTAACGGTATATCATGAACTGACTGAAGTAAAAACATGTAAACCACTGAATAGCAACAGGCTGGCCATTAATACACACTGCTGAAGATTCCCATACCTTGACGAAACAGCTGTCCAGTCATGATGAATATCAACCTGAAATCAATTCATAAATCCTCAGAGACCTACAAAGTGAAGTGTAAAATCAGTTAAAAGAATTTCAAACTTAGGAACTCGATCACTTCATTCTTCCTGTCTGTCACTTTCATCGTGCGAAAATCTCCCTTCGAAATATAGAACAAATTGTCTCTACTACTCTATTATCTTTATTATTGACAACAATGAATATTCATATGTCAGCTGCATTTTACGTTTAAACTATCTTGATGAGATATGCAGTAGAGATAATGCTAACAGTTACTGTTATACAACTGCCGTCATTTAATCAACAGTTAAGTGAGACAACCGTGATTTCGCAAACTTGTATTACTAATAATAGATGATGACTGAAGGTTGGCAGAGCATTGGATCGATAACTTAATGGCTACCGATTTGTATCTTGAGGTGACACAGATTTCCATTTTATCTTCAAACATCATTCAATATTAACTGATAATTTATTCATAATTACCATTACCAAATAAATGCTTAAAGTTACCGATTTAAATCAGCTTTCTGGACACTTATGAATGTCTTCCTTTCGTTAAATGCAAAACTTAGTGCCCTAGATAATATTGCTTCTATTGTAATCAACATGATAATGTAATCATTACTTGTATGCCACTGATAAGGCAAAATAATTACTTAATCATTGTCTCGATTCAATGAAACTGTTTTTATACCAGTATAATATATATTCAACCTTTCATATACTTACCTAGAATCTGAATGACTTTGAATAAGGCATAGTACACTTTGATTTATTATTATTGTTATTATTATTATCTTACTTCTAAGTAGAGAGGTATCTGAACATATAGTATATAATATACGCATTATCAGATGTGCACATTTGTACAATCCTACTTAATAGTATATACGTTAAGTCAACTTTATTGATGTTTCTATTCTTTTCTCTTATTACACAAACTGAAATTCTTGATACCTTTTTCAGTTTGTATTTTCTGTTCGGAAAGCAGCCATTTTGGTGCAGTTTAAGTACTAACCTGGAAGGAAAACTGTGTACCTTTCATAGTCAATTTATTTTTTATCATCAGTTATGCAGTGATGTACGCAAAACAGCACTTGTGTACACAACTCCGTGCGTTCACACTCAAACAAACATATACATATATGCCATAGGCAAACAGACAAACCAACATGCAGTAAGTAAGTAACTGGTTATTATACTCTTCTTATATACCTGGTAATATTGATAAAAAGATTGGTGTGCAGTAGAATATGTTCAAAAAAATATTTACAGTTTTTTTTCCAGCGGATAGGAAATGTGACTCTAGATGCTGGTTGTTCAGTAATTGACCAAATATGTACTTGTACAAGATCAATAAAGCAAGTGTACAAACACCAGCGAAATCACAACTTTTAATCTGTTCAGACTGTTGATGTCAACTAATGGTGGATCATTTTTGTTTCCCTGCTTTATGCATGGTCGAGCTTTTTTCTAGAATGTCTTTAAACTTTACAGTTGAACGCTGAAGATTCTACTTGCAGAAAAGTAACCGAAATCTGCTTAGTGTATGGGAACGATCAACTGAGTGCTGTAGATGATAGATTAGTGTATTTTCATAGCTGCTCTCAAATGTCGAACAGTCATTTCTGGACATTGCACAATTCTTTTACTTCTTGTGACTTAATGTATGTCCTTTTTCATATACAGTATGGCACTGTTACAGATTTGCATGTAGAAATATCAGTACTTGTCTCTAGAAGGAGCCCAGATTTGCATGAACAACACGAAGACAGAAAAGTTGGGAAGTAAAGTCAATCTCTTTCTTATTTCAGGGTTTCTCATCCTAAATTCCAATGACTACTTTGTTGTTATAAACACTTGATAAAGAGTAAATCTCGGTATCGCTAAATCAAATTCGTGGAATCCAGTAAATTTACGTTTTGGGAATATACCTGATATACTTTTGAAGGTTATTGAGATTTGTTTTAGGTCAGTTAGTTTTCATCATACAAGTGCCTTTGCGATCTTCAGGAAACTTGTCTTCTCAGAAATGCAAAAGCGCTACTTTAGACTCAAAGTCAGGGAAGAAATACCACTTTATTGATATGAAATATTTGGATAGCCAAGGGTTAGAAGGAATGCGGAAGTAAAAATCACTGAACAGTTACCAGAACTAAAAGAAGTTATCCATATCTTTTTCCTACGTAAACGTATTAGATTGAAAGCACGAAACTGAGATGATTTCCATAGAAATTTCAAAGAATTTTTTGGTCAGTAGGCTAGAAGATATCAAACCATTTATGTAATGTCACACTTGTATCCACTGCCTAGTAATTTTTCCAATGACAGTTTAAAATGCTTCGACTCAATTTTGCGTCTGTCGAAGTTTGCGCTAGTTTGCATAAGTTGTAATGATACTTTTGATCCTTCCCCAGCATCTTAGTAAATAACACTCCGGCGTTTGAAGCGAAGGGTACTCAGTTCGAGCCCCGGAGGTAACAATTACCACTCACTGGGGTGCAAGTACATCTAGCTGACAAGTTCTAAATAGGAAGAAACGCGCATCCTGGATTCCTCTGCTGGTCGCAAAGATCAATGTAATTTGTGTTGGAAACGAATAATATGGAATTCACAAATTAGAAATTTTTCTTAGTTAATACTTTATGAGGAATTTTGATACCAGTGCTAGTAACGCATTTTACTTCACAATGATAATGATAATAATTATAATAAAACATGGACATTTTCGAAAACATAGCTATTTCATGAAAATGATGTACTGTATTTTTCATACAATGAAGACATGGATTCCGCCATTGATTTTCTGTAAGTTATCACAGAGTATATAAGATGACTGTGAATTGGCGTATTTTTTTCACAACATTTTCATATTTCTTAACCAACCACTTGTGTTACTGATAAATGAAGCGTGATAATAATCTCAGAATTTTCCATTAACTTCTCTTAATATAAGTAATTTTAAAAAGTGGCAATGTTACGTAATAATGGCTGGACATAACCTTGAACTGATGAGTTTCTGCGACCTCTAAAATGTTCATGCAATAGGTCTATTCTTCGTTTATGGCGCTTGATTTTACTTTGACGAATAACTTTTCTTGAGGTTTCCGATGAAGTCGATCGAAAAGAGATGATCAGATATTCAAGAATCGGGCTACTGACTGATCTATGTTCCAAACAACCCCGCAAAATTGTGTTTAAAAATATGTCTGGATAGAATCTACTTTCTGCAGCTTATAAAAACAATTATTTGTGACCAGATAAATTGATAGACAGATATGGAGGTGGTCCAAAACAGTAGTCTATCTGTAGCACATTCTAAAATCAGTTGCTGACTAAAGGAAACGGTCAAACATTTAGTTGAATGAGCATTCTTCAACTGATTCTCTACCACTGAAATTCATAAAAGGCGTCTTCTCCGGAATGATAATAGTTCCTGGTGTTGTCTAGGTTGCATGTTCATTTTAATAAATCTTGAAGGATAGACATTTTCGATCACCACTTCCCTGATTTTTTTTTTCAGCATCTCATTTATAGTGTAGTCTGTCTAAAACTTGTCTGGCTCATGTTCACAATGAGTGAATTAGGTTCTCTTTTCCACTTAGCTGAACTTAAATTTGAACTTCAGCATATTGACCATTCCAGGGTTTTTGCATGCAAACTGACATTTTCTTGGAAATATTTCATCTTATTCAGAGTTCAACATCCAAAAAAAATCGTAAATCAACTTTTATTGCAATCATATACTTCTGACAATAACTGAACTTCTGTTTTATAACTTCAGGATTACCATTCTCATCATAGATGATCAGAATGTCATCTGTGGATCTTTTGTAGCTTGACAAAACTTATTCGTTTATGGACGTAGTCCAGTGTTTTCAAGACAAACCATGAACTAGTCACCTGGAGGAAGGCCCAGTTTCCTGCCCACTGTTCCTTCATTCCTTTATATGTAAAGTTCTATGGGTGCGTCACAAGGGCGATATATTTGTAAATCTTTCTAAAATTTCAATTTCAGTTTTTTTAGGTTTCAATGTAATCATCATATGAGAAGCAAACTGATTCCTTCAGAGAAGAATTTCTGGGGTTTGATATACCATTCGAGGATAGTTATCATACGTTGACGTCAATTATAAAATTAATGAGGTCGAATGAATGAAGCACAGTGTAATTGCTAAACTGATTTTTCACTGGCCAAGTTATATAAGTTAACTCGTGATACGTGGATTTATCTATGCCAATTACTGAAAGGTGAGGAACAGCGCCCTAATGAATTTCAAGGATACCATATAGTCGAGGAATGACTCAACTAAGTGTCAAAATATTTCATGACAGCAACCTGTTTCATTTCTCCAAGCATTCAGTTTTTATCTTTCTGATAAACAGTCAGTGGTGTTGTGGTCAGACAGTCTAGTTACAAAATGTATTAGCAGAAGGAAAACTATCCAGTCATCTACCGGATTGCATCAGATAAATTTTAATTTTATTGTGTAGCTAGAAAAGAATCCAGAGATTTAACAAGGGCAAAATTAAACATTTGCAGAGAAAAAACACTTTTAAATATTCTTTTATGTGATAAATGTTTGTCTTTGGCATTTAGAAGATAAGCACTTGAATTCACGAAGTCAACTGACTCCCTTGAAGGCCTTCAGTGAAGTTAGTTGATAATTCTGTTGCAAGATGTTTACATACAATGAGTTCAAATGCTTATCGTCTAAATGGAAAAGACAAACATCTATCACATAAAAAAACATGTATAGTTTTTGCGCTTGTTAACTTTCTGGATTCTTCTTTGCCTACGAAATGAAATTAAAATGTACCTGATGCGAACTGGTAGGTTGCTGGATAGTTTTACTTCTATCAGTGCATTTTATAACTAGACTGTTTAACTACAGCACCAATGACTGTTTATAAAGAAGATAAAGTCTGAATACTCTGAGAAATGAAAAAAGAGTACCTTCTTTTCTTTCCTTAAAGAAGAATTAACGCACTTTTGACATTGTTTGACAATCGTCCACCTGTTCTTAAAAAAGGCCAAACTTAGGTTTCTTTGAATATTTCTCGCTTCTATAATATTCTTTCGTGTATTCACTCAAAAGTAATGAGGAGAAACTTCAGAATAAGAAAGCTTTTTACATTTCCTAGCTTTTTTTCACTCTCTCTTAAAGCTTAAATCGACATCGTAACCTGACTAGTACAGTTCTAACTTGAATAATATTAAGAAATATTATATGACTGACTTTGACAGCTATCACCAATCTTTTAACCACCGAATGTCTCGTTATTCATCGTTTGCTCACTTACAAATTGTAAGCTTACTGCTAAAATTATAGCTGAAACCACCTAATTCTTGAGGAGTGTCAAACGAATCCCACGGATTAATTCTGTTAATACACTGAAGTTGAACATTTTAAGGATACTAGCAGACAACCACTCAAAATCTTAAATTAAGATGACTACTCTCTTTGAAGAATGCTTTACTGAACTTAAGATAGACCTTTTGCCTCTGAAACCCAGAAATAATGCACGAGACCGATGGACTAGGTTAAAATAATTATGTAGTATCTGATGGGAATCAAGTTCTCAAGCTTTCAGATTTCTGAAATGACACTGTACTGATTTCCCGACTTCTAATCAAATCTTCCCCTCATGACAATCATTGAGTATTCATCAGAAATATATCTCTCATATAACTACTACACTAGGTTACCAATGAGGTCTTCTCATTGAAATCTGAGTATAACAAGGAACAAGAAGCTGGTTGGTAATGATTGGTGACCTTAGTTACATACATTATTAACTTCGTCATCTCCAGCTTTACAGTTTATTCACCAGGTGAAATAAATCTAAAAATTTACTATGGTGGTAGAGTATAACTATTTAAGATTAGCTTATAAACTGTGATGCATACAACCTCAGCAGAATGTATAAACAGACTTTACTTTCACTTCCAATAATTGAAATTTAAAAAATCAGTTTGGTCTATGAGTTCAAAAGTTTGGTAATTAGGAAGTGAATAAGAACAGTGAATGGCTAGGTTATTTCTGAATACAAAGTTTCGAGTTCAGACTTAGTGTCATCTCGGCAACACTAATTAGACGTTTTTCTACACTCTTCCGGAGGTTACAATGTACTTCTTAAACTGCTGCAAACAAAACTTCTGGCACTGTATGCACTCTTGACCATATATTACGATATGCAGCTGTTGGATGATCTGTATTGACCTCTACCAAGCAATGCTGGAAGGTGTTGGCCTCGATTCCATACAATTTATGGCTGCGCATAACCTATATATCTAGTCCCACACCAGAGGGTGAACTCATATATGCACACTATTGTAGTTAGTCGTCTCCGTTTGTCCTTCACATTTGTATTCAACATTGAACAACTGGTTTACAAAGTAGCTGCATAGCTTTCATTTGTCTACATTTTACCCCCTCATGTGCTACGTCTGCATTGAATTCCAAGTTTTCAATTCAAATTCTTCTTCTCCATAATGACAGGAGACTAATGGGCAGTAATCTGACGACAATTTCTACCTACGAATCTCTCCCAGTGTCCACTTCTAATAAACGTCAATATTAGAGAAGTTGAATTTCATCTTCTAAACTGTCAACAGTATAAACCCCCCTTTATGTTTAGAATCCGACTGCTGCTATGCACACACTGATTCTTAATCACATTGTGCGGTGGAATGATGTGAAATTTTAAAAGTATGTTACAGCTACCTAGAGGAAGAAACCAATTACATAATCTAAGCTCATCGAATGAACACCAAATATAAGCAAGAAGAATAATTCATAACTCACTGCAGAAATTAGAGAAAACTTCACTATCACCAAAAAGAAAAGGAGAAGCAACTACCGGGTAATAATAAACTTTGGTCACAAAACCATCCAATGAACAATATTATATCATTGTGCGATGTACGAAAAAACTGGTGTAGTGCAGAAATACAAATCTAGTATAGCTAACATGACCAAAAATGTGAATGATGTCAGCACTACTTCAATCTATGTAGTTTATTATGTTCATCATATTGTGACACGATAAAAGTAATAAAGTTTTTACAGACTCCGTTATGAAACGCTTGGTGAACTGTTCATTAATATCAGTAAAGCATTCGATCCTATTCTTCCTTATTCCGTTATTCAGGCACCTAACTAACGCCAAACTAATGAATACATATCTTACCAGAACATCAAAACAAATTTTCTAGAAATTACAAAATGAGATATTGAGCCCTAAAACTGTAAAAGTTTGTAAGTATAAAGCATTGTAGAGCATTATACAACTGAATAATTAGAAGTTTTTAACTAATCGTCACGTTAATGTTGTGTAATTTAATTTTTCTTACTATCCATCACGTATAAGAAGTTTCTTCTTGAACCAATATGTACTTTATCAAAAATCCACTCCGGTATACGATCGATATACATTCGAACTCATGTCCATACTTTACGGTCATTTACTTCCAAACAGTGAGTGTCAACTAAGAAGGGCTACAACCTTAAGTATATTAGCCTTAACGTCAGAAGAAAAATGTCTCTGATGTAGTTTACTTATTTATCCCTTGTGACTTCAACATAACACTCAGCAGCAAATTATTACAACCAGTTATTAGAAAAAACATGAATCATCCCAAAACACGTTTTAATTCACGCACATTACTTCACAGTATTTGCGCTGCAATAAGTGATTTTCGCTTGAATTAATTCTTTCTTCCCTCACACAGAAGAATGAATGTAAAAGGAACTCAAGGTATCAGATTCTGTATTTATATTATTATTATTATTAGTCCCTTGGGTTCCTAGTGGAACATAGGGCTTCAGTAGCACGCCTCCAGTGACCTCTGTTCTCTGAGATCTTTTGAACCTGGTCCCACGACAGCCCAGAAGCTCTCATTTCCTGCTCGCACGACCTCCTCCATGTCACCCTTGGACGTCCAACTCGTCGCTTCCCATGGGGATTCCACTCGAGGGCCTGACGCGTGATGTCCTCAGTCGGCCTTCTCAGTGCATGGCCAATCCATCTCCACTGCTTCCTGCATATTTGTTGCGTGATAGGTTCTTGGTTGGTTCGTTCCCAGAGTTCCTTGTTGCTTATTTTTTCTGGCCATCTGATCTTCAGCAGCGAGCGTAAGCAGTTGTTGATGAATGTCTGTAGTTTATTGGAAATACCTTTCGTGACGCGCCAAGTCTCTGAGCCATACAAGAGCACTGACTTGACGTTGGTGTTGAAAATCCGCATCTTGTTCCGCATGCTGAGTGCAGAAGATCTCCACACTGGTTTCAGGCTAATGAATGCCTGTCTTGCTTTTCCGATTCTGACTTTGACGTCCTCGTCCGTCCCGCCTGTAGTTGAAACAGTGCTTCCTAGATAAGTGAAGGAGGTTACTTCCTTTAAGTTTCTCCCGTTGACGGTGATTGGAGTTTGTTGTTGTTGTTGATGGTGGTGGTGCGGTATCTTCATCACTTCTGTCTTCTCTATATTCACCTGAAGTCCCGTCTTCGCTGCCTCTTCTATCAACTTGTTAGTTTTTGCCTGCAGATCTTCAGGTTTGTGTGACATTAGGCATAAGTCATCGGCGAAATCCAAGTCTTCTAGGTTCTTTTCCGTCGTCCAGTGTATCCCCCTCTTCTCGCTGCCTACTGTTTGCTGCATGATCCAGTCCACCACAATCAAGAATATCATGGGGGATAGTAGGCAACCTTGTTTCACTCCTGTCTTCACTTCAAAGGCATCACTGAGCTTCCCATTGTGGATTACTTGGCATGTGGCATCTTCATATAGTTGTTGAATGAGGCGGATAAAGGTTTGCGGCACTCCGTAGTATTGAAGCAGTTTCCAAATTACTTCTCGGTCGACGCTGTCAAAGGCCTTCTCAGATTCTGTGGTTTGCCTAAATAGAACGGTAGAATGGAAAGGAATTGAATTATAAGGGTTCAGCTTTATCACTGCACGTTATAATCATTGTTGTATTTCCTTGAAATCCAAGTCAAGCGTAAATATCCTTTCGTGGAGGCTGAAAAGCTTTGAAGTATGCAGTTGTTTCACCATTTTGGTTCCAAATTAAAATATCTTTTATAACTTCATTGCCTCTTGATACCACAACTCCTGCTGTAATAACTACATAGTTCTGTACTTCGTGAAGCACTATATATGTCATGTAAAAATGACATCAACGGTTATCAGTGACCTGGAACTATAAAATGGTTCTTACCTAAGGATATATCGTAACACTGTAGAGAATAAAGCTTCTTAAGCTATTTCAAACAGACTCCACATGTTAATTGGGCGAAGGCAATCAACAAGAAGTCCTGCTTGACCTTGATTTGGTCCTGTTTAGTACCCAACAGTAGGGTATATATACACCCTTCTAAAGGAACCGATATCCTCTCTAGGACACGAACCAGCATGACCCAGCATTGAAGTCGATGGCATTACAGCCTAGCTATTCGAGCCAGGATTTAATATAATCTTTGTGAGCAGTTTATATTGTTTTTGAGATAAAAATACCCTTATGACTGCAGTATTTTCAACCAGTAAGTTGCCACCAAGTGCTCATATTCGATTTTTCACTTCTCAGTTTCAGGTAGCCGCTCCACTTATGTATTCTGTAAGTGAAATTGTTGGAAACATTTGTATCACTGGGCATTCCAGCTTAACTGCTAACTGTAAAATTCATAAAATTTATTTCAAAATGGCATTTAACATAGACTGATACCAGGTGAAAATCCACTTACAATTTTGAAAGTATTGAACATTATTTTCGCTGTAGTATAGGACTACTCAACTGTTCCTACTACAACCCTTTCTGACATTCAACTCTTGACCTTCAGGTCGAATAGTTTTGGGGTTTCGAGAAAAGCATTGCATTACGATGAGCACTTAATTCCCATGGTATAACGAAGTCCACATGCAAAAATACTGTCAAATAATTCATTTTAAGGGGAAAATACTTTTATTTCCTTGGTTCAACTCATGATGACATACAATTTCAAATAATGGATGAAATGAATAATTATGATACCTTACATATAGATGAGTTAGGAAAATGAAATACACTCCAGTATTACAAAATTTCATTTATAATACACTGCAACTGTTAGAAGAAATTAGTAATTACTGTGTAATCGCACTTATACCTAACCGTTATTTCAAATTTTATGCCATGTTGGGATAAATACAGACTTGTTTATGGAAGCTTAGCCATGTTTACCTATAAGTATTCTATAATGACAGATAATAGACTCCGAAATAACCCAAATAATAGGGTGAATGTGGAAATAAAACACAACAATGACAAATAACAAAGTGTAAACGAAGAACCGGTTTAGGATGTGATGCTTAGAAGGAGGTAGTCCGAATTTAGATTTAGTACCTTTGTAACACTACGATCCTACTGTGCAGTCCATTTTTGGTATATTTAGGTGTACTGTTGTATACTATTAGTGTCTAAGGTATATAAATTATCATGCATTGAGGAGGAAGGGAAATCATTTATTATACTTTTATGTCAATATGCTCCCCTAAATATTGCTTCTGAGATACATATAACGCATACAGACCAGGTAACAAGTACGCAAGGTTCGAATAACGTTGACTGGAGGCAGTCGGAAAACAGTATTTCACTTCGGTCTCATGATCGTTAGCACTCGTCACTACGGCATATATACCATCCAAATCTGCGTCACCTAATGTTGACTGAGGTAATAGACGTTACCACTTAGCCATTTTGGTCATGATTGATCTACTGTAATAATAAAATTATTAATGACACCAACTGTTATCATCATGAATTGTAGTTTCTTATGAAACATTACCGAGATTAAAAAATGTGTAAATATTCACTGCGAATACATTCTTAACAAACTGATAACACATTTTTCAAGAAGTTGTGTTTCTTAATTGCCTATCTTAAGTTAACTGATTTCTAACGTAGAAGAAACAATTCAAAAAATACTTGACTTTTACCGAAAATACTTCGAAGATGTTAAGAAACTTAACTATCACTATAGCATTTTCATAGATCCGTTAGGTCAGATTTATTCAGAAATGAAATGCAACAACGAAGCAGAATAATAACATGTAATAGCTTACTAAACAGTGAGATAGGAGTTAATTGTTTGAAAAATCTCTTCTTTTGACTGTAGATAAGTATCATTCACATTTCCCAAGTCTTATCTTTTCACTTTTAATTGCACACATTCCTTACAAACGAGTTCCACCGGCTACGAAATGCATATCAAACATGACCTTCTACTGGCTTACTCCGAACACTAAATACTAGAGCGTTTTTGCAAATCTCAGACATATAATTTATATTAAGAACGGGTGTTTACATTCTCACTACTTCATGTATGCTCGAAAGTAAATGGATTCTAGATCTGAAAAGACTAAAGATGATTATTCATTTTGCCCTCTTCCTGTAGTTCTTACCAGACAATATCCATGAGTATTCTTTAGATTTCGGCTGAATCCCCCCTAAAACTCGACAGCATACAGGTATTTTAATCATACACTTTCTGAAAAATGCTATGGAACTGAAGCAGACAATGCTTACCACAGTTATCATAGGTATCCTATTCAAATGTACTATTATTCATGGGTGTCTTTTTTAGGATATAAGGTATAAAAAATACTTGTTTATTACTTCATTGCAAAGCTTCGATTAGTGTTTTATAGATACCACATAGTGTTAAATATTTGTCCTTCATTTATCATTCCTTAATAATCACTTGACTTGACTGATACATTTATGTAATTCCAGTTCCCTGGAATATAAGAAAAAAAACATTCGATAGAAATTATCATTTTACACACATGGATTTCCCAGACACCATATTAGTTTTATGAAATAATTCAGGATATAAAATCGATTTCGAAGAAACATGCTGACAGTACACATGTGTGAAACAAAAGGAAGAGAGTGAAAACATGTTTTTATGATGTCATTCTACAGGGTTGTTCATCATGTGACTGTTACACAAGAAAGACAAAGTAGGCGGGAAGCAAATTATGGCAGTTTGTTTACCAATTGGAGTAAAAGACATGTCAAAGTTTAAGGTCATTATGAAGTCTGTGTCAAAAAAACCATAACTACTGCATGTATACGATACTGGCGGTGGATAAGGCATCAGTAAATTGTTTCCTGGTGTGCATGTTCATAGTTATGAAGATGAAACACCCTGCTCTAAGGTTTAATGCTTATAAGCACCCATCACCATAGCCCCAAGGATACTGACTTGTACCTATTATTATCATTAAGCTATTCAGTTTCATGATTAACTACCTCTTTGATAGGACTATCTTCACAAATCGTATCATCCTGGAAAGGCTGAAAAATGCTCTGGATTTAAAATTACAACCGGAATACGCTGACTGGCTGGCTTCAAGAAAAACAAATCATGTGCGGATTAAATCGCGACGCTACGCCAAGCATCATCATGTAACAGAGCACGGAATAGCAGCCAGATCTCTACCTCGAATCCATCGATTTTGAAAAGGCCCCGCATTGATAACGTCGACATAAAAGTCATTTAGCAGGCAGCTGCTTCAACACTACGGTTTCAGTGCTACAAATTTGTATCAACCTCGCTCAACAGCTATATGCTATATGAGGATGCTACATGCCAAATGATTCACGATGAAAAACTCGGTGACGCCTTTGAAGTAAAGATAGGAGTAAGACAAGGCTGCCGCCTACTATCACCGATAAGCTTCCTGATTGTGGTCAAGTGGGTAATGCAACAAACCCTGGGCAGCGAGAGCATGGGCATACGCTGTTTGACCGAAAGAAACAGCCTAGAAAAAGATTTGGATTTCGCCGATGATGATTTATGTCTAACGTCTTGTCGCATAAACTCGAAGATCTACAGGCAACAATCAACAAGTTGACAGAAGAGGCAGCGAAAACAGGACTTTAAGTGAACTAAGGAAGACAGAGGTGATGAAGATACCCAACCAACAACATGCAACAATCACCATGAAAAGAAGACATCTAAAAGAAGTTGTCTCCTTCACCTACCTGCCTGCCCGCCTACAAACATAGGCAGCATCGTTTCAACTACAGGCGGTGGCACAGGCACAGATGATGAAGTCAAAGCCAGGATCGCAAACATAGCAAGACAAGCCCTCCCTCATTATTCTGAAATCATTGTGGACGGAGATCTACTGCACTGCACTCAGCATAAAGAACAAGATCTAGATTTTCGACACTAACGTCAAGTCAGTGCTTCTAGATGGTTCAAAATATTGGAGCATCACGAAAAGCATTTCCGACAAACTACACACATACATACACATCCACTGCACTCTGTTTTCTGCAGTCTTCGCAACCTGGTGCCACCACTGCCCAGAACCTTCCATTTTTTCCTCACACGATCTCCTCTATGTCACCCTCGCTCAGACACCCAAATCGTCGTTTCCTATTTGGATTCCACTCAACGGCTTGACATGGCATGTGATGTCCCCAATCGGCCTTCTCAGTGCATGTCCAATCCATCTCCACTTTCTTCCGCATATTTGTTGGGTGATAGGTTTTTGGTTGGTTCGTTTCCAAAGTTCCTTGTTGTTTATTCTTTCTGGCATTCCATCTGATCTTCAGTATCCAGCCAGCGTAGACAGCGGTTGATAAATGTCTGTAGTTTGTTAAAACTGATTTCCGTGACACGCCAAGTTTCTGAACCATCTAGAATCACTGACTTGACATTGGTGTTGAAAATTCGTATCTTGCTCTTTGTGCTGATTGAAGTAGATCACCACAGTGATTTTAGACTATGCACTATCTAGTAACCTAACAACAGCTGGTCGTTACATCTTACCACCTATAATGCTGTTATAGTTAATATTATCAAGATGCTACACTTACTTTATAATGATAATATTTTACAAGTAGCAAACGTGAATCTTATTATTACTTATGGTAACTAAACACGTGTGTAATATATAAGGTATTTCTCCTCATAAAATGTAACTGTTGTTTCTACAAACAAGTGTCTCAAAATTTACCAAGACCCTCTGTCCACTGTGACCCCTCCTGGAGGCAACACTAGTGAATCCCTTACAAATAACGGTAGAATCCGGTATCCTTGAGTCATTCTCTCTCAGACTTTTCTCAGACAGGAAGAAATATTCGTTCTGGATTCAATCGTCAGCCAATATAAAATAAATTATAATTTAATGAATACTCAGGCTATATTGAAGCATTCATACAGAAGTGCATATGACAACACAGACCGATCAATTCGACCTAATAAAACGTCAACAGGGAATTACAATTAACAATCAATATTAACTTTTATTTAGTTTATTTATCTTGTAATTTTTTTTGATTGAAATCATGATGAAAGTTAGATTTATTTGACTCTGGTCAACTCCACACTTTATATTCATGCATTGAAAAATCTATTGTTAATTGTGCTATCACCAACAGTGTTTTGAGTGTGATGAACCTAATTTTGCTTGAACTGACTCAGTATATTGATAAATATTTGCAGTTTCAAATCCAAGTGCTGTTATTTAGACTCTTATCCAAATCGTGAATACATGATGAATAAAATGTCACTGAAACGCTTTGTTAAAAGAATATCAATTCTGTGAACACTTCTACAGCATTGATACATTATTATCCACTATGAATAGAAAAACAGTTTTTGAGTCAAAATTATATCTCTTATTCCTTTAATGCATTGAATTCTTTCTCTAACAATCTGAAGATTTTCAAAATTTATTGGTCTGCCTCTTAATAGGTTGAGCTTTGAAAAAAGAAATACTATATTCACTTATTTGTGATAATATATAGAAGATGAGATGTGATAGTCAATGGGAATTATTACCTGATAAAATTTGATTCTGAAGGAAAATTAAAATCATGAAATTAATACAACTCAAAGGTAGAATAATTATAGTTTTATGTAGACATTATTTTCGCGTTTCTTCCACCGAATTAATATTTAACATGTAGGTCTTCAGATATGAAATATGAGATACTTTTCCTGTTTTTCTGGCACATCACAACTGGTGGTATGAATGAGTTTTGTTATGAAAGTCAATATTGTTTAGAAATCCTGGATTGCCGATTTATATTTTATTTAAGCAGATACTATTTTATTAAAAGTTTCCAGAAACGAATTCAGCTATAAAATAAACAATGGATTAAACTAAGATGTTTCAAACTATCACTAGTATCTGCGTTTATAAATTTATACGAAGAAGGCCGACTCATATACCTAGTTTACTCCAAAAGCAAATAGTTTTCTAGATAATAAAACAGCAGTTCAAACTAATGCCATTTCAGTATCCATTGTTCGTTGTTCGACGCTTAAATATGACTTTTATTCTTGTAAGGTTTCGTAACATCTATAATCAATTCAGGTAAGTAAGAAGATATCTGCGAAATCCAAAAGACCGTCTACTCACATCTGACCGAATGCTTAACGCAAAAATAATTAGCTGTAGGAACTCTATAGTCCCATACTCATTTCCAGCTACGGTTATGTACTACATATTATGAGTCATTCAAGAGTCAGTCTTAAGTTTACTCCTCTTTCTTGGCAACATTCATCAATAAGGCATTTCTTCGTTGGTGAGGAAAATAGGGTATTACGGTGTGATGCATATATTCTGTTTCAATTATGAAGTCTCTGTCCTCACCATTCTGCTATCAATCATATGACTCGAGACATGTAAGACTAGATTGTGCGGAGAAATCGGTCAGTACTGGGTAACCAAAGTAGCTCTCTCGTTTTGAATGTTCAGCACTGATCTAAGCCTATCAATGAAGTTTAGACTATATTGCATATTGTTGCTTGTTTTTAGCAGTCAATTGGCAGGAATGTTTGAATTTTCAAACCTATTAAGAAGTTAAGTTGCATTTGATGAAACAAGATCGTTTAGAGATTTATTTTCAGATATCAAGTTATGCAAAATCAAAACTGTTTAACAGTTTATCTTGATAGTGTTTACAGACTTGATAACCTTTAAGTATGTTTTGTTTTACTATTATTACTTACAAATTCTTGTTGATATCTACATTTAATCAAAGTGTTTACAATAATTTTTATCTCTATACTTTACTATATAAGCCATCTGTAAAAGATAAACAAAATCTTTGGATCAAATGAAATGAATTTTAATACATTCTCGCTATCTCCAACACTCTCAAGTAACTCGTCTGTTTATAAAGTGTGATCAATATTCTTTGAACAACAACTAATCGGTTCATTTATTTACCACTTTATCGGATAAACCTGATAACCTTTCTGTTCATGTATTATCATTCATTTTCCCATTCTTTGACTAAGATTATCGTGGGCGTTGATAAATTGACCAGAATACTGATATATTCAATTAACAAGTTGAAAACACCTTATGAACTTAAAGTAACAAAATAGTTTACAGGTATATTTCAGTTTTATCCAGTGTTTTAAAAGAAAAAAAGTGGTTACTTATACTGAAATGGAAATCAAAAGTTGTTTACAGATCAAACAGTTCATTGTGAAATTTACTATGAAAATAGATGAGAGCTAACTAAAAAAAGTCAACGAAATCATACTTTGAAACCAAAATGTTTTGATCTTAATGTTTTAGCTTTCAAGTCTCCAACGTTGATTGTACCGAATTAACCTATCAATATTGGCATAGCGGCTTCTCTGCAAATGCCACGATATTGTCGAGATCTTCGGTCTACATATTATTGATGGATGGTTACTAGAAGTGGAGTCCGGAATGCTCGATTCCTCCTATTTGAGACCGGTCAGTTGGATGCACTCTCCTCTCAGTGAGTGATGTTGTTCCCCCTAAGACTCTCAGAACCAATCGATTCAAATGTAAGGGCATCATTCATTAGGCTATTAACTCTAGATTACCACTCCTTAATTGACGGCAACAGTATAGTTTTTATATTATGACTCATAAGTCTCCTCTGTTAATAGGAGCGAACCGATTGGTAGAGACTTATCAGCTATAACATACAAAAATTAGGCCACATCGACCATACGATTGGTTGTCGTGATTATGTGGGCTAGAGGATTACTTCTGTTATTATTATTAGTCCTTTGGATACCTAGTGGAACATACCACTTCAATAGCACTTCACCATTTCACTCTCTTCTCTGCAGTCTTCAAAACCTGGCTCCACGACTGCCCACAAGCTTTCATTTCTTTCTCACACTACCTCCCCCACGTCACCCTCGCCTAGGATGCCCAACTGGTCGTTTCCTATTTGGGTTCTACTCAATGGCTCTGCCCTTCTAGTGATATCCCCAATCGGGCTTCTCAGTCTATGTCCAATCCATTCTAATTTATCTCCACCTTCTTCTTCTGCATATTTGTTGATCGATGGGTTCTTATTTGATTCATTGCCAGGCCACATTTCCTTGTTGCTTATTCTTTGTGGTCATACGTCTGATCTTGGGTATCAAGCGTAGACAGCTGTTGATGAATGTCTGCAGTTTGTTGGGAATGCTTTTTGTGACGCGTCAATTCTTTGAACCATCTAGAAGCACTGACATAATATTGGTGTTGAGAATTCGTATCTTGTTCTTTATGCCTGTCTTGCTTTTCTGATCCTGGCTTTCACATCATCTATGCCGCCTGTAGTTGAATGGATACTACCTAGGTAGGTGAAAGAGGCTACTTCCTTTAGGTTTCTCCAGTAATGGCTATTGGTGCCTGTTATTATTGGTTGGGTATCTTCATCATCTCTGTCTCTCAATAATCATAAACCTGCCACAAAGAATTTGTGCAGTTCATATAACTATACAGATCCAAAGTGAACACGAAAAAATGTTGTTACACTAAAGTGTAAAACACAATCCTAAGAAGTACAGTGTATTCAGAACAGAAAAACTATCATTCATAAGATCAGTATTCACTGCATTTATTATTTCGAAACAATATGAAGACAATTATGTCTCATCTGAGTTGATTAAAATGTACAGATTACTGATGAAGTCATTTTCCTTCGCTAGCCTCTGGTAAGCCAAACCAGATAATGTTCTGCAACATGGTTTTGGATGCCCTACTTACAACGTCTAATATAGTCAGCTTCTCAGGAGCAGGTGAATTTGAAGATACACATAGAAGTGGACATAAATGGTAGACTATCCTTCACTCATTGTCGAATCTGACGGCGGCTGGAGAATATCAATCTCGGTCTAGCAACATAAAAGCTACTACTGAGACGCCTCGACAAATGGTTTTTCAGTATTTATTCTGTGGCGTTTTCTTTGAATTTCAGATTCATGGTTAGGATTTTCTTCGGAACTTTAGTAGGATGAGGAGTGATTCGTTTCTTCAGATTCTTATCAATAAATCTTTTACGGTATCCGTTATTCGACTTTGTTTTTCTAATAATTTCCATTTCAACATACATTTTGTCTTCTCAACATATTTTATAGACTCAGCGCCCAATATTTGTCATTCTATACGATCACATCTTGATAATAGTTTATGTAAATTACTCTGTAATATTTTATAGACTCTGGAACACACCGAGTGAATGAAATTTTCTTTTACAACTAAGAGGTAGCCAACTACTAAAGTTAGGGAACTGGTCGATCCAGGTTCGTTTGCGATAGACTGACCTTTGAATCGAGCCATCACCCCTTCTCTTTAACATTACATCTAGAAATTGGAACGTTGAATTTAACTCTTCCTCTACAGTGAATTTAATGGACAGGTGACAATCACTGAAAAGCCTTATCAGCTCGTCTATTGGACAAGTTTCGTCGCAAATAAGAGAACTATCCTCCCTGCACCTTTTATACGAATGAAATTCCAAGATTATTTCCTTAAGTGGCTCGTTTTCGAGATTTGCCATAAATATATCAGCCAGGACAGAGCCTAGTGGAGACGCCACTGCTACTGCATGCGTCTAATTATAGATCATATCATTAAATCTGAACTGTACATTAAAAGTAGATCTTAATATCAGTTCTTTTAGGTGGCTTTTAGGTGAAACAATGTTAATACTATCAGAATCAATATAATCACACATAACAAATGGTTTCAACAAGTGGAACATTAACTAATAAAAAACAAAACAGCAAGCAATATCATATGCATACCCACTACTTTGATTTTTTCGACAATGCTTGAAGGATAGGCTACCACTTATGTCCACTTCTATGTGTATCTACAAATTCACATGCTCCTGTGGAGCTGACTATATTGGCGCTCCGAAAACGTGTTGCTGAAAATTATAGATTATTGTTGAATGAGCTGTTTTTCTTCCGAAGTCTGACGCACTTATCCTTTCTAAGTTACGTTGCGTTCCCTCAGGTGAGTGATATAATCACTAGGCTTTCATTGTGTGTTTTCTAGACAAAATCGTCAGCTCTAACCTGAGTTACAAGCGTTCCCCACCATTTCATTTATCACTTATTTTGTCCATTTTTTAAAATCATCCACTCAGATTCAGTTAACAGATGTTTATTTTATAAATGAGCACATAATTCGTCAATTTAGACTATCTTTTGATACAATTTTAGTAAACATATGATGGTTGGATTGTAATGACTTATTGCAAACTTAATCAACTTTCCTTTCATGGTAGCAGTATTTTAAAGGATTTTTATTAGTGTGTTAAATTTCACCAGCTATTATCACGGGAATTCCCCATGCTATATGAGTCAGTCTGATGAACAGTGTTGTCCAGAATTTCGATATAACAGTAAGCAAATGAGTTACAAAAAATAATCCAAATATCCCACTTTATTTCGTTAACTTAAACAGAAATATTTACAGTGGTGTGAAGTGATAAGGAATGACATTAGTGATCGAGCCTGTCAGAATTTTGACGACTGATCTCTATACAAATTTGATTCTTAGCACTGCGAAAAATACTTTTACATCAGATTATTTTGTAATCTGTAAATAACATTGCATGATCTCCATACAAAACCATTGCAGTTTAGTTGGGAGGTTTGTTAGGACTGATTGATTGTAAAGTAGTTATCATCCAAAAATTAAATCGGCTGGATAATCATTGTAAACCCGAAAGAACTAAAAAGATCTAGGGCGTATCTGCTAACTTAACAGAAGTGAAACCCAAGATCTTGAGGTTTCGCCGAAAGCTAAGTTGATCTACAGTTCTAATGAGAAGCTGTGGCCTGTCACGTAAATCAAGTGAAACGTGAGGATAACTACTCAGATAATTTTCCTGCTATATTGCAAAATGACAGTAGTGTGAAAATATTGACCAATGGATTCCTATCCTATGGCTCAATGGTAACGTGTTAACTGCGAGAACTTGTGGTCCTGAGTCCAATCCTTGGAAAGGCAGTATTTGCGTACTGCTTACGAGTAGCATACCAGAACAAAACGGCTGTTTAATGCTCTCTTATGTTTAATAGTTCTCTAACTGGTATGGATTCATGGTGAATACTACATTGAAACCCTTGCACAACTGTTTTTACAAGATGTTTAATTCGTGTATTTAACATTTTATCAACATACCTCCATCAACCACAAACTACTAATCTACAATCGAATACTTTTACTTTGCAGACTTCAATTACTCAGTTATTGGTAATTATCTATGTCATCATAGTAGTACTGGAAATGAAATGTCAAAAGCAGGTTGTCACGCTGAAAATGAACGAAAAATTACAGTTATTCAACAAATCGAAACAATGAAATCCAATGAATATCCTATATACTTTCAAAAATACCAGACAAACAGAAGTCAACTTTCACATGAGCATTGCAATGAAATGGTAAGTTGTTATTGTAACATAAACCTAATGATTTGATCTAATCTTCGAGATATTCTGTTCACATTCAGTTAGTAATATTCACACAAGCTAATTTATTATGATTTTCATTTTACTTTAAAATAACAACCACACTTTTTGAAAACTTGAAAGGTTTATTCTAAGAATCGTAAATGTTCGAATGATGTAAATAATTACTATCAGAGATGCCGACTGTCTTAAACGATGATACATTGCAACAGGTTTCCTGAAATGTTTTTTTATTGAAAAGCTGGACATGATAGTTATGTCATTGATGCCGTCATGAAAGACATTTTGTGTAATGTCATCAAAGACGATTTTGTTATTTGCCGCTGGCAGCATTTATTGGTAACTGTTATACTCGTCAGTGAATAATACTTGTTTATCCATTAAATGTATTCAGTAACATCGTTAGTAGTTACTGAACATATTAAATATCACTGTGTTGTTAGATGCTGAGTGTCGATTACCAGCAGACCCTTCTTAATACAGTCTCATGCTTCTTGGAGCTTATCACTGGGAAACATCTTCAACAAAGTGAATATTCTCATATGTAAGATTGCTCGCATGTTTTGTACATATTTTGATGATGGGATAAAATATTAGCATAGTTATAAAATTCAAAGGCCATTTGAATGGTTTAAAGAATAATCTTTTCCATAACATCTTCAGGCCCGACAGTTATACGTACTTACTGAGGAATTGTGTGTCGACAATACTGATACTTTGTTTATGAGTTTGTAAGTGAAAGTATAAAGGTTGGAGAGTTCTCTTTAGAAACATCTTATACAGAAGGTAGTGATAGAAGCACTGGTTACTGAGATTCAATTCATCAAAATAGCTGTTTACTTAAGCGATTATACAACGAAGGTAATGCTTTGAGGTGATAGTTTAATAGAGCCATGAGAAGGTGATTGTGAGAGTTGAGAGGGATAAACTAAGGAAGATAATTTGAGTGACAGTACTTTTGTAGGATGTCACTCGTGCTGAGAAACACAACAGGACGAGAGAACTTGCTAAAATTACTTCAGATTATAGAGATGAAGGCGTATCTACAGTACGGAGTTAGATTATCTCCATCCCTACAATCTGAAATAATTTCAACACATTCTATTTACCTATTTTGAGTAACACTAACTTTTCTTAGTTTAATTCATCCAAATCTAATATATACCTACACCGTGTAATCGGTTAGATAACCAGTTATTTTGGAATGAATTGATTTTGTCAACAACAGTGTAAGGATTGAAGATAAAATTGAAATCTGGGTCGTCACAGGATTCAAACCGGTGGCCTCCGAGTTTCCGGTTTGGTACTCTACCAAGTGAGCGATAAGACTCATCTCTTGATCTTACCCCTTATTTCACTCCAATACCCAACGGTTTCGTTCAACTGCCATGTGAATTCGTGATGAATAACTATTCGTTGAATGTGTTCACATCGACTGACGAGACAGATCTTCATGTCCTGATCCAAATCCAGCTTAATTAGGTGACAAGAGCCTCAAACTGATTATCGATGAGGCAGCTGTTGTCTGGTAGACAGTTATTCTTAACGACTTTCTGAAAAACTCAGTTTAAAATGGCATATTGTAAGTGTAGTGTAGCCAGTAAAATGGGTGAATGGAAGACAGGGAGTAATAGTTGGAACGAGAGATAAATTAGTGGTGAACTGTAGATGTAGATTAACATTCGTCTCTGTTACAACTACTGTGCTACATTTGAATGCAAAACATATGCATTTATAGAAAACCTTAAGGTGATTACAAGTAAACGAATAATTACTTTAATTTAAATATTCCTACTTCATTTTATCTGTTTTTGTCATACAACACTGAAACTGAAACACTAATGGAATAGAAAAGTCATAAAAGTTAAATCTCGAGGCACCTATTTTACAATCTAACAGTTAGCGTATCCTATCCTAATTATGCACACGCTATTTTATCAGTGAACAATCTTGTGCGCAGTTACCTGGAAATATACTTTTAAAAACTCCCTGTCAGATGTGAAGCATAAGCACAAACTAACAATTTTCATTCTTGTTCTGCTCATGACGAGTAAACAGTGAAACAACAGGAACAATATTTTGGAAACAAACTTCCAATTTCTAGTACAGTCCTTCAACTGTATGTCCATGCACAATGTGTAACTGGCTGAATAATGTTGAAAATACTGAAACCGCCATGCAATGTAGTAATTGAATGATAACCTGTCACTACCAGACTTCACTTCTTTGAGTTGTAAAAGGTAAAACGTCCTGAAATGATTGGAAAAACAATAAAACTCTGCTTATCGATTGCAAATATTTTTTCATTCGATAAGGATTAATTGATGGGTAAAATCAACAAGGATCTTAGCATACAGGTGCACTGGCTCCAGTTGCTACAGTTCACAGTAGACAGAAAGAATAATCGGATTAGAAAGGAGTGATATCGAAGTAGGTGATATAGTTCGAGAACATGAACATTCTGCACATGAGTTAATGCGATTATTCAAGCTTTTGAAGACAACAAGCAATCAGTACGTCTACCTTATTGTGACTGATTTTCAGCCCTCTTGCATGGTGTCCTCAAAGGCTGAGTTGTTTTGTTTCGACCATCTCAACCAGGCATTTATTATCTCTCCATGCATATCCAAGCGAACTGAGTCAACTGAGATTCATGACGTCATCAGTCGACATGCCTGTCTTATTTAGTATACTTCACCTGATCTAAACGCTTCTCGTCCGGTGATTCCAACAAATGCAGGCACTGTTACGAAAACATCTGTGATCAAAACTCAATAACTGCTTCATGTTTTCTTCCTTCTAATGCCATACTTGACAGCTGTATAACAGGACAGAACGGAGTGCAGTGCAGTTTATTCGTTTTTTTGATAGATAGTCGGATATCTCGCTGGATGGCGCCAAAGGTGACCCATGTTGGCAAGTACCAAGACTACCTTCAGTATCTGAGCTGAGATTTCGCCAGATGATGCAAATTCCAACTTTAGTGAAATGGTAGAATGTATCGTTCACTTCACTCCCTATAAATAAACTGGGAATGGTTGCAAACCAGTTGTGGAGCGTCATCTTTCATTTGACAGGTAATAGTGAAAGACGTGCCAAACAATGTGCTGTGGCACTAAAATTTCAAGAGAAAATATATAAATAAACGGAAGCAGTAGCGTTGAGATCTTCAATATCCCTCCTCGTAACAGACATATTTATGGACAGTTCAGAACAAACAGTATAAGGGACATTTGTAGATGACCCATTTACTGTACTAAAATCAGAACACATTCAGAGTTTTTCACACACACTGACTCAACAGTAGATACAACTTAATTCACCAATGAATTACAAGATGAAGGAGAATCACCAATGTTAGATTGCAAAGTCAAGGGGAGAGAAGATGGAAACTTGGATATCAATGTTCATAGGAAACCAACACGTTCAAAAAGGTACTCGAATTTCGCATCATCTCTTACGGCAAGCTTGATAAAATGTCTAAGTAATCGGGCTAGAAGTTTGACTAGCAAGTCAGGAAACCTGAACAAGGAAATGAAACAGACAAAAGAGACACTTTTTCTCAATAAATACCTTTCGGAATTTATTAAAAAGTTTATAAGGACTGATAAGAGAAGGAAGAGTGATGTTAGGGATGATTGCAACAAGCCTAACAAGGAATTTAATCCTCTATAATGTTGCCATATTAAGAAGCCACATTGAAATGTTGCGTAGGTTTCTTAACAGTGGTGGCAGTAGGGTGGCATTTAAACCTACATAATTAAGAAAAATAACCTAACCTATCAAATACAATGTGGTGACTGTGAGGTCAAGTATGTAGATGAAAAAAGCAGACCTGGGTCAGTCAGAATAGAATGATACAAAAATTTAGCTAAATAAACGACTGTAGACCCTACCAAGATAATTAGTTTAGAGGAAAACTCGGCTATCGCTGTGCTTCCACTCGTCCATAATCACACTGTAGGGTGGGTAGGACAGGGTGACAGTTCTAACACATATAACACGGATGACTCATCACATATTGCAGATATCTGAAAAATTTTACAACCATTAACATAATAGAAAGAACAAGCATTGCACTACACAAAGAATGTTTGAAAGTCGTATGATTACCTATATATGAATATGAGTAATAAATTCTGTTCTAAACATCATGCAGTAAATAACACTGTGTCACTGTGTGCTATTACAGTCAAATAAACAATCTAATATGGAGATGTATTGTGTGATTGATACTGCAGCCACCTTAGAATAAGCAGAAAAGTTGATATAGTATATATTTTATAGAAGGAAAAGTGTTTCAGTATAGCTGCATTCACATAACGCTGAAGAGAAGAAAACGACCTGATTAAGAGATATTATAGCCACTACCAAGAAAATGAGTCATTCAGCTAAGAAAATAAAAAGACTGAAAATAACCTTATGTAATCAATCAAGGCTTTCCAACAGATAAAAATGTTGGTAGATAGTGCAGCTAACATGTAGTTCAGGCCAAACAAAACTACTTTTGTACACATAAAGATGGTACAAATTTGTGTATGGCTATCACCTCAGCAAATCTCAATATACGTCCCACACCGTTTCTATATAAAACTTTGAAAGTTGTTTGGACCTATTTCTGTGGTATGTTTAGCTATATATAAGAAAGGACGTTTCCCAATAGTGTTTATCATAGTTTCCCACTCCATCTGTTTAGACATGCATTCTGCCACCCTCAACTGCATGGCTTGATTACTTCTCCTTACGTAGGTGTGGCCATACACACATATAAATTGGTAAACAAAATGGGATGTGACGTAATCACTGATGCAGTGGTTAGGTTTGTGATGAGGCATATGTTTTGTTTCCTCAACAGTAATAAGATTAGCTGAGTAATATGATTTCCTAGTGGCTGATGTTAGCCCACATCTCAAAACGATACTATGCAACTCCTCGCTGTATGGTAGAGTGATACTGATTTTTATCTTAGGAACCGTATATAGAGTTGGCTTCGGTGCTACTGGACCTCTTCAATGGATATTCATTTTCTGTAAGTGTTTTGATCAGTCATTTGATATCTACATCCATGGAATCTGATGTCAAGGTACAGAAGACCTTATTAAATAGACATTTTATTAGACCTCGCTTGCATTCAGTTGGATGGAACTGTTTTAATTCAGATCGAGTCCTGTCCATGTAGGCTTTCTGTAGACTGGCCGACTCAAATGTATATCCAAGTATGACAGATGATTATTATTCTCTTTCTCACAAGTAAAGCTGATGTGATTTTGTACGGTGTTGTCTTTTTAGTAGACACACTTTATCCTCATGCCTACCATAAATCACCATGATATCATCAACATATCTCCTGTATAGTGAAACGTTAGCGATGTGTTCAACAGACAGATTTCTGGTATACTATATATAAATGTTAGCTAGTAGTGGTTCCAAGTATCTACCCACTACTACTACGTCAACTTGTTGAAAGCACTCACCTTCAAATGGGAAATGAACTTTCACCAGAAGTATCAATAATACTTCCACAAGAAAGCTGGGGTTATAAGTAGTGTGAAGTTTTTGAAAGACATGTCGTCATAAGGAAAGTTAATAGTCTTGGACAATTGCACTTCGGTGAATAATTTACATCAAAAAAGTATATAGTATTGTTTTTGATATTTATGCCACAAAAGCATTCAAAACCTACCGAATTCGTTTCACACTGGACTTAACACTTTCGCAACCATTTCTCCAGTTTCTGTCTGGGGGAAAGATATAGAGACAATGTAGGGGGCAAATGATTATTAGCTTTACTAATCCTAAGTAATCCATGTCAATGTAAACACATTGACATCTGATGATCATTCTGTAGAAGCAATAGTAACGTGATTGTTAAATGCTGAGCCTATTTCGCTCTTTTTGGTATCTGCAAGGTTATGTTTGTCAATATAAACCATTCATTTGGAAACTGTATGGCTTATGCGTTTATAAAAAATCATGGCTAATTAAAGGGGAAAACGTGTTACACCTACGAACTGTATGTCTTCTTATCAAGGTATGACTCACTTTGGGTAGCCTAATGCGAAAGTCTGTTAACCATCTATTAGGAAATCAACAGTAACTCGAATTCGGTGAACTAGAACCAGTGGTGAACAGTTTTAGAATTTTAGTGCTTGTTTCGATAACAGCTCCAGGTGGGAAACCCGTTGATCGCTGGTTCGAATCCCGCTGAGGTCCACATTTTCATTTCACCTTCAATCTTCACTCAGTACCAACACAAAACACCCGAACTACAGCTACTTTCGTTCATGCGTACACACCTACACGCATATAAAACAATCAGTAAATGTCTAGTTCAACATCATTACATTTCCTGCTGTTCGATTAAGAATGTTATAAAGTGTAGATGAAGGTCTTTTCATCTGACTACATTGGTCATCTATACCCATGCAAAATGTAGGCTTCATTCAGGCTCCCAATAATATTCATACCGACTAAGCATGAAAATTTATAGCTTTGGAGTTCAGTGTCCAATACAAGTTAGCGAAAATTGTAGATGTAGATATCCTGCTAACAAATAGAATATACCTGATTTCCTAAATAATTTCTAGGCATATGTCTATAAAGTGCATCATTTTGATATATATGCTTGAAAAAAGTTTCGTCACTCTCACCCACCATTCTCTACTCCTCATAGTATAACCATTTTCTAGTGTAGAATTTTGTTTCTACAACTCTGAAGTACAGTGTTTAAAATAATGTTTTACCTCTTATTATGATAATATAGTAATCCGTATATCTTCATTACAAAGTTAGAAAAAGGTGTGACACAGTTTGTTGCTTCTCTTGCCAACGTATGATGATTATCAAACTAAATGACTGAAAGTACATGTACCATTCTGTTGGTCTTCTTATAAACACTTCATTTTCATTATGACGATAGTTTGTATAATTTTAGTCAAATCAAAAATCTAGACATATTAGAATGTTTACTTTTTAAGAAATAGTTGATTCATGGAAATAACTTCCACTTACGATAGACTTAAACTGAAATTCCTCTGTTTCAAATATCTGTTGTGGAGATAAAAGGCTTTACAGAAAGTTGACCGAACCAGACAATAAAACACACTGGTTCAAGTGTTTAATTTTCACAAAATGAATCTAACGAGACATCTACCTGTAAAAACTGAGCATCTATTAGTCTGGGATTGTGTTTAGACAATTTTGAAAAGAAATTTATTAATATATCAACAGGTACTGATAACTTCACTGCGGTTATCAACAACGACTGACATTATTTTTAGAATCATTGAAAACCTGGGAGCATTGGACAGCTTTCTTGTCCTAGCATGTGACTCCTTAGTAGTATGCACCTGCTTTCCCCACCAGGGATCAAACCAGGGATAAATCGGTTTAAGTCTTTAACGATTACCACCTGAAAATCGAGCGACAATCACAAATCTTCAAACTGAGTACTGTCTACTTCTCGTTGGTAGCATTATATCTTATGAACTTTGAAAAGTCCGAATGACAAGCTGTGATCTGTGAAGTCAACGAGGTCGAGAATGAGAACAAACACTGCCCAGTGGAATTAAATGCTGGTAGTACCGCATCGAAAATTCATAGAAGTGTGAAAATACTGACCAACAGATTCCAACCCGATGAATAAGTGGCAAAATTCTTGCTGCGGGACCTAGAGATCCTGAGGTAGGTCTCCGTTTTGGTCGTGGATGTGCATCGCTGAAGAGTCTTACACTGAGAATAGACGTTCGTCTCGAGCTCCTGAATGTATACCAGTCCTTCATTTGATGTCAGTTTAAAATGAAGTCCATATTTTGTATATATTTCATGGAAGCTAAACTGTTCCTTTCAGCCTTTTTATTTAAAAATGAAGAAGAAACCTGGAAAAAATTGTATTAAAACCGGAGATTAAAGTTATTAGACATTTCATTGTCACCATTATTCGTCAGTAAAAAATAATTCGGAACAACTGGACTTCAGAGGATGTATCTAATTAGTTTACGCCAGTTTGGTTTTCTGCCCTTCTCTTAACCAGTAGAATGACCATTATTGTACTTTCGACAGGAAATGAGTTTTTTCGTTGAATCTTTGAAGGTTTACTGATAAATGAAGACTGGCCTCACACGTCAACCGCCTTCAATAAAGCAGACCATCAAATGGCTGAAATGTAACATACAGTAATGCAATGTTACCGCTAGAAAGGTCAAGTTACGTTAATGGGACATACATAGAAAGCTGAACTATGATAGACAGATAGATCTGAAACATATTGATGATTTATTTCAGCATCATACTATTCCTTGTCATATTTGGCAATACACCCCAATGTTTTTTTCTGAAACTATGAGGGTTAATGCACTATAGAACCTTTATGACTCTAGAATATTTGTTTAGTCTCTTAGACTATACAGTAGAACAACTTCAAATTTTCAGACAGTGCAATGACGTTGACTTCACTGATTACATCATATTCTTCTGTGTGCATGTTCTACTGGGCGATGAGTAAAACAATCAGTTTACCGAAGAATCTGCGTTGACTTGTCTGTCAGTTACATATCAAATTTACTAAGTCATAATATGTTTCCTGGTCCTATTTACTTGTTCTCAAACAACCAACTGTGTCCCGAAAAATCTAAAATTATTAACAAAATAGACAAATTTTGTATTTGATATATCTGCAATGACGGCATTCTTAACTGAAACTATTTGTCATCACCGCATTCATTCTGAAGACAGTAATTTTCTTTGTACACATTCCTTACAAATTAAATGAAAAATAACTCGAAAAAATACTGTCCAGTAACCTATGAATAAGAATATGAGAAAAGAGTTTACATTGAAATTTGCTCGATCATTATCTCAAGGGTTGCATAGATTTATGGCTAAGCTTTCTTGATTAATAATGTTAAAAAATGATGACCAACATAAGTGTCTGAAAACCACTTATGTTTATCTAGGGATCTGAACGACTAGGTTAAGATAAATCATCAATAAGCAGATTTCAGAAGTTGTTTAGATGGGGGTTCATCAGCATTAAACCTAGATTCAAAGCATTCAACGATCACGGGCTGTGATCTGTGCTACAAAAATATCATAAACTAAGGAAATATACTATATGTGAACGTCATGAAAGGTTAGAATCCCGCTGATTCAGTTCTATAAATGACGATATGTTGCTTGTTCTACTTACTGTTATAAATATTCTTCTTATTTTTATTCCTAATCAAGCTTTGTATTACCTAAGCAGCCTATTAGTATATTTAATTTTGATACATTCAACAGTTAACATGTAGCGTTAACAAAAAGCATTGAAAAATTCTTAGACATCAACATTTTTCTTTTCATTCACCAATTCAACATCGTCAAGCAGACCTAATGACTAACCACTTTTATGCGGTTTAGTTAAATACCTTTTCAATAAAAAATGAAGTTATTTTTGCAGTTAATTTATCTAAACAATATTTAATCCCCTCTCAGATAAATCATTGTGTTTACACAATCATAGGCTTGTTTACTTCATTACTTTAGGGATAAACAACAGTTTCTAAAATATTTTAATAATATTACAGTGGTAATTTAGTTAATTGTGGCTAGCAGAGGAATCCAGGATGCGCCAGCTACAACCAACTAAATTACTATGATTATCATTCGGGCAATATCGAGGAATCTGCATTGGAGCCCATATGCCAATTGAGCTCGAACAGTTCGATCCAATAAAACAACGTAGAATTACAAGTATACCAATAAATAGTAATAACTATAGTGGTCATTACAATTCATATGGCGTAATGCATACTTTCCACTCAGTTGCAGCATACTGGATTCTATTAAGTAGAGTTTTAGAAACTTATTAAAATATTTTTCCCTTGAGGCTTGCATGTCAATTCCTTTGAAGAGTATTTGCTTCGCTTATAAATGCACCGAAGTGTAGAAAAGACTGTTGATAGACTCCACTTTCTTGAAGCTTTGATAACACCACGCCATTTTTGTCATCTATCAAGTTTTAGATTACGCTTACTAAGAACATCTGTTGATAATATGTTCTTTTTATTATACGTCATGTTATCTGTGTAAATATTCATTAAGCTTGAAAATAGAACATGTATTCCGATTGCTTATAAACACATTGTAAGCTAAGCAAATGTTTTGTTTATGACCGTTGTTAATTCATCTGAAAAAGCTAACTATAAAATGTGTTTGCATTTTTATTTCAGTCTAATTATGAAGGTCAGGATACATGGGTTGGCGTACAGGCAAAAGAAGGCAATAATCCTTTTTATAAAAGATGTTATAACCAGCTGGAACTGTCATCCAATTCTTATTCATGTGAGTTACACAAAACAGGTGAATAAGTGTTTGTTTTCACGTATACTTTATAAACCTGTCTCCTTTTCGATATAAACTGTGGATGGAAATCAAGATATAATATAATAATAATTCATATAATATACAACTTTCCTTACTCGGTAAGCATTATGCTTAGTATATATATATATATATATATATATATATATATAGAGAGAGAGAGAGAGAGAGAGAGAGAGAGAGAGGGAGAAAGTAGGATGGGAAACATGACTTGCTATATCACACTAAGTCGACCGTTATGCTGTTTCTCGTCTACAACTGAAGGGATAGTAGCTTTTCATATTAGATTTGTTTATTTGATATATAGCTATATTAGACTTAAGTACAGTGGTTTTGTCCCACCCTATTGTGTGGTTGTGTGTTAATGAATGTAATGCAATGGCTGAGTGTTTTTCTAGGTTATTGATCTTATTGGGGTCTGTCGTTCTATGTTTAGCTAAATTCCTATGTTCTGTTAATCTAACTGACCCCGACCGGCTAGTTTGACCTATGTATTTGACCTCACAGTCATTACATGGAATTTGGTAGATTATATTATTTTGCTTAATTGGTTCTATCGGATCTTTTAGCCGACAAAGCTTACCTCTAAGTGAGTTTGTTGGTTTAAATGCCACCCTAATTCCAACCTTGTTGAGAATCCTACGTATGGTTTCTGATGTTCCTTCCTTGTATGGTATCACAATAGAGGTGTTGATTTCCTTTCTACTTATGTTGTCGTGCTACTTAAGCCCTATGTTCCACTAGGAACCCAAGGGACTAATAATAATAATAATATGTTGTCGTTATTATTTGTATTTGTATTACTCTTATTATTTTGCTTCTTATATGTTTGTGTGAGTTTCTTAATAAAATGGTGGGGATAATTATTAATTATTAATAATAATAATAATTGATGATAATTGAAATCAAAATAATATAATCTACCAAATTCCATGTAATGACTGTGAGGTCAAATACATAGGTCAAACTAGCCGGTCGGGGTCAGTTAGATTAACAGAACATAGGAATTTAGCTAAACATAGAACGACAGACCCCAATAAGATCAATAACCTAGAAAAACACTCAGCCATTGCATTACATTCATTAACACACAACCACACAATAGGGTGGGACAAAACCACTGTACTTAAGTCTAATATAGCTAGGTGGAGAGAGAGATTAATTACTGAATCTTTGTTCACCGAATCCACACCCAACACATGTAATAGGAATGACGCAACACCTATACCAGAGATATGGAAAACTTTACTACCAATCGAAAAACAAAGGAAAGTCAGTTGACAGGACTATAAAATCAGATATCGAAAGAAGTGTGATTACATTAGTATGATTATGAGCAATAATTTATACTCGAAACGTAATCAAGTAAATAATACTGTATCACTGTGCGCTATATATCAAATAAACAAATCTAATATGAAAAGCTACTATCCCTTCAGTTGTAGACGAGAAACAGCATAACGGTCGACTTAGTGTGATATAGCAAGTCATGTTTCCCATCCTTCTTTCTCTCCCTCTCTCTCTCCCAAGTTTCCAATGTTCCTCTAACTGATGTCAGTTCACGATGACTATAAGCTTGAAAATTTTCTAAATCCCCACAAACTCCTAAATTCACGTGGGTAACCGCTGATATACATAGCACTCGACAAGGTATATAACTCTTCGCTGGTTTGTCTAAATGATGAGTATTATTAAGAAAATAATCATCACTTCCCTTAGCAAATCTATTCTCGTTTACAACCTGCATCTGAATCCAGTGGTTCTCACTTTTCTGGTTTTTTGACTTAACAGCATTACGTGGTCATCATCCTATGTCGGCAACTAGCATCGTTACTTATTCTTAATATTGTCAACTAAACAGTTTTTAAAGTGCTCCATTGACAGAATGTCTTCAAGCTACAGAAAAGCGAGTATGTTTTCAACCCTCATACTCTCTTAATCTGGAGATGTAGGTGAAGATTTCTCACTTTTAGTCATCTCATTTTAATCTAACTCTTGGAAATTGAAGTGCATTCAAAAATTAGTCTGTATATGTCAGACTGTTTTCATGGATAATTGAAATTTTTCAATCAAACATTATTCATGTTAACGTTGATTAAATTGAAAATAACACTTATAACGCCGAAATAGGAAATACGGGAGATAATGTGAAACAATAGGTAGGTAAGTTAATCATCGTGTAAATGTTTTTTTTGTTATAGTTGAACTGTAAAGCTTTCATTTTTCATTTATCTGTTTTGTCTGAAAACAGCCTGAAAAGGATACTTTCAGACATAACAAGCTTTCTACTGTGAAGAAAAAGAGACATCAGATTTGTTGAAAAGTTTTACATTGTGACATCTTCAATGTAATATCTAGTTATCTAAAATGTTTTTCTTTTTTCCTGATAAGTTTCGTTGAAAGGCAGCCTGTCTAAAGGTAAGACAGGTTGATAGGTACATGGCTAGTCAGATGGATGAATATGAGAATAAATCAAATTAATGAGGCTGAAATACTTCTATATAACCAATAGGTTACCAGCGTATTTCAATTAAAGTGAACTGGAAAGAGTTTTCTTCTTGGATATGCCAATTTCCTCAGTCTAACTTGGTGAATTTAGGTCCGTGAAATCAAAGTTTTCTTGAAATCTTCTGTTCGTTGACTTTTTTGATATTTGTCAGTCTGACAGACTGGTAACCTGTTATTCAGACAACCAGTTATTGCACTACTGAGTGATGTACGAATTTATAGTAGGAAGTATAATCCATAGCGAGTGTTTTGTTCTACTTCGGATTCGTCAAACAGATATGCCTGCGCTACAGTTAGCGATAGTATTTTTGCTAAGCAGTGGACCGCTAACTCATTGGTCTTAGCACTAAAGTATCATTCATTCATCCTCTGAGTCATGAGAATCATCTTTTCTGCAAAGGTTTCAGCTGCCAGTAATTTTTCATTTTCATACTTGATCAAATTGGCCAACCTTTATCGACATATGGCCTTCTGTGTGAGTACTACAATGTGGGGTGAATATCCATTACTCTATAAGTTACTCGGTGGCGACTAGCAGTGGACTTTGGGACAAGCAATTCTTCCTGTTTACAACTCGTTAGTTGGATACACCCATACTTCAGTAAAACAGTGAGATATTACAAACATCAGTAAATAGTGACTGATACCCTTTACAGAGGAGATGAACCTTAATCCTCAGTAGACTAGTGGACAACGCTTTGGCGTTTAGAGTGATGGGTTGGTGATTCAAGTTCAGGTTGCAGGTACATCAAGCTGACGAGTCTCAAATAAAACGATCAAAGGGTGTTTAATCCCACTGCCAACCTTTTCACTAAAGACAGTGGGTACTTATTTTCAGCCCTTGTATAAACACTGATACTTAGAAATTTTATGTACAACACATGGGCTAGTATTCATCGAAGCAAGGAGTGACTAGTAACACTTAGTTGATTCTAATTCAAGTCTACGTCTTCCTTTTTCTTGTCAACGGAATTAGTCTTTGTAGGAATACCAGAAGTTGAAAAACCACCCATGAGTACTTAAAATTGCATCCCAGTAAAAAATCGGCAGTTCACTGTAAAACTCTTAATATGTCTTCTTAAAATTCACGGCTTACTTTTTCCGAACACTCGTTAATAATGAAGTTCAGAATTGAACTAAGAATTCACCACCTAGCAAAATGTTGATTCACATTAGTCACTTTAGCAGTACAGTCAATAACATATAGACTTTCAAAGTTTTAATCACTCAAGTAAGTGTCTTTTTGAAACCATCAAAATCCTCTGAGTTGAAGGTATCACTCGCTAACTATACTTGAATAAAAAGAAACATGTTTCCTTAATTCCACAGTCACTAAATGTCACTTGCTAATATTACCATATAATGTTAAACTGTTCTAAACAACCAAATCGGTGTTTACATGAACATTTTTACTGTTTTTTCACAGCAATTGCTGAGTCTACGAAAGTTCATGAGTTGACTGCAATGATGCTCACATCCCATCTAGACAAATCTGTGACAAGTAAATCCAGCCATTTTCAAACTGAACATTCCAGAACATATCAGGGACATGAACAATACATGAAAAGAACGTCTGAAAATCTTATAGATAATAAAATAACCAGTAATGCTGTTAATTGGTATGGAAACAGTCATCCAGTACGTATGGATCAGAAACGTATACATATTGTGGATCATCCATCATTATCACCATCAGCAGTTGCAAAACAGTCAATCCCAGATTCCATCTATAAATCATCTTCATCAATTAATGATATTTCACATTCTTTAACAATTGAATTATCACCATCAAGTAAACATAAAAAAGACAATGAAGACAATAACAAAAATCCAATACTGAGCTTTCAGTATGTGGAACCACATACAGTTGAATTACTTGTAGTAATAACCGAAAGAATGAAACAGCAGTTTGGTTCAATGATCAATGAATATTTACTGTCCACTATGACAACAGTAAGAATTTTATTTATTGAAAGCAATTTTCTGTACTTTCAGTCGACGAGAAATTTTTACTATCAATGTACATATTGAGTTATACTTTTATGCCACAAGATCTAATTAACTAGACCCTTCAGCATTCAGATCGATCTCTAAGAGTAAAAGTGAATCATTGCAATTTGGTTGGTTATGACCAGCAGTGGAATCCAGGATGCACGTTTCGTCCTATTCAAGAATCACAACCTGGATATACCGACACTTCAGTGCCTAGTGATGTCATTCCCACTGACACTCAAACCTAGTACCCATCGCTTCAAACACCAAGGCTATATCCACTATGCCATGAAGGCACGATAGCCACTTCTTGCACAACGAGCAGTAAAGTATTTATCACTATCTATTGATATGCTTGTAATACTTCGTTGTTTAGTTGGTTCACATTGTTCTACCTCCATTGACATATGAACTCCCTTGTAGAGATAACGTTATTGCGAAAGTGCAAACCATGGTACTTTGTTTGGTTGTGGCTAGCAAAAGAGTCCAGGCCTCAACTGACTCTCTTTATTATTATTAGTATTATTATTATTACTATTTGTTGCTTGGGTAACTAGTGGAATATACCACTTCAGTAGCATGTCACCATCTCACTCTCTTCTCTGCAGTCTTCAAAACCTGGTGCCACAACTACCCACAAGCTCTCATTTCTTACTCACACGATCCCCTCCATGGCACCCTCACCTCGGACACCCAACTCGTCGTTTCCCATTTCGGTTCAAATCAACGGACTCGTCTGGCCTGCCTGACGCAGGATGTCCCCAATCGGTCTTCTCAGTTTATGCACAATCCAAGCCAATCCAATCCATCTCCACCTGCTTCTCCTGCACATTTGTTGGTCGATAGGTTCTTGCTTCGTGGGTTCGTTACCAGCCAGCCAGAGTTCCTCCTTGCTCATTCCTCTGGCCATCCATTCGACCTTCAGTATGGAGTGAGTATAGGCGGTAGCTGTTGATGTGTGTCTGCAGTTTGTTGGAAATGCTTTTTGTAACACGCCAAGTCTCTCAAACATCACATAGAAGCACTGACTTGACTGACGTTGGTGTTGCGAATCCGGATCTTGTCCAGGCTTTATGCTGAGTGTAGTGTAGTAGATCTCCACAATGATTTCAGACTACTGAAAGCCTATGTTGCTGTCTTTCCGATATTGGCTGGCTCTGACGTCCTCATATGTGCCTGTTCCGCCTGTAGTTGAAATAATGCTGCCTAGATAAAAGAATTAATTGTCATACTCCAATATAGAAATATGCGTTTTCAGTAACTCTACTAATTAGTACTCCGTTGTCTCTAGGGATAATGATACGCATCTGTTTAACTCAAAGCACAAGGTTATAAGCAGGTTAAGTATCTCTGCAGTTAGGTTCCAAACGACTGACTCGAACTGTTAAAACTTAAGCCTAAAAGATATTATTCACCTAGTTGGTAATCAATTTTGTGTCATACAACCTAGTAACAAGAAACACTACTAATGAACTACTTGAGTATGTACTGGATATAAACACTATTCAATAATCTAGGAGGTTTTCTATCTGACCGTAACAGACTTCAGCTCTAACCAACATAAGTTATATTAATGGAATTGTAGTTCTTCTTAGAGTCATTATATTTGGTTATTGTAGTCCACTGAACTCTAGTTATACAGAAGTGAGGGAAATGTTTCTTTTTTTAACGTTGATTGTCATTCAACAAATTGTCAAGGAACGATTAAGTGAATTGATGTAATTGCATAAACCAATGATATAGTGATAGAATACAAAAACTGACTGTCACTACTGCTAATATTCTCCAATCAATTAATTAAAATGAAAACAAGCAGATGAAATCAAGGGAACTTGATAAGTGATCTTACTTCCTTTCTGTTTAAATTCTTGTGTGCAAATGCTTTTCATCTAGTTGATCATCAGAAAACTGTTTATTGAATGCATACTTGAGATGGTATATTGTAGTGACCCTTTTGTAAATGATTTTCTCTCCATAACCTGCCAGGGGATACCGATATGGCACCGTCCCACATAGTCTTCAAGGCGGCAAACGGCGCCAGCACCAACGCCCACGGTACTTCTCTCCTAAAACTGCAAATCGGGGCACTCCAGGTAACCCACCAGTTTTTAGTATGTACAAACGTTACCCGGAATCTAATCCTGGAGGTCGGTTTTCTCACTAGTCACTCGATATCCATTGGTGTTAACAACGCACCCATGGTAATTGATTCCACTACCATACCGTTATGCTCCCCTAAAACGCCAGCACCCCTGTGTCCAGCCTAGCGCTACCTCCAATGGTACACCAGAGCATCAGCAACACATCCCTTGATGAACGCATCTGCCAACGACCGGCCTCGCTTTTGAGGAGGTACCATGATGTCTTCGATAACAGTGATAATCCAGGGCATACAGGCATTATCCAACATGCCATTGGTACGGGCGACCACCTTCCACTACGATAACCACCGCGGCGAATCCCCATCCACTACCAAGACCAGTTAAATACCATGATCCGCGACATGTTGCAGAAACAGATTATCGTATCCTCATCCCACCTCCGACACTAGTTATGTATTGACCCTTAAGCGTTGCAGACACAGACCCAGCAAACACAGGCAGGCTGAAGAAGAATAGGAATTACGCAGTATCGTCTTTATTAGGGACACAGCTTAATCTCAGTGGGTCCACACAACACTCGATCCAGGCAGAGTTTTTATACTTCCTCGACTATGTTAAGTTTACGTACTTGGTGTTCCACCTCTCCTAACTCGTTGACTGTGTTGTATCCTGAAAGAGAAAGAAAGAGAACATGATCAGTGCTATCAATAAGGTTTCGAATGTGTTACAATATATCAAAAATGTGTTATATATTGGTTTTGATACCTGTGTGTAGTAAGAAGGTGATTTAAATATATACAGATAACCTTGCTTTGTGAATTAACTAGAAAAAAAGATGCTATCAAGATTGTCATTACCATCACCATCATTATGATAAACATTGACAGTGTATTTATTTAACATGAAATCAGATACTGAACCAAATATTGTTAACACGCCTAGATAGATATATTTGTTGATGAATGCATAGTCGTTACACCATACTAGTCAACTGAACACTTGAAAAGACGATTCATGAAAAAAAATATAGGGCAAAGACATGTCTGATTTGATGTCATCAGTTTACTTACAGATTAGACTTAAATGATTTTAAAAGATGGAAATAGATTTATCAAAATAATTTCTTAGAAAGGTATTTTCATTTTCCCTCCGTCATTCACTTTCTTCTTCTATGCATAGACAAGCATTCATGTGCACATAGAAAAACAATTGCAGACTTGTGTATACACACTTCTATGTAAGCTTGAATTTTAAAAAAAGAGGAAGAAATAGACAAGATCTGATCTCATTTCATGACAGCATAATTTTCATCATCTTCCATCAAAATTTAGACTTGTTAATAATATCGCAGATAACAATAACAAACTTTCGTTTTCATGAAAACCAAGAAGTAATGAATAGCTTTCCCATGTACTGATTGATCACTAAAAAATAACAAACAAAATGTTGTTTAACCTAAAGTGTCAATGGAACTCTATTCACCAGACTGTTTCAAGTTTTATAGAAATTAATAGGTATTATTATTATTTTTCCCCTGGGTTCCTAGTCGAACATACCACTTCAGTAGCATGTCACCATCTCACTCTCTTCTCTGCAGTCTTCAAAACCTGGTGCCACAACTACCCACAAGCTCTCATTTCTTACTCACACGATCCCCTCCATGGCACCCTCACCTCGGACACCCAACTCGTCGTTTCCCATTTCGGTTCAAATCAACGGACTCGTCTGGCCTGCCTGACGCAGGATGTCCCCAATCGGTCTTCTCAGTTTATGCACAATCCAAGCCAATCCAATCCATCTCCACCTGCTTCTCCTGCACATTTGTTGGTCGATAGGTTCTTGCTTCGTGGGTTCGTTACCAGCCAGCCAGAGTTCCTCCTTGCTCATTCCTCTGGCCATCCATTCGACCTTCAGTATGGAGTGAGTATAGGCGGTAGCTGTTGATGTGTGTCTGCAGTTTGTTGGAAATGCTTTTTGTAACACGCCAAGTCTCTCAAACATCACATAGAAGCACTGACTTGACTGACGTTGGTGTTGCGAATCCGGATCTTGTCCAGGCTTTATGCTGAGTGTAGTGTAGTAGATCTCCACAATGATTTCAGACTACTGAAAGCCTATGTTGCTGTCTTTCCGATATTGGCTGGCTCTGACGTCCTCATATGTGCCTGTTCCGCCTGTAGTTGAAATAATGCTGCCTAGATAGTTGAAAGAGGCTACTTTCTGTTGGTTTCTCCCGTTTATGGTTATGATACTTGTTGTTGTTGTTGGTTTTGCTGTTTTGGTATGTTCATCACCTCTGTCTTCTCCATACTCACTTGAAGTTTTGTCTTCGCTGCTTATTCTGTCAACTTGTTGGTTTTTGCTTTTCAATCTTTGAATTTGTTCGACATTGGACATAAATCATCATCGGCAAAGTCTGAATCTGCTTTTGGGGCCTTTCTATCGGTCCAGCCTGCGTATGCCTCTCTTCTTGCTTGCCACAGTAAGTAGTATGCACTCCTAATGCTTGCATAAGGTTGGAACTACCTCGCTCAACTTCACTGATGTATAAGCTACTTTTTAATTATTCTACTTCAACCATGGATAATTTGAGGAGTAAAGAGAAAAACTGCCTCGCTGCTGCAAATAAAAGAGTCTAACAACCAAATATACAATTAATCTTTTCGCTTTGCTCAAATATTTCCTTCTCCGTTTGTATTAGGCTGGGTTTTGAAATAATGAAAGAGATTAAAATGGACATCGGGTGTGATGGAGTGTGTCCTATTGGATATAGCTTAAACGCAATAAATCTTACTGCACCATTCAAAGACTCAAGGAAAGTGGTGACTAACTCTCAGTCCTGGAACTATTAAACCTTTTTGGAGGTCAACAGGTCTAAAATTTAAACTCTTGGTTTTCTGAGATGTTTTAGCATTTGTAGTCAGTCGATAACCTAGATAATGATAATAAGTTTAAAGATGCTTATCAAGTTACAGATTATCTATAAACTGTGTAGTCCATGTTGGCTTTTCTCAACTAGTTAATTATGATGTCAAAAGGGTTTCCATCGGAAACCGCCAAGTCGAGATCCGAATTTATAAATAATATGCAAACTGATCATCTAATTTTAAGCATACTAATTCATAAAAGTCAGTTAACCAGAAAGAGTAGGTCTAGAAGTTTTGGTACATATCTGATAAGCCAAATGATTTCATTTAGATTTCAAATCACTCTTATTTGGCTAGCGAAATATATCGATCAGACTAAGTAATCACTGAGTGCTTACATTGTTCAGTAGTATATTCACGAAAGTCTTATATGTAATAATTTCTGACTATTTTTTTGGAAGAGAAGAGACCAACCTCTCAAAATAGTCTTCAGCCTAGTGAACACAGATATCCTTCAACTGATGGAAACTGTAAAGTTCCAATTTGAGTAACAGTCAAGTATCACTCGGGAAAAGGATTCCAGTTACATGAAGAGTTCTTTCAAGTGTTACAGATCTTATTTACTATAACTAGTATTTTGAGGATCTTGGTTCAATAAGCATTTCGTAAAGCTCCTATTTGACCACTGATGAATGGTGAGGTCGAAGAAGTCAGAAATCTTTACTTAAGTAGTGTATACCAAGGCTTATGGTTTTTAAGAAAGAGCTCAAAAACAAAATTTTTCCTTGTTTTTATATCCGTTGGTAAACTATTTACGATCATAAGGTTTAGAACAACGAACTCACATTAAACAGAATGTCAGTATAATTTTGACTTTAGGTAGCTGGCTTACTTTAAGAGTAAGAATAAAGCATCTACCAACCCGAAGGAAATGCTCACTTTAGAATTCTATCTTTAATGCCACAACAGTTGTTATCACTGGGAGACATAAACTGGAGAACTGCTGATAATCAGTGAACTCTGTATGGCGATCTTGACTTCTTAGGCGACTTCTAAGGAGTGTGCATCCACAATCGTATGTAAGATGAATTTCAGAAGCATTAACTTTATGGGACCTAATATTAGAAACGGCCATCGGATGGTGATCTAAATATATGGCAAACTGATAAAAGTAGAAAAAAATCTTGAATTCCAGCCCTGTGGCTGGAAAGCACCTACGTTACCTAAACACCGATGGTCCTGTGTTGAATCTAAAATTAGTTTGTGGATTTATGCTTCTAATCGATATCAAACTAGCTATCTGATGCCAACCGGTCCCCCATAGTTCCTTAACTGATATCAGCTGGTGACAACAATTACCTTTTAATCAATCAGTTCCTCAAAGTTCAGCCAAACGAGTTGATAACCAATAAAATTTTTCAAATCTACAAATAGCAATAGATAAGTATCTTTATTGTTAGTATAGTTCAAAACTAAGTGGAACATTGCTTAACAGTTCAAGAAACAGTGAAGGCAAATTCGAATATTCGCACAATTCAAAACATATTTTTGACAATTTCATTATCAGCATTATGTAGAGTGTGCATCATTGGTCTAGGTACTTGAATTCCAACCAACGGTCCATGTACCTAATCCCCTGTACGCTACTGAGATCTTGATAGCCTGGTCGTATCATTATCCCACTTATTATTGGGTGTCAATCACTGCCTACTGCACGAACGTGCTCATGGTTGTCCAGTCCATCTCAATCTACCTCTCACTTTTTGGAAAACATTACTAATAGTGTACTCCACTAAAAGTTGTGCTATTGCTTCAGAATATATTAAATACTTGCTGAAGATGCATATTTTTATAACTAGGAAGATTCTTTATAGTGTTGCAGAGACTAAATGAGCTTTTTATTCGATCTAAAACTTTTCAAGCTAGCCAAGTTGTTACGTAACAGCTATACGCTCTCCAACTTGACCTAGTAAGCTCTAGAACTATTGACTAAGAATTCTTCGTTCAATAGTTTCATCATGTAGCTATCATCATCACTTCAGACTGTATTTTCAGTGAACTACAAATTACTTAAAATATATACGTACCACTAATACCAAGCCAACTCTTAGTAATGATTTCGTTTAACAAGAACAATAGGTTAAATAACATTTCTTGGGAGATGTCCTTGCTATCATATATATAAGTATACACACACATACGTTTTCGCCCGGGAGCGTTTCCTACAATACAGACAGTAGAAAATTGTATGACCAGAATTAATTTTCTGAACTAAATCTGCCAGATTAAAGTACAATTTTCTCTGATGACGTTTTTCAGTGCCAGCTTGAAGCAAAATGCTTATCTTTATGTGCTGAATTTCCCTGATGCAATAAAAAAAACAAAGAGTAGTTGCGCAATGACGCACTTTCTAGCTATTTTATCCTCAAAGGTATACAGTTGCAATTATTTAAAACTTTGTTCATTATTTTAATGTAATTTGTTTTGAAAGTAAGACGTGGTAACAGGATAGGTTGTCAGTAGTTAAAGACAATAAAAGTTGATAAGGCTAGTGAATATCAATCATAGTTCAATAGAAGTTGTATGACGTGACTGGTTTCGGGTAATGAGTTACGCAGTATAATAAATCGACTGAAGAATGAACTGTTATAGTAAGCATATATCCAAGCAAGAGCTGATATTACCTAAGAAGCTAACAGTATGAAAGAAGGAAAAACAAGAGTACTTCGGTATGTTAAGGACTAAAGTTATGTAAGGTGAAGAGTTTGAACAAGTCTCTTTTGAGTGCAAAGCTCTAGAATTCCTGCGCAGATCACGAAGGTTTTGCTAATACAACCAAAGTTAACAAATGAAGCCTTTTGCAGGTTTCTTTTCATACAACAGATAACTTTGAAAGTGAAAATTGTCGACGAGGTGTTCACTGAGTGTAGTCCTTGTGGAACCACTACCTTCTCTTCGTAACAATAAGTAATAACATTTTTGAAATTTCTTGGACAAGACATATGTTGAACGACTGGTATACGCAGATCTGCACGGTTAGGTAAACTGTTTTTCACACATTGAGGTGACCAGAAGTGAAACGTTAACTTTCAGTGTTACAAAATACTGAGCGACGACTAATCTTAACATTACTGCGAAGAACTTTGTTCATAGCGAGTTCAACGTACTTTTCCTTAGAATGTCAACTGGGATATCATTTTCTTGTCTCTCCTTTATTCTGTTAGCGTTTCACAAAGTACCAGTTGTTACTCATTTTAATGCTTTTCTAATGACCATTTATTTTTTATATGATTTTCTGTGTTGTGTAACTCATTGTTAAAACTCAGTCACTTTAGCTAACTTCTACTAAACTGTGATTGATACTCTCTGACTTTGGGATTTCTTACTGTCTCTAACTACTGACAGCCAATCATGTTTGCACCTAGGTCCTCTGAGCAAAACAAAGTTTCTAAATAAATCATATGAACAAATTTACTCGAGGAAGTTGTATATAAATGTGATTGTACAGCCCGGAAATCAAAAATCTTGGAAAGAGCCTCTTTGGTGGATCACTTTTCAATTTCTTCAAATTTCCTGATCATCAGCTTCAAGAACCAAAACCATTACCGATTTTTCTAGTTGTTATTCGTACTAGACTGATATCATTTGGAGGAAAATTTGAAACCTGAAAGCATCGGATAGCTATTTCTTCCAAGTATGGGGCTCCCTAGCAGTGAGCACCCACGACCCCGCACCACCAGATATCGAACCCGCTACCTTCATTTGCCCTGGCCAGCACGTTAACATTCAGCCACTGCGTCGGAATCCAATGGTCCATATTTCCAACTTTTGTCAGTTCACGACAAAGCGTGGCCGCCACCTAATGTCATCATTGAGTATTTGTCCTCAAGATTATCAGGTTTGCCTTATTGGTCACGACTTCTCACTGGAACTTCGAGAATCGCCTCTCAAAGCTAGTCAACAATTATCACTAGTTAAGTTGAATTTGGGGTCTGTGGGATTTAGAGATTTTTCAAGTTGGTATTTATCGCGGGTTCGATTTCTGGCGGGGTTGTGGGTGCACGCTGCCGAATAGTCCCATACCAGAATGAAACAGCTGTCCAGTGCTTCCAAGTTTTCCTACAACTTATATCAGTCCGTGATGAATATCAACTTGAAAAATCTTTAAATTCCTATTTGTAATTTATTATCCCCCATAAAATCTGGTTATATTTTATGAAGTACAAGCAATCACTTAGCAACATTCGTTTTCATACGTGCATGCACATAATGCTTCATTCTTCTATTGAAAATGGCCAAATTTTTGAGAAAATTTTCTTTGCATGAATTACCTATCATTTACTTCATACAACTTTGCTTGTTAACCGGATAACTAAATGAAATACCTCCATTATACTCTTCAACATTTCTAAACTTCTTTTACAGTTAAGAAAAGAATTGCTGGAATTCATTTCATCTCTGTGTTTGTCTTCATAGGTAAACCAATTTAACTACAGCCTTTTTTGTATTTGAAAGGGAAATGTCATCGATGAAAATGTATACTGATCACAGATGAACTCTTAAGAAATATGTACACTATGAAACTAGGAACTAGTTAGTGGTGGTCAATAATGCCACATGTAAGTCATTTTCGGGGGTAAAAGATCACATGAAATACCTAACAACTTCTTTCAAGAAAATCAGTTTCTTAAAGAAAACTACTAAGTAGATCAATATCTACCGCAACTTTTTTTTGAGACCTATCTAGGTAATAATCTTAGGTGCCTTCGACTAGACGAGAATGGATATTGGGAACTCATATATCTGTTCACCTAAAGGAAAAAAAGTTGTACTTTAAGAACCAATCAGCAGCAAGCTGTTCATTTTAGTAGAATTATCTTAAACTGTGAGGAAAACCCAATTCACTTGGTGATTCAAAGAAACTATATTCCAGTTGTAAAGCGGATCAAATGTAACCTCAAAAGATTAGTGTTGAAGTCTCTGTCTTCTGCACTTAATGTTGTATGTTAGAATTGCCAACGGAAAATCAGTTTACTCATAGATATAGATAAGCCTGTCTCATGGTTGCCAACAAGAACAACGAAGCGTTTCCTACCAAGTGGGTCCTTATGCTTCACGCCAAAGTACAGTGTATGTCATGGGCCACGTCATTTATCTTTACAACCTTATCATAAACTCCACTGACAGACTTCTGTTAGCTCCGAATACTTACGATCTGAAAGTTACAGGGGTTCATATTTGGTTACTGATTCGAGGAAAATCAATTTGTGCTCATACTGTCCAATAATAACAATTCTAAAATGTGTTATTATAAGTGATAATTTTCAAGTCGCTTGATTAACAACAATTCATAAAATTATTAAATGGCCATACTCTTTGAATATGACTTCCATTATGTGATATGTTTAAGAGCTGTTTGTCTTCAACGAAATGTGCTGAAATCAAAATATGAACATCCTCGGATATATTAGGTGGTTGCAGATAACTCGGAGAAAGCCCTACTTGATCTAGAGAACACTCATCAGTAAGATGTATCTAAAGCCAAAAAGGGAATGATATTCTGTCTAATATTGGAACTCATATCACATAGTACTGCAATTAGAAAAGCTACCACCATGCACTTCTGATAAAGGTTGACTTTCTGTAGGACTGAATCATGTGCATTGATTTCTAACTGGAGAATAATTTATATTCTACTGTCTATGATTGATACTCTCTGACTTTGGCACTCTTTATTATCTCTAACTACTAGTTATGGTTTCATTCACCTGATCTTTTTAGAATAAGTCGCTTCTATTCCTTTCAGGAGCTTTGTCAAGTAGTTTACGACATCCCAAACAAGTTATTGGTGTTCCAGTTCTATTGATATCATTTGAAAACTTTTCAATACATTTTTAAAATATTAAGCTTAGTTTCCACTGAATAAATATGTATTCTTTCCATAGACATCGATACCATGTGTACCATCACCGTCTCATATGACTCCGGAATCCAAGAAAGTCAGAATTAGAATTTTCTAGAGTTGAAACTACCATTTAAATTTTTCGAAATGCTAGTCCAGACTATGTCTTTTATTTCTGACAAAGATATCATCAATGTACTTCTATGATATTCTTCGTTTCAAGGCTTGTTAACCAAACGGATATGATTGAACTTTGTAGATGCATGGATTAGTTATAATTGGTGATAAAGGTGCACTTATTACTAACCAACTGGTTTCACAGTGAAGATTTCTTCTAAAGGTGAAAAACGTTGAGTTTAGACATAACTTCATTCACAGAAAGATTACATCTACATGATAAGGAAGTGTCATACTCTAATAAAGTATCAACAATTTATATTTTTCCGTCAACCAGATTATTTATTTACGGGAAAAAATTATCTTAAAGTTAATAGTTTCGCCATTTTCAGTATCTGTTTGTAAAAATTTGTTTTCTCTCTCAAGAATTTTTTTATAATACCTAGCAAGTTTTCAAGCAAAGGCTTAAGGATGTTTGCAAAGTATTTTGAAATTTTATGTGCTAGATAATCAGCAAAACTTACAGTTCAATAGATTGCAGTAGTGACTTAGCGATTTTACAGAAGAATGTGGAAGCTTGAAGTGGCAATCTTTTGGTGTCAAATCAAACCGTAATATATTACTCAGTTTTGGCTTCAGGTTATACAATAATATGTTAGCCTGAAGTTTCAATTTGTTGTTTTGACATACAATGCTTGTTTTCAGTCACTTCATAAGCACCACTGGATAGGTTCTTTTTGATTTTCTGTTCATAATCTGATTTGTTTATGTAAACAATAGTGTTCTTTTTGTTACTTTTCATTGCAAGCTTTTTCTATTCTTTTTTTTAAAGAGACATGCTTGGTCACCGTTTCTCTTTATGTCAATATCTGAGGTTTTTGATTGGTTAGGATGTGTGGAATTGTATATCTCACTTACGCTGGGATATTTTATTGTAGCATTTTCAATGCTGGTACAACAGACAGTGAGACTACTAGTATGGTAATTGGTAGCTGACTTAGGTTGAAGCTAAGTCAGCTAAACACTAGTGTATTTTCTTTATAGGTAACCCAAGTACCAATTTGAGATCCGATGATTGTTTACATTGCATTAAGTCTCATTTTTCAGAGTAGGCTTTAAGTGCATTCAGTTTTCTTATCTGCTTTAATTTGACATTTTTTTAGTAGAATTTTGTCTTCATTTCAGAAAAGTCAAATAGTATATTGCGTCAGCTACCTTAAACAAAATATTTTATACAGTCGTTGAGATTTTTCTGCAACTAAACATCAATTCACAGAGAGGTGCTATTATTACTTGGCATAATTTAGAACTAGTCCTATGGTTTTCAAAGTAATGAACAATAACAGATAATAATTTACTTGGTTGTGACTAGCAGAGGAATCAAAGACGCACGTTTTATCCTGGTTGGGACCCACAACCTGGATGCATCTGCACCCAAGTGCCAAGTGATGTTTTTCCCACTGATACTCAAACCTCATACTTATCGCTTCAAACACCAAGGAGTTATCCACTCTGCAACGGAGGCACAACAGACACTTCTTGTACATCGGATGGTAAATTAGTAATCACTATCTTTTGATATACTTGTAATTCTTGGTTGTGTTGTGTTCTCTGAGCTGGGTTGTTTAATCGTGACGCTTTCATCGTCTTTCTGGACGACATCATCAGCAATAACTTCAGTATGAAGTGACCTGTCAGTATCTCTCTGTGAGTGATTAAATAGCTTGCCTTAACGAAGTGGTCTGTTATTGGTTATTTACTTTGATTGTTGTCTCATTGGCTGTATAGATTTTCCTGCTGGCTGTCGCTCTGCTTGACCTCTGACCTTTCCGTCATTTGTCATCTTTATTATTGGTTGATAGATCGGGTGTGTCTATACATCTGTTGATTGCTGACTGACCTAAACGCCAAGCTTCTAGGAATTCTCTGACACTCTTTGTGTTTCCTCGTTCCAAAATTTCTACACATTTGAGATCGAATTCATGTCCATAATTGTTATCCACGTGGACTGAACTATGAGTGGTGGAATGTCATGTGTGGCGTTTAATAGCTAATTTGTGCTCATGTAGACGAAGGCGAAGAGGGAGGCCACTTTGTCCAATGTAGTGTTGACTACAGTTATTGCAGTTGATTTTGTAAATGTTATTCAGTTTGTCTTCTTTTCTCATTGCATCCCTTGGTCTGCATAATAGTGTTTAGAGGGAATTTGTTGGTTTATGAGCCACACTAATTCCAAGTGGTGTCAGCAATCTTGTCATGATTTCTGATACATTATGTATGGTAGAACGACGAGTTTGTTGATTTCTGTCGATGACTTTGTAGTTGATGATGCACAGGATAGGCATCTTCTGGTTAAGTTTCGTGGATAACCGTCCTCCTTTAGGGTGGACATGAAGTAATTTTCTTCGTTTCTCCGTAAAGTTGTTGTGCCGCAGTGTGTTCTCGCTCTTTTGAATAGAGTATGCATGCAACTGATTTTGTGTGTTGTAGGGTTGTTGCTATTGTAATTGAGGATTTGGTCAGTGTGTGTTGGCTTCCTGTACACTTGGGTTTCCAGCTTTCCAGCATTTTTCCTACAGACTAATACATCGAGGAATGGAAGTTGGTTGTTTGACTCTTTCTCCATTGTGAATCTGATGTCATTGGGAACGTTGTTGATCAAACTGTGGGTGTTTTCTAAATCATCCTTTTTAATGATGATTAAAGTGTCGTCCAAATAGCGAATCCAAATTTTTTGTTTGATCACAGGTAGACTAATGGCTTCAAGTCTCTGCATCATAGCTTCTGCAATTAATCTACCTGAGCTACAAATATTCTCCATTATTTCAAAATCATACTTGTAATTCTCCGTTGTTTCATTGGATCGAATTGTTCGACCTCTATTGACATATGGGCTCCTACGTGGATGCCTCGTTATTGTGTGAGTGTAAACTATGATAATTTGGTTGATTGTGACCTACAGAGGAATCCGGGACACGCATTTCGTCCCATTTGGGACTCGTCGACTTGATGCCTCGATATTGCCTGGCTGTCAATTTTGGTAATCTAGTTGGTTGTGGCTAACAACGAAGGATTAAAAGCATATCAATAGATAGTAATAACTACTTTGTTACCCGATGTACAAGAAGTGGCTATCGTGCCTCCGTGTCACAGTGGATAACGCCTTGGTGTTTGAAGCGATCGGTACGAGTTTCGAGTATCAACGGGAATCACATTTCACTCGGCACTGTGATGCAGGTGATTCCAGCCGACGAGTCCCAATTAAGACGAAACGCGCCTCCTGAATTCCACTGCTAGCCACAACCAACCAAACTACCACCATTCAAGCAAAGTCGAGGCATTCAAATAGGTGCTCATATGCTAATAGAGGTGGAACAATTCGATCCAATAAAACAACTGAGAAATACAAGCATATCGATAAATGACGGATAAGTTTCATGGGGATTACCAAGAATGCGAAAGAGAAATTCAGAAGAAGATTCATACATTTTCCCATTCACTTTTGTCTTAACTCTTAGTTTTGTCATATACTGCCTTAAAATAACTTTACAAAAAATTTGGTGTTATCAACTAACCAACAAGTCTATCAAATGGTCTTACCAGATATGAGTCGTTACTAAGATTACTTAGTTATAAATCTTTTGACCGTATCAATGGATGAGGTAGGTTGGAATCTATGAAGGAGAATATTTTCCTTCAAAGTTGCAGATGCATCTTGCTAAAGAGCACCAAATATCAATAATATTAGTTATAATAAAAATGATAATCGTTTCACTGCAAACAATATGTATGACAGTATGGAATTCTCAGCATGCAATTTTCCAGCAAATTCACTTCCAGGACAATACTTTCAGATGAAACGTTATTGCATCGAAATGGTGTTAATAATAACAGTGTTCTAGGCAGTAAAGTGAAATAGCCAGCTGGTTCTGGATGGGTATCCGGTACATAATGAAGAATCAACAGAAATACAAGCGTAAACTTAATGGTGGCTTTTCATTCAGATGGTACAAAAGTTGGCAACTCAAGCTAAGCATCTGGTGGATAGAAATTTGATGTGCTTTTTCGCATCAAAAAATCCATTTTTATATAAGATAGCATTTTTTTTCTCTTTTGTTACTGACGTGAGAAACGCAGAGTTGGAAGCAATTTAAAAATGTCCAAGGTTACACAATACTTTCAAAGGATACATTTATATGATTAAAACAAATCGAAAGAAAAGAATTTGATGGACAAATCTGCTAGCCGAAGGTCTAAGCAGGTCGCCAACTCAGGTCCAAGCCATCATTTCAATTCCCTCTGAGTAACGTCAAATAGAGTGTATTACAGCGATAGTACTGCCTGCTTAGTTATAAATCACAAATGAGGTTCACTAAATCTAATGAGCATTAAGTGTTAGACGAGCTGGAATGTATTATACCACAGTGACTAAACACTGTAATTGAGTATATTTATACCAAAGAACCTCGTAGTTTACTAAACAGTCAATTGTACTTACGAGTGTGTTTCGTCAGTAACATTTTGGGCGAAACGCGCAATCCGAATTCCACAGCCAGCCAGCACCAATTTGATCACAAATTAATTAATAATCTTGGTTGTATTGTGTTCTCTAAGCTGCGTTGTTTAATCGTGTAGCCTTCTTCGTCTTTCTGGACGACATCATCAGGCAGTTTCAGGGTATCTTCATATAAGCTCATATACCAGCAGACGTTGATCAGTTTGATCCAGAATAATAGCGGGAAATAACTCGGCGAATACTGTTGCAAAAATATATTTTAGTATAATCCAAGCATTATTTTGTAATCCGCTTTGTGGACCCCTGCAGTGGAATCCAGGACGCACGTCCATTTCCATTTGGAACTGTTCAATCGAATAAACTTGGATGTCATTGAGTGATAGTGTTCTCAGCGTGATATAAAGCCAGTACCCGTAGCTTCAAGCGCCAGAAAAGTATCCTCTAATCTGTTGAGTCAGGAAAACCAGCTATTGGGTAAAAAGTATCATGTGTAAGGCGCATCTAAGAATCCACTCTGGAACGTCACCAAACAAAATCCAAACATAATGGACTTCCAAGGAAGCAGAGGCATCCACACAAGAGCCCATATCACAACAAAGATCAGTTCAATTCCATATAACAGTGAGACATTATAATGACGAAATGCTCTCAAGATGTTTTTAAAAGTTTTGCCTAGAATTCTAATGTGCAAACTATAGCTTCTTCAGGAGATTATATGAGTTTTTGCCGAAATTCAAACACACATGAAGTCAAATAATAGAGACAACAATCTTTATGTTCACGTAGTCAGTTAGTTAGTTGATGAATCATGATAAACTCATATGCTTGTTGCTATTGGTCACTGAAAAATATGAATAAATCAAAATAGCTGCTCAGAGTTTTCTCGGTTATACATGAAGACTGTTTCATAAAGGTTCAAGTGCAGTTTAGGCCATTCTGTCAATAAGTTTACCTGTAGTAAGTCGTAATACCCCTCAGACAAGTACTTTTCACTGCTAATTCTAACTTGCATTCCCGTTTGGACTTCCTGAAATAAACCACGGTAGTGAGTGAAGCTGAATGGGTATCTGTGCTGCAACCCCATCTAAGATTATGTTCTCCTGGTTTCTAGCTTCACATATTATTTACTGAGATAAGATGCCTGGTTGTTACCCTCGCTTCTTTCTAGATGTAACCACTGAATATTCGACACAATTTTTTCAGGTTTCGCAGAGAACCCATTATTCATTCAGCCACTATGTCGGTTTTCAGTGGTTCACAGTCTCCATTAGTAATATGCATCCAGATGGATATCACGAAGCTTTAGTGAAAAGCCGTGACCTTTGGGGTCGACCAATTGAAAAAGAAGCGGATGCCAACTGAAGGCCTTGGGTGAAAGCCACGCTATGTCGTGGACTGACAGGAGTTGGAAACTATGAACCACTAAAAACCAACCCAGTGGCCGAATGGGTCGTGAGTGCATACTGCTGAGGAATCCCATACTAGGACGAGACAGTTGTCCTGTGCTCTCAGGTTCCTAATGGCTCCTCAACTAAAATCAGACCGTGACGATTACTATCTCCAAAATAAAATCCCTATTCATCTCAGAGAGTTAATTATCTTTCGCCTAGTTTTTAAATAGTGACCTTTGGTTTTATCTTATCTTTTGTACGAAAACATTGATTGAGAACTATCCTTCTGATATTTATTACCTTCGCTTTGTGATAAAAGAGTAAATATTTTTCGTGTAATATCGATAGCCAGTTGGTTATTGATTTTTATGAATGGTGTTACCTTTAACCTCCTTTTTTTAGGTTTCAACGCTTCTACGACATCCAAGTTTAAAAACTTCAATTCAGTTAAGCATCGTTGATATAATAATTTTGGATCCTATTTATGCGGTAAGCAGAAATATCAAATTAACCACTATGAACTTGATTAATAATTATCGAAATGAAGTTTAAAAAATATTTTTGAAGTGTGATGCACTTTCCACTAAGAAAATGTAGAATTTCTAGTAAGACTGATATGAATCGATATAGTTACTTGATCAAATATCTTTTGAATAATGCATGAACCGAAATATTTCCAGTTGAAATTTTTTCATATGCACCAAAAACCTAGGAAAACAAGTGAATTGGTTGAAGAATGCTAAGATTATCATTCCTTCTAAAGTTTTAGTCAAACAATAAGTATTATTTAAGAAGAAGGAAATAACAGGCATCTTTACAGGTACTCACTTCTCTAAGATAAGTCAGCTAAATAAATTTGTGTATCTCAAACGAGTTGTTTACCGGTGGATAACTAGTTTAGCCGTCTAAACCCTAGAGTTTAACAATGATCGGTGGCTCTTCGATAGGGTTTGCAGTAGGTGACGTAACACTTCGGTGCTAGATGTCAAGATTTTGAAATATGCCATATGTGATGTAACAGCCTCAACGGCTAGCAAATAATTCTCAGCGCCTATTAACAACTTTATCTGAGTAGAATTGTTTGATATGGATATGTGAACTTTAAAGCTATAGTAAAGTTGCTATGTTTTCCCATCCTTTTGACATAAAAATTAGAAAACAGATTACGAAACATTGTTAACTCCTTTTTCTGGTCAAAGACTAAAGACGGATCAGTCGAATTTAGAAACTGGTTTTTACATCTGGAAAGTTGGCACTTGACTGTCGTAGATATGCAGTTGTGTAAGGCATTTACAATAAGAACGGTAACGATAAAGTCAAACATACACTGAAAGGAAAATATTTGCGCCAAGTTGTACGAACTGTAGTGATTGATATTGAGCAATTAATTTAATGTTTATGAATATCCATGTTATCATTTTCTACATTTCAGCTTCACAGTCTTTTTTTCGTACACTTACCTGACGAATGCATAAATCTCTTATCTACCTGAGCGTGAATGTGAGGTCAGTGCAAGTTAAGCAACTGTAAGCGAAATCTTACAGTTAGATTTCTTTTCATAATACAAGCGATAAACAATCAGAAACTTGTAACCACATGTAATCACTTTCAAAAAATCATTCTTGAAAACATTGCAGAGTAGTTTGCTAAAAAACTGCCTAAACAATTAAGCATCTAGTTTATATTTAATTATTTCATCAGTTTTTCCTATTAAAGCCTTAAAAATAAAATGTACTTATAAAAAAGAATAATATTTTTGTCTTATTTGTAAGCCTAATTGCCTTTTTACATTTTTAAAAATAATTATTTTAGCGTAGACATAACCTTGAAGATTGGTTGAACAGTAAACAAGAACAAGTTATGGCTAGATTTTGTAAATGGGTCAATCGGTTAAGAAGTTCTACCTTCACCTGGGATTCAGCTATTTTATTAAATGTAGGGTAAGTTATACAGTTTTGCAAAAAAAAGGATCTATTGATACGGTCGATTAGAATAACATACTACTGAATATTAATTTAGCAGTTTTTGTGTTAATTTCTCATCACTAGAATACGTATTTCTACTACTTACCTGTGTATGGGTAGGAGTAGCATATATGGTGGAAATTTATTAGGCATTATTTTGTACAAATCTTGTTTGACATGAAACGTTTTAGATTTGTCTACGTCTACAGTGATACTTCAGATTACCTTTTCAGACTACTAATGCCAATTACGGGCAGCTGTGACTAGAAATGGTATATTGGAAATTATTAAGTTGTATAAGACTTCCCTAGCCAGATGTATTGTGTAACACTAACTAGCGTGTCGCAATGTTTTACGATGCCTACGATGTAAAACAATGAAAAGATTTACGAATGAATAGATATGTAATGACGTTTCCGAGGAAATATAGTGCAGTAAAGAAATCGCCTTCACCGCGATGCCATTTTCTAAAGCTTTACAATCTCATTTATGTCAAGTGTGAAAAAATAGCATTTATTTATTCAGGTTGTTAGTGCGTCATTAATGCTGCATAGGACAAGACGAATCTTTATTTTAAAGTGGGAAGTATGTTGTATAATAATAAAGTTGAATGCTAAAGAATAAAATTCAAAAACATTCAGCGAAAACTCTCTTTCAAAAACATTTTTCCTTCTTCGGGATACGTGTCGTTATGAGCCGAGGATGCATAGAACTGAAGAAATGCTTTGCAAATTAAAAAAAAGAATCACTTTAAGAGATTCTGTATGTGTAAAAATTGAGCACTGGTGTTGAATGTAACTATATATTCCATTTGTTTGCTTGATGAAGCACACACTGATATAGCATTATTAAAATGTTGACGTTTATAGAATAAATTATCACTTATAACTTTATCGAAGCAGTCAAACAACTTGCAATACCTTATTTTTTCAGTTGTACCAACTTCTCGTTATTGTTTTCTGTGGTATTTGGATTTTGCGCATCTCTCGTAGAGGTGTTACATTATCCGTATTTAGTATGTTTCACGGTGATTTGATGAACAAAGATCGGGTAACTAGTCTCTCTATATATGTAATTGAATTGGGCTTAAGTACAATAGCTTTGTTCCAACCTATTGCGTGGTTGTGACTAAGTAATAAACTAAATGAACCTGATCTTCTGGTTCAACCCACGTGTTTGACCTCACGGTCATTGTATGATGACCGGTAGACCGCACTGTTTTGTCATACCAAGTCAATAGTATCATAAGTTTGTTGAAATATATCTCCGAGTAAATTTGTGAGTTTGAATACCATCTTACTTCCAGTCTTGCTGAAAATTCTGCGTAAAACTTCTCAAGGTCCCTTCCTTGGATGGTGGCACAATATAAACCTTGGATATATTTCCATTATTGTCGATGTTGGCGTTTATAGTAAAATTACTGATATTACTAAAGATTATATTCATGTTGATTTTTAATAAACTTAAGGGTAATTAATATAAGCGTAAAACTTGGGTAGTATGGTAGGATGTAATTCAACACAATATTTGTTTAGTTGATATAGTACACAGTGGTACAGGATTATCTACTCGATGACTTTTCAGGCGTAAAGCATTATTAGTATAATTATTGGTCTCTTAGGTTCCTAGTGGAACATAGGGTTCAATAGCATGTCTCCATTTCAGTCTATTCTCTGCAGTCTTTTGAACCTGACTCGAAGCATAAATTATTGCTCATAGCCAAACTAGTGTATTCACACTACTTTCAACAGCCAGTTTTTTATAGTCCTGTCAGAGCATGTTCATTATTCCTATTGTTAGTAAAATATTCTGTATCTCTGGTATAGGTGTAGTGTCATTTCTGTCGCATATGTTAAGAATCCGATGGAAGCAATTAAGTAGAATGAACTAATCTATCAACCTCCATGTAGTTGCTCGGATGTCAAGAATTTAGTTGAAAGTAGCCGGTCGGGGTCAGACAGATTAGCAAAACATAGGAATTTAGCCAAATAAAAAATGACAGACTCCAATTAGATCAATAACCTAGAAAAAACCCGGCTATTGCAATGTATGGATCAATACACAGCCAAACAATGTGATGGGTAGAATAAAACCACTGTACTTAGGTCCAATATAGTTAGGTGGAGAGTGGGGGTAGATTACTGAAACTTTGTTCCTCGAATCAACCCCTGACACATATAATAGGAATGACGCGACACCTTTATCAGAGAAACGGAGAATTTTACTAACAATAAAAACAAAGAATATAATGTGACTGAACTATGAAAAGCAGTTTCACAGTTCCATTATATAGGTATCTAATTGAAGTCTCCTTAGTTGACGTACGATGCGACGAACAAAAGTCTAGGAACATATCTGACTGCACTGGTTTTCTGTAGGCATTGGTATTCAAACCAGAATTTGTTCCTTATTTTACTTTAGGACCCAACACTGCTGATTCTCCATGTTCCTTTTCTAACCTCCTTACGGTGTGTGTGAATGAACCTTCAATGGTTTCTGTAACAGAAATATGGTATCTAACTTGTGTTACTAAGGTATAAATGACCTAAGCGGTTTAAATTATAAAATGCTCTAAATGTTCGTTTCTGACTTACTAAGTTAAAAATTATTCAAACTTCTGTTTTGAATAACAGCACCACCTACTGAATATGACTGCAGACGATTCTAGAAATCTTATGAAAGTATTCTGAAAATAGACTCACAAACTTGCCTTAGCGTGTTTGTATCTGTACTAATAATAGGGTATTCATTTAGCTCCAGGTTATTTGTTCACTATTCCTAAATTCATTATAGGAACTGTTTCTCCTAATAGACTATTATTTATCATTCCACCAACTTCTTAGATGCTAACTCATAATGAATTAATCTAACCGAACAACAAACATTTTAAAAATCGTTAAGTCTCCTGTATTCTACAGCTTAACGATATCTAGTACCCTTTCTATATACGGTCATAACGCATTAGTGTATCTTCCTCAATTATTTTACTTCACTGTCCTTTGATAATCCTGAGTCTCACCCTAAGTATTGAAATTTTAAACAAATACATCAGCCTTAGTTTCACAAATGTTCGTGCATTTTAACTGATATGCTCTAATCATAAATAATCCGAAATAATAATTCATCTAAATCAGTTGACTCCTTGATAACTCCAATGTTTTTACTTCATTTATATTAGGTATCTATGGTCTTTGTAATATTTATCCATTATTGTCCTTGGAAGTGATCATCCTCATCATGTTTTGTCCTATGATTACTGATATCAAGGCTGATGTCAACGATAACTATTGCTTCAATTACTAGTTATTTTATCCGGTCTAGGTTTAGTTGCCACTGTCATCATCTAAGAAAATTTCGAGAAAATATCTCACAAATCAAACCTGAATTAATTGAAGTCACTTACTTTCAAACTGTCACTTGAATGCTTCACCCAGTACTTATCTCTCAATAGGTAATGGGCTGCAACCAATATAGCTTAAATCTGTGCAGAACGTTCTACACTGTAGTTAAACAGGATAGCTACATCTTATGTGTAAACGGTTGTATCAATTTAGCAGAACAAAAATGAATAGAATTTGTTTTAGTACACTTTCCTCAACTTTTCTAAGATATTCCTAAGAAAATATTATTTTTTCATCTCTTTTACAGACATTTCAAGTCAACCGCACTTGGTAAGTTAAAGTACACATATTGTTCATAATGAAAAACACATGCTTTTGCTTGATTATTATTTTGCTCTTAGGTTCCTAGTGGAACATATCATTTCAGTGGCACGGCGCCATTTCACTCTCTTCTCTGCAGTCTTCAAAACCTGGCGCCAAGACTGTCCACAAGCTTTCATTTCATCCTCACACTATCTCCTTCATGTCACCCTCGCTGAGACATCCAACTCGTCGTTTTCCCTTCGGATTCCACTCGAGGGCCTGGCGCGTGATGTCCCCAAATGATCTCAGTGTATGCCCAATTCACCTCCACTTTTTTCTGCATATTTGTTGGGCGATGGGCTCTTGGTTGGTTCGTTCCCAGAGTTCCTTGTTGTTTATTCTTATTATTCTGGCCATCTGACATTCAGTATCGAGCCATCGTAGGCAGCTGTTGATGAATGTCTGTAGTTTGTTGAAAATGCGTTTCATGACGTGCCACGTTTCTGAATCTTATAATAGCACTAACTTGACAAAATTGATGTTGAAAATCCGAATCTTGTTCACGCTTTATGCTGAGTGAAGTAGATCTCCACAGTGATTTCAGATTAATGAAAGCCCTTCTTGCTTGAACTAATATTAAATATTTGTAATAGTCCATTGTTTACTTGCCTTGTATAAACACATTTCCAGACTGAAAACTTCTTGAGTGATTTATAATGATAATCATAATAATACCAAAAGCTCATTTTATTACATGTCAAAAAGATATCCAAAGTATAACTATATGTGAGTTATTACGTTAAATTGTGAATGATGACAATTGAACATTGATCCGAAACCGATATTGTAATGACATTTCTAACGGTTAAGTAGTTCTCCAACTAAGTAACTGTGATTCTGACAAAGCGTTTCTGAAAAAGAACCACGTATGATCAAAAATTATTAGTTTCTACGCAAATGGATCATGACTTAACGAAAGCGTGAGCTGATAATATTTGATTGTATGAGATGAAGTCGTCCTGAAATACTAGAAATGATATCGACCTCAAACGAAAGAAATGACTGCTTAGTGATCAGGCTAGTGAAATTTGTTGATCAACATGTTTGGTTTCTCACGAATCATTTTATCCACTGTGTATTCGATTGGTAACTCGAGATAAAGGAAGTAATTTTGAGGTTGTATCAGGGATTTGAAAGCGAAATTATCTTGAGTAATGAATCTAAGTTCTATTTGGTTCTTTTATACAAGAAAATGTATAGAGGAGAAATAAATTATGAATTTTATGACCAGTACCATTAACAGCACTAAGATTATCATCCTTGCCTAGAAATTGTGGAATTCAGAAAATGCTAATTTTACAACAAAAAATAATGATGTTTACCGTCTTTACTAGGGTGGACAAAAGAAAACGAATAAGAAGAATGCTTAGTTAAATTGAAACACTTACTTTCTTATTCTGACTACTAATAAAGAAATAGAATGAAATGATGAATAAAGAAAGCATTGGAAGACAATGTATCATTCCTCATCTTCAGAAATATGACTATGTATGAACACATAGTCTGATAATTTTACATTATCAACACTTTATAAACTTGGTGGGGAACATTTTTAGCCTAGGTGGGTGAACTTGGCTGTATCGTGTTATCTGAGCTGAGTTGTTCATCCGTGTAGCTTCCATCGTCTTTACACACGACATCATCAACAACAACTTCAATATAAAGTAACCTGTCAATATAACTACGTGAGTGATTCAGTAGCTTGCCCTGAAGAACTGGTTTGTGATTGATTGTTGTGTCATTAACTGACTGCATAGATTTTCTTGTTGGCTATTTCTCCGCCTAAACTGTCGCCTTTCTGTTGGTCACATTTTTTCTTATTGGTTGGTAGACCGGGTCTATATCTACACATGAACTGATTCCTGACTGACTTGAGTGCCAAGCTTCTAAGAATTCTCTGTTTCCTCTATCCAATATCTGTACACTTTCCAAGTTCACATTTATTCACTTTTTGTGCAGACACTAATAAGAATGGCAAGAACACAATCTATTACGACACCTTCACAGAGAAACGAAGAGAATTATTTAATGTCTGTCCCAAAGAAAAACGATTATCCACGAAAATTCATCAGGGAATTACTATCCAGTTCATCACCAACATCAATGTTATTCACGAAAATCAGAAGGTAGATCGTTCTATCATACCTAGAAAACATATCAGAGATTACGACAAGATAACTGAGACCACTTGGAATTCGTGTGGTTCATAAGCCAACAAATTCACTACAAACAATATAATACAGACCAAAGGACACAACAGCCAAACCGAGTATCACTTACAAAACGAACTGCAATAGTTATGGTTAATACTATATTGGATACAGTGGTCGCCCTCTTCGACTTTGTCTACTTGAACACCAACTGGCTATTAAACGTCAAGACATTTCATCGCTCATTTTAATGCACGTGAAGAACTATGGACATGAATTTAATTTTGACAATGTAGAAAACTTGGACAGAAGAAACACAAACAACATCAGAAAATTTCTAAAATCTTGGCACTCAAGTCAGTCAGGAATCAGTTCATGTGTAGATATAGACCCGGTCTACCAACCAATAAGAAAAAATGTGACCAACAGAAAGGCGACAGTTTAGGCGGAGAAATAGCCAACAAGAAAATCTATGCAGTCAGTTAATGACACAACAATCAATCACAAACCAGTTCTTCAGGGCAAGCTACTGAATCACTCACGTAGTTATATTGACAGGTTACTTTATATTGAAGTTGTTGTTGATGATGTCGTGTGTAAAGACGATGGAAGCTACACGGATGAACAACTCAGCTCAGACAACACAATGCAGCCAAGACGTTACAAAGTTGAATACCAGTTCAACGGATGAGAAATGATAAATATCACATATTCTATGTTGATGGTGGTTCTGTTAATAGCATTATGAGATTATTATCAAACTACTTGTCGGTCGAAACACTAATAGAGACCAGATATTTCATGGATAACCTTTACCATGTTCCAGTTTTATTGTAATATTTGAAGATAAACTGCTTGATTTGGCCTTAGTAAGTATGTTACTCATAACATCAGTAAATGTGTTGGTGTTGTAAAATATTTGTTTTATACACTCTTACGTGAAAAAACTATTTTAATCTACTGTTTCTTTGTATATCTTTTAAGTTATGCGCATAATTTTAATTCCTAATTAATACAGGAGTTGCACACTATCGATCAATGTGTAATCCAGAAAGTTCTTGTTTGGCTGTTCTTGATCGTGGATTTGGAACCGGACATATAATAGCACATGAACTAGGACATCAGTAAGTTTTTTACAGATTATTGCAAGTTAGTCAGTTCCAAATAGAGTCTGAGTCCATGAAGGAATATACGTTTAATTACGGTTAAAGATACATCTCAGGAATAAGTTCTACTATAGTCTAAGTCTAAGTCAGTTAGTGAGTATCTAAATGTAAGTTTGACTTCAGTGTACTTGATTCCTAAATTTCTTTTATTACCAATTACATTGTAAACTTGAAAGACAGGAAAGTTGGTGTCAAGATATAAACACTATGACACTCCTTGCCGTTAACCGTTCTCTTAATAAATCTCTTAGCTGTATTTCACGTTTAAATCTCATAATTATATCACCTTTAAGTTATATAAAACTACCTAAACCTCCTTTAGACAGGTGTTAAGACTGATGGTAACAAGAAACACACCATGCTAAAGGACACAACGACAACAAATAATTTCGGTTGATTAATAACAAAAAATCATTGTACAGCAACAAATGATGCACTTTAATCCACACACCACAATATATTTTGAAACCACTTTTTCATTTGGAAACCAATGCATATGCGCCAACCGTTAAGGTCTAATAAGCATAAGGAAGGTATATTCCGTGGTATTGGTTGATTATCTCCTGTCCACTCCAAGTAAAATATTAAACTGCACCATCCTGGAGAGACAAAACAACGCTCTGGATTCAAAATACGACCGGAATAGGCTGGCCGGCTGGCTCCAGGAAGAACAAATCATGCGCGGATCACATTGCAATGCTACGCTACGCATCATCATACAATAGAGTATAGAATAGCAGTCAACTCTCTACCTCAACTCCATCGACTTTGAAAAGACTTTCGACAGCGTCTACCGAGACGTAATTTGCCAGCTGCTTCAACACTACGTAGTACTACAGACCTTTATCAATCTCATTCAACAGCTACATGACGACGCCACATTCTGAGTGATTCACAGTGAGAAGCTGAGTGACACCTTTGAAGTGAAGATAGAAGTAATACAAGACAAGACTGCCTACTATCACTGATCATCCTTTTGATTGTGGTCGACTGGACGGGATCACGCGACAGTGTTATTAACTAGAAGATGGGTATACGCTGTTTGACCGATGAAAAGACCCCACAAGAAGATTTGGATTTTGCTGATGCTGATTTATGTCTGTTTTATGTTGCACAAACTCAAAGATCTGCATGCAAAAACCAACAAGTTGACAGGAGAGACAGGGGAGCGAAGACGGGATTTCCTTCATGTGAATGTAGAGAAGACAGAGGTGATGAAGATATTCAACCAACAACAACAACAAGCACCAATCACCATCAACGGGAGAAACTTAAAGGAAATAGCCTCTTTCACCTACTTAGGCGGCATCGTTTCAACTACAGGCGGTGATACAGATGATGACGTGAAAGTCATGATTGGAAAGACAGCAAGACAGGCCTTGATTAACCTGAAATCAGTGTGGAAATCTACTGCACTCAGCATAGAGCGTGAACAAGATCCGGATTCTCAACACTAATGTCAAGTCAGTGTTTCTAAATGATGGTTGAGAGACTTGTCGCGTTACGAAAAGCATTTTCAACAAACTACAGGCATACGCCAACAGCTGCCTACACTGGATGCTGAAGATCAGATCAGATAGCTAGAAAGAATAAGCAACAATGAACTCTGGGTACCAACTAACCAAGAACCCATCACCCAACAAATATGCAGAAGAAAGCAGAGATGGATTCGGTATACATTAGGAAGACCATTTGGCGACATCGCGCGTCAGGCCAAGCCAAGTATTGAGTGGGACTCGAATAGAAATTGACAAGTTGGGCGTCCAAGGTAAGGGTGATATGGTGGAAATGATGCAAGGCAGAAATGAAAGCTTCTGGACAGTCGTGGAGCCAGGTTGGAAAGACTGCAGAGAAAATGGTGAAATGGCGACATGCTACTGAAGCCCTATGTTCCACTAGGAACCCAAGAGACAAATAATAAAAAATAATAATTGGTTGGTTATAAGTTTAGTTCGAACCCCGAAAATGTTGTTGGTCGATACTTACTTCTGATGCAAATTTATGATCAACCAACCTTAATGTAAGTTAATTTCTTAGAAGACATAAAGATTATCAGCTGACAACATACATTTATGACTTACTTTTATATAAATTTAGGGGATATCTATCGAGGAACTTTTGACTGGTTAAACTTGCGTTTTTATATTGAACAATAGCTAGACTTTGTCTTAAAATAACACAAGTCGCATATTTTGAACGAATATTCGCTAACCTAATTACCGGATGGCAAGACGATCCTTGTGACACTTCACCTTATTGAGTTTAAAGTAATAGACGATTACTAACAATGACAAGACAGATTTCAGTTTGCCCCAAATCTCACTTATGCTTTTGCTTATATTGATCTGAAGTGAAATTTGTCTTACAATTAACTTCTTTTTGATAATACAGCCAAATAAACCTAAATCGTTCTGCTACTGATAACCGCCTAAAGATATCTAAAAACATTTTTCAACTTCTGTTTATTTCCAGATTGGGTGCTAAACACGATTTTGAACTAAACTCTGATTGTGGTTTACAGGAACAAAATCGGAATACAGATATACCTGCATGGAGTGGAACAGATGAGTTAAAGTTGGGTACATATCCATATCATGATTGGGAATATAGAGAGAGCTATTGGAATCCAGATGTACATCAGTATGAATTCACAAAAAGAGATACAATCATGTCTGGAACATTATACTTTGATAACTTCCCCTTGAGATGGTCTGCATGTAGCCGCCAAGCAATACATTCGTTTATAGAGTAAGTTATCATCTGGAATGATACGGTGATTGCCACATTTTTCAGTTGCTCACTAATTATCAGTGAAATGCTTAATATTCTGTTAACATTGACTAATATAAGTGAAAATGCTTGTGTACCAGTCAGATGTCATTAATTTCCGTGCGACGATAGAAAATTCAAAAACCCTAAGATGTAATAATAGGCCATTATTTCACCTTTGTGAGATGAGAATTAAACCATCCTTCTGTTTCAAACGATTGGGCTGGTTTAGAATAACAGTATCTGTCTGCTGTTTATTCATTGTAGGTGAAAAAATATGTAATAAGTTTGATTCTGTGAAATGAGTGGGAAAAATTAATTTTCTTTGAAAGTTAATATCTCCATGATAATCAATGAAAGATACCAATTACCTAGTAGCTACATTAACAAATCTCTAACGTCAACGAAATATGTCAACTTTCGGTTCAAAAGTTGCTGTATACCTTTTAAATTACCAACTTTATTTTTTATATATCATTCATGAATGCCGTATTTATTATCTATGTAGTGAACAATGTAGTATCTACTAACTATTACTTGTTTCACTTTTTATTCTCTAGTCGGTAATAAAACTGAAAAATGATATCGACAATTAGCCACTGTTTATCTGTCGTTGAACAATGGTTAAATCACTTCTTCCTTAGTTTTCTTCAAAGCAGTATCTAACCGTAATATTTGGTCTTCTACATATGCACCCATGTAAACCATATATACTGCTGAGTCGATAGATGAATTCCCTAACCAAATGGTTTTTGACCAACAAAAGGAAGTATTTATAGTTGATGAAATTTCACAAAACTTCTATCTAATAGTAAATCCCTAGTAAGATACTTTAATCTTATTAATTTAAAGAGATGAAGCTTAAACTTAACACAACCGTTGATTAATTTTTAAAACAATTAATCCCTTTAATAAATTTTGATAGGGTTATTAAAAGACAAAGATTATCTGAAAAGTGTGATGTGTATTTGTGCAATACATTTCAAACCATCTGATCCACCACATATTTACTTGTCTCAAGTCAATTCATATATGAAAATGAAAGGTCAAATATAATGAACATGAAAAGGTTATGACATCAGTCTTGATAACATAATTAGATAAGGATTACCAAGGTACGCACACCGGGGGCTTAGATTTATGAATGGCTAACGCTTCGGCAAATTTCAGCATTCACCCCTGACTATTCCTATATAATATCTTAAACTCTGTTTTTGTATTAACCTTATGATTCATTTCGATGATATGCTTTGCTATAGATGAGGATGGATGTCTGTCGCCTGCACTTATCAAAATTTGTGTTTTAAACTATTTTTCAAACCGCTTAAGTATATGTTCATCCATCCTAGTCTACGCTGAACGACTATCCCTCCCTACGTGTATGTGCCCACACAGACATTTAAATTAATAAATACAGTGGGATTTTTCTTTTCATTTTCATATATAAATTAACTTAACAAGTGTGATCAGATTCTTCGAAATGCATTGCGCAAATACATCACATTTTTCAGATAATTTTCGTCTTCTAATAACGTTGACGAGATTAATTTCTAGTCATAGAAAATTGTAGAAAAATCAGCAGAAATACACTTGTTTTCCAGCAATCTGGTCAAGTAGGTTTTCAAAATCAGCGCTGCAGCATCATTCTGAAAAATCGGTTATCAAGAAGATTTTTTTTCAATCCTTAATGAATTATTTTTTGGGTGTTGTATTGCTTATGAGTTTTTGTTGATGAATCCACTTTGAAAGAATACTTAATTATTTCCATGTCATCTTTGATCATATGCTATGTGCAGTTCTTTAGTCTTGACAACATGGAGTAAATCGGACATCTTCACCTGTTCAGTGGTTTTCAGCTTTGGAAGTATATCTAACAGGCTTTTATAGGCTAACCTCTGAAGCGAAAATAAAAAAGATAAAATTTAGAGTTTATCTCGAGCTGATCACTGATAATCATTAAACGTTTCAGCTGTGAATTCAAAATGGTTGTCCTAGTCACATATGTTGGTACAGTCCAAATTTCGTTTGCACATAAAGAAACTCTTAATCGTCTATTAAAACAGCAAACAAAATGGTCTGCTAGTAATCGCGATACAGGAACCTTACCTGCTTTTCATCTACAGAACGCATTATAGAATTGGGACTTAACCTTGAAATGGTATCTCAGTGGTAGGTCCCTTAAATAATACTTGACAATTCCAGCTTTGAAGTATTATTTTCAATGAAATCATGCAGGAAGTGAATGTAACGTTTGTAAAAAGTTAAATGACTATCAAGGGACTCATTTGTTTATTCGATAAGCTTATATTATCAACTGAATTAACATTATCATATGAATCGAAAAACCTATGAATATTGAAATAATTTCCCTCTGGATGTAGGACATAAGTTATCCATTTGGAAATAATATGCTATTATGAATTGTTCGCGTCAACAACTGAACTTAATACAAGGAACACTTTATTAACTTCTGGAGGGCCAGTCAGCGAATTACTGAACCACAGATATTAATTCGTTGCAATAATTTGAAACTAACCAACGATTCATTCTGCATTTTCTTTGCATGTTGAAGTTTCTATTTTCAGTTGATGGGATGAATCTTTCTAGATAGCTCTTTTAAAATTTGTACATATTTTATATGATTGATGTAAGTTTAGAACCATACTTCAGTTAGTTTATGAAGACGATTCTAGTATATTTATCGAAGCGTACAAGCTACACAATTTTTTTATCAAAATGGTACATTGCTACGTCTTACGTTTATCTGACAATGACGAATTACCATTCTATCTTCCAATAAATTATCGATGCAACAATTCCAAACTGTTGAGTTGAATTCTGCAAAATTCTTATCTGAAGCTTAAATTAGGGCTTAAAATCATATAAAAACACTGAAGTTGAGGAAGTTAGTGATAAACTGAAATAGTTAAAAATGTATATTCTGCTGTTCCTAAAAAAATAGATTTGTATTTTGTGGTGCAACATTTTCATCTTGAAATTGCTGGTTCTAAAATGTTTACAGTTCTTCTATAAGATGTGGTATCGCTTCTTAGGACAGCTTGATGAGAGGCACGATTTCATTTTTAGTATTCAGGATATAAAGATCCAGATAAACGGTGATTCGTAGGAATTGGAATCCGACGAAGACACTTTTACTACAACTATAGATAATCTTACATAATCCATATAACCTATCAAAACACTAATGTTCATATTGACTTCCATGAGATATTGGAGGCTTGAACCAATAGTTGTGAACTAACTAACTGATAAATATCCTTATTTCCGCTGATTAACAACCCGATTAAACATTTAGTCATGATGTCAGCAAACAAGTACAATATTCACAAATTACATCATTACATTGTTATCAGTGTTCATTGATGGTTTATACGACTGCAAACCAACTTTTAGAGCATCCGATATTTGAGCTAACTAGCACTTTTTAAATCTCTGTTGATCTCAGTCAATCACGTTTCCATTGACAGATCCTGTTCACTAAAGTAAACGATGATGAAAATAACTCACTAAAGTTCATCCATTTTCATTCGATATTGAAAAAATTTCAAACGTTTCTTCTTCTTTCACTGGCTGGAAGTAGGTGAATGGCAGAATGCATTTGACAAAGTTGAATGATTCAGGATCCATATGTGGTTGGGTTATGTTTGACAAGAGAGAAAATTGTTGCTGAAACCATACTGAGTTATCATGGTATCCATCCATCCATCTATGCAAATCAACATAGGACGAGGCATTACTGAGTAACGTTTCGAATTGTCACACCCCATATCACCACATCAAGTAAAAAGCAATCAGGTGGAAGACGAAGGAAAGAGGAATCAGTCAAAAGAAATATAAAGCACTTGAAGAGAGAAAGGAAGAATGGGAAAATGGTGAGATTCAGTATAGCATCGTTAAGATGAGGATAGTGTGTATACACATGTGTGCCACTGACATCGTTCTGAGCCATGTGATCGCCTAGAGTCTGCAGACAGTGGTTCGTGTTGTCCCGCGGACCCCAACCTGCTAGTCTGCATCGTCCCACGTGGCTGAAACCAACAGTCAGAGACTTCATACATTGATGTCATGTTTTAGTCTGGCCACCACTACTTTGGCCAACATTGTGTGGCGAGGCAAATGGCAGGCATACGTAATACGTGTCCCATCCATCTCAATCGATGACGCTTCGCAACCGTGTCAACTGATTTACCTCTTCTCCCTAAAACTGCTTTTGATTTCCGCGTTACTCACATGGTGACACCACGGAATACGAACTATACTACGAAGGAGACGGTGGTCAAGCATGTGAAGCCTTCTCATATCTTTCACCTCCAGTGGCCATGTTTCACAGCCATACAGTAAAACAGAACGGACTGCTGCCCAGTACATGCGACCCTTAATCAACAATAGGATATGATGGCTGCGCCACAGATGGCATAAGTTGGCATAAGCCAGCCGATCCTCTTGTGTTCGTGCAGAGATTTCGTAAGCTACTGAGCCAACACAGTGTAATTTACTGGATTACGTTTAGGACACACCGTATTATTGACAGTCGTATCAAGATGTTTGGTATGACATTGGACAACGCCCAGTTTTTACTAATATTAATATACCATGATAATAGTAAAAACGAGGCGTTGTCCATAGTCATATCAAGCATCTCAATATGACTGTGGGCAACAGATTGTGTTGGAAACGTAATGCAATAAATTATACTGTTCCCCTATGTGGAACATCTTAGACCGCAATAAAATTGGATCTCCATGGTCTATTTTCAGTTTGGAAAGGTTAGTAACTGATTATTTTGAAATTGTTACGCTGATGCTGGTACTTACCCCATTTCTGGACAATATATTAAATCATGAATGAAATCTGGTGAACAAAATTGTGTTTTGCCATTTCCTTCTACGTTACAGTGAAATAAACTACATTTTACCTTATTTCTGAATGACTTGGCAGCAATTATTCCAATAATATACTATAACTAAGACCATATGTATAATGATGCAATTAACTTACATTACCACACAGTATGTATAACCTAAGAAGTGCACAAATTATTACTACTAATGTTAATCGAATGGTGTTCCCTTCAAAAAATAAACAATCTGGGAGGTTTCATGTGTGCAGAAAACACCGTTGACAAAGTGATCTTGCTTATTTAGCTTAAATAAAAAAATTATCTTCATTGATGAACCATTTTCTTTGCTATATGTGGTCACTATAAAAATAAATACTGAGAGGAATAAATGTTACATTTTGCAAAGAAAATGAAAGTGAAACAAAATCGTTTTAGCTCAAAATCTCTCTACTTCACTTTGAACTAAGACTATGTCACTAGAGTGATAATTTTTACAGAATTTAACTCATTTCATTTTTAATCCTTTCTTACTGTAACTTTTCCACTGATTTGTCTGTCTTATATATTCTAATTTCATCATTTTCTATTCTTTATTCTTCGTAGATAAAGCACTCTCTTCTTTTATTCTGTTTTCATTTTGATAATTTAAAATAACTAGGTCAAATACAGCTAACTGTCTACGACGCCTAAACGCTGAATCAACATTGTATTCAGCGGAGAAATTAGCGGGTCAATATGTGGACAATCGTCCTGGACGAATATTTTCATTAAATCAACAATGTGAATTTGTTCTGAAAATTAGAGGAACACAATTTTGTGGTCAAATGGTAGGTCTTCAAAAAGCAGACACTTATTCTTTTGAAGTGTTTTTTAAGATTACGAAAGGAATTAAATTTTTAAGCTGCATTTTATATTTCATAGATTTATCTTGCCTTACGTCAAATGCTTTATCCATTCTTTACTAGATGTTCAGGAGACAAATATCAGTGATGTTGCACTAGTATTTTCGAATTCACCCCAACTTTTCTAGCTTTCCAAACACATAATTCAGACCGAGAGACAACAGCGGACATGCTCACACCACTACTGAAGAAGGATTGGAAGGAGGGAAAAGTACCTGCAGATTGGAAGAAGGGCTACCTTGTCAAACTCCCTAAGAAGGGAGACCTAAGTCTTTGCAAAAACTGGCGAGGAATCACGCTCCACTCCTGTCCACTCCAAGCAAAATATTACGCTGCATCATCCTAGGGAGGCTAAAGGATGCGCTGGATTCAAAATTACTACCATAACAGGCTGGCTGGCTTCAGGAAGAACAAATCATGTGCTGATCAAACTGCACTAAGAACCCAAAGGAAAAATAATAAAAATATAATCAGTACATAATTCATCCAGGGGTGTACAAATATGATCAGTGTAGAAAATGATGTCACCAATGGAATTATATTACAGTATGCAATGTTTATTCACCCTGAAGATGAAGTTGCAAGGGAAAATGGGGATGTGATGGAGAGATTTAACTAAACTGAAGGTTGGACTTATCAACTCAGTTAAATGGTAATACAGGTTTGTTGAATTCATAAAACACTGAACAGTTCTAAAGTTACTACGTTCCAGTAATACAGCTGAAGTTCGAGGATACAAACTCTTGTGGATCATTAAAACTTGGTGTTTGCTGCTTTTTGCTGACTGTCTTATACAGTGAACAATTACCTAAAAATTAATTCACACAATCTAACTGTGATAATGTAGTCTCTGTTATTCAACTCACAACATGAATACTCAGAAGCTCTGTGTAATAAAGTGCAAAAAATAATCTGATAAAAACAATGTTTTCTTCAGATACAATGACTTACAGGTAGACACAGGTATATCGAAGGTCAAAGTAGCAATAAAGATAATTAAAGTAACAACAACAACAAAAATTTTACCAGTACAATAACCTTGGGTTCAAAGCAAAATTTACCAAAAAAGACTTAATGTGATGACAGATTGTTTTTGAACGCTTAAAGGTGGCTTAAAACCCCCTAATGGCTAATATCTCAACAAACTTTGTTGGTTCATGTGTCACACCAATCCCAAGTGGTCTCAGTAATCTTGTAGCGATTTCTGATATATTTTTTATGCACGAAAGAATGACCATTTTGATGATTTCTGTAGACGACTTTATAGTTGATGGTGTTTCATGGGTAGCTATTCATCTTTAGGATAGACAAAAAGTAATTTTATTCGTTTCTTCATGAAGTTGTTGAACTGTAGTGTGTTCTCACTCATTTGAATAGGCTATGCACGTAACTAATTTTGTTCATTGTTGGGTCGTTCATACTTTAATTAGTTAGTTGACTCAATTATCTAGAAGTGAAAGTTGGTTGCTCAACTTCTTTTCTGTGATGCATTTGACGTCATTGTAAACTTTGTTGATCACAATGTAAGCATTTTCTAATCATGACAAAAGTATCGTCTGTTTAGCTAATCCAAACGTTTGGTTTGATCACAGGTAAAATGATGACTTTCAGTTTCGGTGTCATTGCTTCTGTAACTAGTCAGGATATCAATGAACCCATCGGAGTTCCTTTTTTCTGTTTGTATATCTTACCATTCAACTGGAAGTATGTATTCAGACAAAGATCGATGAGTTCCATCAGACTTGAACATTTAGATTTTGTGTGTCCCAATAGGCTTGTCACTTCAGTGTTCAGAAGGGATATAGTTTCGTTGGTCAATTATGGATCGATTTATGTGAATGATGCTGTTACGCCGAGGAACCCATTAATTCGCCGTCTTTTGTATCAATTCCTTAGGTTCTTTTTAACAGTTCTGTTGATGATTTGATAGAATATCTGCATGATTAAACAGGTTATTTCAGTTTCCTCGAAAGTTCTCTAAATATGTTGTAAGTTGGAGTCCTCAAAAGTTCTTCTGCTTTGAAGAGTTTGTTCGAGTTTTGTTGAGAGGTGAAAATGCTGACAATATTGCAGAATTCGCACAGGAATCCATACACCAATAGTAGTCGAACGATTTGATCCAATCAGTGACGGAAATATAATGAGGCATTGAAATCTACTCCAAAGATTCAATTTCTTAATATGGTATGTACCTCAAAAATTCTGTCAACAGATTTTTTTAGTACTACGATCAAGACAGTAAGAAAGGAAATTGACTGTAAAATATTGTACGAAATAGCCTTTCCTTACATGAAATATAGGTTACGAGTTGAATAAATGAACTAATGTTCAATACTTATATTTATTCATGATGGGTATCATTTTCTTGCCTGTGAAACTGTCAGATTTTCAACTGTAATAATTAAAATGATTCTCCAAAACTAAATAAATGTTCCCTGAATTTCGACTATGTAGTGGTTTTTTCACTGTATCTTTACTCTGTCACCATCCAGTGACATTACAATACTTGACCGAAAATGTTTTCATTATGCACTCCGCTGGCAAGAATGAGAAATACTGATTTAAACTGCTTTGAAATCGCGAACTTAATTTCGTGATACATGTGTGTGTCAATCTAATATTATTTCTACATAGTCATTTAAGTTACGTCTTTATATGACCCATAAAGTTGTTAAAATATCTTAGTGTAACCTTCGAATCAGACCCGCTACTTAATTTTTTTAAGACGATTGCAGCAACTATGGTTTGTATAATTGTGGACATGATTTGTTAGTTCCTTGGGTAAATGGAGGGTTGTGTTGGCAATTCAAGGCACATCATATAAATTGATAAAGACTTGAGTACTACTTCACTTGAATGTTTAGTTTACAACTTTTCTATAAATACATAAAACAATTCTATTGTGATTACAAGGTTATTTGAAGAAAAGTACTAAACTATTATGATTATTTTAATTAAACTGTAGTAAGATATTGTATTCTCGCAACAGAATGAAAATATTACTAAAAATGATGTATGCAAGGCTTAAAAACTGCGTAGATTCATTAAAAATGGGATAAAATTTATTCATACTTCCTACTACCTCTTTTCACTTTCAGCTTCCAGTTTGCCGTCAACTTTACTGTCAAGATAGTGAACACAAATCTTGCTTACCCATGGAAGCAGCTTGGGCTGAAGGAACACCATGTGGAGATAACAAGGTAAGTGTCCTTCCTTAACGAATAGTTTATCATGTATTTATAATCGTCAGTACCCTAATGACTTCAGAAATAGGTAACCTATTCGAAACAAATCTCACAAGCCTTCTGAATCAAAAAACATGAGAAGATCGCATAATGATTTATCAACAGACTAGTTATGTTTCAAACTTATTATGGATTACTGAATTAGCCCCAACGAATGGCTGGAGATCGTAGGTACTCCTGCATTTCACTTGGTAAATACTTTCAAACAAACTTACTCTTCTTGATTACATAAATTTATCTTCTAGCTTCAAGTAAAGTAAAGTTATGAATAATTTACAGGTGACCTATGGTTATTCCTTGGGCTCGTAACTTATTTGGTAGTCTTTGGTCAGCGGTGAACTCTCAGGATTAGACAGCTATATCGGTCGCACAGTGGAGACCAATTCAAGTGTTTTAATCAGTCTCACAGGAGTCAGTCACGACCTGAATAGATACATGGTTAGGTCTCTGAACTTTAACACTGAGTTATGCAGTTTTGAATCATTGAAACGGTATCTCTTTTATCATAGTTGCAACTCTGTTACTGATAAATACCAAAAGTGCAAAACTTGGGTTCAAGGCTTCCTGTTACCTGGATGTTACTATTTAAAACCATGGTGCATAACTGCTTGTGTCTTTTGCAACCTCTTTGTCCATGAAAAACATGACCCAATACTGTACACTCATATGGAGATTTAACTCTATTCGTCGATGGCTACTTGTCGTCTTTCTAGTCTATAAATGTGGAGAAATGAGGATAGTTGTCTCAAATCCACATTTTGCTCATATTGTTTTGAGTATATCGCCAACAATGTGCCTAATAAATTAACCAATAAGTTAGAAAAGGTGCATACAACTGAAAAAATGCTAATTAATAAAAACAGCATATTTCGTTTCATTGGTTAGCTGTTTGTGTCATGAAAAGCACAGTTTTTAGATGCACTGCAGTAAAACCACTTTTTATTCTACGACAATTCGTAGTATGTTCTCATTCTCATATACACTTATCAAATTGGAGTAATTAAGTTTGAAACGTTTAGATAGAGTGCTCAGAATGTGTTGGAGTTAGATTTGAAGGCTGATAACGCTAGTGAGTAAAATATATCTAGAGCGATGACAAAATATCTCTCATCTTCAAAACTTTGAACTTAAAACAGTCAGCAATTAGATAATAGGCTTAACAGTGATCCTAATTGAATCATGGATGACCACATATAGGACTATAGCGTGTATACCGGCCATTTTTTGGCTAAATGACAAGCCATACAGTCTGCAACTTCTATATGTTCATTAACGTTTTATCAACTGTGCACATTTATCATCATGCGAAGTCAAAAACACTATAAAGTATATGGATGACCATATACAATTGATATTCACACTGCCTATAAACTGAAGACAAGGTGCTGTATTCCAGCGACTTTAAAGGCTACCTCAATTATAATTCTTTATTTTGTGAAAAACTAACTTCCCAACGGAGATACTGAAACCTGATTGTTCATTTTAGTGGTTGTTAGGATCGCCCTTAAAATCACTTCATTTGTATAAAGTTATCATAAGAAATACAATAAATTTCGACGATAGTTTACCAATGGATATTCAACCGACTCCTACGGCCACACTAGTAGCCACGGAAACAGCCAATCAGGTTTCTGTATTTTGGCTAGAAAATCACTTTTTACTTCGAACAATTAAACTCAATTGTTTGAATGACTTTAAAGGTCACCTTAGTAACACATGAAAGAACCAATCAGACTTTAGTACTTAAGCTGGAAAGGTATTTTATCATAGGATAAAGAGAAGTAAGTCACTATTCAGTAGTTGCCAGGTTGTCCTTTAAAGTAACTCCATTCAGTCCCATTTTCTAGTTAATGCAATCAGCAAGGTAATTTGTAAGTAACAGACACTGACGTTCATCTTTCCCTGGAAATCAATAACATTTTCACCAATGCGATAAAATGTCTACCTGCCTAATCTCATATATTAATTGTTTGCTGAATAATTACCTACATGAAACTCTATTACTACTAGTTAGAAATTATGATAAGTTCGTTTGATACATATTACAGTAAGCTCCATCAGGTAAAGTTTCGAAACAGTCCTTCTCCATATAAATTACTCTACAGGACCTTCTGGTTAATACGTAATCCTGAAAAGTTGTGTTCACTGTGGCAGTGGTTATCTTGTTGAAATAACAGCGAAACTAATATAAGAGTAAGACTTGGGCACTGTGGTCGATTGTAATTCCATTTTAGTTTGTTTATTAGAAATATCACAGTGAAACAGTAGCATTTACTGGATAACCTTTCGGACACAATTTATTGTCCATACTCATATCAGGTAACTCCACAACTTCGAGACAAACTTTATATATTCCTAATTTTCTCTCCTTCTATGTGATGACAAAGGTAGCGAAACTAAAAAACACATCCTAATCCACTTAAAAATCGGTGCCAGTTAGGAAGCGGTATTCAAGCTGATGGAGAAGAATGAAGTTCATATGCAAAACTACACTGCCATTGATCCTCCTAAACTTATGGATGAACATACCGACTTCTGACATGAAGTATATTCCCTTGGCTAAAGAACGTCAAGCAGTTTACGAGTCTCGGACGGATGATGAGAAGAGGACCTTAAAACCCTTTTTAAAACTAGAGTTGCAGCTACGCATTAGTGAGTAAGGTTGTCAAACGACCATCAAATTGTCATGTCAGTAAACACGGTAAAAGTCATCCATCATGGAAAACAAAATACTCAGATTCAATAAACCATCAAGGAAAACACCTGATCTCTAATAGGAATCTACGATACAAATATACTGACCACAAGTTATTTGACAAATTCTATTCCTTATGTTTATGTCGGTTAGAAAAACGGTTGAGCAAAAGCGTTTTGTACATTTACTACTACTAATACTTATGATTAACTCAGCGATTTTAAATATAGACCAAATAAAACCAGACAGCCCTACAGTAAAATGCATTCCTATTGCAACAAAAGATGGATATGTAGCCTAACAGTTGCATATATGAGGGAAACAAAATTTAAACAACCTAATAAAAAAGTCGAAGGTTATCTAAAATGCATGAAATATTAGTGCTGTACATTTCCAACAATCTGGTTATGCATGAACTTTTCGAATAATTTATATAAGAACCGAGAAAGATTAATTCAACCAGTGGAATTATAAATAAATAAATAAATAATCAGGACAGGACAAAAACTAGCCCCTACAGAATGTGAACGACAATGTTATATCCCATTGCATCTACCAATTCAAATGTACGTGTATTGACAGATACATAGGGACGACTCATAGATCCATGCAAGTAAAGACCTCGGAGAAAATTGCAAAATGGCTTCAGAAGCAAAGTGAACCATTTGAACCCACAAACTTTGGTAGTGGACGACCAAGTTCTTCAATCGCGAAACATATCGTTAAAACCAGTCACAGGATTGATATGGCTACTTCCTTTGCACCTATTTACAAAACGTGTTGGAGATGAGTCCTTAAATTTTTCCAGGCCTTAGCTATTACGAAGTTTAAACCCGCTTCGTGTATTCAAAAACGACTTGTTACCACAGTAAATCTCTCTTGGCAAATTCAACTCTGAAACCAAGTTCGATGTACTATTATTTTCGCTTTATTGAATTTCATTGTTATTTGGTCCTTAGTTCAGCCTTCCCACTTGACCTCTTTTCATACTCTCATCACTTATCTTCATATAAATGCCTAAGACAAGTACGTGTGTGATCTGACCGTTTGAATTATGTTGCACAAATACATCATTCGATTCAGACAACTTTCTCCTTCTCATTGTTTTGTTGAAGTTCATAAAGGAAACTAATTGTTTCAGAAAACAAGACAGAAAAAAAGGTCAGATCACCACTATCAATAGTATGAAGAGTTGAACTTAATGCTACCAGGGTAAGTTTAGTGTGAGCACAAACTGTTTTTGAATACATAAATTTGAACCCCTTATATATATTCAAAACAATTTCTACTCACACTTAACCTACCCTGGTAGTAATGAGTTCAACTCTTCATATTACTGGTTGTGCTAATCTGGCCCATTTTTCTTCTGTTTTCGTTTTACCCTCATTATGTTTCTTGATCATAATTCAATTGGCTGAATGAACCTTTCTCAGTTTTGTTCGACAAGTTCATGCATGATTACATTGTTAGAAATGTATAGCGCCAATACACCACGTATTTTAGATAATCTCCGTCTTCATATTGCATTGTTTAAATTTATCAACGGGACTATTTGTTTTGTAGGAATAAAATTCTCTCCCTACTCTGTGAAAAGACTTGTTTTTATCAGCAATAAGAATGGTTCTGGGTATCGTTTATCTGAGTTATGACAACAGTACTTTCCTAAGGGCAATTTAATTGAATTTGTGTATTTATGTAGTAAAAGTAAAGTGAATTTTTATTGAGCGTTAGCTTAATTCCAGCAATAAAATGACCTAATGTATTCAATAGTGATAATTATCATTACTCAAATTACATTCAAGAAAACGCCAAAACTAACGATATATATGTGTGTCTATTTTGCAGTTTCCGGAATCCAATCAGCACATCACATTTACTTAACTTTTTGAGGTTGAACATAAGACGCTTAATTTCACCGATGTATTTATTTTCAACAGTTAACAGACAACTGTGCTACACTCTTTTTAATGTGAAACAATACAGCCTTTATTACAAGTATTTAGTAATCGCCTCGAAATCATCATATAACCATTCTTATACACGGATTGCTGAGAAATTTCGAATCCATATTCTCAATATAAAAGTTTGTTCACAACAAAAAGTAGTTGAAATTTCAAAGTAAATTATTCATGCTTCACATAAAGTATACTATCATCTTTTAATCTCACCTAAATATCATCGGTTTACAAAGTTAATCGGAAAACAACACCTACCCCTTTAAGAAATATCAATAAAGTACTTTATGTGATCATTACAGAGACAAACTCTTATATAACACCGATGTGTTTAGAAAATTAGAATATTTTTCTGAACGTTTCGCTGTTTATACAATAGCTTCTTCAACAGTCCCACAAACTTGATTGACTTTTTTGAATCAGTTACCTAAAGAGCGCCTGGAAACTAACGAACATTTCATTTCCAGTTTGCAACTGCATAATACTATTACTAATAACTCTTCCACCAGCAGGTCTGGTGACCAGAAGATTATTGGTGAACTAAAGGTTGAAAATTGATGAGTTCATTAATTAGGCCTTTGACGAACTAATAATGTATTGCAAAAGTTGCAACTGGTTAACACCTCAAATAAGGAATAAGGAATGGATCTATTATTTTATAGTTATTATTTGTACCATAGCTTCTTCCAGTTTATTTAAGAAAATATTTAACGTAACTAATAAATGGTGACCTATTTTTACTTTAAAACTTTATCTTACCTTCAGAAAAGCCTAAGTATTTTTTTTACTATAATACTCTCTCTTTGTTTAGTGGTGCATTCAAGGACAGTGCGTGTCGACTAACGAAAATCCAACTCCCTCACACGGTAACTGGGTGAATGGGGACCATGGTCGGCATGTTCACGTAGCTGTGGTGGAGGAGTACAATTTTCAGAGAGGGAATGTAATAATCCTGAGTAAGTGGGTGAATTAATTACGTTTTCCAATGCTTTAATATAACTAACTTTAACCGTGTCAAAAAAATTATATAATCTTTCAAAAAATAGATGTATGTCAGATGAAACATGCATTGTGTACATATCAAGACTGAAGATAACTGTTGAAAGTACCAATTTATCTAACTCATTCCTACAGGAGGTCGATCGCATCCCAAATATCTTAGTAATAACATCTTTGGCTACAACACCGGGTGACACGAGTTCGAATCCATGGGAAAACATTACTCTTTTCGAGGTTGCAGATACGCCTTGCTATCGAGTGCCAAAATGTAGGGAACCTAGATCCAGGGTATCTTGACTATTGCCTCCACCTAACTAACATCTATTAAAGTTCATCGCAATGCTGAACTCCCTAGTTTGATGGCTACATTGCAAACTTGATCAGCAGAATTCGATCAGTACTCAGGACTAGATAACATGAAGCTGGTTACCTTCCGGCAGCTAATTAATATATTTACTGCCTTCGTTTTGTTAATTTCCTCTAATTTTATCAACATAAAATATGGCTTCCTGAACAGTGACCTCTTCAGATCATGCCCTTCTTTATTGCTGTCTATCATTCTATCATCCCAAAGACTGTGTAGATCAGATGAACTGACTGATCACTGCAGAGTATCCAATTTCATGTTGTCTAGTTCTGGGTGCTGAACGAATTCGATCGGTCTTTTCGCAGCATGACCACAAAGCTAGGCGGCACTCAGATGCACTTAGATGGATGTCACTTGGCTGAATACAGTCAGAAGGAAACCCTCCCCCATCTAGACCTTCTATTTGTTGCCACTTATCAACAAAGTGTATTTGTGACCTCGAAAGAAATGATATACTACTTGGAATTCAAACCCAAGTCAACTAATATTGAAGTCAGCGACATTTCTATTCACTTAAATGCATTCGTAGATTGAATTCTTTTGGTTGCGGGGAAAATATTACTCGAAAGTTGACTCTATATCTGTTAACTAAACTTTTATCGGTGCCTACCTTTAAGAAATCAAATCGAATTGTTGTTAAGATCTTGTGTATGCAAACTGATCAGGTAAAGAAATCTCTTCAATAGTGCTGAAAGATGAAAATAAAAGTAAATACAATAGAATGGATGTTGTTTGGCATTATTGTAAAAAGTAAAGAAAGTAATACCTTTCTCACGTTTATATTATGTTCATTTTATCTTCTTACAGACCTCAGCATGGAGGAGATTTTTGTCATGGAACGAGAACAAGAATGCGCTCATGTGGAACTGAAGTAAGATTCATGAGGAATTTATATGTTGGTCATATAATATGCATTCTTTTGGTGACATTTTAATCCAAGAAAAACATTTACAAAAGATGCAGAGTTCCTCCTCCTTTTTCTTCTTTTCTCAAAGAATATTTCTTTCGATATTTATGTGATACTTCAGAGACTACACTTATTGAACTAAGACGAGTTCCATTAGTAATATTAAGTATGCAAGCTTCAGATAAACTGATGTTTATTCTTTTAATTTTTATAATTTTACTAAGGTTTACATGGTTGTTGAATTCAAGGACAAACCTTATATTTGAACGGAAAATATTACCTACGTGTGATATCTGAAAAAATGTGCAGAATAGTGTAAAAACAAGCTTAGCTACCTTTTCAGGTTAGCTATGGGAGTTAATTTTCTGCATAGTTCCAACTAAAGTTGATTAAATTGGTAGAAATTAGTCCACAGCTTTAGAATTAGAAATCAGGACACTAAATAACCAAAAATATTTCAAACAATTTATGGGTTATTTTTTCAACTATCTACAGATTCAAGTAGTAAATGTGGAGATAAATCAGTTTAGTTGCACTGTATGTCTGGAATTAAATGATTCCATTGTATTCACCTCTTGATAAGTAGTGAAAACTATATGATACTCAACAAGTTTTTCACTTCTCAAAACTGAGCACTGTCGTGAGGATATGCTGGTCTCGTAACAAGCGGGTTAGCATTCAGAAACTGACTTCAAATTCAGTGTATGACTTACTTGAAATTTTTCTGGTCCTACTCATAGTTATATTATCTTATAATCTCATCAATGAGTAACTCTCACCAAACTAGACATGATTTAACTCATAAGTCTTGGCTTCTCATAAAAGCTGGAGAAATTATGCTTGGAGTAAGTTACTTCAGAGGAATGGTTTCCAGTTCAGCTTGAAGGCTTGTCAGTAACTACTTATTTCCTAGTAATTGATAAGCAAATGATATGATTTATAACGACAAAGTACTCTTCATGAGGCAGTTCAAAACCCAATTTTGCAAGGGGTAGTAAAATATACACTGCCAAAGAGTCACAAACTCCGGCGACACATGTATCTAATCCCTACTGGTGATCAATGGTACATTAGCTGATATCCATATGTGGTCTGAACTCTGCATTGAGTTTATTTGATTGTTTGGCTTTAACTCCTCTGTGGTTTTTAAAGAAAAGACAAAGTTAAGGGTGTCCCTGATTAAATTCGTCCAAATGAGAGATACGCATTCATATATTAGTCTCGGCTACACCTGCTATTGTACCAAAGTATTGTTGATGTAACTGGATGGAAGTGCTACAGTAGGACAAAATGTTGGCAAACTGTATAGCTATCTATTCAGCCCACAAAAAACGTTCAAGTTGTACAAATCACATGTTTTTACAAATGATATTGATATCATTTTACAAGACTGAGACTACTGAAAGAGGTCTGCTTTAACAATCTAACTATTTTCGCATATTATTTGCATAATAAGCCTTTATTCTACATTTTTTCCCAATAATTAAGCCATGTGAGAAAGTGATAAATATACGTCAAATATTGTGCGATCAAATTGATGGCCCATATACAGGACAACTAAGAGCATATTTCCCAAAACGTAAGTTTTGACCACTGTGATGTTGAAATAAGCACCTAACTTCGTGTCATTTCGATATTATTATAATAATATGACGGAAATCTAATCAAAATATATTATATACGTATATGTATATTAGTCGAATACATAATTCGAGACGAAAGAAAATGAAGCTAATTAGTGGCGTAATATTAAACCGTATTGACTACAACGAACCTAAACGAGTAATTATCACATTATTTTAAAGGACAGTCTTCTGTCTAAATCTTTGTTCATTAGTACGAGAGTGAAACCTTGGCACTGTGGTTAGTCACAACTGCATTCTCAGTCTGTTTATTAAATACGTCACTTAGCTAAACAGTATTATTCAGTGAATAAGGTTTCCGACAAGATTTATTGTTCATAATCATATCACGATAAGAATATGGACGATAAATTATGTCCGAAACTTTAACCAGTAAAAAATACTGTTTAGCTGAGTGATAAAATGAATCCTTGTACTTCCGACCAACGCCAAATCCGTGTAACGGAAATGATTTACTACCGATCCTAGATGCTGAGAGCATTATATTATGGGCAAAATGAAAGAGGGAAAAGCATTAGAACTATAAAGAGCAAGTAAAGAGGTTATGTAATGACTTTAACATGATGGTGAGAAATAAGTTGCACTACAACCGTAATCCCGTATGTGACTATAGAATACCGTTTTTTATAAGATGTGAATTAATGTAATATGGAATTATATTTTGTTACAGTGCCGAAATTCGCTAGTGAGATTAGAAGTGCTAACATGCATTCCAACAAGCTAGTTGAGATACACTAAAGGTGAGTTATTAAACGAAAGAGAAATAAATAGTTTCAAGGAAGATATAAGAATTAATCTCCTTCATATTGTTCAAAAGCTAGAATCACTAATTTTTCATCCTTTTTTAGCAAAATCGTTTTCAGTTGCTTGTATTACCCCACCGTTGATTGGGCCGAAATGATTGGTCTCAAGACTGATCACTTCAAACATCAGAACGTTATCCACTAGACCACCGAGTTCGAGTATCAGTAGGAAGAATATCACTCACTGGAAGGCAGGTACATCCAGCTGACGAGTCTTAAATAGGACGAAGTGCACGTCAAGCTAGCCACCATACATCATAAGTATATAATTGGAAGACAGGTAATATGAGTGGCTCCGCGCGGGATCCTATGTGCCAACAGAGACCTATCAGTTTGGCCCAATCAACGACGGGAAAATGCAAGTAACAATCTTAATGGGTAATAATTGTGTCCAGTTTTTCGGAAAAACCAGGGAGATTCTAATGGCAGCTACTACAAAAGTGTAGTAAGCTACACTTAAGCACCGTAATACCACTTTTAAATAACAATCCAATCAGAATAATCAAAATAATTTTATTTCTCAAGCACTGAAAATGTTTTTGCCTGGATATTTATGAATTTGTGATTAAATTTGTTGAAATTAAGTGTTATATGAATGTGATATTATCTAGGATTTATAAATTGTGGTGTCCTTAAACTAATTTAAACATGAAAGTAAAACGAAATCAGAGGTAATGAACAAACCACTTTTCAGACACAAGACAGAATAATACAAACAAATGAGACTTACGTGTTTATAAGTGTTGGCGGTGCAAGATTGATGTTATGTGCTCGTCTGTGTGTGTATGACTGTATTCCTATTTAAGTTGGCTAAGTAAATATCACCAAGTCATTGGACTAACAAGACCTTCATTTTATATTTTCTATTACTAGACTCTTTTATGTTGAAAATATTCTAAATAACCACCTCATAGTAAATGGATGCTGGATATAATCTGTGAATGACTATTTGGTGCACCTAAGCTACTCTATAACAATGGTCTCCAGTATTCTCTAGAATTGACATGAGAAGCACTTTAACAAGACAATAAACACTGCGAATTCTAAAACGAATCTTTTGCACCTTTTAACTATTCAACAATGTATGAACAAATATATTGGTATGAAACAAAGTGGATGGCTTCAATCTGTAGAACTGACAGTTCTGTTATCCAGTGTGAATATTACTTCAGTCTGAAACGGTTACATTCATGTACTATTCCACAAAGCAGCATTTACCAGATGACACATTAGACATACTAGGAGTAACTTGTCTAACAGAAAGTTCTGTGGATGTATACTTAGCTTACAGATTACCCTTGATGTGAAACCGCTTAGACTAGTGATTACTAAGGTGTCAGTATAGTCCAGCTGGTAGTTTTCCCCTACAGCTTAGCTAACAGAGAGTATAACAAGTAATGCAAGTGCCAGGAGTTCCAGTGCTCCATAGCCTAATCAATATGTTCACACACAGAACTATTTTATAAAGATATTTCCAATTTCTTGAATATTCAAACGCTTACAAATGCAGTCCGAGGTGGCCAGACTAAAACATGTCACCAGTGTATGAAGTCTCTGACTGTTGGTTTCAGCCACGTGGGACGATGCAGACTAGCAGGTTGGGGTCCGCAGGACAACATGAACCGCTGTCTGCAGACTCTAGGCGATCACATGGCTCAGAACCGATGTCAATGGCACACATGTGTACACACATTATCCTCATCTTAACGACGCTATACTGAATCTCACCATTTTCCCATTCTTCCTTTCTCTCTTCAAGTGCTTTATATTTCTTTTGACTGATTCCTCTTTCCTTCGTCTTCCACCTGATCGCTTTTTACTTGATGTGGTGAAATGAGGTGTGACAATTCGAAACGTTACTCAGTAATGCCTCGTCCTATGTTGATTTGGATGGATATGCATTTCAGTGTATCTAAAGACAAAATGTTTATGTTAAGTTCATGAATCATAATTTAGCTTCAGATCGTAATCATATATTCATCTTAGTTTTAAGACGGATAACTATTGCTTGGACTAGGTTTTAGTCAGAAATACTGATTTGTAAGTCGATTAACTAAAACAACAGAATTAAATCCAGTGATGACTTTTCATGGAAAATGAGATCATAATTCATTTCATTCAATAGATTTTGTGAGTGATAAATTATTATGTCAGTTGTTTTCAGTTACTAGTCCTAATTAGCACACTCTGTTCTTACTACTTCTCAACTGTATAGCTTTATACTTATACAGTCTAAGCTTTATGTTCCTTTCTAGATGCATCACAACTTTTCAGTTCTCCCCTTAACAATTACCTGTCACAATTGATCGGGGGTAAAGAGTGAGACAAGAAGTCCTTTGTAGAGTGAAGCAAAGCAGACCAAATAAAACACTTTCTTGAAGTCAACAGTCATCAAAAGATAGATTAACGTCTACACTAAAACAAAATATGTCATGAAAAAAGTTATAAGTGATGGTATGATTATGATTGAAGGTTCTGAAAAACTTGCTTTCCTCCAAATATTATAACCCAAGTGATAAATTGTCACTATGGTAATAATTTTAGAAGTTGATAGGACAAAACTAGGGTCTAAACTTAATTCAACTAAGTGGATTCTGTAATGTAAGCCATAAACCACCTACTTATAACTTGTTTAGAAAATACTATGAATTCACCTTCAGTGATTATTCTGAAACAAACACATGAACTTGCATACGACTAATTCCTCAGGCATTTTATTTAATATATAGCTCTAAACAGGACAAAAGTGCTTAATTTTAAAAATTACTTACCTTCAGTAATTCATTTAATCGGAAACTAATCACTTCCAGTCAAGTATTCAATGCATATAAAAACAACTTAACATCATAAAGAAGACTTTTATAACATTTATTTTCTGAAACATAGTTTTCTAGATATATATTTCCCTTATATTTCTTTTTACAATCTAGTTGGTGAGCCTACATCATGCAATTTGATATGTCTGCACAACTCACACTCTATTCCGCATAGGTTCAGTTTACCGGATGGTACTCCATGTTATTCACAAAGAGATGATATATGCATTAAAGGCAAATGTTGGGTGAGTTGAGGTTTTTACACAAAACATTATAGTATAAAGTTAGCTTAGTTCATAATTGTTCCTTCTTTTATAATTTATTTAGTCAATAGCAATAAAATAACTTAGAGATGCTTTCCTTAGATAACTGAGTATTGTAGTATTATATGTTTGTGAGTTTATTGGTCTTCCGATAATCTTGCAGTCTTCAAAATTAGAAAAAGAGATTTAGATAGTACAGTTATATCTGAGAAAGGTTGCATTACAAATGCCTTTCGTAGCAGACTAGACAGCGTGAAATCGTTTACTGTTCAATGACCAAGCAATGCATGTAATCCAGTCAATTCTACATTACTTGAATCCTGTTGAATTCTGTCTGGAATACCCCAGTGGTAAAGTTATTGTATACATTACTAGATGACACAGGTTCGAATCACTGATATGACATCATTTCCCTTGTAACTGCAGAAACATCTTGTTGACGAATCCCAACAAGCATGGAACCTAAGTCTAGATCCTTCCACCTACTGCCCCCAATCAAGTGACACTGAATTTTACTGAGTATAACATTCACTTGTTGAAATAAAACCATCAGTATTAAAATTCAAAACGGCAGTTCCAAGTGTTCTGAGGGAAATTCGCATACTCTTCACTTATCTTATGAAACATTCAATCCCGTAAATTAGTTGTCTAGTTTCAAATTACCTTGTACTCAGTTCTCAGAAGTGATCTCAATATTCATGAATACGTGTTACCGTAGGCAGAATATTTTATAGCTATTTGTATCAGGGGTTAAAAAATAATGAATGAGCGGAGGAAATTACGTAATTCAAATGAGGGTTTAGAGTGAGAAAATAAACAAGGGGTTATAAAAATAAAGATATAATAACATACACAGGATTTATCTGTGACAGTCAAGTTCCTGCAATGGCCATGACAAAGATAAGTGCTGAAAGTACTTTTTTTGGATATATAGGACCTGTCCGAACTTCTGAATGGCTAGTGCTTCAGCTATACCCAAAAGCCTTGATCTCACTCGCTTCGTATGGTTTGATCGAAGCCTGTAGAAAACTTTGAATGAGTTCTCAAAAGGAACTCAGTGGCCTAAGTTCATAAGGTGTTCTGTTACTGAGCTGAAGTTGCATTTCCCTCCCCCTTTGTTAGCCAGGTTGGGTGGTGTGTACGAGCATATTTTACATGCAGGTGCATGGTACGGATAATGTACTCAGTGCCACAGAAGAAAGTAAACTGGTATACAGACACTGATTTGGTTTAATGCGTTAGAAAAACAAGCTTTGGCACTAGCCATTCAGAAGTTCGAACCAACGCTGTGTCCAGAAAGAATACGTTCAGTCTTTGTCCTTTTCATGGCCATCATAAGGGCTTCTCTGTCATAGATTAGTCCCGTATTACGTCACTGTACCTCTTTTTTCTAATTCCTTGCTTATTTTCCTACTCTAAACCTTTATTTAATTTACCTAACCTCCCTTCGTCTTCAATATATTTTGACCTCTGATCGAAGAGAACTCTGGAATCCTCCACTTACTGTGACCCGAATATTGCGAACAGAATACGCATTACAGTCCTTAGATAGCGGTGTTGAATTTAAGGAAATCTTCAGACCCAGTTTACACACTCGTTCACATATCACACTGAAAACTTAGCTGTAACTCGTACAATAATAATTTCCTAACTAGCAATGAGGCGAAGCATATATCATTATCTCCCTTTTATGCTGATCTGCTGTGCCCTAGTCTCTTTGTATTATTAAACAATCCGTTACCTTAATTTCGTCCAATGAAAATTTCAGGAAAAGTCATATAAAGTCTAAATTCAAGGTTCTGAAGAAAAGAATATTAGGGAACAGGTAGAATAATAAACGCCACAACTTAACTCTTACGCGCCAATGATAGAATTCAAGCAAAGCCAGTGTATTCTGTCAGAAACTATATATCAGACTCATGCTTTAATAACTAGTTCATGAAACTAGACTGCTTTATGGCAGCCCACTTCGACCTTGGACTGCCAAAAATCTTCCACCTAACATTTACGTCAAATTCTTTCCCTTCAATTTGTTTTAATCATTTAAATATGTCTTCTGAACGTGTCATGTAATCTTGCACATTTTTAAAATGCTTTCAAATAACCGTCTTACAAGTTAGTAACAGAACGACGAAAAAGCATCACTTTAGATGGAATTGGACTTTTTGATGTGCAAACATATATCATATTTCTATCTCCCAGATCTTTAACTTGATTCGTAGATCCTTGTATTGACTGAATAAATCGCCACGATGAAACTTACGCTCGCTTTTCAGTTCACTATCCATTCTTGAAGACACGATAATGCAACACTAGCCGACGGTTTTACAGTATTACCGTTAAAACTGCTATTCCTAAAATCATTAGGATGCAATTATCATTTTGTATGAAAATATTGCCCTACTAGTGACTTCGGTGAAATATTAAATGCTAGGAATTCTATATTGTATCAAGTATAATGGAATAAAGAGACTAATATTATTGTCATGAAATGACATTGTGTGGTTACTAAAAACAATAACGTACGTCAAGGGATTGGAGAAAATAAAAAAACTCTGCTTATCATAGGCTAAACGGATCATACTGTACTTGTATTTCCATAGCTTTTGCTTACATTGAACAGTTAGTTATCTGTTTAGCCCTAAATAAATACTATATATCGTGGGATAGACACAAAGATTGAAAAACCTGGAAGTTGAAAGATGAGTCATACATTGTATTCAGTAGATAAGGAACTGAATTAAACGCCATGGCCATAATACGACCTCAAAAGTAGTTTATCATGCATACCTGTATTAAAACTACTATAAAACCTTTTCTGTTCATCACATCTTTTCAGGAAACTGGTTGTGATGGTATCCTAGGATCTCGTTTACGCTTTGATCGTTGTCGAGTCTGTGGTGGAGACAATAGTACATGTGAAGAAATCAAGGGAGTTTTTAATGGGAATGCTATGACTCCGCCTGGTATGCATTTACGTGGTAAGTTTTACATATTAACTGTCTTATCAATTAAGTAGAATTGTGTTTTAAAATTTATATACTATAAACTTTTTTAAATATTTTATTTAGGCTTAATCACAGCTGTTCGTATTCCTAGGGGAGTTACAAATGCATTCGTTCGAAAAGTTTCCGATCGAAGTACGCCGTATTCTTCGGATTCTTATGATGACTTCATGCTATGTAAGTTGTATATTTTCAGTGAATAGCCAAATTCATCTTTTCTTATCCCTCCTTTTTTCAAATGCTTAAATATTTCCTAAAGAGTTTTAATAAAACCATTATTGCAAACATTACGAAATCAACGTAATAGAAAAGAGTTTTCTAATTCTGTTTTATGTTTGACAAAAACAAGGGCCACCTGTTTCTTATTAAATCTCCTTTCTTCATATTTAGGTATCATTTTGAATTGTTCTACAGTAAGGCAACGAACAGTTGTGAAACACGGAACTCATTTTATGTAGTATAGAAGTGGTAGACGAAAGGAAACAAATTTCCTACAGAAGACCTGTCGTAAAGAAATATTGATGGCCTCCAACTCAACTCTCAGTAAATTATCCCTAAGAGACCACAATATTATTACTGTTATCTTTTGTGGTTGCGTTAGTTTATTTCAATAAAAAAATCTTGTAAACGTCTACCGCACAACTCTTATGCTAGATTAATGAATTAATGATATGAATTCGCTTTATTCAAGATTTATTGAGAGCTAAAGACCCTTAGATATCAACTATAGTCAAACATGAGGTTACTGTATCATTCAACGGCAACTGTCTTCAATTGTGATACAAAATTATCGACAGATAAATTTTAACAAAAGAAGGATAACATTTGCAGAATTTCACAAATACACAGTTTCAAAGTACAATGCTCATTAGAACGTAGGATATTCTAGAATTAGGAAATCAATAATCTCTAGTGATGGTAAATAAATAAAGAGTTATGTAATTACAACGAAAATCAAACAGGAGTGAGAGATTAGACATCCTCTCCTTCTGTATGTAAAGGTCAGATTAAAAGCGTTTCACTGTGATTACTTTCGCGAAGGACAGTTATCCAGACATTTTCTGTACATTTATAATTTTCTCAGAGGCACTTGAGTTTTCGACTTGATGTTCTGTGTCTATAAAGTGTCTGGCGATTGCACTGATTCGAGGTTCACTTTCTTTCAAAGCACAGATTCTTGGGAGGATGCTCAGTAGACGGAATGGATGCGCAATAAAATGATAAATAATGTGAGAGGTGGATTCAAATTTACTTTTGGTAGCAAGAACATTGAAAGGACTGAGAGGAAGCCTTTCATTCCATCTACTGAGCATCATCCCAAGAATCTGTGCTTGAAAGAAAGTAAACCTCGAATAATTTCCCTTTCTTATATTTCTTACCTCTTTATAATTCATTCTCTACAAGTAATTTAGATTATCAATGATTATGTTGTACAACTAGAGATTATTGATTTTCTAGTTCTAGAATATCCTACGTTCCAATGAGCATTGTACTTCGAAACTGTGTGCAGTTGAAGAATACTCGTGAAATAAAATGATATCACTTTCCTCTTCAAATCTCGTCCCTTTTTCTTTGTTAAATTATATCAAGGGATCCAAATGCATGAACTTTTTACGCATAAATGTTTACTAAACCATTACTAGATTTCCGATATTTCAGAAAATGAAACTGGTATATTTTGTCCAGAATTTGAAGTTTCTCGTTTGCTTTGGCTAACTAAAACTACGTAAGAATGTATATTTAGCGAAAAATTGATACTTTCTGTTTATACCATTGAAATGTATACAGACTTAATGGGGTTTAACCTAAACAGTTGATTGTCATGACCATAACCGTTGTATTACATTCATGAGTAAAACGTTTTGAAATATGAAGTACTCTGCTTCATTTCTAAGAACTTATTATACCCTTTTTTTATTAATACTACAATTACTTTCCCAATTAAGTGATATTTGAAGAATTAAAAACTCAAATACGCAGAGGTGAAACAAGAGAACCATTCGCTGGAGCTGAACTTTACTACAGTGGTAGTCGAAGCCGTGAAGAAATTGTCTCCATCACTGGAAGGCTCAATAAAGATGTAAATATTGTTGTAAGTAGAAACTTTTTCCCTCTGTATTCAGTACTTGATAAAAAAAGATGCGTTTTAGAGGACTATGACATAATTTATATTACTTACTACAAAGTCAAGTAGTCAGTTCATTTAAATCACGACATCTTATTTGTGTACGTCACGGTTTTTATATTTCAAAGGCCAAATTTTATAGTCTGACATAATTTCCCTTTTAACCAATTTGTAAGTACACTATTCAATGATACAGTGATGATTCTACTGAGAGCGAAGATGTTGAGCTCCAGATACAGATAACAATTATGAGAAATTCCCTTGATCTAATGATAAAACATTTCGAAAAAAGTAGCAAAACTCAAAGAACATCTAGTTATTGTATTGACAACTTCACAGAAAAATAATCACCTATCAAATCTAGATATTTACACTTGCTGAAAAACAATAGCTCAGTCTTAAATCTTCATCTGTCCGTTCTCATATTTGTACATGAAACTGCTACAAAATAGTGTACTTACCGAAGTCTGTTGATTATGTTTTTAGTGTTATCACTAACCTGAATAAGTCACAAAACACTTGTACGTTGTGTCAGTTATAAATCTTGCAACTAATCCGATGAAATCTTGTCTTCCACGGCATACGTCACCGACGTGTATATGTTAAATCTTACTTCCTATAAGATATGAATCTATAGTAACAAGTGCCATATTCGTAAATTTCCCCACTAAGCTGTTTATATAACGACTGACCAAAGCTTGTACTATAATCTTGCAAAGAAAAGTATGTAATTTTTGTGTCTAAAATAATATTCTCCATTATTTTACGCATGATAGTGACTCCTAGTCAGCACAACATGAGTAACATGGATTAATCGTACCTCCTGCGTCAGAATATTCACAGCTAGTGTGTATCATGTCAATCCAATCGATGACTTATTCAGCTCTACCGCATAAATGATTACTTAATGTAAGATTCACTTCAACAGTAGCTCGAAGTGTTTATTTCAAACTTGTTGTATATAGGCTGTCAGTTTACATGATCACCTTAGTTCGTATGAGATTTTGAGCCACACTGAAGCTACAGTTTGATACAAATTAAGCCTAACCTCTGACAGTAACAACAAAAAGGCAGTTTAAAGGCAAAAGTTAGATGAACTTATGTTAGTATTTTGAAATTTCCTTAGACAATATTAATTGAATTGTAATTACCTGTGTTGTCATTCAATCAACACAACTATCTTTTTGATCAGACACTAAACTCAGTAAGACTATTCTTGTTTGACTTTACATCGAGCGTATTTTTACACGAATTAGGATATAAATGAAATCTTTGGCTGTTATGTCAGAAAAAACAAACAATGTAAACATGAAAACATGATCTGTGCCCGTATGATAATTCGGTTCTTATTACTTCATAGTTAACATGGGATAAGGTAATACTCAACTGGTGCGTAATTCCAACTACTATCCCCACAGTACGTACGTAACTTCACTGTTGGAATTCCGGGGTCCTTTATCTGTCTGAACTATAGCTAACTCCTTTATCTGACGAGATGTACATCAAAATAGGATGTATTTAATCCATGAAGAGTTAGATTTGCAGAACATTCGGATGATGAGATGAAGAGACCGAAACGAAATCTCATAAGTAACTCAATATTTCTTTTTGCACAGTAAAAGCACTAGTTACAGTATGTAGCTCTTCAGAAATCTCATGACATGTAGAATGTCTTCATTTCCATGAGAATGGTCACATAAATATGACATCAGCAAATATAATGTGCACCTACGGTTCTTTTTTAGTCATTCATGTTTTTCGAAAAGTTTTATATGTTAGAAGTCACTTAGTAGGCTGCCCAACTTGAAGTACGCTAATCAGTGTCGCTTAGCTATTCACCCCCCAAGTGACCCACGATGACACTAGATTACGTACGCAAAGTGATCACTAGTACGTAGTCTGTGTGACTGTCCAGTCCTTACTGCTCAACGTTGATCGTGGAATAACAACTAAGTTCGTGATCTGGTCAATAAGCAATGTGATGCGATACTAAGCAATTGAGTTATCTATCCATTGTTTATCAACTAGAGAAACCATTTTGAAAAAGTTTTAGTTACATGATTGTAGCTGAGTGCCTTTAATAAAGCTTTCCACTTCGTTATTCCTGAAGACAGAAATCAGGATATTGGTAACATAATCTAGACGAGAAGAAGATTAGTTATTCTAACAGTAAGGGATTTATAAACCTAACGTCTCTATTGTAGATACATAGGCCTTGATTCTAAAACGTAGAATGCTGATAAGTCTGAACGGGAAAAAAAGAAACTTTATTTTACTGTTGTTTAATTTGTTTGAGTTCTTCCAACCAAATTAGTTTATGAGTAAAAGGATCATCATATTGATAACTAGTTGCTTTTTGTGATCACATATTTATTGCAGTCATCTATTCTGACAATAAAACATCCAAGGTTCAGCATCAAAATTCTAAGAAGATACAACACAGTTTTTGTCTCTAAGTTAAACTTGAAGTCTTTTTCTACTACTGCGAAATTATTTTGTTCAAACCATCAGAATTGTGAATATCATGTTACCAGTTTGATCACAGTACCCACAGAATCATAAAGAAAAGAGATAATTAGGAGGAAAATTCCCTTTTCAGACGAAATCAATTTGAAAAGCTGTACTGTCGTATATATATATATATATGCTCTTGTAATGTAACTAAAACAAGACAGTTAAGCTTGTAGTCTGGTCCTTTGTAATGATCAAAGTTAGTCAATATGCTGTTGAAATTGCGTGAAATGATCCGTTGCCATGAAGGGATGTAAGCAACAAAATATGTATGGAGGATGATAATAGTAGGATACATAGACTGAATATCCATCTCTGTGTTTATAAATCAACAAGGCTTATTCCAAAACCAAACTTCTTCAATCACTCACAGACATAGCCACCAAATTACCATTTTGTTTCCAAATAAACAATAAACTACAAATTTAGATCACTTGGCTAACTTTTCATGAAACTGGTGAATTTGAAAAGTGCTCTTTGTCATTTTCGATAGTACTTATTAATGAGAATATCTGAGATGTCCATGGTTTGACTAACTGAACTTCCCGCAAAAGGATATTGGCAGGATGTATATCAAAAGCCTTGGTTGCTGTGATATTCCAACTAGCAGCCTCTTAGATATGCTTAAAAAACAACTAGTCATTCTTTTTTTATTTCTAATTTAGCACAATTCAGATTCATAAAAAAAGATTTGATTGAGTGGTTGAGCCCGTAGTCTATAGCCTGTAGATAATTGGTTCAAATCCTCCAGCAACCATACTTACTGATTCCCCTCCAAACATCACTCCATTGGATAAGAATTCATATTTACTCACGCTTTATAGTCAGCTTTGTTATTTGGCATGGTAATAAGTGAGATGCATCTACAGAATCGCAACAAACTATTCTCAACCTTTGTACCGTGCATGAACCATCATCTAGTTTAAAAATCTGAAATATATAAAGAAACAACCTGATTCCACCTGTAACTTATTTTGTACTACATTTACTTTGTACTTTATTTCTCCCAATAGATTCGTGTAGAGAATACACATACAACTCAGTCATTGCCAACAGTGGAATACAGTTATTTTATCGATAAATCTCAACAGAATAGCCCATTATACTTTATTGCTGAAAATGAAGCCCGACTGGCTGAAGACAGAGTGAATCGTCGTACTGGAAGATCCCAGAATGCTGTCTCATTATTTGCAGAACCTGATAAATTAATGGTCCCATTGCAGAATAACCCTACCAGTGAGATAGGACGTCAAAGAAAGAGACAAGAGAAACCACAAATATATTTTGTTTGGAGGATAAGTGAACTTCCAACTGGCTGTACTACATGTGCAGGTAATCAATAATTGTGCATGGATGTTATATTCTGTAACATATCAAATACTATGCATTCACAGTATTAATTTTTTTTAGATCCCACTAACTACAGTTAAAAACGTTTGCTGTTATACTGTTAGGAAAATTTATGACAACAAAACTGATAGCCATTATGACATGTGGCAAACAGCCAACTTATTTGACAGGAAGTTTCAAAATTATTGGTGGCTAGGTATCCTATAAAATTGTTTTAGTAAGCAGCTGGACTTGTAAAACTCCTTCTTGGTAGTTTTATTTCAATTTCACTTTTCCAGTTTCAGTTAACATGATTGGAGGTTTTTTTTACTACAAATAAATTTAAAAGTAATTTTCATCACACATGGAACTCAAATGGCAGTATGGGAATCCTCCGCAATTCGCATCCTCGATCTTACCAGGGATCCAATCTAGGACGGTCATATCTTGCGACGAACATGTTGCCATTCAGCCACTTGGTCAGAATCCAATAGTTCACACTTCCCTGCTTGTGTCACCTTGTTATATATAGGTAATTAGAAATGTAGGTTATTGTATTCTAGCCAAGTGGCTGAATGGTAATGCGCTGACCTTGATATTCCCGGCCTCGTGCCTCGCTAAATCGTGGGTGCATGCTGCTGAGGATTCCAACAATAGTGCGAAACGGCTATCCAATGCTCTCACTTTCTTAGCTATTCGTTAACTAACTTCAGTAAGTGACGGAAACTACTTTCAAACTAATCATTTCGCTTGAACAAACAAATGAATACGAACAAATCGTCAAAGATTGTTCCCACGCTCTAACTAATAAGTGAAAACAGGTGTTGGTTGGTTGCAGGCAATAGGTTGGAAATCATGCCCAATATGACCTTTCTGCTTATCAGCACTCGTCAGTACAGCATATATCCAACCTCAAAAGAACTGATGTCCCCTCTGAGATCCTAACCTGTCTCATATTCAGTGCTATGGTCAACGACATTACCACTGAGCTATTCGAGTCCTGACTGACCCTTGTTAGGCCTGAATTAAATGGGGTGATTGATCACTACACAGCCTTGTTGATAAAGGTCAAAACAAGCATGAAATCTATTTCCAAGGCTCCCTACGACTGCTTGTAATCAACTTACACATACCAAAGTGAACCGCGGTGGTGGGCTTCCTAGCTTGAAGGCCATATTTCAAAAAGATCGACAGAATACTTTCAGTACTCAGGACTAGATGATGTGAAGTCGGGTGCTCTTAAGTGACCAATCAATCGAGCATAAACGTTTCAATCTATTGACGTAAATTTTTGTGTTTCTCAAGTAGTATGTAACTTTGCCGACGGTTATCTTATCCTGCTTGCGCCCAACTACAGAACTGATTGTATTCAGTCTACTTAGGAACATAACTTCCATCGAGTGATGTTAAACTACAGTGGAAATCATAGGCATACACCACATCAGCGATAAAATAACTACAAGTTGAGCAGATCAAGTTTACCATAGTGAATCCAGAGCGAAAAACCAACTTTTATCAGTATTCCCTCAGTGCTTTTAGAAGTGCTTTCATTCACACCGAAAAAGTAACCAAAAAAAGTAATTTAATTACTAAACAATTTGTATGGTAATTATCTCATTCACATACGAAATGAAATTTATGCATTTCATATCTAAAACGTAAACAGTGGAGTGAGAATCGAATTTCGCAATCCCGATAAATGTAACACATTTTTTCGTAAAAGTGATGATTATCAGCTACCTAAATGAAGAAAACCAACTTATTAAAGTTATGCTGTAGAAGTGCTAAGGTTCATTATAATTTCTGGTGATAAATTGGGGTTAAAAATTCATCTAATCAATAATATTGTACCACCATGTTATGTATCAGATAAACTAAAACTTAACATGGAATTATATCGTGCAGCATTACTCAAGTTCTACTCTTACACACTAAGAATCAGCTTCATACAAATCTATTTCAATCACTACCTTGGTGAGCTAAATGCCATAACCTCCAGAAGATACTCAAAACTATTAAGGTTCCTACTAAGATATATAGATGAAAATCATCGGGAACCACAAAAACCTTATGTTTCCCCTCAAAAATAAATCCACTAAACTTAGTTCCAAAAGATGAACACTAGAATTATTGAAATATTATTAACTGGTTGTACAATAGTAATATTTAAACAGACGGGTCAGTTTGTATCAACAGTATCATGTTTTGCTTTTATAATGACCCCAACCACAACTTTTGTGGGAACTATAATCATTTATCACAAGAATCATCATTTAAGAAATTTCTTAGAATAACTAGCGTTTTTATCCTTATGACTGAAAATGAACTAAATAGATGGATTGTCAGTACGGTCACCACTTAGTATCTGTTTATCCTTAATTTATCGATTTTCAAAATATAATTCACCATTCTCAAATGTATTTTGATCTAATTTACTTCAAAAGGTAAAGTAGAACTGGCTAACAAATTGTAATTATAATGCTATTTGCCAGAGTAACACAGCCAAGTTATGGAGATGGCAGCTTTAAACAGATAATAATTCAATATTTGTACATCTAACAAACTGGTGAAGCACATCTTGTTAGAGTTTCTTCCTGAAAATAACATACAAGTTAAAAGCAAACAGTTCAAAGAAAGTTCTGCCCAGCAAGAGTACTAAGTCGAAGTTGAGAAAGCCGAATCACTGATTATGATCTCTTATCTTGCCGACACCTTAGTCCTCTTTTCTATCACTTAAACAATATCACTTACGATATGGTTCTTGTTCATTTTCTCAGCTTATTAATGTTTGTGATATCGGTCAGAAACTAGATCGATTTACATCTGAAAGGAATTTTGATTCTTGTTTCCTCATTCAAATCTTTGGTTTCCATTCAAGAGTCTCATCATTTCTGTTATTCTTTTGTGGCTAACATTTTAACTGTAACAAAATGAACTGCTTTTATATTGTCGAACATCAAGTAAAAACCTAATCGGTTAGCTGTTTTGGCAGGTTGTACTACTGAAATTTAATGCAATTAGCTTTTCAGTATAAGCATCCTATTACTATTACTTCTCTCAAAGAAAGTTGCCAACAAGTAAATTCTTTATTATATTTCTATAGGGAACGTTACAACACATGCAGAATGTTATCCATTAGTTCCTAAAGAATCTGAAAGAAGTCAATTCTCACAGTTTGATCTCTTCAGACCAGTATCTGATTATCGATGTTCTTCTACACCCCGACCTCCACCTGTTTTTAGACGTTGTTCAGATTATTGTGGTGTACGATGGACAGCTAAACCAGTACCAACATCGAAATCATCAAATAATGCCAATGAAATTCATACAAGCAGCTGCTCTGCACGATGTGGTGAAGGTCACCAAGCTGTTTTCTATGTTTGTGAAGAATACATTGTACCTGCTGAGCAAAAAGATAAGTCAAAAGGGATTTGGAGACCTGCTCAGCTTGGAGAAATTGTATGTCATAAAGCAGGCCTAGGAAGTGCTACTTCACAACCAGCTTATATAACTTGTAAGGGTTCATGTTATCCAGTATACTGGACCCTATCAAACTGGACAAAAGTAAATTCTGTTTGAAAAATATTTTAAATGATTGAATTATGCTAAAAAATAAGCGTCTTACACTTAAAATTAAACAAAGGAGTACATGAGAGATATACATGGAATACTTCCAACCTACTTCTGCATCGATTCTAATGAGATAGGGAAAGGGAATATGAATACTTCATAAGCACCGTTTTTATGAAGATTTTGTTTAATTTGTGCGATTTTACGTCTTGAAGATATAAGACTAGTCCTAGAATGTACACATTTGAGTAGAAACTTGCTTAATCATTGAGTTTAGTGCCCCAGAAATTAGCAAGCCGTTAGTAATTTAAACATGGAACCAGTGAATACCTTTCTCAATTTTTCCCCTGGTTTTCTGTATGACTAGAACATCTAGCGCAAATCATTCGATTCAGAGATCTGAATCGTAAAATCGGATCGTACAGGCTGCAATACTAGAGAGCAGGGTATAAGTTGGTCAATATTTTTATCTGGTAATTAAAATACTCTGATCTGAATGGTTGGATACTAGCCTAACTTGTTTTTATGATGCTGATTTATTGCTTCATTCGGTAAAGCACCTATCACAATGCCTTTGGTTGTCAACAAAACAACCTTGAGGTATATTATTAATATCGACTCAACTTGAGTGATACTACTGTGATTCGTTTACAGAATTAGTTGAGAGTTTACCCGTTGAAGTCAAATCATCAGGAGATACTAAAAATATCAGGAGTGCCATCCTAGTTACCTGCGACCGAAATATGATATTGAATTGTCACTATTAATGCCTCTAAGTAGTCATTTTTCAACTATACTGCCTCACTGAAATCTAATGGTTAGGATTCTTCAACCTCAGGCTAACTGATACAAAAGTCACATAATCGTGAAAATAACTGCTTTTTTTACCACATTCAGTCACCATTGGTTTATACATACAATCCCTTTAAACAGATTGATAAGCAAATCAATGTACAGGGGTCATACAGATTAAGCTGATACACTCTACTAAAGCAAACAAACGAGAGGTGAATCGAAAACTAATGAAACTAAAGGACAAGGAAGTATATGAAAGAAGAGAGAATAAACAGATTTCGGTTGGGAATCACTATAACACCTCCTGAACTATATTACGAAGAGTCTCTAACCACTAATTCTAAGCATCTTGAAACTAAGGCAGTCCTAGAAATTTCTATCAGCTCGGCTATAATTGGTCGTTGCAATGCGTACAGGTAAACACAACCATATATTAGAGCGAGACAGAGCAGCAGGACTAAAGTTTAGGAATGGATCTTATGCGAACTTGATAGACTCGAAGGTCAATTCTGATTATTCGTACTTGTATACCCTTAAGTGCGGTACCAAGGAAAAACACAAAAAAGTATTCAGGTGGAACGGTTCATTCTATGAACCACACCGAAATATCGGTGCGTTCCAACTAAATGGCTAGAGAATTGTGTACGAGAAACGCAACGTAACACTACAAAGTGTCAAATGGCGTGGATTATTGATCTTATGTCTTCAGCTTAGCGAGTTTGTTAAAATTATGAAAGTCAGCATGGATGTTGAATCTAGTCAAACTAAAGGCTAGTGACTATGAACTTTCGCAAAATGTTTAGTAGATTATGATGATGACATTCAGGCAATGAATACCGGGACCTCGTGGTAAACAGTCCATTCAAACTTTTTATGAAATGATAGCTTCTTGCTGGAATCCCTTAACTTTAAAGCATGAAGTTTGGAAAAAAAACTTACTAGGTAGTTTTAGAAGAAATAAATCTTTCCCACTTTTTCCTCGATTTACATTGCCATTTAATTTCTCATTTCTTGCAGTGTTCACATTCTTGTGGAGGTGGAAAACGTAAACGAACTCTTCAGTGTCAAGATGAGATAGGAGAAAATTGGCCGATTAGTGAATGCATAGTCCACGGTGAATCAGTAGTTCATCATTTAAAAGCACCAAAACAAGTAATTACTTTCAAGTTAGCACAAAAGATCATTGATGAATATGATCAGAATAATGATCCAAATAAAGTATCATTTGAGCATAGCTTCTATATTGAGGAATTTACTGACTGCTTCTCCTTAGACGATTGTCGAAATGATATAACCTGGTCTGTTAGTGAATGGTCTGAATGTGAACCTTTAGATGACAAAATGAAATCAATCTGTCGTTTATTTGATAGTAATGTGAACCATGAAGATTTCATAAGCAAAATGATTGGTGTCCACCATCGCAATGTTTCATGTTTACTGAACAATAACGATAATTATCATCCATCTTTAAAGAAGTATATCATATCTGAACAATCATTATCTAAGCAGACTATAAACAGAAAAAGGTTGAATTTAGAATTCTGTCGTAAAGCAAGTATACTAGGAGAATTGATTGAAGAACCATTTAGCCGGGAAGCATGTAATCAACTTATTTGTTACAGGTGGGGCAATGGACAAATGACTTCGGTAAGCTGGAATTAATATAATACTTCGGGTTTGTATCACTTAACTGGTCTGTTAGAATTTATGCATTTATTCTTTAAATTTTAAGCATATACACAGTTCTGATTTTCTAGATATAACTATCAGCGCCAGTTAAGGTTTCATCTTAAGCGTATACAGACTGCCTGCTACATTTTAGTAATGTTCTTTTCCTTATGAAATTTACGCATAAATATATAATGACTTTTTACAACCGCTAAATATCACTGAGTCAAAAGATTCACTAAACGAAGTATACAAGAAAACTTTATGTAGCTTACAAGTTAGTTCAGTGATTATTCGATCAAGGCACTAGAAGCTGATTAGATAGGTATGTAGAGTTGCTTATCTACTACTCAAATGTTAGCTGAACAAAATACTGTAAAAGAAATTAAGCCTTTGAAATAATTGAGCAGGTTATTGAACCTGAAAGTTAAAGCCTACTAATTTGAATGCTGCCGTTTCTCAAGTATTTCTTTAAATTTAGCCAATATTTTCAGTGAAAAAGCAGACGAATTACATACATTTAGCAAAACTTAGTCTTTATAAATTAGCGTAAAGACAATTTGGGCAAGAAACGATAGTGGGATAAAATGAACAAGTATAATGAATGTAGTTTATGTTCATTAGCGTTTTGGTGTAATTACTGTAATTCATAATTTATGTAGAGCAAATTACCATGACCCTAAGGTATATATATATACTAAAATAAAGTTTGTATTTCGCAGTTCCAGTTACTTTTCGTGTATTTTGTCAAAAAGTTAAAACAGTGAATTACAACTATGTACCTGCAAATAAATGTACATCATAAATCAGATTATGCATGAGAGACTATAAAACATGTTGAGATTTCTAGTCTTTTGTGAAATGAAACTGGAAAAGGCGAAGTCAGTTAATAAAATTTACGTCCATCTATAAATTCACTAGTCTCATTATGGTTGATACTCACTAAAAAACATCTTGTATAACCATTTAAAAAAGTCCTAAACCTGTAAAAGTTACTTATAAACAAATAAAGGTCTTCAAGCCATCTGATGCGACTCTTTCCCTGACCACTATGTCACAAGAAAACATAATACTAACATCAACCCATTACTAGTTAATACACAAGTACTAATTCAGTGTATTCACTTGTTAGTGTAGTGACGAAAGATTTATTATGTTTCTACTGCATAAAAATATAATGACCATACAATTAAGTGAAAATTTACTGATCACATATGTAATGCGTTTCAGAGAATTTGAGAAGCCCTAAAAGAAGTTTATAAAGTAAAGCAACTTAGGAATACGTAAATGAACTTGCTAAAAGTTTTGAATTAACCAGAAATACAAAGTAAAAGTCACTATATTAAAAATTATTGGCTAAAGTTAACTGGTTTAGTCAGAAAAATTGGAAGCAACAATTCGATATCAAAAGGGATCGTTATTATACACTAACATGGAAGAAAAGTGGATTTTCAGATTAACGTTCTGTTTTGGCTATTTTCATTATGAATTCATAAACAATATTCTAAAATAGTGAATACCTAGGGATATATTGTAAATTAAACGTCGAAACAGAGAAAACAACATACACATAACACATAAAACGTTAAATATTTTTGGCAACTCAGCTGATAAACAAGTTTTTTTTTAATTGAGTGATCCGAAACAAAAGTTGATGCTTGCAAACGTTCTTCAAATTATGCAGATCTCTGATGAAGGCTACTTTGAAACTTTTAAGAGCTTAATATGCAATGCAAAAGTATTATATTCAGCGGTAATATCAAACAACCTAAATAAGTAGTTTTACTCATCATAAATTAAAAAATGAGTTTGCTATTACTGAAAATTGTATAGACTTTAAAAATTATACCAAGTCATTTGTACATAATTCATAACTCGAAAATGATTTTTTAAATCTTCAGTGTTCTGTCACTTGTGGAACAGGAATGAAACAAATTAAAATACCATGTGAACGGATTAGCTTAAAACATGAAACCGATGCATCCAATGAAAAGAAAGTTGTATTGGAAAGTATCGATATAGTGAATAGTGATAAATGTATGGAAAGTCTTCAGTATATTCCACGGTTATCTACTGATAAGATGAACAGAACTGTTTATGTGGAAACTATTGAAAGACAAATAATCGATAAAGATGCTATACCCTTGAAAATTGATGATATAAATCAGCCTATTGTTTTACCGTGTAATGAAGATCCCTGTGAATTACGAGTACCAGCTTGGAGAACTACATCGTGGAGTTCTGTAAGTCAACCTTTAGGTTATTTCCAGTGTATTTCATCCCTTACTGTACCACTTACTAAGATCAACAAATTTAAATCAACAATCTACTTCATAAGGTTTACGTGCAATTCACTATCCTATGTAAAAGCGTCTAAAAAACATATTTTGATTATATTAATAATGGATAGTGGCATCTGCACAGGGGCCCATATGACAACAGAGACCGACCGATTCGGTCCAGTCAACAACGGTATGATATAAAAACAACTATACTATAACTATACCTGTCGCACAAGAAGTGGCTATCGTGGCTCGCTTCCGATTCCGAATCCCGGTAGGAACAACATCACTCACTGGGAAGAAGGCAAATCCAGCTGACGAGTCCCAAATAGGATGAAATGTGCACCCTAGACTCCACTGCTAGCCACGATCCATCATTAATATGATCAGAACGCAAGCAATATCGAGGCATCCGCACGGCAGCTCATATGCTAATACAGACCGATCAATTCGGTCCAAGCAATGACGGTATGATATAAAAACAATTATATTTCGATCAATAAAAATTCCGTAGGAACCGATTTCCTCTCACTTTCATTTCACATAAATAATTGATACTGTTACAGTTTATAGTCTATAGATGTATGTAGAGAAGCAATGCCATAGAAATGTCACTGCATGAATTTTCAACTTCACAAATCACATACACAGTGTCAACTATGATCATTCGGAAAGTGAAAGAGATTTCATTTACTAGATGATACAAAAGAGTAATCATATTGTCTCGTTGAGATCTCACCAGATTCTAAATCAAACACAATATTTTGTTTCACTGTACTTATTATGAATCGGTAACAACTAAAAAACTACTGACAAGCAGGGAATATTGAACGACTGATAACATCCATTTGATATCAGTTCATGAAGAATACTACCTCAAAGTCAATCATTCTCTACAAACTTCCAAACTGAATCACTGTATGAATCGGTTTCCCAAAGTTCTAATGAGAAGCTATGACCTGTTAAGTAAATCAAGTGGGTTGTGAAGCCAAATACTTGGCAATGCATTGCATTATTATCACAACATATTACGCCTAGATAGAAAACATGAATTATAAGTCCTGATACATTGACTGGATGATAAAACCCTCTTCGAAACCTGAAGGTCGTGGGTACGATTCCTGGCATGGTGGTTGGTGAGCACTGCTAAGGAGTCCTATATTATAACAAAACGGCCGTTTAGTGCTCCCAGATTTTCATTGGTTCTCCAACTGATCTCAGTCCGTGAGACATATTACCCTGAAATCAATCAATCCCTGTAAATCACCATAGTGTATTACTGTCTGATCTTAAATAGAGTGAGAACAACAACTTTGGATCCATTTTACTTCACAGTTTCTCATCACCTGCCTACAGCTAAAAACAATTTTAACGTCAATTTACATAAGTGTTTGCTTACTTGAGTCAACTTGTTAGAAATTCGTTGGCTTGAATTAAGGATAACGTCGATATGCAGAACTAATAGTGAGTGGGATGAGGGACAGATAAATGAAAAGGTTAAACAAAATACATGAAAGGTCATAAGATTTATATTAATTAAGAACCAAGGTAAGTTGAATTCAGATAATTAGGTTATGAGTGTGATACGTAATCTTAGCTGAGAATTGATCATGAGTGGGATAATGCTTATTAATCAATTCCTCATAAATATCTCAGCTAAATAACACTACTTTTGTAGTAAATTGGAATGACTTTAAAGGCCACCCTTGCAAATGGTGAAGGGGCCAGTCAGGCTCCGGTATTTTGCCTAGGAAATTACTTTTCCATAGAAAATAATTGGCTACATCGTCAGCTGCTAGGGTAGCCTTTAAAATCCCCCATAAATTCCCCACACATATTCTGTAATTAAATTAATTTCAATACTCATAAGTGTTTGGACAGTTTACAGATTGTGAAATTAAGACTGCATAACAATTTATCTAACATGATTTTGTATGATTATAGGACAAAAGGGATCCCTATATACAATGGACCATTTATTACAGATTACAAAAAAGTTGGAAACGATCGGAACTACTTCATAAAAGCCACCGAATAATGGATGACATAGCAAATGATAAGACAAAGTTAAACTGGGAAAAATGAGAATTAACATTTAGACAATTATAAACGAAATTTGATATAGATTTGAAGTCTTGAATTTTAGCTGAAATCTGTTTATCAACTGTGCAACAATTTTACCGACCTCACAAACATCAAACCAGGGTGTTCCTTATTCGTTGTTCGATATTTATAGTCAGTCGGAAGAAAACATTTGAGATAAGTTTCGTAAAAAGTATTTGCAACACAAAAGAAACTCATGCTACTCAAAGCGTTACTCAATAAGGAAGTTACAGACGCTATAACTGATCTGGGTTCTACTACAATTGGTCTCATTGGAGATTCAACTGTAACTATAAATATTTGATGAACCGACAATCAATATACACCTCGAGTGGCGAACGGTGAATGAAATCTAGTAATGACTTTTTAGACTTCAGAATCACAATCTGACCCTATAGACTTGAACAAGCTGAGCATTTAGTACATAAGTTATGAATAAGATGTTTTATATCTGAAATCCAACCAGTAATCAAGTGTGCAATGTATGCTCACATTACTAGGAAATACTGCTGACATACTGATTAACGGGATGGGTTCGAACCATGTAGAGTATACTTGTTTCCTTCCAATAAATATTTAATGACACTTATTGCTACAAGTAAATTTATCACAACTAATAATATCTAATAAACAGTATTTTAAATAATTGCTCTAAAAACTTCTCATAACTATACTTCATTTTTAAACTTTATTTCTGTTGTCTTTCAGTGTTCTAGTTCTTGTGGACTAGGTGTTAAACAAAGGCAAGCGATGTGTGTCATCGAGATTCAATCAAATCAACCCAAAATGAACCCATCTAAGCATGATTCAGAAGTGTACACATCTATATTTACAGCGAGTCGATCAGATGTTGGAATTGTTGATTCACAAATTTGTCATACAGCATTATTGCCTAAACCAACAGAACAAGAAACTTGTCTTGAGGCACCATGTCCTGTATGGCGTACAGAGGACTGGCAAGAAGTAAATAACTATTCATTTGATCATATCAAAATTTATGGGAAATTTTTAACATTGACCAATATCACTTCAGTAATCAATAAAAATAGCGAAATCTGTATACCTCTGAATTTTTCACGACATCAAATTATGGATACTTTGCATAATTAAAATTATGATATCCAGGTACAATGTGAAATCAGTTAGTCGTAAACCCAGGCGGTTAAAGTCTACTTAACAATAATTTAGAAAACCACTCAGTTGAATAAGAAGCTAGTATCAATTCAACATTTTTATCCATTAAAAACCAGTTTCAACCTTCTGATCTAAGTTGAAATTCTCTGACTGTCAAAGACTTATATGACATTCAATCTTCCATAAAACTGTTATGCCTGGAAGTAGTCTTTCTGAAAAATGAACTCGTTAGAGGAATATGATAAATTCCTAGAGTCATTAAATGAAAATCAGTCCACTATATGAATGAGATAGAGTTGTGAACTTAATATAAGGCTTAAATAGGGTTATATGACCATCTTTCGTTTTTTATTAATCATCATAATTATGTGACTAGATCAAGTATTTTGCACATCAAATGGTATATCTGATCAGTTAGGAAATCAGATACAAATTAGTCATTTTGAAAATGACTGAATAGTTATTGGTAATACATAACAACAGGAATAAAAAATATATACACTTGTCAAAAAGACTCTAACCCCTTTGAGTCAGTCACATGTTCTTTCACAGTTTACTAGAAAGTAGTGGGCAAAATTTATGCCCTGTAGTAGAAGGTAATTCCATTTTTTAGTTGATTTACTACATTTATCACTAATTGAAGGACCAGTATTGCTTACTGGATTACGTTTTAGACATAATTTATTATCCGTAGTCATATCAAGATAAATACACAGCTTTGAGATTTCCTTTATATGGTCCTTGTTTCCTCTTCTCCTTTATGATTTTGACGGCAAGACTTCCATATATCTGGAACAGGTGCTGAGTCATTCCTGTTGCTGCATGTATTAAATGTTGATTCGATAAACAAATGATTCAGTTATCAATCTCTCCCTCTACCCTGTTATGTTAGTTACCTGCTTAATTTACATGTGTAAAGGAACTATGCATGAGCTCCGATTTCAATGTGTCGTCTGCATATCGAAACCATATTTTTGGAGCACATACATAATTTCTTTAAACATATAAATTCAGTAGTCAACGCAGTCCAACTTACCTATAGATTAGTAAATAGTCAGGGGGAATTAGCCACGTCGGATTGCAGAATAAAATGGAAAGAAGATGCAAATTTAAACAGTAGTGTCTACGGAAAATCTTCACATCCAAATCGTTACTCAGACTTCAAATCATCTCACCCCATGCCAGTTAAAGTAGGCTCAGTAAAGTGTCTAAGTAACAGGGACAAAAGCCTTACCAGTGAAACAGAAGATCTAAGACAAGAAACTAGATACATTGATGACACCTTACTTATCTAGTTACTCCCTCAAATTAATTCATAATTTCCCCAAGGATAGTAACAAAAATATTAATAACAGTCACTAATGTTAGTAATAATAGTGTTAATAATAGTAGTGGTAATACTGTGAATAGAGAATTCAAAACCTCTACAATATTAATATACGAAGAAGACACTTCAGTAATACTACATAGGATTCTCAATAAGGCTGGGATTAGAGTGGCATTTAAGCCTACAAACTCATTTAAAAACAAGCTTTGTAGGTTAAAAGGTCTTATTGTTCTAATTAAGCAGAATAACTTAGTTTACCAAATCTCTTGCAACGACTGTGAGGTTAAACACATAGGTCAAAGTAGTTGACCGGGCTCATTTCGGTTTTTCGAGCATAGAAAGCTTGTTAGATCAGAGTTGGTAGATCCCAGAAAGATAACGAATTTAGAAAAAAGCCCAAGTATAGCTGTGCATGCAACTGCACACAACCATGAAATTAGATGTGACTGGGTGAAAATCCTTCAAACTTAAATAACAGGGTAAAGGAGGAGATTGATAACTGAATCATTTGTTTATCGAATCAACACCTAATACATGCAGCAACAGGAATGACTTAGCACCTCTTCCGGATATACAGAAAATCTTGCTATCCATATTACAAAGGGAGTGAGGAATTAGAATTATATAAAGCATGTATCAAAGTTGTTTATTTGTCTTGATATGACTACGGTTACTAAATTTTGTCCGAAACGTAAACAACACTATTCCTTCACTGTGGGATAAATCTAACAGATCAATAAAAATGAAATTCACTAGAAACTACTAATAAAGCAAATTTCTACGGTCACTTGTTTTATATCCAGCTACAAATCACTAGTTTTTTTCCATCATTTACAAAATAATCAACATTCTCTTCAATCAAAATTATTACTTTCGATGTTGTTCTCTTTAATCAGTGTGATGGTGTATGCGAGTATGGAATACAACGTCGCCAAGTTCGATGTGTCATTGAATTAGATTCATCTCAGTTATCCAGCAATAACCTGTCTACAGAAGAAAAGAATGATTCATTAAGATTACTTTTAAATAATCCTGATTCATCTGCACTAATAAGACGCTCACGTTCAGCAAATGTAGTGGATGTAGATCATGAACGTTGTCGAAATGCTGGTATCAAACCGATTTCTGAACGGCCTTGTTTAATCAATATCAGATGTCCTTATTGGTATAAAAGTGAATGGTCTAAAGTAAGTCTACTTTTATTTAAAACCTTAACTTGAATAGTTTGATCAATGCTTTACTTAAAAACAAATAGTCTATTGTGACCAACAGATTCCTAAAACGAACAAATTGCACTAAATATAGCTTTTACGTTGGTGTGTAGACTTACATATTAGGCTACTAGTCTCAAGTGTTGTTCAAATCCCGACAATTAACTCCTTGAAAGAATCTCTCAAAGAACAGTGGAATTAAAAAGTACTGTTCACTTCTTTCAGTAAGAACACCTGAGACCTTCAATCTACATTGAAATAAATAAATGTATGTATTATTTATTAAAGGAAAGGTAAAATTCTACTGTAAGAGGGAGGTGGGATAAATTAACTTTGTGGGATCTACTTTTATTATACTCACCCAAAGGATTTATAAAAAGGAGTTTCAAGCCAAGAGACTATGATTGCAACGAAGAAAAATTCTTCTTTTAGACGAAGTCATTTACTAAGCTGTACATTCGTGAATAAATGTTACAACAACAACAACGTCACCCATCGGGTTCTACTATCTCCCGTATTTACGGTCTTCCCAAAATACACAAAAAAGGCATTCCACTCCATCCAATAATGGATATGATAAATTCTTGATATCATTTAATTGCGAAATGGCTTGTGGAAATACTGGAACCTGTAAAGAAGATGCTATTGAACCACAGTCTCCGTGATACATTTGATTCAATAAAGAATGTCAATTTGACAGTTAAATTAATGATTTCATTAGATGTCCTGTCAATTTTCATAGATATCCCACTGACAGAACCCATCTGCTTCCTGTGTGAATTCATTCAATGTCATAACATAGATACTGGTATTTCAATTCACTACTTAAAAGAGCTTCTCCTTCAATGTACCTTCAATTTACACTTCAGATTTAATAATGCGATCTGCAGGCAGATACATGTTGTGGCAATGGGTTCTCCACTAGGACCTATCCTAGCTTCGTGGCAAGCCTAGAAAACACCAAATTATCATCAACAATCAGTAAACTTCATGTCTACAAAAGATACATAGATGATACGTTTATAATTTGTGATGAAAATATGAATCTTACCAACTTGCTTCATACCTTCAACAATGCCCACTCTTCAACCAAATTCACTCCCGCTCAGATTCATAGATAAGAACATAAAGCCACAGAACCCAACTGAACGAACACATTTGGCGCAAAAAAAGATTCTTTTGTTGCGTCTTGGATTTAAAAATGACACTCCTGTGGAGATTCTGAGGAAACGGCCGTCAAAATCCTTGAACAAAAAGTACTTCGCCGCCAACCTTCCCATTATTTTCTCCTGCAAGAAACGTTTTGGTCAATCTATGAAAGGCAACCTGACGCATTGGGCCATATCAATGGGTGTATAGCAGTCTACTTGCTCTAGTGGAGTTGAGTGCGTCGGCTGTACCACGCGTTTGCTTGTAAAAAGTATCCACAAACACCACCGAGCCCAGTTGGAAAAGAGAGAACGGAAATGTATCATTAGTTCAATAACAGAACATCCCGTGAACTTAGACCGCTTAGCCCCTCTCGAGAACTCATTCAAAATTCTCTACAGGGTTCCACCAAATAACTCGAAGGGAGTAAGATCAAGACATTTGTCTATAGCTAAGTTCAAACCGGCGCCATGTATCCGAAAAAGTTACATCCAACCTTTATCTTTGCCATGGCCATCATAAAGCCTTGACTGTCATAGATTCATTTTGTATTAGGACACTACGTGTATATTTCCTTCAACCCTTGTTCATTTTCCTACTCTGCCATAGATTTAACCTGCACTACGTAATTACAATCTCATTTTCATAATCCTCTGTTTATTTTCATACTCTGTCATAGGTTTATCCCATATTACAAAATCCCAATGTTATTTTCATAACCCTTCGCTCGTTTTCCCACTTTGCCATACACCCATCCTGCATTAAGTAATTACATTTAGTTTCACAATCCCTTGTCTATTTTCCCACTCTAAACCCAAATATGTATTAATTAACTTCATTCAACATATTTTGCCCCCTAATCGGAAATAATTCTGGAACCTTCTACCCATTGTAACATATATTCACGAATATACAGCTTAGTAAATGACTTGTCGAAAAGAAGAATTGTTCTTCGCTGCAATCACGTCTTCTCTTTTCCTATGACCAAATAGGTATATTCCGCTGTTCAAGTGACTTACGCGAACGAACTAGTTAGTAGGACAAGAAGTTCACAGAAAAGATTTTGTAATTAGATTCGTTTTTAGTCTATACACAAAGTAGCTTATATACTGATGTGTCCCTGAAAAACAAGTAACTACTCAGTAGTGGCATGTACTTCATAAAATTTAAAACTAATAATTCAAACACTATATAGCTTGAAGTATTGCTGACGAACGTTGTGTGATACTGCTATGAAGCAAAAGCAGTTTCCCTGAAGTTGTAAACACACCTTAGTGATAGTTCAGAACAAGAATAATTTGAGCGAACAGTTGTTTTCAATAACTTCCACTTCAGACTCTACATTTATAAATCCATGAGAATAAGTGAAATGCGACAGACAAAATAAGGCATGATGTACAATTTTTACTATATTGAAACAGTCAGCATTATGGGTGAATGAAGATCAAATCGAACAGAATGGTGAAATTTTTATCAATCTAATGTGTAAGTTGTACTATGAAATCAGTACTCACAGAACAGTTACGAAATGAGAAGACAAAATCTACAGATAATGATTCACCTATATACATTTATTGGGGCATGAATTTGCATGTTTGTTTACTAAGGGTCAAATAATAATTATGTAGTTATGAGTTATATTCAGGTGGGATAAAAATCATGTGAAATAGAGAATAACAAATGTGAAGTTTTACGTCACGGTTGAAGATGACTACTGGCAGTGGTATGGATAAGGAAGGGCGTAAGACTAATAACGTAAAAAAATGTATATTTATCAATGTAATAACAATATAGAAGAAGGGGATGGGAGGCTAAAATGTGCAGCTTGTGGTAGGAAAGTTCATATTGATAAAAAATTATTAACATCAGTTGGAGGAATAATGGAAACCTGGGAACACTGGACAGCTGTTTCGTCCTAGTGTGGGGCTCCTCAGCAGTGCGCACCCACGACCCCACCAGGGATCGAACCCACGACCTTCAGTCCACGATGAATACTAACTTGAAAATAGTTCTAAATCCTCACGACTCCCTGGAAAAATTTATTGATAATTTTTCACAGTGGTCTCATTAGTTGATGTTCTTAAATTATCTTTTTGAATCTTGAACTGAAGCCTCTCCTATAAGTACTCGTCTTTAGTAAAGCAAATACAAGTTGTAGCAGATTAACGTTCTGGGTCAATGGCTTTCTTGAAAGACGCCCCGAGATTACAGTTATTTGTGACTCTGCAATAGGTGATTTGGAGCCAACTTCATGTTAAATTCTAAAATATTGACATTTGGAAATGTATTACACAAAGGTTCCACACAAACCTCTTCTAAAACTATCCTTTCCGGTAACTTATTTCAGAAGAAACGACCTAATGAAATTGTTTTAGCTCATGTTTCAGGCCTTCATAAGGTAGTATGCACTTTATTCTTCCCAAAAATGTAAGATATTCATACACATTTTTTTAAAATTTCTTACTGTTTTAGTGTTCAGTCAAATGTGGAATGGGTATGAGATCACGTCAAGTGGATTGTCGTTTTCCAAATGGAACTTTGGTTGATACAGAGATAATAAACAACAATCAGACGGACTTCCAAACTTCAGAAATATTCCCAATACGCTCACTGCAAAAAGTTGTTGAAAGTATCAAACAAACAAGTGTTCTGAGATATAGTTGTAGTACTCCACGTCCTATTGACAGTATTGCGTGTAAAACACGTCCGTGTAGAAGACGCGAAGTATTCTGGTGGCCTGTTACCACTTCTGAGGTAAGTAGAAAGCTAAGAGAAATTTTGAGTTACATATGATGAAAGCAATTTTAATTCATTGATTTCATAACATTTTTACTGATGATAACATCCGTATTTCAACGTGGAAACTATAGTAAAAGATTTGCGTCAACTGACCAAAAAATAAAGTTATAAAATCAACATTACAAAGTCGTTTGAAACTGAACAATCTGCCTAAAACTCACAAGAAGACATTTACTTATCAGTCTAGTTTAAATGGAATATCATTTCATATTTCTAGTTTCCTGATTAGCGGATGACAGTGGTCGGTGTTTAGGCTTGAAGTAGTTGTCGTAAATGTTCCGCTTTCGCACTTCGTGCATCTAGCGTTCTTTCAAACGATTGTCGCTTTATCATCATAAGACGAAGTATTGAAACCAATAAATATGAGAGGCATTCTAAAAACGATAATGAGGTCTAACAGAAGGCTCCTTTTAAATTTGTTATATATTCCTTTTGAAGTAGACATTTGTCTCATAAGTGATTCTTAGAAATCATTATCTTCATTATCAAGTAATATTAGTCCGATCAAGCTCTTCATTTAATAAGCGATTACATTTAAATATTTAATGCCATCAATCCTAATTAGGGAATATGGATTTGTTTTAAATGGTAATCTCCTCCCGATAATGAAATGTGAGATGTTTCGGGGACACTTGTCATGATAGCCACAGAATATGCAAAGTTTTTACTGTGAAACACTTAAGTATAATATCAAAAAACGAATTTGAAAACGTCGACAATCATACTTCATTATGTGGTTAGCATTTACAATGTTAAACAGTAGAATATGACCTAATATTTAAATGTTATCATGTCCAGAGAAAGACATCGATGTTTTGAATTACATTCCAAACGGAGCCATGCGATAAAAAGTAAAACGCGTCTTGTATGTCTTGTTTTTAACAGAATACACATAATGTTAGCGACTTGAGACTAAAATAGATATATTGCTTTATTGAAAACTTCTAGAATATCACACTAATATGAAGACAGTTTACTTAAAAACTTTAAGCCAAGGCGAGTTAAATTAGAGGACTAATTCATCCAACACTTAACTGTACTGAACACTAGTTACATCATAAAGTGATTACCTTTGTAAAGCCATATTTTCCTAACTATCCATAAATATATATGCTACGACTGGGGATATTGGTGATCCCATTACTACTCCTCTTTTTCGACATATTTTGTCCTGGGACTTAAAGACTGTGGAGGTCAGGCATAACTGTATGCCCAATATAATCTCATCAACCGATATCTTAGTTCTGTAAGTTCTACTTCAATATTCAGTTGACTTCTGGCTGCCTCCAGTGCCATATTGACTGGTATTTTAGAATACAGACCATTTAAATCGAAGCCATCCATTTTTTCATCCTCTTCTACGTGTAGGTCACTAAGCTTAAGTTTTAACTCGTAAGAGTTTACTAGTCTGGAATTTGAACGGTTCCTAATAGGGCATAATATTGAAGCCAAGTACTTTGCTAGTTCATATGTTGGGGTATTTCTGAAGTCAACTATGGGTCTAATGGGATAACCTGATTTATGAACCTTAACAGTGCTTTGCAAACGTTTAGTCCTACACCAAAAATATGGTGGCGATATATGGATGACACATTTACTGTGATGAAATCGGAACATATCGACAATTTCCTCATGCATATAAACTCAGTAGTAAACGTAATCCAATTCACTTACGAGGTAGAAAATGAACAAGGAGGATTACCTATCTTGGATTGTAGAATAAAACGAAGAACAGATGATGGTTTGAATACTACTGTCTGCAGAAAACCAACACATTCCAACAGATATCTAGACTCCAAATCATCCCATTCAATGTCATTTAAGGCAGGATTAGTCAAATGTCTAAATGATAGTGCTAGTCAGAGCAGGAACCTAAACAAAAAATTGAAACACGTAAAAGAAGCGCTAATAGTTAATAATTATGCTCCGCAGTTTATTAAGAAATTCTTACGGACACAAAAAACTAAAAAGTAACAGTCACACGGGTGTGACTAATAACGACAACACGAGGAAAAAGTTCACAGCCTTCTTTGTATTACCCTATAAGAAGGATACCTCAGAAACTTTACGTAGAATCCTCAACACAGCTGGAATTAGGGTGACATTTAAATCTGCAAACTCACTCAGAGATAAACTTTGTCGGCTTAAGGATCCGATAGAACCAATTCAGCAAAATAATATAATCCATCAAATTCCACGTAACGACTGTGAGGTCAAGTATATAGGTCAAACTAGTCGGTCGGGGTCAGTTAGAATAGCCAAACATAGAAATTTAGCTAAATATAGACTAACATGCTTAAATAAAATCAATAATCTAGAAAAAACTCGGCTATTGCTATATATGCATTAACACACAACCACACAATAGGGTGGGATAAAGCCATTGTACTTAGGTCAAATATAATTAGGTAGAGATTGAGAGAGATTGTTTACTGAATCTTTTTCCACCGAATCAACACTCAACACATGTAACAGAAATGACTCAACACCTACCAATAAAAACAAATCATATAAGGTGGCGGCATAACTATAAAAATCAGATGTCGAAAGTAGTGTGATTACATTGATAAGATTATGAGTAATAATAATTCATGCTCGAAATGTCATCAAGTGAATAATACTAGATCACTGTGTATTATAAATCAAGTAAACCAATCTAATATGGAATTAATTTCTACCACAGTGCCCAAGTTTTACACCTATATTAATAAAAAATGTTCATTTAAAAAATATAAAACATGGAATGGAATAACCGTCATGTTTCGAAGTCAATTTAACAAACAAATCTAATTAATTTGACTCACTTTAAATACGGCAAATTGCTTTCCTAATAAGTCAGTAGTCATATCTGTGACTGTGGTCCTGAATAGTACATGCCAGAATATTTGAGTATATTTGAGAATATTTGAGTCTTTTTTGTATCACAAATGTCTCTTATCGATGACATAGAAACTTTCGTTGAGTAAACCCAGTCACTTATACATCTAGTACTACATTTATCTCATTATAGCGTCCAGTCACTTAACTTGATATTCAACCAACAAGCTACAAAAAGCTAAACGATTCACCTTATAATAAATATTTTTGGCCTGTAAGTAGTTAGTTATACGCTTTGATTATCTAAACCCAGTAGGACCAATACAACTAGATTTTGATGTCCTGTTTGTTCTTGAAGACTACGCAAAATAGTCAGTTAACTTACTTTTCTAAATGTTGAGATTATTTCAGATAGTGAAAATTGTATGAGGCTCTATGAGTCTACATTTCTTCTTTTTCTACTGCTGATATCATTTCTAGAGAGGCAAGCAATTGTTCCCTTCTACGTAATCTAAATGAGCCCAAAATCGATTCTTCTGTTTTCAGTATTGAAAAAAATAGTGTAATTTCTTAGGAAATCGTTTGTGCAGTTGATAGCTGGCAGTTGACGTCGCACCAGCGCAACACAAGTTCAGACATCCCTACACTTAACAAGGCTTGGGCAACCAGGTAGTATCATTAGCACTCATGCAATAAATATGGTCCATTGTCTGTTGCTGAGTGCTGTTTGCTTTCCATTTAAATGGTGGAAGAAACTAAATGACTTCCAGCATTATATCCTACTCCGTCATATTTATGAACTCCCAATGCTGATTACTCCGTGATGTATGTTTCGATTTAGGCGGCCTTACAAGATATCTTGAACATCGTGAAGTTATGATTCATTTATTATAACTCATTTTAAAATATGAACTGAGTTCTGTATTCCTTTCACAGAATATTGTTAAACGGTAAGAGATAATGGTGTATTAGGAGTTATTCACAATAAAATGGTATGTAAAAACCGCTTACTGAACAAAAAAATCTCTGATTCTTCCTCACATTCATAATAACCGAAGTTAACTGGGATGTGGGTTCAGAGGACAATACAGCTATTACAGAAAAAAGAGAGCGCTACTGAGCTCCGTTAGTTATTTCGTTTTTCCATGTCCTCCTTACACACGATTAATTAGCTGTCTTCAAAATTATTATACTTGTATCTTGTGATTCACTTTTCGATATATTTTATTACCAAGTGACCTCACCCTTTGATCACTGTTTCCATTTTTCATGAAATGGTTAGACGGCTACTACTACTGTATAGCTATGATGAGAAGTTGTGAAAACAGTCCTCATCGATAGCCAATGTTTTTTTAGTTGAAATAAGCCTTACCAAAAATCAATGTCGAATATTTTTTCAAACTGCTAAATTTTATTGTTAGACCTTATTGATGAACACTCAATTTAAGCGAAGATGCATCTACTAAAATCACAAAAAAAGGTGAAACAAAAATAAGCATGAAAGCGAACAATCATAGGACCTAATCATCACTCTTCTGATTAAAGTATAGGCATGTGGAGATTTGTATCCATGTATCATTCGGCAGAATCTACCCTTTATGTATTTAACATTGTCCTTCCACAATTTTACATAATAATCTACACAAAGGCTAAAGTCACCTTATTTATGGTGATGTTCAACTTCAAAGAATACCTACCTATTAGAAGTAGTAAGATAATAAACCTTACAAGTTTTTGTAATTATGTTATTATTTATTTTATTTCATCTTGACTCTGATGAAAACACACTTAAATTTATATATTGTATTAACTGTTTTAGTAACGAGGTTGAAAGATTTGAATTCACTGAGTTAGTCAGTGTCGTGACTCAAAAGTTCACTATCAAGTAGAGATACATTATCATGAATATATTGATTATATCATCATTTGTCCCTTGGATTCCAAGTGAAACAAAGAGCTTCAATAACACATCTCCAGTCTTTTGAACCTGGCTCCAAGACTGCCCTAAAGCTTTCATTTCTTCCCCACATGATCTCCTCTTTGTCAACCACAGACGCCCAACTCGTCGTTCCCCCTTTGCTGGCTTTCCTCACTTTTGAGTTGAATCTTGCTGTCAAGATTTTGATCCCGCAGGAGGAAATTCATTCCCACTGCATGAGAGAGAGTCTTCGATACTCTTCGGAATATCATGATAGCCACTCCACAACTCAGTGTGCTCGTGGTTGTCGTCTGCATGACAATATCAGAGTAGATTATTGACTCCTCTCCAGTTGACAGTTTGGAGAGTCCACTTCCATTCCATCTGCAGATTCCTTGCAGATTCTTAGCACTTTTATTCTATATCTTCTCATTTCTTTTGCAATCTGACCAGCTTTGCCAGCCGGCTTCAGACAGCTTGTGGACATTCCATGTCCCTATGTTTACTTTCGCTTTCATGGGGTGAGAGGGAGAGAAGACACATTGGCCACTTGGCTTCCCGAATGCCTTCACCAGCTGGCGTCATTTCGCCTCTTTGATTCCAGCGAGGAATGAGTTTAATTTTAAATTTTATTTTTTTTGTGCTTTGAAGTTTTTTAAACGATTGGGTTGGTTTTACGGGATAGGGTTGTTAATCCTATGCCCAACCTTCTCTTTCTATCCGGGCTAAGGACTGGCTAGTAACTAGTGTACTAGTTACCTAGGCAAGGTTATAGTTGCTCAATCCCAATAACGTATGAACACAATTTGGCAGTAACATATTCAACTTAGTATTCGTTGGTTTGATGCATGTGATTGATTTCTGAACGAAATTTCATTTGTAATACCAAAATATTATTAAAACCGTGAAATATAAAGCACTTTGGGAAATTTTAAGAAACAAGAACTCTAAGGAAGTATTTCCTAAGTTAATTTGCTTCTTTTTAGAGATAACAACACCGAATTCGTGCATATGATAACAAACTGTCGTAAACTTATCATTAAGAGATTGGATAATTAAGCAACTGAATACTGACTATAAATAGCTATCTGTCCAGAATTGCCAGCAGATGAATTCAGGTGACTGGTTGAAAAAAATTAACGGTGTAACTCTGTTGTAATTAGACTTTAGAATTTCAAGCTGATAGATAAGACACTTTAGTAGAAGAAATAGCGAAGTCTCGACTTCCATTAGTATCTTTTCTTTGTCTTTTCTGTCTTACAGTGTAGAGTAACAGGATGTAAACTGGATAAACGTGAACGAGTTATAAAATGCATAAATCCAAGACGTGGACCAGTTCATGATGCAGCATGTAATCATTTAATCAGACCAGTAAATTGGACAATTTGTGAATTGTTTACGTGTAAAACTTTTGAATGGTCAACAGGACCTTGGAATTCAGTAAGTTAAACTTAATAACTGACTTCTATCTTTTTTTTATCTATTGAATAATACCTTCATAATGTCACTAGAAAAGATCACACTACAATAGAAAAAAAGATAATTCAAATGATACTAAAGATAAGTGGTGTTAGAACTAAAAAGGATCTAACTCTTCTTGTTTTAAGCTAATAGCTTTCAGGGACAAGAAATTTAAGTCATGTTTTATTTGAAGAAGTGAGAACGAAACTTAATTTTATCACTAATTCGATTTAGCACAGTGCTTCTATGAATTTCAAACAATTATTTTACATTATCGGAAACACTTTCTTCTCAACTGAGAACTGTAAACTTGGTAACAGTTGTACTACGAGCACAGCAATACTTTCTTAGTTATGGCTAGGAACAGGCATATTTTATAAGTCTTATTACTGATATTCGAGTGACTTTAAAGGCCATCCTATCAAATGACGAAACAACCAATCACGTTTCTCTATTCTATGAAAGATTATCTTCCTAATTAAAATGCGGCGACCTGATTGGTTATTTTGTTAGCTATTAGGATGGCCTTTAAATTCTCCTCTGATATTCATGACATAGTGCGCAATAAATTTGACATATTGCTAACCGACCTACAAAATATCACTTTAGTTTCAGGACGAATAACATTATGGGCGACTTTAAAAATCACCCCAGCAACAATCGAAATGACCGAATAGGCTTCTCCACTTCGGCTGGAGAGGTAAATTTCCATGTGATCAAGAAGTCTAATTGGTTATTTCAGTTGTTTCTTCACTTTCTAAATAACTACCTTCGCAACCGAAATACCAAGAGTTGACTGGCTATTTTAGCACTTGCTAGCGCGGCCCTTAAGGTCTCTCCAAAAAAAGCGTGAGTAACCAGCCTGTTAAGATGTCTATGATTCTACGGCCTTTGAAAGCCTAAATGGCCTACTAAGTGCTTTTATAAACCTGAAGGCTTATATGTTTCCTATTTACTTTCCCGTGATCCATATCGCGTCAGTTACTGTTGCGCTTTTTCAAAGTTCAACACTATACTTCACTGGATATTATTGTGGTTTTTTAAAGAAGAAAAAGACATTGGTGAACAATACTGTTTTCAATTAGATCCTCTTCAGAATTTTCTTCCAATATAAATTGCTAAATATATATAAAATAAAACCAATCATGTAGATTTGTCGGTTGATGTGATGTTTTAAAATAACCACGGTGATAATATTACAAATAACGAAAATGATAACATACTGGGTTGGATCCAGCGACCACCGAGTTACCAGCCCGTTGCTCTACCAACTGAGCTGCGAAGTCCGACTGCTCACCAGATTTTTATTTCACTTCAATCACCATGGGTCTCGCCTGACTACCATGTGAATTCATGACGCGTCGCTACCGTCTGATCATACTCACACTGGCTGTCTAGTCAGGACTTCTCATCTCAGTCCAAATCTAACTGAATCAGAGAGGGAAGCATCATATGGATTATCATTGGACTATCTGAGATAGCCGTAGTTTGGCAGACTAGTATTTATGCTGGGTGATTAAAGTGAAATAAAATTCTGGTCAGCAGTCGGACCTCATAGCTCATTTGGTAGAGCAGCGGGCTGGTAACCCGATGGTCGCTAGTTTGAATCCAGTCGTGGTTCAAGTTATCATCTCACCTTCAATCACTACCCAGTATCAATACTAGTTTGCCAAACTACGGCTGTCTCAGATAGCCAATTGAGAAAAGTATAAAGCTGACTAAAGTCCATGCAATATGGATGAAAATGCAGACACTGATAATAATCAAAGTGGGTCTAAACCTTGCTTGTGAAAATAAAAGTTACGTAATACCGAAGGACAAAGTAAGTGGATAAACAAAGTCGAAACGAACACAGTAAGTATATGAAACAGGTAAGAAGACTTTTGATGATCAAGTTGTTTACTAATTATTCTTTGGACAAGGGAGAGATAAGAGGTGTACAAACTTCTGGATACAAAGACTAGGATTATCAGCCCAAATTCCCATAGCTTCGAATATGTGCAAAAGACGAGTTAAAATACCTTTCAAAAGATGAGGTGAAATGCCACAGATAATCTTGAAAGCACTGTTTTTATCTACTAAGTGACCAATACCGACGAGATGAGATAAAATGGCACTTCTGATGGATTTTATCCGTTCCTTTCCCAACTGTGAAAGCAGATGCTGAACAACACGTATGAGTTATCTAGTAGTACACCCTATATGGCTGTCCCACAGGATCGGCTAAACTTGTAAATATACATAGAAATGGCTAAACCAGATGGCTCATCTTTTTGCTTGAGCAACAAAAATTGGTATTATTGTCACAATAGTTATTTTAAAACATTTGTCACACTAACCGATAGATTTGCAAGACTGGTTATATATATATATATATATATATATATATATATATATATATATATATATATATTCAAGAAAGAAAATGATCTATCTGATGTCTTTTTCTATTTCCTCAAACACTTTGAGGCAACTCAACGAAGGCTGCAATATTTTTCTCTTGATTTTAACTGTGGTGTGACTGAAACGGCATAATGGCCTATCGATTTAATAAGCTATGAACTTCAGTTAACTGGTAATACACCGGTCACAAGTTTCTCATAGAGGTCATTATCATATGCGCAGAGTTTCTAGTATGCCCATATTTATGCAACTGAAATAAGTTCAGACATCATGATCCTTATAGGATTACATTGCCCTATGAATTAAAACAATGCATATTCATAAGAATTACTGTTTTAAAGCATACTTTCCTCGAAATTCACCTTAATATGCATAGCTTTAACTGCGAGCATACATGTTGGTAATGCAGTATTACATCCTAATATTTTGCCTCGAACAAGGCAAACTTGTACTTGAATATCTGTGTTTGTGGCTAGTAAAAAGCCAGATAAAATTAATATTTAGCTCAAAGTTACTTCATATGACTGGTATTCAAGGAAAGAACAACAACAAAAGATTTGTGATCATTTGTAAATCTTTATTTATTCCTTTCAACGAAGTTCAAACTTATGTTTGACACAAAACAGAAGCTGTATGTGTTTGGAAAATGTTTATTTAACACTTATCACTAGCATACATAGAGATTTTATCTATTTAGTTGCCCAAGTCGTTTTTGTTCTCCACCTCTATCATACAATCGCTAAAAATTCAACTTTTATTTTTCGGTCATTTACTCAACTCAGTATTATCTGTTATTACAGGTTATAATCGTTTCTTGATCTTCAGCTTAATCTGGTAGTTGACGCTTGATGAATTTAACTTCACCTGTCACTCAGTGCAGGTGACTTGTACATGCAAATAGATTCTGCAGAAACTGTATTTCATCACTCATCATCATAAAATATGGTCACAGATAACAAGAAGATTCAAAGAGGTAGCCTTCTAAACACATATGACACACCTAACTGTACTATTGTTGCTTAAAACTCAGGAAACAAAACCATTGATGCAAAGGATAAAAAATCAGATATTAGTAGATTTCCTGTATCCTAGACATATTTCAAGCCGAAAGAAGAATTCAACGATATTTGAATCGACAAAGAATAATATTTTCAATAACTTCTTCCTCACGTTCTGCAGTTATATGTTTACCTTGTTTAATTTCGCCTTAACATTCAGACAATTACTTATAACAATTCTTTGGGATTATTATGTAGCCTGGGGATTCTCTTCAGAAACGACTTGTGTGAAGGATAATGTCGGAATCCAATATAACCAGGATTCATTTCAAAATGATTAATTTTATAGATGATTATACCTCTTGCATAAAACTCCATAAAGTGGGTGTCGGAAAGTTATTTTCATTATTTACCAGGATCCTATCGACTTGCCGAATGGCACTAGGCTGTGAATCTTCAAACTGAAGAATAGGTAGCAAATTAATATTCCAAACGACCGAATTTATAAATTCAGTAAAAACACTTTTCGCCACTGCAGGCACCTTGACACAATTCACGCGTCCTATCCCAAGTAGCCTAATTTTCGTTTTCCACATAAAGTCTCTTCCACCGTCCCCATAATCTAAAATAATTTTTCCTATCTTTCTGGCCTATTTCTTCCCCTTACGTCTGAACTACCATACCAAAATATAGTTTGAGGTTAATGGAGATTCTGTTTTGAGGCAATGTTCATCGCAAACTGATATCAATTGGAGAACTGTCGAACACCTGATTGCACTGGACACTTGTTTCGCCCCAAGATGAGACTCCTCAATAGTACACGCTAATGACCTTGCCAGGTACCGAAATTAGGACCCTCCGGAGTTCAATAATCCACAGCTTCCTACTTCTATCACTTCGTAATATAGCACGACCATAACCCAAGGTCTTCAGTTGTCATCTGCTTCAATTCCGACTGGTTGACCACAAAGGTCACGGCTTCCATCAGAACTTCTGGAAATCCATCTGGAAAAGCTTCACTAATGAACACTATACAGCAATACAGTTTGAGGTGGTGTGCCGCAGCGTTCACCACAGACTGACATCAGTTGGAGAACCATTGAAAAACAAACTACTATTTCTTAATTATCTATATTTGTTTGTCGCAACCTACTTTCATACAAGCCAAGATGAACATAGGAATCGAAAAATCAACGTATATGTTTCTCCTCAACTTTCTTATAATCTAAATTTAATGAGATTCCCGTCCATTTATACAACCTGACCTAGTGTTTTTATCAGACTGTTTTTGTTTATCTGATTTTACTTTCATACTCCGCCGCATTTCAATTCCCCTCCTACTTATGGCAGATTTTACTCTTAAAAATATTATCATCAATGTGAATATAATTCATTTAACCTTTTAATGTTTCGCAAGACACATAATCATCTACACTATCAACTATTTCCAACTAAACTGTCGTGAAAATTGATTCTGACATTACCTTTCACAATCTTTATAATATCAACGAGCTGTTATAATAAATCAATCTGTTCTTAAGGCATAATTAATTAATATGGACTTATAATTGTAGAACATAAAGAAGAAGTTATTGTAAAGAATATTCTCTATTCATTCGAATCTTGTTCGAATCACAGTAGGAATTTTCAAGAAGCTGAAGGGATAAGCGAATGATCAGTATCTTCAGAAAGCTTCGAATCAGTGCATACCTAAAAAACTGTGACCTCGAAAATACTTTTGAAATAGCCATCTTGTGAGAGCAGCATCGCTAACTTGTCGGTATCAGAAAAGAACTGATGTGACGGATAACCAATTAAATGCCTGAAATTGCCGAAGCTGTAGAAAGATGACTCTGGTGAATCGAGTGCATCTAGGTTGAAGCATATTTGAGCATTATAGGTAAATTCTCACCTGGAAATATGATAAAATTTGAACCAAGATCCAGACTCTTGAGCAAAAACATTGTCTGGTAATTAAATGGAAAGGAAAACACGGAAAAATGGTGAATAAAGGATCGGTTGGCAGCGTTTTCCAACCATTATATATATATATATATATATATATATATATATATATATATATATATACTTAAATATCCCTTCATTTGAATTATTTCCGATTCCTAGTGTCCAGATACTTGTGGATCAAGAATGAAATATAGACAGATTACATGCGTAGATGATTTAGGCAATGAATACTCTGAATCATTGTGCCCAGCGAATCTCAAGCCTAATAGCTGGAGTGTCTGCCCAAACTTATGTTCAGGTATGTCTTTTTCTGCTGAGTTTTTTCCTAAGTTAAGAAGGTAATTTTCAAAACTTTTTGTGCTTTTTTGATAGTATTGTGTTCCTTGAGCTATATGATTAAACCGTGGAGCTTTCATTGTAATTCTAGACAAAATCACCAGCACAAACTTCAGAAAGAAGTGATCTATGATGTTTTCTCCACAATTTAATCGGTAGCTTGTTCTGATGATCATGTGTGTGCTTAACTGTTTCTGCTAAAGTCTTGTCATTATCTCTGTACTCATTTCTATTGATTGTCCTGCTCATGTCAACTTTCTGAATGGTGGATAGATTGGGTCAATTTCAACATATCTGTACTGATTGCTGACTGACTTGAGTACCAAGCTTGTCAAACTTTTCTAGCATTCTTTTTATTTCCTGTATCCAGGACTTCCATATTTTCTCAGTTAAACTCATGTCCACAGTTATCCATATGCATTGATATGAGCGAAGATATGCCATGATGCTTCACTATCAGTGAAGACGGCGACCACTCTGTACGATGTAGCATCTCCCGCAGTTCCTGCAGTTTATTTTTCAGATGATATCTGGTTTGTCTTCCTTTGCTATTACATCTTTTGGTCTGCATAACAATGAGTGAAGGGGTTTTATGGGCTTATTAGATACAATGATTTCAAATGACTTCAATAGTCTAGTCATGATCTCGGAGACGTTCTTCTTTTAGGGTAGGATAATCTGCTTTTTGTTATTCGAGGATGACTTCTGGGTTGACGACGAATTATATAAACATCTTTTGATGAAGTTAGGTGAATAGCTGTTCTTCTGGGAAGCATTCACCAAATAGTTTTCTTCTTTTCTTCACAAGGTTGTTGTACCATAGTGTATCTTCCCTCTTCTGAACAATGTTTTCATACAACTGACCTTGTATGCTGTTGTTGATACTGTGATTAAGGATTTGATCCATATGAGTCAATTTTCAGTAGACCCCAGTTTCCGATTTCCCCAAATCCATTATAGTGATCAGAACATCTAAAAGTGCAAGTTTATTAGTTGATTCCTCTTCAGTCGTGAGTTTGATGTCATCGAAAATTTTGTTGACTAGTGTGTAAGCGTTTTTCACTTCGTTTCTATTGATGGTGACAAACGCGTCATCTACACATCGGACCCAAATTTTGGTTTCAACAAAGGTGACACGACAGTTTCTAATGTTTACATTACTGCCTCTGCAAATAGTCCTGATATTGGGAATCCCGCTGGTGTTCCCTGTGTCTGTTGTTAGAGCTTACCGTCGAAATGAAATGAGTTAATTCCATCAAACTGGAACTTTGGAGTCGTGTGTGTTCCGAGTGGTGTGTATCATTGGCGAGGAGAAGAGTCACTGTATCCTTAGCCAGTGTCGATTCAGTTGACGTGCATAGAGCTGAGAGTTGGTTGATACTCATATCTATCCATGTGTAAGTCTTCCACCTTTTTGATGTAATGGTCTACATCTGTGTGCCGGAACTGTAACGACGTTCTTTTTATCCTTCAGTTTCTTAAGAGCCGTTTGTTCAATACTGGCTGGCTGAGTGCGGTCTTGCCTCCACCTGGTCAGAGGTACGATTACTGGTAGTATTTCCAGTTGGTTCTTAAAGTTTAATCTTGAATTCTTCAGTGAGGACTCTAGGGATGTGAGGAATTCTGGTCCATATTGCAATATAATTCTTTCCGAGTGGTAAAGACACTTATCTGTATGATAAGTTTCATTGATCAAATTATTCTAGTACTATGAACATACATAGTGAAAAGTTCAGCTTTACTAACAATATATATACATGGTTTATGCTTACGTATGACGGATTTTGATCAGCTATGGAATCCAGTAACCATATACCCCTCAATTACAGACTCGTTGGCTTGATAGATCAGCCTGTTGGTGATTGATCTTGTCCCCACGAAGGCCTGAACCCTCTGCCCACTTATCGCTTTAAACACCAGAGTTTATCTACTAGAGTACAAATTTATGAGAGTGACAATTTGACCGTTGAGTATAGTTTGATTTTGAAGCTTCTGCTAGGATGGAACAATTAACTTCAAATTAAAACGTTTTACGTAGAAAGGTGTGTTCAGATGACATTATTAGAGAACAAATAGTTTCAAAAAGTAGAAGATACCTCAGCGTAGGAAAAAAAACCGCTGTCTGTGAAGTTACATGGCGCTTGGCGACAATCAAAATATGAACTGCTCCTTATGCCAAAGAAATTACGGATGACATTTCTACTTTGGCTAGAAACAATGAAGTCAAAGAGGTCATAATCCACTATGCTTAAGTCTACTGTTTCAAAAATTCTTTTACTCTATTACTGATGGACAGTGGCTAACAGTGGAATCCAGGATGCACGTTTCGTCTTGTTTGGGATTCGTCAGCTAGATATACCTGCCTCCGAGTGAGAGATGTTGTTCTCACCAAGACTCAAACTCGAGATTGATTGCTTCAAACGACAGAGCATTATTTACTAGACCACCAAGTTTAACGTTTGGAGTGATCGGTCCTGAGTTCGAAACCCATTGTGAACAATAACGCTCACTGGGGGGCAGGTGCATCTAGCTGAAGAGTTCCAAACGGGGTGAAACGCTCATCTAGGGTTCTGCTGCTAGCCATTATCCATCAACAATATATAATTCAAACACAGGCAATATAGAAGCATCCACACTGGAGCCCATATACCTGTAGAGACCGGTCAGTTCGGTCCACTCAGCGATGGGATAATACAGGTAATAACATTATTTTATTTTGTTTCTAGAAATTCACTCGTCGTCAAGTAGTGATTTGGCATGAAGTGTTGACGGTTCTGGATGTGCAAGCTTATTTAATAATGGGGTTAAACCAGTATTACTCAGTGACTTTCTGTTAGCGTCTGGATATTTAAAACAACACTGCTTACAAGTGCGTTGTTTTATCTACCTTTCTGAGGCTAAAATGAGTCAAGAAGGCCGTCAGTAGGACGTAATCACAATACAGAGCTCACTAATTTTAAATGTAATATCAGCAGGAGATAAAAACTGTCGCTAAGATCACTCTAGTCTAAATCTAAACATTTCAGTACTGATATGGGGTATTATGTTGCAAAATTATCTTTTGAAATTAGTAAGGCTATTCAGTATAAGAAAAAGTGGAGTCAAATAACTCATCTATGACACATACATTCTATTCTGAGGCATAAATGGATATAGCTAGAGGTTTTACGCTTCAGCAAATATTAATACGTTACTTTGAGTTCAACATATATTATTCATGTAATCAATTCTTAAAGAGGTACATGCAGTTATCCATAATGGTGGATTTTACCAGGACTGAACAAATAGTCACTCATCAATGTCATATAAATTTTTGATATATATATATATATATATATATATATATATATATATATATATATATATATATATATATATATATATATATATAGTGACCCTTTTCCATGTATTGTGTGATAAATTATTTGATCTCATATTAGTTAGAGATGTTTTCAAAGAATGATTTATTTTAATGCTTACCCATAGATGTTCCCAAAAGTTGTTGGGAGTTTAAACATCGTTTTCCTTCAGCTGATGATGGTACATATCAATTATTAATTGAAAGTTCCTTAGTTTATGTAAGTTGAGTTTGTTTTTATTGATAATACACGTTGAAAATTGAGCCAGAATTATCAAATTATTTGAATTCTGGTGAAAAATATCTTATTTAGTTATTATCAAGTTAAGCAAGTAGATTGTATATCCTTGCATGAAACACTTGATGTATGATAGCCAACACTAACGTCTGATACTCAATAATGACTGGTTTCTGTCAGTAACTTTATACAAGCCCATAAAATAGTTGCTATATCTGATTTCATTTAAAACACTTAAAATTAATAGGAGTAATGACTAATCTATAGTGCCACAGTGGTCTGTTGGATAATACTTTGGCATTTGCAGCGATGAGTACGAGGTCCAAGTCTTAGTGGGAACATGATTCTTTGAGGTGCAGGTATATCTAGCTGATGAGTCACAAATAAAATGAAACACCCGTCTTGAATTCCTCTGCTAGCCACAACCAAGCGAATTGCCATGATAAATATTCAGGCGATATCAAAGCATCCGTACTGGAGTTCATATCCCAACAGAGGTCGAACAATTCGATCCAGTATAACAAGTGAGAATTACAAGTATTTCAACGACTAGTAATATCAGTAATTTGACTTACTATGCTCAATTTTCTAATCAGCTGAATGAGAAAATCACTAAGTACTTGGTATCATACTAATCCTCAGCTCATTAATAAATGAACAGCTCGATTTTGCTGTTTATGGCAGTCAGACTGAAAAATATAATTTCAAAGATCAAATAAGGCATTTGTTCTTACGTTTAGGAAATATTTTAATAGATCTTTCAACGTCGTGTCTTTCCTGTTACGTCTTATGGAAAAAGCTTTGCTCATGAAGTAGTCATTATCACAGAACGAAAGCAGAAGAAGTATCACTGAGATCTAAGAAAAACTGAATCAATATCTTATCCAATATGAAAAGTTGGATCCAAAAAACTCGATGAAAACGAGATGAAAAAGGATAACTGAAAACTACTCTGATTAGATGTTATGACATAATTATGATTGACTACAAAACTAAAATTGAATTCTTTTCCTTTACAAGAATTACGACAACTGACAGTGAGACTATTGCGCTAAAAAAGTGCTTTTCCTTTGAAATACAATGAAAATCACTGAGGCTAACCAGACATCATTTATATGGTTGGTGTATTCATTATCTACGTATACCAACACGTTTCAAAAGTAAAAATGCGACTTGGTAGACAAGCTAAAAATATTTCTCTATAAGTATCTTTATCACCTTTTATACAGAGGTATATCTCGTTCTAATGCAAATCACTCTCTTAAACGTGTGTGAGTATCACCCTGTGTCTGTAAAGTGTCAGCGCTTAGAGTGGATTCAGTATTCACAGTATTATATTTCATAACCAGAAGTAGATTAAACTTAATCAGCTTTTTTATTTGTAGATATACTGTGCAAACATGGGGACACCAAATCCATCAGAATACATCACTTTGCGTCAAATCAACTACGCTGGATCTTCCGAATTCTTACAACCGTAAGTATGCGGTTCTGTTTCAGTTTTCTTTCTCTAGGCTTCAAAATAATTAATCCAAAAAGATTATGCTTCTTTTTAGGAGATAACACCTTTAATTACAAACTGGATAAAGTTGAATCTATCAGTAAAATAAAATGTGTCACATTGATTTTCTTTAATTATAACTGTTAAATAGATATTCCAGATGAATTTTCGCCTTCAAAATTCCCGCTTACAGTTTTCAAGTCTAAACTGAGATAGTACGTTAGCACACTGAATCATTGAACAGATGTCAGGTAGTGACCTTGAATGGATTCTAGTATTATGTGTTAGTGGTACTTGTTTCCTTGTATTTCATGTTTGTCACCTGAATTTGCGTGCATTTCGGCATAAGTGTACCTGTCAATACAGAAACCTTATACTGATACTTTGCTAATTAATACTACAAAAGTGTACTGGAAACATTTTCATAGGAGTTATGTTTAACTGACAACATAAATAAGTCCTGTAGCGTATCCATAATATAGTCAGAAAGACGCTTACTCGTTTTCATCTGACTGATGTATCTCAGACAGTACATCCTACAAACATTATCAACAATAGTGAAGTTCTTTATTTATTAACAATTTTACAATAGTGTCATACTGACGAATATCATCAAGTGTTTTCGTGGCAAACAAAACTTGGAAATTTTACAGCTTCTTAAAGTGATTGAAATGGTGCTAATAGACATGAAATGCATCACCTAAACTATCAGATAAAAAGTAACATGCTTCTATAAGCTGTTACCATAAGTTCAAAATTGCAAACCTATAAAACTTAAGATGCTACAAGAAGCCAAATATCTAAATGCCTACTAAGATACTTTTAGTAGGGTATTGGTAAATACCATGGAAAATAAATTTTTAGCCCAATCCTTAAGGAAACAAACAACTTTTCAAACAAAGCATTTTTAAAGTCAACTTGTTTCTCCAAGTGATGTCTGTAGATGAATGAAAGATTACTTCCCTTCGATTTACTTTGAACAAGTATATGACTTTTGTCAAATGGATGATATGGTTGAGATCAACAATCCACAATGAGCAATCATTAACACGATATCTTCCAGAGAGCTGTAAGCACCTTTGAGTTGGCATATTATTAAATACTTTTAGCTTGAAATTCCTCATGGACTGACATCAGTTGTAATAAACATCCACAAACCTTAAGATAGAATTAATCTAGTTCTGTTTGATAACTAGCTTCGAGAGGTGATTCCTGAAGTTCCAATGAGAAGTTGTGACCAGTGGAATCAACCTAGTAGAGTATGAGGACAGTTACTCAGCGATAACATTGGATGTAGGTCGCGCTATATCGTAAACCATTGGATTCCGACCCAGTGGTCCAATGGTTTGGTGCTGACCACGGAACATGTAGGTCATGGGTTCGACCCCTGGTGAGTGGAGTCATGGGTGCGCACTAGTGAGGAGTCCCATACTAGGACGAGATAGCTTTTTTGTGCTCGCAGGTTTCCAATGTTCCTCCAACTGATTTCATTCCATGATGAATTCCAACTTGAAATTAATTAATAAACATCCACAAACCTGCAGACAGAATATTATTAAATAGCTAAGTAAAATAAATAAACTAGGCGTAACCAACTTAAGCTGTTGGTCATTCTAGAAAGTTAGACAGTACTTATTATTTAAATCAACTCAATTGGATCTTGAAACAAGAACAGTTGTAGGATACAATGGGTCAACCAACTAAGCAGCTGAAAACCTGAGACAACAATTGTTTAAAGTTGCCCAAATAGTAAAATGAATATTAACGAAAAATATTATATAAAAGGGAAAGTAATGTAGCTGTGGAATTACGGTAACGAAATACTCATTTCTTAAAGCATTACAGACAGCGAATCCACCAGTATTTGTTCTATGCTAAGCCATTAATCAGTATCTCCTAACAAAGATATTTCATCCGACAGGCCCAGCACCACGTTCCACACACACACACACACACACACACACACATACTTGACTCAGAAAAACAATAAAGGATTTTATAGATTAGTGTCACTTTCTGATCTGAACACACAAAGATTTCGTGTACCGCATCTTTATCACTTAATACATCACCAGTAGAGGTAGCTTAAAAAGAGGTCCAATTAGTAGTTATAAGAACCATCAAGACATACACTCCATATAACTGGAAATTATCTTCTAGATTGCAGTTTCGGTTATAGATAATTCCATCACTGAAGTTTTACTGGATATATCTGATGATTACATTCTTTTCGCGTACTCACTATTACACGTGTAGTTTTGAATAAACATTTCATACACTTAATATGCAGTCAGTGAACTCTGTGTTAAAAACTTTCACACTACCTCTACAAGTAGGCTTCAACAGTTGCCAACGACATAAGCTTTCAAGTAGTTATGAACTTGCACCAGTTTGTGTTTCTTCTGAAAAGAACTCCATCAACCGTTTCGTATAGATCTTGTTAATTCACATCAATGCTAAAAGACAGTGACACTATCTTATTTTATCCGTTTTATTTAAAGATATCCTGATTCCAACTGGTGTCCTACATTCAATGGAACAGCTTCACCATTCAATTCATCTGAAAATATCTATCACACTCATTCAAATATTGACTTATCGAAAGAAATCTCCGAATCTCTGTTAACAAGCATGGAAGTGAATGCTATGAATTGCCCGAATTGTCCATCTATACCAAATTTAGCCTCTAAAACATTTTATCATAAAATAAGACTGGATATATATAAATTAGAAGTAAAACGTGAGTTGAATATTATCTTTATTATTATGTTATCTAAACGTACTGTTGGCATTTTTTCGTCATTGAGATTGCAAGAATAACTGAACGTCCGACTACATCATTAGCTTGTCTAACCGGTTTTTGCGCAGAATGACAAGTATTGTATATGATACATCCAAACTTATTTGTGAACCATAAGACTGACTAAAACATTCAGTGACTTCCATTTGTCGAAATCTTGAGAGTTTGTATTTTTTATTGACTCACTGTAGGTATCGTTAATCTGAACCATTCATGCACTGTTCTCTGCTACTTTTATTGATTCTTCACTGAAAGTCAATCTATTTCATGCTGTCTAGTCCTAGATGAGAACGAAATTTGCCGGATCATTTTTAAATGTGAACACTAGGCTAGATGTTTCAGCATCATAGTGCACTTTCATTGATGTCGGTTTGTTGAAAACATTGAGGGTGAAACCATGGAAATTTACTTGACGAAGTGGGTTGCAGATACACATTTCTGACCAGTGATAGAATGTACAAAACTACCTAGGTCAGTCAGCGCTTCCTGCTGATTACTTTTAACTAGCTAATATTATTCAAATTTGAGAAAATAATTGCCTAACTTCCCCAGCCAGATTTAAGGCGACAAACTAACAGTGTCTAAGGTTAAGTATCGGAGACACTCAGGCCTTACACACAACGTAACCTACTCCTGTACTTATCGTAATGGGCGTTCTTTAGGAACTTCACTTGTGCTATTTGGATATTGATTGATCACGTAGGAGTACTGCTGTTAGTGGTATCTATTCTACATTTATTCTCAAATTAGTTCTGTTCAACCGCGTTACATGTGAGATTTCGATAATTGGTTTCACAGTAGATAACTTGTTGTACATTGATTCAGTCTGTGTTTTGAATTGATCGTTTCAGAACAGTAGTCTTTAAAGTTGACAGTATGTCCTAGATGAAGGTTTGAAATTCTATTGCAGACTTGTGTTTCAGCACAAAATTCTTACATGATTTCATACTGATGGACTATAGTGCTCTGCGTTGACACCGAGTAAGCTTAGCGTATGCCTGAGATCATCGGGATGATGGATGTACTTCAGAATGTTAATCATAAAAGGTGTATAATTCTCTGTCCTTTCTTGACCAGTAAATGTTAATTACTTCAGGGGTTAGATGACCTATCTAGTTCGATAATGGAGGTTTGAAATCAAAAGCGAAGAAATAGTAGATTTCTACTTACATCTCATTTGTTTGAGGAAATCTGTTTCACTGATAAGGGATCAAAATTCAATGAAAAAATCTACCTCATTTTTGTCTTCTTTTCGAAACAGAGTGTTAATCTTCAAAACAGCATCATTTAAACCACAACTGTGGATCTACCAAATTCCTTCATGAGTTACTGTCCTACTCAAGGAAATAACTTCTCACCAGTTCACCCATTTTAACTTAGCGAATCGATTGCAAAACCTTTCAGGTTTTAATCAACAGTACATTATGTTTCAAGAATCTTTTAGCTTTCAATTACGCGTTCAATACACGAATATTGATATGGAAAGTTTGAAAATAGACTCAGACGCTGTGAACAATAATCCAACCATAAATATTGCTCACTGTGTATGTTTGATTTATTGAGAATAACTCTTCCATTAATATCAATTGTCTTTTGCCGTTATCCAACATTTAACTTTCCTACTTTTAATTTTAGTTGACGATGCGCGATTTTCACACACTATTGGTTCATCAATAATGCCTTATGCAACTGCAAAGGATTGTTTCTCATCCACTGTTTGTCCACAGGTTAGAACCTACTGACATTTAGATATATCTCAACTGCTTGCAACCTTCATTTTTAATAAAGTATTTCAAAGAATTTGGCATTGGGGAATGAAAATCCCAAGAACTAACTCTGTATTTTCTTAGCATAATCTTGCTCGGCATCAATGAAACTAATAAGCTTCTCAGTCTATGAAAACGCCAGTGGTTGATATGTAGATTCCTTGTACATTTTCCACCTGGAGAGTTCACTGGGTAGTTATTATCACTATTAATTGTCCCTTAGGTTCCTAATGGAATATAGGGCTTCAGTAGCACGTCTTTAATGTGCTCTGTTCTCTGAAATCTTTTGAACCTCGCTCCACGACAGCCCACAAGCTCTCATTTCTTCCTCACACCATCTCCTCCATATCAGCCTCGGACGCCCAACTCGTCGCTTCCCATCTGGGTTCCACTCGAGGGCCTGTCATGGCACGTGATGTCCCCAGTTGGCCTTCTCAGTGTATGCCCAATCCACCTCCACTTACTTCCACTGCATATTTGTTTAGCGATGGGTTCTTAGTTGGTTCGTTCCCAGATCTGCTTGTTGCTTATTCCTTCTGGCCATCTGATCTTCAGTAATGAGCCAGCGTAGGTGGCAGTTGTTGATGAATGTCTGTAGTTTATTGGAAATCCCTTTGGTAACGCGCCAAGTCTCTGAACCATACAGAAGCACTGACTTGACTGAAGTTGGTGTTGAAAATCCGCATCTTGTTCCACATGCTGATTGGAGGGCAGTGCAGTAGATCTCCACACTGGTTTCAGGCTAATGAACGCCTGTCTTGCTTTTCTGACCCTGGCTGACCTGGCTTTGACGCCCTCATCTGTGCCTGTGCCGCCTGCAGTTGAAACGATGCTGCCTAGGAGGCAGGTGAAAGAGACTACTTCCTTTGAGTTTCTCCCGTTGATGGTGATTGCTGCTTGTTGTTGTTGTTGTTTGGGTGTCTTCATCACCTCTGCTTTCTCTACATTCACTTGAAGTCCCGTCTTCGCTGCTTCGCCTCTTCTGGCAACTTGTTAGTTTTTGCCTGTAGATCTTCAAGTTTGTGTGACATTAGACATAAGTCATCGGTGAAATCCAAGTCTTCTAGGTTCTTTTCCGCAGTCCAGCCAGCGTATCCCTCTCTTCTCTCTCTCCACTGTTTGTTGCGTGATCCAGTCGACTACAATCAGGAATATCATGGGTGATAGTAGGCAGCCTTGTTTTACTCCTGTCTCCACTTCACTTCAAAATCATCACTGAGCTTCCCATTGTGAATCATTTTGAAGACTCGTGTTGGTGACATCAAAATTCTAATGAACGATATGAATGCCGAACCTGGAGCAGACAACGCAGGAAAAGAACCAATCATGGGTCGAAAAGCACTCAGCAAAATGAACGAGAATGGAAAATTGTTCACAGATTTCTGTGCATTCAACGATTTGGTGATTAGAGGCACTGTGTTCAAGCACAAGGATATTCACAAAGTGACATGGATTTGATTTCACCAGATGCACACACTACACTAAAAATCAGATCGACTTCATCTCACTGTGAAGAGAGTGGAGATGCAGCCTACTGGACACAAGATCAAATGAAGAAGGGGAGCAGATGTAGGCGGTTCATATCACTCACTATCTAGTGCAAGGAACCTTCCTGTGTTGTCTGCTCCAGGTTCGGCATTCATGTCGTTCATTAGAATTTTGATGTCCTCAACAACAACAAGCAGCAATCACCATCAAGACAGGCGTTCATTAGCCTGAAACCAGTGTGGAGATCTACTGCACTGCCCTCCAATCAGCATGTGGAACAAGATGCGGAGTCTTGTCTATTACTGATTGCAGTTGTCTGTAGAATTTCTCCTTCTTCTCTTGATCTACATTATTTTTTGGCACGTAGCATTGAATGATTGTTACTTTCCTTCCTTTTGAGTTAAATCTTGCTGTCAAGATTTTGATCCCGCAGGAGGAAATTCATTCCCACTGCATGAGAGAGAGTCTTCGATACTCTTCGGAATATCATGATAGCCACTCCACAACTCAGTGTGCTCGTGGTTGTCGTCTGGATGACGATATCGGAGTAGATTATTGACTCCTCTCCAGTTGACAGTTTGGAGAGTCCACTTCCATTCCATCTGCAGATTCCTTGCAGATTCCTAGCACTTTTATTCTATATCTTCTCATTTCTTTTGCAATCTGACCAGCCTTGCCAGTCGGCTTCAGACAGTTTGTGGACATTCCATGTCTTCGATCTTACTTTCACTTTCATTGAGAGAGAGAAGACTTCTCGACCATTTGGCCTCCCGAAGGCTTTCACCAGCTGGCGTCATTTCTTCTCTTCGATTCCAGCGAGGAATAATTTCGTTTTTATTTTTTATATTTTGTTTGTGCTTTAAAGCTTCTTTAGCGGTTTGATTGGTTTTACGGGGTAGGGTTGCTAAGCCTTTGCCCAACCTTCCTTCTTTATCTGGATTTAGGACCGGCTAATAACTAGTGAACTAGTTAACCAGGCGAGGTTTCAGTGGGTAATACAATCAACGTTTTCTGGCAACGGATAACTTTAATGCCTTAGTACTGGATAATGTAATCGTGTAGATCAAGAGACTAGCGTTTATTCAAAAGAACAGACATGGATGGTAAACAGTCTCTGAAAAAAACAATATTGCTGTTGATGATTCCCAGTTGATTTCCTTCGACTATCAAAAGTTAACCTTTATACTGGTAAAATTTTCAATGAAAGCAAATTGTTATAAGTTACTATCAGAGAAGTTGACTATATCATTCTCACTTTCAGTGACCATTTCAGACAGCTATTACTCGAGTCTAGAAGTATTTTTAGAGCCAAATTTTGTTCTGTTCCCCTCTCTGGTGTTTGTTGAAGGTTATTTAAATCCTACTGTTGAAATTGAACAAGATTTGGTTGCATACCTCAGTTAATCCGGCTTTTCCGTTCTTAAGTGTTTTATATTAAGTTAGGATGATTCAATCAAAATATTTAATTATCGTCTTAAACAACACCCTCCAGGCAAACTGTAAAAGAAGTGAGCCTCCAATGTTTTTCTTCAGCGAGTGATATAATACCGTTATCCAACGTCTTTGTGAGTGATCATTTGAGGCTATAACTTTTCTACGTGACTGACTGATCCTGTTTACTGCTATTTTTACTCACCAGTGACTGACCTGACATCATTTTCTTCCTGAATAGTTAATGTAATGGGTTTATTTGATTTTTATGCTTATAATTAGGTGACGTGAACATAAAGTCCTCAGAAATGCTCTAAAACCCTTTAGATGCCTTGAGAATTAAGATTTTAGCGTTACTTTAGTCGACTTCAAGTCCTAAGCTTTCTGCGTACATGGGAAAGATCTAAGAAGAGGGTAGCTATGCTGTTGAGTGCTGGAGTTCACAGTGTAAACACGTTACAACAACATATACCATCTTTATATTCTTTCCCTGTTGAGTCGAGTGATGGATAAAGTGCCTGAGATCATGCTGAAAACTTAGAAGACAATAACTGAAGCTTAAAGGATCTAGAACAAGGAAACAAAACACAACAACTAGAGATTTCTAACGTTTCGTTTCCGTATCTTCTTGGCATACAGTTTTGGCCAGGGAAACTGTGAGACGATACTTTTCCAGCTGACTTTTGAATAGTATGGATAATCGATGTATTCTGACTCCCTAGGCGTCTGCCCTGATCATTGTCTTTTAAGTGGATTGATGTTTCAGTGTACTTTTTTCCGTACCAAGTGTTTTCAATTCTAGCTTTTTCTACTACGAGTCTGAAACACTGACTCATGCTCAGGGAATACTATCTACAATACTTTCATAAGTATCTCACACCGAACTAGCAAGCTGAAACAAAAATCATTATATAGTGTACACTAAGAAGAAAAGCTTTACAATCAGCATGACAAAAAAGATAAACTTATTAAATCTCTTCAAAGAAAGCAATATAAGTGGGAATTTTCTGAGGATAATCATCGTCTAGATGAAAATCAAATTTTATGTTCCATGTCTGAAAAAACACTCTAACAACTGGTTAGTATAAGATGAACAGGGAATAGTATCGATCATATAACTAAGATATTTTCCTAACTAGGTTTTAAACGTTAAACTATTCACGCTATCAGATACCTAGAATATGTAACAAGTTTCACCTTCCAATTTAACATATAGAAGACTTCTCATCCCAATCCGAATCTGAGTTAGAGAGGGGGCGCATCACATTGATTAACATTTGGCCATCTGAGATATGTAATAAATAAAACTCTGGTCAGCAGTCGAATCACGTGGCTCAGTTGGTACAGCTTCGGGCCGGAAACTCAGTGGTCGTTGGTTCAAATCAATCCGCGGTCCAAATTTCATTCATCACCCAGTATAAATACTAGTCTGCCAAACTACGGCTATCTCAGATAATCAAATGATATAGTAGACTGTTTAACATGCTTTTAAAAAAATTCATTTTTACCAGATGTCCAAGTTTGAAAAGTTAAAAAGCAAAGGCCATTGAATCATTGAACTATTGACATTTATTTGACAAAATAGGTAAAGTAAATAGTTTAGCCACTCTTTAAGCTATCGACAATCAACAATCATTTACACGTGTAAGCATAAACACTTTCCCCATTTTCAACATTTGATTGATTAGAACATGGGGATGTATGGTAAACGATAAACTATCACTCAAATGTATTACTTGATCACTGGAGAGCAACTAATTTCATGTTGTCTAGTCCTAAATATGGATCAAATTCCGTCGATCATATTTCAGTGTAGATACCAAGCTTAGAGACTAATCATCACCAACAAAATCTTAATGGTACTAGGTATTTGAGTTCAAAATCCATGCAGTCTCTGTATCATTACATCTTGAAACAATCACAGGTGAATAATTTATCATACATGTTACTTTATCACTTCTACGCTGATGCTTTGTTTTAAAGTATTTTCAACTAATCTATTGTTGTTGTTGTTTTTTATCTAGGGACAATTTCAGATTGATTTAAGAGGTACAGGTTTTCAGGTGAGTGTTAAAACACACTGGACCGTGAACAGCAATACTGAAGGAATATCTCACATATATCGACTACATGTAAGTAGTATATTTATATAGTAGTATATTGATATATTATCTGAGATGAGAAAGGAAAAGCGGATAGGAATCTGTTTCAGTAGTTTACAAAGCCTATTTTCTGCTTTCATAATTACTCTAACTTGATACATAGTGGCTCGATGGTAAGGTGCTTCCCGGCAAAACTTGAAGGTCCTGGGTTCGATCTCTGGCAGGCTCGTGAAAGCACACTTGCTGAGGAGTCTTATACTAAGACGAAACAGCTGTTCTGTGCTTTCAGGTTCTCAGTGTTACTTCAACTGATGTTAGTCTGTGATGGAAATCAACATCATAAACAAATAATCAGAAAAACGTTGGATATTTCAATTTTTAGCCACAGGACATATAAGGAATGCTATTAAGACTATGATAATCATAAAATAAACTATAAACGTGGCAAAAAAAGTGTTCACTGAAATTTAATTAAATAGACGCTATCAATTCTATTGTTCAATTGACCGCATCTCCTACAAACATGAAACCCCACTTAACCGATTTCAATAAAGAGATTAGTCAAACATACGGTCAGTCATGTTTTCTAATAGACTTATTATTACATCAACTACAGTCCATAGAGGAAAGCGTTAAAACTTCAAAAGCAGTATGAATCTGATTTCAGCTGGTTGGATACAATCGGTAGCAAGCCCTGCTAGACCTAAGTACTTTTCATTCTAGTTCGCACTTGACAGCAATGAACATCTCCAACCTTGACGGACATGATATCCCTCATGGGAACAGAACCAGTGTTACAGTGTCACAAATACAGATGTTACCCCCTACAAGACTAGATTAGACGTATTGATTGATCACTGAAGAATAACCGACTTCATGCCGCCTAGTGAAAAGTTCAGCTCTCCCTTCTGATTTCCTTCAACAACCTACTATCAACTACAGTGCACCGTGATGCCGAAGCTCTTAGGCTGACGAACCCATTTTAGAATAACCTATCGGGTCTCAGGAAGGATATTAGTTCATTCAAGGTTTCAGATACATCCTGCTGATGTGAACATGCATATGAGGAATTTAGGTTCAAAGCTTCCCGTAGACCGAATCCAACCAACTAACATCTAACAAACTGCACTGTGCTGCTGAGTCACCTAGCTTGATCTGTGGAAATCGGTCAGCACTCAGGAGTAGACAATATGAAACTGACCACCTACCGGTCACCAATCAATAATGTTTGGATTTCTTTTCAGTTACACAGATAACCTGTTGCTAGGTACTAAAGGTTATGTAACCTGTATTCGATGTTTTCCCATAACTGTTTCAGAAAAATTAGCATCGAAAGCTGTAAAGTGTGTGCACCTAGACATACAAACACAATTGAAATTTAAAATAAGACCATCAGAAATTTGCATCATTGTAAAAAATATCAATCAGGATTTGCGCCAGCAGCTGGTGTTTTATAAATTTTTTATCTTCAGAATGATAATGAGGAAGAACTTTTCAATACATAAGTAGGATGCCTTTAAAGTTTTGTAAGATTTTCAATTTATCGAAATCAAACTCTTCATAAAGTTTGCTTCACGTATTCATAGAAATATGGATGTTTTGGGCAACAGCAGAATATCAAAAAGACTTCACTTCTGTTACTAATAGTAATGATATACACATATACTGGCTGAATGAAATTAAGTAAACAATATAATACTTTGATTCCCACTACCTTCTGAAATTATTAAAAGTTGATTTGTGAGAGCTACGGTTCATTGGTCTAGGTGCCTGACTTCCAACCGACAGGGTCACAAATTCGAACCGCTCTCCACCTACTATAGTTTGAGCAGTCAGGTAGTTTCATTAGCCCAGGTACATCATGGACTGCACAACTTTGCAATAGGTTACAGAATGAATTCCTCTTTCGATTTGAGGTATGTGAGGTCTTATGTTATTTCTGTGCATATGCGAGCGCTATATGTCATATGTTTTCTGAGTAGCTACAAAGAATACGTTTTGAAAGGGACAGTTTGATGGTGATATGCATGCATAACTTAATTATTTATTTATAATTTATCTCTCTAGGATGGACAAGTAATACGTGGTCGGTGTGGAGGCAGATGTACAGGATGTTGGCCACAACCAGGGCTATTCCTCGATGTTGTAACAGACCAACGATTAAATCACTCCATTGAATAAACATATTTTGAAATTCAGAACCTAATTGCATCACAAGTAAAAGTCAGTAATTCGTATACTACTAATAAAACTACCAGTAATAATAGTAACCAACTAGGCAGCTATGAAATTTCGTAACAGTAAAACAAACAAATAAACAAGCAAATGAACAACTTAACCCAACTTTTATAATATACAATACTGAAAGTAAATCCTACATATATACACATACATGTTGTCCCAATAATTACTTACGGGAAAAAATGAAGATTTAACACCTTTGTATTTAATTAACGTTCTGTGTGTGTTGTCATTTCTTCCCCTCAAATAAATTATTTTACCAAATGTTATAACTTAATCTACAAAAAAGGCGTAATAAGCAGATGAGAAAAAGGCGTAGGTTTCTTCTTTCACGAAAATCATGCGGCTGGGAATAGTTATCTTCTCTATTCTCAAATTAGTATTATTATTATCACTACTGCTATTACTATTCTTATTAATACTATGAATAATGATTGTATTGCTGTGAACTTATACTCCTACAATACACTACTGTTGATCAGAGAAAAAAAAACTTGAATGTAGCTTACTTTTAACAACTACCTCTTTGTAACACATTGAAATTGAACTTTGAACAGTGAACAAATTACGCTACATATACAATTCAACCGATACATACATGTAAGTAATAAAGAAAATATTATGTAACACAAGTGAATTGAAGACAATATAATCCAAATTATATTTCACACTGACAGAGAAATTATTACTGTATAAAAAAAAATGCAGATCAATTATTAAAAATTCTGCGAAAAATCAGTTATATTTCTACAATGAACAGAAGAGTAATCATTGTTATGATAAAACACTTAATAAAAATGACTTCAGAAGAGGTTGAATTTTTAAAAAAAATATAGTTAAATTTTCAGGTTACCGAGATCAACTTGAGTGTAAATGTTACATTCCAAGTCAATAGACTCATTGAACTGAATCCTGAAGATGTCTACTACCGAAACTGGTATAAACACATACCCTTCTTTTTTTTTAATAAAAAAAGGAACAATAATCAAAACACTATAACCTCTAGTAAAAAAATAATGAATACCAAGTAATTAGATGTATTATCTGTTTACTATTATTGATGGGTGTTTGTGAAATTCTATTAGTAACGATAACTATCTCTTCATACTGTTCAAAATTTCCAATTAAATTACAAACTGATGTGAATATACAAATACACAAGAACAATACAAAATAAACAGGCAATGAAGTAAGCGTACGCACACACAGAGTTAAGCATCACCAACTAACCTACTATTATCGTTTCAATCTCATTGACGTTCATGTCTCCATTATTAATACTACAGTTATCATTATTACTATTGTTACTATTATAAGCTACAACTTCTAGATATGAATAAGAAAAATACAATCACTTAAAAAACATTTCCAATTAGGTGTCTTTTCGGTTCGTTTCAATTTGTCTTCTTTTCTCTTTTTTTAAAATTATTCTCTAGGGATATTCACTTTTTATGAAATACTCTAGTATAATACAATAGAGAAGATGGATAAAATATCAGTTAATCTTTACTAAGCACATAACGTATATATATATTCTCATTTCAGGTGCTTAGTGTAAACGATTTCTTTAATATGCTTTAATCAAACGTTAATTGTAAACAAGCGGTGAATGATAATTTTACTTGATACATACCTATACATGTATTTATGTGTTATTGATGTACAATGCACATATATAAATAGAAATAATAAAATGTAGTTTGCTTTTATTACACTATGTATACTACTGAAGTCGTGTAGGTGGTTGACACTTCCCGGCTGCCTACATCTTGGAAGGTTATTTCTTCTCAAGGTACCTAAAAGAAAAAAAGATATGTGTGACCACACAGTCCATGCAACATTTGCTTGAGACCTGTTACAAACAATCTTTTCAGGGTTGTTGGTTTTAACGACGGATAGGATCAAAACCCTTACCGTTGTCACCGGAAGACCTTAGGTCAGGTATGAGTATGTTATTTTGAGACCGACCTTTCCTAACCGTTTCCTCCCCTCTCCTCCTAAGGAAGGCACCATCAGTATGGCACTGTTGAGAAACACCTTTTGCTGTTACACTTCGGTCCAGCTAACAGTACGACTTCACGTAGCAATTCGTTAACTGCTTTTCGTCTTGCCACTGGCTATCAAACCTTTCTGATATAGTAGGATCTCGAGGAAACAAGCCTTCCAGCCAGTGTAGCTCTTCGGATCAATATGATTCGTAAGCCCCACCATCACGTTAAGATAGCAGATACTTTTAGGGTTATTAAACTTCACGTTATCCACCTAAAGCGCTTAGTTTATGACTATTCTGTCACTGTCCATAAGTTGTTCTACCAACATTATTTCTAATTCACTGAACTACTGAACAACAAGAGTAGTTGGAAATGTCTCACTTACGTCTCCAAATTTCACTAATCAGATACATGAATTAAATACTAGTCGACTTCTTAGCATGTGCATTACTGCTGCTCGAACTTTACAGATTAAAAGAAATAGCAACAGCCTAAAGTTCAAATTCCAGTTACTGACTTTGTGAAAGTTATTATTACATAAAACTTGACACAGCGTTATTTATTACTGTTGACATCTTAGTTGGGCAGTCAAGAAAATAATCACCAGGGAGAAATAGCCACACGGATCGTACAAATTGTAAATAATTGATATACTGACCTAGGGTTATTTGATACCTCATTTAAACAATAATCAAAATTGAATCCAATTATATCATTCTCTGCATTTGAATACTTCTATCAGAGGCTGCTGTAAAAATCGTGAACTATTGTTGCTTTTCGACTAAATGCGTACCTGTACAACATTCAAACGACTTCTTAAACAACCATATAATTGTGCTGCAAGGCTATTCGCAACAAGAATACTTACCGATCTGAAGGTTTCTGCCGACATCATTTAACTGTGACAACGTACATGCTGCAATGAATAACTCTGAGTATAGGCAAATCAATATACGTAGAAGTAGTTTTGAGTATCCTTTATCCAACTGTGGAATCATTTCGCCCTTATCATCACAATTTGTGATGATATGGATATGTTGGATGATAAGACACATATTCAAAACCAGTGTGTTGGCTTGATGATAGAAAGTGGATACCATTTAAATCAGTATTTCCAAAAGTTAATCACTGAAATCTAATACTCTGTTGCTTTTGATTTATACCAGTTTACAACCTCAGTAATCTCACTGGACATGTCATTTAATCCAAGAAGCGATTGTAGTCAACTAACTAGTCAAGAAAAGATAGAAGTATACACCTTTTATAAGTAAAATTCTGAAGTACCTCCGTTAACTTGGTGACCTCAAACATGCTTGACGCTTACTCAGTGTCAATACAGAACACTTTAGTCCATCAGTGTAATATCATGTTAGAATTTTATGCGAAACAAAAATGTACAGATTTCAGATTAAATTTATTTGACTTGTAACACACAGTGATCTCGAGCATAAATTATCACCGCTCATAATCATATCAATGTAATCACATACCACTTTCGACATCTGATTTTTATAGTTGTGTCACGTCGTATTATTTGTTTTTGTTGGTAGTAAAACTCAACCATATCTCTGGTATAGGTGTTACATCATTCCCATTACATATGTTGGGTGTAGATTCGATGAACAAAAATTCAATAAGCAATACCTTTTCCCACCAAATTATACTGGACTTAAGTACAATGGTTTGATCCCACCCATCCTACTGTGTGTTAATGCACGCATTGTAATACCCGAGTTTTTTTCTAGATTACTGATCTTATCGGGGATGTCATTCTATATTTAGCTTAATTCTTATGTTCCGCTATTCTAACTAACCCCAACCGACTAGTTTCACCTATGTACTTGGCGTGACAGTCATTACATGGAATTCAATAGATTAGATTATTTTGCTTAATTGGTTCTATCGGATCCTCAAGCCAGCCGACATAGATTATCTCTGAGTATGTGGGTTTAAATGCCACCTGAACTCCAGCTTTGTTGATAACCCTACGTAAAGTTTCTGATGTTCCTTCCTTACAGGGTAACACAACAGAGGCTGCGAACTCCTTTCTACTCGTGTTGTTGTTGTTATTAGTACTAGTGTTACCGTTATTATTTCTCTTCTTATGTGTTCGTACGAATTTCTTGGTGAACTGTAGAGGATAATTATTAGCGCTTCTTTTATATGCTTGAATTCCTCATGTAAGTCCTTACACTAACTAGCCAGTTTTTTAGCTCTATCATTTAGACATTTGACTAAAACTGCCTGAACTGACTGACATTGAATGAAATGACTTGAAGTCCAGATACCTGTTCGAATGTGTTGGTTTTCTGTGGACGGTATTATCCAAACCACCGTTCGTCCTTCGTTTTATCCAGCAACCGAACATAGGTAATCCTCCTTGTTAATTTCCTATCTCGTAAGTGAATTGGATTGCGCCTACTACAGAGTTTACATGTGAGAAAATTGTCGATATGTTGTTCCGATTTCAACACAGTGAATATGTCATCCGCATATCGCCACCATATCTTAGGTGCAGGGTTAAATGTTTGTAAAGCTATGTTTTCTTAACTATCCATAAATTTGTCTGCCACGATTGAAGATATTGGCGATCCCATTGCTACTCCTTCTGTTTTTCGATATATTTTGTCCTGAAACTTGAAGACTGTGGAGGTTAGACACAAATATATGCCTAATATGATCTCATCAACGGATATCTTGGTTCTGTGAGCAAGTTCTGAATTAATATTTAGTTGATTTCTACCTTCAGTGACATATTGATTGGCATTTTAGTATCACGACTTGTCACATCGAAACTAACCATTTTTTCATGCTCTTCCATATGTGGTCAAATGTGCAAGACTGACTGAAAGAAAAAAATATTTCCTATCAATTAGTTCTTCGCTTTTGGATCTACACTAATATATAGGTCTACAATTCAATCAAAACACCAATCGAGTGATGAGGATGGGGGTTGGTAAACAATAACTACACATTTCAGGTAAGTCAGGAAGATGATAAGTTTGAGAAATCAAGACGCAAATAATTAACAGAGTAGTTATACGGGATTAAAAATGGTGATTATAATAATATGAAACAGGTTATTCTTGGGCGAATGGCACAGTAACGGGTAAGTGGAGTGATTTTTTTTCTCGATAAATAAATCAATAACCATTTTTAATCCTGTATAACTACTCTGCCGATTATTTGAGTCTTGATTTCATAAACTTATCATCTTCATGACTTATCTGAAAGCTGTAATTATTGTTTATCAACACCACCTGATTTGTGTTTTGAGCGGATTGTAGAGCTATGTATTAGTGTAGAGCCAAAGACGAAGACCTAATTGAAAAGGAACATATTTTTTCGTTCAATCAGTCCTTCATCTAAATGTCTAAATGGGAATTTTCAATGTACTGAAATGTGCGAGAATTGCAAATCTTCATCTAGGACATACTTTAAAGACTACTATTCTGAAACGATCAATTCAAAACACAGACTGAATCAATGTACAACAAGTTATCTACTGCAAAACCAATTATCGAAATCTCACATGTAACGCGGTTGAACAGAACTGATTTGAGAATACATGTAGAATAGATACCACTAACAGCAGTACTCCTACGTGATCAATCAATATCCAAATAGCACAAGTGAAGTTCCTAAAGAACGCCCATCACGATAAGTACAGGAGTAGGTTACGCAGTGGATAAGGCTAGAGAGTTAGGCAAATATTTCAACCATTTGACAGCCTATCTGGTATGTATTCTCTTTCTAAAGATTAGCTATTCACACTATAATCATTTGCAAATCTCTCTGATTTGGATGCTTAATTTATTCTGTTATCAAAGTTAGTACAGCTATTCAACGAAGTCAGTAGACTCATGTCCTGAACCAACTTACTGCATACACTGAATGCGGATGCAAGTTGATGAGTCAGGGATCAGTAGGGGGAGTGCACAACCTATTGATAACGACGTTTAGAAAACTGATATTCCTAAGCATTTTCGGCAAACAGAATTATACTATTATTGTACTATAAAATGGTCGGATGATTCTTAGGAAAAAGATTGTTACGTAAAATGTAGAACGTTCATCACACAGTAATCTAAAAACGAATTATTTTGTTGATATTAAAGAAAAGCAAGGATAAAATAAAACAGTTAACTAGTGAATCGATAAAGTGATTTCCACTGCATAAGTCTAGCATACAATATCTCTTATAAAATACAAAAACGGGTCGTTCTCAAAGGAAAGTTTTGCCTAAATCATGAAATTCGTAGAACTAGAGGGAACATAATACGACTGAAGTGGGTACAGCTGATCAGAATGAATATAAGTACTACATGTCGGGAGAGTAGCAGAAATCATAGGCAATTACCAGCAATGGGTAAATATTCTGCCCAGTGAAAAGCAAGAGACAATGTGAGCGTATTAAGAGCGAATCGAGATACAAGCAGAAAAGAAAATGAAGCACATTGTAAAAATGACTGTTTTAGTGGAAAATATACAATATCTGATGACCACTGTACAAGACGTCAATAATACACATTCCTTCCTGTGTCTCACTCTTGTCGTTTCTTACACGACAAGTGAAATGGAAGTTTTATACAAAAAGTAACCGGTTACACAGAGATTTATTAACTTTGTACACAGAACAGATATACATTTGTTAAAACGAAAAATTATTGGTTAAGGTTTATAGTTAATTCACCAAATTCTATAGAATTATCATAGAAAGAACAAGAAACAACCATAGGCTTCAATAAATCCCCGCTATGATAACTTTCAAATGTCCAATCAATACCATACGCCAATTGTTCGTCAGTAGGACGAAATTTATATATAGGATTCTTTTCAATAGAGTTGAAAGACGATTGAGATAAGTGTGTGACAGCAAATCCTGCATGCATTGCAGCAACTATAACAAAACTATGTGGACCCCATTTATGCCGCCAAACTCCACCATTGAAATGACATTTAAATATAGGATTGCTAAGTTCTTTAATAGAATTCACCATACGTAGATCCCATATGCATAATGTTTCATCATAGCTAAAAGCGATATAATTAAAAACTATCACACCCAACAACAACAAAAATGGTAGTTATGTGGAAATAAATGAATTAGTTTTGTTTGTAAACTAAATAATCACTAAAAAACCGATTGAAATGAACAGTTGCTGCATCCTATTTGAAATTCTACAATAGGAAGTGTATGTACTACCCATCACTGGTTATCTGCGAGATAGAATTTTGTAGACTTTAGTAACTTGTAGGATCGATTGAACTGGGAAGCGATGTCATAAGACGACTAGTAGACTATAACTACAGATTACCAATAATATACTCTCTTACAAACCTCAAAACCTCGCCTGGTTAACTAGTTCACTAGTTACTAGCCGGTCCTAAGCCCGGGTAAAGAGGGAAGGTTGGGCATAGGGCCAGCAACCCTACCCAAGAAAACAAATCTAACCGCTAAACAAACTTCAAAGCACAAACGATATATAAAAAATAATAACAAAATTATTCCTCCCTGGAATCGGAGAGGCGAAATGACGCCACTTGGTGAAAGCCTTCAGGAAGCCAATTGGCCTGGCCGATGTGTCTTCTCTCCCTCGATGAAAGTGAAAGTAAACGTGGGGATATGGAATGTCCGCACCATGTTTGAACCCAGTAAGGCAGCCCAGATTGCAAACGAGATGAAGAGGTATCATATTGAAGTGCTTGAAATTTGCGAAAGCAGATGGAATGGGAGTGGAGTCTCCAAACTGTCAACTGGAGAATCAATAATCTACTCCGATATCGTCATCCAGACGACAACCACGAGCACACTGAGTTTTCGAGTGGCTACCATGATGTCCCCAACAGCATCGAAGGCTCTCATGGAGTGGGAACCAATCTCCTAATGCAGGATCAAGACAGCAAAGTTCAACTCAAAAGGAAGGAAGGTCACAATCATACAATGCTACACTATGCACCTACATATAATGCAGAGCAAGAGAAAAAGGAGGAATTCTACAGACAACTCCAATCAACACTGGACAAGACACCACCTCAGTTGGCGATATCAAAATTCTAATGAGTGGGGTGACATGAATGCCAAACTGCAAGCAGACAACACAGGAAGAGAACTAACCATGGGTCGAGAAGCACTCGGTGAAATGAACGAGAATGGAAAATTGTTTGCAGAATTCTGTGCATTCAACGATTTGGTGATTGCAGTGAGCTAGAGTGTTCAAGCACAAGGATATCCACAAAGCGACATAGATTTCACCAGATGGACACACTAAAAATCAAATCGACTTTATCTCAATGTGAAGAGATTGGAGACGCAGTCTACTTGACACAAGGTCAAGAAGAGGAGCAGATGTAGGCGGTTCACATCACTCACTATCTAGTGCAAGGAACCTTCCAAATCAAGTTAGAAGCCTTCAAGGAAGCTGGTGATAGACCTCAATTCAAGTACAACACTCGGAAACTGAAGGATGAAACTACAAAGCATATCTTCACGGCAGCCATCAAGACAGAATGGGAGATATCGAGGAACATCCGTGAAGAAACCTGTGTGGAAGAACACTGGAAGTCTTTGAAAGCTATGTGGAAAGAAACCTGCACAGCCGTATCAGGAAGGAAGAAAGAAGACAAGGAATGGATCTCGACGGATACATGGAAGCTGAATGAGCAGGGAAAGGAGGATGGTGAAGCAGAAGATAAACCAGTGCAAGGATGCTCAACGACAAGAGGAATTGAGCACAATGTATGAAACACTGGACAAAGAAGTGAAGAAGAGTGCGCTCAAAGACAAAAGATACTTCTATGAAACACTGGCAAGTAAAGCAGAATAGGCTGCAGGTAGGAGAGACCTGACAACACTGCATCAAATAACCAGATTGCTATCTGGGAAGAGATCAACGCAGACGAAACCAATAATAGATGATAACGGAAAGTTAATTACGAAAGGAGAGAAACAAAAGAAACAATGGACCGACCACTTCAAAAAGCTCTTGAATAGACCACCACCACCACCACCTGCACTTCGTCCAGAAATACCACCTACAGCCGCTGAACTACAAGTGAACATAAATTCCCCAACAAAAATGGAAGGCCTGAACGCCATAAGGCTACTGAAGTGCGGAAAAGCAGTAGGACCAGATGGAATCCCACCAGAAGCACTGAGAACAGATGCAGAGACCACAGCAGACATGCTCACACCACACCACTATTGTAGAAGGTCTGGGAGGAAGAGAAGGTACCTGCCTATTGATTGGAAGAAGGGTTACCTTGTCAAACTCCCGAAGAAGGGAGACCTAAGTCTTTGCAAGAACTAGCGCAGAATCATGCTCCACACTTGTCCACCCAAAGCAAACAAAATATTAAGCCGCATCATCTTGGAGAGGCTTAAGGATGCACTAGATTCAAAATTACCACCGGAACAGGCTGGATGGCTGGATTCAAGAAGTACAAATCATGTGCAGACCAAATTACAACGCGTCGCATCATCATACAACAGAGCATACAATGGCAGTCAACTGGATCTCTACCTCAACTTCATCGACTTTGAGAAGGCCTTTGACAGCGTCCACCGAGAAGTAATTTGGAAACTGCTTCAACACTACCGAATACCGCAAACCTTTATCAGCCTCATTCAACAACTATATGAAGATGCCACATGCCAAGCATTTCACAAAGGGAAGCTCAGTGGTGCTTTTGAAGTGAAGTGGAGACAGGAGTAAAACAAGGTTGCCTACTATCACCCATGATATTCCTGATTGTAGTCGACTGGATCACGCAACAAACAGTGGAGAGAGAGAAGAGAGGGATACGCTGGCTGGACTGCGGAAAAGAACCTAGAAGACTTGGATTTCACCGATGACTTATGTCTAATGTCACACAAACTTGAAGATCTACAGGCAAAAACTAACAAGTTGCCAGAAGAGGCGAAGCAGCGAAGACGGGACTTCAAGTGAATGTAGAGAAAGCAGAGGTGATGAAGACACCCAAACAACAACAACAACAAGCAGCAATCACCATCAACGGGAGAAACTCAAAGGAAGTAGTCTCTTTCACCTGCCTCCTAGGCAGCATCGTTTCAACTGCAGGCGGCACAGGCACAGATGAGGGCGTCAAAGCCAGGCCAGCCAGGGTCAGAAAAGCAAGACAGGAGTTCATTAGCCTGAAACCAGTGTGGAGATCTACTGCACTGCCCTCCAATCAGCATGTGGAACAAGATGCGGATTTTCAACACCAACTTCAGTCAAGTCAGTGCTTCTGTATGGTTCAGAGACTTGGCGCGTTACCAAAGGGATTTCCAATAAACTACAGACATTCATCAACAACTGCCACCTACGCTGGCTCATTACTGAAGATCAGATGGCCAGAAGGAATAAGCAACAAGCAGATCTGGGAACGAACCAACTAAGAACCCATCGCTAAACAAATATGCAGTGGAAGTAAGTGGAGGTGGATTGGGCATACACTGAGAAGGCCAACTGGGGACATCACGTGCCATGACAGGCCCTCGAGTGGAACCCAGATGGGAAGCGACGAGTTGGGCTTCCGAGGCTGATATGGAGGAGATGGTGTGAGGAAGAAATGAGAGCTTGTGGGCTGTCGTGGAGCGAGGTTCAAAAGATTTCAGAGAACAGAGCACATTAAAGACGTGCTACTGAAGCCCTATGTTCCATTAGGAACCCAAGGGACTAATAATAATGTTATCCTATCCAAAATTCTAGATTCTATAATTCTTTAACGCCTGAGTGCAGATCGGGAACAGCCACCGTGAGAAAACCAAGCAGGCTTTAGACCCGGCCGCAGGTGTATCGACCAAATATTAACACTGCGCCAGGTCCTTGAACATAGACATGCTTACCAACGCCCGATAGCAGCCGTATTTCTCTAACCTGAAAGCAGCGGCATTCAACTCCGTTGATCGAGAAGTCTTACGACAATGTCTCTCACTGAAAAGCACACCGAGTAAGTATATCACCTTATTAAAGGGTCTCTCTACTCGAACACTTGCGGGCGTGTTAGAGCCTATGGTGACATGTTCGGAGAGCTGTACTTGTCGAGCGGTATCCGTCAAGGGTCCTCACTCTCTCCACTCTTTTTCAATTTTATCATATTCTTATGGAGGTCTCCCTCTGGTCACCTGACTACTAAAAGGTTGACCGAATCGCGGGAGAATTTTCGTTAGACCTAGAATATGCAGATGACATAGTCCTGTTAGGTGAAATCGATGACAATATGCAGTCTTCTGGACAATTTGAGCGGCAATTTAAGAATGGGATGCGTTTCTCACTACCCAAATGCAAATTGGTGCTCCAGGATGATCTTCAACGGTGCCACAGTTAACATTAGAGAGTGTAGTGGTTGAGTGTGTTGACCACTTCACTTACCTGGGAAGTGAAGTGGGATCAGCCCTGGCGGCTCAGTGGCCGGTGAAATCTCTCCACGAATATAAAAGGCTCGATTGGCTTTTGCCAACCTACGCCACCTGTGGCGCCGCCATCATATGCGATTGTCTATTAAAGGTCGCATGTAATGCACAGCAGTCCGCTTCGTTCTACTGTATTATTGCGAAACAATGCCACTGGAGATGAAAGACATGAAGAAGCCTTCAGGTGTTTGACCACCGCTGCCTTCATAGTATAGGCCGTATTCCGTGGTATCACCACGTAAGTAACGCAGAAGTCAGGTGTAGAGTTTTAGGGAAAAGAGGTAAGTCAGTTGACATGGTTGTGAACCTTCATCAACTAAGATGGTTGGGATATATGTTACGTATGCCTGCCACCTGCCTCGTCACACAATGTTGGCTGAAGTAGGTTCAGGATGGAAAAGATTCGAGGCGGCCAGACTAAAACATGGCACCAATGTATGAAGTCTCTGACTGTTAGTTTCAGCCATGTGGGGCGATCCAGACTAGTGGGTTGGGGTCTGAGGGACAAGAGAAACCAGTTGTTTGGAGACTCTAGGCGATATGGCTCAGAACCGATGTCAGTGGCACAGATGTATACACACAATATCTTCATCTTAACACTATACCGAATCACACCATTTGGTCATTCTTCCTTACTCTTTTTTAGTGCTTTATATTTCTTTTGACTGAATCCTCTTTTCTCCATATTCCACCTTATTGCCTTTTTACTTGACGTACGGATATGAGGTGTGGCAAGTGGGACCGTTACGCAGTAATGACTGGTCCTATGTTGATTTAGATGATGATTAGATGATCAATGTTATCCGAATTCAACGATGAAAAAGCCAAAGTCGTGTACCACTCGTTAAGGACTGCTCTTAATTCTTCCCTTGGCATCATAACTGCAATGAGTTCATATTCACAGATTTATGCAAACTCTATGAAATCAGCAATTATACACACAATATAGAAATCATAGTATACTTTGAAAAGATGTAAGATATGAAAATCATAATAGTGAAGTAAAACATTTTCTTCGAGCTAGGCATATTTCTAATACAATCACATTTCAATGTAACACATAAGGTTCGATTAAAAATCTTCAACGCGAACTGTGATGCTTTTTTTCTCTTTTCTTCTGTATTTTCTTCTACTTTTTGACAGATAACCTGTAAAATTTACTCCGTCTAGGTATGTACTTCTAGTTTATTTATGCGTAATAGTATGGGACATTTATGATAATCTTTAATCAGCTGTCAAATTACCGAACAGTTTATCGTTGATAAACACTGATCAACTGTTTCATCTTGAAAAATATTACAATATAATTATAAGGGAAATCGTTTACTACTTCTCTTGGGATTTTATATGTTTGCTAATATAATACTTACTACTGGATTAAAGTACTATAAGTCTGTCGAATCGACAATGAAATAGACAACAAATTAAGATATTCGGTTGCTTGAAACAGAGATGAGCGGCACAAATTGAATAAAATATTATACATAGTAAATATAATTTACAACTTTCTCAAAGCTTAAAATCAACTAAGCCGATTTTCTTTACTCTATGCATTTCATGGAATTTAACAATTGAATACAAGACCGTGTACTCAAATAAAAAAAATTATGTTTAGTTTAACGGTTAATGATAGTCAACTGTTTGGCCGAGATAAATTTCGCTATAACACTCCACCACAACAGTTTTCAACTTTACTCAACCCCATAGGCTGTATGCTACACCAATTAGTATATGAATGCTGATAAAATTTACCATCAGGTTGTATGAATATCAGGTATTTGCAATACTTTTTCAATCCGTGACTCGAAATTTAAGAATCGAGTGATTATGCCAGTTAGTTACAGTCTCATACAACTAGATTAAGTAGACTGATAACAAACTTACAGTAAATTTAGACATTGACTTATCTCAGGGGAAAAAATATATCATACAGCTTCATAAATCACATGAGACAAACAGGTGTAAACAAATTACAATTCAGCATAACCAGTTACCGGTGCAAGTTGTCAGACCACCAACATATCAAAGGTGGGAATCATCAACAAGGAAGATAGCAAAGTAACAATAGTATCTAGTACCGTACAACAAAAACCAATCACCATGAACGGGAGAAGTCTAAAGGAAGTTGTCTCTTTCACCAAGACCAGGATGTCAAAGCCAGGATCGGAAAGGACAGCAAGACAGGCCGTCCTTCATTACTCTGGAATCAGTGTAGAGATCTATCTACTGAACTGTGCTGTACTCAGCATAAAGAACAACATCCGGATTTTCAACACTTAATCAGTCAAGTCAGTGCTTCTATGTGACGGTTGAGAGGCTTGGCGCGTTACGAAAAGCATTTCCAACAATTTGCAGACATACATGAACAGCTGCCGCCTACGCTCGTTCAATGCTGAAGATCAGATAGCCAGAATAATAAGAATAAACAAGGAGGAACTCTGGCTGACTGGCAACGAACCAGCCAACAACCTATCACCCAACAAATGTACAGCAGAAGAAAGTGGGGATGGATTGGATTGGACATACACTGAGAAGACGGTTTGGAGACATCACGCATCAGGCCAGACCCTCGAGTCGAACACACATGGGAAACGACGAGTTGGGCATCCGTAGGTGACGAAATGGAGGAGATGGTGTGATGAAAGGTTATGGGGAGTCATGGAGCCAGGTTGTAAAGACTGCAGAGAAGAGGGTGAAATGGAGACGTGCTGCTGAAGCTCTATGTTCCACTAGGAACCCAAGGGACAAATAATAATAAAATGGAATTCATCTCAAAAGTTCAATTCTAAAAACCAAGCTTAGCATAAAGATTTTCTCCAATGAAATCACACTTCTTATCAGCACAAATTATTCAGTGAGAGAATAAGTTTACAAAAAGAGTAACAAGACAAAAAACAATCATTTGATTGAGTCCATGTTACACACTTGAGTATAAACTACTTAAGGTTAATTATACAGAACAATGTACTACGAAGTCTTAGCTACTGTGAAAAAGATATACCGACAATACGATAAACTTGCAATGATGACTGATGGCTTCGAATAAATACTTTAATAGGTGGGTAGAACTCCACAACCCAATGCAATAAAATACACTTCCCAATAACCCGTAATTGTTGTGGTTGATTAATTTAGTCGAACATTTGAATTGATTTATTAGATTTATTCCACAGTGGAACAGTACTGTTTAGTAGATTACGTTTCAGACATAATTTGTCCATAGTCATATCAAGATAACTACACAACTTTGAGACATCTTTTATACAGTCCTAATTTCCTCGCCTCCTTTGTGATGTAAATTAATTGATAAGTTCCTTAGAATTCATAAGAAAAATGTGACTAATATTAGTAACACAGGTGTGAATAGTGGCAACACTATGAAAGGACAATTCAAAACCTCAGTTAGGCTAACCAATCAAAAAACCTAGCTAGGTCAAAACTGATAGATCCTAGTAAGATAAGGAATCAAGTAAAAAGCTCTATCAAAGCTATGCATGCAACTGCACGCAACCACGTCATAGGACGGCACAGGGTGAAAATCCTTAGAACTAACATAGTACGATGGAGTGAGAAATTGATAACTGATTCTTTGTTTATCGAAATAACACAAAACAGGAATGATTCAGCACCTGTTCCGGATATATAGAAAATCTTACTACTCATATCACAAAAGAGATGGAGATAATTAGGACTATATAAAGGACAATGCTGTAACTTGCTTTATCCCGATGTTGATTCGACCAATAACTACAAGTAACAGCATTAAAACCATACCCGTCACACAAAAAGTGGCTATCGTAACTCGGTGGCTTAGTGAATAACGCTCTGGCGTTTGAAGTGATCGATCCTTAGTTCAAGTTATAGTGGGAACAACATCGTTTATTGGGAGGCACACACATATAGCTGACGAGACGCGTGTCCTGGATTCCACTGCTAGCCACTATACATCATTACTAGATAAAGGATGTTTCAATGTTGTGTAGTTATCTTAATATGACTATGGACAATAAAGTGTGTCCGAGACGTAGTCAGTCCAGTAAACAATACTGTTCTACTGTGTGATAAATATAATAATTCGATTAAAATGGAACTTTCGACGAATGGGCTACATGCTTCAACCTCACTACAACTGTATAGCTCTTAAACGTTAGGTGTAACTCAGAGTAGCCTATGAACCTTTAAGCGATTACCGAGTTGTATTTTGCTTTTTAACTTCACAGTAATTTGAAAATGAAGCTAATTTACAATTTCTACTGATAGAAAATGCGGAATACAATCGAAACTATACAGAAAATGCTCATTTTATAGACTAAATAGCCACTTATCAAGCTGTATAACACATTGAAGCTCACTCAGTAGCCTTGTGAACAATCCACCAGTAGACTGTATGAGAGCTAATGATACTAACTGACTGCCTACACCTCAGTAAGTAGAGTGCAATTCGAACCCGTGACCCACGGTTTTGGATTCAAGTGCCTAAACGGGCGAGTCACAACTCATAAGATAGTAGTGTGATTAAAAAAAGGTAGAGTGAACAAAAAGCAATGCAAAATATTTATAAAACCAGACTAACCTTCCCGTAGAAAAAAGGTACTCCAAATCTGGATGATATCGAATGCTGCACACACCCATATTTTGCCTAAAATTATATCAAGAAAGAGAGGAATTAAATCGATATACGTAATCAAAGTTACACAACTACTAAATCCAGCTATACAAAACTAAACTGTTTGCATAAATCAAGTCACATTCCCTAAATTTCTTCCAACTAGGGATTACGAATATTCTAGGGAACTCATCCAAAATGCATTAAATATCGCTGGCAAATAGTAGATTCATGGGTTGTTTGTGGATGTGCATTTGATGGAATCACTGTGTGAGCAATGTTGAGGTCAGACAAAGAGTACCACGCAAGACAGTGAACCTTAATCCATAGAGATGACTTGGACATGTACTGCTTAAGTCGAACAACCGTCTACCTCAACATATCACACCAGGGGAAGTTGGATTAGGTTGGAAGAGGGCTCAGAGTGACCAGACTAAGACCTGGCAACCACCAATCAAGTCTCTTACTGTTGGTCTGAGTCGTGTGGAGCGATGTAGACTACCTGGTTGCAGTCCCCGAGACGAACTCTTGGTGATATGGCAGAAAATCGGTCACAATAGTGCAGATGTACTCACTCTTGACGTCTTCCGAAGCATGAATATTCGCAATACCTTTTATCCTCAAATGGTTTATTCCTACATGATTCTGACCCCCTGGAGATTACTACTTTTCTATTTACTTGTTTTTTCGTCACTACTGGCGAAGTGTGGCAACTTGAACCGATGCACCTGAGTGCGAGGTTCTACGTTGATTTTGTCAGTCAGTCAGTCGCCTGCCAGTCCTACAAACTTTAATCTGTACGTACTTATAGCCTTATCGACTGACTTACCTAGTTTAACCGAAACTATACTCCTAACATCAGCACTACTCATTCAGTGGTCGCACTATACACTATGTTTAGAATACACCTACAACTGAAGACCATTCCACAAAAACTCTTTGTCTACCGTCTTCAACAGTTATGCCTAAGCATGGCTAACCGGATTTGACCTGATTCCTTAGAGAAATGAAGAAGAATTTGTTTCCATGTCAGAATGAGATGCGAGTGCTCACTCATGAGAAATAGCAACACAATATACAATAGATTTTTATTCCTCCTTATTTTTCCGCGGCTCCCTCAAATACCTTCAGTCCGTGACTGAAAATTGACTCACAAAATACGGGATTTGACTACTAATCACGCAGATACACATTTACTACTACTGCAACTAATTGAATCCGTGTGGTTAGGTGCATCTGTGACTTAATAGTCTCGACACGACTTGGAACCGATCAATGATGAGTTCAAACCTCACTCTACTTACCGAGGTTTGGGCAGCTAGGTAGTGTCATCCACCCCAATACAAAAGGAGTGGCTTATTCTCTGGTGCACGAATGTTCAATTCGTTGCTGAGTGGATTTTGAATTCCATTCGAGGTAGGTTTCTTAACCCTGTTAATCTGTACCGGGTTTCGTAGACCGATAAAAGTGGAGTGGAATTTCAGCCGTGGATTTATTGCTTGAAATTTGTGCTTATCTTTAACTGCCAATAACAGATTATATACACGTTTACAGACAAGTGAATTGCCTCTACCAACAGGGTTTGTAAAACGTGTTGGTATGAATTTTAACTGATACTGTCCTAAATATTCTTCTGGTCCTACTTCTGCTTGAGAATGTTTAAGAATTTATTTCCCAGAAAACACTGAATTGAAAAAAAGCATTCAACAACCATATGTACTCGCCTACAACAAGCAATGAACTACGCCTATTGTGTGAAGGATACTGGTACTACCTGGTTATCCAAAACCTTAGGTGGTGCGGGGTTCGAACTTGTCATCCACCAGTTGAAAGTGAGCAACAGCTCCGAGAAAATTCATTTCAGGATAAGTAAAACCACTTTACAACTTTGTTATTGTCTACATATAATTAGACCCATTTAACCTTATTATTAGCGCCACATATCGAGCGAATAATAACCATATTATCTAAATTACCTAAATCATCAGTGGTATGATGACTGGTATTACTATATTTTTCTATATTTCGGTTGATTGCCTCAGAGTCTAGTGAACTCCTTGTCTATTGTCATCTTCTGTCTTAATTACTAACCACGGTATCTCAGAAAGAAGACCGATTGGAATTATTCAAGAATAATATCATAACATCGGCACACCACACAACTTATTCAAAATACAATCAACATACAATTTTATTATGCAACAATGCTGACAAGATAGTACAATCGCTTAACTCTGGGTTTCATGATGTTATTAATATCTTCCAATTTTGAAAAATGAAAATTATGCTTTGATGAATGTCCACACCTACGCTTATTCCAATCATGGAAGGTGCAAACTCCATTAACTATACGAGCAATTGCATAAGCTCTAGTCATCTATTATTGTTGTTATTATTATTATTATTATTATTATTATTAGTAGTAGTAGTAGTAGTAGTAGTAGTAGTAGTATTTGTCTCTTGGGTTCCTAGTGGAACATAGAGCTTCAGCAGCACGTCTCCATTTCACCCTCTTCTCTGCAGTCTTTACAACCTGGCTCCATGACTCCCCATAACCTTTCATCACACCATCTCCTCCATTTCGTCACCTACGGATGCCCAACTCGTCGTTTCCCATGTGTGTTCGACTCGAGGGTCTGGCCTGATGCGTGATGTCTCCAAACCGTCTTCTCAGTGTATGTCCAATCCAATCCATCCCCACTTTCTTCTGCTGTACATTTGTTGGGTGATAGGTTGTTGGCTGGTTCGTTGCCAGTCAGCCAGAGTTCCTCCTTGTTTATTCTTATTATTCTGGCTATCTGATCTTCAGCATTGAACGAGCGTAGGCGGCAGCTGTTCATGTATGTCTGCAAATTGTTGGAAATGCTTTTCGTAACGCGCTAAATCTCTGAACCATATAGAAACACTGACTTGCTCTAGTCATCTAATGACCTATAAAATCTAATGTGTATAAAAAGTTATGCTGCTGTTAATTACTATCTACGTATTCATAAAGAATCAACTTTCTTTTGCAGTAGAATATAATACACTCCACAGTGAAGTACAACATCTTGAAGAGATGGACTTTTATGCGAATATCTAAGTTGATTTTTCTTATCTGACACAGTAATAAGCTTTTCATAAATTCAAAACACATACCTAGGATATACATATTTACGCATTTATTGGCCAGTTCACATAAATGACCCACAGACACATAATAATAATATGAGAAGTCAACATTAGCGTCCACAATACTAGAGTAAAGACTTTATTATCACCACATTGGTTACACAGCTGATAAAACAGCATGATTCACACAAGACTTAATAATGAGAGGTGTTGTTAGTCGAGTTTCCTAAAGAGACACAATCATAAGCAGTAAAGTTTCTATATACTATAAACTAAACAATTCTGTGTAGTGAACGGATATTAAATCCATAGATCTCGATGAATTTGCAGCAAAAAAATAATCTATGATATAGATAAATTTCTTACACAAGTAAAAAAGAGGATTCAGGCAGAATGTCAGTTTTTAAGTTGGAATTTATTATGGACTGAACACTGGGAACCTGGGAGCAATGGACAGTTGCTTTGTCCAACTAGTATGGGACTCCTTAGCAGTGCACACCCATGACCCCTCCATGGATCAAACCCAGGATTTTCAGGTTCCATGGCCGACACTGTACCATTGAGCCACTAGGTCAGAATCCAATGGTTCACACTTCCTACTTCTGTCAGTTCAGTGGAGTCAACCAAGTCAAGCATGAGGACAATTACTCAGCGACGATAGTGGATGTAGATTGCGCTATATCGTGAACTGGCAGAAGTAGGAAATATGGACCATCAGAATCCGATCCAGTGGCTCAATGATAACTTGCTGGCCATGGAACCTGAAGTTCATGGGTGCACACTGCTCAGGAGTCCCATACTAGATGGACGAAACAGTTGTCCAGTGCGCACAGGTTTCCAATGGTCCTCTAACTGATGTCAGTCCATGATGAATACCAACCTAAAATCAATTAATAGACCTCGACAAACCTCCAGACAGAATGTCAGTTTTGTCATCTAAAATCTCGCTGATGAGAACTTTGAATAATAAAAATAGAATACATTAGGAAATAATTTAATTACCTGATTGTGGTCAAAGGTTTTTTACATCCTTGACGTAGATCCCAAACACAACATTTAGAATCGTCACTCCCAGTAAACACTAAATCATTATGCCATTTACTCAAACAAGCACACCAAGCTTCAAATTCATGTCCACACCACTTAGCAATTGCTTGAGGATGTGAAGAAGACGATACATCAATCTTCCATAAACTAATATTACCACCTGAGTCACTGAAAACAAATCTGTAAGAATTCTTGATTTATAATAGTTACTACTATTAGTCTGACCTATCAGAACATGCATCGACAGACAGAAGTATATGATCAGATACTTGAAAATCGATTAATTCAATTATTGATGAATGATCAGTACAATTCCACAATTTTGTTGAACCATTTGCCAATGCACCGATTGACACACTTTCACTAATCCAACTCGTATCCAATACACCAGGACACGGGACAATACATGATAAATTATACTGATCATTAGACACTCGACTGAATAATAACACACCTCCAAGACGTTCTTGACTAACCTAGACAGTAAAAAAATAAATGATCAAACAAGAGATTATGTTTTACTAATTAAAATATACTACATGATTTGACATTGTTACTTGATGATTTCACTTACAATATGTACAAAAACTGTTCAACAATAAAATCACAATCACGTACACTAAGTTAAAGGGGTTCATTTATCTTCAGGTTGGTATTTATCATGAACTGATATCACTTGGAGGAACATTGGAAACCTGAGAGCACTGGACAACTGTTTCGTTCTAGTATGCGAATCCTGAACAGTGCGCACCCATGACCCCTCCAAAGGTCGAACTCATGACTCAGATTCCGTGGCCATCACGTTACCATTGAGCCACTGGGTCGGAATCCAATAGTCCACGTTTCCTAATTCGATCAGTTTATGGTATAAACCCCCACAAACCCCAAATCAAGTTAATTTGTCTGCTCAATAATCAAAGTTATTAACTACATTTCTTTATTGCATAATTAGACAGGAATCATAAAATAGACGAAAAATAGTGGGATGTAGTCAGATAAGTACATGGTTAACGCGTTCGCTGTGAAATCTGAAGGTCCAGAGTTCAATCCCTAGACAGATCATACGTGCGTACGGCTAAAGAGTCCCATACTAGGACAAAACAGTTGTCCAGTGCTTCCAGGTTTCCAACGTTCCTCCAACTGATGTCAGTCCATGATCAGTACTACCTCGAAATCGATAAGCACAATACTAGGACATGTAAAAGACTGAATGATTAGGGTTATTGGATGCAACTCATAAAACAGTAATAGTTAACAGTAACAGATCATAATAAGAAAGTTCGACGCTCGTAAAAATTTGAGATGACGGAAAATATTTTTTACTTAGAAGGAGGATTTTTGTGGTATTGCGTTCTCTTAACTGGATGGTTTTTTCATGAAGCTTTCACTGTCGTTCTAGACAACTTCATCATCAGGACAAGAAAAATGGAGACAATGATAAAGCTTTGGCAGAAACAACCAATCACACACAAAGCCAGTTGTAGAGAAAACTCAAGGCTCAAATCTTTCGGAAGTTTGTGTTCATGATATTGCCTAGAATGACAATGAAAGCCTGACAACTAAACCATACAGCTTAGAGAACACAAAATCATTAAAAGTAACAGGCTACAACATAACCTATTCCACTATAGAACATAAGCATCAAATATTTATTTCTGCATAAATAATGAATGTTTTATTCTATATACCCATTAATTTCATAATGAAGCTTGTTTTGTTTAGCATTCCTTTTCCCTAGGCCCTCTATTTCAAGCAATGTTTGTAAAGAAATAAAATTCCTTCTAGCTAAATCAGATTAAACTTTTACAAAACAATAAAATAACTGTGTAACTGTGATCTTACATCCATTTAATTATAGAATAACTAATCAGTAATCTTAATGCCAATATATTCATCTCCTTCACATAACTCGTTCGAACAAGGTTATAAAAAGCTCATGCGAACACAACTGCATACACTTCATTTACTAATTCTGAAACGTGTACTGATTCACATGTAAAACCCTTAATCAAAATCAATTTAGCCACATATTGTGAATCTTCTTCGGAGTCACTTGACATAAGTGACAAATTAGTTTTGGATAGCCAGTCTAATACATGCCTTTTGCAGTTGATTTATCTTTACCACAACTACTGCTGAATGACAGGTAAACATGTCAAATATTTTGTTCGAACAAGTATACTCTATTCATATACATCAAAAAATACTTTAATGAAAACATTTTCTCAATCCATTGTTACGTGAGCAACCGACAAATTTCAAGATTGCTTTCACCACAGACTAATATCTACCAAAAAATCACTTAAAATTAGACAGAAGTGGATGAATATTTTGTCTCACTTTCAGGTTCTTCAGTCGTGTGCGCGTTCAATTTCATACTTACTCAAACCCAGTACAGATATTCACCCGACCGATAACTGCTACCTTAGCCCAGCAAGCTATGTTAGTGGAACGCTTGTTTGTTCGAGGTCCCATCATACTAGAAACGTCTGCTGGACAGCCGTTCGACAAAAAGTAGTTACTATTAGTGCAAACTGAAACGCCGTGATGGGATTCTGAGAGCGAAGTTGTACAGCTCACTGAACGGGAGTGTGACAGCAGTAAGGTATTTTCTTTGCATGACTAGCATTACCACGTTGATGTTGCCTTCCCAATTAGAACAGAGGACTAGCAAAGGTCAATCTTAAAAATAGCACACTCCCACCCCTACCCATCCTGTGGTACGTCGATGCCTGTGACAGTGATTCACAGTCGTATTCGACAGCGAAAGACCAAAATCTCAAAATTACAAAAAGGCAGTGTATGCCAGGCCTCAAACAGACTTCCCATGCACTCTGCCGTCACGCAGCATCCTTTCTTTTTAAGGTACCTCAAGAAGAACTAGCTTTTCATGGTGTTACCAGCCGGGAATTGTCAACCACCTCACGCTTTAAGTAGTACACAAAACCCAACCAAACATAACCAGTCCACGTTTTTCTTTGTCCTCACTTACTAGTATTGAGGTATTTACACCTCCCCCAACCTCTCATTCCGCGACCATTTCCAACGACCAAAGTCATCAAAACCACATTCCTGATCTTCTAAGATACCGTCATAGATTTCATGTAAGATCTTTCAACGTTCGAACCCCATGCCAAACCGGACAACAAGAATAGCTCACCAGGTGACTTTAGCGAGAAAGTAGGGGAATAGAAACAACCAGGAAATTATCTCAGGCGTTGTACATGGAATACCATGCAAACGAACCGAAACCGGTGATCGTCAGTTGCAATTTTTTGCTAACAATCACTTCTTTCTGGCCAGCTGTAACTTTAGGCATAACGAGAGACACTATCTCACATAGCATCCGCCAACTTCAAACCTACCATGGATGCAGATAGATTACACCACCACAAGTCATCAATGGTGGATTGCCGCTCATTCTGGAGTACCCATTTGGACTCAGATCACGTACTAGTATGGGCTCGTGTATGCCTGTACCTTATTGGTCGCAGGAAACAGGCGACAGTAAAGCCTTCCTATGGTCGACTTGAGGATGATAGTATCAAGTCCGTATTTAGGGAAGAGATAGCTAAGCATTCATTTGAATATGAAAGCAATGCTCACCCTAAGGAAAACTGGCGTGATATTGATTCTGCTATAGAACAGAGGTAAAAACAATTTGGAACCTAAACCCAAAGGTTATAAAACCACTGAATTTCCGGACCTAATTCGAAGTGACTGATGTGAGAAGACTGACTCAAGCTAGCTATGATCACGATGAGAACCTCGCCTGGTTAACTAGTTCACTAGTTATTAGCCGGTCCTAAACCCAGATAAAGAGGGAAGGTTGGGCAAAGGCTTAGCAACCCTATCCCGTAAAACCAATCAAACCGCTAAAGAAGCTTTAAAGCACAAACAAAATATAAAAAATAAAAACGAAATTATTCCTCGCTGGAATCGAAGAGAAGAAATGACGCCAGCTGGTGAAAGCCTTCGGGAGGCCAAATGGTCGAGAAGTCTTCTCTCTCTCAATGAAAGTGAAAGTAAGATCGAAGACATGGAATGTCCACAAACTGTCTGAAGCCGACTGGCAAGGCTGGTCAGATTACAAAAGAAATGAGAAGATATAGAATAAAAGTGCTAAGAATCTGCAAGGAATCTGCAGATGGAATGGAAGTGGACTCTCCAAACTGTCAACTGGAGAGGAGTCAATAATCTACTCCGATATCGTCATCCAGACGACAACCACGAGCACACTGAGTTGTGGAGTGGCTACCATGATGTCCCCAACAGCATCGAAGGCTCTCATGCAGTGGGAACCGATCTCCTAATGCAGGATCATGACACCAACACTCAACTCAAAAGGAAACAAAGTCACAATCATACAATGCTACGCACCAACAAATAATGCAGATCAAGAGAAGGAGGAATTCCACAAACAACTGCAATCAGTACAAAACAAGACCCCATCCCAGGTGGCGACATCGAAATTCTAATGGGTGGGTGACATGAATGCCAAACTCGGGGCGGACAACACAGGAAGAGAACCAATCATGGGTAGAGAAGCACTCGGCGAAATGAACGAGAATGGAAAATTGTTCACAGATTTCTGTGCATTCAACGATTTGGTGATTGGAGGCACTGTGTTCAAGCACAAGGATATCCACAAAGTGACATGGATTTGATTTCACCAGATGCACACACTACACTAAAAATCAGATCGACTTCATCTCAATGTGAAGAGAGTGGAGATGCAGCCTACTGGACACAAGATCAAATGAAGAAGGGGAGCAGATGTAGGCGGTTCACATCACTCACTATCTAGTGCAAGGAACCTACCTTCCAAATCAAGTGGAAAGCCTTCAAAGAAGTTGGTGAGAGGCCAGAGGTCAAGCTCGACATCCAGAAACTCAAGGACGAAAATATAAAGGACATCTTCAAGTCAGTCATCAGGACAAAATGGGGGGGGGGGTATTCGAGCAACATCTCTGAAGTAAGATGTGTGGGTGAGCACTGGAACTCTTTGAAAGAGATGTGAAAAGAAAGCTGCATAACCGTTTTAGGATGTAAGAGGAAACAAGACGAGGAATGGATCTCGACAGACACATGGAAGCTGATCGAGTAGGGAGAGGAAGCTGGTGATAATCATCATCATCATCATTATCAACATAGAACCAGGCATTACTACGTAACGGTCCCACTTGCCACACCTCATATCAGCACATCAAGTAAAAAGGTAGTGAGGTGAAGGATGAAGATAAGTGAATGCAGTCAAAAGAAATATAAAGTACGAGAAGAAAGGAAAGAGGAGTGACAAAATGGTGAGATTCGATATAGCGTTGTTAAGATGAGGATAATGTGTGTATACATCTACACCACTGACATCGGTTCTCAGCCATATCACCTAGGGTCTCCAACCACTGGTTCCCCTTGTCCCGTGGACCCCAACCACCTAGTCTCCATCGTCCTACATGGCTTAAACCAACAGTCAGAGACTTCATACATTGGTGCCATGTTTTAGTCTGGTCACCTCGGGCCTTTTTCCAGCCTGGACCCACCTCAGCCAACATTGTGTGACGAGGCAATCGGTGACTAGGCATACGTAGTACGTGTCCCAACCATCTCAGTCGATGAAGGTTCACAACCTCGTCAACTGACTTACCTCTTCTCCCAAAACTCTACACCTAATTTCTGCATTACTCACATGGTGCCACCACGGAATACGTCCTATACTACGAAGGCAACGGTGGTCAAACACCTGAAGCCTTTTTATGTCTTCCACTTTCAATGGCCATTGAAGCTGGTGAAGCAGAAGATAAACCAGTGCAACGATGCATAACGAAAAGAAGAACTGAATACAACCTATAAAACACTGGACAAAGAAGTAAAGAAGAGTGCGCACAAAGGCAAAAGACACTTCCACGAAACACTGGCAAGTGAAGCAGAATAGGCTGTAGGTAGGAGAGACCTGACAACACTGCATCAAATAACCAGGTTACATACTGGGAGGAAAGAGATCAACACAGATGAAACCGATGAAAGATAGTGAAGGAAATCTAATCACCAAAGAAGAGAAACAAAGGAAACAATGGACCGACCACTTCAAAAAGCTCTTGAATAGACCACCACCACCACCACCTGCACTTCGTCCAGAAATACCACCTACAGCCGCTGAACTACAAGTGAACATAAATTCCCCAACAAAAATGGAAGGCCTGAACGCCATAAGGCTACTGAAGTGCGGAAAAGCAGTAGGACCAGATGGAATCCCACCAGAAGCACTGAGAACAGATACAGAGACAACAGCAGACATGCTCACACCACACCACTATTGTAGAAGGTCTGGGAGGAAGAGAAGGTACCTGCCTATTGATTGGAAGAAGGGCTATCTTGTCAAACTCCCGAAGAAGGGAGACCTAAGTCTTTGCAAGAACTAGCGCAGAATCATGCTCCACACTTGTCCACCCAAAGCAAACAAAATATTAAGCCGCATCATCTTGGAGAGACTAAAGGATAAGCTGGATTTAAAATTACCACAGGAACAGGCAGGCTGGATTCAGGAAGTACAAATCATGTGCAGACCAAATTACAACGCGTCGCATCATCATACAACAGAGCATACAATGGCAGTCAACTGGATCTCTACCTCAACTTCATCGACTTTGAGAAGGCCTTTGACAGCGTCCACCGAGAAGTAATTTGGAAACTGCTTCAACACTACCGAATACCGCAAACCTTTATCAGCCTCATTCAACAACTATATGAAGACGCCACATGCCAAGCATTTCACAAAGGGAAGCTCAGTGGTGCTTTTGAAGTGAAGTGGAGACAGGAGTAAAACAAGGTTGCCTACTATCACCCATGATATTCCTGATTGTAGTCGACTGGATCACGCAACAAACAGTGGAGAGAGAGAAGAGAGGGATACGCTGGCTGGACTGCGGAAAAGAACCTAGAAGACTTGGATTTCACCGATGACTTATGTCTAATGTCACACAAACTTGAAGATCTACAGGCAAAAACTAACAAGTTGCCAGAAGAGGCGAAGCAGCGAAGACGGGACTTCAAGTGAATGTAGAGAAAGCAGAGGTGATGAAGACACCCAAACAACAACAACAACAAGCAGCAATCACCATCAACGGGAGAAACTCAAAGGAAGTAGTCTCTTTCACCTGCCTCCTAGGCAGCATCGTTTCAACTGCAGGCGGCACAGGCACAGATGAGGGCGTCAAAGCCAGGCCAGCCAGGGTCAGAAAAGCAAGACAGGAGTTCATTAGCCTGAAACCAGTGTGGAGATCTACTGCACTGCCCTCCAATCAGCATGTGGAACAAGATGCGGATTTTCAACACCAACTTCAGTCAAGTCAGTGCTTCTGTATGGTTCAGAGACTTGGCGCGTTACCAAAGGGATTTCCAATAAACTACAGACATTCATCAACAACTGCCACCTACGCTGGCTCATTACTGAAGATCAGATGGCCAGAAGGAATAAGCAACAAGCAGATCTGGGAACGAACCAACTAAGAACCCATCGCTAAACAAATATGCAGTGGAAGTAAGTGGAGGTGGATTGGGCATACACTGAGAAGGCCAACTGGGGACATCACGTGCCATGACAGGCCCTCGAGTGGAACCCAGATGGGAAGCGACGAGTTGGGCTTCCGAGGCTGATATGGAGGAGATGGTGTGAGGAAGAAATGAGAGCTTGTGGGCTGTCGTGGAGCGAGGTTCAAAAGATTTCAGAGAACAGAGCACATTAAAGACGTGCTACTGAAGCCCTATGTTCCATTAGGAACCCAAGGGATAAATAATAATAATGATCACGATGAAGAGTGAAAACAACTTAAACGTAAGTTGACCAAGTCTTCGCTTCGATCGCTAGCAGTGGTGGGTGGCGAAAGAGAGAGATGGAAAAGACATCAGGGTTGGGTAACACTCAGCACCGATTTAGGTTAATTAGGGATACCCGCGAAAAAAATTAGACGGTGTGTGAAACCATCACCGAAAAGGATGGGATGCTGATAACCTCTCAGGACAGGCAACTAGAACGTTGAGCGGAACACTTTGAAGCACAGTTCAACTGGCCCTCAGCAACGCTTTAGTTGCCCAAAGTCCAGCCTGAACCTGAATGGGACGTAGATGTCGGTCATCCAAATCTCATCGAAGTTAATAAAGCTGTATCGAACCTGAAACAATGGAAAGCAGCAGAACTTGACAATTTGCCACCTCAGGCTTCCAAGGATGGAGGTAGGGAATAACTGATTAGAGTGAAGATTATATTAGGTAGTGTATAGGAATCAGAAGTAGTACCGTAAGACTGGTCTACTTCGTTGATCATACTAGTTTATTAGAAGGGGGAGAAATCTTGAGACAACCATAGGCGGATTAGCTTAACTAATATTGTGTCCAAGATCCTCCACAGTTATGCGACGCATAACTGGAGCTCGAGAAAAGCAGGCGGGTTTCAGGGAGAGCTAAACGGGGGACAGTGATCGAATTCTCACCCTCCGACAGGTTCTGTAACACACCCATACATACCGAAGGCCGACTCTTGCAATATTTCCTGACCTAAAGATGGCATCTGGCCCTGTCAACTGAGGTCCTGTTGCAGTGTTCAACTTTGAAGACTAACGAAAAAGTGCATGTTAATCAAAACTCGCTGCTCAAACTCACACACCCAAGCCACAGCTTATAGGGAGTTGTCAAGTGATCTGACGACAACTAGTAGTGTCCGGCAGGGATGTCCACTATCATGGTTCCCACTTAACTTCTTTGTGGATGTACTAATAGAAATTAGCCTTCATTCGTTTGACTTCACAAGGATCGACTTACTCCCCGGAAGTCATTTGGTTGACATGGAGTATGCGGACGATATGGTCCTGTTGGATGAAGACGCTGACAAAATGCAAAGTCTTCTATAAGCGTTAAGCAGAAATTTGAGTATGTTTGGTATGCATTTCGAAACAAGCAAATCCAAGATGCTCCACGACTGATCTGCTGCAAGTACACCCAGTTTAATGATAGGGAGTGAAGCGGTGGCATGTGTCGACCACTTTACTTGGGGAGGTGCGTCAGTCCGAACGGGCTGGTTGCCGGCGAAATCTCAGCTCGGGTACAGAAGGCCCATTTGTTATTTGCCAACTCTCATCATCCATCGAGCCGACTGGCGAGATTTCCGACTATCTATCAAACGACGAGTAAACTGCGCTTCAGTCTGCTCTTTTACGTTATACAGCTGAGACATGGTCACTGAAAGTAGAAAACATGAAGGGGTCACAGGGTTTTGAAAATAGATGTCTTCGTAGCATGGCTCCTGTTTGATGAAAGCACCGTGTGAGCGATGTTGAGGTCAAACGAATGGTACTAGGCAATAAAGGCAAATCAATCGACAAAGTTGTGAACCTTAGTCGACTAAGATCGCTCGGACATGTACTGAGCATGCCGTGACAGGGGAAGCTGGATTCGGTTGGAAGAGTTAAGGATGGCCAGACCAAGACCTGCAGCCAGTCCCGAACTAATGATCGGAGCCATGCTGAGAGATGAAGACTACCTGGCCGGGGTCCTGAAACGATCGGAACCAGTAGTTTAGAACTCTTGGTGACATGGCTGAAAATCGGTGACAATGGCGCAGATATATTCACTCTTGACGTCTTCTATATCTTGAATATTCGCACTAACCACCATCTTCCAACTGTTTATTTTCTCACACAACTTTGTCTACTTTAATATCACTCTTTTTCTATCCACTTGTTCTTTGAATACTACTATGAAATATGGCAATTTGAATCATATGTGTGTTAGGTTCTACGCTGAGGCTGTTTGTCCGTCTACCTGAATCCTGTATCTGTATTTGGATGCTTGGTCTGAGCAGCTCAAAGATTTCGGGCTCAATCATACATGATGTGCACTATTGACAGGCCTGAAAAGACTATGAATACACCGTTTACATCTTAGTATTTAAAGGTTAGTTATTTAATATAGGTCTCCAATGAAAAACACCCATTGTTCTCTTAAACAAGATGAGAATGGAACATTGCAAACTGTTTGCAGTTTTACGTATCGATACTATGATTTAACATCAGGACTGCATTTTCGGTCCTCTGTTACTGATAATCCTCTTTAATTACCGGCTAGATTCTTTCATGCCATGCCCACTGCTATATGCTGATGATCGGAAGATTTGTAGGAGAACCAACATTATATGATATGAATATGGACAATAAATTATGTCCAAAACGTTATCCGGTAAATGACTGTTTCACTGCGTGACATTTCTAATAAAATGGAATTACAATCTACCACAAGGCCTAAGTTTTACTCTTACATTAAGACCTGGACAAATTGCACGAAAGGGTTTTGAAGGACTCACTTCCAATCCACGCAAGTGTAAATTACTGCAGACGAATAACAGCACTGAAAACAACCCATGCTTTACTAGAGGGACTTCAGTATCCTGTCCTGCTGTTGAGATGGTACTAAGCATGTCTCAGTATATCGATTAGCATCTGCAAACTGGGCTTATGACATCTCCTAGTTTCTATCAGACTTTAAGTATGATACTTCAACAGCTTAAAACAGTTTATAGCTTGTATGTCAGGGCAAATCTATGAACTCGGTCGTAACGTCATCATGCCCTCAAAAAAATGTGGCTTTCAGGAGTCCAAAGAAAAGCAATTACAGGAAAGGGGATCAGGAAATAAGCTATATCCAGTCAGTTGAAGCAAACTACATATGAAATCTGCAGAATTTAGATAGATTAGGAGGGATAATAGTATGGCGTATCACGTTGTCCAATCCTATTCACTCTAACAGATCATAGTTAAAATTTAACTCAAAATCTAGCCTAAAAGGAAATCATTTCTAAAGTGAACATGAAAGGGCAAGCACAAATATATCAGCTAACTGTTTCACACTAACATGTAAGTCCCCGTCATGAGGTGAAACCAAATAAATACAATACAATTTTTAACTGTGATACATATAAAAAAGTATTATAATGGAACTATAATCAACTACAGTGCCCAAATTCTGCGTTTATATTATGTAGTCAAACACGCAAACAGAAATTGAATATTGATCTTGGCACTGCTCAAACTGATGAGTATACTTTATGCACACTCTGCACAAGCAGTCAGTGAATCATGACCCCAATGAGTAACCAGTAGGAACGTTATCTCTTGTTTCTTTTAGAATCCTGTTGAAAAACTCCCTACATCATACCAAAAAAGCAGAAACATAAAAACTTCCAGGTTTTGGCTGCAACAACACGGTTTGAGGCATACACTATACTTTACAGAAATCAGTTTTAAAGGCGTGAATAAAATATCGCATTTTCGCCATTCAGTGAATCCATTAGAGAACGCAATCGAAACAAACTTTGACATACACTATTTAATTCATAACTACCACACAGAACCATTGACCCATCCGGACAAAACTCAACCGTATCAGTGTGATACTTCGCTGTATGTTGGTTTTTTATTTTCCAATCGAAATTCATTCTGAATCTGAAAATAAATTTAAGACCACAACAGTAAGTATATTACATTCAAAATAACTTTAATCTAATAAATCCATTGGTCATCAGAATACCAACGAAAAACAACTTAAATTTTTTTGAAAAACTTTAGCTTATAGTTGAGAGATTTATTTCCTCAGGAACTTGACTTTTAAGTAAAGGATTCTGGATCCGCACACCGCTCCACATACTTAGAATTGGACAACCGGGTAGTATAATAAGCCACAACAACAAGCGAGAAAGTCTCGTACATACACCTGTACCATATTGAGTTGCAATAACTTTTACTTGAGGGAATGATGAACAGCTCGATTTTAAACTTGAATATAATCAGAAACTGGAATTTTTGAACAGACACTCCGCAAGATTATCCCGATCATTCTATTGGTTTCAGAAGATTGAAAACGACTGACTGTAATAGGTCTTTTATGTGAATTTTAGAGGAAAGTGACTATTACGAACGCTGTACATTTGCGCGAAATTATGTTCAATCCTGTACGAAAATACTTTAGCCTAAGTTGCTAAACTTTACAAAAAATACAGACCACCCGGTTGCCGTCCGTATGACAACCGAAAGATGTGGTTGGGGACTCTAGGTTACGTAGCTCACAATCTAATTGAAGCATGTGCATCTACATATTACCTTCATCTTGACAGTCACACACAATCTCATCATTCGATTGCTTCTTCTTTTGGGACCAAAAAAATTATATGTAATCATAAGCAATGATTTGAAAACGTCCACACACTGTAATGTAGTGAAACGTTTGCATGTAATAGCCCATAGGCAAAGTTTTAAAGGCTTGATTCAGGATATGTTCAGAACACTAACCCACAAATGTAAGACCCCAATTAGAAAAGTGTATTCAAATAGCCAGTCCATGTCTACAAAAGGACACCAGAGTACTTGAGTGTACTCAAAAGGTAGATACTACACTGGCAACCAGCATTCCTAATCTGTCATATGAGGAGCGTTTAGATTGACTTAATCTATTCTTACTCGCCTATTGTTGGGAAAGGGGTGATCTCATACGGGTGTTATATATTGTAAATAATAACTGTGGTACTAATTTTCCTTTATTTCTAACCCGTTAAAATGATTATCTGCACGTTCCTCTCACTGGTGGAGCTGTAGCTGTGGTTTAGGGAGGTGACCAACCAGTGGTTTACAGGTTCGAAACCCGTCCTATCTACCAAGATTTGGGCAACCAGGTGACATCACTAGTTCTCATACATTAGGTGTGGCTCATTGTCTACTGAACAAAAGGTTGCTGAATGCTAACTAGCGTTTTTCCCACTAATTTATTAACAACTGGATTTCCTAACCTGAGAAAGTGGTATCAGTTCCTTCAGATAACGCAGTCAAGGAGAAACCAGTTCTTGACAGAGATATCTAATGCAAGATGCATCACAGACCAACTGGTTAGTTAACATTATTACAGGAGAATAAGAAATAAAATTTCTTAAAACTTCCTACTTTGGATAAATGTCATCCTTGCATTTGTTTCATCTTAGGGTCTTCTACCTTGATGTTCTGATATGGGATGCGGTACTTGGAATATTACGCAATAGTGTCACTTCTCAAGTTGGTGGTGACTGACTGATAAATCAAAAAGACGTACAGTAACACTTAAGTAAAGAGAATTCAGACATTCGAGGTTGTTGACAATGTACAGAATTTCGATTTACTATTATTTATTTAGTTGTTCAGAACACAATCTTGGTACAACATAAAAATCAAGAGACACACGATACAAAACAAAAACCAGAATATGACATAAGTAGAACGAAACGAAGCAAAACAAACTGCTTATTATGGAAGCGGTCTCCCGGGCATATCCATAGTACAGCTAACTACTTTCGCCTTCGTTTTGGATAACAGAGAAAACAAACAGCTGAAGTATAACCACCACTGGCTTTAATTTTAACCCATGTCTGCTACTATTTCAAGCAACTGAACTTTATGATATCTTGGGTCCAATCCAAGGAGTTGTGAGTTAACTACAGATGTTTACCCAAGACAACTATACTTCACTCGTTCTGTAACTTTATAAGCAGTAAAACTTGCTTTTTCCACCATAGTACTCCCTTTAGTTAGCATTGCATCAAAGTCTGCAAATATCTTCCTTCCTAGAAGGTGGGACGGTGAACAACAGATATGTGAACCGAATCTACTTCCCACCGCATTCGAGATAGGGAAGCCGGGTGTGCAGGTCTTAGATAGCTGCAGGTTACATGTGACATACTAGTCATATTGCACTTATGTACATACGATAAACGTTAACATTCTCTTCCACATTATTATTACAATAGCGTGCTTTGGGTTTTGACCTGGATACAAAAATAGAAAGCAAAGGCTTGTGAAAGAATGTTTTGATTATATTTCTTATTTACATTTGCAAAGGCGCTACTTAGCCTTTTTCCCTTCAAAGTAAGTCCAATGTAAATAAGGACAGCGGTGGCTGACGAATAAATAAAGCATGTTGCACACAGATACCTTCGCTTCTTTGAAAATCAAGTTTAGCTACTATTACTAATGCCTTATCCAATTTCAGAAGAATATCATGTTTGCATAGCGATAGCGCGATGCAACGTATATAGACTGACAAACTACACAGCCAAACAGGAATGCAGAAATAATGTAGGTGGACGCGAAGTATGCCTCCTACAGCAAACCGACAGGTTTATATCAGGTATTTAATGGTTTGTGGCAGGACCCAAAAAGAAAGGAGAAACACATATAAGCAGTGAAAGTGTGATTTGTCTGCTAACTAAATCACCTAAACATAGATAGTGTTGATATAGTGATCAATTAGTGCGATGATACAACGGCCAGCATGGAAAGTACACACACACACTGTGGAAAATGTCGTTTAATAGCCACAATAATGGATTCTATACAACGAGTTTTCCTGCATTGTCTTTAAAGCCGTTAGAAATATAGTGCATTCCTTTTAGACGGTGTGTTAAATGGATTCTAAAGAGTATCCACTACTGGAACTTCCCCGTCAATGTCTTCATTTTTCACCCCCTAAACTATAAGTTAAGAAGTTTTTACAGTTCAACGTAACACACTGACTGATCAAAACCCAGTATTAAAATGACACCGCAAAAGGAAAATTGTTTTATTCATAAACCATAAATGTTTTGCATTAGAATTAAATACATCTAGACTTCCAACAGGCTTATCATTTCTGAAACCATACCACTATCTTTTGCGAGTCACCTATTTTAGGCCATAACATATCCCCTCGTGGTTTTGTCGAAGGTCTAAAGAAGTCTTCAAGATGACCACACACTTATAAGGCTGATTGTGTGCACTTCAGTCGTCGGACCTAGGAAATATGCTTCCTGGACAATAACCTGATTGGAGTGACTCATTTAAGATGACACTACGCATCACTTCCAGAAATCTGTGTGGATGGTAGTTCTCAATTCTACCCGTTTTTCTATAGTGATTACGATATTCTTTTTTGTATCACTATCCTTTAATGACCAGGAATTTGATTTCTAGAGGAATGTGTAATTAACTTACCCACTACAGTTTCAGTGGTCCTCCTAGGATTTATTTACGTTTCCGAACAAGATATTTTATTTGTACTACATTACCTACTTCGGGAAAATTCACATTAAACTTGCAGATTATTTCGAAATATCATTTCCAACTTGATTGATCACTCTTAAGCCCTTACACCAATAAATCTATTACAATCTATTTTACATTATTTTACAGATAACAAGATGAGACGAGTTCCTACCAGCAAAATTCAGCAAACGAAGCACTCCCCAATGACCACTCGCTTCAAGGCCAACATGCTCATTTGAAACTACCTCATTAATTCTCAGGGTATCCAACAGCAGATTTGTTCTTTAGGGAAGTAATGCAGCTGCTGATAAGACCAACTAACATTTGGTAACCCCTGTTTCTGTAAACAACTGCAGGAAGATACTAAGCCTTATGTAAGAAGTAGTGCGAGAAATAAGGTTAATGGGGAAAAGAAAAGAGGAGTGAAAAGTATGTATGGAAAAATAAGTGTAACTAACAATAATATGGAGAAGTGATGGGTCTTTGTAGAAGTGATCAATGTGCACTACGTGGCCCCAGATTAAGAAATTCAGGGAGTAGGACTATCACTGTCACATTTGTACGCCATTTTCGGGCTAGGTTTCAATGGCTCCAGCGGGTTGACAACAGAATATAAGATTCTTTCACTTGACTGACTCCCATGTCTCCAAGCAATTGGTCACAGTTTTCTGCATAAAATGAACCTATATACGTAACAGATGGAGAGGAAAAAAGATTACGTCGAAGCAGAAAAGAAAGTCATATTTGATTGAACTCGTGCAGACATTTAAGCCGGTATTGATTTGGGGTTTATTGGATTTTGATGACATTAGGATCACCTCCGTGGATTGAGCATCTCGACACATAAACAGTTCCAGGAGGTAGGGTATTCTCCTTGTATCTGGACCGCTGTTCTTGTGGTATAACTTCTGCGTTCTTCTAGTTTTCGTCAAACAAACAGCGGCACGAGTATCAAGATTTGTTTAGTACATTATATCGTTAAAGACTACCTAGTTATCCTGCTATGTAGGTATCTGTTGTTTCATTTGGTTCCGTACATGAGTTCTACTTATATAAACCTGCTGATTATCTTTGAGCAGCAAAGCTGTACCAGTCGGAAGTGGTAGACTAGTACAAGTATATAGTCACGCCTGTGAGCTGATGTATGCCTGTATTTGCGAGGATAAACTATGATTATTGTAGTCCGGCGGATGAAAATTATCCACCACCCACCCTTCTTCCTGTTACACAGCACTGAGTTGTCTTACTGATCCAGCAAACTTACTCTGATATATTTTGTCACTCCACAGTGCCGGGGGGAAAACTAAACTTCCAAACTCTGGGTGAGGCCACACCGAACGACTGCCAAGCTGGTGACAGCATTTGTGACTAGATGGCTTGAATTACATATTTTGAGGCTGCTAACAAGCATTCCACATCAAGTGCATTTCCGTCGTGGTTATGATGGCGTTTACGCCCCTGAAGGACTCATCGGTGTTGCTGTTGTCCCTATGGGATTGGATGTTTATGATGCAACACGCCTATCTATTAAATTGTCAAGGGAAGCTGATTTTTATTTGCCTGGTTCCGAATTCTGGCCAAATCCTCCAGTCGAAAAAATGAGACCTTCAGATAAATCCTTCCAAGGCAAGCCGTCACCCTAAATAAATCCAGGTGTATGCATATATGGAAGAGACTCTGATGAAACCGGGCGACAGTGCCACGGTGATAAGCCAAAATAGATGTGCTTCTGGGGTCGAGACCATTGAATTTCTAGGACACATGATTAATAGGGAAGGAATATAGCCGTTGCCAAAAGATGCGGCGGCTTTCAACCAGTACCCACCACCCTCCTTCATGATACAACTAAGAAGTTCTCTCGAGTTAATTGATTTTTATCGTAGATTGATCCACGTTATGCACAGCACATGAAACCCACAATTGATATTTTAAGAGAATATCTTGGGTTCTCTACGGAAGCTATAGATGCGTAAAAAGCATCTTCAGTAAAGGCTACAATTCTAAACTACCCCGATGCTGGGGCACCAGTGGGACTTGTAGGCGGTGCCACCAATAAGGCTGAGGGAGACAACCAACCAGTGGAGCTCTTTTCAGATTGTACTTCTACATCCGAAACTCCATATTCAACATTTGGTTGGAATTTGCTGGTGACGTTTTCAGACGTTCGATGCTTCCATCATATGGTAAGAAGTAGGACGTATATAGTCTGCACGAATTTGGAGCCCTTACCTTATGAGCTGAAGCCTGATGAATACTCATGCGAACTTCGTCACCTCGATCTTATGTGACAGTTTGCGAGCGATATAAAGCACGTTAAAAGTGTGTAAAATTGCGTGACTGACACTCTGCCCAGAAATAGCGTAGGCACTGTTCACCATTCCACCAGATATTTCAGGGCTTTAGCTGCAAATCAAGAGAAAGCCGAAGAGTTCGGAAGTCTACGTTATGTGGGTAGCCGTAGCCTGAAGCTTAGGTAGTCAGTCGTTTGCTATGACATGACGAGAGGTTCGCCTAGACCTTATGGGTTAAATACAAGAGAAATTTAGTATTCGACAACTTTCAATCGTTGTCACACCCAGGAGAGAAAGCCTCTGCCAAACTGGTTTCTGATAGATAAATTCGACCTATTTTGCAGCGCGATGTATTAGAACAGTTTAAGGAATTTATAGTGTGTCAATAATCTAAAGTTAGCCGACAAACAGTTCCACTATGACGGGCTTTTTCTAGCCCGATGTACGTTTTGCACACGTACACGTGGGTTTGGCAGGTCCTTTACCCCATTCTAACGGTCTCACGTACCTAGTCACACGCACTGGTAGGCACGCAAGTTTCCCGATAGCCACTGCACCTACGGACATTACTGCGGAAACAGTAGAGAAAGCTTTTCTACAGCCCTAGGTGTCGACTTACGGTGTTCCTGTATCGGTTACTACTAATAGAGAGGAGCAGCTTAAAATCAGAGCTCTTTAATAACCTAGACAAATCCTCTGGTTCACGTAGAATTCGTTGTGCAACATACCACCCACAGACAAACGTCTTGGCGGGAAAATCACATCGATTGCTCAATGCTGCCTTGATATCACACTCTAATCCCACTTGCTGACCAGAATGTCTCCCGATAGTGATGTGAAGAATTCCCAGAGTGACCAAGACGGACGCTAGATGTCCAGCGGTGAAATTAGTATTCGATACCACCCCAGCCCAAATACTGAAGGTGACAAAATCGATCAGTCAACATATATCGATCGACTTAAAGATCAAATGGCTAACTTAAGACCACTGGCAGTCCGTGGTCGAGCAAGAACGGTCTATATCCCCAAGGGTAGATGGTTGCGTACATGCATAGGTTAGCTCTGACAGAATTTAACCCTCCCTCAGCCCTCCATATGAAGAACCCCTACAAGGTGTCCCATGATATCCACAATATTACGTCACGCGGCAGAGTAACTCCAAAGACAGAGTTAGCACGGGAATACTTGGCCGCCATACTTAGAAAATGATCCACCACGTATGACACGAGAAGCTTTCACAACGTACGGCAGACGATTTAGCGAACAAAACGCGTGGCTGTAGGACAGTTAAGGCGGTTAGATGGGCACAACATCTGACACAAGTGTTTTCGAAAGCGTAATAAGTCATTTTACCGTGTTCGATTCTGGTTGGGTCTCCATTTTCTTCTAATCTGAAGTTAAAACATCATGACCGGGGGCCACCTGACCCCCAGACGTTGAAACTTTAGTAGTTTAAGTTGTCAACGTTCAGAGGACATCTAACATGGCAACCTTCTGGTAGGCGAGTCACTCTACAGTGCGGATATCACAAACTCACGGTCAGAGCTCGATATCAGTTACTTCCGTTCCTGAGACAGGATCTGTTTTGAGTTTGTGTAAGATTGCTAATGGTGGGGCAGTCTTCGAGGACAATCCTTTTTCTTTTTTCTGTATCTTTCCCGCTTCTTCCTCCCTCCCCTGCTCAGTTCATACGGGATCACGCAGGCGGGGATCGTTCCTGGGGCAGGCTGATGTAGTGCCCAGGAAACTTGATCATGACTTTCTATCTTTCAGAAGCTATGTATTAACTAGTGACTTGGTACAGAATGATGAAAAAGCTTTCATTGTACTTGTTTATGTTTTTCCGCTTCACTCATTCACCACAGTGCTTGAAATAAACACGTTGCGCGAATGCCACTGCCGTTTTTGTCCTCTACGTTGTGTTTGTCTGTGGCAAGTTGTTCTGGACGTTAGCCGTACACTTCGGGTCAAACAAGTCAACGGTGGACTGATCCCAGACAATTTTAGTCTATCAGTTGGTCAGTCGCAGTTGAATGACCGAACTTTAGAAGTTCGTTAGTACATGTCTTGTTCCCCCGACTTGCTTTTGCCCTTTACTATCCCTTTTTCCTCTATCCCAGGGATATCATTTTAATCTGAGTAGCTTATGAGTAGGTATGCTCACCATTTCAGGTGACCAAGTGCATTTTAGAGTAAAGAGGACAGGATGGCCCATGGCATGAGCGATCTTATAAAGTGGGAATCTCCAGCTTCCCGATATATCTGTTTCAGAGCTTTTAGACAGGTTAAAAACACAGCTGTCTGAAGGTGTAGCAGTGCCCTTTGTTAGTTAGGCTTGACTAGGATAGTGGAATCCGAAAACCTTATGATCACTCCTACCCAAAAGAGGAAGGATTTTTAAGTTACCTGGGAATGGTTTTTCACACACAGAGATACAGCCCGAGTGAAAAGTTATTTTGGCGTCCCTTCACGGTTCTACCGATCACACACTCTTCAGTTAGCTGTTGAGGCTGTCGGATCAGATTTCAGAGGGGCTGTCGTACCCCTTTGTTGGCTGTAGACAAATGGATGAGAAACGAAAAATCTGCAAATGCATTTTTCAGGATGAATTTGTATAGGACAAGTCAAAACGTCTGCCACACTGTCGTCATGTGCAGAAAGAATAAGTGCTATCTTTGTCCTTGGTGTGATGTGAGATGATTGTAGATAGATATCATCGCAGGTGAAAAGTTAAGACACAAGGTGTCTTGTTGGAAATTAATTAAATGGGACCACTGACATTTCATTGTTCTGACAAACCATGAGCATCCTGCATCTCAGATAGATCTGGCAGAGAAATACGTGCATCTAAGGCTCAGCGATAAGAACATTTGTCTTGCCAGATCGAGCATAGGCAAGGCGGTATACTAAGGAAGTGGCCTGTCTGGTCACGCGGTTGGTTTGTCATGGAAGATGATCTAAGGACGGCATAGGCTTAGTGCAAGCTCACATAATTCGGGTGATGATGTTACAGACGGGAGAAAACTAAGGAGGTTTCCTCTTGCTCTTTGTGCTTAATCACCAAGAAGGCCAAACATGTCGTAAATCTGCGTCCTACAAACAACGACCGCAGGCAGCATTACTTTCCATCTTCGTATCTACAGATCATTGAATTCGACCTTACATTATCTCACCATAATTTTTTTCGGAATAAAAAAGAATTTGATTTAATATATTTAGTTGACCGCGATTTCCTTTTGATAATTTTTTAACGATTCTTGAGAGAAGTCACTTCCGCAAGTGAAATGTTTCTAAAGCATCTCATCGCTCGGGTTTGTCAGTCACAGTGTGAATAGTTTAGACGCTAGCAACAAACATTGCGTCTAAAGTGGTGAGGAGACCGCGTTTACATACCCTAGGAACGTAGGTTTGTGCAAACTCATCGTCCGCAACAAAGTGACTCTCAATTTTTCAAAGACATGTTTAAATTTGCTGCGCGAATATGCTTCTCTGTTGCATTACTGATAACGAAATCTCCACCGAATCCCTTCAAGCCTCTCCATATGACAGCGTGACCCATGATAATTGAATTCCGCCTCTTCCAGAACCCTTAAGGAACAACGGAGTAGCCGAAAACCAATAAAATGATCATTTGTCAGATGCTCACTTACCGCCATGCATGTTAGAAGTCATTGGTAGACGGACGTAAGCCGAAACTACTAAACCCAGTGTAAACCATGCCAGCTGTGCTTCATTAAGTTTCTAGTGATGACTTGACAGCCTCGAAAGATAAAGTACCGGATATCTCTAGTAGACATGTCTCCAATATGTATTCTTCCACCGAAATACCCAAGGGTCAGGATTCAGAGGAGATTGAGCCATGCAACTCCGTCGAACGGCTCCTAAGAATCCGAAGTCCTTGGTCACGACGTACGGTACAACGACGTGTTCCGTTCCATCGTAGCATCTCACATCAACGCCCGGCAGCTATTTCTCACCCAGTCGTAGGTCCTAAATGATGTTGGTTCCACGACACCTTGGGTGACGAAGCTCGGAACTGTCGGAGTCCGTACACTTTCGACAAAGACCGCATGAAACCAGAAAACCCACCTATGGGTGTTCGTTAATGGAGACCTCAACCGTCAACCACAGCAATTTATTGCACGTCACTGACATGAGAATCGAAATTCGCAGCATCCTCGACACTGCCTTTGAAGTTAGAGTGTTCTCGTAACCACAAACGAATGTCACAATGAAGTGTCCCGCAAACTTTAGGTAGCGGACAATAAGGTGATCTTAACCTCTGGAAGGCATGTCCACCTCAACTTTGGCTTACACGAACCTGTCCACCGGACATTCCTTCTGGCTGACGTTTCTGTGCGAATAATTTGCTTAGATTTTCCGAACCAACACAATCTACTCGCAGATACCCGCCGGCGACAACGGAAAGGTGACAACGCGAACTTGTCGGGTGACAGAACCGCCCACTTAGGCCAAAGTTTGGCCATAGTACGTAACTGACGAGTCATTCTGGACAAGTATCCGAAGATGAGGAAGCAAACGCGTACTCTGCCGTGCGTGGCCAGCAATGGTACGCATCACAGGCCCTACTGTGGCATCAAAGCACATAGTCCAGCCCCGGATAAGCCCGGGGTGGCTAGAAGTGATTTCGATCAGAGGCTTGAAGCGGGCATTATCAAACCATCGAACGGTTCCTGGGGCCACAGTCGCTCATGACGACCCACAGTAATAGCAGCAGTTTTTGACCCAATGGTGGTAGCTGGTGGCTGAACGATGAAGCGGCGCCTGACGTTGACCTTATAGCCAACCGATGGAGAACACAACTAATAGACTTCTCAACGACCCGCCCAGCAGAATAGATACACTACTGTGTTCGGCACGACGTGAAACATGTTCACGTGGAAATGTTCAGTTTTTGGGACACTTAGAGATGTATCTGGCTGTTTGGTGTGGGCGGACACATGACAACATTCTCTTTCAAAAATATTTCTCGTGGCACTGTTTTCATCAGAAATACGAGGCCTAGCTTTCGCTTTGCCATTATTGCATCATATTAGCTGCCAACTAATCACAGATTTTACGAGAAGCAAATCAAACCCAACCCTTAGTGATACAAAGGTGATACTCCCACCTGTTCATCGTGTCAATGCATGCATACTTATTTCGGCGCCATGCTCTATTTTATTAGCTTGCAGCACATATCTGCCAGTGACTGGGTAGGCAGGGATTAAAAGTACCTGCCCCAAAGGAACATGTAACTTACATAGAAAGTTATCAACAACCATGAAAATGGTGTGTATCCGTGGGTTGACGGCGTCAAATGGTATCCGTCAGTTGCCTGCAGTCACCACCCTTTTTTAATTTCACTGCAAATGTAGCAATGGACATAGCTCCAGGCATATCCAACTCCATATGTGATGAATTACCCTGAGAAGAGGTTGTAGGTAGCTTGGGGAACTTAAATGGGATAGTCCTATCAGGTGGGGCCTCTAACAAAATACAGGATCTTGTAAATGAGTTGGGCAGACAAATGGGTACGTCTGGCATGCACTTCGCCTGCAGATGAAGCATGGATTGGTGCCTCAGAACTGGTCTGTACGTTCCCCCAACTTAAGGAGCAATAAAATGGTAGGACGCGTTGATCAGTTCATTTGCTCGCGGAGTACTCTAATTCCGAATGCGCTGGCTGCTAACGAAATCTCACCTCGGACATAGAAGGGCCGTTTGGCGTTTGCCAGCCTGCGTTTTCCGAGATACTGGCTTGTGGAATAACCAGCTACCTGTCAGACAAGAGGTATACCGCGCTGCGCTCCGTTCTTTCCTGTTATAAGGCGGAGAGATTCCTTTGAAAGTAGGTACGAAAAGACTGTAGGTTTTTGACTAATTGTGCCATCGTAGTGTTGTTCACACGCGGTGGATACAGCAGTATTGTAGACATTCCAAAAAAGCTGGGCATAGACGGAGATTCAGCTGATGAGACTGCAAACCTTCAGGAACTTAAGTGGCTTAGACATATGTTCCAAATACCGAGCGCCATTTACCGTGCCATGCTGTATGATAACTTGGATCGCTTGGGAAGCAGATTGAGAGTGCTCAGGTCAAGATAATGCACCAGACCGTGAAGTCGGACTTCAGTGAATAGGTCCAAACTGCCTAGTTGGGGCCCTGGAGATTATGGTAACCAACGATTGAGGACCCCCTTTGTGTAGCATTATTGGACTAAGCCAGGGCTTTCGATAGCGTTCCACACGACATTATGCTTACCGTACTCACAAAGGTGAACAACACCAAACCAGTTATGGCATGGTCTACAGCGCACCTAGAAAACAATGAATTCTGAATTAGAGTGACTACCATTTGGTCAACCTGGTAGAGCACAGGGACAAGAGTCTGAAGGACCAATCCTCGGACCACCTTTTCACTATTCACACACGACTCCCCCGTTCTGATCTTTTCGTCCATCCTTCTATTTGCCGACAACATCAAAACATGGAGGACAGTAGGCTGGGAAGTGGGCCCTAGGACATGCTAAGACGACCCTCTGAGGTTGAAGTCCTGGCCAGCTGCAAACGGTTTGAGCTGTAACCTGGAGAAACACAAGGTGATGTATCTTCTAATAATAATATATATACATATATATTTCATACAACAAAGGTTACATGAATACAAACCAGTTTACAGGTTTGATCATCTTGGTAATGAGAAATGACTATTATGTACAATGTCAAGCTATACATTAGATACTGTTATTTATGGCATATAAGAGGTGTGTTGAAGCAGGCTCAGTTCGAATTTAGGGATTATATATATTCTTGAAGGTGAGGCCGCATCACGGTCATGACCTTGGGGTGTGCGCGTTCGTCATAAGGTTTGATGGCAATATTTCCCACTGACAAATGCGATTTGTAGGATTCCATTTGAATGCAAGACTGGTTAGGTAAACCTGAAAAGTGAATAACGAAAGTGAGCAGCAGGCGAAATTTTAAACAGGAGCACAAAAATACGCAGGGGTAGATCAACCATGATACATCTCGGTGAGTTCTTTGTACTGACTGTAAAACTTACTTCAAGAAGTATCCAGAACCAACTGTTTAGAGGTAAGCTTAGGTAGAAAAAGATGAAGGTGCGCACGACGTTAATGAAAATCAGTCTGAAGCCGAAGATATCACTACGAAATAGATTAGAGGATTTTGGACCAAATGTTCACTTGTTATATACCTCTGTCACGGAGGGGGGATGATCATGGTGTTGCCTGTTGAGTATTACCATATCGGGGCTACCGAAACAATATGTTGGTGCAGAGTACTTACATGTAAGTACTGATAACTAGGGGCAAATAATAAAGTGTTGCATGCTATGAAAATGCACCAATAGACAGTTCTTTTATCTTTTCGGAGTAGAGAGATTATTTTAAGGGATGAATTTTAGGAAATAGATGTTAAATCGTGAGATCAGTTAGGTTATGAAGAAATGTAAGTTACATTAGGGCAGCTACTGAGTTCACTGTTGCAAATTGTATCGCACTCCGCCTCCTGTTCACTATTGGTCATTTTTTTAGAAATTAGATTTTAACTTAACTATTGCTTTTAGTTTTCGGCATTGTATACTTTTGTCATTGCTGTTAGTCTCCCTTGAGTCTAGGTACCAGTAGTACCACTGTACATGGCATTACCGTTTGTGGTTTGGCCGTCAACGAATTGATGAGATTCGTTAGATAGGAGGAATTTACTAAGTAATCGTTGAAACTGGCCGAGAGAACGGCATGCTCGTATAGGAGCGGGAAGTTTGTTCCACAGCATACTGTATTGCGTTATGAAAAACCTACATCGAAGTTTTGAGCGATACTTATTTATTGGGATGATGTTCTCGCTATTACGCAGATTATATGCCTGTGTTGTTTTAAAAGTGACAGCACATTTCGTTTTAGGGTTTGTAAATAAAAGACGAAAAAGAAGTGTTAAGTTGAGCTTCAGGCGTCTCAGCCAGAGTGATTCTAGTCCTAGTTTTTTGCATCTTGCTTCGTAAGGAAGTCCTTCGTTATGTATTAGTAGGCGCCGAGTAAAGTTCCGTTGAATGTTCTCTACTCGAATTCTGTCCGACACATTCATGCTACCATAGATAACGGTGCAGTACTCTAATATTGGGCGAACCATAGCCTTGTACAGTATAAGTTTTGCCTCAGGTATGAGTATGTTTCTGTGTAGAAGACCGATGAGTCTTCTGCCCTTGGAAACTACTGAGTCTGCATACTCCGTAAAAGTCAAACTTCTGGAGTAAGTGATTCCGAGGTCTTTCACAGTGTTGTATACCTGCAGTGCAATATCACCCAAGTGTAGCGTTACTTCTGGGTGGGATTTATTGAAATGGAGGATGCCACTTTTATTTGGGTTTAGAGGGAGCTGCCAGGTCTCGCTCCATATGAATATCCTCTTCAGATCTTCTTGTATTTGAGAGAAACCCTGTGTTAGTGCTGCAGGAGAAAAGCTGTAGACTATCTTCAAGTCGTCAGCGAAAAGGTAGGGTATGCCATTTCGGATAACACTGCAGATATCGTTTACATAGATTAGGAAAAGTATCGGTCCTAGCACACTACCCTGGACGACACCACTTTGTATAAGTCTAGGGGTGGAGTAGCAATTACTGAATTTTACTACTTGGAAGCGACCCTCTAAAGATGTTCTGAGCCAGGACAGTAACGGGTCTCGGAAACCATATGATTGCAACTTAGTGACCAGGCGTTTGTGAGGCACCTTATCGAATGCTTGCTTGAAGTCTAAGAAAAGGGTAGTTACAAATAGGCCTTGGTCACGCTTGCTTGTAACGTTGTCTAGATAGTCAAGATAGCTTGTAGTGCATGACCGGCCTTTCAAGAATCCATGTTGTGCTGGTGAGAGTAATTGGTTAGTCGTCATATAGTCGACAACTGCTTTCACAATCACCTTTTCCATAGTCCTGGATACTACTGACGTGATGTTTATAGGTCGGTAGTTTTCTATATTAGATGTTGGTCCACATTTATGCTTAGGACATATGTATGATAGTTTCCAGTTCTCAGGGTAATTGCCACTGGAGAGGGACGTATTAAAGAGCTTCAAGAGAATCAGCGGTATATCTTCGCCACCTCTTTTTAACAAGATGGTTGGAATTCCATCAGGCCCCGCACTGTATGAGGTTCGAAGTGATGCTATAGCTAGAGAAATGTTTTGTTTAGAGAAGAGCACTGTACTTATGGAGTGAGTTGGTGTTGACGGTGCACCAATGACTTTTATTTCGTCCTCTTGTGTAAAGCAGCTAGCAAACTGGTAACCGAACAGCTCGCTGATTTGTAGTGGGTTATCGTAGAGGATGCCGTTGTCCATGATTAAACTAGGGGTACTATTTCTGGAGCTACTTATCCGGGTTTTCATCAGTCTCACTAGTGCTTCTGTATTACTAGTTTTACTACATTGGATGCGTTCTTGTTTAACGGCTTCTATTACTCTTTCTGCCTTGAATGTGTCGTATGTGTCTTTGAGTGTGACAAGCGACGAAAAGTCATTCGACTTATAGTACTCTCTGACATGGTTTCGCATGCGGATGCGTACTTTCTTTGGTATATAGTCAGCTCTGTTTTTCTTAATTTCTCTTCGGAGCGGTGGAGCAACATAGTCTTGAGCTGTGCCTATATATTCATAGAATAGATCACAGAGTTCTTTGGCTGAACTGTTGGTAAAGTAGGGGCTCCAATCTAGGCAGCGCAGAAACGATTGTAGTTCGTCCCATTTGGCATACTTGTAATTTCTAGTTAGTACTGTTCCTGACTTTTGGGCCATTTTGTGCTGGTTATATTGAAGTATCCATATACAACCTTGTGATCGCTACCTGGAAGTTGTGTACCCACTTGGAGTTTTGTGGGTGTGGTTCCGTTTGTGAAGACTAGGTCCAGGACACTATTGTACCTGGTAGGGTGTTCCACATGTTGTTGCCAACCCTCTGTTTCAAGAATGCTTATGAATTTATCAAAGCGCTCTGGATAGCTAATTGGTCGCCACTTTATATCTGGCATGTTAAAGTCACCACATATAATTTTCGCTGTGTGTGGTAGTGTTGCCACACGGGCGAACACGCTTGTTAGCTTGTCGTCGTATTCGACTGAGGAGGAAGGGGGCCGGTAAATGCATCCTATTAGGAGGGAAGTGGAGCGAGTAAGTTTTGCGATAATCCATACTGAGTCGTCAATCTCGTTTAGCTCAGATGTAGGGCACTGCGTAGCAGTGATGTCAGACTTTACATAGATAATGCACCCTCCTCCCCTACCATGCAGTCTATCCTTCCTGAACAAGGAATAGTTGTCAATGGAGATCTCTGCGTCGCAAATATCATTGGTACACCAAGTTTCTGTAACCATTATCACGGACGGACCACTTATCAGAGATAGCAGCATAATCTCTTTCATTTTGTTGCGTATAGAGCGGGCGTTAATCAGGCAAAACGAGAGCGAGTTAATAGTACAAAAGTGTTTAGATATATCTCGGAGAAAGTCAGCACTTTGGTACGTTTCTTGGGCGTCCTTTGCGTACATCGTGCTAGCGATGTCATGACCTTTTGTACAGGGTGACGATTCGGTACTGTTTACCTCGGAAGGAGCGAGGTATTCACTACATTGTGATTGGTATAGAGACTGTTGGTCAGGGTAGAGAGCAGATGATCCGACAGCATCCGAATCACCTGCATTACTGGTGGCGTTGCAGCCGTAGGCTGTCCGAAAAAACCCTGTTCATAAGAAGTAACGGGGATTGATAAGTTGTATGGCACACCTGTCCGCTGGTTGCCGTATGCATTTTGGTCATAGACAATTCATATTCCCCTTGATTTTCTTTAGGGGATCTGTTGTAAGTTTGTCCTTGTTGGCGTATGACCCACGTCTTTCGGCGTATGGGTGAGGCGGAAAGCATAGTCTGTGACTACCATTTTGCTCCCTATCCAATAACTGTGATCGTTGAGGGGTCCGGCGGTGATGTGTATCTGCTAGTGACCGCGGAAGTGTTAAGAAGTGTGGGTCGCCTGGAGAGTAGTTATTTGACTTGGTCATAGGATGACCTGAGAAATAACGTTTGGCATTTTCCCTAGTGTGACTTTGCGAGGGTGCAATGGTCTTTTGACTATTTGTATTGTTTTTTCGTCTATTGGTGAGACTGCTTGATTGCCTTTTCGGCAGTTTATTTAACCTGGGTAGGTGCATAGTGGGGTTTGTATAAGAGTGTCTAGTGCTATCTGTACTCTTTATCATCTGCCTATTTGGTGCATAAGTTTTGCACTGGCTGAGGTGGGGTAGATTAGACTGTTTACGCGCTAAGCTTGGGGCGGTCCTATGATAACAGGGTGCTTGTGGCTGGTGCTGGGTATGTTTATAGGCTGAGTGACACCTGGTGATGACATAATAACGTTTCAGTAATTTGTTGGGTCGATAGCGTAGCACTTGGTTTGGGGGTGACCTGTGTGACGGGGTAAGATGGGGACTGGCTTTCCACTTCTGTAGACAGTGAGACCACCTTTAGGAGATCGTGTGCCTGTTTTTGAGTGTAGTTCATAGATTTGTCCAAGCCTACCGTCGTGTCATCGGCTCTACTACGTCTGTGTGAGTGGGCTAATTTGTGGGCTTTGGTGTTCCTCATTCCATTGTGTTTGTACAGTAACCAGTTCGCTAATAGATTGTGTTGCTGTTTTGGGTACCAGAGCTTGACTAGAATTAGCAGCTTTTGGTATTTTTGTGCGACTACGTCTCTGACAAGGTGTTAAGTCTTGCGAAAGTTTGACATTTTTATATGGTGTGGATACACTAATAAGTTGCTTGGATGATAGGAAGTGTCTGGCGTGGTAAGAGCCACTAAATTTGAACAGCAAGGGGCAGGTATATTTCCCCAACTTCTTGCGGAGACGGGTAACTTGGCATTCTGTAGAAGACATGTTACAAGCCTGCAGACATAAGGCTTTTGCTTGCTTGATCGGTTCGTGGTCGGGTATGTTGTATACTAATACATTATGTGAGGACATAATCCTTTTATTAACCTCTGTAGCAATGAAATCTAGGACACTTTCTGTTTTTAATAAGGTTTCTGTACTGGCTTCTAGATTAGGCTGACAAAGATGGAGCAGTGGTAGAACAACTTCAAGCTTAGCGTTCATGTCTTGTAGTTGCTTCTGGAGGGTTATCAAGTCTTCCTTGTTTTTACGCGAAGTGTTATATAGCTCCGGTATGAGATCGACTACCTTAACTTCAGGACCTCTTTTATGGCTTGATGTCGAACCACTTAGTGAACGTGCTCTTTTAGTTGAGGCGCTAGGGTTAGGTTTAGGTGTATATACAGCACATATACGTTTGTTAGGCTGGACCATGGTGGGCAGTAGTAGTTACACGTTTATTGTGTTCGTCAGTACCGAAGAGCAAGTAAAATAACCAGCAATCACAGAAGGTTTACTAACGACTTATGTATCAAATATGACAGTTATTAACAAATTGTTTCTTTACACTTCAGGTAACGTATGTTGCGAAACTATTATGTCTCGAAGCTAACAGCGTTGGTTCGTAACTAAACTGAGTGTTACAAACAAATAACTTTTCTTTGAGCCAGTCCTCGTTTTGGTTTCCCTGTTTCCTCAGTAGTTTCTTGGGTTCCGCTGTATATATCAAAATGGGTGTCTCTTTAACGTTCCAGAATAGGCGTATGATGCTCAGAAAGTTGAGTTTCTGAGAAAAAGAAGCAATATATGCTCCGAATCTTTCTTTTGTACAGACAGATCTACTAAACCGCGGAAATTACCGATATAGAATACCACGTTATGCAGGAGCAACGTAACGTAACTTTTGGTGCTCAAAAGTACTATGTCGAACGACTGGTAACGTTAAAGTTATAGTATAACGGATCACGTGTAAATGTGGCGCAGGTCTCGAACTCACAGCGTAAACCAGAGGCGTTGAAAATCAGCTACACTCCTAACAAGTATGCAAGCACCAAGATATTCATAGAGAAAAACCACCTCTCAGAAAATCATGATATTAATATCCAACATCAGGCCTAAAATGGCAGTTTCATGGACAATAAGACTATTAAAGGCACCAGGAAGTCTAAATTGTTCAACTGAACTTTTTGGCAATGCCTACTGTTGTGGTTTGAGTGTGAGCAACGGTATTAGTTCCAAACGCGTTCCAACGTGAATCGGATAACACAAGTAGATATCACCTGTGCTTGACCAGAATGTTACAAGCCTTATCCCAACCAACGTGCGCCAATCGAATACACGGCAACGACAGGTAAACGAAAAGACAAACGCCACACTATTCGACAAGTTGTAATTAGTTAAGTTATTCGCTGTCCAATGTATGCAAACAAAATTGGTTTCAATATTAACGTGATATTGGTACGTACAGTATTCGTCAAGAAATTTGTATATACAACAGACTTAATTAATTAAATTTGATTTTAAAAACGTCTATCTATCTGTAAGGGGGTAGGTGAATGGTTTTTAAGAATTCAGTATATTAAATTTCTTTTGTCTTTGATAAACATACGTCTATCAGATTCAGAAAATGGACATTCTCACTACCCGTCTTGGATACAATTTTGCGCCAGGTTTTGGAGTACACTCAGTGCGGCTGGCTGTCACATGTTTTTATCAGCAAAAAAAATTAATAAAGAATAAAACACTAACTATAGTTAAGGATTATGTGACGCTTCTCGACAGTCTTCTCAGCTATGTTCCCTATCCTTTTTATTCGTCAAATCTTGAAACTGAGAACGAAATCAGTTTCTCATGGTGATGTGTAATGACCCAATATTAATGAACAGTTCGCAGAAATCCATTGATGTAATGAATGTTATCAAGTGTGAAATCCGTCTGAAACTGCCAACAAAACCAAGGACTTGAGTAAATGTTGACTTGTCATATTGTTTAATGGCACAAATTTCTTGATGTGTCTCGATATATGTACTAAATGGCTAAAAGCTTTTCCTATGTTTAATAACGTCAAGTGCAACAGTAGCTCGATTCTCCCAGCTTATTTCTCAAATCATTGACTGATAACAATCCTAAATCAAATGGTCAAACAAAACAGTTTGTCGAAACCTAAAGCAGATTCTCATAAAAGCAAAGGAGAATAGGAAGATGACATAAATCTTGGACGGATTCTTGTTGCATTACCGCACGATTTCAAATTCTCCAGTCTCAGATCAGTTGTCTCCAGTGGAAATCATTTTTGATCAAAACCACCCTCTACTTATTTTAACTTACACAATTAGAGAAAGGGTAAGGAAATACCATAATCGGTTCGATTGTAAGCATGGTGCCAGACTCCAAATTAAACCAAGATTTTCGCTTTTCACCACCAAAGTGGACTCAGACTGACTGATTGTTTGGTAGAAGAAAAAGTTCAACGAAGGGAAATTTCTTTGACAAATTTATTTTCCAAAGATGTACAACTGTTTAAGTATTAAGTGCTATATTCATTATCCGTATGCTTTTGTTTTTGACAAGATGTTATGATATTGTGTCTTAAAATGGATACTCTGTTTTATCACTAATGTAAACATTTTTTTAACAAAGTATTCAGAAATAACTAGGAATAAATGGCAAGTAGTTGTTAAGCCAATTTTTTTCATTCATTTAAGGTAACATGATAGAAGTAAGTCACAATATTATTACAAAATGGGTTCAGACTTAGTTCGCGTGATGCAGGTGTTAATTAGGATATGTAAATAGAACGAAAATAATAACAACTATAATGTAAGACAAAATAAATTAAAAATAATATTAGAAACATCTGAGAAAATTTGACATGAAAGTGATATTCAAGTGTCTTATTAGTTAACCACTTTAGGATCATGGTAGGAAAAGAAATTTAATAAATTCTTTTTCTATGCATAACTTTTGTCTTAAGTTATTTTTCCCATGGTTTCTGTAATATGTGTTGGAAGGCCCTAGTTTTGCGTAAAACATTATTATTGGTCTGAACATTTTTTAACTTATCGTTTTTACGGGTGACTTTGAAGGCCACCCTAGCAACTGGTGAAATAGCCAATTAAATTACTTTATTTTATAGGAAAGTACTTCCCCAGGTGAAATATCGAAGCCTGATCGCTCATTTCAGCAGTTGCTAGGGTGGCCTTTAAAGTCACTATCTCATATGAATAGATACTCACGTGTTTCTGGTTGAATTATTATTCTCGGAGGAATAAATTCTCCCATTCAGGTTCAGTCTTCTTCTCTATTAGTCCTGTGTAGCAGTCGGTGGCTCGGTACGAAGTTAGCTGTCAGTTAAGCGTACATATCATATCCTTTCGGAATATATAAAAGTATGCCAAATTGAGATGTTCACGCTTTGGAAGGCTTTGAATTTGACAAAATAACTTCGAAGGAGGTGCTCAAAGTTGATCAGTACTTTCTTCTAAGTGTCGGTTATTATTATTAATTATTTGCCCCTTGGGTTCCTAATGGAAGACACCACTTCAGTGTCACATCACCATTTCACTCTCTTCTCTGCAGTCTTCCCAACCTGGCTCCACGACTCCCCATAACCTTTCGTTTCTTCCTCACACTATCTCCTCCATGTCACCCTCGTCCCAGACGCCCAACTCGTCATTTCCCCTTTGGGTTCCACTCGAGGGCCTGACCTATTGCGTGATGTCCCCAAATGGTCTTCTCAGTGTATGTTAGATCCATCCCCGCTGTCTTTCACATATTTGTTTGGCGATGGGTTGTTAGTTGGTTCGTTGCCAGCCAGAGTTCCTTGCGGCATATTCTTTCTGGCCATCTTGAATATCGAGCGTAGGCAGCTGTTCACGAATATCTATAGTTTGTCGGAAATGCTTTTCGTGACGCGCTAAGTTTCTGAACCATATAGAAGCACTGACTTGACCGAATTCGTGTTGAAAATTCAGATCTTGTACCTTGCGCTGAGTGCAGTAGATCTCTACACTGGTTTCAGATTAATGAAAGAATGCCTGTCTTGCTTTCCCGATCCTGGCTTTGACGTCCTCATCTGTCCTGCCGCCTGTATTTGAGACGATGCTCCCTAGGTAGGTGAAAGATTCTGCTTCCTCTCGGTTTCTCCCGTTGATGGGGATCGGTGCCTTTTGTTGTTGATACTGTTGTTAGCTAAATATCTTCATCAACCCCATCTTCTCTACATTCACTTGAAGTCCCGTCTTCGCTGCCCTGCCTCTTCTGTCAATTTGTAAGTTTTCGCCTGCAGATCTTCGAGTTTGCGTGACATAAGATATAAATCATCATCGGTGAAATCCAAATATTCTAGGGTCTTTCCATCTGTCAAACACCATATGCCCATCTTCTCGCTCCTCACAGTTCCTCACATGATCCAGTCCTACCCAGTCCAGTCGACCACAATCAGGAAGATCATCAGTGATAGTAGGCGGCAACATTGTCTTACTCCTGTCTTCACTTCAAAGGTGTTACTAAGCTTTCCATTGTGTAGTGAATCACTTGGCATTTGCCGCCTTCATATAGCTGTTGAATGAGGTTGATAAAGGTTTGTGCCACTAAAAGCATGGTATTGAAGAAGCTGCCAAACTACTTTTCGGTGGACGCTTTCGAAGGCCTTTTCGAAGTCGATGAAGTTGAGGTGAGGTGTAGAGTTGACTGCCATTCTATACTCTGTTCTATGATGATGCGTAGCTCTGCAATTTGATCCCCACATGATTTGTTCTTCCTGAAGCCAGCCAACCAGCCAGCCTGTCCCGGACGTAATTTTGAATTCAGCGCATTGAAATTTAGTCTCTCCAGGATGATGAGGCTTTATATTTTGCTTGGGGCGGAGAGGAACAGGAGCTTGAATCCGCGCCAGTTGTTGCAAAGACTTAGATCGTCCTTCTTTCTGAGTTTGACAAGGTAGCCCTTCTTCCTTCAATCGGCAGGTACCTTCCCTTCCTTCCAAACCTTCTGCAGTAGTGGTGTGAACATGTCCACTGCTGATGTCTCTGTGTCTGTTTTCAGTGCTTCTGGAGGAATTCCATCTGGTCCTGCTGCTTCCCTGGATTTCGGCAACTTTAATGATTTCAGGACTTCACTTCTGCTTTTGTCAGAGGGCTTGTGTTCACTGGTAATTTGTGGCTGCTGGTGGTATTTCTGGACAAGTCGCAGGTGGTGGTCGACTCCAGAGTTTTCAGAAGTGGTCAACCCATTGTTTCCTTTGTTTCTCTATCTTGGTAACTAGCTTTACTTCACTATCTTTCATTGGCTTCATCTGCGTTGATCTCTTCCCAGATAGTAACCTGGTTATTGGATATAGTGTTATCAGGCCTCTCTTACCAGCGCTCAGACTGTTCTGCTTCACTTGCCAGTGTGTCGTAGAAGTGTCTTTCGTCTTTCCGTGCACTCGCCTTCACTTCTTTATCCAGTGTAGTGTTTTATACGTTGTATTCAGTTCTTCTATTCACTGTGCATCGTTGCACTGGTTCATCCTCTGTTTCACCAGCTTCCTCTCCCTACTCGATCAGCTCCCATATGTCTGTCGAGATCCATTCCTCCTCTTGTTTCCTCTTACATCCTAAAACGGTTATGCAGCTTTCTTTTCACATCTCTTTCAAAGAGTTCCAGTGCTCACCCACACATCTTACTTCAGAGATGTTGCTCGAATACCCCCCCCCCCATTTTGTCCTGATGACTGACTTGAAGATGTCCTTTATATTTTCGTCCTTGAGTTTCTGGATGTCGAGCTTGACCTCTGGCCTCTCACCAACTTCTTTGAAGGCTTTCCACTTGATTTGGAAGGTAGGTTCCTTGCACTAGATAGTGAGTGATGTGAACCGCCTACATCTGCTCCCCTTCTTCATTTGATCTTGTGTCCAGTAGGCTGCATCTCCACTCTCTTCACATTGAGATGAAGTCGATCTGATTTTTAGTGTAGTGTGTGCATCTGGTGAAATCAAATCCATGTCACTTTGTGAATATCCTTGTGCTTGAACACAGTGCCTCTAATCACCAAATCGTTGAATGCACAGAAATCTGTGAACAATTTTCCATTCTCGTTCATTTCGCCGAGCGCTTCTCGACCTATGATTGGTTCTCTTCCTGTGTTGTCCGCCTCGAGTTTGGCATTCATGTCACCCACCCATTAGAATTTCGATGTCGCCACCTGGGATGGGGTCTTGTTTTGTACTGATTGCAGTTGTTTGTGGAATTCCTCCTTCTCTTGATCTGCATTATTTGTTGGTGCGTAGCATTGTATGATTGTGACTTTGTTTCCTTTTGAGTTGAGTGTTGGTGTCATGATCCTGCATTAGGAGATCGGTTCCCACTGCATGAGAGCCTTCGATGCTGTTGGGGACATCATGATAGCCACTCCATAACTCAGTGTGCTCGTGGTTGTCGTCTGGATGACGATATCGGAGTAGATTATTGACTCCTCTCCAGTTGACAGTTTGGAGAGTCCACTTCCATTCCATCTGCAGATTCCTTGCAGATTCTTAGCACTTTTATTCTATATCTTCTCATTTCTTTTGTAATCTGACCAGCCTTGCCAGTCGGCTTCAGACAGTTTGTGGACATTCCATGTCTTCGATCTTACTTTCACTTTCATTGAGAGAGAGAAGACATATCGGCCATTTGGCCCCCGAAGACTTTCACCAACCGGTCTCCTTTCACCTCTCCGATTCCAGTGAGGAATAAGCTTATTTTTTATTTATTGTCCATAGTCATACCAAGATAACTATACAACTTTGATACATGCTTCTTATAGTTCTAGCTTTCTCCCCTACTCTGTGATATGGTGTAGTGGGATTTTCCATATGTCCGTTACGAGTGTTGAGTCATTTCAACAGAGGAAGTCATATTTGGAGTATAGCTATGCCCTACTCCCACAAGTTTTAGAATAAAATATACAAACAGAAGGAGTTTCTATGGAATCACCAGTATCTTTTATAAACCCAGGTATATTGTTGGGAACAGATAGCTATCCAAATATCTAGTCCGACTCCAAAAGTATAGTTTCAATATGTATATGACACGTTTACAATGTAGAAATCCAGCAAATAACATACAGTTAGAGATGTTGGATTGAAGAATGAAGCGAAAACAATATGGGAGTTTAGACACTAGTGTTTACAAAAACCTTTTTACACTGGAATCATTACTTAGACATCAAATCGTCTCATCCTATGTCATTTAAAGTTGGCTGGGTAAATGTCTGAGTAACATTGCCAGAAAACTTATTAGCAAGACAGAAGATGTAAGACAAGAAATCAGGTACATTAAGGAAAAATTACTCATGAACAATCACCCTCCCAAATTAATTGATAAGTCCCTTAAGAATCGTAAGAAAATAATGATTTACTGTAGTAACACAGGTGTTATTAGTAACAATAATAATGTTAGTAACGGTAGTGACAATACTGTGAAGACAGAATTCATAACCTCTACAATATTACCATACAACGAAGGTACTTCAAAAATATTACGTAAGATTCTCAAGTCTTGAATTAGGGAGGCATTTAAACCTACAAACTCACTTAGAAGTAAGCTTTCTACGTTAAAAGATCCTATCGATCCAATCAGGAAGGATAATTCAGGTGACCAAATCCCTTACGACAACTGTGAGGTCAAATATGTAGGTTTAAGTAGTCGATCTGGCTCAACCAAGCTATCCCAGCACAGAAACCTAGCTGGAGCAACAGTGGTAGATCCTTGTGAGATAAAGAATTTAGAAAAAAGCTCAGGTATAGCTGCGTATGCAATTACACACAACCACGCAATAGGATGTGACAGGGTGAAGATCCTTAAAATTAACACAGTAGGGCGGAGAGAGAGATTGATAACTGAATCTTTGTTCATCAAATCAACACATAATGCATTCAGCAACTGGAATGACTCAGCACCTGTTCCTGATATATGGAAAAATTTTACCACCCAAATCATAAAGGAGAACGGGAAATTAAGATAATATAAAGGATTTTTCAGAGTTGTGTAATTATCTTGAAATGACTATGGGGAATAAATTATATCTGGAACGTAACTCAGTAAACATTACTGTTCCACCGTTTGATAAATATAACAAATCAACTAAAATGTATTTCAAGGGTTCACCTGAAGAGTCCCGTCAAAATTCGTGTTCCATAAATCCTCATTTGTGTAATTTTGTTGCTTAATTCAAATTTGTATTGAGAAAGATAAAAGACTGCTATATGTTTTCAAAAAGAAATAGGCGTCTACGTCAAGATCTAGCAAGCTATTATAATGTCAGATAGAATCCCAAAACAGTGATATTCTTTCAGAAATTCACCGTCTCTAAAACTAAATCAGTACACATGCCTGTGCATGGTTACCTGGTACAATAGCGCAGATGATTTCTAACCACCTAATCATACAAGATACTTATTTTTATTTTTAAGTAGAGGGTAAGAGATTCTATTTGGTTTATGAAACTACAGAGGCATGCGTTTGTTGAATAACCGTGAGAAAGGTGCCATTGGCTTCATCATACCGATAGCCATAATTGAGTATCGCATAAATACTAAAAAAGGTTACACAAATATTTTGACTTACACATGGGGTAGTTAGGGTTCAATCAACAAGTGGAATGATGAACTTCACAACTTAGGTGTTATACTACAAAAATGTTTCTGTCTGGAGCAAGATCATGGTTTCTTCTGTGAAACTTAGCATCACAAGACTAATGATCTTGTGTATACTAGCCTTTTTCTGCCAACATTCACATATCTTAGCTTTCCGTCCATTTTACTGGCATACTGTCTCAGTGCTTGTTAACTGGATGACGAAGCGATATTATAGATTGAAATTACCTAGATTAATCAGATCAGAGCTTATTCGCTTTTTTGTCTCTATTAGTTAGCAATACACTTCATAAGATCTCAAATTTAAAAATCTTTATGCAACTAAATAGTACTGAGTCAGGTTCTTCCGATGGGTCAATTTTACACTAATTAACTATACATGTATTACCTTACCCACATGAAATTGTATTTACGACAACGTACAAAGAATGGAACTTCTAGGATTCAGCTACTGATCAAAATAATGATGGAAAAAGTAGCCGGGAGATTTTGCGATAAAATTCGACTATTTTTTCATCTCTTACAAGCAACAAACAATTTATATTGCTCATAGTTCGAGTCGTTTTTCCGATATCAGGAATATATTACTGGTTAACTCAATATGAGATACCTTGTTTGTGAGACTACATCGGATTTTCAAGAATGTGATGCTTTTTATGACAAATTACCTGAATCGTAATGAATAAAATTATTCTTATATGATTACACTTTTTGAAGGTAAAGAATTTAGTTCTGCACATTTCATTATCCGAACATCCCACGTTTTCATAATTTGAATGATGCGTAAATATGTCCTACCAGTTAAGTATGGATGCTTCTATAACCCGATGAAAAATAAACAGTTAAATTCACATCAAATCAGATTCTATGATGTAATTAAGTTAAGTCGTCCCCTCTAACTGACTGTGGAATTGTTTGTCTACCAAGGATATCAGGTATTTTAGTGCCAATTTACATTTCATTTGTGTCAGAAATCCATGAGAATTACACTATACAGTCTTCTTGGAGGCGTTTCGGAACTCACTTCTCTACATAGCCACTGGAACACAACAAGATGGCCTTCTACTTCTGTGAAATGTGATCTTCTGAGGCAGACGTTTACAAGTATTATTGCTTATATTGCACCGTCGTTGTCTGAACCGGATTGATCCGTCTCTATTGGCATATAGGCTCCTGTGCGAATGCCTCGATATTACCTGTGTTCTGATTACTGTAATGATGGGTAGTGGTTAGCAGTGGAATCCAGGATGCGCGTTTCGTCCGATTTGGGACTCGTCATCTGGATATTCCCGCCTCCAAACTCTCTCTCATTTATGTACCAGTGTGAATAGTTTAATGTATATAAGAATTTGATTGTTAAGTAGCATGGTAATTTATTTTTAGCATGAGTTGTTCTGTGAGCGATAGTGTTGTCAGGAACTTGGCTGTTGGATACTATTGTTAGAACTACATATAGAACTTCATATAAATAGCAAAAGCATTTCAAATTTGTTCACAAATAATCAGCACCTAAAGACGTATCAACAAACCACGTCAGATGTCAACTGCTCATCACCAACACTGTTGAAGTACCGTGGGACTACGATGTGACAAAAGATGAGGTTAGGAGGACGATATCAGATAGGAAGAGGAGGACACTTATAATCACTATGAATGTCCAACAATAGATGTGTTTAGTATCCTAGATGAAGATGAATCTTCATTAGGTGAGAGTTCAATGTTGCAAGATAACGCTGATAAAAAAGTAAGAATCAATATCAGGGTTTAGAGTAAACAGTTTAAGACTAACTATGATAGCATAGGTGAGCTGAACAACCTAGTGGGCTTGTCCTTTCATATCTTTTGCCAGGCTTTTTATTATTTCACTTCTGATTTTTATGCTCTCCATCTGCTATTTTTCTGATTACACTAAACTGAGAACTTGATGTCTGTATTAGACATTAAGGCACACCTGGAATAGTGTCATCGCTAGTTTATGAAGTATTCAACTTTTGATATAAAGTATGTGGGAAAACGCGTAATCTGACTGAAAAACTGCTTACTCACAGTGAAAAAATCTACTTTATTTAGAGCAGATCCAACGTAGTCTTCTTAAAACCGCACAATATGGAAAAAATAAACAAACCGCTTGCTCTTTTGTTTTTTCTCCTAGATAAAATCTGTTAGTCCACGCATATCGAGTTTCACAATGTTGATAATGAGCATCGATGGATAGCTTCTAATCACGAAATAGTGGAATAGTTTGGCACAAGCAATTTCTTAACTTATGACGCTAATCTCAGTTTACAAATCATTGGTTACTGTAACAATGAACAACATTCATATTCGTCAGATAAACCGCTTTGACGTAAATCTTTGTTGTTATATGTGAGTGAAATTTTGTTGTTCAACGTGATATAAACAGATATGCATGAATAACTAAATACCCATACTTTTCTCATCCACAAAGGGAACCCACGAAGTACCCTTTATGAATCGCGTGATTCGTATTTCGAATCCTCAACCACAGTTCATTGGTTATCTTTTCATATATATAACAGTGTATTAAATAGAAGAATAGGCTCACTTGAACTGCTTGCGAACACAGGTTTATTCTAAAATCTACGCCTGTTCGCTTACATCTTCAGTGACATTCAAGTCCTGACGAAAAGCATCTTAGAAGTACACCATGTTATTTGTGACTATTTCTTTCAATTGTATCTGAATAAATCTCACTAGTTCCCATGAAACGTGAATATCATCTTTTACAGACATTTCAGTAGTATTCTACTTTCAGAAGCCAGAATAAATAAACTTTATTGTTGTGACCAACTGGAAAACATTTACCAGTAATTTTATTACTGATCTGCTTGAAATGTAGCAGTGCTATTTAATTCAAGTGAGTAAATTCACTGACTTCATGCAGTAGCATTCGTGAGAGAATTCCACTTACAAATACGAAACTCATTCAAACAACAGCTCATATAATAAATGAATGACGCAATCTTCGTTTATGTTCACCATTTTCAATGTTACTAGTTCGTATGGTCGAAATAATGAAATAAATCGATTATCGGGATTCTTCATGAAAAGATACACTATATTTTGCCTATGATTAATAAAATTCATGACCAACTTTTAGTACATATTGGTTTCTATGCCATTTGAAACGATGACATACTACCGGCTAGTATCTCTGAAATGAAACTACCTACTCATATAAACATTTAATGATACATACACTGAACGACTAGTGGTACAATCTGTGATCCATTCATGAATGCCTTAATAAAAACACACAATACGTTCATATTTCATATCGATTACTGAATGCATGGAGTGTTGACAATACAATTTATTCGCTGAAATGCATATACAAAGACACACGTTTTCTCCAACCATACACAAGCATAATCGTCTTTCGATATAATACAAATTTCACTTTTCGCTAACAACTTTGTTTGGATTTTACCCAAGTTACTGGTTTCCTCATAACTGGAGGTGAACTTGTAGATAACTGAATAGTTGGCACTGGGAGAGAAAATGTCCTTGAGGTTAAGTAAGAAGCAGGGTAGATGAGTTTGATAGCCGACTGAAGCCTGCGTTATCAACTGCATAACCCTGTCGCCTTTAAATGGTAATTTGATCAAGATTGCTTTCTTTGTTACCGTAGCTGTATTCTCGACAGTTATTTGGTCGTTAACGTGGCATATGATGAACTTTTCCGCATTACCCTCGTTCTGCGAAACTGAACATATGCATCGCATTTCATCATCCAGTGTATTCATGGTATATATTCTACGAGCTGTTTAGAATAGACACTGAACCAAAGAACGCTTATACTTAAAAGGAACAAAGCTGTTGAAATGAAGATATTGTCCATTCCATGTTTGTTTTCCTAGTATTGATCTCCTGATAGTTCCATCTGGTGATTGAAGTGTCCAGAAAAACCCGATTTATCATTCTGCTCATATTCAGATGTCACGGAAATATTTGGGTGCATACGACCGAATAAGGTTACAAGGAATACTTAATCCTGCAGATACAAACTATGAGACGCTTTTCATAGGATGACCACTTTACTACTAACTTGTTAACAACCACAATGTTTCTTTTACGGGAATGTAATTTTCTATCTGGACACAGAAGCTTTTACAAAAATGGTATAACCAATTGGAGCTGCGTCTATTTCTGCATTCAATTTAGCATCAACAAATCCCGATGACTGTTAAATGGAATAACACTTTCGGACAAAAACTAGGTAATCTTACTTCAAGTTGAAATATGCCGGCCACTTAACTTCATTAGAACAAATGCTGTAGAACAGATATGAGCTACATAGATCATTGAAGATGTATAAATGGTAACTTCTGTAAATGCATATCAAGCATTCTACTTGACAAAACTAAAGCTAACCCCATCCTGGATTATACTTTGTTCAATCTTCATGAGAAGCTTACAACAGAAGTAGTATAACAAACCTATACTATAAGTGTATTTAGCTTATAATGGATTATAAGCTATGTAATATACAAGAATTAGGACCCGTTTGAAATCAAACTTGGAATGAATCTTATATTTCAAGTTACCTTGTCATCTGAAATATTACGGAAAATTAGTAGTAACTGAGCACCGAAAAACCAGCTCCTTTAACAAGTTCTACAATTTTGAACAAACTTCTGAGGGATATTATTATTAGTCCCTTCGGTTCCTAGTGGAACATAGGGCTTCAGTAGTATCTCTCCATTCTACTCTGTTCTCCGAAATCTTTTGAACCTGGCTCCACGACAGCCCACAAGCTCTCATTTCCTCCTCGCACGATCTCCTCCATGTCACCCTGGGACGTCAAACTCGTCGCTTCCCATGGGGATTCCACTCGAGCAACTGGCCTGACGCGTGATGTGCCCAGTCGGCCTTCTCAGTGTATGCCCAATCCACCTCCACTTACTTCCACTGCATATTTGGTGCGTGATAGGTTCTTGGTTGGTTCGTTCCCAGAGTTCCTTGTTGCTTATTCTTTCTGGCCATCTGATCTTCAGTAATGAGCCAGTGTAGGTGGCAGTTGTTGATGAATGTCTGTAGTTTATTGGAAATGCCTTTCGTGACGCGCCAAGTCTCTGAACCATCACACAGAAGCACCAACTTGACGTTGGTGTTGAAAATCCGCATCTTGTTTCACATGCTGAGTGGAGTGCAGAAGATCTCCACACTGATTTCAGGCTAATGAACGCCTGTCTTGCTTTTCCGATTCTGACTTTGACATCCTCGTCTATCCCGCCTGTAGTTGAAACGGTACTTCCTAGATAGGTGAAGGAGGTTACTTCCTTTAAGTTTCTCCCGTTCATGGTGACTGGAGTTTGTTGTTGTTGTCGGTGCGGTATCTTCATCACTTCTGTCTTCTCTATATTCACTTGAAGTCCCGTCTTCGCTGCTCTTCGTCTTCTGCAAAACTGTTAGTTTTTGCCTGTAGATCTTCAAGTTTATGTGACATCAGGCACAAGTCATCACTGGCGAAATCCAAGTCTTCTAGGTTCTTTTGTTCGGTCCAGCGTATCCCTCTCTTCTCGCTCTCCACTGTTTGTTGCGTGATCCAGTCGACTACAATCAGGAATATCATGGGTGATAGTAGGCAACCTTGTTTTACTCCTGTCTTTACTTCAAAAGCATCACTGAGCTTCCCTTTGTGAATAACTTGGCATGTGGCGTCTTCATATAGTTGTTGAATGAGGCTGCTAAAGGTTTGCGGTATTCCGTAGTGTTGAAGCAGTTTCCAAATTACTTCTCGGTGGACGCTGTCAAAGGCCTTCTCAAAGTCGATGAAGTTGAGCTAGAGATCCAGTTGACTGCCACTCTATGCTCTGTTGTATGATGATGCGACGCGTTGTAATTTGGTCGGCACATGATTTGTACTTCCTGAATCCAGCCTGCCTGTTCCTGTGGTAATTTTAAATCCAGCTTATCCTTTAGTCTCTCCAAGATGATGCGGCTTAATATTTTGTTTGCTTTGGGTGGACAAGTGTGGAGCATGATTCTGCGCTAGTTCTTGCAAAGACTTAGGTCTCCCTTCTTCGGGAGTTTGACAAGGTAACCCTTCTTCCAATCAATAGGCAGGTACCTTCTCTTCCTTCCAGACCTTCTGCAATAGTGGTGTGGTGTGAGCATGTCTGCTGTTGTCTCTGTATCTGTTCTCAGTGCTTCTGGTGGGATTCCATCTGGTCCTACTGCTTTTCCACACTTCAGTAGCTTTATGGCGTTCAGGCCTTCCATTTTTGTTGGGGAATTTATGTTCACTTGTAGTTCAGCGGCTGTAGGTGGTATTTCTGGACGAAGTGCAGGTGGTGGTGGTCTATTCAAGAGCTTTTTGAAGTGGTCGGCTCATTGTTTCCTTTGTTTCTCTTCTTTGGTGATTAGATTTCCTTCACTATCTTTCATCGGTTTCATCTGTGTTGATCTCTTCCCTGATAGCAACCTGGTTATTTGATGCAGTGTTGTTAGGTCTCTCCTACCTACAGCCTATTCTGCTTCACTTGCCAGTGTTTCGTGGAAGTGTCTTTTGTCTTTGAGCGCACTCTTCTTTACTTCTTTGTCCAGTGTTTTGTAAGTTGTATTCAGTTCTTCTTTTCGTTATGCATCGTTGCACTGGTTTATCTTCTGCTTCACCATCCTCATCTCCTCTATCATCTTCCATGTATCCGTCGAGATCCATTCCTTGTCTTCCACCTTCTTCCTTCCTAATACGGCTGTGCAGGTTTCTTTCCACATAGCTTTCAAAGACTTCCAGTGTTCTTCCACACAGGTTTCTTCAGGGATGTTCCTCGATATCTCCCATTTTGTCTTGATGGCTGGCTGCCGTGAAGATCTCCTTTGTAGTTTCATCCTTCAGTTTCCGTCCTGGGTGTTGTACTTGAACTGCGGTCTATCACCAGCTTCCTTGAAGGCTTTCAACTCGATTTTGAGGGTAGGTTCCTTGCACTAGATAGTGAGTGATGTGAACCGCCTACATCTGCTCCTCTTCTTGACCTTGTGTTAAGTAGACTGCCTCTCCATTTTCTTGAGATTGAGATGAAGTCGATCTGATTTGTAGTGTAGTGTGTGCATCTGATGAAATCAAATCCATGTCACTTTGTGGATATCCTTGTGCTTGAACACACTACCTCACTGCAGTCACCAAATCGTTGAATGCACAGAAATCTGTGAACAATTTTCCATTCTCGTTCATTTCGCCGAGCGCTTCTCGACCTATGATTGGTTCTCTTCCTGTGTTGTCCGCCTCGAGTTTGGCATTCATGTCACCCACCCATTAGAATTTCGATGTCGCCACCTGGGATGGGGTCTTGTTTTGTACTGATTGCAGTTGTTTGTGGAATTCCTCCTTCTCTTGATCTGCATTATTTGTTGGTGCGTAGCATTGTATGATTGTGACTTTGTTTCCTTTTGAGTTGAGTGTTGGTGTCATGATCCTGCATTAGGAGATCGGTTCCCACTGCATGAGAGCCTTCGATGCTGTTGGGGACATCATGATAGCCACTCCATAACTCAGTGTGCTCGTGGTTGTCGTCTGGATGACGATATCGGAGTAGATTATTGACTCCTCTCCAGTTGACAGTTTGGAGAGTCCACTCCCATTCCATCTGCTTTCGCAAATTTCAAGCACTTCGATATGATACCTCTTCATCTCGTTTGCAATTTGGGCTGCCTTACTGGGTTCAAATATGGTGCGGACATTCCATGTCCCCACGTTTACTTTCACTTTCATCGAGGGAAAGAAGACACATCGGCCAGGCCAATTGGCTTCCCGAAGGCTTTCACCAGCTGGCGTCATTTCTTCTCTCCGATTCCAGGGAGGAATAATTTTGTTATTATTTTGTATATATCGTTTGTGCTTTTAAGTTTCTTTAGTGGTTAGATTTGTTTTACGGGGTAGGGTTGCTAGCCCTATGCCCAACCTTCCCTCTTTATGGGGGCTTAGGACCGGCTAGTAACTAGTGAAGTAGTTATCCACGCGAGGTTCTTTCGAAGGATATGCGCAATATGAACTCACTCACCACTTTCGTCTCAGTAATCAGTGAGCTTCTTAAGCAGACAAACAAACAGAACCAACGTAGAACCTCACACACAAGTGCATCAGTTAGAGTTGCCACACTTCACAGCAGCATTCAAAGAACAAGTGGATAGAAAAAGAGTGATACCAAAGTATACAAAGTTGTGTGAGAGAATAAACGATCTGAAGATAAAGGTTAACGGATATATTCAAGATTTAGATGTCGAAGAGCGAGTACATCTGTGCGACTGCGACTGATTTCCAATCATGTCATCCACAATCTTTAACTGCTGATTCCTACCGCCTCGGGAACCCTTATATCTTCCCATATAGCTCAGACCGACAGTCAGAGACTTTACCAACTGATGCCACATCTTGGTCTGGTCACCCTGAACCCTCCTGCAACCTGATCCAGCTTCCTCCGAGGTAAGCAGTGGTCCGGCTAGGTGTCTACAGTGTATCTCCATGTCACGGTCGACTAAGGTTCACAACTTCATCAGTCGACCTCCTTGACCTCAACATTGCTCACACAGTGATCCCACCAAGAGTAATCAATGCTAAGATCAAAAACTTGCGACCGCTTCACATCTACTCTTAGCGGCCGTATAACAGAGGATGACAGACTGGAGTGCGCCACACCTGTCCCTCAAAAGGTAGTCATATATCTTGCTGGCGCCATATATGACGCAAGTCGCCAAATGCCTTCTGGATCCAAGCCGAGACTTCATCACTAAACAGCCAACTTATGCATAACGAAACCTAATTGACACCTTACCATAGTTGCTTTACAATTTACCAATTTAGATAAACTTAGCATCTTAGACGCATACATTAACCATGACTTAAAACAGTATATAATATAACATGTACTGTACTAGTGCATACTTCAAAAGTTGCTAAATAACCTGGTAGTTCGTATCCTCTATAAATGTTTCTCACAGGAAAAAAGACCTCAGGACTGCGGTAACTAAAAGTTAATAATACTTATTAAAATGGACCAATAATCGCATAATAGATTAAAAAGAAGCTGTTGGAAATTTTCATCAATGAAACTCAATGAAAAGATTCTAATTTCTTTATAATTATGGCACCTGATGCAACAACCAACTAGACTGACAAGTTGGAACATATTTACTTTTCTATGAAAAAATTCAGCCAATGTATAACTTGACACTATCGCCTACCTAACACAAGAACACATGGATCTCATCTGGTGATCTGAAGTGCAACAGAAGCCATTCAAGTTAAATGGTAATAATGAAATTCATATTATGCAAAATGATTAAACTGTGAAGTGAAAAAGATCATTACATCCATTCATCGAACAGCAGTACTGATACACGTTTCAAACAGTTCTTTCATACAATCTGATTTGAAATAGAAACCTAACAGAAATGTGGGTAACTTCTGAAGACTATAATTCGCTATCATTGACTCTATCAAGGTTTTCCTTAGGAAGACCCAGGAAAATCGTATTGTACTCAGTAACTTTGTGCACAGTCGTGTAGTAGGCAATGAACCATACCTATTGTGAAAGGGTCAATGATACTCCCTGACTACTCAAACAACAGCAGGGATAGCAGGGTTCGAACCTACGACCCACTGTTTGAAAACCAACTCCTTCATTGAGCCAGCGCTCCACTCAACGTGGACTTCACTGATATAGGCATGAAGTTTTCCTGGGAGTTCACCTACATTAAAGTCAGCAAGAGCAGACGAGTTAGCAGTAAGGTGAACGTTACTTATATATATATATATATACATATATATATGATATGATATGGCGCAACATTGAAAAACACAAGAAGGAATAACGATCGACTGGTAAAGATTCGAAATGGAAAAAGATAGTACCGAGTTAAAATAAAGAAATTAGTAACATGATACACTGTGATGCCGAAAAAGGAGAAGCTTTTCTAGTTTGACGTTACTGCCAACCCAATGGCTCAATGGTAGCACGCTGGTCACAGAACCCGAGGGTCCCGGGTTCGAACCCTGACGGGGCCATGGGTACCCATTACTGAGGAGTCTCCTACTTAGACAAAACAGCTGTCCAGTGCTCTTAGGTTCCCCATTGATGTCAGTTCATGATGGATATCGACCTGAAATCTAATACTTCCATTGCTACCCATTCCAATATGAAATTAAAAGAAATCTGGTCATCAGTCGGACCTCGTAGCTCAGTTGGTAGAGCATCGGGTCGGGAACCCGGTAGTCGCTGATTCGAATCCGGCCACGGTCCAAATTTTTATTTCACGTTCAATCACCGCCCAGTATAAACACTAGTCTGCGAAACAACGACCTTTTCGGATAATAGTCAAAAGAAAAATAATATATTACTAAGTAATTTCCTTCTCTCTTTAAAAATAATTTATATCCCACTCCTACATATTAATACCAATCATGTAGCTCTATTGATTACTAATAGACAGTTATTTGCTTCCAATACTCATATATAAACCCAAGTGTACAGCTTAAGTAAATAAGATTATCAGGAAGAAAATTTTCTTCGCTGAAATGTTTTTCGTCTTCTTGATGATTGATTTATTTCATTCATCATAAAGGAATACAGAATACTTCATTACACAAAAAAGAATTAGTGTTTATGTACAAAGAGACGAAAAACAACATGCATATATATATTTCTTGGCTTAATGTCGGGCATTCCGGCTAGCACCTTTTCGTGTTGACACTGAATTGACTCGACCACTGTCACAAACAGATTGAGAAGTAATAGGATCACTTGTTATTGGCCGGTCAGAAGCACTGGTAGTTAGTAGAGAGGTTCCCAACTCCGCTGCTGGATTACCAGTAAGATCGTTGATAAGTCTAGTGATTTGAGTGAACTTGTTAATCTAAACATTATTTTTTAAAAACAACAGGGATCGAAAATACAACTCAATGATATTAGCATGAACCATGGTAAATAGAATAGAGTATTTGATAGTAAAAGATCGTAGGTCTTTCATTGTCATCCTAGACAACATCATCAGCCCAAACTTCAGAACGAAGTGAGTAGTAAGGTTTTCTCAACAATTTATTTAGTAGCTTGTTCTGATGGTCTTGTGTGTGATTGGTTTTTTCTTCCAAGGTCTTATCATTGTCTCCATATTTATTTTTAATAGTTGTCTCGATAACCATGAAAGTTGACCTTCTAGTTGTTTCATATTGGTTGATAGATTGGGTCAAAGTTGGTAGAAACAACCGATAACGCACAAAACCATCAGGACAAACTACTAGATAAATTGTGGAGAAAACTATACTGCTCACTTCCGTCTGAAGTTTGTGCTGATGGTGTTGTATCTAGAATGACAACGAAAGCTCCACGATTGAACAATCCAGCTAGGAGAACTCAACCCGATCAAAATTATCCTCCTGAGCTACAAATATTTCAGCGCCTAATATTTGGAATACCATTTGATCAAATCTTGATCATAATTCATATAAGTCACATATATTACTGACTATAACTAATACTGAGTGATGATTGAAGGTGAAATGAAAGTTTGGACCGCGGCCGGGTTCAATCCAGCGATCATCGGGTTTCCAGCCCGGTACTCTACCAACTGAGCTACGAGAACCGACTTCTGACCAGATTTTTATTTCACTTCAATCACCAGGGGTTTCACCTGACTGTCATGTGAATTCATGGCTCCTTACTATGGCTTAACCGTATTATCAGTATATATACGAATTAGTTGAAATAGCTAATCACAGGAACATGCTTTGAAACCACCATCTAGTGGCACTATCAACCTTAACTGATATTATCATACAGGTGAAGATATTGTTGTATAAGTTGCTGACCAGTTGTAAACTGATGATTACCAACGGTAATACATGATTTCCTCTGGTCACACAACAACTTTAAAAAAAACACTAATACTGTAAGAAATGACAACGACTGAGAAGCAGGACAGACTGTTTATTATTACATCTTGTACAGTCCTGAAGAAATACTGTACACTTTCCACTAAAATAGTCATTTGTACAATGGGCTTCATTTCCCCTTCTGATTCTATCTCGACTTGCTCTTTATATGGCCACATTGTCTCTTGCGTTTCTTTGGGCAGAATATTTACCCATTTCTGGTAATTGCCCATGATTTCTGCCGACCTCTTAACATATACTACTTGTATCCATTGTTGTCAGTAGCACCCACTACAATACTACTTATTTTGTACACATCACACTTAAATATCTTCAGTTGTCACTTAATACATATAACTCAAAATCAGATTCATCTTTCTGGTCTATTTTGAGATTTTCGATTCATTTTTTCGCTTCTTGTTTGTTTCGATACATGCTTACTTCGTTGGTGTTTGCCTTTTTCACTGGGAAGGAATGTAGCAACTTGAACTGATGAGTAACCAAAGCACGCAAAATAACTGTCACGAAGAAATATACAGCTCATTTGAGCTGGTAACTTAATCAATGCTAATACCATGTGCAGAGACTGTATTTAGAGATTTGAATTCACATAGCTTTGAGATACAGCTGAAGGTATTATATGTATCAGTCAATCCAATAGACAGTTTCTACTTAGATTCTGAAATCATAAATCCAGTGTAATATTTAGACATAACATTCCGACCCAAAGCTCTGGCATTACAAAAAAGACAAATGAATAAACATCTAGTGGAAAATCAACTCATAACTTTCAAATATGCATAAATAGATACAGGGACAAGGAGAAAATGACAATCTGATAGTCAACCAGAGTGTATAGGATGATTCACACCATTTACAAATCTAAATGCACATCAATAAACTTATATCCATCGAAATGCTTACTTGTGCAGTTTGAGCTTGGATTTGATTCTGTGCTTGATTCAGTTGGTTTCTGTAATCGTCTATGGTCAGATCCATAGACCTGATTTGTTCACGCGCAGCTTTTAGCTTATTCTGAAGAGTTTCAGCTTTTAATTCAGATTCTGTAGGAACAAGTAGATAAACAAGAGAACTGAAGGAATTATTGCTAATATTCGATAAACTACACAAAACTTTACCTTCCGCTGCCAGTTCAAGCTAAATAACAGTATAAAAAAAACCGTCGAGATCAGACGAGTTATATCATCACAAAACAGCATTCTTCATGTTTTAACCACAGTTTGAATACAAGTAGGAAGCTTGAAATAATCCATCCAAAGAATGCAGCATGCTAAAAAAAATTATAAACATTATGATTGAATATTAATGATGGATAGTGGCTAGCAGTGGAATCCAAGGCGTGCGTCTCGCTCTGTTTGGGACTCCTCAGATGGGTGTACCTACCTCCCAGTGGGTGACGTTGTTCCCAGTAAGACTTAAACCCAGGACCAGTCGCTCCAGATGCCAGTATTATCCACTAGGCCATTGAAGGATGATAGCCACCGTTTACACGATGGGTATAATATAGTATCTGACGTTATGGCTTGTGTATCTCCGTAGCTGATTGGACCAAATGATCAACCACTACCGACATACTGGATTCAGAGCGCATGCCTCAATATTGCAGATACTTTTCACACTTGATAAAAGACATAGATAAAAACCAACAGTGGAATCCAAGACGCGCATTTCGTCGTATTTGGGACTCATAAGCTGGATGCATTCGCTCCCCAGTGGGTGATATCAATATGGCCAACGTGCAAATAGTGACCAGTCAACGACGGAAATGAATAAGCTATAACGTCAAACTACTACTGCATGTTTCAAAATGCAGACGTTTCTCAAAATACCAGACAAACACACACAATGCGATGCCCGAGATTTCAGAGTGCGCGTTATGTGGTAAATACATTTGTTCAACATACTATTTGTTTATTTACTTTATAACACACAGTGATATAGTATCGTTTGCTTGATGACCATGTTTCCAGCATAAATTATCATTGCTCATAACCAGATCAATGTAATCAAACTACTTTCAACATCTGACTTTTATAGTTCGGTCACCTCTTACTCTTTGTTTCTATTAGTAGTAAGTTTCCCATATCTCTGGTACACGTGTTACGTCATTTCTACTACGTGTTGGGTGGGGGTTAATTCGATGAACAAAGATTCAGTAATCAATCTCTCTCAATCTCCACCTAATTATATAGGACTTGAGTACAATGGTTTTATCCCACCCATCCTATTGTGTGGTTGTGTTAATGCATGCATTGCAATAGGCGAGTTTCCTTCAAGAATAATCATCTCATTCAGGTCTGTCATTCTATATTTAACTAAATTCCTATGATCGACTATTCTAACTGACCCCGACCGACTAGTTTCACCAACACATTTGACCACATAGTCAATACATGGAATTATTTTGTTTAATTGGTTCTTTCTCACCCTCTAGCCAGCCAACAAAGATTATCTCTGAGTTAGATTTTAGGTTTAAATCCCACCGAGATTCCAGCTTTGTTGAGGATCCTACGTAAAGTTTCTGATGTACCTTCCTTATTTGGTAACTCAACGGAGGCTTTCAACTGCCTTCTACTCGTGTTGTCATTATTATTTGTACTCGTGTTAATGTTATTATCTCGTCTGTTATATGTGTTCGTACGAACTAATAAACTGTAAAGGATAATTATTAACTATTACGGCTCCTTTCATGTGCTTCAGTCTCATGTTTAGGTCCTTCCACTGACTAATCAGATTTCTAACAGCGATAATACGAGTAGAAGGCAGTTGAAAGCCTCCGTTGAGTTACCAAATAAGGAAGGTACATCAGAAACTTTACGTAGGACCCTCAACAAAGCTGGAATCTCGGTGGGATTTAAACCTAAAATCTAACTCAGAGATAATCTTTGTTGGCTGGCTAGAGGTTGAGAAAGAACCAATTAAACAAAATAATTCCATGAAATGACTATCAGGCCAAACGTATAGATGAAACTAGACGGTCGGGGTCACTTAGAGTAGTCGAACATAGAAATTCAGTTAAACATAGAATTATTATTACTATTTCTCCCTTGGGTTCCTAGTGGAATATAGGGCTTCAGTAACACGTCACCATTTCACTCTCTTCTCTGCAGTCTTTACAATCTGGTCTAACAACTGCCCACAAGCTTTCATTTCTTCCTCACGCCATCTCCTCAATGTCACCCTCGCCTCGGACACCCAACTGTTCGTTTCCCGTTTGTGTTCGACTCGAGGGCCTGACCTGATGCGTGATGTCGCCAAATCGTCTTCTCAATATATGCCCAATCCAATCCAATCCATCTCGACTTTCTTCTTATGCATATTTGTTGGGTAATAGGTTCTTGGTTGGTTGGTTGGTTGGTTACCAGGTCAGAGTTCCTTGTTGCTTATTCTTATTATTCTGATCATCTGATCTTCAGTATTGAGCGAGCGTAGGCGGCAGCTGTTGATGATGTATGTCTGCGGTTTGTTGGAAATGCTTTTCATAACGTGCCAAGTCCTTCAACCATCATATAGAAGGACTGATTTGACTGGCATTAGTGTTTAAAATCCGGATGTTGTTCACACTTTATGCTGAGTAGAGTGGAGTGCAGTAGATCTCTACACTGATTTCAGAATATTCAAGCAAGACCTGTCTTCTTGTCTTTTCGATTCTGGCTATGACGTTCTCATCTGTCCTGCCGCCTGTATTTGAGACGATGCTCCCTAGGTAGGTGAAAGATTCTGCTTCCTCTCGGTTTCTCCCGTTGATGGGGATCGGTGCCTTTTGTTGTTGATACTGTTGTTAGCTAAATATCTTCATCAACCCCATCTTCTCTACATTCACTTGAAGTCCCGTCTTCGCTGCCCTGCCTCTTCTGTCAATTTGTAAGTTTTCGCCTGCAGATCTTCGAGTTTGCGTGACATAAGATATAAATCATCATCGGTGAAATCCAAATATTCTAGGGTCTTTCCATCTGTCAAACACCATATGCCCATCTTCTCGCTTCTCACAGTTCCTCACATGATCCAGTCCTACCCAGTCCAGTCGACCACAATCAGGAAGATCATCAGTGATAGTAGGCGGCAACATTGTCTTACTCCTGTCTTCACTTCAAAGGTGTTACTAAGCTTTCCATTGTGTAGTGAATCACTTGGCATTTGCCGCCTTCATATAGCTGTTGAATGAGGTTGATAAAGGTTTGTGCCACTAAAAGCATGGTATTGAAGAAGCTGCCAAACTACTTTTCGGTGGACGCTTTCGAAGGCCTTTTCGAAGTCGATGAAGTTGAGGTGAGGTGTAGAGTTGACTGCCATTCTATACTCTGTTCTATGATGATGCGTAGCTCTGCAATTTGATCCCCACATGATTTGTTCTTCCTGAAGCCAGCCAACCAGCCAGCCTGTCCCGGACGTAATTTTGAATTCAGCGCATTGAAATTTAGTCTCTCCAGGATGATGAGGCTTTATATTTTGCTTGGGGCGGAGAGGAACAGGAGCTTGAATCCGCGCCAGTTGTTGCAAAGACTTAGATCGTCCTTCTTTCTGAGTTTGACAAGGTAGCCCTTCTTCCTTCAATCGGCAGGTACCTTCCCTTCCTTCCAAACCTTCTGCAGTAGTGGTGTGAACATGTCCACTGCTGATGTCTCTGTGTCTGTTTTCAGTGCTTCTGGAGGAATTCCATCTGGTCCTGCTGCTTCCCTGGATTTCGGCAACTTTAATGATTTCAGGACTTCACTTCTGCTTTTGTCAGAGGGCTTGTGTTCACTGGTAATTTTGTGGCTGCTGGTGGTATTTCTGGACAAGTCGCAGGTGGTGGTCGACTCCAGAGTTTTCAGAAGTGGTCAACCCATTGTTTCCTTTGTTTCTCTATCTTGGTAACTAGCTTTACTTCACTATCTTTCATTGGCTTCATCTGCGTTGATCTCTTCCCAGATAGTAACCTGGTTATTGGATATAGTGTTATCAGGCCTCTCTTACCAGCGCTCAGACTGTTCTGCTTCACTTGCCAGTGTGTCGTAGAAGTGTCTTTCGTCTTTCCGTGCACTCGCCTTCACTTCTTTATCCAGTGTAGTGTTTTATACGTTGTATTCAGTTCTTCTATTCACTGTGCATTCTTGCACTAGTTTATCTCCTGGTTCACTAGACAGACCTGAATGAGATGATTATTCTTGAAGGAAACTCGCCTATTGCAATGCATGCATTAACACAACCACACAATAGGATGGGTGGGATAAAACCATTGTACTCAAGTCCTATATAATTAGGTGGAGATTGAGAGAGATTGATTACTGAATCTTTGTTCATCGAATTAACCCCCACCCAACACGTAGTAGAAATGACGTAACACGTGTACCAGAGATATGGGAAACTTACTACTAATAGAAACAAAGAGTAAGAAGTGACCGAACTATAAAAGTCAGATGTTGAAAGTAGTTTGATTACATTGATCTGGTTATGAGCAATGATAATTTATGCTGGAAACATGGTCATCAAGCAAACGATACTATATCACTGTGTGTTATAAATTAAATGAACAAATCTAATATGGAATTAAATTCAACGACAGTGCCCAAGTTTCACACCCATGTCAATGAACATATTTGTATCACAAAAATTATGAAGCGAATATGAGCGACTAGTTAGCTGTAAAATCATATATCGCGACTACATACAAGATTATTTATTCAGTGAAAACTGAATATTACTGTTATAGAAACAGTTTAACATTAAAAGAAAATTCAATTGTCCAGAATACTTTAGGTCTATGTTTTTCCATACACTACTTTCTGAAGGTCTTATAGAAATGAAAAGCTTGAGTACACTTCGAGAAAAATGAACCTTAGATATGTGTAATACAGAAAAGGGGGAAAAACTGCACCAAATTTACCTTCGTAACATTTACGTTTCGCTTCCAACTGTTCAGTTAGTTGAGTGATATCGTTACCAAACCTGGAAGATATAGAAGGGTAGTAATTTGAGTATATCAACATAAAAAATAGATACGTCTTTATTATTATTTTTTTAAACACAGGCTTAGGATTTCTTGTTGTTTATTTTTCTCAGCTGAGATGTTTCGTCTCTGTTGGTATATGAAACCAGCGAATGAATGTTCCAGTAAAATCTCAACATTCATTCTGATATTAACTGCGTGTTGATGGTTGGCGAGTCCCAACTAGAAAAAAATACGCATCCTGGACTCTATTGACACCAAAGAATTTAGATAAAATTATTCTTTCTTTACTGTGCAAACTTGATAAATAAGTGAAGTAAAGTTGAGCACAAAATGGTAACGAAATGTCAAAAATAAAATGCAGTTTGACAAGCAAAAAGCATCTAAAATGAATTGGAATCCATGGACAAAATATAGGAGTGATTATGGCACAAGAATAACAACAAGTAAATAGAGTTAAAAATATCTGCTCACTTTAAGATTGGTGTACATAAAATTAAAAGTATCACCCTTTATCTTGGATAATTGTCACTGGGTTGATCACATAATCAAAACAGGCTTATGAAGGCGATTGCGATACCACTTTCAAAGGGTTAGAAACTTAATATTTTTAATCAAACCGTTCTGAAAAGTTCTAATCTCCACCGAATTTCACTTTCATCTTCTAACATTAGCTGACCTGAAAGATCACTTCAGGAAGTCACAAGTCTTCGGTCTGTACATTATCAAAACGCATAGATAATAAATCAATTCAATCCCTTCCTACATTCTTTTTTCTAACTAATGATTGAACTGGAGTTCAGTTCAGTAATGAGCCTCTAAACCTGTCTTATGTCAGAAGTCACCATAACGTTTAACTCTCATTTATGTACCAGTGTGAATAGTTTAATGTATATAAGAATTTGATTGTTAAGTAGCATGGTATTATTGCTTGTATTGCACCGTCGTTGTCTGAACCGGATTGATCCGTCTCTATTGGCATATAGGCTCCTGTGCGAATGCCTCGATATTACCTGTGTTCTGATTACTGTAATGATGGGTAGTGGTTAGCAGTGGAATCCAGGATGCGCGTTTCGTCCGATTTGGGACTCGTCATCTGGATATTCCCGCCTCCAAACTCTCTCTCATTTATGTACCAGTGTGAATAGTTTAATGTATATAAGAATTTGATTGTTAAGTAGCATGGTAATTTATTTTTAGCATGAGTTGTTCTGTGAGCGATAGTGTTGTCAGGAACTTGGCTGTTGGATACTATTGTTAGAACTACATATAGAACTTCATATAAATAGCAAAAGCATTTCAAATTTGTTCACAAATAATCAGCACCTAAAGACGTATCAACAAACCACGTCAGATGTCAACTGCACATCACCAACACTGTTGAAGTACCGTGGGACTACGATGTGACAAAAGATGAGGTTAGGAGGACGATATCAGATATGAAGAGGAGGACACTCATAATCACTATGAATGTCCAACAATAGATGTGTTTAGTATCCTAGATGAAGATGAATCTTCATTAGGTGAGAGTTCAATGTTGCAAGATAACGCTGATAAAAAAGTAAGAATCAATATCAGGGTTTAGAGTAAACAGTTTAAGATTAACTATGATAGCATAGGTGAGCTGAACAACCTAGTGGGCTTGTCCTTTCATATCTTTTGCCAGGCTTTTTATTATTTCACTTCTGATTTTTATGCTCTCCATCTGCTATTTTTCTGATTACAACCGGGTCACCCACTATACCGGATTCCATGTAGTCTAATAACAATAGAACCAAGTGTAAAAAACAATTATTCCAGACATTTAACTACCTTGTGAGAACTGCTTCTTTGAAGAAATTCATTCAACTGAAATTTCACAAATATTACAATTTCAGAATTATTGAATTTTATTTTCAAAAGAGTAACCTACTTCTCTAATTGTTCTTTTTGAAAAGAAAGTTGTCTTTTCTGATTGTGTATATTAGTGATCGAATCTATTTGTAGCCTGCGTAATTTACTAGCTTCATATTCAGCCAATTCAAGACGTTCACGATAATGATCGCATAGTTTATGTGCACTAGCTGAGGCTTCAGCATTAAGTGTAGCATTTTTCTCTAAAATTTTCTCACGAGACTTGAAAAGATGGAATGATAAAGGCAAAAATTATACGGTGACATTAAACAAGTATTGTGGAATAATGCTTATTCTTCATATACTTCAAAATTTATTTCAATTCAAGTATTAGTAAATGACCAATTCATGCGGAATCATTGCGTACCCAAGAAGTATGCTCGATCTCTTCTTTCGTTATCGTCTTACTAATAATGCACTACCATTCTACTTTTGATCATTATTACAGTAACCACAGGTTCCTAGTGATTCATACTACTCGTTCACTTGTTTCCAGTATTTATAAATGCGACTGCATAGCTTCAGTAAATAACATTGTTTAAAATTAAAGATCCTTGGTTGATTCACCTTTCATCTCGTAATGAATTGTTTGCATAAGTGTATGCGTTCACACATAAGATGGCCAAATACAGACAAAACAAACCTAATTATGTAAAGATACAGAAGGGTGTAACAGAGCATGGAATGGCAGTCAACTCTACACCTCACCTCAACTTCATCGATTTTGAAAAGTTTTTCGATAATGTCAACCGAGAAGTAATTTGGCAGCTCCTTCATACCATGCTTTTGGTGGCACAAACTTATATTAACCTCATTCAACAGCTATATGAAGGCGGCAAATGCCAAGTGATTCACTACACAGTGGAAAGCTTAGTAACACCTTTGAAATGAAGACAGGAGTAAGACAATGTTGCCGCCTACTATCACTGATGATGTTCCTGACTGTGATCCTCTCAAATACAGGCGGCAGGACAGATGAGAACGTCATAGCCAGAATCGAAAAGACAACAAGACAGGTCTTGCTTGAATATTCTGAAATCAGTGTAGAGATCTACTGCACTCCACTCTACTCAGCATAAAGTGTGAACAACATCCGGATTTTAAACACTAATGCCAGTCAAATCAGTCCTTCTATATGATGGTTGAAGGACTTGGCACGTTATGAAAAGCATTTCCAACAAACCGCAGACATACATCATCAACAGCTGCCGCCTACGCTCGCTCAATACTGAAGATCAGATGATCAGAATAATAAGAATAAGCAACAAGGAACTCTGACCTGGTAACCAACCAACCAACCAACCAAGAACCTATTACCCAACAAATATGCATAAGAAGAAAGTCGAGATGGATTGGATTGGATTGGGCATATATTGAGAAGACGATTTGGCGACATCACGCATCAGGTCAGGCCCTCGAGTCGAACACAAACGGGAAACGAACAGTTGGGTGTCCGAGGCGAGGGTGACATTGAGGAGATGGCGTGAGGAAGAAATGAAAGCTTGTGGGCAGTTGTTAGACCAGATTGTAAAGACTGCAGAGAAGAGAGTGAAATGGTGACGTGTTACTGAAGCCCTATGTTCCACTAGGAACCCAAGGGACAGATAATAATAGAAGCTTAACCTACATTGTGATAAAACTGTCAAATAAATAAGGGTAATGTAGACAATTATCTATGAATGGGAATATAACAAAATGATGATGGAAACAATCATATAACAGCTCGTGATGAAATAAATAACTCAACCGTGTACATGTGTTTATCTGCTAGGCTACGAAGTACACTCATTGTATGAGCGTTTATGCTAGTACTACTACTACTACTGGGTAGGCCAGTGCAAGATAGGTAGAGTGGCATTCGAAACCAGTACAGATCACTGTAAACCTCAATCCTTAGTCTGAAGAGGCACATCCTCATAGTTTGCGGTCGATGATTGATTATGTAGGTAAGGATGCATAACTGTGTAGGCCACCAATTGCTTGTGCTCTGTAATAGCAAAGTACAGATGATTTACAAGTTGTACGGTTCATATTGACATTTGCCACTGATAAGTATTTTTTTCAACTGCCCACCTGCAGTGTCATTCCAGGCAAGATCACAAGATGTGATCTCTGACAAAAGAAGTCTCATGAACTAGCGAAACACGCCATTGAACAATTTGAATAGTTAGAAGCTATACAACCAAACGATCGATTGTTTTGAGTGGAGCTTATCAGCACCATTGATGCAATCAACAGATCAGCCTGAGTGGTTTTTAACTCCTCTTGCCATTCAGCATTAAGTTTATAACCAGATATATAATCAGCACCAACAATGGATACTACAATGTAACTTTACATTCACTAACCAAATCTCAGTCGGTCTAGTCTAATAACCAGTTTAATTAAAAACCAGCAGCAGTTTGGCATATTCTTTATAAGCGAGTCTGTTGAATATAAAGTTTGAGCATTTAGTGATTCAAAAAAAATATTACGTGCCTTACTCTATCACGTGTAAAAATATCTAATAGATTTGAATATACTCTGCAACCACATGCACGTTTGTGGGGTAGGCAATGGACCATATAAATTGTGTGAGGCCATCTGATTATACAGACTTCGGTAGGTAAAACGAAGTCCAAACCCGTGACCCATCAGTCGAAAGTAGGGTTCAAAGGTGAATGAGCTACAACTCCACAAAAGTATCTAGTACGATCAGCTAAAGACATACTCTTTATCGGACGCAATTAACGACAATCAGTGAAAATGATATTTGACTTACTTGTAGAAGACGAATTTTATATTCGTACATTGATAAAGTTAGTTTAATGTCATCTGGAACCTAATAAATAAAAAAAGTACAGAAAACTATTGGGTGTTTGAAATAACATTCAGAAGAATAAAGCAAAAAGAACAAAAATTATTATAACGACAAGGTAACATAACCGAAAATGTTTTCGACGAGCGTTGTTTATATAACCGTGCCAAAGACTGACTCAACGTTAATCAGGCCAACATGAAGGCACACGAGATATGAACTTAATATAACGCGTATAATATATATATATAGTCGTTTGACTGAGACAGCTGTAGTTTGGTAGACTAGCATTTATACTGGATGAAATAGATTTTTGAACCCCGGTCGGATTCCAACCAGTGACTACGGGGTTTCTGGCCCAACGCTCTACCAACTGAGCTACAAAGTCCGACTGCTCACCAGATTTTTTATTTCATTTCAATCACCAAGTGTTTTGCCCGACTGCCATATGAATTCGTGACACGTTACTACCGTTTGATTTGGATTGGGATGAGAAGTCCTGACAAGGTAGTCAGTGTGAATAAGACCAAGTAGTAGTAACGCATCACAAATTCAAATGGTAGTCAGGCAACACCCTTGGTGATCGAAGTAAAATAAAAATCTGGTCAGTAGTCGAATCTCGTAGCTCAGTTGGTAGAGCATCGGCATCGGGTTGGTGGTCGCTGGCTTGAGTCCGGCTGCGGTCCGAATTTTCATTCCACCTTCAATCATCACCCACCATATATATATAGTAAAAATAAGTAACTCGAAGTTCAGCATATCTTCATAATAGCTTGTGGCAAATTACGAAGTGGATGATATCATCCAACTTCTGATAAACACGTTACACAAAATAAGGCCGAACAGTGAAACAACGGCACTTGTGAGCGTGATGTTATCCAAAACCTACACAACATTGTTTAAATCACCAATAATAACAATACTCCAGTAGCTGGTTGATAGAATAGAGACCATCTGTCTCGTTTACGAACAGAACGCAAGTAAAAAGGTCCAGTAAAATGCAACTGGTTCCAGTTGGGTATATATTAGTGGTCATATACAAACGAGTTTTACCTAAAAAGTAGACAATTTGAACCTTATGTCAAGGCTTCCTAATCTCGGTACATTAGCGGTAAGAACTAGAGTAAATAGAAATCAACACTTGGTCACCAGTCACTAGAGTAGAAGTCTTTGTACTTCAATTTTTGTTTCATGTCACTGTGTGGTCAGGAAAAGCTTTATTGGACAGTTTATCCTACAGCTGACCAATCAAAATGTGCTATCTAACTTTTGACCCTAGTGATTTCATATATCCATGAAAATTACATATAAATGGTGTGTTTTTGTCGAATAAAATGTCTTCCTTACAGTCACAAACCGGTCTTTATCTTCTGATTTTCGCAGCACAGGGAAGTATAAGGTTCTGAGAGAGAACAGTCGCTATTTGTATCCAGTTCGTCTCACTGCGTTAACATCGTTTCGTGTATTTATTATTATTCACTTGGTAATTAGAAACATACTTTTACAGCAATAGTGCCAAAACAGTTCGGTAAATCCATGACTTTTATTTCAGTTCTTAGCATAATCACTTGAAGGTAGTAAGTGATAAATGGACTGGTGAGAATATATGAAGGATAATTTTAGAAATAAATATTATTTTAAAACAAATTCTGTTGAAATAACAACAAAAACTAGATTACACAAAACCATCCTAATAGCAGAATTCAGTATAAATCAATAATCATAATGACATAATACATAAAATTGATGCAAACAAGAATAGGAATCTAAGTCCCATGAATACAGATAAAACATAAAGACACATACGTGATCCCCTTCAGCCAACTTCCAGTTAGTTAAGTAATTGTCAACATTCTTTTCTAATGTCTCCGTTTTTGATGATTCTGTAAGATGTATATGTATATCCCCTGATCGACTAACATGCCTAAATGTATCTGCACCATTATCCACAGAGCGAAACCATTTGTATAAAAAAGGTGTCTTAAGTTTATTATGACAACATAGCTCTTCATTTGACAGAAATGTCAGCAGTTTATTCCCATTAATTCCAAATGGATTTATGAGCAAATCGAAAAGAAACACAAATCTGAACAAAGAAAACAATAATGAATGAGATTTTAAAGAAATATGAACAACAATAGAAAATAAGTGAGTAAATTAACACAGTAAACCACTGAATATAATATATATATATATATATATATATATATATATATATATATATATATATATATATATATATATATAATTTTCACATATTGTAAATCCTTAATTCGTATTTTTCATGTGATTTTGATCAAAACATAAACAAAAGTCCTTTTTTCGCATAGGTCGTGGAGACTATAAAGATACTGAATTTAAAGATGCCCAATATATACATAATTCTGCAGATCAATGGAAAAAATTAGTTATTCTAGTCTAAAGTACCCTACTCATATCTCAGCGTTCACTAATCCAACACAGTATAAATTGCATTGTGCACAACTAGTTTACTTCACCGGTACTATAAAACAATAATCCTAGTTTAATAACAGATGTATTTTTAGGGCGTCGAGTTGAAACAACAGAAAGTTTTAGCCTCGCAAATACTAGTGTATATTCTGTCTAGTGCAACACAGAACATAACATAGCACCGATATGCAGGCTCATGCACCAGACAATAAGATATCAAGGATATCAAACGAAATAACACCAAAATGGAAAATAGAGAAATAAAGAAAAAAAAATAGTCAACTGGTGGAATGCCGAAAACAGAAGACAAGAAGGAATGAAACAATAATGCAATTCGGTATGACGATTGAGATAAAGAAATCATGTGAATGCATCTTCTCCAGTGAGACCGTTTCCCAATCATGTCACCTATAATCACCAACCACCAATTTCAGTTGTCACGTGAATCTCAGTCAGCAAAGTTGATAACAAATTATCAATCTTAAGTATTATTGCTTGTATTATACCGTCGTCGATAGGACCGAATTGATCGGTCTCCATTGGCATATGGGGCTCCTGTGCGAATGCTTCGATATTACCTGTGTTTTAATTATAGTAATGATGGATAGTGGCTAGCAGTGGAACCCAGGATGCGTATTTTGTCCTATTTGGGACTCGTTAGTTGGATGTATCAGTGAGTGATGTTGTTCCCACCGGGATTTGGACTCGGGAGTGATCGCTTCACGCCCCAATGCGCTATCCACCAAATCCACCACGTCCGAGTCCCAAATAGGACAAAATGCGCATTCTGGATTCGACTGCTAGCCACTATTCATCATTACTATCAATCTTAAGGTATTAAGAGGTAGTAAGTAATCAAGAGTAGTTAATGAATACAGTAATTACACAGTAAATTTGTCAAAGGTTGAACATTGTTTCGTAACTGGTAGTTTGAATGGTAGTGATTAACAGGAAGACAGAATGGACGGTTATGTCAAGTAGCCAATTGTTGACGATAATCATGTAAGCAGAATCCGAGACATATAGAAGTAAACAGCTACAACCACGATAATAATATCACTCATGATGGTGATAGTTTAAGAGAACGAGCCTTCTTTGCATAGATAAGTTATGCAGGTGTTCAAAGTAAAGAAATAGGTTGCAAGAATTTCTTAAGAACAAATAAACTCGGCTTGCCCAGGTGAATTCCAATGGCTGTATGTACAAGACAAACACGTGAATCATGAGTAAAGTTGGGGGGGGGGACGTAATAAATAACATTAAATGCATTATTAATATTAACTCGGTGATGAGTGCTAACCAGATATGAGAGTATAGAGCTACATATTGCACAACTAAGATGCACGATTTTTGGAGATTCTACCACAAACTTGTCTAACTATGTGCTCCACATGAGTGGGCAGTTGTGGTTCAGTGGTTTAGGAAAATGACTATCAACCATTGAGTTACCTAACAATGGATGTGGCTGTCTGTTTACTGCACAGATGTGCACAAGGTGGCTGAGGGTCTTTCGCTCGTTCGTCCATGTAACTGGTTGGACAAGAAACGAAATGATATGGTCTATGATTTATGAAGTCAGCATTTGTCGATTGTGCAATATGAAGCATAACTTTACTGCATTGAACGATCCTTATGAAGTGCTCCTTAGCCACTGTGTCACAATTTCGCTGATGTCACACCGAAACTAGTTTTAGAAACCATGACTTTTTAGAGGCTGTACTTCTACTATAAACCATTTAAACACTGCTCAAACAACTGACAGCTCCTACCTTGTCGTATGGTAGCTGGGCTTGCATATCACAATGACCTACATATTGGTTAAAATTAAAACTCCTAATGGTCCCACTATGCTAGGAAGGTCTCCTGGTATAAACAAAAGCAGTTAGCGTTATGATGTAAATAGCTAACAGTATGGTGAGGGTTAGAGGGTGACTTTGAACTGCTGGTTGGATGGGTTCTGAAAGCAGTAAGATGTTTCACAAGAATGACCAACACTCCATGCTGATGTTGACTTCCTTATGGGAAGATAGGTTTACAATATAACAGATTGTCCAGAACTGTGGCACACTCCTTCCTGCTCTATAGTTTTCCGGTGCCACTGGTATGGTTGCTCAACTGGATCTAAGGCAGAGCTGAATCTCAAACTCCTAAAAAGGCTTTGTCTGACTGGCTCTAAGTCGATGTTCTTTGGGCTCTGTAGTCAGCCACCATTACTATGAATACAATCCCTTTCTGCAGGTACCTCAAGAAGAAGCGATTTTATACGTTATCAGCAGCAGGTAAGCGACAACCGCCTTCAAAACTCTCTCAGTACTCTAATTCCCTCATATCACTGTCAAACTTTCACACATCTGCCTTCTAATCTTTCATGATATCTTTTGGTCAATATTCCAACATGTTTAATATGATCTAGGTCTGTAGCTTTTGATGACGAGTTCATGCAACAGCATTCTTGATCTCCCGAAGCCGCGATTCAAACCATATATCAATGCTTTCAATGTGCCTACTCTCCGTCAGATCGGCTAAGCTTTGCTAGCCACAAGTCTGGTATCTCACGTCATGGATGTGTGGCGTTGGTGAGACACACATAAAAGACCTAAGTGTGGTTATTCCCTTAACCTAATCCAACGTCCACCCTTTGAGTTTCTGGAAATTCGGTGAATAGTTACCACAGTCTTTTAGGTATGAGTATGAAGTACAAAAGTGTACTACCCAACGCCATCCCAGTCGACAGTCGCATGTGCGTTTTTCAACGGAATGATTCAGGGAGGACTAAAAAGAGCAGTGAAACTCGTCGCCGTCTACTTGTAATCTCTTCTTACGCACCCATTTAATGCAGTTTAAATGAAATGAAAGAGGAGTTTTGTCCCCTACAAAAAGCCAAACGCTCAAATGTGGTTGTCGTAGCAGGTAATTTGAATACACAAGTGTGTAGCCTAAGCCAAATAGAAAAGCAATTAGATAGCACTTCCCTTATCCCAGCTGCACAAACAGATAGCAGTGATCTGCTACAACTGTGTTTAGAGAAACACCTATCTGTGACCAGCACGAGCTTCAGAAATGAAGCAAAACATAGTCTGACACGACGTCCACCGACAACAACTCAACGATGGTCACAGAAAACATATTGTTATCAATTGCTGCCGGAGAGGGCTTGAGGCACGTGTTTGAACACTGACTACCCGTATCTCTTGGCTCAAATGAAAAATACAAAAAGATAATTCCAGTCTAAGCTCAATTACAAGAATGCTAAGGTCGCTTTCAATAAGAAGCTGTCTAAATGGCTATCGCAATAGGAAGTCACTCATCTTGAAGAAGCTTAACACTATTGTTCATCATAAAAATGGCATTTAAGACTGTGACTGACTTTCAGAAAGGGTTAATGAGTGCTCACTGGCTACTTCAGAACTAGTGGATGCATGTGAAGGCATTACTGCAAGCTCCGAGTACTGAGGAGCGAAAGCAACTCAAATATAGGCTGACATACTTTCTATCCAATAACCGTCTTATGCAAACAATGAGTGGCAATTTGGGAATGTTTAGGATGCGTTTCTGATCACTCAAATCCAAATTGTTACTCCAGGACTATTGTGCGTTTGATGCCTTGTCTAAGAATAGGGAATGAAGTGGTTGAGCGCGTTGATCACTTCACTTATTTGGCAAGTTAGATCAGCAGTGATAGGTTAGTGACCGACTAAATCTTCGCAGGCACACGAAAGGCTCGCTTGGCTTTTGTAAACTTACGCCACCTATGGTGCTGAGGTGATATCCGGCTGCCTATCAAGTCCCGAGTGTACTGTGCTGAAGTTCGCTTTGTTTTACTACGTGGATTTGAAATATGATCAATGAAGGTGTTGGTCATGTGTCATGGTGTCACACCTCAGTAAAGTAAACGTCATCCTTAAAGTTCTAGAAAGGAGAGGAAAACCAACTGATGAGGTTGTGAACCTTCGTCACTGAGACGGCTGGGACATGTGTTGTGCAGGCTTAGTCACCGTCTGCCTCGTCGCACAATGTTGCCTAAAGTAGGTTTAGGCCCGAGAAAAGTTAGAGGTACCTAGACTAAGACAAGGCATCATTAGAGGAATTATTCAACTGTTGGTCTGAGTCGTGTGAGAAAATGTAGACTTCCCAGTTGGCGTTCAACTGATAACCGAAATCGCTGGTTGGAGACTATGGGTGACATGGTTCAAAAATGGTCTCGCTGGCACAATTGCATCCGCATGTTATCTTCATCTTTACCGTCATGCCGAATGGCATTATTGTCCCATTCCCACTTGTTCTGTTTACGACAATTCTACTAATTGATTACTTTTCTTCTTGAGTTCTCTATCTTCAATCTTGATGCTTTCTCGGTTGATATTCCGACATGAGGTGTGCTAACTTGTATTGTTACGCAGTAATGCTTAGTTTTACTTTGATTCTAACTGACTGAATCTAAAAATCCAACCTAATAGTGTAGAGCTGTCATTGGGAAGCTAGTTGAAAAGAAATAATTCTTCATCCGAACTGTATAAATGAGAACTATTCGCACCATCGAAATTTTCTGACCACCTAGTTGCATCAAACGTCTTCAATGAGTATCTGAAGTACAGCGCAAAGTTCAATGAAATAAGGACGTCAACGTACTTTATTTTTGTGTACATTGAAACAAACCACTATCATGAAGTCATCACGTCAATTTAACAGAATAACACTAAGGGGGACAAGCATTGAATTAGATTGATTCGATGAAATCGTATGTGTTGAAACTGATGAAAAATGTTGCAGAAAGATTCCACAATGCTGAAAGTTTAACGAAATAAAATAAGAGATTAACTGGTACGAGTGAAAAAAATCATAAGCAACTGAATAATACTGATGAAATAACAACTATCACTAAGCTTACCGATCACTATCAAATTTTTCAACATGACGAGCCAGATTAAGCAATCGAAAGACATCTTCACGAGTTTGAATACCCATTCCCATCACATCATCACTTTGGCAAAATGGACTAGATGTTGTTAAACAAAGGGCTAGTAAGCCAGGCATCTCAGGACGTTCAATTAGAGATTGTAATGAATGACCACACTGTCGAGCAACATTTTGTGTAAATTTAAGATCTGTTTCAATATGCTTTGATTTATCTGGAGTGTTTTGTGTAAGTGATACTTCATCATCTTGTGAAGTGACTGGAGCACATGATGATAACAGTTCAGTGCATTGGTAAAGGAGGCCCATTGCTTCAGCTGAAAGTGCACATGACAGTAAGCTATAAAAAAAATAATAATAAGCAGATATAAATGTGAACAAGTACCATGTGATATTATCCAGTTAAAAAGAGAATCAAACATTAAGTCTAATAGACTTAAAATTAATGAAAGTTTAATCACCTACCATACATCAGCATCCAATTTGTTACTGACCGCTGTACAACAATCAAGACGTAAATTTTCTTGTTCATCGTTTAACAAAATTTCTACAAGCGGATTACTGTCCATATGATTGTGTACTAATTGACATAGAAAATTGCTTAAAACCGGTATCTGACACAGAATATCTGATTCTGCCACACTTAGCGTAGGTTCTGGTATAGAATCGACTTGGAAAAGACTAATCAAATGTTTCAAATGTCGAATTAACAATTGAGTTCGAAAGATATGACCAGAGACAGAAAGTCGATCCCAATGACAATCGTTTGTCGACTTCAAAGAATCTGATGAGTCGCCAATTTTGCGTAATGCTTCAACAGTTTTCACAAATAAAAAATCTCGAGGTATAGTGAGATCAGTTGGATCCTTCTGGTTAGGCTAGAATTGAAATTAGCAAAACCACCATCAAAAGAGGTGAGATAAATACAATCTAAACAGTTTATCAAAATCCCACTTTATCCTAGTACATTTACTGCAATATCGATTAGTAAAACAGATATGAATATGAATGGATATACAGAGGAAAGAAATGAAAATAGGAATCTCAGACAACCATTATCAACCGTACTAATTTATTCGTTTCAAGATGCATTCTACTTAAGACTTCTTTTACAGTATTAGTATACAACTCAGTTCAAGAGCTTTTTTGTTCACTGTACACTTGACTGCACGAGATTTATGGTTGCGAAATAGTTACACTTTAAATGAAATCAATCATCATCCACTGTCCCAGTTAAGATGTATGTGAAATCAGTCGCCTCGCTCTTATGAATCATAGTACACTTTGGTTATGTAATCCAGTTGTGTATCTCATATTTGACTAAGATCGCATGGAATACAAGTTATTCTTTGTCTTTTATTTTACAGTGGGAGGGGAACAAAGGCTCACAGTTAAAGGGTTGCAAATAATTTGTCTTGCGTTCAGTTTGGTGGGTGATTGATACGTGTGAATAAAGCGTAGATAAGCGCAGTGACATTCAGATAGTGAAGTGTGAAGATAGTTAGAATCATGTGGCAATGGCAAAGTGAGTGGCTTCAAAAATTACCCTAGTGGCAGCTGAAATAACCAATTAATTTCGGTTATATTGGTTGGGAAGGTAGTTTTTTTATTCCGACCGACACTCAGAAACTTAACTGAATAGTTTTATTTCTGTCTGGTCACCGTTATCTTTCTTTCAATCCTGTCTTACTGCGCAGCAAGCTGGGAGAGATAGTGGCTCAGCATGCAGAATGGACATCCCATTCATTTACATCGACGAAAGTTCACAGTATCACCAAGGCTTTAGCAACACGATGTCATAACTATGGGTTGGATAATATAGTACTCGTAGCACTCATGCCCAATCTTTTACGTGGTCATTGAGTTCTGTTGTTGGTAGTAAATCTTTTGTTCGCTGGAATGGCAATAGATTTGTCGAAACTGTTCAGCCATATTGAGTATTTACAATTACATTCTCTTTGTTACGTCTTCGTCTTTTTCCCTTGTAAGGAGTATCTAACGTGTTTGTTTTACCTGTTATGATGACAAGTAAATTGGCATGTCTTATCATCATATTTGAAGTGGCAACTTCGACAAAGTGACTCTAAGGGTCACTTTAGCAAGTACTGAACTAATCAATTCACTCTATCCAGTTTTTTAAACGTACTCACAGAAGTGCTGTTAGAAATTCTAGTTCCTTGTGACCTACCAGGGATCTACATCCTACCCACAGATCTAATCAATGTGGAAACCCAAAACGATAAGAACTTTTAAGTTGAAGATGTTTACAGAAAGTAGGCTTCTGAAAATCGAGTGAACATTCATGAATGATTAAGATACAGTTCCCCATTTAAGATGCAAAAGTGCATCTTAAGTCTGTACCGACGCCTGGTGCAATAGTTTAGTGAAATATTTTTTGGCGCTGTAGATGAACTGTAGAGAATGAGATTTCATAAGAGTTTCTTCAGTTGTTTTTTGGTCAGTTATAACACTAGTAGAAAAGTGGAATATTCACGACTCCATGGGGTTTAGAATGAACTATACAAAGTCTACATGGAGTCGTTATTTAGTTGTGAAGCATGGTTACTGATGGGTTGGGTTACAGGTGGTTAACTACCCATATTTTCATATGATCGCATAAGTTACTGAACGAGCAACACAGATTACATGCAAAGAGCTTAGTAAGAACAGGAAATCAATGGGAGATGCAAGTCAGAACCAACGATACGATCGAGACGTGTAGAAAACCATTTTACAATGATCAGATCAATCATTTAAGCAATATACTTCGAAAAAGAATACTAACATAGGTGAATGCATTTTTGTTGTGAATAGCTAATATTTCACTAGTCTTGATATTCTTCTGTAATTATTTTTAACTTTTGATATTATTATTTCCATTCGCTCGGTTGCTCTGTTGGTGAGTTCTCTTAATTATGCGCTGAGATGGAAAGTAATCAACTTGGACTAATATAGTTTAGCATCCATTTATCTATAGATTCATTACACATAAGATAAAACCATAGTTTCTAGCACAAATTACAAACAAAATGATCCTGTAACTATTTAAAAGAGGGATAGCTTCAGTAATTAAATAGATAGATATCATACGAAATCAACTTACAATCTTGACAAGTTCATCCAGTAAATCTAAAGCAACTGAAGCAATTAAATCATCAGATCCACTAACCAATGAGAATAAAGTTAAGAGTGAATCATATGGTTGATATAAATCATTATTTAGTGTTGATTTTTTATCTTGATCAGAAGTGAAGAATAATTTACGTATATAATCATCTATTCCTGAATCAGTATTCCCCAAAAGAATACGAAGCAAATTCATTAACTTTAAATTTAAAAAAAAAACATCAAATTATAGAAATAGTAATTGGTTAGTTAAACAGTTAATTAGTTTTATATAGAATTATTGTGTGAATGGATTTCATGCCAACAACAACAAAAAAACAGTCAACAGAACCAGTTTCAACAAGACTTAACCCATTAACCGAATTTCAGCGAGATTTCTTACACACTTTTAAGAATTTAGATACACCCAAGAACACACCTCAAGAAAGAGAGCAGAAATATTTACTATAGGTTTACCTGTTGAACGCTTAACTACAATGATTCGGACAGCTATGTATTACCGTTCCTATAAGACCTTGAACATGGATATAGTTGAATTATTTAAACACTAAGGTTAGTTCCTTTAAAATTGATTAGTTGCCATACATACTATCATTAACATTAGATGTTAAAGGAGAAATAAATGTCTTAATCCAGTGGAAATTATTATTATTATTAGTCCCTTGGGTTCCTATTGGAACATAGGGCTTCAGTAGCACGTCTCATGTGAACTCTGTTTTCTGAGATCTTTTGAACCTGGCTCCATGACAGCCCACAAGCTCTCATTTCCTCCTCGCACGACCTCCTCCATGTCACCCTCACCTCGGACGTCCAACTCGTCGCTTCCCATGGGGATTCCACTCCAGCAACTGGCCTGACGCGTGATGTCCCCAGTCGGTCTTCTCAGTGCATGTCCAATCCATCTCCACTTCCTCCTGCATATTTGTTGCGTGATAGGTTCCTGGTTGGTTCGTTCCCAGAGCTCCTTGTTGCTTATTCCTTCTGGCCATCTGATCTTCAGTAACGAGCGTAGGTGGCAGTTGTTGATGAATGTCTGTAGTTTATTGGAAATGCCTTTCGTGACGCGCCAAGTCTCTGAACCATACAGGAGCACTGACTTGACGTTGGTGTTGAAAATCCGCATCTTGTTCCGCATGCTGAGTGCAGAAGATCTCCACACTGGTTTCAGGCTAATGAACACCTGTCTTGCTTTTCTGATCCTGGCTGCTTTGACGCCCTCATCTGTGCCCCGCCTGTAGTTGAAACAGTGCTTCCTAAATAGGTGAAGGAGGTTACTTCCTTTAAGTTTCTCCCGTTCATGGTGACTGGATTTTTTTGTTGTTGTTGATCGTGGTGGTGCGGTATCTTCATCACCTCTGTCTTCTCTACATTCGCTTGAAGTCCCGTCTTCGCTGCCTCTTCTGTCAACTTGTTAGTTTTCGCCTGTAGATCTTCAAATTTGTGTGACATCAGGCACAAGTCATCGGTGAAATCCAAGTCTTCTAGGTTCTTTTCCGTAGTCCAGTGTATCCCCCTCTTCTCGCTGCCCACTGTTTGCTGCATGATCCAGTCCACCACAATCAGGAATATCATGGGTGATAGTAGGCAACCTTGTTTCACTCCTGTCTTCACTTCAAAAGCATCACTGAGCTTCCCATTGTGAATTACTTGGCATGTGGCATCTTCATATAGTTGTTGAATGAGGCTGATAAAGGCTTGCGGTGCTCCGTAGTAGTGAAGCAGTTTCCAAATTACTTCTCGGTCGACGCTGTCAAAGGCCCTCTCAAAGTCGATGAAGTTGAGGTATAGAGCTGATTGCCATTCTATGCTCTGTTGCATGATCATGCGAAGCGTTGCAATTTGGTCTGCACATGATTTGTACTTCCTGAAGCCTGCCTGTTCCGGTCGCAGTTTTGAATCCAGTGCATCTTTAAGCCTCTCCAGGATGATGCGGCTTAATATTTTACTTGGGGTGGACAGGAGAGTGATTCCTCGCCAGTTCTTGCAAGCACTGAGGTCTCCTTTCTTCGGCAGTTTGACAAGGTAACCCTTCTTCCAATCAATAGGCAGGTACCTTCTCTTCTTTCCACACCTTCTGCAATAGTGGTGTGAGCATGTCCGCTGTTGTCTCTGCATCTGTTCTCAGTGCTTCTGGTGGGATTCCATCTGGTCCTGATGCTTTCCCGCATTTCAGTAGCTTTATGGCGTTCAGGACTTCCATTTTTGTTGGAGGATTTATGTTCACTTGTAATTCAGCGGCTGTGGGTGGTATTTCTAGACGAAGCGCAGGTGGTGGTGGTGGTGGTCGATTCAAGAGCTTCTTGAAGTGGTCGGCCCATTGTTTCCTTTGTTTCTCTTCTTTTGTAATTAAATTTCCTTCTTCATCTTTTATTGGTTTCATCTGTGTTGATCTCTTCCCTGATAGCAACCTGGTTATTTGATACAATGTCGTCAGGTCTCTCTTACCTGCAGCCTGTTCTGCTTCGCTCGCTAGTGTTTCGTAGAAGTGTCTTTTGTCTTTGAGCGCACTCTTCTTTACTTCTTCGTTCAGTGTTTTATACATTGTGCTCAGTTCCTCTTGTCGTTGAGCGTCCTTGCACTGGTTTATCTTCTGTTTCACCATCCTCCTCTCCTCTATCAGCTTCCAGGTATCCGTCGAGATCCATTCCTTGTCTTCCACCTTCTTCCTTCCTAATACGGTTGTGCAGGTATCTTTCCACATAGCTTTCAAAGACTTCCAGTGTTCTTGCACACAGGTTTCTTCAGGGATGTTCCTCGATATCTCCCATTTTGTCTTGATGGCTGGCTGCCGTGAAGATCTCCTTTGTAGTTTCATCCTTCAGTTTCCGTCCTGGGTGTTGTACTTGAATTGAGGTCTATCACCAGCTTCCTTGAAGGCTTTCAACTCGATTTTGAGGGTAGGTTCCTTGCACTAGATAGTGAGTGATGTGAACCGCCTACATCTGCTCCTCTTCTTGACCTTGTATTAAGTAGACTGCCTCTCCATTTTCTTGAGATTGAGATAAAGTCGATTTGATTTTTAGTGTGTCCATCTGGTGAAATCCATGTCGCTTTGTGGATATCCTTGTGCCTGAACACACTGCTTCCAATCACCAAATCGTTGAATGCACAGAATTCTGCAAACAATTCTCCATTCTCGTTCATTTCACCTAGCGCCTCTCGACCCATAGTTAGTTCTCTTCGTGTGTTGTCCCCTCCCACTTTGGCATTCATGTCGCCCATTAGAATTTTGATATCGCCAACTGACGTCTTGTCCAGTGTTGATTGAGGTTGTCTGTAGAATTCCTCCGTTTTCTCTTGCTCTGCATTATTTGTAGGTGCATAGTGTAGCCTTGTATGATTGTGACCTTCCTTCCTTTTGAGTTGAACTTTGCTGTCATGATCCTGGAGGAAGATATTGATTCCCACTGCATGGGAGAGAGCCTTTGATGTTCTTGGAGACATCATGATAGCCACTCCATAACTCAGTGTGCTCGTGGTTGTCGTCTGGGTGACAGTAACGGAGTAGATTATTGACCCTCCTCTCTAGTTGACAGTCTGGAGAGTCCACTCCCATTCCATCTGCCTTCGCAAATTCCAAGCACTTCACTGTGATACCTCTTCATCTCGTTTGCAATTTGGGCTGCCTTGCTGGGTTCAAACATCGTGCGGACATTCCATGTCCCCACGTTTACTTTCGCTTTCATCGAGAGAAGACATATCGGCCAGGCCAATTGGCTTCTCGAAGGCTTTCACCAACTGGCGTCATTTCGCCTCTCCGATTCCAGCGAGGGATCATTTTGTTATTATTTTTTATATATCGTTTGTGCTTTGAAGTTTCTTTAGCGGTTAGATTTGTTTTACGGGGTAGGGTTGCTGGCCCTATGCCCAACCTTCCCTCTTTACCCGGGTTTAAGACCGGCTAGTAACTAGTGAACTAGTTAACCAGGCGAGGTCATTCAATTTTTAGGCTTGTGGGAAACTATTTATTGATTTCCAGTTGGTATGTATTAAAGACTGATAACAATTGGAGTAACATTGGAAAATTGGGAGCATTGGACAGCTGTTTAATCCTAGCATGAAACAGCTTAATAGTGTGCACCCTTGATCTTAAGATTCCGCACTCAGCATGTTACTATTGAGCCACTGGGCCAGAATGTGATAGTTCATATTCTCTACTTCCGTCAGTAACACTATGTCTAGTTTCACACGACTTAGTAGAAAAATCTATTTTTCTACTAATTTTGATAGAGGTATTTTATTCTAAACATAAATATTATTAGATTAGATTTTTTATAAAAGGAATTATGCTAATCAGCTGCTTTGAATAGCAATCAGAAATCTGAGTATGATGAATGTCGTTTGTAAAATTTCATGGAATTAAAATGGTGGGGTGTATCAACTACTGGTTGAATACGTCACAAAAATACACACATTAAAACAGCTGACCATCACAACCTAATGACACCTATATACATACAGCTCACGGTTTTGAGGACAAACAGTAAACGATTCCTTTTTTTCGAATTTTCGGGACAATCGGAAAACGATCAGAATTTTCAGAAAATTAATTTCAATCCACGATAACAAATCATATTATTATTTTTCCCTCGCGTTCCTAGTGGAACATAGAGCTTCAGTAACACGTCGCCATTTCACTCTCTTCTCTGCAGTCTTTTCAACCTGGCTCCACGACCACCAACAGGCTTTCATTTCTTCCTCACATCATCTCCTCCATGTGACCCCCACCTCGGACGCCCAACTCGTCGTTTTCCCCTTTGAATTACACTCGAGGGCCTAACCTGAGGCGTGATGTCCCCAATCGGCCTTCTCAGTGTATGCCAAACCCAATCCATCTCCACTTTCTTCTACATATTTGTTGGGTGATAAGTTTTTGGTTGCTTCGTTGCCAGAGTGCTTTGTTGCTTATTCTTATTATTCTGGCCATCTGATCTTCAGTATCCAGCAAGCGTAGGCAGCTGTTGATGAATGTTTGTAGTTTGTTGTAAGTGCTTTTCATAACGCTCCAAGTTTCTGAACAATATAGCAGCATTGACTTGACTGCATTGGTGTTGAAAATCCGGATCCTGTTCGTGCTTTTTGCTGACTGGAGTGCAGTGGATCTCCACACTCATTTCGGATTAGTAAAAGCCTAGCTTGCTTTTCCGATCCTAATTTCGATATCCTCGTTTGTGCATGTGCTGCCTGTAGTTGAAACGATACCGCCCTCCGAGGTAGGTAGCTAGGTAGGTAGGTAGGAAGATAGATGAAAGAGACTACTTCCTTTAGATTTCTCCCGTTAATGGTGATCGGTGCTTGTTGTTGATGCTGTTGTTGGTTGGGTATCTTCATCACTCCGGTATTCTCTACATTCACTTGAAGTCCCATCTTCGCTCCCCTGTCTCTTCTGTCAACTTGTTAGTTTTCGCCTGTACATCTTCCAGCTTGTGCTACAAGACATTAGACACAAATCATCATCGTTGGCGAAATCCAAATCTTCTACAGTCTTTTCATCTGTCAAACAGCGTATGCCCATCTTCTCACTCCTCACCTCACGGTTTGCTGCATGATCCAGTGGAGTCCAGTCGACCACAATCAGGAAGATCATCAGTGATAGTAGGTGGCAGCCTTGTCTTACTCCTGTCTTCACTTCAAAGGCGTCGCTAAGCTTTCCATACGATAACAAAAGCTATTCATGAAATGCAGGCTTCCTTTTTTCGCTTATTGAAAATTTCGCTCGACAAAATGAAAATTCATGAAAGTCAAACTTTCACAAAACCCTTTAGAGGGTAATGTTTGGGAATCAGAAAATATTATCCATATGATCTGTTACTTATTCACATAAGTTATTGAAATCTTTTACACTTTGTGGATAAATTAACCCAGTAGTCAGGACAGTGAATTCTATCATGTTATGTAGGCACAAGAATTGGAGACTGTTTCATATTAATTATTGCAATCATCAGAGATCTCCTGGTTTGAAAGCAATGAAAGGATCTAGACAGAGTTTGATTGACCCTAGTCACACAAACATACATTCAATCTTTTGATGCTTTAATTTTATCTACTTTTAAAAGTTTCAGGAAAACTTTTCCCTTTACAAACTGACCTACAAGAATCTGAATACAACATAGCTATGACCAGCATTATTCTATATTCTCTGTTTTACAGTAAAAAGTTAAGTACATTAGATGGATGGGTATACAGAAAATATTCGCTGATTTTAATTCAGTTGACAATACCATGAAGCTCAAACATGGCGTATTGTAGTCCGAATTCTCACACTTGGATAATATCTTCTCCTCGAAATCACTTGTTCTCCATTGAAAGTTCATTGGTCTATTTAAGTCAGTCAGATAAACTAGCGAAGCAACTAGTGTGAAAGTGGACAAAGCAACTATGTTTAACTCTATAGCTTTTGTCATGCGCTAATCTTGATTGTATTGTAGAATGTAAGTGTGGCTGAAAAGGAAAGTTAGGTAGGAAAAAAATAGTTCACTTGGACGGCAGCTGCTACCTGCATAGTAATGAAATACATTCAAATCTAATGGAGCATCGTGGACACAAATAGTAGCAAAGTCAGTATTTGGATGGATGAATAAAAAACAACATTAAATGCTATAGGAAGTAATTCGAAATAGAAAAGTGCCAACAGTTGGACTTCAACTAGTCTGTTCAAGAGTGAGATACTCATTACTGGGACTGTGATTCAGTTTCACAAAGAGTTGAAACAAGGGACTAGAAACTAAAAATGAGAAACGAAACATATATTCAATCGCAGTTACTCAACAAATGACTCCAGTTTTCAATTTAAAAAAACCATCTTCGAAAACAAATACTAAGAATATTTTAAGCTAACCTTTAATAGAAGTGATGAATCTTTTGCTCTCAATTGAGAGACAACTTCTTTAAGGAAAGTCTTATGAGCTGGAAAACTGAAATGAACCAAAAACAACAGATAGAGTATTAGTGTGAAACCTTAAAATTGAGTGAATAAACATTTCATTAAGAAATCTATATCTTATAGTAAAGATGGATAGTGGCTAGCAGGGGGATTCAAGATGCGCATTTCGTCCATTTGGGATTCGTCAGCTGGATGTACCTGAAATGTACAAGTAATAACACCAAATCTGTATCTTAGTTGAAACACTTTTTATATCGATTGTTTAATTGTACCAATACCGCCGTAACAACACAATGTTAGTATAGTTTCCTTGGGTCATTTTCATCACAGTTTTAACAGTAAGTCACCGATAAGAAAAAATGAGACGGTTTTTTTTCTAATCGATTAGAATTTATATCAGATGCCTTGATTACTACTACTACTCCACGGCGGCCTGTTTAAACCTTGGGCTACCAAATTTATCCATCGAACACTGTTTATCCAATTCTTTCCTTTCAGTTTGTTTTGATCATTTAAATATGTCCTTTGAACGTATCATGTACCCTTTGCACATTTTTAAACTGCTTCCAACTCTCCGTTTCTCAAGTCAATAACGAAGCCGAGAGAAAATGTTACGTCATATGGAAATGGACTTTTCGGTGCAAAAAACTACATCATACTTCTATCTGTTAGATGCTTAGCTTCAGTCGCAGATTTCTATACCATCTGAATGAACCGCCACCACCAAAATTACGCTTGCATTTCTGTTGGTTCTACATTATGCACCGGATGCCCATCCAGAACCAGCTGGATACTTCACACTATTGCCTTGAATACTATTACTATTATCATTTTGATGCAATAATTTTGATGAAAGTATTGTTCTGGGAGTCAATATGTTGAAAAATTACATGCTGAGAACTTCATACTGTCATACATATTGTTTGAAATAAAGCAATTATTACTATTAATAACTAAGGAACAATTTTCAAATAAAAAGGAATAACAGGTGGCTATTTCACTGCACAGTAAGACAATAAGGACTCTATTCTCTTCACAGTAATTGTCTTACAGCAGAGACGACAAATACAACAATTAGTTGCCCAAAACCACTAAAAGTGCACATAAGTAACTGCAACACAGACAATAAACGAAAAAATAATAAACAGGTTGAAATCTAAATGGTTGTCAGGTGTGATCAGTTGCCTGAGTTAAAAGTAATACACCAGACGGCATATTAACAAGGACATCACAATAAATTGAATGACACAATGATTGAAAACTTTAGTCGCGCTACCTGTTTGGTCATTTTCGTTATCACCTTCGGTTACTCATAATTTGGTTGCGCATCTTCAATACAAATGCATTAAGAAATCCCCTAAAATTACTGTAAAACTCATTTTATGAATCGCCCATTTTTAAGATTACCTTGTCTGAGCGAAGTACACTTCCAATATTGTCATAATGTTTCGTTCAGATATACTCATAGTGGCAAGTGACCTAAACGCTCAATTCGGGAAGCTAAGCTAATCGGAAAAGCATCTGGGATGTATTTACGGAATCCCACGCCAACGAACCGACAACGGTGATCGTCTGTTGCAATTTCGCTCCGACAACCACTTGTTTCTGGCCAGCAATAACTTCAGGCATCATGAGAAACACTGTTTCACATGGCATCCACCGACTTCAAACCATCGATGGGCGCAGGAAGATCACATTGCTATAAACCATCGTTGGAGAGGAATGATGGAGGATTGACGCTCTTTCTAAAGTACCAGTTTGGACTCCAATCACTCACTAGTGCAGGCTCGAGTATGTCTGAGCCTTAGCGGTCTCACGAAACAAGCGACAGAAAAGCCTGTCTGTGGTCAGTTGGAAGACGAGGATGCCAAATACGCATTTAAGGAAAAGTTAGCTAAGCACTCATCTGGATTTGATAGCAATGCTCATTTTGAGGAAACCTGGCGTGATATTAAGTCTGCTGCGAAAAAAGCGGTAAAGAGAGTTGGCAACCTACACCTGAAGGTCAGTAAACGTTATTGGAATTCGAGACAAATTGATGTGAGAAGACTGGTTCCAGCTGACTATGACCACGATGAAGAGCGGACGCAACTTAGACGTAAAACTGGCCAAGAGCTTTCGCGTCGACCGCAAGCAGTGGTCGATGGAGAGAGCAAGAAAGATTGGGAAGACATCAGCGTTGGGTAACACTTGGCAACTATTTAGGCGTATTAAGTATACTGGGGGAAAAAACAATGGTGAGTGAAACCATTGCCGAAAAGATGTCCGTCTCCTAACTCTCCTCGAAGTCGAGAAAGCTGTATCAAAACTGAAACGATGGAAGGCAGAAAAATTCGACGGTTTTCCACCTAAGGTTTCCATGGACAGAGGTAGGGAATAGCTGATTAGAGTGACGAAAGTACTACGTAGCGTATAGGAATCGGAAGTAGTACCGTAAGACTGGTCCGATTCACTGATCATCCCAGCTTATATTAAGAAGGATAAATCTTTTTGTGATAGCCGTAGGGGAATTAAGTTTGACTAATATTGTATTCCAGATCCGAGAGTCCCTAGCTACGCGACGCATAACCGAAGCTCGACAACCTCAATCTGGACAACACCAAGGTTTCAGGCAAAGCTGGACAAGCGTAGATCGATCAGATTTTCACCCTCCAAAAGGTCCTAGAACACAGGCATACATACCGGCTGCCAACACCTGGAATATTTCTTCGCCTGAAGTGGACATTTGACTCTGTTGACCATGGGCTGTTGTGGCAGTGTTTCACTGTGAAGGAAGTACTGAGAAAGTATATAATACTTATCAAAGCTCTTTGTTCCAATTCGGGCAGTCGTATCACAGCTTATGGAGATTTGCGACGTGAGATGAAAACAACTACTGGTCTCCGCCAGGGATACCCAGTGTCATAGTTCCTATTTAACTTCATCATAGACGTATTATCGGACATAACCTTAGATATATCTAACTTCACTAGGGTGGATCTATACCCTGCAGATCACTTGGTTGACTGACTTGGAGTATCCAGACGATATTATCCTTCCTGGTGAAGACGCTGACAAAACGCAGGATCCTCGGAATACGTTGAGCAGAAATCTACGTATGATTGGCATGCATTTGACACCTGTCAAGTGTAAGATGATGCTCCAAGACTGATCTACTGCAAGTACACCCAGTTAATTGATAGGGAGGGAAGTACCGGGAATGTGTCGACCACTCGACTCACTTGCGGAGTTGCATCAACTGGAACGGACCCGTTGCTGACGAGATCTCAGCTCGGATACAAAAGGCTCGTTCGGTAATTACCAGTTTGCGTCACTAGTGGCACTGACTGACGAGATATCCGACTATCTATCAAAGGACAAGTATACTGGGCTGCTGGTCATTCTGTCCTGTTATGCATCTGTGAGACATGACAGTTGGGAGTAGAAGGTATAAATCCATCATCATAGGTGTCTTCGTAGCATTGCTCGTGTTTGGTGGAATCACTGTACTAGCAATGCTGAGGTCAGCCAAAAGGTACTAGGGAAGACAGACAGGTCGATTGATGAGGTTGTGAACCGTAGTCGATTAGGATGGCTTGAGGATGTAATGTGCATGCCCAGACACCACCGACGTTGACGTGCCATGCTAGAAGTTGGATTAGGTTGGAAGAGGGTCCAGAGTGGCCAGATCAAGAAGCAACTAATCGATGAAGTCTCTGACTGTTGGCTTGAGCCATATGGTGAGATGCAGACTGCCTAGTTGCGGTGCTCAAGACGAAAGGAATCAGTGGTTGAGAACTCCTGGTGACAATGGTGCAGATTTATTCGTTCCTTAACATCTTCTAAAACTTGAATATTTGCACTAACCGTTATCTTCAGATTGTTTATCTTCTCACCCTACTTCATCCACTTTGATATCATTGCTTTTCTACCCACCTGTTCTTTGTGTACTTCCATGAAGAGTGGGTTGCATAACAGCACTCAATAAGCGACATAGTTATTGCATCAATACATCGACCAATTCAGTTTTTTTTAGCAATGTCAACAGCAGGTGATGACCTTACTTCTATCTAAGCTTTTCCAGTCATATGGCGAAGAGTTTGGTCGATCTAAAACTCTAGTCATAATACCAGAATATCATCCTAAAGTTGATAGCAATTTTCGTAACAACTAGACTGAGTAAACTTCCCCGGTTTAGGGGATCACAGTCCTGAAATTGTGACGTCCAAGTTGATGTAGAAATCAAAACAGAGTTATCTTTGGGATGAATCTAACAATGAACTGGTGATATAGAAATCAGAATGATTGTCATCAATTATAAATAGAATTCGCTCAATGAAACCTCAAGATATACTAAATAGCAGAAAACTCCAGAACAAAGTACACTGATTAAAGTTACTACACTTGTCATAAGCAGAAAAAGATTAAATGAAAAAAGGATAGTGTGGCAATGCACAAGATAAAAAATATCAGTGTAAAGATAACAAATACTGTGTGTGTTTAGTTACCTTCAAAAACACTTATTTTATGGAACAGAGTAGAGTAGGATGGACCGATGAAAAGACCCTAGAAGATTTGGATTTCGCAGATGATGATTTATGTTTAATGTCTTATGTCGCACAAACTCGAAGATCTACAGGCGAAAACTAATAGGTTGACGGAAGAGGCGATGAAGACGGGACTTTAGGTGAACATAGAGAAGACAGTGGTGATGAAGATACCCAGCCAACAACAACAAGCACCAATCACCATTAACGGGAGAGAGCTACAGGAAGTTGTCTCTTCCACCTATCTAGGCAGCATCCTTTCAACTACACGCGGCACAGGCACAGACGAGGATGTCAAAGCCAGAATCGGAAAGACAGCAAGACAGGCCTTCCTTCATTAATCTGAAATCAAATCATTGTGGAGATCTACTGCACTGCACTCTACTCAGCATAAAGTGTGAAGAATATCCGGATTTTCAACACTAATTCAGTCAAGTCACTGTTTCTATATGGTTCAGAGACTTGGCGCCGCATGAAAAGCATTTCCAACAAACTGCAGATATACATTAACAGCTGCCGCCTACCCTCACTCGATACTGAAGATCAGATGGATGGCCAGAAAGGATAAGCAATAAGGAACTCTGGTTGGCAACGAACCAACCAACAACCTATCGCCCAAAGAATATACAGAAGAAGAAAGTCGAGATGGAGTGGATTGGACATACACTGAGAAGACCGTTTGCCGATATCACGCGCCAGATCACGCCCTCAAGTGGAACCCAAATGGGAAACGACAAGTTGGGCGTCTGAGGGTGACATGGAGGAGATTGTGTGAGGAAGCAATTAAAGTTTATAGCCAGTCGTTGAACCATGTTGGAAAGACTGCCGAGAAGAGTGAAATGGCGACGTGTTACTGATGCCTTATGTTCCACTAGGAACCCAAAGGACGAATAACAGGATAATCAACTTTCAGACGTCATAAAACACATGGGAAAAGATCGAAATAAGGGGAACGGATATCACATTCAAGCAAGTCATCATTTGTTTACATGTTTACCTACAATAACATTTGAAGTTTATAACAAAGTGAATTCATGCTAGTGTTTTCTTTCTTTTATGCAAATGTGAATATTTAGTGTAAACAAAAGGATATCATAAAGCGTTAGCTTACCTGATTAGTACAGAGGTGAAAAATTGGGGTTCAGCACATGATAGGTCACTCAGAAGTTCACCAGCACATAGTCCACACATACTGACATCTCCATTCAACAATACATTAAATAAAACTTGAAGTGTTCTGTGAGCATTTAGACCTTCAAAAAACTGATCCATATCAAAGAATAAAATTTTTATAGAACAAAATAGCATAAAACATAATAATTTTTAGGCCTTTTTTATTAATCCTGACCTCACTTCCTAATGGGGAAAGTAGGTTGTATAGCATTTAGTCTAGAGAAGTTAAGCAACTTTCGTAATGGAGCGATGGAGACAAACCCTATACGATATATATCTGGTAAAATAATAAATACACACACCATCCATACCAATGCAGGCTATAAAAAAGCACCAGTCTAAAACTGCTGTCAGTAACTCATTATGGTAGCAACCAACTACTGAAAGCAGATTAAATGATCATTTAGAGTATGTAATGAAAATATAAGGTAGGTGATTGGAGAGAAAAACCAACGGAGAATCTTTTACAGAAGTGAATCAGTTTGAATTGCTGCTATATAACGCAGCATCACACAAATAGGAAATGGAGAAAAAGGAGTGATATTAGAATCGAAAAACTTAGTGAGAAAAGAGGGGATCAATAAAAAAAATCAGTCGAAAAAGCTTAAAATAACCAGGATGAGGAACAGTGTAAAACATCTGCATCGTTGTGACTGACTCTGTATGAGAATATACAAGTACATACCGGTAGCAGAATGCCAAAAAGTAACTGAATCACCAAGATATCTTACTGAATACGCGATGAAAAAGATAGTTTCGTTGACAATTTCTTTTGATTTAAAACTACTCATGATTATTCATTTACACAAACAGCAGACAGAGACAGATGATAGACTTCACAATTTTATTCCACTTTTAACCGATACTCTTTAAATTTATTTACCCTAAAAAGCTTTGTAGAAAACGATGACATTTGCTAAGGAAACTAAGACCAAGTGAATATAAACTGATATTTAAATTGTAACAGGAATCAAGAAAATATGTTTACCAAACAATAGACTTTCTATATGAAGAAGTAGTCAAGGTATCTGTGCGTGACAATAATTATTTCTACCTTAATGTTCTGTAAAAGCTGTATATACAGCGTGAATTTATAGTACTTTAATAGAGTCACATACAAAGAACGTAGAGCTATAGATATCAGTAAACTAAAACAAATTGTATAATGACACACGGCGTAAAAGGGAAGGTTTATTTTATTTCATCCAATAAGGGACATTTGTTTTTGAAAAGTGATTGATAAAGCTTGGCTATGAAAACCTTGGTAGGTTCACTGAAGTTGGAATCTTTAATCTCACAATTGAATGTCAAATGAATACACCAAGCAGCCATAACTCTACTCATCAAACGTATACATAAACTTCAATGTTAGTGCGATGAGACTTTAAAAACATCTATTGAAATAAACAATCTGTTTAAATGGAGTTACCTTATCAGCTGAATTCCATAAATGAAATCTTACAGCAACGGAGAAAACCAAAGCCGAACGGCTTACTTGATCTGAGCTTATTATACGAAGTAAACAATTACGTAGTGCTTCGAAGTCCTCCTATAAAAACATAACGCATATAGATGTATATAAGCAATATAAAGTTACCTTCTTTGTTAACGTCTGCTTTACAAGACTTGAGAAATGAGATAAATTAGCCAAAATACCAAGAGCAGGTTCAAGAAGATTATCATTTGAATGGATAATGCGAATAATAAAGTTGAGTGCACGAGAAAACAAAATTTGATCTATCTGTACATTCAGATTGTGCAAATCCTCTGTGTAAAGTTGTAATGCTTTCAGCAACTGTTATAGAGAAGACAGGGTTAGAATAACTATATACATATATACATACACCAAACCTTCATTTTATTAGAATCCACAGAATTGGAGATAATACCATATATTAATGGCTTTAATATAGAGAAGTATGTTAAGAGTTGATATCGAGTTTGTATATTTTTTCCTACAGCATAAATACAGGTACATATAAACAACTTACCGAAGAAAATAATGAGGTCAAGAATAGTATTTTGTGTAGTATCACAGTATTCGTCGCAAAAACCAGCCGCTACTAGAGAATTTAACGACTTTACATCATCTGCAGATGTCACATTTATGTGATGATTTGAAGATTGTATATAAGCCTATTTCGAATAAGTTGACATAGAAAGAAGTAAAATTCATCATTATCACAACAATTGAACTGAAAATAATTCACGCATGATGACATGGAAATCGACAGGCATAAAGCTATTGAAATTATGACAATGTTTCTGAGGGGCTCAAGTAGATAGTATATACTTCAATAACGTCTTCCGATGAGACGTTCACAATTTATTGGTTGTATTGTGTTCTCTGAGCTGGGTTGTTTAATCGTGAAGCTACAAATATTCCCCATTGTTTACAATCTCTCTTTATATAAAACAAACGAAAGATGTACTTGCAAAAAATCAAGTCATGCTTTATGGAGGATAATGCTTAAAGGCAACCAACAACCGAACTGCTTTTCAGCAAACCGGTACAGGTCAACCAATTTTGATTTTGCTAGGTTTTTGTGCTCTGATAACCTAATTGACCATATTGGACTACTTTGACCTTTATCTATTTGACCTCGAAATCATTGCCAGGGAATCTATAAACCAGTTAGATTAATAGAACATTTTAACCTACAACGCTTGTTTCTAAGCGACTTTGTTGGTTTAAATGCCACTATAATCCCAGCTATCCCACGTATCTACGGTACCTTCCTTTGATTTTAACACCGTAGAGATTTTTTACCATCATTATCATTATTGTCGTCACTACCATCGTTGCCACTAACAACTGTTATTTTCCTTACAATTAATCATGAATTTATCAGTTTAGGACGGAAGTTATTGGTTTCTAAGGTATCCTTGATTTATCTAATTTCCTGTCTCATATCTTGTCTTGCTAGTAGGTTTGTTGGCCCTACTACTCAGACATTTTATTAAACCTACTTTAACTGACATTCGGTGAGATGGCTTGAAGTCTAAGTAACGATTCGAGTGTGAATGTTTTTTACATGTAATCTCCCATCTCGCCCTCGTTTTAATCTGTAATCCAACACAGCTGGAGCCCCTTCACCACTTTCCAATTCGTAGGTTAATAGGATTGAGTTCAATACTTCATGCTAATCCAGTGAAAACTTATGTACTAAGCTGGGAGTCACATTTATTGCATGACGATACAACACCAAAAGCCTTGTCTAGTTTACCGAATACTTGAGGACGTTCAAGCAGTATAGCTGAGTGCTTAAATGAGAGAGAACATATCTTGGGTGTGTGACAAGGTCACATCTGAATATGTTATAATTTACATTTTTTTATTCTCAGGATTATGGGGCAACCACAAGATATATTATATATGTTTAGCAAATATACATAGTATTTTCTCTTACTGTCATAATAATTACTGTACAACTTCTGCATAGTATCAGAGAAGCACTGGAACACACTTTATTACTCAGGAATGAAATCCAAAGTAGTATCAAGTTATCAGTTTATAAAACTCTTAAGTCCTACATATTCTTATTAATTATCTGAGTTAACTCAACCTGGTACATGTTTATGTACTGTGCTATTCCATGAGCAACACTTGTTGAGTGGTGGTTTATGTTACTACCTGGATGCCCAGGTCAAAGTAGGCACATTTACATAACTTACGTTGATCATGGGTGGTAGACTATCATAATTCTCTGATGATTTGCATTCTTCCCAACACTTTAAAATCTCCACAAAATGCATTTCTGAATGTTAAGTGGTTTTCTGAGCAATCAATACACCGTATAGAAACAGAATGGATATAAGACGTTCTAAAAGTGAAAAAGAAAATTTTCATGAGGTATTTACACTTTGAAACAATTAGAAACACGGAATATGAAAATCAGTAGTATAAGATATCATGTATGAAATACAGAATAAAGAGGCAACCTTGTAAGTACAGAAAACTGCTCTTCAAACAGTATACGTAAAATAAACATTTTTCAATAGTAAGTAGGAAGAAAGGTGGATGGTTTATGATAAAAGCATCATAGGCCGTCAGCGCAATGTGGTTTGACTGACTTAGTTATAACACATGATGTGGAATAATGACGTATTAGCCAACATTATAACATTTTGCATCTGTACAAGGACAAATCAAGGATGAAAACAAAAGAAGGAAGAATTATCTTACGAGCCGGGAAAACAGCTATAGAAGAAAAGTGAGTAATGTGCCTGAAGCACTACACTCGAATTTGAACCAAATAACCCAGTCTTCGACCACTGAAAATTCTAGCCACGATATCAAGAAACCTCCAGATACCTACGCACATCAGACCACCATTCAAAGACTTCAAAAACTGCAGCCACTTTTAATTTCGGTTATTCCTGCGCCCTTTCTAACCTTATTTTGCCATAATCAACATAGGGTGCCTGCATAGACAGCAACCACACGTCCATAATACATGCGTTAACTACCTCAGTTCATTAAGTCTCAAAATTATCACTTTACTTTTTTACATAAAACTGCACTCAATTCCGAAATAACTTACATTGTGCTTCTATTACACGAGAAAAATGCTACGAAGGCAACAGTGGTCACAAATGCAGTTGTTTCAGTCACATAATACGTCAAATATTACTACTAGGCAGTGAATCTGGTCTCTAATAAGTATTGCTATTTCCAGTGCCACAAGTGGTGTAATCTGGCGAGAACCCATCAAACCCCTTGCATACTGGTGAGAAAGTCAGATTTGGACAAATCTAACTAAATCGACGGAGAATCGATAAACATGAACTAAGAACCTCCATACTTACCATTCATGAACCTTTACACATCATGCAACTTTTCAAACAATAATTACCCAATCCAAGGCTTCTTTTCAGATGTTAATATTGGCTAGTTAAACAATAGCTTGTACTTTTACTTCTGTGGCTAGTACTACTAGTTTATTCTGTCACTTCTCAAATTTTCTTTGATTAAAGCACAAAATAGAACTCAACCCTGCACACATGTACTAGCTCATTTACGTTAAAGTAGAAGAGGTTGATGGATAGCTTCCTGAGGAACGCAGTTGTGTATATGACTAAAGATAATGATTGTCTGCTTGTAGGATGGTTGCATGGAGGAGCTAAAGAGCTGATGAAAAATTGAAATTGCTGCGACTTCTATCCGCATAGCTACCTACAAATAAGCATTAAGACGTGTAACTGAAAATGGAGCGACCAGCTGCGTCTTTACGGGTAGGTGGGGAAAAGAAAAAGGAATAAGGAGAATAATAGTAGTCCTGCTAAAATTACACTACAGAAAATAGAATGTGCTAGGATGGAAAAGCAGGACGAACAAACGTAAGTTTAATTACTACCAGCCATTTCAGCGATAAGATCTACACCTTCTAGGTATGTTTAGTCGGTATAGCGGTACGCTGGACGCTTTCGAAAGCTCTGGTTATGTCCAAAGATATTATGTGAACTGCCTATTTTTTGTACCACTTACCAGTCCAGTCATTCCAAGAGGATAAAATCGTGCGATACTGCATCGAGCATTAGAGCCTTAGCTCTTTTGACAATAACGTTACACAACTTCTCCAGAATCAATTGCCTAGGGTTCGACGAGATTCAACATAAATGCTGACCTTCATAGTTTAGCTGGACTTGCTAAGCTGAAGGCACCCGGTCAAGCATCCTCTCCATTTGGCACGCTGTCGTGTTACGTTGCATCGCTCGTAATCTACTCTCTAGCCAGTCATTTGGAAGGCATCCGTATACTAGTACGACCTCGCAAATATATTATTCCATCCGACTACTCTGTTGTGTTCTTTCTTGGTCCCGTATTCGTGGGTATATAACGAATTAGAATAATTAGTGATTAGCCACTGTGTGTGTCACGTTTGCACCAGATCAACTCTTAAAGGTCCAGACTTTCAACTAGTGGGTAACAGATTCAAAACAAGTTATATCTACCGAGTTTTCGGAAGCCAAACAGTATCACAAGTCCTCAGACAATGAAGCGCGACTTACAGCTTACTGCAGAAACGCACATGTGGTTGCTGAGGTTACTTTGGTCCCGAAACAGACAATTTTGATCCAGTTCAAAAGTCTCAGACATGTTTCAGCAAACAAGCTCTCAGGAGGAAAGTAATTGGGACAAGGCAATGATGCGATTGTGTTGTCGCGCTTTCCCTTCTTTTTCTATTGCGTTCCCCCCTTCTTCCCATCCTTTCCTCCTAACGATAAAATGTGAGCGCAACACTACTGTTTTGCGGCTGCCGCCTTCCATTACCACGAAAAAAAACTTGATAATGAAGAAGGAAGATGTTTTTCACTGAAAACCTAGCAAGCGCTACACATGACTAACATTGGATAGAAAAACTGTATTTTAGCAATGGTTGACGGATAAAAAAAGTTATGCAAATTGTTAAAACCTCTAAAATCTCTTCTATCCACATACCCCGCCAAAGAATGCCGTTTTAAGTATGTACAGTAGTTTCCTGTTATGATCAATGATGCATTCAAACGCAGTATCTGTACTATAACCAATATTTGCCTTATGAGCTGACATAAATTGATGGACTTCTTCACACTCACTTCTAGATTTCACATAAAGATTGCAGGTGCCTGAAAAACTCTGACACGCTGGATTTAGTTACCTGACTGCTCTAGCTTATGTGAGACCAAAAGAGAAGCTATGACCTGTCCTTGCAGCGTGGTGCTGATGGAATCTCCGAGTGTTTGCATTACCAGAGAGTTGTTTATGACGTCCGGAGAAAACTTTCCTAGGGACGAAAAAGAAGTGGGGGAAAATAATCTAGGAAATTAAGTTAGATTCAAAAAGTATGGAAGACAAAATGATGATTACGACAGTAATTTAAGTGAACGACACAAGGTAAGAAAGAATTTTAGAAAAGAGGTAGAAGGTGAAAATACTGTAGGGATAATCGAAATAATAAGCAGAAAGTAACTGATGAGATACATCGAGGAGAATGGAAGAACAAATGAGTCACTGTAGCAGGTTAAAAGGTTGATTCATAGTAGTGGTAGTGTTCTAGTAAACTCAGCTTGTTGTCCTGAACATATCATTCAATTTTTGGACATCGTGCATTGTTGAGAGGTTTTTCTGCATCAAGAATGCCTGAGAACTTACTATACACGTTCTTCAACCCTTGTACACTTCGCGCTTCTTTGGCTCTTAGGTTTGCTGATCAAGGTGCACTTGAAATACATCGTTCGCATTATTCATGTTTTGGTCTTTTCAGTACGCGCCGTTGCTAACCGAACTACTGGCAACGGGAACTGGGTCTATTGCTTCGGCCACACTGAAAATTCTCCTAACCTAGTCCAACTTCTGCTGGCATTGTGCACGATGGGAGCGGTGACTTGGAGTACGCCAGTAACGCTACGAATGCGTCCATGGTCAGCAACTTGGAGCCTATTCATATACACTTTTAACGGCCGAGATTTCAATTGCGAACACTTTGTTTGAGATGATGCGACTCTTCATTGACCGTAAATGGCTACTGCATTCAATTTCTGCAACTATTTACACACGCTTATAATTCTCTCAACGCGACTACTTTGTGGCTAACCACCAAAGAATAAGTGGAAAAACACCGTGTTATGTGAACAGCTTATCTACTCAGGAACTACCAAAAGTACACAGTTAATCGGAATTTCTCTGCCCTATTAAAAATAACAAGGCACTCCTAGTTACGTAAGCGGTTTCCACCACACTGGCTTATTCCACAATTTCCTCTCTGCCGTGTGCGTCTCTTGATAAATTCGTGTCAGTTTCCCACACGGTCTAGGAGCTACCCTCTTTGATGGTGCCATAACAGCGGGTGTTACATCACTCGAACAACACCTCCCGCAATTATGCAACACCTTTTACACCACAAAAGGTCTATCATCCAGGAGAACAGTACAGGAAAAGTAAAAGAGATGAGATCATGCACCGACGTGGAATTTTTTCGTAACGAATACATTGGATGAACATGTACAATGCACAAATTCAACCTGGCAGACAGTTCCATTGCTCATTATGGACAATATTTCTCCACCAATAAAGTCCACTTAAATACTATGCTGGCGACTGAAATGTTTCGCGTTGTACCCTTGGACTGTTCCAATATCCAAGTTGGAACCTCCCTCCTATCTTGTCTACTAGTACAAAACCGGACGACCCTCATCATCAAATGAAAGGGCAAACACCTGCAGAATACATAGGAAATTTGCTTTTCCCCGCTTGTATTGCAAGTAGGGTCGACAGCTGTAACCACCATACCGGTGGTACAGCAAAATTTGTGCGTGCAGGGGGAACCAAATGAGATTCATTCTGATAGAATGCAGTTTGTGATATTCCCACGATTCTCCAGACCTTCTTGGCTTCGCAAAGACAAGCGAAACTGTGTTCTCGCCGACGGGGTAACTCATTACTAACCGCAACTTACTAGAAATCATTAGGCTTCTTAGATCATGAACTTCACTGCCTGTAACAAACTTTTAGAATTCGTCTTCCACAGGCTCAATTACTTCATCCACCTCGAGCGCTGGACCAAAGGATGGAAATTTTCCTTTCCTATACTGCCCAGACTTCCGAAACATACATCACCTTCATTAATTAAGAGCCACAAGTGTGGTTGCGCACAGTACTGACTTTACTTAAAATAAACTCAACTATGTTGTGACGGAAGCGGAAACCGGACTGACAACCCGCACACTTACAACTACGAAAATAATGGCTAATCAGCTTACGAACTAGGTCGTAGGCCGGACCTCTAGATTCTGTTTTATGTTCATAAATACAACGGAAAACAACCAAGTAATATCTCAAATGCCTAACCAGGTGGTACCATTTTCGCTTTGTAACCAGAGAGTGCGTCCACGTATACTACAGGAGTTTTATGAACATCAAGATACCGACTTTCCGGAACCATTCAGGTGAGTCGGCGATTTGAACCTACCATGAGTTCGTTACACAAGCAAATACCCAGCTGATATCCACGGTGACTGGGGCTGTCATATGTGCCCCTTGGCCCCTGGGTAGCTGTGTGGGCGAAAGAAGGCCGCCTGCAACTGCAGATAAAGACGTGCGACATTTTCCAGACCTTCACAATCTTCCTTAAGGGCCCAATCAGCTATTCGCAAGTTCGGCCAACAGCAAACAGTTGCAACTTGGCAGAGAGTGGCATTTACGGCATGAAAACATACTGCAAGAAGTTTCAAAGAAATATTGCAACCGTTATTGGGGGAAATGTTTGGCAACACGAAAAAGCCTACAGAGAAACAGTCATTAGGCGTAAAAGTGGAGTAAAAATACTACCACGGCGTGAAATGCCAGGGAGGCTGGAATTACGCACAGGTTCTACACTGGCACTGCGTGCAATGCATGAAATTTATGCTTCATGTCTCCACAAAATACAAAAAATTTACTGGAAACCGGAGGACACTGCAATATGGCGAACTCATGTGCGTCAGTTGACACTCCCAAGATCTCAGACCGGCCAATCACAGTTGCAGCCGAGGTAGAAGGCCCAAACTTAAAAATTGTCGGCCATCAAAGTAGCCCTGGTGAGGGGCTATGATAGCTACAACTGGGTGTATAGACTACCGGATTCGACAGAATTTAACACCTTATGAATGGAAGACTAGCAACCAGCAATACAGCAACAGTTTGACTGCATCAATGGTTTATTGAGTGTCCAATCACGGTAAGTATAGTATCATGTTGCAGGATAAATGTTTCTCGGGGTATCACTCACAGTTGTCAAGAAAAAATACGACGGATTTGTTTTTCATGGAAGCAATGCTTCTGTACTTGTTGATGAAACACCTAACGAAGGAAAGATGTACTTCAAAGAGATTCACTGTTCTCTGATGAGCTGATGACAGCTGAAGAAGGGAGCATAGTTGTCGCAACGCATGATTCTGCAGCAACAGCTTTAAAAGAAGAAGTCAGAAGCAGTGATAAAAGCTTGCAGAAAGCAAATAACTATTACTTACCAAAAATAAAGGGCCAGCTAAGTTATGGAGCCATATTAGTGGTATTTATTAGAATGCACGGTGAAACAGCTTTGTATGTTATGTGTTTTCACATATAACCAGTACTGGTTTGCACATAGAGTGTCATTTTTAGTAAGTGCGTGGATAAAACGAACATGCTACAAGTGGGTGGGCACGAAATTTGCATGCATTGTGGAGATTAAACCTAACACGAACGTCCTAAAACTAGAAGGTTCTGTCGTATGAAGCAGAGAAAGCATAGTAGGGATTCAAAAGCAGCTGCTGCATTGTTGATAAAGCTGGAATAGACGTGAAGGCATAAGGAATAAAGGCCCATTATTTTTTGCATAAAGCAGAGAACAGCTACTTTCATATAAGAGTGAAAAATACCCTCGGTGACTGGAGACGTTGGGCTTAGAAAACAGGCTGCAATACATGAATATATATATATATATATATAGATAGATAGATAGATAGATAGATAGATAGATAGATAGATAGATAGATAGATAGATAGATAGATAGATAGATAGATAGATAGATAGATAGATAGATAGATAGATAGATAGATAGATAGATAGATAGATAGATAGATAGATAGATAGATAGATAGATAGATAGATAGATAGATAGATAGATAGATAGATAGATAGATAGATAGATAGATAGATAGATAGATAGATAGATAGATAGATAGATAGATAGATAGATAGATAGATAGATAGATAGATAGATAGATAGATAGATAGATAGATAGATAGATAGATAGATAGATAGATAGATAGATAGATAGATAGATAGATAGATAGATAGATAGATAGATAGATAGATAGATAGATAGATAGATAGATAGATAGATAGATAGATAGATAGATAGATAGATAGATAGATAGATAGATAGATAGATAGATAGATAGATAGATAGATAGATAGATAGATAGATAGATAGATAGATAGATAGATAGATAGATAGATAGATAGATAGATAGATAGATAGATAGATAGATAGATAGATAGATAGATAGATAGATAGATAGATAGATAGATAGATAGATAGATAGATAGATAGATAGATAGATAGATAGATAGATAGATAGATAGATAGATAGATAGATAGATAGATAGATAGATAGATAGATAGATAGATAGATAGATAGATAGATAGATAGATAGATAGATAGATAGATAGATAGATAGATAGATAGATAGATAGATAGATAGATAGATAGATAGATAGATAGATAGATAGATAGATAGATAGATAGATAGATAGATAGATAGATAGATAGATAGATAGATAGATAGATAGATAGATAGATAGATAGATAGATAGATAGATAGATAGATAGATAGATAGATAGATAGATAGATAGATAGATAGATAGATAGATAGATAGATAGATAGATAGATAGATAGATAGATAGATAGATAGATAGATAGATAGATAGATAGATAGATAGATAGATAGATAGATAGATAGATAGATAGATAGATAGATAGATAGATAGATAGATAGATAGATAGATAGATAGATAGATAGATAGATAGATAGATAGATAGATAGATAGATAGATAGATAGATAGATAGATAGATAGATAGATAGATAGATAGATAGATAGATAGATAGATAGATAGATAGATAGATAGATAGATAGATAGATAGATAGATAGATAGATAGATAGATAGATAGATAGATAGATAGATAGATAGATAGATAGATAGATAGATAGATAGATAGATATAAGCATGGAAAGTTACCAGACCTAAAACAAGGGCAATTATTAAGTAGTGCCAACGTTTTTATTTTTATGGTAGCGATAGTGAAATTCGCTAGTCATGGAAACAAGTGTCGCTGAAACAAAGGAACCCCCAGAACATATTGCTGGTTATGCTAACTTGCTCCATGTGAATGCCGGTTGAGATTGCAGCGTCACACGCTTCCCCAAAATCAATAGCCTAGGGTTTGACGACATTCGACATTGATGCTCACCTTCATAGCTTAACTGGACTTACTAAGCTGAAGGCACCCGGTCAAACATCCTCGCCATTTGGCACGCCGTCGTGTTACGTTGCACTGCTCTCTCTAGCCAGTTAGTTGGAACGCATCGGTATTTAGGCACAACCATCCAAATATACCATTCCATCCGACTACGCTATCGTGTTCTTCCTTGGCCTAGTACTCGTGCGTATATAACAAGTCCGAATAATTAGTCATTGGTCATTGCGTCTGTCAAGTTCGCACCAGGACAAATCCTAAAAGTTAAGCAGATTCCCACGGCAATATTTCACCCAAGAGGCTCCGGAATCAAAACTGGGAATCTTGAATGATGTCTCGAAGGTGCTTAAAATCTCAGATGAAAGCGGTTAACCGCTGTGATATCTTTAAAAAGACAGTGAAACATTTATCTTGAGTTTGACCTGCTACTCGCTCTATGTATTTAATTTTCAGGGTTAACTGATCAGTCCTTCATTCATACGGGATTCCATTAATCTCAGTTATCAGCGTACGTCATGTCATAAAAACTTCACGAAGAATATGCAAGGTCCTAGATCACAGCTGTACCACCCACCCCAATGTATAGTGATTCAAACAATGGCCGAATAATTCCCAATTTCGAACTGAGCTTGCTTCGCTCTGATGAATATTCAGACTAGTGTTTAGCTACTTTGTTCTTTGTTTTCTGTAAAGTAATAGAGTTCCTTTTCTAAACTCACTTTTGCTTGCTCTAAGCAGCGACGTCTAATGTATCGTGTACTACTGTACACAACGATAAATTCTCATCTCCAAAGTGATCATAGCTTTAAGCTGTTTCATTTTCATGTAACTTATCTGATGAGAGGATATAGCACCATCACCGGTACCGTCGCAGTTTACTTGTTTAGTGGGCGGGATGAAGGGAATGGCCACGCAAATGAGACACAAAGTTATAGCTGCCAGGTGTTAAGTTAAAATCGATGCTGTACAGTACCCCCGATCTTCTGTCTATTGGAAATTACTCCCAAGCCACTTTTTGGAAGAGGTGAAAGCGTCTTGGGCATGGCAGTATTTCTGACTGCAAAAGGAATGTTACTTCAAGTGATACGATATATCATTCAGCAAGCGGGTTCTATCCATACCCTTTACGGCGACGAAATATTTTGAAAACAGAAGCCCAGTGCCTGAGGTATTTTGTGGGTCAGCTAAGCCCAAATCAATTGCCTGAAAGATTTATATCCCAATTAACTGCCCTTAAATGGCATTTAGATTTAGCTTCAGCCTCCTGAGCCGAAGCGGTTCCCACTTATATATGTCACATGGCTTATTCTGACAGTCGATTGTGATGTACAAACCGTGCATTTTGGACAGAGTCGATCAATATTTCAAGAACAAAAGATGAAAGGTTCTTGAAGAGGAGGTTGGACAACAACATTCTTACCATAAATTTGAAGCCATTGTAACAGCCAGAATCCAAAAACCTTGGCTTGAACGCGGGAAATAATAGGCTGTACCAACTAAAGTGAATCTGACTTGTCCCTGAGTTCTACTATATAGCTTCTGAACTCTCGCAGGTGACTCACAGTCAGAGGTCGTGTCAAAATATCAAAACACGGTTTGTAGTAAATCAGTGGTAGATTCGTAACAAAATCTGTGGTTATCTCAAAATTACAAAAATACCCCCAACAGTACCTTTGGGTAACTATGCAGCCCAGGCGTTCTCAGGCACAAGCACGTACTTTACGGAAGAACCCGGTTAGACAAATACAACTGTTAAGTACCTGAGAGACAGTAAGAATATTCTGGACAGAAGGGATCAAAACTCTGCCCACCAGGATCAAGCCAACAAATAAACTTTCCCAGGAACCCACGGAATTGGTTAGCTATACAACTGCTCAGTATCACCAGAAAGAGTATGAGTTCGAGATTACTGAAGATATTCTTGTCCCCGCAACAGCTACGTGGTCACGCCTGTGCTGGAGAATAGTCTGAAGTTTAGTTCATGCAGTGACATTCATGTTCTTCGTGTCAGCCGACCAAACCTGTATAGAAACAAAGATTGTCAGCGTGAATCAACGGTAAACCGTCTGTCATCTTTTGATTAAAGCATCCATTTCGCAAAATTTTGTTCACCTTTTTTAGTCAGTTTCTCCATAGGTAGCAGATCTACGAGATGGGGAAACTTTCCATGCAACTGACTGGGCAAGAAAGCCACATTCACCTAGAAGGCTGGTGCTATTATCCTAAGCCTTAGAAACTAGGATGGATATATTCTGTTTTTCCTGGCGAGGCTCATGTTTTTGTAAGGCGACGGAAGGCATAACCAACAGTAAGAATCGGTCGCTCCAAATGAAGTGCCCTTGATTTCAACATACCTTGATCCATTGCAAAATATCGTTTTGCCAGTCGCTGACTAGACTGGATGACGTAGAGGTCGCCAAAGTGACATCACCTTTTGAAATTGGATGAGTTAAGTCATTGTTAACTGAGATGACCACCCATCAGTTATCTGTTTTGACGTAGAAAAATGGGAGCGATCACCGTAATTGGGTGCATTGATGATAGCTCACAATTAAGTAGATTGACACTTATTCCCATACATCTAGCAGCAGGTATTCTGTTCGGGTATCTTCTTTTCTTACTCTTCGTCTTTACATTGTTTCTTCTGACCAGTTTTGTGTCTTATTCACCTCCCTTTCCGCATCTCCAAGGCCCAGAGGATGGTTGTGATGTCTGAACATCTTATGGTGCACTGCCACCACCGTCGGTTTGTCAGCCAAGCGTTTGTTGACTCCAATCGAGGATTGGTGTAGCCCTCCACGGTAAATTATGCTGAAAGTCCAAATCACCATATGATAATGTTCAGTTTACTTTTTCTCGTCTGTGCTTTGCTGAGGTTTTGCGCGAGCGATGGTACGGAATTGAGGTTTGGAAGGGCAGAGAGGCGTGTTCAAGTAGTGCACAGTTTTCATCCACCTTTACCTACTTTGCTCACTGTGCATTCAGTGAGTTTTCCATACATGGGTTTGGTAACCACACTCCTTTAAGGGCTAGGGAAGCTTGACCAGCAAGTTCTCATGGTCCAGGCATCACATTAGTGTGCCCGAGACTTAGGTTCACGTGAGACAATCAATCGCTTGGTAGCCGCTGGTGTAGTCTGTGGTTGATAGCAACCAACCCGCGAGTGTAACAGTACTACGCAGAGCAAAACAAAGTCCTCCTAAATACCAATTAGCACCATCGTAAGCGCCAGAGGCCGTCTGCAGTTTGGGAGCTCCTCTCACAATGTTTTCCTAATCCTACTTTAAGAAGTTCATGTCATGGGCTTTGTCTGTCAGAACTGGTAAAGAAATATTGTCTACTCAGCGGATTTCATTGCCACAGATTACTTCCTTCCCTAACCACAGGTAATCACTAGCTTCACTGCTTTTAATTTACCCAAACATACAAGCAAGGTGTCGCCTCAATATGGCAGTGGTACGAGGCAGTAGTCACCTCAGAAATTGTGTGGCTCAGTATTCCGGTATTGTTATTACCCCGTGGGTTTTGAAATTAGCTTTTTTTGTTTCTGACTGCGATCTCTTCCATTATACTGTTTCCTGGAACATAAAATATAGGTTGAGTAAACAGCGAACAATAAGCTTAACTAACAGGGATATGAAGTATTGAATGATTGACGTTTCGCACAATATTAGGTTTAGCCTGGTTACATGAGTATGCCTCGGGCTTGATATATAAAAAATAACCTCTATCGGGTTTTCGCCAATGTATCATTACCTATTTGAACACAAGATTTGACTTTTTGGAAAATGGCTTAGTCCCAAGACATGTTTCGCCTTACCTGATTCAGTCGGGGGGGGGGGGGTTCCAACGCATATGCGGAGTATATCAGACAAAAGTTGGGTTTGTTTGAGATTCGGATTTGTTGTTTGAGGATAGGGGGCTGGGAGCCCATATTAATTCTTTTCCAGTAGATTTCTGTGCTCGTCCAATCCCCTTCTGAATGCGGCACTTAATGATGCGGGCACCACTTCTTCTGGGAGTCGGTTCTAGGCGTTGATTACTTAACACGAGAACCAGTACTCCACGGGGGGTATGTTCGTTCTTTGCTTTTGTGGCTTCCCACCTTGTTCTCTGAGGTGTCCCGACCTATTGGAGACGAAGAGAAAAGACGGATGAGGTCCAAGATCATTTCTTAGAATCTTGAATAGCATGACTAAGTCTCCCTTCTGTCTGCGATAGGACGAAGTGAAGAGGTTCAGCTCCGTAAGTCGATCTTCGTAAGTAAGGTCTGCGTCACCTTTCAGATAAGGACTAACCACCTGTGCACAGTTTTCTAACCTAAACCTAAATAAGGATGTGTGCAAGATGGTGAAAACATCACCACTCATTTTCGTAAACGTTCTACGTAATGCCCTAAGAGTCCCAAAACTCCAAGCTGCTACCGGTTGACAGTGTGCCATGGTTCTCAACTCATAACTCACTGTGACTCCCGGGTCATTGTGGGTCAGTACTGACGGTAGGGGAATCCCGTCAGTATCTCAGGTGTTGCTGTGTGTGTGCTCTAAGTGCATGCCCACACATTTATCTACATTGATGGGCATCAGCCACTTCTCTGACCAGGTAAGCAGGCTGTTTAGGTCTGCCCGAAGCGCACGCACATCCTCGCCTCTTCTAATTTCTAGCCAGATTTTCACGTCATCAGCGAAGAGAACCACATGAGATTTCGCAATATTTGGCAGCTAATTTGCGTGTGGGAGAAACAGCAGAAGACCCAGGAACGTGCCTTGCGGTACTCCACTCTCTACCGACTTCCAAGTGGGGAGTTGAGAATTGACCCTTACTCTTTGCCTTCTACCAACAAGGAACTCTCCTACCCATACGAGCAGACTATCAGTGCCTTCAAAACCTTCCAGTTTCTCAAGCCACCTGGAATGAGGTACCTTGTCGAGTGCCCCACTGAAGTCTATGAAAATGACATCTACAGGTATCCTATCATCTTCACACTTAACCCGACTTTCGCTGACCGTATGGGGGTTCGTCGAGCAAGAGAAATTTCTACGAAAGCAGTGCTGCGAATGAGACGACAGATTGCTGTTCTCTAGGTGAACCACGATGGCTTTCTTGATTACTCTTTCTAGGATTTTTACCACAGTACTAGTCGAACTCATCGCTCTGTAATTTGATGGAAGCTGCCTAGAACCTGACCTGTGGGCAGGTGTTACTTCGGCATCCTCGCAGCCATAGGGGAGTGTGCCACCACTGAGAGACTGCCTGAACATAGTAGTCAATGTGCCAGCTGCATAGAGTGCAAGCTTTCTTGGCAGCCTTGGTTGCGGTTCATCCGGTCCCGCTGATTTTTCCACGTCGAGATTACTCAATATCCGAAAAACATCATTGGGACCGATATACACAGAGTTCACTCCGATGGATGCCAGCGCTTCCAATGTTGAACAAGCGTCCACAGAATATTTTTATGTGAAGACCTCAGTCATGGCCTCTGCGTTTTCCCTATCATCCTTAGACAAACAGTCAGTTTCGGTCCCACTAATTAGGGTGGATATACCAAGGCGCATCTTATATCTATGGTTCATGTAGGAAAATAACCTCTTCGGATGTTACAATGCGGCCTGGGTAAGGCATGTTTCAAAGCATGTCGGAGACCGGTGGATAGCAGAGACACATTTATTTCTGGTTAACGTGCAGTGCTTTAACACTTCAGGTGTACCAAGGCGGGTGGCAAGACTCCAACAGATTTTCTTACGTCTTAGCAAGATTCGGATTTCGTAGTTTATCCCCTCAGAACAGTTCACCCAATGAATGGTTGGGTCACTCCTCCATATAACTGTTTGAAGGAGCAACACATACCTTCAACTGAGGCTTCCGGACTGACTGACAAGTCCTCCAAAAAGCTGCCAGGTTAATAGCTTCCGTACTCACGTTTCACATTTTGGGTCTGGTCGGGGCGTCGGCCTGGTACAAGACATCTGTGAGTCTGAAGATGATAACAGAGTGATCTTTAACAAGGAGTGCTAGGTGCCGGATGAGGCCCACTTCATCTTTACGTGAGAATACTGAGTCTAGAACTGATGAAGCATGCTGACGATCGTATCTGGTTGGTGTCCTAGTGTGCTGAATGACGGCCAAGGAAATTGACGTTTCCACTAACCCGTGATCAAAAGTGTTACGCGGTGCTTTTGTTGTCAATCTATCCCAGTCGACTGATAGTGCCTTGAAGTCTTCTGCAACTGGGCATTAGAATTTACCTGTCCAGAAGGTCAGGTTATTCAGTAAGGAGTCTAGAGCCTCACACCAGGGGGTTCGATATATCACGATTACGTTAACATCTTGTCCCTTGCATTTTAGTCAGCAGCGCAGCATTTCACATGTCCCACTTTCATGTGCAACCGTTTCTATAGCTTTCACAGTTAAGGCATTCCTAACCACCACCTTTAATTGCTAACCGGTCGCTTCCAAAAGGGACGAATCCTAGCAAGTAGGTTTCACAGCCACCGATGAAGGAAGAGAGCCGAGTTTCTGAGGTAGCAATGATGTCAGGACTCTCGCTGCTTATTACAATACTAAGCTCGGTCCACTTGTTTAAGAGGCTACGTGCACTTGTGTGCAAGACGAGACTACTTAAATAAGCTTCCATCCTGTCCATAGAGGCTCCGGCATCATTTGTTGCCGAAAGCTCACAACACGGAAACCCACTATTCTCAGATCTTGCTCTCCAGCTGCTAATCTGGATTTTGGTTCTGCTTCTGTTTCTCGTTTTTTGATTCGACCAGCGAGAGCCAGATCCTGTTGTGCAAACACTCTAGATCCTAGAAGTCTGTGAGCATTCTTCGGAGTCTGATCCCTCATATCTGCTGACTTGAAAACAACTTTAGGTAGCCGAAACTTTTTTTCAGTAATGACTGTCTCCTGTTTGCCCACTCTATATATCTTGAGAAGGGCGACTCCTGGCATCTTCCCGGTATAAGCTGGTTTACCAAGCGTTACACCTTGCCAAGGTCATGTTCGAAACGTTTACGCCTTTCTGGGTCTCCATTTTCTCCCACTCTGCGGAAGATCACTAACCCGTCAACGATCTCTACTGTCTTTGCTCTGTGTAGTGATAATAGCTGGCTCGATGGCCGTTATTGGCCTCTTAGCATGTCTTTAGACTTAGTTACTTGCCACTTTCAGATTCTGGTATGCAAGGTCTGCCAAAGTCCACTCCAGAGGCCTTGACGCTGAAAACCTCAGAACGGGCTTGCATCCCATTCTGTTTGATTCTTGTCAATGATTGGGTCGTCGGTCTGGTTATGAGCTGTGGCCTGTATGGTTCCGTAGTTAGCACTGAGAACGCTGCACTCCCGTTTCTTTCATCTGAAGCAGACCTAGTCTTGTGGTCAGCAGTTTTCAGACTGGGTCTGCCAGCTCTGGGGATGTGGGAACCAGAAGATACCCGCTTCGCCCGGTTTAGTGTAGTTTTTTCTAAGTCTCTGTCAGTAAACCCAGCAGGTAGTCCACGCATCTGACTTTCAGCTTGTCGTCGGACGTCCTTCAAATTTTGCACAGCAATTTGTGTGTCAATAGATGCTGCGTCGTCATCACCATCACAGTTATCGACTTTGACTTTCGACGACAGTTTTTTAGCTGTCATATTTAGAAGTATTTTTGCCTCTTCTACCAGAGCACGAATATCCGAGCGGCACACTGTACAGAGCCAGGCACTTCCTGCGTTGCTGTACCTCTCATATGCTGAGGGTGTGAGGCTTGTGCAACTGCCATGGAACCAACTCTTACATTCGCTGCGTCGCATACCAGAGGTCACTGTGAAGTGGCACCTGGCCATACCACAAGTATTTTGCGACACTCCTGGTTCACCATGTAGCAGAAATTACGAAATTCACACAGTAAAAGTTTCTGTCTCACTGTAATCAAATAATATTCCGATTACAGCAAAAATACAGAAGCCTTTGATGTATAAACTCAAAAGATGCCAAGAGTCTAGCTGAACGTGAAAAGTCACCCCCTTTTCAAACAGCGTGCTTAGCTGTTTTGTGTTGGAGTAGCGGGTAATGGGAGTAAATGTCTCACAGATTTTATGTCACGTAGAGGGTAGAAGCACACACCATACATTAAATGAGAGGAACGATCAGTACCATCCCCTTCAAAAGGGAGAAAGTAGAAAACATCGGATGCGCATTCCTGAGGATAATGAGCAGCTTGATTAAATGTTGGTCTACATCACAATGTAGCACACAGTTTACTGCCTTCTAAGATAATCTTACTGTGTGGTTTCACACATTTTCAGGCACTGGTAGTATTTATGAAACCGTTTTTCTTGATTTATAGGGGCTACTGGATTCATCTTTATCCTTTCTTCTATTCAGAATGTAAGTGCCCGCGCGGCCTGCTTAAACGTTTGTCCAACTGGTAGGCTTAATTTGTTTCCGTTTGTGCTACGTCACACATGGTGTTTACCCACTCACGGAGATTAATGGTAATCCTGAATGCGGTTAAATACCAAACATACGATACGTTTTACGTTCTCACCATCTATCAGATTGGTAAACCTTAAGGTTTGGTGGCACTGAAGTTAAGTTGAACCAAATCGAAAAATGGAAACAGTCTGCACCGGGTAACATTTTTGCCCTAAACTGTTACCAGCAATACCAGCATCTAACCCAAATGGGAGTAGATTAATTGTGGTTATAATATAGTCACACCAGCGAAAACAGTTCATTTGGATTTCAGCCTTAATTTTTATGGACAAGTGTGAACTTTTGTATAATCCACAACGGAAATAAAATTGACAGTCTGAAAGCTAGCTATAGTACATCTACTTCTATTTTATCGTCATTGGTAAAACGTTCCCGGTTATCCTTCCATCTTTCATAGCTACAATTATTCATTGTACCGTTCGATTCTGAAACGACACTTCTGTGCTATGTTCCACTTTGTGTGGTTTACTTAGGCCTCCATTCTTTCACTGGTGCTTACACTAACAGCTGCAAGAAGCAGTGACTACTGTTACATAGATATCGTTTCACTCGTGTTTACAGTTTTATTGGGTGGTTTTTAGTCCGAACACGCTTAACTTCAGTAGTTTTTCTGAGGTTTACGCCATATAATTATGATGCTCTGAAGATAGTGGTCACCACAATAATATTTTGCATGGTTACGGCAGATAATTCAATGCTGAAAAATATGCTGTGACTTGTTGGATGACCAAGAGAAGCTTTGTGCTACCCTGTTTTTAATATCATCCTAATATATTCTGACTGAACGAGGCAAAAAGCAATTTCAGAAATGTATGTGATTATTGGTTGCTCTCAAGAAACGAGCTAGAGGTGTACCAGAAAATCACTGCTCTTCGCAAGTCTATCAGTTTCCATCAGTTTTAGTTACTTCCATGTATGGTTGAGTCGTCATACAGCAGATAACAGTTTTATTGATGTTTTTACTGGTTACTTGCAAAGTATTAGTAGGTTAAGGAATTAATGACAGATTGAACCTATTGGAATGTTGAGGTTGATTGGTGTAATGGAGCATTTCAACATTACATTACTACTACTTTCTGTTGTAAATGCATTTTACTTACTGAACGTACATGATGCAGTAGGGTGCTTTCATTCTTTGACGAATCGATTAACGTCAGCAGAATAAGTACCATTTGTGAAGCATTCTGTACTCACATACACGCATCTTCATAAAGCTCTGACATCAGAAAACATGCCTTGAAAGCAGTCTTACTATCTCTTTCTGATATGGTTCGGCATTCAACTGTCGGTATTTGTTGACAAGTTTTGTATCACTTGAAATGGTTTGGTTATTGATGAAATCTCAGGTCTCATTTGTCAGCTTACGTAATTGTTGGCATCGGCTGGATAACTGGCTGCCTACCGGAGGATGATGAGTGTACTGCGACTTAGTTCACTGTTCTAACATAGGCCTGTTAGCCTCTGAAAGTAGAAGATATGAAGCGGTTACCGGTCTTTGACAATAAATCTCTTTGTAGCACTGCTCGCATGTATTGGAATCATCGTGTAAGTAATGTTGAGATTAGGTGCAGTGTGCCAGACAGGAAATGCAAGTCATTCGATGAAGTTGTGAACTATTAGTGACATGTTACGCCCGCCGAGTCACCACCTATCTTGATGTGCTTTATTAACGAGAGTAGAATTGGGTTGGAACAACTCCGTTGTCAAGCAAAGATTTGGCATCAACTGATAAAGTCTCTGACTGCTTTTGTCTTTAGTATGTACTTACTTGTGTATATGACCATACGTTTTGATACTTAGCATTTGGAATGACATTCTCAGTTTATATGCAATACATTTTTGCAAGTTGGTAATTATGCTAAACATTTGATGGGTATGTGACATGTGAATTCAATTTGACGATGAAGTACTTTATGAATTAAACAAAGTGGTCTTTGTGTAGTTACTTATCATAGGTTCAGTATGGCTTTCGATCAGCAACGGATCCTACCATGTTAGTTATGTGTTTTATCGGTATCTGTGAAGCTATTACCCCGTAGTTCGTGCACTAAATTAACCTATTAAATCACCTGTGAATTCCGCATAATAGCTGCTTTTCAGTGGTAAGGTAGGTTTATTCAACTGCTTAGACGATTGAAACGCCTCAGAGCTTACGGCTCAAACCTACAGTTGGTCGTTGAGCTGAAATTTCCTTATCTTTTGTCAGTTTATAGAAATTACGCCAGGAACAAAAATGTAAAGGGATTTCGGTCAGGTTAATCAAAATGTAAAATAAAATCACTGCAACAATCATGCCAGTACCGCGCTAACCACAAGAGTATGCCATCAACACTTTTAGCTGATGAATCGCTAGTCCGATATCGTCTGTAAAAACCCGATAAATATTCCAAACTGATAGCCAAGTATGGCTCACTGGCTTAATTCGACTTTCAAGCAGTGGTTCCGGGGTTCGAGCCCATCCTCAACTACTTCAGCCTGGGCAACCGGGTAGTCTCAAGCTCTCACACAGTGCGTGGCTTATAGCCTAATAAACTGACACATACTGCACTGGTTTTACTATTGTTTATTATCATAATGACTGTTATTGATTTCAGTCTGATTTTTCTGAGGACATTATTACGTAGTTTTGTGAGTCACCTTTAGTACTGATTCTTCATTGTGAACGTTCCTCATATTTTAGTGGTGTTTTTATCCGGTGATCATCTGTTGCTGAACTAGACACTGGTTGTCCATTCTGAATGAGTAATTGCAAGAAGAATCTTTTCAAGCGTCCCGAAGAGAAAGCTTCACTTGGTATGCTTATCCAACTTTTATATTTGTAGTGATAGTAATTATCCTATATACATTTTAATTTCTAATTGAATACCTGATCAATGATGCTTTTAGGAAGGTTAAAGAATTGGTTAAGCAGTTTGAAAATATCATCAACATAGGACCAGGGTATTACTGCGTAACGGTCCAAGTTGCTACATCTCATATCAGTACATCAAGCAACAAAACAGTCAGATGAAAGACGAAGAAATAAAGAAGAATCGGTCCAAGGCAGTGCAGAGTAATAAAAGAGAGAAAGGACAAATGTGGAAATGCTGAATTCAGTATGGCAGTTTAAATGAAGATAAAGTGTGGATGCATCTACCCCAATTACTGATACTAAGCCATATCATCTAGAGTCTCCAACCATCGGTTTCTGTTGACGCACGGGCCTCAGTCGGGAAGTCTACATTTCCCTACACAGCTCAGACCAACAGTCGAAGATTTCATGCTGTGCTTTAGTCTCGCCACCGCAGATCTTTTTCCAGACTAAACCTACCTCTGCAAAGATTATTGTATGACTAGGCGAACGGTAACTTAGCATTCGTAACACGTATCCAGTCATCCCAGTCGATGAGGGTTCACAACCTCATCAACTGACTTCCCGCTCCCAAAACTTCACACTTGACACTTCTGCACAACTAAAGTGGTGACATGACACATAACCTATGTTAAGACAACGGTGGTCGGGCACCCGAAGCCTTCTTATATCCTCTATCTTTAATGGGCGTTTCACAGCCGTATAGTAGAACAAAGTAAACTGCTACAAAGCACACTCAACCGTTAATAGACAATTGGATATTACGGAGAAGCCACAGATGGCGCAAATTGGCGAAGGCCAATGGAGCCTTTTGTATCACCGCAGAGGTTCCGTCGGTCAATGACCAACCAGGGCCGGTCCGATTTCCCAGGCAAGTGAAGTGGCCAACGCGCTCAACCATTTCATCCCCTATTTTGAGAGAGCACCAGTGAAAACCAGTCCTGGAACAACAATATGCATTTAGTTAGCGAGAAATGCATCCTAAACATTCTAAAATTGCCACTCACTGTCCAAAAGACTGCATCTTGCTAGCGTATCCACCTAACTAGACTGTGTCATCCGCTTACTTTACATCTATCAAAAAAATTTGTGATAAGATAAACCCCTGTAAAGTCATGACGATGGGGATACTTTCATAGGTACATCTGTGGGAGAATTGAATACGAATATGCAGAGTAGATATCCTTGATGGACACTACTCAATGTACACAGCTCACCTGACATCACCATAGTCTGTAACATACCCACCGATGTCCGGTCACAGAACCTTCAACAGATTGATATACTTGACATTCCTTTCATTTAGTGACACCACCATAAGACTTCTTAATCAACCGAGTCAAACACCGCCTTCATGCGAAGAAATACGACCTACATCAGGCATCGGTAAGTGTATCTGTGTTCCACAACCAAGCGAAGTGTGAATATGTGGTCGAAACACCCACAGACAGGTTTAAAGATTGATTAGTTTTCCCAGGTTTGATTTACTTAGGCTCCACTCCGACATCTGACGATTACAGAAGCTAGAATCTTACACACTTTGTCAACCTGATTCCCTGTGATTATCATAAGAGGAATCATCACCTTTCTTGAAGATTGGAACAATGAGTGATTGAGTCCAGTCAGATGGGATCACGTTTGACTACCATATACCAGTTAACACCAACTAACTTCACCAAAAATCTTTGACCACTCTCTTTAAATACCTCTGGAACTAGTCCGTCTGACTCTGTTGCTCTTCCACGTTTCACGTCACCGACAGCTTTCTCGACCTCCATAACTGTCTGGGATCACACCTCCATGTCCCATTCAGCCTCTGACTGGATAGTGAACAACAGGATAGTAGCTGCAGACTGATTGAGCTGTTTCTCAAAGTGTTTCACTCATCATTCTACTCGTCTACCCTGTGAGTGAATCACATATCCATCCTTCTTCGTTGTAGTCTCTCTCATCAATTACGTCTTCGCCACAGTTCCCTTAATAAGTCCCACTAACTACATACTGTTACCTATCACAGCTGCCTTTTACACCTCCTTAGTCTTCCCTGCCAACCACTAGGCACGATCATTGCCTCGACTATTTGTCAGTCTACATTTGAGTTGCTTCCCTTCCTCATTGTGCACTGTTACTGCAGGCGTACATTCGCGTGCATCCATTCAATCATAATAAGCAAACAGACAGAAAAAGCAAGAGTTGAGATCCATCCACCCACACTTTAGAGCCAGCCTCTGAGAGTCAACTACGGTCTTCATCACAGTTTTTACAGCAAACTGAAGACGACACCAGGCTTCCTCTGAATCTGTGATGATGTCTCGTTCCGATAACTGTCGAGCCAATTTCTCATTGAAACCAGTCATAGTTCTCTCTCATCGTTGAGCTGCACTCACACATGGTCGGTCTTGTTGCCAAAGCTCTACTATTTCCTTTCAGACGCAGACATATATACGCGTTCAAACCGATCCGTAGTCGCTGTCCAAACACGAGCTCCACTCTAGGAAGGTCGGCGATCTTCCACCAACCCTCCTTCAGTGGAGATGGATAGCGATGGGGTCTATCTGTGTGTACCGCTGAGTTCAGCTTGGTGAATGCCACACCAAACAATGTCAGTCTTAGTGTCTGAAGTCTATGCTCGGTAGGCACAGACGATTTTCTGAACAAATTTGTAGCAGGTAATCACCGTCATCTATTCGTTTGGCTGATTCAGAAAGTGCCACTTATGTACGTTTCTATCTGAATTAGCCCACCTACCTGTGCATTGAAATCACCTGCAACAACAACAACAACAACTGAGAGTTTGGTTTTCACTAGAAGGCTAGAAAGGTTTCTGTGGAACTCATCATTCGCTTCTTCAGAGCTGCAGTTAGTGAGTGCGTAAGCTGATAGTTGCTATCTTGACGTGTTGGTAGCACTTGCATATTACAATGACCCAGCGAGCTACTTGAGGTATTACCGTGCCAGAAGTTCGTTAGATGGTGGTAAACGAAAAACACTCGTAATGTAAGTTACCATACTATTATAATAGTGTCTAAGAACGAAGTCGTGTTGCTGGTTGGCTGGGATTTCACAGCCATAAGGCTTTTCCTTTGGATGACTATCAGTGGTATGCTGGTGCTAATTTCCCGGTGAGGAGATCTGGCTGGGAAAGATTTGCCCTCTCAAAGCACACTCCTCCCTTCTCTGTAGTCTTCCGGTACTGACGGTACAGGTTTGTTCTATCTGGTATTAGAGCAATCAAATCGGACAGCAGGAATCCCTAAAAGGTTGTGTGGCAGGCCTCGAGCAGATGTCCCATGGGTTCTGGGGTCATGCAAAGCTGTTCCTTTTTCTCTTTCAAATGTCTTGTAGAAAGAAATTCCAGTGTCGGCAGCCGGGAAATGTCAACCGTCCGCAAGCTCCCAGTAGTATACAAGATTCAATCAGAAATAACCTACCCTTTTATCTTTGTCTCCTCCTCTGCCTTCGACTCATCAAACCAATATTAAGCCTTTTACAACTTCCTGAGCCTCTCACTGCGACAATCGCCAAAGACCCATCCACTCTCGAATTCATATTGGAGCTCTCAGGGTCCGAACCCTATACCAAGCCACACACCAGGTATCGCTCGCCAGAGCTTTGGATATATGCTGCCCATGAGACGCAGGACTATAGTGTGGTTATTAAACTGACTCCACATGACCAGTGTGGTGAATCTTCGAATATCGAGTATCCGGAGATTCAGTGGGTAGCTCTCGTGGACTCGCTGGTGTAGGCAAATTTTTGAGCTATAGGGCAGAAAGTACACTTCTCAACTGGATACCAGTCAGCTGTGTGTGTTGTGCGACAGAAGGGAGCTGTAAAAATTAGGAAGAATCGTGAGATTCGCCGATATTTATTCATAACTTGCACCTACACATCCGCCGACTCCAATTTGGATGATGCAAAAAGTGGATTCTATTAGAAGCTGTCAATTTTGTTGCGGAAAGCAAAACGTTCAGACGTGTTCATGATAACAGGCGACTTAAACTCTTAGGTAAGAAAACTGATCGAATCGTAAAGAAATTTTGCAGGTATCTGCGGGATTAAGTACCACCGAACGCTGATCGTTTGTTCGGACAATCACTTGTTTCTAGTCGGCACTAACGTCAAGCATGAAGAGAGACATTATCTCACATGCCACCCACACACATCAAAGCAATGATGGGCGCAAATATATCATATTGCTGTGAGCCATCGTTGGAGAGGATAGGCGAAGGATTTTGACTTTCTGGAGTACTTGTTTGAACTACTGGTCGCATAGAACAGGAGATAGTGAAACCTGTGTGTGCTCGACTGGCTCCGGCCGGGGAGGTATTCGCCTATCTATCAAAAGACGAGTGTACTGCGCTCCAGTTCGTTTTGTCCTGTTATATGACGCAGAAATGACCGCCTAAATTAGAAGTCATGAGTTGGTTGCGAGCTTCTGATCATAGGTGTTCTCGTACTGTTGATTGCGCTTGGTGGAGTCCCCGTGTGAGCAATGTTGGGAGAGACAGGCAAGTCTACTAGTAGGGTGTTGGATCTTAGTTGACTAAGATGGCTTGAACATATCCTGTGCATTCTGAGTCACCGCCCCACCTCTAGGTATCATGCTGGTGGGCTTGGATTAAGTTGGAAGAAGTTTTAAGGTGACCAAACCAAGACGTAGCACCAGTCCATGAAGTCCTTTTCTTTTAGCCTGAGACGTGTAGGGATATGCAGACAGCTGGGCTAAGGTCCTAAAGACGATAGGAATCAGTGGTTGAGGAGTCTTTGTGACAGCTGAAAATCAGTCATACTGGCGCAGATGTATTCACTCTGCTACGTCTTATAAAGCTTGACTATTTTGACTAACCTCGGTTTTAAAATTCCTTCTCTTACCACACACCTTTGTCTACTTTGTCATCATTATTTTCTATCTACTTGTTCCATATGTGTTAATGTGTCTGTTTACGTGAACAGAGATAAAGAGACATCGGCAAGTTGTACTATTCTTTACAGCCCTCACTGTGTTGTCTAGTGGAACAGCCCATCGACGAAAAACCGCGAAAACTGGCCATCAAATCTGCGGAAAAGCGAAGGGTGAATTCTACCGATTCAACATATGGACCAGATAAAGTTAGGTGCATAACCGCAATTCCGTCCCATGTACTTGTCTCACAAACACACCACACATCCATGGCCTAAAACATTGGAGTTTTGGCCAGAGAAGCTCGTTGACCGATTTCACGGAGAGTGAAGACATCGAAAACTGCAATGTGTAGTTTGCAGTGCGGTCTCAGGAGATCAGTGGTAATGTTCCCTAAACTCAGATCGTTGTCAAGAACTGCAGAACTGAACTGAGCGGAATTAAACATGACATAGAATTGTTGACTGAGAGACATGAAGGACAATCAAAAGGTGTGGATGTGGAAGGTGGACAGATAGCGATCTCAGGAGACTGGAACACTGAAAAAGTTGTGAGGATAGTTGACGCTTCCTCGACACACACTTGGGTCACCGTGGAAGGCTATTTCTTATTGAGGTATCTGAAGAAGAAGAAGAAGGATTAGTGTGTGACCGTAGAGCTCAAGGAACATTTGTTTGATACCGGTCGCACATAGTCTTTTTAAGAGTTTGTTAGTTTCGACTGCGACTATGAACAGTTATCGCTCGCACTTGTATTCTGTAGGGAATGCGGTAATTTTTTTGACCGATCTCCTTTAACCCCCTCCCACTCAACGTTCCCATAACGAGGGGAACATCAGCGTGGCATTGTTGGTCATCCACGATAAACACCTTACGGTTGTAATACACTACCCAGTAAGCAGCACGACTTCGTTCTCGGACTGCTCGTCATGATGTAACAACAACCTATGCCATAATGGTAACTGCTTTTTTGAAATCACTGTCCAAGTGAATTTTCTGGCATGGTGAGTTTTCAAGGAGACAAGCTTTCTACGAGCAAAGTTCTTTGGGTTATTTTGATATGCAATCTCGACCAACTTGCTAAGGTCGGCTATCGGTCGGGAGGATGGCTAATATAATTTGATACGTCACACTTGGATAGACACATAAGAAACCTGTCGACAGACACTTATGCCTGGTCCCCAGCCTATTCACTAACAAGTGAAATCCAAACAAAGCAGTAGGGAACTGAACTCTGATGTTATTGCTCAAATGTGATAACGGGTGGCCCTGAGAGTTAGATTTTCAAGGAGCCATTTTTTACAGTCATATTTAGATTTTAGCCGGTCGCGTAGTGAAAAATGTCTTATTTTCTGGCTTTTCGAGTCGAATTTATGTGAAATATTAGTGTTTTTCAAGAATAAAAAAATTCTTGTTCGGTGACTTACCAGGCTGTTTAAGAAAGTGTTTTAAACTAAAAAAGTCAAGTAGGGGGTTTGTGGGTATGGGTATTTATTGATTTCAAGTTGGTGACCGGTGGGTCAAACCTGGTGAATATGAGGACAACAACTCAACGATGATATTGGGTAGTAGTCGCGCTATATCGTGAACTGACAGACGTTGGAAATGTGAACTCTGGGATTCCGAAACAGTGGCTCAATGGTAACATGCTGGCCACAGAATCTGAAGGTCCTGGGTTCGACCGATCTCGGGATCATGGGTGTGCACTACTGAGGAGCCCCATACTATGTCGAAGCGGCTCTCCAGTGTTCTCAAGTCTCCATTGTTCCTCCAACTGATGTCAGTTCATGATGAATACCAACTTGACTTTGTTGTTGTTATGTCCTAAAAACTTATTACTGTTATGCGTCACGTGCTATACGCAATGCTGGGGAAACTGTTTTCATTCTTCACAGTACTATTACTACTACCAATTTAATTCACTTGTTTTTTTGTCGTATTTTTTATTTAATAGTTAGTTCACGTGATTTGGGTAAGGCGCGTAACCTTCATCGTTCGGTACCTAAGTATATTTCTATTCATTCCGCTTGATAACATCGTAGGTTTCATGTTCAAAGGCAAACATCTGTAGTGGAAAGTATTTCAACTCAATCACCAAACGACAATCCTCTCCCATATCTGGAGCCAGTACATCAGATATTCATCTACTTATTAATGTGAGTTTTTTCTACCTGTTTGTTTCCCTCTTTTCGTTGGATCTGTCCCTGTATGCTATTCAGAAGTTTTAATATTTTGATTGTTGTTTGGAGACTTCTATATTGTTCTGTCATTGAGCCAAGTAGGATTTTTCAATAGTCTTTATCATCACATTGATCCACATTCATACTCATACGCTATGTTGACTAACGCGCGACGAGATAGGAACGAAATCAATTGGTAACATCAGTTCTTGACTATTGATCTGAATTGTATTGGACAGTGTAGATTTTTTGTTTGGGAATTGAACTGCGATCAAAAGCTAAGATTGATAGTGTCACAGGAAATCGGTCACAGCATCGCATCCTGTTCTGACAATTCTGGCAACTGTTAGATATCTATGTTCTTTTTTAAACAGTATCTGCTGATATGATTCTTCCTTTTTCGTTGTGGTTTGGTGTTCTCTCAGGTTTGATGTTTTGTCGTGAATGTTTTATCCTCAGGCTTGGTGACATCTTCAGCACTAACCTCGTAAAGAAGTGAAGTATAATCGAATATTACATGAATGTTTAGATTGTGTTTTTATTGACCGTGAATGTTGTCCAGTTGTAAGTTGGGGAAGAAATTTTTTGTCAAACTCTGACCTCTGCGATCTTAAATTTAAAGGTGTGACAAAACTTATTTCCCCAACTTACAACTGGACAACATTCACGATCAATAAAAACACGATCTAAACATTCGTATTATATTCAATTATGCTTCACTTCTTTACGAAGGTAGTGTCACTAAGCCTAGTGATGAAACGTTCACGATAAAACATCAAAGCTCAGAGAACACCAAACCACCATCATCCTCATCTTGAGCTGCTAATTTTTCCCATCATTTCTTCTTAGTTCTTCATCATTGATCTTGTTGGACGTAAAGTCTTGTAGCCTTAACCGTTGCACAGTTATGCCACGTTCTACGTTGTTTACCTTCCTTTGTTTTATTTGTACAATATATATTAAGCGATATTAAATGATATTGTGTGATCATGTTTCATTGTCTTACACGAACTTCGCTATCTATTTAAATTTCTGCCGATTTATATCTATTTACGGCCTTGTTATTATCATTGTAATATGTTTGGTTTTGGCTAGCAGAAGAATCTAGGACGCACGTTTCGTCCTATTTGGGACTCGTCAGCTGGATGTGTCTGCACCTCACTCAGTGGTGTTGTTCCCACTGAGATTCGAACCTCGTACCCATCGTTTCAAACACTAAGGCCTTATCTACTATGCCACAGAGGCACGATAGCCACCTCTTGTACAACAGGTATTAGTTACTACTATTAATTGATATACTTGTAGTTCTTGGTTGTTTTATTGAATCTAATTATTCGACTTCTATTAGCATACGGGCTCCTATGCAAATGCCTTGATATTGCCTGGATGTTAATTATGGTGATTTGTCTGATTGTGGCTAGCAGAAGAATCCAGGATGTGCATTTCGTCCTATTTGGGACTCGTCAGAAGTCGGACAATCCGGTCCAAAATAATGGAGAATTACAAGTATATCAATAAACAGTAATAGTTACTACCCGTTGTACAAGAAGTGGCTACTGTGCCTCTGTGGCATAGTGGATAAGGCCTTAGTGTTTGGAACGATGGGTTCGAGGTCCGAGTCGCAGTGGGAACAACACCACTGAGTGAGGTGCAGGCACATCTAGCTGACGAGTCCAAAATAGGATGAAACGTGCGTCCTAGATTCTCCTGCCAGCCACAACCTAACAAATCCCCGTAATTAACATTCAGACAATATCAAGGCATCTGCATGGGAGCGCATATTCCAATAGAGGTCGAACAATTCGATCCAATAAAACAACCGAGAATTGCAAGTATGTCAGCTGTTATTCTTATTATTGTTATGAAGATGATGACAACTGAAGCTGAAACAAAATCTATTTCATGGTATTATTTGAAACCAAGAAATTTGCAGTATTTGGCTACTATCTCGGTCTTGGTTCCGTTTAGGCTACACTGTTTCCGTTCACAAGGTGTATGAATCGAAAAGAAGTCGAAATGCACTCAGCAACCTTGCCTTGCGCACGTTCATACAATAGGCAATAAATAAGCTGCACGTATTGTGTGAAAGCGAATGATACTACCCGGTTGCCCAAACTTCGTTAGGTAGAGCGGGGTTCGAACCCGTGACCCATTAGTGAAAAGTCATCCCCCTAAGCCAGTGAGTCGCAGCTTTGCACTACCGATATATGAATTTAAATTAAATTAAATTTGTTGTAGTGGTTTGGCTGACTTGCTCAATCAAATCCACTTCATTGAATTGTCAGTTCTTTGAAGAGCTATCACATCAGGAAAGTAGCTAGACCGTGATCAAATCTAGTATGACTATCTCATCAGTCTAGACACGTGGATGTCAAAGAACGAGTTATTTCTTCGAATATCACTATCATATGGTGTCACTATCCCCCATAATAGTTGTGGCTCGCTGCCTGTAATATGGAAGTGGGTTGAGTTGATTATCTAGTGTTGAAATGATGCCTTCTACTGTAATACGAACAGATGAATAGTCTCATCAAGTAACTTGTCTCCGTAATTTTTCATCATGATCAGAATTCAGAAAGCACTTGTAGAAACCCACGTTACACTTTAAGGCTTTTTGAGTCATGAATGAAAGCTGAAAAACAGGTAACGAGTTTAAGTGCTACTTGTCTTTAGTAGATATTCACATCATTAAAAAAGATCTGTATGGCCAGAAAGTGTCATTCACTCAGACTCCCTTTTAAACTTACTACTATGATCTTCAGCATCTACATCCTAGTTTCACATATAAGCTTATCGAAAAAACCCTTAATTATGGGATCATTCTTGATGTTGTATATAAAGTTATCGCATTACAAGTAAATATGTTAAGTAGTCAATAAGTTAGTGTTATTTACTGTATGACTAGACAGTCCTAGTATTCCCAAGAGAGAGGAGAAACTTCATGATCTTCAAGTTGATGCCTTAGAACATCTGTTGAACATGAACATGACTACTAAGTGAAGACCTAGTCGACAACTGTGTTTTGTAGCTCATTTGGGCAGTAACCTGAAGGTAGCCTGTTCGAACCCTGTCGCCACTCAAGTTTTCATTTCACTTTCTATCAGTATCCAGCATCAATAACACCAGTTTGCCAAGCCAGATAGTTTCAATAATGATGATGACAATAATAAAACTTCACTTTGTTTCTATCTTTCTCGTCGAATTATATTTTAAAATTCAACTGTTTGCATGCTAAGATTTTAATTTGTCAGTAATATGCGTGTATGTGTTAACCCAACAGACAGAAACGAATGTCACTACTGTCTAAATAATTCACACACTACATACCTGACTTATATACTGTAAGCTACAAACAGACACCAGTTGAACTATGTTAAAACAGCCATTGAAAATCCTTGTTAGTTGGCTAGATAAATAAGGTGGGGAGAGCGAATTTGGTTAGGTGTAGTTTATTCCAATGAATATGGTGAGCATAAATAAACAAACATTTAACACATGTGGTAAACTGAATGCAAATGAGTATCACTTACATCAGATAACAGTGTGATTACCACCAATTTTAACAGATGTAGTCTTATTCTGTAACCAAGATATAAACATGAATCACTAAGTGGGTTCAACTTCTTCATACACTTAATCTCTTTCCTATAGTTTATCTCAAGTGTTATCCTGTTCATTTCTTGGTGTGAGCATATATAGCTTCTTTTCTCCCTTTGAATTCATCGTCTTTGTGTTTGTCCTGTCACTACTTTACAATTTCAGTTAGTTGGAGTATGCTTTTAGGTTGATGTGTATCCTTGCCAAACTAATTTTTTCTCTCCGAATTAGAAATTTCTCGGGCTTTTTAACACACCATGACCAATGCGTCGTTTTTCTCACAATTTTCAAGGTTACTCCTTTATTGATTGATATTGCTTAAATGTATCGTTTTCAAATTCGGACAAGGTGTAAATTCCTGTATGTGTACACATATTCTGAATTTCCGTTGTCGATTACCGAAACAGTAGAAGCTGTCCATTCCAGTGAGTGGAGAACTTTAAAAAGCAGTTCAGCTCGACCATTGCTATCCGAGGACTTTGCGTTGTTTACTAGTGCTGTTTCTGCAGTAATGCTCACATTCAGTTGAAATACCATGTAAGTAATTCCGAGGTGAGACAGTGTGTCTAGGTGTTATGGAGATCATCATCCAATGAATACACTCATGATGAGTCATTGGCGTTGGTAGCTTGGACACGTGTTTCGTGTATCGTTCCAGCAGCTCTCACACCACTCACTATTCTCCTACCGTGGAAGAAGCGAAGAGGTGACTGTTGCATGAAATGGCACTGTTGGATGGGGGGTAATTGTTTCCGGTTAGTTTCTGTGGGTGCCTCACGAGTCCCTGGATGGAGTCCAAGAGACCGTGGAAGTCAGTAGTATGAGACAATAGCAGAGGTGGTTTGGAAACCAGTGAGTGTCGTGTTACAGGTTTACTGTTGCTCCTATAACTGAAAAGTAAAGTGAAGGTAGGGAACTCTCTTCGGTATGCATTTTTGATACTGTTTCTTCAAAAATCCACTTCTGTATTTATTTTCACTCTCTGTTCCATTTTCTGTCTTCATAGTATTTTTTAAATAAATTAAAAGTATTTTTTGTGTTGTTGAATTAATTAATGTCGCGAAAATTGGTTTTATGACCTCATCGTTAACTGGCATCAAGGCATTTATTCGAACAAAGTAACTGGCGGCAGGTATAAAATGGAAAGGCATGTCTTAACAACATGCTATCAAATCACTCTACATCATTACTTCATTTCATATCGGTAGTTCCTGTCTGAAAAAGTTTGTCCATCTCCTAGTCAATAAATGCTATGCACTGTTGCGAATCAACGCAGCATCTCGTGTTATGGTTGCACCGAAAAAGTTATATTGCAACCTTCGTTATCCTTCATTCGATAACAGAGCAAATGGCTTTGTTGGTGTTTGGTGGAAGTTTTGTGTTCACTGAGCGGCTGAACTCCTGTTCTATGTGTTGTGACACTCGATGGTATATACTACATTAGCAGCGTGAAACTAAATTCACTTATTCTGTACCGGTTTGGGAGCTTATATTTTGAGAACAGTCTCGTTGATATCCTGTCCAAATACACTCCAATTAGTCACAAGTCGTGAGATCATTGATGAGACTTATTAAATAATTTGTAGGTATTTTCTAACCTTTTATCTTTCGCTCGATCTCTGTGTGATTATTTCCCTAAAGAAGCTCAAACCAGACTTCCGTGCAAAACTTTGGAATTTATCATTTCAAACACACTGAAATTTGTCAAAATACAACTAATATCAATACTTTTTACTTCCTTGTAATCCAAAAATGTAGGTTTTTTGGTATTCAGGAGTTTTTTGGATCACCCTTATAGTAATTTACTTCCAAATGAAATTGAATACCATTTCCGCAGTGAAACGCATTAAAACGAATCTCCTACTACTGATCGTTACTGCTGAACGCTGGGGATACTGAGAACTCAAACTACTTCTCCAACTCTCATTACTCACAGATAGTTGAATATGTAGAGGGTAGGCGTATATTTTAGAGTTATCTTAAAAGTTTACTCCATCAACGTTTATTTATATAATTGTAGGGCTGTGGTTTAGTGGTTTAGAGAGGTGAACCAGTGGGTTGCGAGTTCAAACCCCACTCAACCCACCAAGGTTTCAACAGCTAGGTAGTATCACTAACCGTCACATAATATATGTTGTTCATTACCTACTACACATATATGCACAAGGTGATTGAGTGCGTTTCGTTTCAGTCATATACTTCCAGCGGTAAACCCATGGTGATTGAAGTGAAATAAAAATTTGGTCAGCAATCGGAACTCGTAACTTAGTTGGTAGAGCATTGGAATGAAAATCCAGTGGTTGCTGGTTCGTATCCGGCTGTTGTCCAAATTTTCATTTCACCTTCGATCATCACCCAGTATATCTAGTTCTAAGTAGATTTCAGATCTTAGAATCTTGTCAGTCGAACAAATTCGAAATAAACGCAGAAATATAGTTTTAATGGAAGAACTATCGACTTCCAGATACTGATTGACAGTAGATTTTCTACCTTTTCAAGGAAATGAAAAGTGATGTATGTGTGTAAACTACTGAAAAGTTCACTGGTTAAGCGAGTGGAGAGTTTTTGAAAAATAAAAATTTAAGCGTGTTGTTGCTTTTAATTTACTGATAATATTTTATAAAAAGTTTTATAATTATTTATTCGCATTCTTAAAATGGAATATTCTACTCTTCATAATGAATGATATAGGATTCGACTGCTTCAGCAATTTATTCACGTAATACAGAGCATGACAGTTCAGAGGATGTTTCGTTTAGTATCGCTTCATCATCTTTGATAGATCTTAGAAATACAGAAGGATTCAGTACTACTTCATATGACGAGGTATCACTTGCTGCTTACGCAATATGGACAGTGTATCAACGTTACTTATCATGCTTCATGGTGAATAAAATGGAGTCTGAACATGTAAGTGATAGGTTATGTATTTCAAAAGTATGTTGATATTCACATAGAGTATATTTACTTCCTTAGAAGTTAATTTTGAATAGACTTTAATTTGATTCATCGAAATGAATATGATTTACAACTGCTGGGCAATTACACTACTGTATCTCTTAAAATCTAAGACTAAGTTGAACAAAGTTCATGGCCGAAAACATGTGACCTACAGTGAATCCTTTACAATTTTAGAGAAGTAAAGGAAACAGTTCAACAAATTATGCATTCTACTGGGAGTGCACTTTCTGTTTTATTCCACAAATAACTTGGATTCCCTCTGATCGACCAAGTCAATTTTTATGCACATGAAAAGTTTGAATTGTTCAGTAATCAAGATAAACCAACGAGCTTTGCTTGTAGAAAGCTTGTCTCCTTGAAAACTCACCATGCCAGAAAATTCACTTGGACAGTGATTTCAAAAAAGCAGTTACCATTATGGCATAGGTTGTTGTTACATCATGACGAGCAGTCCGAGAACGAAGTCGTGCTGCTTACTGGGTAGTGTATTACAACCGTAAGGTGTTTATCGTGGATGACCAACAATGCCACGCTGATGTTCCCCTCGTTATGGGAACGTTGAGTGGGAGGGGGTTAAAGGAGATCGGTCAAAAAAAATTACCGCATTCCCTACAGAATACAAGTGCGAGCGATAACTGTTCATAGTCGCAGTCGAAACTAACAAACTCTTAAAAAGACTATGTGCGACCGGTATCAAACAAATGTTCCTTGAGCTCTACGGTCACACACTAATCCTTCTTCTTCTTCTTCAGATACCTCAATAAGAAATAGCCTTCCACGGTGACCCAAGTGTGTGTCGAGGAAGCGTCAACTATCCTCACAACTTTTTCAGTGTTCCAGTCTCCTGAGATCGCTATCTGTCCACCTTCCACATCCACACCTTTTGATTGTCCTTCATGTCTCTCAGTCAACAATTCTATGTCATGTTTAATTCCGCTCAGTTCAGTTCTGCAGTTCTTGACAACGATCTGAGTTTAGGGAACATTACCACTGATCTCCTGAGACCGCACTGCAAACTACACATTGCAGTTTTCGATGTCTTCACTCTCCGTGAAATCGGTCAACGAGCTTCTCTGGCCAAAACTCCAATGTTTTAGGCCATGGATGTGTGGTGTGTTTGTGAGACAAGTACATGGGACGGAATTGCGGTTATGCACCTAACTTTATCTGGTCCATATGTTGAATCGGTAGAATTCACCCTTCGCTTTTCCGCAGATTAGATAACCAGTTCTTGCAGCCTTTAAGATGTAGGTATAGCACTGAGTGCTCAGGCAGAAAGTGCACTGCTCGACTAAGTGACAGATGACAGTCGCCGGTGGGTTGTTTGACTGGATGGCACAGCGAGAACTGAGGGGAATAGGGAACCTTTGTAATAGTTACTTTTATACCTACTAATTGCACTTTTGAAAATGAATGATGAGTTCCACAGAAACCTTTCTAGCCTTCTAGTGGAAACCAAACTCTCAGTTGTTGTTGTTGTTGTTGCAGGTGATTTCAATGCACAGGTAGGTGGGCTAATTCAGATAGAAACGTACATAAGTGGCACTTTCTGAATCACCCGGACGAATAGATGACGGTGATTACCTGCTACAAATTTGTTCAGAAAATCGTCTGTGCCTACCGAGCATAGACTTCAGACACTAAGACTGACATTGTTTGGTGTGGCATTCACCAAGCTGAACTCAGCGGTACACACAGATAGACCCCATCGCTATCCATCTCCACTGAAGGAGGGTTGGTGGAAGATCGCCGACCTTCCTAGAGTGGAGCTCGTGTTTGGACAGCGACTACGGATCGGTTTGAACGCGTATATATGTCTGCGTCTGAAAGGAAATAGTAGAGCTTTGGCAACAAGACCGACCATGTGTGAGTGCAGCTCAACGATGAGAGAGAACTATGACTGGTTTCAATGAGAAATTGGCTCGACAGTTATCGGAACGAGACATCATCACAGATTCAGAGGAAGCCTGGTGTCGTCTTCAGTTTGCTGTAAAAACTGTGATGAAGACCGTAGTTGACTCTCAGAGGCTGGCTCTAAAGTGTGGGTGGATGGATCTCAACTCTTGCTTTTTCTGTCTGTTTGCTTATTATGATTGAATGGATGCACGCGAATGTACGCCTGCAGTAACAGTGCACAATGAGGAAGGGAAGCAACTCAAATGTAGACTGACAAATAGTCGAGGCAATGATCGTGCCTAGTGGTTGGCAGGGAAGACTAAGGAGGTGTAAAAGGCAGCTGTGATAGGTAACAGTATGTAGTTAGTGGGACTTATTAAGGGAACTGTGGCGAAGACGTAATTGATGAGAGAGACTACAACGAAGAAGGATGGATATGTGATTCACTCACAGGGTAGACGAGTAGAATGATGAGTGAAACACTTTGAGAAACAGCTCAATCAGTCTGCAGCTACTATCCTGTTGTTCACTATCCAGTCAGAGGCTGAATGGGACATGGAGGTGTGATCCCAGACAGTTATGGAGGTCGAGAAAGCTGTCGGTGACGTGAAACGTGGAAGAGCAACAGAGTCAGACGGACTAGTTCCAGAGGTATTTAAAGAGAGTGGTCAAAGATTTTTGGTGAAGTTAGTTGGTGTTAACTGGTATATGGTAGTCAAACGTGATCCCATCTGACTGGACTCAATCACTCATTGTTCCAATCTTCAAGAAAGGTGATGATTCCTCTTATGATAATCATAGGGAATCAGTTTGATGAAGAGTGTCTACGATTCTTGTTCCAGTTATCGTTTGGAGTTTGAATGTTGTTCGTGAATAGCATGCTTGAGAAAACTTTGCATGCTTTGTGTTCGGCCGTGGGTGTATGAATCAGATTTTCACAGTTTTCTTGGTTCTGGAGCATAGGGGCAGTTCCCGACGCTGGACACTGGCTGTATTTTTTTTATGAAAAGACCACATTCGACCCTACTTTTCGAGAGGTCTCATGGCAGTGTCGTGCACTTTAGCAAGTGTTGCGAAATGATTTACGTCACCCTATTGACGTCTCTGTATTCGAAAAATCGATGTGCGTTTAGAGCCTTCAGTGTATTATATCCGTCAAGGATATCCACTCGTTCCATTCTAATTTCTTATATAGTTGTGAAGGTCTACTTTTTGTGTAACTATGGAGGGTTTTTCCTTGTCATAGGAGACACCTTTGCTCATTCATAGTACGCATATAATCGTGTTCAGTTGTACGCTGATAATGTTGAGTCTTCTAGGTACCTTGAGTGGCAATTGTACGTTGCTTGGGATACGTTCCTCACCAAACAAATGTAAATTGTTGCTTCACGACTGGTCTTTCAGTGGTGCGTTGTTTGACATTTGAAAGTTAAATGACTACCTGGGAAGTTGGACGGTAAATGATGAAATCTCTCCATGGATACATAAGGTTTGACTTGGCTTTCGCCAACCAACTCTATTCGTTGTGTTGCTGTGATATCCAGTTGTCTGTTAAGTATCGGATCTGCTGCAATGCAGTGTGGTCTGTTCTTCTGGATGGCTATGAAACATGGACGTTAAAGTAAGGCCCAGTAGAAGTCCTCAGGTATTGCCTTCTCAGCCCTGGCTGTATATCGTGGTGCCACCAAGTTAGTAACGTAGAAATTAGACGTAGGGTTTGGGATCAAAGGGGTAAGTCAGTTGACAAGGCTAGGGCATGGTTTACGCATATTTAGTCACCATCTGGCTCCTCGCTTAATGCCATTTGAGTTGGGTTCAGGCTGGAAAACTGTTAGGAGTTACGAGACTGAAACATGGCTTTAGTTCATGACATCTTTTACTGTTGGCTTGAAGTGTTTGGGGAATGCGGACTTCCTGGTTGTGGTCCGCGTGACGAACGTAATCGGTTTTTGTAGTCTCAAGTTATTGTGACTCAAAATCGATCTCAATAGCTCAAATTTATCCAAACCTTTCATCCCCATCGTCATGCCGAATTTTAGTTTTATCTTGTTATTTTTTCTGTTTTCGTAACATTCTGACACTTCCTTATTTTTTTGTCCATCATCTTATCACTTTGTTACTTGATATACTGGCAACTAAAACGGTTATGCAGTAATGCTGCGTTGATCTTGACTAACTGACAACTTTCCACTTCGCCATATCTTTCGGTATTTATCTCCTTGTCATAAGCGGAAAACGTGCCTGGTTATCAGTAATGGTCATGCTAACAGGCTTATGTAACAACACAATATTCAAGAAACGTAGATTTGAATGTTTCTTCGAAAAATTTTGATTTTCGAAATTTAGAAATCTTTAGTGTTAGCAATGGAAAGTTTATGCATTGTAGAATAGTTATTCTGCTATTTTGGGGGGGGGGGAAGCCTCGTTTAGGATACTGATCACTCATGAAGGTTCACTTGTGTTATTACAGTGTCATATGATCAGCTGAGGAGATTGTATCTCTGACTTAAATTACAATGGGTTTTTTTCAAAGTGTGAAAGTATTCAACTAGCTGCTTTTAATGTTCTTCTCTCTTTTCGAGAGGACTTCAATATAGCTCATGCACTCTACACTTTTATCTTCTATAATCTGGGTTGCAGTCTTGATTGGGTCTTTGTATCGTGTTGTTTTGGATGGTAAAGTATATCATGTAGTTGGTTTCAGTCAGTGATGATAAGTAAAGTTAATCAAACCATATGATATCTTAATTGTTTCATAGTATATATTACTTCTAGGTTGAAATTGAAAACATATTAAATCGTATCAAAAGTACACGTAAAGAAATAATCCGCCTGCGCAAAGTAAAGGCAGATTGGGAAAATTGGTTTCACTCGGTGAGAGATTTGCACAATGAGGTAATATTTTCTTTCTTTTAATTGTGTGAAGTGTTTCATGTACTATCTTGCGAGGAATGAAACAAAGTAATAAGCTCGGCAACCAGGACTTAAGTGTTTTGCTTTCTCCTCCTCCATGACAGACCACATTTCTTAACAGTTTCTGACATTTTTGTTAATCGTGTGAAGTTAATTTGCCTGTAAAACTTTCGAATACTCCCTTTATCGATCAGGTACTTCGATAATTTTTGGTAATTTCACACGTAAAACAAAGCTTCCAGCGAAGAAAATTTCTCTTTATGATAATTTTATTGATATATAAGTTGAGGTAGACAATTAATTTGGAATTTAGAGGTGATTTTGCTGACGAAATACTTAAGGTCAATCGGAAAAATATTCCATACCGTGTCTCTAAAACTAGCCTATTCCCGCTGCCCTTTCATGCATCCTTAATGCTAAAGAAATGTTACCTTGATTGTTCAGTTTGATGTACATCTACATATTCACCTACTCTTGTGCAACTAGGTACATACGACGTTCATCGAGAAATATTTCTTGTCGAGTTCGAGAGCGTCTTCCAGTATGGCTGAACAAAGGGGAATGTAGAGGTATAAATTCGTCAATCATTCAACATGTATTTGACTGACAACCATGCAGCTTCCGAATCATCATTTGATATTTATAAAGTCAAACTTATCGAAAGGTATACGCTTATACCTACTTTGAATCACATAAGCCTTTACGATACATAATAAACCAAAACTATATGGGCAGAAACAGTTTCTATGGTCTCTTTCAATAACCTGAACCTGGCTTAACATTTGGACCACGCGGTTCTTACCATTATTATTATTGTTACTATTGCTATTATTATTTGTTCCTTTGGTTCCTAGGAGAACATAAGGCTTCACTAGCACATCACCAAATCACTCCTTTCTCTGCACTCTTTTTAACCTGACTCCACGACTGCCCAGAAGCTTTCATTTCTTCCTCTCACGATCTCCTCCATGTCACGCATGGCGCCCAACTCGTTGTTTCCCATTTCGGTTCCACTCGAGGGCCTGTCATTTGATGTCCCCAAATGGTATTCTCAGTGTATGCCCAATCCATCTCGACTTTCTTCTTCAGCATATTTGTTGGGCGATAGGTTGTTGGTTGGTTGCCAGGCCAGAGTTCCTTGTTGCTCATCCTTTCTGGCCATCCATCTGATCTTCAGTACTGAGTGAGCGTAGACGGCATCTGTTGATGTGTGTCTGTAGTTTGTTGGAAATGCTTTTCATAACGCGCCAATCATACAGAGGCAACGAGTTGACTGACATTAGTGCTGAAAATCCGGATATTGTTCACGCATTATGCTGAGTGAGTGCAGTAAATCTCCAGACTGATTTCAGATTAATGAAGGAAGGCTTGTCTTGCTTTTCCGATCCTGGCTTTGACATCCTTATGTGTGCCTGTCCCACCACCTGTAGTCGAAACGATGCTGCCTAGGTAGGTGAAAGGAACAACTTCCTTAGACTTGTCCCGTTGATGGTGATTGGTGCTTGTTGTTGCTGTTGTTGGTTGGGTATCTTCATCACCTCTGTCTTACCTATGTTCACCTGAAGTAAGTCCCGTCTTCCTTCGCTGCCCTGCCTCGCCTCGCCTCTTCTGCCAACCTGTTAGTTTTCGCCTGTAGATCTTCGAGTTAGTGCGACATTAGACACTAGACATAAATCATCATCGGCGAAATCCAAATCTAGGAACCCAAGGAACAAATAATAAGAATAAAATGGTCCCATTATGATTGAAATCGATTTTTGATAAATATCGTCTGTTAAAACTGGCCGTTACATGATAAGTTCAAGTTCACGGTAAAATTTTTATATTTCAATAGATTATGCACTTTACTTTCAATGGCAGGACCACTCAATTTGTTTCTGTGCGCAGTTACGGTTCAAATCCACAACAGTGTTGTTAAGTTCTCATTTGTTGAAACGCGTTGAGGCCACAGTTTGCTTTCATTTGTGAACGTGTTGTAATCTACGTGCTTACAAAATACTTTTTTTCTTAATTTCCTTTCTTAACCTATGAAGTACGATATGCTTACCGACATAGTTTGTATGTTGGGTTTGTCTGAAGGTAATTCTGAAGATAAGCCGTCAGATAATCCTTTAAATGGTCAGGAATTCGGTCAGCAAGGATTACTTCCTCAGCTTCAAGAATTTACGCTTGCGAAATTTGCTCCCATCGTAAATAGGATACCTGTGGAAGGAATAAACCTGAGTGGATCATTTGACAGCAAAAATTTACAATGCGATCTACAGCAGCTTAGCGAACTTGCTTCTTCGGTAAGGGTTGATATTCAGCACAATGTTTCATATGCTTTATTCACTTTGGTTCAGTTTTCCATAAACTTATTGTTAATGTATCCGGTACGCAATACATTTTTTGCTTGCTGTACTCTGAGTCAAATGTGTGAGGGGTTATTATGCTACCTGATTGCCCAGACTAAAGTAGGTAGAGTGGTTTTTAAAACCTGGTACCCGTTGCCTGGAAGCTGAATGCTTCAGTCAGTTATCCACTACTGGAAAAACATTTTCGCTTGTCGCTTTGTTTGAATTACCTTACTTCTTGGTGTTCTACACAAATTTTCTTTGTCATAAATACTTCTTATGATCCAAAAACGATAACTGGTGATAGTGTATGTATAAGTTTATCTAATCAGGTGGAGTTGTGGCTTATTGGTTTAGGGAAATGATTACCAACCAGTATGTCATGGGTTCGAACCCCTCTCCATCTACCGAGGTTTGGACAGCGATGAAGTATCACTAGGCCTCACACAATAAATGTGGCTCATTGTCTACTGCACGAATGTGCACAAGGTGGCTGGATGCATTAAATTAAAATTAAAAGCAACTGTTATATTCATCTTCGTAACCAGCAGTGGAATCAAGGAGGTCCCTTTCATCCCATTTGGGACTCATCAGCTGAAAATACCGACACCCCAGTGAGTGATGTTGTTCCTGCTGAGACTCCAACCCAATAATCATCGCTGCAAACGCCAGTGTGTTATCCACTAAGCCACTGGGACACGATGGCCGCCTCTTGTGCAAGGGCTGTCAGTTATTGTCTGGTACTTGTGTACAACTGTGTCGCATGACCGCAACGCAACATAATTCATAAAAAAGGAAATAACTCACTTTGTGCGCAGAGGATTAGGGTAGCGCATAATGATTGATCTCACATAACATGCAATTTTTTTGGCAACCATGAGTCGTACGGAAATGAGTGGTAAGTCAGTAAAAGGTTATTGTACTGAGCTATATAATAATAATTATATCCGACTGTGGTCTAAATTTTCATTTCACCTTCAATCATCAACATCCAGTATAAGTACTAGTCTGCCGAACCACCGCTATCTCAGATAGTCAGATTGGTAATCAACATTATGCTCTTCCTGGTGAGCAGTCGAACCTCATAGCTCAGTTGGTAGAGCATCAGGCCGGAAACCGGTGGTCGCTGGTTGGAACCCGGTTGCGGTCCGAATTTCCATTTCACCTTCAATCATCACTACCCGGTATCAATAATAAGACAACCATTACGTAGAAAGTACTTTAAAATAAATAGAAGAATACATCTGATAATACTCCTGAGAGATTGTTATTTGGGTTTCTTGCGGTCCGTTATTAAAACAGCGAAGAAATAAGAACACTGCCGACTAGCATTGTGTGATACAATGCTAAGATTACCTAAAGGCTACCAGTCATGGGAGGCAAATCAGTTGATAACGTTGTGAACCGTCACTAACTAGAGTAGCTTGGATATGTGTTGCGCAGGTTAGACCACCCCTTACCTCTACCTGCAACTTTTGCCGACATAGGTTCAGGTTGCAGAAAGGGTCAATGTGGCCTGACCTAAATGTGGCATCAATCGATGAATTCCCTTACTGCTCGTGTAGACTGTTTAGGGTTGGAGTCGTGGAGTCGATAAGAATCAGTTGTTGGAGACTTGGTGATGTTGCTAGAAATTAGTCAAAATGGTGCAGAGCTTTCCCCCACTTATTAGCGCCTTCTGTAGTTTGAATGTTCAACCTCCAAATTATTTCTCCTCCCATACACTTTTGTCGATTTTGCTACTATTCTTTTCCTACTCGGATTTTATTATAATATCATTAAGACACAAACTTAGTAACAAAGAGAGCTCTGAGACATGAGCCACACAAAGTGGTAAAGCAACATCATATCACATGATATAAATATGAGCAATAAATTATGTCTGAAACGTTATCCAGTAAATGATACTGTTTCAATATGTGGCATTTGTAATAAACAGACTTAAATGGGATTAAAATCTACCATAGTGCCAACCTTTTACTCCTATATTAATGGCTGCCACTGGTTTCCATTCCGAGCCATTCCTGCTATTGTCTGAAACCGCTGAGTTGCATGATCCCTCGGATCCCATCCAGGGAGTCGTAAGGCACCTACAGATACTAATCGAACACAATCATCCATCATCCAACGGTGCCATTTCATGCAATAACCACCTCTCTGCATCTTGCAGGGCAGGCGAACATTGAGCGGCGTGATAGCCTTTGGATGACATCAGGAACTCATGTCCTAGCCATTGAAGCCAATGATTCCTGATGACCACATTAACTGCATGACTATCTTCATCACACCTAGACACACTATCTCACCTCAGAATTACTTACATGTCGTTTATACCACATATGAGCTGGTTGAAGTGTGGCAACTTGAACTACTGCACTTTTGTTCCAGATTCTACGTCGATTTATTTATTTGTTGTTTGTATAGCCATTCTTTCAGTGATTTGCCTTATGTAACTGGCTGGTCAAGGTATGTAATGATGTGACTAAAACTGTTAGTATCATATAAGGACCGTCAACGCAGAACCTTAATATCTAGTTTACTGTCGAAGGTGAATGTGTGGAAATAGCTACATACGTCAGTCTGCATGTGGGATGGATATAAACTGAAAAGGAATATTTCCTTTCAACACCAGTATAGCTGCTTAACTTTTATCATCTTTAAGTAGCGTATTCATACATAATTCTCATTTATTATCAATAATAATACGTTATTTCCCCCCTTATCATTAGTTAGTATCGTCGATGAATATCCGAACGTTCTCTTTATTTATTTACTTGCCACCTTTTACGATAAAGATTTTGATTATTGTATTTAAAAAAAGCGCTTGCTGTAACCATGTGTAGTTGTTCCATGTAAAGTATTCATCTCACAGACAAACAGACATAAACAACATATCAATTGGTCTAATTGCCTACCGTCTCAAGTTTTTACACTTTATATCAGAGAGAAAGTTGATAAAACAAAGAGGAAAGAAAGGATTCATCCCAAACAAGTAAGCGGTGATGACAACAGAATAAGCAAATAGAATTGGTAGATTATGCCTTCCAATGTCCAATTTGCTTCTTGTCAAAATGTAGATTCCAACACTACAGTATTCTATTTTCATACAAGTATCTTATTGATAGAGCCGTGCCTGTATAGTGGAGACAGTAAAGTTTTATCCAGTGGATCACGAGTTTGAACACCGACCCATCTAACGAGGTTCGGGCAGCCAGCTAGTCCTCTCACAATATGTATGACTCATCGGCAACTGCATTTAAATGCACAATGTTATCGAGCGCGTTTTTTAATGCATCTTATTGATGAAGGAACGTGTTGGTTGTAGTCTAGTCTTATCTCTCTATAGGGTGTGTCTAACAGACAAACTAACACTGGATTATGGTGTAATGTAAAAAAATAACGTAAAGCTTAGGCACTGTGGTAGAATGTAATTCCATTTTAGTTGATTTATTAGATATATCACACAATGGAACAGTATTGTTTACTGGATTACGTTTCGAAAACAGTTTATTGTCTATAGTTGTATCAAGATAACTCCACAACTTTGAGACATAGTTTCTATAGTTCTAATCGAATCAACACCTAATACATGGAACGGGAATGACTCAGCACCTGTCCCGAAGGTACATAGAATCCTACTACCTATATCACAAAGGTGACAAGAAAATTAAAACTTTATAAACTATGTCTCAGAGTTGTAGAGTTATCTTGATATGGGTATGGATAATAAATTGTGTCCTAAACTTAATCAAATAATACTATTCAACTATGTGATACATCCAATAAATCGCGTAAAATAGAATAGGAGTGTTATTACATAATTCGCAATCTCCATATATCTAAGTCAACCTCTCAAGCCATACTATTTTACTTATTTAATGAGAAGAAACAAAAAAGCATTTCCAGTTTTTTTTAAGTGTCAGATGATCTATGGGAAGTATTTGACAAAGTTTTAAATCGAGACGTTATTTATTTGTCCAATGATGTATACATTTAAATTCAGTCATCAGGAAAGACAAGACGTGGTTGCGGTGAAGAAAAACTTTCTTTTCGACAAAGTCATTTACTAAGCTGTTCATTCATGAATATATGTTACAGTGGGCAGAACGTTCCAGAATTATTTCCAGTCAGGAGGCAAAATATATTGACTAACTAAAGGAAGTTAAATTAATACACATTTAGGTTTAGAGTAGGAAAATAAACAAGCGATTATGAAAATACATGTTTAGTTACCTAAAACAGGATGAATCTATGACAGTAAAGACTTTATGATGGCCATGGCAAAGATAATTGTTGGACGTACCTTTTATTGATGCATAAAGCTGGTCTGAACTTCTGCATGGCTAGCGCTTGAGCTATAGCCAAATGACTTGATCCGACCGCCTTCGATTAGTTTGATCGGATCTTGTAGAGGATTTTGGATGAGCTCCCAATGGGAGCTAAGTGGTCTGAGTTCACAGGGTGTTATGTTGTTGAACCGAAGATAAATTTCCATTCTCCCTTTGCCAACCAGGTTGGTTAGTGTTTGCGGGCGGGTTTTACAAGCGGACGCATAGTACGGTCGATGTATTTTTCCACTCTAAACCCAACTATGTATTAATTAACTTCCTTTAGTTATTCAATATATTTTGCCCCTTGACTGGAAATAATTCTGGAACGTTCTGCCCACTGTAACATATTCAGGAATGTACAGCTTAATAAATGACTTTGTCAAAAGAAAATTTTTCTTCACTGCAACCGCATCTTGTCTTTCCCTAACATCTACATTCTTTGAATCGTTAGTTGTTAGCCTTTTTTTCAGTTAGAAACTAATCAGTTTGATACTTCTCACCAGAAAGTTTTTATCTCTATAAGTCTTTATAAAAGCTGTATTGAAGATAATGCATAGATTAACTCTGAAATATTCCTCAATGTTAATGTTGAAAAGCAGTCAATGACACACTATCCCAACATGCATAATGATAGCTCCAAGTATTCGCTTCTATGTGCAGGACTAATTTCCTGATTGAAGTGTAATTATGCTTTCTTGTTTGTCCACATGGGAGAAGTTACATAAGTTGGTACTCATCATGAACTAACATCGGTTGAAGCAAGACTGAAAACCTGCGAGCACTGGACAGATGTTTCGTCCTAGTATGAGACTCCTCAGCAGTGCGCGCCCATGAACCCGTGACCTTCAGGTTCCGTGGCCAGCACGTTACCATTGAGTCACTGGGTCAAAATCCGATGGTCCACATTCCTAACTTCTGTCAGTTCACAACATGGTGCAAACATCATCCAAAATGATCGTTGAATATTCGTCTTCGTGGCCATCAGGTTTACTCCACTGGTCACGACCACTAGATCATTGGATTCCGACCCAGTGGCTCAATGGTTATGTGCTGATCACGGAACCTTAAGGTCGCGAGTTCCATCCCTGGCGGGGCGGGGTCGTGAGGGTGCACCGCTGAAGAGTCATACGCTGGGACGAAACATGCTGTCCACTGCTCCCAGATTTCCAATCTTCCTCCAACTAATGTCAGTCCATGATGAACACCAACTCCAAAAACCTCTAGATCCTCACAAGCCCCCAAATTCAAAAGTTTTAAGTATGTATATAACACTTTCTCCTTCCATAATGACGTCAGTAGTTAACTTCTCATATTGGTTTATACACTTTCATTTTAGTTTTCTAATGTTAGTGAAGAAAATATAGTTGGATTTGAAGTACTTGCAGATGAAGTAAATTGCGTGGCTGATAATATAGAAACAGTCTATCGCGATAATATTAAACACTATGAAAAATTATTCCAGTGTTTAAAAAGTTTTCTTCTTCAAGCATCATTGATATTTGAACGGATCGAACGTGAATGGATGAAACAGATATATTAACTACCTTTATTTTATCCTACAATAATTAACATGAAACAAAAAACTTAGATAATTCCCACTGCTTTCTATGCTTAATTCATTTCTGATAACATTCAATCAAAGTAAACGTGTTTTTTTTCTCTCTAAAAACCACTTTGACTGTTCATAATATTCTTCTGCAAAATTTACATGCAAAATATGAATGTACTCATTGGTAGATAACATGGGAATAGATATGTATTAATTATTGATTGAATAACTTGTCTACCATGTTATCTATTTATCATTTGTATATATCAGATTTGTTTTCAAGCGTTAACTATATAACGAGAGTCTCATGGCCTGATAATTTGACTGTGTTGCCTAGTAATAGTGTTCTGGCTTTTCTTTCGATGTGATTTTGATGTGTATAAAATTTGTATATATGTTTTCTAGTACCTCAAATATTGTCTTATATCTAAAATGATGAAAGTATTACTAATCCGTTGGTTGTGAATATTGCATATTTTAGAATTACTACTTCATCTAACTGCAATTAGGTCAAGAATTGAAGAATGTTGATCGTGTATTGATAGATTTCTGAGTAGAACTAATCAAAATAAATCTGTATACAATGACTTCATATATGTATATAATGGAATAATATCCACTCGAATTTTTAGGGAGTTGTGGAGATTTGGAAATATTTCAAGTTGTTTATTCATCGTAGACTGACATCAGCTGGAGGAAGAGAAGTTGGAAATATGGAGCATTGGAGTGTGACCCAGTGGCTGAATGGCAACGCGCTGGCCGCGGAACCTGAAGGTCGCGGGTTCGATCCCTAGTGGTGTGGGGTCGTAGGTGCGCACTGCTGAGGAGTCCCATACTAGGACGAAACAGCTGTCCAGTGCTCCCAGGTTTCTTTTCTTCCTCCAGCTGATGTCAGTCTACGATGAATAGCAACTTGTAATATCCATTCATTTATGTCACCCGTCCAATGTTTCACATTTCTAGACTTAATGTTAAAGGGAAGGGACGATAGTCAGTTCACTAACTTTAATCGTTGGGCACCTCTTATTTGTAAAAGAAATCTCATTCACTTACTATGTTCCAGAATCTATAAAATATGTTCAGAAGACACAGTGGATGTTGAAATTGAAAACAATACTATCAAATAATGGGATATCCTAAAAGGTTTATTGATAAAAACATGAAGAAACTAATCGTCCCCTAACCTATTACAGTTCCTAAAAAAATTGTGAATCTGGAATTTAAAGTAGACACCACAGCCGAAGTACTATAACGCCGCCTGTCAAAGAGTTTTGATAGTGCCTTGTATGCTGCTAGATTGAGATCGATTTTCTCTAGCTGTCGTCTAATTCGATAATGCATGAAAGGATAGGCTACCACTTATGTCCACATCTATGTGTATCTAAAATTCACATACTTCTGTGAAGCTGATTATATTAGATGTAAGTGGGCCCTTCGAAAACGTGTTGCTGAACATTACCAGGTTTGGCTTAACAAAGGTGAGCGAAGAAAAACAACTTCATCTGTATATGAACACCTGGTAGAATTAGGTCATTCAGCTCCTCAAGATTCATTCTTTAAGGTAATTTACAGAGTTAAATTGAACTACTCCAAAAGTGTACGTTTCCATCACTTATGCATAGCTGAAGCATTAGCCATACATGAACAAAAACTGAAACTTTGCATTCAAAAACATTTTGTGAAACCACTCTCTCCACCTTGGCCTTAGCAATTCATTTTTGGTTGGTTTGTCAATTTCACTTCAAATTCTCTTTTATTATCACCATTTTTCACTTCATTAACAGCAGTCATCCCTTGTCTCACCACTTGTTATCATTTCATTCCTTATTCAGTTACTCATTTTCTGTTCCTTTCACTTGAACAAATACCGCCACCAACACCTATTGTATATTTTGCATATTGACTGAGCACCTCATTTTAGTGCAATTATCTGTCAGTTTACCGATTATAAATATGACTGTACAGCTTGATATAATGGAATGGAGCACTAAAACGGAAACAAACAACAGTTTTGATAGCTGTAAAAATGAAATAGTGTGGGAGAGAATAGGTACAGGAAGAAGAAAAGTCAGTAAGTACTCTTAACCAGATGACTTTCTTCCTTACTATAGTTTTCATGGGGAAAATATTACTTCAAAAACTTGATATACTTGAAAGAGAAAAAAATCGACTACGAAGTATGTACACAGGTTTAAAGAACAGAATTGTATATTGAAGCTGAGACTAAGGGTACGATACACTTTCATACCATTCCAAATTCAGTTGCAAGGCTATAAAATGCCTAAGTTTTTGCTTGAAACAAATGTATAGTTATTTTGCTAACTTTTCGTGATCTGAGGCAGATGATAAACCTTAGCATAATCCTGCGTATATCTTCCTACGCTACTGATTAGTCTCTATGCAACCAACTCTCCCAGAAAGGATCTGATTCATCGTAGCACATTGAGCTGTCATAATAATTGAACTGTGAAGTTTTTACTTTCTATGGTTTCATTCATTTGAAATGTGAACTTGGTGGAGTATTCGCATTAGATATACCGTCCAATGTTTAGATCAATCTGACCTAGCTGGCGAAATATGCAGATCACTATGAGTAGTTTCTAGCTACTCAAATTGTTTAGTAGTATATTCTATCACTTCATGACACTTGTGTCAGAAATCACATCTGATTATGGCTGGTTGGTTTCCAACGGAAACCCTGTTGACACCACTGCTGGGCAGTTAAGAAACTACTTATTTGTGAAAAATATCAACGTGGTCTGTCTAATTTGTAAATCACTCGCAAATTAATCATCCTATTTAAGGTGTACCAATCCATGCAAGTCAGCTAGCCAAACTCAACCCGGCTCTGCGAGCTGAATTTGTTCGCGTACTCCACTGATGAGCTCGGCTCTAAACAAGCGAAAGGGCCATTCAGTTTTAAAAATTGCTCCGATCTGACTGTCGAAATCCACGTATGTTCAGTAGCATATTGCATCAAAGATGCACTACACAAAATAATCTGAAGAATGTAGAGGGAAGGTAAGAAAGCCAATAGGAGACTCTTTCAAAGAATTATCAAAACCTTCGTTTAGTTTATCGATAAAAGGCGAAACAAGAAAGCTACAGCATAACCGTTACTCGTTTTTAATCTAAGCTATATTTGATAAAATTTCGAGCCAAAGTCGTCTGGTTTCGCGAACCTCACCCATGGAACCAAAACCATCCTTCATCCCACAGCACCGTGACTTATACTGGCTGCCCCTGGTTTTTTTTTAGATATGGCTGCTAAACGATAGGCAAGGCACTACGACGACGTTCTTAACATAGGTCCAAATCGCCAAATCCTGTGTTCCAAGATAACACCAATCATTTAGTGGCGGTCTCCATCATACACGAACGCACTGACGCCTATTGGGATCACCTTTATGACGTTTTCACCGGATATCAAGAACCATTTGAAGGCAACGCTGACTAAACACGCAAATTTGACGAGTGTTCTCATCTCAGAAGGGTCATGTTTCACAGACGCACGGGAATCTGCCCAAATAGACACATTGTGCATCCTATCTTGTACTGAAAGATTAACGTCACGACAGCACCAAAGTTGACCCAGATCGGTCCGTGTCACCAACTTTCAGAAACGTTATTAGTGTTTAGTCACCACCAATAATCATGGGGTAAATTTAATAGGGTTGTTGCAGACAGGCTGCTTCCAGTTTCATAAAGACACTCACCATACTTACGGACACTGATCGCTGACTGATTAAATACGACTCGAGTAGCTTGAATGTTTTGACACATTAAGATAATGCCGTTCATGTAGGAACTCACTTCTCATGGACCAACTTCTTACACGCTTTGTAGAGCTTGTGAAATACGATAGCAGCCAATATTTTAGCCGTTACTGGCAGAAGTATCTCACCTCCTACAGCAGACTGGAAATATAGTGGCAGCTTTGTATTTCGAGCTTCGCCTCTATAATTCGACGGGTGTTAAATGACTATGCAACACAAAACTTTACTGGGACGCTAGTCCAGTTTTTCGCGAAGTGCTTCGTCTGACATACTAGATGTCCTTGAAGATTGTTGATCAGCATACGGCTTAGTTCACTTACAACGAGCTAGTTGCTACCGCTGATTTGTATGAATTAAAACGAGTTCCAGTTATTTAAGAATTGAGGCGTAGGCAATAAACAAAGGTCGAATGATAAGACTATAATAAAGGCCAGAATAACAACGTAGATCAATGGAACATAAAATTAATAGTACCTAGCCTTGGAGCTTACCAAGATGGTTTAATGTGATAACAGACTGTTTTTGAATAGATGGGTGACGTTTATAGACACCCTAGCAACCGATGAGACAGCCAATTACATTCCTTTACTTTATGGAAAGTACTTTTCCAAGCGAAATACCGAAACCTGACTATCATTCAGTTGTTGCTAGGGTGACCATTAAAAGTATCTAATATACAAAGGTGGCTTAAACCTTTAAATCTCTAGTGCTTCGACAAACTGTAAAACATGCGGAAGACATGTTTTATGACAGGCCTAAATGACGAACGTACATTCATTCTAGGCTTCGTCCCAGTTATAGGCTTAGTAACCGAGTGGTAACTTTAAAGAACACCCTAGCAACGGCGGAAATAACCAATTAATTTTCGGTCTTCCAGCTAGAAAGGGAGTTTTTCATAAAATACAGCAGCCTAGTTCCCTATCGGGCAGTTGGAAAAGGTGACGTTTAAAGTCTTTCGAACTAGATGTTTGCTCGCAACATTTATCGGACCAACCAACACTGTTTTTGAAACCACCTCGGAATTTGTTCCGTGACCATTTGTTTTCAATGACCAGTAAGTCCTCCTTATGTATGTATGTTCCCGCATGCATTACCACTCTGAGTACAGTGGAATTTAACGCTAACTTACGCCTGTTCTGATGGCTTCTATGAGTATATATGCTCCAAACATTCCGTTATCTGAACCTTAGCTGCATAATGTTTTATTGATGGCTATCACGTAATCTGCATCACCAGTGTGCAATAGCTTGATGAATGGATCTTTCTTTGTGACAAAGTGGGTAGTGTTCCTCAATGTCAGCCTTCGTACCTGACCTCTTTTTATTTTCTCACCCCTTATCTTCATGAGTTTTTATATAAATACTTATGATAAGTATGTGTGTGATCAGATTGTTCGAAATGTGTTGCGCAAATACATTGCACGGTTCAGACAATTTACGTCTTCTCATTGTTTTGTCGAAGTTTATAAAGGGAACTAATTGTTTTAAATACAACAGTTCGTAAAATGAACACTGCCAATTCAATATTTGTCCTTAGCATCTAGACCTGCTTGAACCTTGGGCTATCAAAGTTTTCCACCGAACGAATACTTCAAACTCTTTGGTTTCAATTTGTTTTAATCATTTTACAATGTCTTCTAAACGTGCTATGTACTCTTACACAGTTTTGAAATATTCTCACTTAGCTGTTTCTCGAATAGATGATAACAAAACGAAGAAAAAAATATCAAGTTTGATGGGAATAGAATTTTCGTTGTGCGAAACTTCATCATATTTCCACTCCTCAGACGCTTAGCTCGAATGGTAGATTCTTATATTAGCTGAATGAACCATCATCGCCAAACTTACGTTTGATTTTCTGTACATCCTTTTATTCTAATCCAACACCAGCTACCTGTTCAGCCTTATTGCCTTTAATATTGTTATTATTGATATCACTTGGATGCAGTGATCATTTCGTTTGAAGATATTGTTCTGGTAGTGAATTTTCTGAGAATTCCATACTGTTTATGGAACATATCGTTTGAAATAAAGCAGTTATTATTATTCGTAAGTTGCCCTCAGTTTGTTCTTATATGATATCAGGCAGGCACTGGACAGATTCGCTGCACACAAATATTCACCCATCCTTATCATCTTATGGATATGGTATGTAACTGTTATCAACACAGAATACCGTTGCATGCGCAAAAATTTTTTGATGGAAATTCAGTTTATTCGAATGTTCATAAAATATAAGCTCAATGAACTGTTTTAATGTCAAATGATGCCTTACTTCAATGAAAGTTAATTTAACTGCGTATTTATCTATGGAGTCTGACACCATTTGTATTTGTGTTGTACACATCGAAAGACAAGCATCTCTTGTGTCTGAAGTCAGTCACATTTCTGTTTAGTTTATGTCTACGACACTCCTCTTGATAATCATTTTGAAATGCTAAGAAATTATATAATACCTAGACAGGATGATACTGCATTTGTTTCTTACGTGGAGTAGGATATTTTATTTGTGATACTCACTTTGTTCATCTAGAGATTATCATCACAGACTCAATAAATTTCAAATTTTCTTACATGTTCCTTATTTGTTATCGTGATGACTAGTAGTAGAATCTAGGACGAGAGTTTCGTCGTATTCAAACTTCATCAGCTAAATACACTTAAATTAAAAGTGCTCTGACTGAAAGTAAGCACAAAACACCTACCACTTTAAACGCTTAAAGCATTACTTGATAGGCTACTAAGATGGATATATATAAATAGGGATTGGTCGAACAGACTCCATGATGTGAACAGCGGAGAAATAAAAAGTACATTTGAACTTTATGCTTAGTTAACTTCAAGCGTTAATACAAACAAATATAAGTAACCAGATTTATTTCTGCTGTGTATATGAATAAAATCTTAGCAGAATGGTTGAAAGTAGTTCATTGTTTTCAGGATAAAATAGTCATAAAGTGAAATCAATATTTCAGTAATGAAGTGATAGGAAAAATCGAATATACTAACAGCCAACCAGCATAAGACCAATAACATATAAAAGGTCAAAATTGGTAAATCAATATAACTTGATTGGTGTATTTTACCTGGTTTATGTTTCGATGTAGGCAGACTTTTTTTCTGTATCCACAAATATTTTGTGTTAACCATTTTATTTTCAAAAGATGAATTGAATTCAAATATGTTCCATCTGCTAGTCAATTAAATTAGGATAGGAAAGCGATGCACTTTAAATTAGCGAAGATTTTCATGACAAACTAGAATGTAAATGAAACCTCAATTACTATGTACATTTAACTTTTTTTAACAAATAAATTATGATAGTCGTATTCATGTAATTTTCTCCATGAGAGGGGTATAGTTTTGGCTCGGTGGCATTCCCAGCTTTCAACTAAACCACTATATGAAGTGAAGCGCAAAGTATTAATTAAAGAAGGTAAGTCAAATGATGAGTTTTTGGACGTTCACCGACTACGATGGTTTGAATGTGTGTTATGCTCACTCAGCTACTGTCTACTTCAACGCAGGATGTCAGTTGAAGTAAGATTAGGTTGGAAGAGGGCTGAAAGTTCCCAAACTTATCATGATCTGGTAAAAAACAAACATGAGGGATTTAACTGTTAGTCTAAGCTGTTTATGAAGGTATAGGCTTCTGGGATGCAGTTCATGAGATGAAAAGAATCAATGACCAGAGATTCCTGGTGAGATGACTTACAATCGATGGCAATCGTGCAGCTGTATACACTGGCTATTGTCAATGTAAGCGTAAAACTTCGTCAGTATCGTAGAGTATAATTTCATATTAGATTAGTTTCTTCAGAATGACGTCTAAACCCACAAACTAACTCAGGAAGAAACTTTGTAAGCTAAAACCTCCATTGGATATAACTAGGCAAAGTAACCTGACCATGTAATGATTGTAAGGTCAAAGGAGGTGATCAGCTATCAATGCAGATAACGGGTCACAAAAGTCTAGCTGATTTTAGTACGATAGACCCCACGGAGAAATATAATTTAGAGCAAAGCTCTGTATACACTAATTCACACTCACACTATAGGTTGGGATAGTGTAACAATTCTAAAATTCAATAAAGTTAGGTAGAGGGAGAGATTGATTACTTAATCTCTTTCTCTACGCCTATCTCAGATAGTCAAATGATAATCAATATGATGCTCATATTCTCTTATTCAGTTAGATTTGGATTTGGACCAGAAGTCCTGACTAGGCAGCCAGTGTAAATACGATCAAACCGTAGTAACGCGTCACGAATTTACATGGTACTCGGGCAAAATCCTTGGTGATTAAAGTGAAATAAAAATTAGGTGAACAGCTGGACCTAGTAGATCAGTTGGTAGAGCATCGGGCCGGAAACCGGTAGTCGCTGGTTAAAATCCGACCGCGGTCGACATTTTCATTTCACCTTCAATCATCGCCCTGTATAAATACTAGTCTGCCAAACCCTGGATCTCTCAGATGGTCAAACTGACAATGTCTGTTCATCGAATCAACGCCCAATACACTAAACAGGGATGGTTCATCACATGTTTGAGAAATTCTACTATCTGAAAATAAAAATAATAAGGGGCTAGTGGACTACACAAAGGACTCTGAAAGTTGTGCGATCATGAGTAATAAACTGTACTCGAAATGACAGTAAGTAAATAATACTGTATCATTTATATCAAATAAACTAATCTAATATGAAACTGGTTATTTATTGACCACTCACTAACCTTCACTGATTTACTTCCTTTCCTCATACTGCCATTTGTCTACTTTAATCTGATTCTTTTCTCTCACTTCATTTGTCTTCATTTTTATTTGTCGTGTTTAATTTGTTAGGATCTTGCCTAAATTCTTTAACTGCAGACATATTCTACCATCTAATTATGCAATATTGACTTGTTTGTTGACATCACTTCCAGTCATTAATAAATCACTAAGGTAGGACATTATCCTTAAATTGTGTTGATTATTCTGATCTCCGCATTTCAGATATTTTTATATTATGTATCAATGAATCCTTCTACCTGAAACAGTTAGTCCGCTTGATATATTTAAACAATGCAGTGAAATGATGGAGATTATTTGAAGCATGTGATGTATTAGCGCTATACATTTCCAACAATCTGATCACGCATGAACTTGTCGAATAGTCTATATAAATACTGAAAAAGGTTAATTTAGCCAATGGAATTAAAATTAAACAGGATCATAAAGGCAGAACGAAAACACGAGGGAATAAAAGGTCAGATCACCACCATCATTAGGATGAATAGTTGAACTCCATACCACCCAGGTAGGTTTAGTGTAAATACAAATTTCAAACAATTAAAAATCCACATTTTATGTATTAAAAATCAAATATGAACGAAGAATATTCTTTTCAATAACTTCTCTTTCAGCTTAGCGTACTCCACTATGGACACATCCAGAACTTACGCGTTTATAATTCAGTCCTTTCCGGATATCTTCAAGCCAAGTATGGTGTACCTTGTGTGACTTCCAACATAACACATCAAATAACGATGACTGGCCCGCCAGTGTTCTCTAAACTATGGCGGTTATCCCCGTAGAAACTGCGTGCCGTCAAAGCCGAGTTTGAATACACGTTTGAGATGGGAATAATCTGACCAACCAACATCCCATGGTCTTCACCCTTGTATATAGTACCGAAAAACAATGACATGAACTGGAGGCCTCGTGTTTACTACTGAAGGCTTAACGCTTAAACGATCCCAGATTGTCACCCAATCCCTCATATACACGACTTGACTGCTACGCTGAAAGGTGCAACGGTCTTCAGCAAATATGACCTGACACGCGCCTACCACCAAATATCTGTGCATCTGGATGACATACCGAAGACGGCAGTCATTACACCATTCGGTTTGTTTGAATTTCTCCGCTGGCCTTTTGGACTACGAAACGCTGCACAGACATTCCACCGTTTCATCCACAACGTCTTACGTGGTTTAGATTTTACTGATGACTACCTCGACGATATTCTACTCACGAATCCAGATGAGGATAGCCAACATACTCACTTGCAGCAAGCTTTCGCAAGGCTTGCCAAACGCTCGGTTAATATCAGTCTGGCCAAGTACCAGCCTAGTGTCCATCCACTGACCTTTCTTGGTCATATAATAGATTAGCATGACATTCACCCACTATCTGAAAACGTATGAGCGATTCAAGACTTTCCGGTACCAACATCATCTAAAGCACTGCGTACATTCAAGGGGGATGCTGAGCTATTATCGTCTTTTTGTTCCCCAGTGTGCGCACATTTCAACCGCGCTAATCAACCTGCTGAACGGTAAGTGTAGAACTTTCGGCATGACTCTTGAGGATTAGAAGCATTTCACAAGATCAAAATCGCAATAGCATACGCCTCAATGTTGGTTCACCATGACGTAGACTTTTCTCTCAGCATTGTGATTGACGCCTCTAACAGAGCCATGGAGCTGTGTTGCAACAACTTTCGGAAAACACTTGGATCCCGGAAGCTGTCCGCCTGCGAAATGCAGTACAGCACTTTTGGCCGGGAATCGCTCGCCATATATGCCTCGGTTAGGCATTGTCATCATTTTGTGGGAAGTCGTGATTTTATCATATTTACCAACCATAAACGTTTGACATACGCTTTGCACACCACCACTGATAGATATTCACCACGTGAATCACCGCATCTAGACTAAATTTCACAATTCACGTCAGACATCCGCCACATTTCTGGTGTGAGCAACCCCGTGGCAGACACACTGTCTCGTACTTGGATCACCACTTAACCTCAGGCGGTTGACTTACAGAAGACTGCGAACTTCACAGTTCAGACGAAAAAGCCGAAAAACTTCAACTTTAACCTTTGCAACTGTCATGCGACAAACCCTTCAGGGTTGTCAGCAAAAAAGAAAGATTTTCCTTCATCGACAGATTAGGACGGCAAGATACCATGTATCGATCACTTGAAGACAGCGAATATGGAAGACGACCCACTTTTCCTCTGCAGTGACACGACCAGAAAAACCCATGCCAGCAGACCCTGAAAGACTTGTGTAGTCGCAAATATACCGAATCTTCTAAAAAAACCACTGCTGATAGAACGTATACGGTACCCTCCACACGTACTGCGAGGTGTGTAAACTGGCCTAAATGATACGCAGATTTCGTTAATTAGCCCCGGTGCAACTTTTACACTACTGGTATATTTGGGGTTTTTAGCATTTTATCCTTGTGCGCAGTAACACTATATTTTCAAATCTGAAGTTTTTATTTAATTTTTGTTCACTACTATAAAAGTTAAAAACTCAACAAAATAGAATAAAATAGTTCGAAAATATCTAAACAGGAAATTTTTTTGGTTGTCCATTACTTTTTTTCTGTATATGCCTCACTTCCGATACGCGTTTGCTGTTTTTTAGCATTCTAATGTTCTTTATCTCTCTCAAAGCAGAATATAAGAAATGCATTAGAAATTGTACACAGCCGGTCCCTGACGATGCTATTCAGATCGTTGTGGTTATCTTTTTGTACCAATTTCCTCCTTGTACATCATCATCATCATCATCATTATCAACATAGGACCAGGCATTACTGCGTAACGGTCCGAGTTGCCACACCTCATATCAGCACATCAAGTAAAAAGGTAGTGAGGTGAAGGATGAAGATAAGTGAATGCAGTCAAAAGAAATATAAAGTACGAGAAGAAAGGAAAGAGGAGTGACAAAATAGTGAGATTCGGTATAGCGTTGTTAAGATGAGGATAATGTGTGTATACATCTGCGCCACTGACTTCGGTTCTGAGCCATATCACCTAGGGTCTCCAACCACTGGTTCCTCTTGTCCCGTGGACCCCAACCACCTAGTCTGCATCGTCCTACATGGCTTAAACCAACAGTCAGAGACTTCATACATTGGTGCCATGTTTTAGTCTGGCCACCTCGGGCCTTTTTCCAGCCTGAACCCACCTCAGCCAACATTGTGTGACGAGGCAATCGGTGACTAGGCATACGTAGTACGTGTCCCAACCATCTCAGTCGATGAAGGTTCACAACCTCGTCGACTGACTTACCTCTTCTCCCTAAAACTCTACACCTAACTTCTGCATTACTCACATGGTGACACCACGGAATACGTCCTATACTACGAAGGCAACGGTGGTCAAATACCTGTAACCTTCTCATGTCTTCCACTTTCAATGGCCATGTTTCACAGCCATACAGTAGAACAGAGCGGACTGCTGTGCAGTACACGCGACCCTTAATAGACAAACGAATATCACGGCGGCGCCATAGGTGGCGCAAATTGGCAAAAGCCAATCGAGCCTTTTGTATCCGTGCAGAAATCTCATCGGCAACTAACCCACCGGGGTTGATCCTACTTCCCAGGTAAGTGAAGTGGTCAACACACTCAACCACTTCACTCTCTATTGTTAACCGCGGTACCGCTGAAGACCAGTCCTGGAGCAAAAATTTGCATTTGGGTGGTGAAAATCGCATCCCAAACATTCTCAAATTCCCACTCAAAGTGTTCAGAAGACTCTGCATCTTGTCAGCGTCTTCACCTAACAGGACTATGTCATCTGCATATTCTAGATCTAAGGAAAATTCACCTGTGATCCGGTCAACGTCTTTGTAATTAGGTGACGAGAGGGAAACCTCCATAAGAATATCTATGATAAAATTAAATAAGAATGGGGATAGTGGGCATCCTTGACGGACACCACTTGATGAGTATAGCTCCCTGGACAACTCACCATAGGCTCTAACATGCCCACAAGTGTTCGAGTAGAGAGCTTTCCTCCTTGTACACTCCCCTGTAGATTGAAGATCAGTAGGGAAAGGTAGACGGAGGCTTCGGGTCATTTTCCACTGCCGTGAGAAGGGTGGCGTCTAGACGCAAAGTTCTCTTACCTCGTAGGTGTGCATGGTAACACCAACTCCGGAGACCCGCGCGTCATCTACTCTATCACTAACACCGAAAGGCGTTGCATGTCCGGTTCGTGGTTATGTTCTAGGGTCGAAGGTCTCCGGTATCCCAACAACCTTCTAGGAGGGGGATAACCTGTAGTGCACCATCCTGGCAACAAAATGTAAATAGCTTGAGGTGTTTTAAGTTTTGTTTAAATGAACATGCAGCCGAGCAGGCTTCGACGCCAGTTTACGCTCCCTTTGTGCTGGATAGCACACACATACTCAGAGTCCCTAGGTCAGCCATATTAGCCAGATAACTTGGATGAACTTTACCCATAGTAATAACTATCACATTTATTCTATTTAAATATATTGCTTCTTCGAATATATTCCTGAATGGCAGTCCTTTTGATTTGCGTTTCCTTATCAGCACTTACACGTTAGGTAAGGTACTGATTGAGCAGTTACTAGAGCACATGGAGTTAAGTACAGTTGGTCAAGCGTTATGTAACACAACCAGTTCCCCTACAACTTTGTGACCCAAGTATCTTCGGTGCTTTTTTGCGCTGATAGTCTCATTTTCAAACTTAAATATGACTATTAAGAAAAGTGCCCTAGAAAGACCAATAATCCCCAACTTATCTTATCTGAAAATCGGTTATGGTAGCGCGAATAATATTTCTTGCCGTGTTGGTTTAAAGTCTGAAACTGTCATGCTGAACAATATTTCTTTCTATGGTTGAAATCGTCACTTGTCAGTTCCAGGTAACTCTTAGAGGGAAATTGCAGAAAACTCTCACGATTACAAGTTCGTCAAAATGAAGTCTTAAATTCCGTCTAGAGTATTTCATTGTCTGACTCTGGGTCTAAATTTGTGACTTGACGTTACGGGTAATTATGACCAATAGCTGTGCATATGCTTTTATAGAGCAAGCTTGACGACTTTTGGTACACATCACTTCTATATACAGTTATCCTGTGCGCATAGAGATTACAAAATAAATAAGTTTTTTATCCTCCGAAACTTTTATCTAATTAAATAGGCGAGTATTAGTGAGAATCTCGTTCAAAAAGTATGACTTCTACACCTTAACTTAATGCAAAGTTTACGTATTCAGAACCTTGAAAAATAGCTATCGAACTCTCAGAAACAGTCTGTGTGAATCGTACCGCCTCATAACACTACTTAAGTAAAATAAGTGTGTAATTCTTCAGAACACTTTTCAAAAGAATAAGAAACTAAATCAGTTACCGATGTTGGTAGATATACTGTAATCTGTCTTAAGTGATATTCATTCGTAATTATAGTTTACCATTTACACTACTTGTAAATCAGTTTCGAAACGTTAAGTGCTTGTTTACTTAAACTCAACTAACCTAACCAAATACAGTTTGTCCACTTTATTTATTTAGTCAATCAACTAAGGTATTCAACAACAAAAAATTGTTTCAATATGGTCAGACTAGTGGGCAGAGATGAATGTTGACATAGTTTATATATATATATATATATATATATATATATATATATATATATATATATATATATATATATATATAATGTCCAAGTAATTTATGAAAAGGGTGAAATATATTGAAACTATGTCAACATTCATCTCTGCCCACTAGTCTGACAAATATAAATATGTGCTACTAGCATAAGTTTTAAACGCTACCATTCCAACAGTTGAATGATCAAGCGTAATTCGGAGGCGAAAAAAACCAACAAGTGTAACGTCTCATTATCAACTAAGTTTGATATTCCTGTAAGCTAGGGCTGTGAGCTGAAGTTTTATGATACCGTAAAAACAATATATGCTATGTATTGAAATGTGAAGATGACCACAAACATGGTATGCATATGAACAGTTAAAATTATTCTTGGGTAATTCTAAGTGTACGTCATATATTTAAGAGTTTCTGTTCAGATCAACAAGTCAAACAAAAAAGAAGTGATAAATAGTGCGAAAAGGTATGACCTATCTAATAATGAATTCTTATGAAATGATCAAAATGATGACATGCATGTACCTCAAAAGTTTGATACAAAAGTACTTGTTGTTTGTTGATACTATGTAATTCTGCGTTGTCAAACTGGATAGAACTGATCGACCATTAATGGCATATCGGATTCCTATGCAGATGCATGGATATTGCTTGAATATTTAACGTTATGATTAACTTGGTTGTGGAATCTAGGACTCTCATTCAGTCCTATTTGGGACCTGTCAACTGGATGTACCTGCACCCCAGTGAGTGATGTTGTTCCCACTGAGATTCGAATCTCATACCAATCGCTTCAAACGCCAAAAGGTTATCCACTGGACCAGTAGGTGGCGATTATGCTTCAGTGGCCTAGTAGACAATCCTTTGGCATTTGAAACCATGGTACATACAGCTAACACGAGTCTCAAAAGGAGGAGAAGCATGGGAAATAACATCCACAACAAAGCTAAAAGAATTCAAGGTAGCGACCGTCACCGGTGGACCCCAGTTAGACAGTCACTGCAGGCCTGAGAGCACCGGATAGCCACTTTGCCTCAGTATGGGACTCCTCAACAGCGCGAACCCGCGATTCCACCAGGATCCACCCTACAGGTCTTGCAGTAAGCACATAAACATTGTACCACTGGATCAGAACCTAAAACTCTATACTTTCTAACATGCATCAATTCTTAATATAGTGGGAGCGTCGACAAGTATTTGTCCTCACACCCAACTTAGTTGACCTTATAATTCACGACTTCTCATTCCAACTTGCGGAAATCCATGTTTATATGTGTCAATGATGAGTACCAGGCAGTAAGAAGTTCAGTTTGGAGGCTTGTAGGCACTGATTGACTTCAAGGTGGTACTTATCGTGGACTGATATCATGAAAAATGAGCAGAAGACAATTCAGTAAAGAAAATTTTCTTTTCAATGAACCATTTTTGGAAGCTAGTGGGTCGATGCAAGGTCATCGTCAAACTGTCCATTTCTGATGACCTTATATTGACCCTTTAGTAATTGTTGGACATATATATATATATATATATATATATATATATATATATATATATATATATATATATATATATATACACGAATGTACAACCTATGAAAATTGTTCATTAGGAAGAAAAATTTCTTCGCTGAATTGTCTTTAGTTAATTTTTTAATGCTCTGATGGGACTTATACCAGTTGAAGAACAATTGTAAAGCTGAGACCACGGAACAGCTGTTTCTTTCATGACATGGGAATCCTACGCAGTGCTCACTCACAACCTAATCAGTTAGTCCAATACAACAACTAAACAGCTGTCTTGTCCTCCCTGATGCTCCAATGGTTCTCTAACAGGCAGCAATTAGTGATGAATGTTACCTTGGGATCAATCAATCACCACAAATCTCCAAATAGATGATAATTGGGATGTGATAAATTTTGTTTGCATATAAGTGACTTTTTTTCAGAGATAAGTTGAGTATATCAATCAATTGAAGGTAGGTATGCGGGGAGCATAGATACTCTAATAATAAATAACCAAATAATGCATGTTCACCAAAAAACTTGATTTTAGTAAATTTTGAAATGGGTACTGGTTTTTTATATTTATAGTGCTACTTCGCATATATAAGTGCCTAATATTTTAAAACATGAGCGAAATCTTGTAACCCCCTTTCCGATGATTAGAACACGTACCCTTACATTGCCAATCTTACGGTTATTGTTACACAAACCACTTAGTTTTTTTCTTGATTGATTTTCTGTGCTGTTGGTTAGATAGACAGAGAGATCAGTGTAGAACTTAGTATAGAAATGTATTATTGCGAGACGCCACATTTCACAACTGCATGCAAAGAAAAAGTGGATCGAAGAGAAGAATGATATAAAAAAGAATAAATGTATGTGAGTGGAAACAGAATAGCAATTTGAATGGCAATGATAATATTCGAAACTCTACTGAGAAAAATAGTGAGAAATCTACACCACTGTGACTGGTTTTGAGTCGCTGGACAAAGAGTTTTCAACCTCTGAATCTCATCGTTATGAGGACTACAGCTAGGGAACTTGTATCACCCTACATGACTCAGACCAATAATCAAAGACTTAATAAACTACTAACATTTTCGGATGCAGACACTCAGCCTTCTTCCAACACAATACTACTTCGGAAAACATCGCACGTCGATGCAGGCTGTAGCTCTGAATGTGTCACACATTTCCAAGCCACCTCAGTCGGTGGAGGCTAACAATCTCCCTTGCTTAATACCCTTCCTCCAACGTCAGCATTACTCAGACAACGACTTCGCCACACATGAGCAGTGCTACAAGGATGCTTATGGTTGGACACCTGTACTTTTTTCAAATCTGCTTTCAGTGGCCGTATAGCAGTATAGAACGAACTGCAGCACATTATACTGGTCCTCGTCAGATACCTTAACGGTGCCAGAAATGGTGCAAAGTGAAAAAAGTTAGATGAACTTGTTGTATATGAGGTAACATTTCATCAGCTACCAGCCCTTTTGGAGTGACTCAACCCGTCCAACGTAAGCGTAGTGGTCAACGCATTCTGCTGACTCACTTATCCTTGATTGAGAAGATGTCTTCAAGCATCATTTTACATTTCACAAGTCCAAAAAGCATACCAAGCATACTAAGATTTCTGCTCAAGGCATTCAGAAGAACCTGCTTTTTTCACTGTCTTCGCCTAACAGGATGTCGTCCACGTATATGAACTCAACTAGATGCCCTCCTTGGCATAAGTAAATTATAAAAAGGCAACTAGTGTTATATCCATTAGAACAACAATAGCAAAAGTAGATGGAAATAGTAACAGCGAACATTCTGGATTGCTATGACTATTTGTCGTTATCTCACACAACTTTTCATAAGTCCTACACGGCTGCATAAGCTCGAGTACACAGACTTAACCTAAATAAAATAGTTGCTCCAAAGTTAGATACTGCCCCATCATGCCTTAGTTGATGGAATTGAATATTAATTTGGCGTCAGGAAATGTGGTAAGTTTTGTGTAGCATCAGTATGGCTGTGTTCCAAAACCTTTCAAAAGGTTAAGATCAGATCGATGCTTCTTCGTTAAAGTCTGAAACCTGTCTGGTTTCATCAAGTTTCTTGTCTTCGAGCTCCAGTTAGACGTCAGACAACTACAGACTCTATGAGCTTGTACACGACGTTGGTCAAACTGATTCCTCCATGTTTGTCACACGAACACTTCCCTGCTTTCCTATAGATTGCAGTGAACAGTGGTGTAGACCGGTCCAAATGATCACCCGACCGAATCTCTTCAAGAAAACGCTCACTTGGATTTTCCAACTTGCCCCACTTGTGGTGCCGCTATGATATCCGATTGTTCCTTAAGGCCGAAGTGTACTGCTGTACAGTCTACTGTTCTACTGCTGGGTATGAAATATTTCCAATAAAAGTAGAGGACATGAGAGTTCTTCAATTGTTTGACCACCTTTATCTTCGTACAATAGGGCGTGGGTCGTGGTGTCATTATTTCGGTAACGTAGAAGTGAAGGGGGAGACGAAAGTTAGTCGATCTAACTTGAACATGTATTACGCATACCATCTCACCGTCTTCCTTGTCATGCAATGTTGAGTAAAGTAGATTCAGGTTGGAAAACGAATTGAAGCAGATAGACCAGAACATGGTGTTAATTCATCAGTTCCTTGACTGACAGGACTAACTCTGTTTTGCACACACTAAGTAGCACCTCAGTCATCAGTCCACTAAGTATTTTTTCACCTAAATTTCCAAGAACGTTTCGTGGTAAACTCTCAAGTTCTGCTGCTTTGTATGGCTTCAAACTTGAAACAGACATCTGAGCCTCGAGAAGAGTTGGATGACCAATACTTGTATCCGGTTTAGGGGTTGATTTTTACCGATCGGACCGTGGCTATAGGCTACTTAAACACCTGTTTAAAGTCTCACACCCAAACTTTCAACCACCTGTCTTGCGAGGTTATCACAAACCGATACTTTTCGGTGGTGGTCTAACTCAACGTCGTCTTCTTGCCAGTATCCTTAATACATCTAAACAATTGCAGAGTGTTACCAGATGCTGATGAGTTGTTCTCCATCTCTTTACCTTTAATCACTCAATGCTGAAGAGTGTGACATAAACGATGAATATTGTTTAATTAACTGGTTGATTCAAAACTGTCTAGCTTAGAGTAAAAAGTACAAGGTTCAATCCCATGGCTATAACTTTAGTGATATCATCATTTAGATGGTCTTTAGAAATCAATACAATATGAATCTGTGACGAACAGTGATTATAAATTCAAAACATATCAGTGGATTAAAGTGCTTCTAACTGTTACTTACTCATGAAGTAAAGATTTGATTTCAAATCAAGGATGTCATCAAACTTTTAACTATTCACAAGGTTACATCATTTTGTCAGTGATTCATATAAATTTCAGGTGCTTATGTAAAAACTATTCAAACACAATCGTATTAACCAGATGGTCACCTAAATAACTAGTTCACGAGCTACTAGCCGATTCTAAGTCCGAATGAAGAGGGAAGGTTGGGCATAGGGACAGCAGCCCTGCCAAGAAAAACCAATCCAATCGCCACAAAAAACTTCAAAGCACAAAGAAAATATGAACAATAAAAATCAACTTATTCGTCGCTGGGATCTGGGAGACGAAATGACACTAGTTGGAGAAAGACTTCGAGAAGGCGATTGGACGACGTGTCTTCTGTCGATGAAAGAAAAAACAAACATGGACAACCCAGATATGAAACTGATCATGCGTTGAAAGGCACTCGGCGAAATGAACGAGAATGGAGAACTGTTCGCAGATTTCTGCACACTCAACGATTTGGTGATTGGAGGTCAGGCAGTGTGTACAAACACAAACACAAGCATATTCACAAGGCGAGCGACATGGATTCGATTTCACCAGATGCACACACTACACTAAAAATCAGATCGACTTCATCTCAATGTGAAGAGAGTGGAGACGCAGCCTACTGCCTACTGGACACAAGATCAGATGAAGAAGGGGAGCAGATGTAGGCGGTTCACACCACCACACCACTATCTAGTGCAAGGAACCTACCTTCCAAATCAAGTTGAAAGCCTTCAAACTAGCTGGTGATGATAGATCACAGTTGAAGTTGAACACCCAGGACGAACAGAAACTGAACTGAAGGACGAAACTACAAAGGACATCTTCACGTCAGTCAGTCAGTCAGCCATCAGGACAAAATGGGAGGTGTTGAGCAACATCCCTGAAGTATCAGGTGTGGAAGAACATTGGAACTCTTTGAAAGCTATGTGGAACGAAACCTGCATAACCGTATTAGGAAGGAAGAGGAAACGAGACAAGGAATGGGTCTCGACGGATACATGGAAGCTGGTAGAGGAGGGAGGGGAAATGGTGAAGCAGATGATGAACCAGTGGAGTGCAGGCATGCACAACGAAAAGAAGGACTGAGTACAACGTATAAAACAATACACTAGACAAGGAAGTGAAGAAGAGTGCGCGCAAAGACAAAAGACACTTCCATGACACATTGGCAAGTGAAGCAGAACAGGCTGAGTGAGGGCTGGTAGGAGATTCAGTGACCTAACAACGTTATATCAAATAACCAGGTTACTTACACTTACTATCCGGGAAGTGATCAACGCAGACGAAATCAGTGGGAGATAGTGAAGGGAAGTTAGTTACCAAAGAAGAGAAACAAAGGAAACGATGGGCTGACCACTTCAAAAAGCTATTGACTCGACCACGAACACCACCTGCAACTCGTTCAGAAATACCACCAGAAATGGCAGAACTACCAGTGAACCCAGGTCTCCGACAGAAGCGGAAGTCGTGAGTGCCATAACTGCTGAGATTCGGGAAAGCAGCAGGACCAGATGGAATTCCGCCAGATGAACTGAAAACAGACGCAGAGACATCAGCAGCAGACATGCTCACACCACTACTACAGAAGGTTTGGAAGGAAGCAAGTAAGGAAGGAAAGCTACCTTCCGATTGAAGGAAGAAGGGCTACCTTGTCGAACTCCCAAAGAGAGGAGACCTAAGCCTTTGTAAGAACTTGCCAGGAAGCATGCTGCTGTCCACCCCCACCCACCCCCCTATCAAAATATTATGCGTCATCCTGGAGAGACTAAGTTTCGATGTGCTCAATTCAACTGGATTACGACAGGAACAGGTTGGCTGGCCGGCTGACTCCAGGAAGAACAAATAATGTGTGGATCAAATTGCAACACTACGCTACGCTACGCATCATCATAGAACAGAGCATAGAATGAAAGTCAACTCAACACTACCTCAACTTTATCGACTTTGTGAAGGCTTTCGACAGCGTCGACCGAGAAGTAATTTGGCAGGCAGCTGCTTCAACACTACGTACGGTTTTAGTGCCACAAACCTTTATCAACCTCATTCAACAGGCATATGACGACGCCACATGCCAAGAGATTCACAATGGAAAGCTTAGTGACGCCTTTGAAGTGAAGACAGAAGTAAGACAAGGCTGCCACCTACTATCACCGATGATCTTCCTGATTGTGGTCGACTGGACTCCACTGGATCATGCAGCACACCGTGAGGTGAGGAGTGAGAAGATGGGCATACGCTGTTTGACCGATGAAAAGACTGTAGAAGATTTGGATTTCGCCAACGATGATGATTTGTGTCTAATGTCTTGTAGCACAAGCTGGAAGATGTACAGGCGAAAACTAACAAGTTGACAGAAGAGACAGGGGAGCGAAGATGGGACTTCAAGTGAATGTAGAGAATACCGGAGTGATGAAGATACCCAACCAACAACAACAACAACAAGCGCCAATCACCATCAACGGGACAAGTCTAAGGAAGTTGTTCCTTTCACCTACCTAGGCAGCATCGTTTCGACTACAGGTGGTGGGACAGGCACACATAAGGATGTCAAAGCCAGGATCGGAAAAGCAAGACAAGCCTTCCTTCATTAATCTGAAATCAGTCTGGAGATCTACTGCACTCACTCAGCATAAAGCGTGAACAATATCCGGATTTCAGCACTAATGTCAGTCAACTCGTTGCCTCTGTATGATTGGCGCGTTATGAAAAGCATTTCCAACAAACTACAGACACACATCAACAGATGCCGTCTACGCTCACTCAGTACTGAAGATCAGATGGATGGCCAGAAAGGATGAGCAACAAGGAACTCTGGCCTGGCAACCAACCAACAACCTATCGCCCAACAAATATGCTGAAGAAGAAAGTCGAGATGGATTGGGCATACACTGAGAATACCATTTGGGGACATCATACGACAGGCCCTCGAGTGGAACCGAAATGGGAAACAACGAGTTGGGCGCCATGCGTGACAGGGAGGAGATCGTGAGAGGAAGAAATGTAAGCTTATGGGTAGCTGCGTAACCAGATTAGGAGGACTGCAGAGATATTCACAGGACGTTGTTCGAACTTGTGGCATAACTAAATGAATTCATATTTATTTTCAAATGAGATGTATTTCGTGAGTAATGTGTTTAAATATAGTAATGATACGTAGTGGCTAGCAGTGGAATCCAGGACGTGCATTTCGTCCTATTTGGGACTCGTCAGCTGGATGTACCTGCTTCCCGGTGAGCGATGTTGTTGCCACTGACATTCGTATTCGGGAGCAATCGTTTGAAACGCTACGGCATTATCTACCCCACCACCTAGGCATCATTACTACCATTAGAGCACAGGTAATATTGAGGCATCCGTACAGGAGCCCGTATGCCAACAGAGACCGATCAATTCGTTCCAATGAACGATGATAGTGTTTAAACTATAATAAGTTATCGAATTTATTCAGGAAATTATGAATCAAGTTATAGGATTGAAGAGTTGCTCAGATAGTTAGGAATGTTAAGCTGAACATCATGATCAAACTCAAGAATTAATTTAAGTTATATTTCTGCATTCCTTTTTAGCACACACTTTTTTCATTTCATCATTCTAACATGAATGTAAAAGTGGATGTAAAGGCTGTCGATAGCAAAAGATCTAAATAGGTTTTTGAAAGAAATAAACTTTAGAGAAAAACATCAATAATATTTTGATTATCTACGTGGAAAGCAGTCATAATACTATCTTCTGCATGTGATTACTGCACATAGGGAATAGAACTCGTAAATTGTGACATTAACTGCTTGAATCTGCATCTATATCAAATTTCATCTTGATTACTGTTAAATCTATGCATCTGTTTTCCCTCTCCTCGTTTATTTTCTTTGTTTGACGACAGTAGTCCATTTTTAATTGAATGTTCTTATTTAAAAGTTGCAATCAACCAGAAACTCACGCAACCGAATCAGGGCTTATGGAAAGTTATCAAGTGAGTTGACAACATGTGGTGTCTTCCAATGACGTCCACTGTCACTGTTCCTATTTAACATAGTCACAGACGAACTAATGTAATGGACATAGCCCTATGTACATCTGACTTTACACGCATTGACTTACTCCCTGGTGTTTATCTGGTCACTTGAAGCATGCAGATGATACTTCCCTGCTGGGTGAAGATCTAGACAAAATTTAAGGTCTTCCGAACGCGTTGAGCGGAAATCTGTTTACACCTGGCACCTGAAGTGGTGGAATGTCCACCGCTTCAGACACTTAAGAAGTCCCATCAGCAGGAAAAGGATGGTTGCTGACGAAATCTCAACTCTAATACAGAATGCCCATTTCGGATTTGCCAGCTTGTGTCATCTGTGCCTCCACCCGGTAAGATATTCGAGTATCTTTCAAAGGATGAGTATACTGCACTGCAGTCTATTCTATCCTGTTATACGCCTGTAAGACATGGCCACTGAAGGTGGGGAGTATGAAGCAATTACGGTGTTTTGATCACATGTTTTCGTAGGACTGCTCCCGTTTGGTCGGATCACTATGTAAGCAGTGTTGAGGTTAGTCAGGCGAAGGGTACAAGGCAAGTCGATTGATTAGTTTGTAAACCTTAGTCGACTGAAAAGGTTTGGAGATGTGTTGTGCATGCCTAGTCACTGACTACCTTGACATGCAGTGCTAGAGGTAGCTGGATTAGGTTTGAAGCGGGTTCTGGTGGCCAGGACAAGACCTTGTACCAGTTCACATAGTCCCTGACCATTGGTCTAAGCGCTGTGGGGAGATTTAGACTTCCTGGTTGAGGTCTACGGTACGAAGGATTTAGTGGTTGAAGACTCCTGGTGACATCGATGAAAATCGGTCACAATGACGCAGATGTGTTCACTACCTGACGTCTTTTGAAGTTTACAGATTTGTACTAACCTTTATATTCAGATTGTTTATTCCCCCACACTACTTTATCTTTGATACCACTCTTTTTCTTCTCACTTTTTTTGCATATTTTTGTGTAGTGTGACAACCTGAACTGATGCAAGTCTGTGCCAGGTCCTACGTTGATCTTATCTACCTATCTGTCTATCCGAAACTCATTCCAAGTTGGCTGAGGCTGATTGACTGATCGCTGTTTCTACTGCAAACTTGATATTAGACCAGGTTTCTTGAGGATAAGCATGGCTATCACGTTCAGATAAATCCTTCGCTAACTTCCGCTAAATACGTACTTCGCAATCATCTTGCAACCGAACATAGACAGGCTTTATTATCACCTGTTTCTTATGACCAGTGAGGCTCAGACACAGACGAGTTCTTATCAACGTGTGTTCGGAGTGCAAACTGGTACTCCAGAAAGAGCGGCATTCCTCCAGCGACGCCTTATGGCAATATGATCTATCTGCATCCATTGTTGGTTTGGAGTTGGTGAACACCATGTGAAACATTGCCTTTTCTTATGCCTAAAGTAAGTGTGGGCCAGATACAAGTGATTCTCGGAAGGATCTTGCAACAGTCGATCACCGTTGTCGGTTCATTGATATGGGATCCTGTAGATACCTTCAAGATGCGTTTCTGATTGGCTTAGCATCCTTACTCGAGCGTGAAAGTCATTTGCTACTATGATTAAATCTGAACGTCTTGCTTTCTGTAGCAAAGGTGACACCTCATAGGATTCATCCTTTGCATCATCCGAAAGACAGTCGGTGGGTGCTTAGGCGGAGATGATGGACGGGCATCGCCTAGTCTCGCAATCCTTCCTAGTCCTTTGAGACTCATTGCTGAACAGCACATAAACGGCTATTGACTGGTATTCAGTCGAGAAGAGCGTTTTCTGTTCTACATTTCAATGCTCTGCCTACATCACGAGAGCTAGTCATCAGGTCTTCGGATACTCTTACAGTGAATTGTAAAGATTCATTACTATGGCCAGGTGGTCAATCTAATAACCACACTAAGTACCTGTAAACGTATCTCAGAGACACAGGATACATACATATGTAGAGATTCCAGAGTTTTGGTGAGCAATGCTTACTGTCTGATTTGGCATAGATTTCTGACGTTGGAAGCTCATACATGAAATCGATGGCGGGGTCTTAGAAGACTACGAACGAGGTTTTGATGGCTTTCATCGTTAGCAATGAGGTTAAGTGAGGCGTAAGAGACTTAACGTAAGTATCAGGAGATGAAGGCAAAGGAGGAGACAGAATTGATGGGGAAATGTTACGTTTGATTGCGTCTTGTGTACTACTGGAAGCGTGTGACCGACTGAAAAGTTTCTGGTTCCCACACTGTGGAAGCCTAGTTCTTCTCAAAGTACCTGAAAGGGAGAGAGATTTGTGTGACCGCAGAACCCACAGGATATCTGCTCGACGCCTATCAACCGAGCCTTTTGACATTTTTGAGACTTCGGTGTTTCGCTTTTGAATTCGACTATGAATCCCTGTTGCAAGCATCAGCATTTCACGACAGGCTAGTATGTTATTTGTGGGTCAAAGCTTTTCTAACCCCGTTTCCATTGAGAAGGCAGCGTAAGCGTGGCACTGGTGGTCATTCAATAGAAACACCTTACTACTGTCGCACCTTATCCAGCTAGGGGCACTACGACTTTCCCCTCAGATCCCCATCGTAGTGTAGTAATTTATACTGAAATGGTAACTGCTTTTCGTCTTACAACTATCCAACACACCTTTTTGACATGGTAGGACCTTGAGAGAATAAGGGTTTCCCCATCATAAACGCGGGTAGGTGTGATATACACAACCCCGACCACCACATCAAGGTAGAAGCTAACGATTGGGAGTTAGCTGAGAGGCTTTTTCACATTCCACCGGTCACTAAATATACACCATAAATCGAATTACGATATCAGTTGTGAGAGACAACCCCATGCTTTTGACAATTATTGATGCTACACAGAGATTTATTTTATTATTTGACACAAATTACAGTTATTACACTGTTATATATCAGTACTGAAAATCAAAAAATCTGTGAATCAGTTGTCATATCTAACATATTCAAATGAAGATTATTATGCTTTCTACATAACTCTGGATGCCACACAAATATCCTTTTTCACAGCTGATTTAAATCACTTCATCACAGTGATATACCTTTGAACAGATGAGATTATGCAAATTACACGACCTCAACTGAACATCACACTTGTCTAATGAATTAAAGCGGTAGTTAGCTAACTAACAAACAGCGAAACCAAAGATTTTAGAAACACAGACTAGTGCATAATGGTGATAGATGTTATAGTATTGACTAATAGGGTGGACTTCAAACCGTCTCATCAATGTACCTTGATTTTAATGTAATATTTGTTTCAAGCACATGTATAGATAGAGAAATTTTTAAAATGAATCACATTTTTACGTAGTAAAAGAAGTTAAACTGAAATAAATGAAGAATACAAGTAACTGGGTGATGGTTGAAGATGAAATAAAAATCTCGAACGCGACAGCATTCGAACGATAGACCTCCCTCAATATGGTAGTATAGGGGAAACGGAGAAAAATGGAAAATTAAGGGGAATTGAAGGAGGATAAGTAGACAATTATGGGGTAGCTGTATAAAAAAAGACTGAATCAGAGGGGAAAGGTAAACCAGTAAGGAGGAACAAAGCGTCTTTGAAAGGTTGATGAAAAAGGGAAAATCGGTTGCATTTTCCCAAGTTTGTCGCTTTATTCCCCCCTATTTACTCTTCATTAGACCCTGTTTGGTCTGTATAGGCCGGTTTACTGGTTCCATGCACTACCCAGTACCAATAAAACTCTGTCAAACCACAGCTATCGCAGATAGTCAAATTGATAATGAAAGATATGAGATATAAAAATTGATGAATGCCGATTTTTACAGCACTCTGTATACCAAACTATCAAGTTATCCACCAAATACACAAAAATCTCATTACAAAAGATAGAAAATTAAGTTAAGAATACCATTTTTTCCCTATAAATAACCTTCAGAGTTTGATTCTTTTACAGATTTATTCAACTTCACCGTTGATGCTGATGATACAGAATTTGGGTTAAGCTTAAGTTGAAACTCAGCTTATCATTTAGTGTTTCTAAAAGCATAAAAACTAGTACCTCTTTACAGAGCATATAGATGGACAGTGTTACTTTAGACAGACAGAAAACATTCCGAACAGTGTTAATGAAAGGAGTAAAGAAAATCATTTTAAATCATCTTTATGTAACAAATATACTAGATTAGATCAAAATAAATGGACGAAACCTAATTAATTCAGTAACCACATGTACATTCATACAGTAGATAGTGAATAAGACTAGTTGTTCGAAGGATAACGATGCTATCTGATGGCTAAACCTCGGTAAACGAAACAGGGAACGAACCTGTCACCTCAGTGATTAAATCAATAAACCACAGCTCCACTAAAGCAAAGTCGTTGACGCGAATACAAGGAGAAATTTGATTGGTTAACTGTTTTAATTACACCAATGAAGCCTCAATAATTCCTTAATCTTTTCAACCTTCGACTAATATTTTATTCTAACTGAAATTTATCTATTCAAATATTAACATTGATATTTACACAGTGAACACTTGGATCTAATGATGAAGAGCACAGTTGACATGCGCAGCACTGTAGAGACAGAACAAGCATTTATGACCATTTAAATCAAATCTAAACAAGATTTTTATTTTGAATTATGAGATTTCGCTCTATTTGATTGAATCAATTTGTCGCCGTTAGCATTTACACATCATTGTAAAGCTACCTTAACACTACCGTAAATTTTATTCTGATTTTCTTTTTCTGTGGGCAGTTAGCACTAGAAGTGACAATCGTTAGGTTCTAAATTCAGTGGTAACAAGAATACTTAGCTAATGAATTCTAAATATAACGAAAATCATTTTAAGGGTTGCGCTTGTAACCATCTTAGATAAATAACACTTGTATTGATAAAGTGTATGAAAACCTTTTGAAGAAGGAAGAGAAACTATTATTGGCAGTGAATTCACCATAAGAATTTGAAGATACCTAGAGATAAAATAGATGCAGTAAATAATTACCACTCTACATATGAATATGAATGTAAAGAGAAATTATCAGCTAGGAATTCAGCATCTATGACCCGAGTGAAAAAAAATTCTGGATACATTATTTAACAATGATCATTTTATGTGCATCTCTTTCTTTGAAAAACTGTAGCTCATTGGTTTAAGGAGATGATATTCCACAAATGGGTCGCGGGTTCCCATCTACGGAGGTTTGGACAGTGTGGTAGTATCATTAGGCTTATTGCCTAATGCACAACTGTGAGCAACGCTGCTGAGTAGATTTCGATTTCTCTTCTTCTTTTGAGAAATGAATACCACAGATAAACACTCTAATCTAAGATGTTTTTTGACTTTAGTGTTGAGCTATGGTATGATGTATACTCAAAACTTAAAATTGCTCGCTATTCACCTGACCTAAGTACAAGACTGTAGCCTTTATGATTAGGGAACCCAGTTGTTAAGATCCAAAGGTTGAAGTTCCTTGTTGTCATGCTTCGATATCACACAACAGCGCACACATATTTAGACTTCAAATACCCAATGCTCAACTTATTCAACTCTATCAGATCAAATTTTGATCCTGAAGTTTACAAAATTCCTTAAAGTTGTGGATTATCTCGTTGCTGTATACCCATTCATTCCTATCCCACCAATATATTTCTGGCTTACTGAGTTGGTTTTCTGTTGCTGTGATATATATATATATATATATATATATATATATATATATATATATATATATATATATATATATATATATATATATATATATAGTCTGTAGGGACCAACTGGTTGAATTAACGTCCAATACTCATTGATGATTCTTTTCGAAGTGAATTTCCGGAAGTTCTGATAAGAAATGGAGTTAATCATGTTGAGTGTTAACCCATCGATGGGAGTGGATGATCGCTGACCTAAAACACAAATCGACAGAAGCAAAGATATATAGAACGTTAAATTGTAACCCAGTGGTAGAATGCTATTGTACACACTGCAAGACCTATTGATCCTAGGTTAGGTCCTTGATAGGGTTATGTATGTGTTCTGTTGAGGAGTCCCATACTAGTACAAAACAGCTGTTCAGTCCTCCCAGGTTTTCAACGGTTCTTTAACTAATATCAGTCCGTGATGAACACTACCTTTCATTACGGACTGATGTCATCTAGAACCGTACAGCTGTTTCGTTTTCGTGTACGGCTTCATAACAGTAACCAGGTAACTGGTGAGACTATCTGAAACGCCTGAGATTTGGCAAACCAAAGCTTACACAGGGTGATAAGTGAAGGTAAAATAAAAACTAGGTTGGCATAGGATTCGAACCAGCAGCTGACTGTCGTGGCTCCGTCGATAGAGAACTGGATTGTTTTATCAATAACCAAACAAATAAATGAATCCAAACTTTTAAAAATGAAAAGAACTGTGGAACAGTGCAGTGAAATGTATAGTACTGAAAATGCCTTAGAGATGACCTATTTATGAGATTTTAAGGTTTATCAACTATTTTCATTTTGATTATCTTAACAAATACAGACAAAATCAATTGTTTAAACAATTATTTACCATAAAGGATACTTTTTTTCATTTTAAGAGTTGAATAAAATATGACATGACAACAACAACAACAGCAGACATTGATGTATCAGTTAATGAAAAGTTCCAATTGAATTTGTCTCTTAACCACCATAAGAATACTTTATGAATATGGGTTTGACCTCTGAACAATATTGTCTGTAATACAAACATTGATACATTGTTTTCTGAATCTTCATGTAAAATAACAGCAACATTTTTAATAAAATCTCGAAAAGGTTCTCAGTCCATAAGGCAAATCACACTTAAGACGTGATAAGAACACATACAACATAACAGTGGGAATTTGTGCTATAAGTTACTTGTCTAATAATTTCCTATCATCTGCCATTCAATAAACTGAGCATATCAACCTATTCGTAGAGTTGTAGTTTAGAGAGATGACTATCAACCATTAGGCTACGGACCAGAGCCCCGGCTCCTCCTACCAAGGTTTGGGCAACTGTGCAGAAGATGGCCGAGTGCGTTTCATTTCATTACCGACCTATTCGTTCTGATAGGTATTAGGAAATTATCGGAATTATATAGGTGCTTACAGCCAACTCTTATGTAATTTGGGGAGTCATTAGCCAGATAAGGAATATCAGTCCTTTGGTTTAGTGAATAACTTTTTCATGACTCCAACTGCATGAATTCCTGAAGTCAGATAAGATCTGCATAGAAGTAGAATACAGTCTTACGCGTTTAAATTTACTGTGAAGCTTCACCAATCGGAAGGTAACTTCTGACGTTGTTTTCTGAAATATTATAATCAATGATAGGTCATCAGCTTGTCTAACTAACTGCTCAGAATAGTCTTCAAGATAGTTTTTTCGGTTGGCTTGGTTCATGAGCGAGATTAATAAATACAACTGAACATTAGTTATACTTGGTTATTTTATATAAATAAGAATATTTCCAACTCATCATATGACATAAGAAATGAAGAAGGATTCAAAATACATTCCTACGTAAACTTAAATAGAAATAAATGATCTTTGAGGGATGTTAAATTACCAAGCGAAAACATATATAGTTTGAGGTTAATGAGGTAGTGCTCATTACAGATTGAGATCATTTGGAGAATCATTGAAAACCTGGGAGCATTGAATAACTGTTTCGTCCTAATATGGGACTCCTCACCCATGACCCCCTGTACCGCCGAGTCCCGAAATAGGACGAAACAGCCGGTCATTTCAAAATAGTTACATGACATGTGCGACTTCATCCTATTAGTCTCATTACTTTTCATTTCTAGCTACAGTCACAGGACACTCTTCCACATATGAGAAACAGATGTCCAGTCGTTTTTACAAGAAGCATTGGCTATTAATTCGATGTACAACGATTCTATAACCAGCATGTGCACCATAATTCCGGAGTGGTACTTTGTTCTTATTGGGATCGCAATTCAATGGAGATATGACAACACGTAGAAATGTTTGCGGATCGCTTACACTTGATAAATATCTATTCATATAAACTACTATGATTCGATTGCATATTAGATTTGTTTATTTGATCTATAACACACAGTTATACAGTATTATTTACTTGGTGACGTCTCGAGCATGATTTATCATTAATTATAATCATATCAATGTAATCACACCACTTTTGACATCTGCTTTTTATAGTCCTGTCACCTATTAATCGTTGTTTCTAATGATGAAATTTTTTCCCCATAACTCTGGTATAGGTATAGGTGTTGCGTCGATTCTATTACATGCGCAAGGACGTAAGCAAAAAAATGCAACACTTAAAAAAAGCACTAATAGTTAATAATTGTGCTCTACAGCTTATTAAGAAATTCGTAGGAAAACATAAGAAACGAAATAATAACAGTAACACGAGTGTGGATAATAACAACAAAACGAGTAGAAAGAAATTCACACCCTCCATTGTGTTACCCCATAAGAAAGGAATATCCGGAACTTTACGTAGGACCTTCAACAAAGCTGGAATTAAGGTGGCATTTAAACCTACAAACTCAGAAATAAGTTTTGTAAGTCCAAGGATCCGATAGAATCAAGTAAACAAAACAATATAATCTATCAAATCCCATTTAATGACTGAGAGTTAGGTCAAGTACATAGGCCAAACTAGCCAGTTGGGGTCAGTTAGGTTAGCAGAACATAGGAATTAGTTAGATATAGAATGACAGACCCGGATAAGATCAATACATCAACACATGTAATAGGGATGATGCAACACCTATGCTAGAGATAAGGAAAAAATGTTTACCAATAAAAACAGAGAATAAGAGGTGACAGGACTCTTAAACTCAGATACCGAAGGCAGTGTGATGACATTGATATGGTTATGATAAATAATTTGTGCTCGAAACGTCATCAAGTAAATATAATACCGTATCATTGTGTGATATAAACCAAATTAACAAATCTGATATGGAACTAAATTCTATCAGTGCCCAAGTTTTACACGTATACAGTAATTCGACAAATTGACTGATTACTTTAAACTATTCTCTTAACCTTATAGTCACTGCATTATATTTGGTAAACAAAATTGTCGCATAATTTGTCGGATAAAATCTCTCAGTTTACAAAGTTTCTCTCTGAATAGGTTGAAATGCTATCCAAATTATAGGCTTGTTAAGAATCTCATTTAGAAATATCTGAAGTTCCATAGTTGTAGGAGCATGGAAGTTTTTAATTCCATCTCAACCAGGTTGCAAGAACCTAAGTATTCATATACTGTGCTGGTTTTTCTGCAAACACACGTTTATTCGAATACAGCCAAGTCAGCTGGATCTTTTTCAATTCACAAGACAACTGCATTGCATTCACATTGAGATATGATTATCAAAAAGAAATATATCGGATAAATTATCCAACAATTAATTCAAACATAAAAAGCAAAGTAGAAGCTCGCACTGAAGTACATCGGTTCAAACTGTCAAAATATGCAAACTAATACAAAAGCGTACTGGAAGAGAAAAAAAAATGTTGGAAGATGTCAAAGACTGAGTACAACAGTGTCATTGTGATCGACTTCCAGTCATCTCATGAAGAGTAGCCAACCATTGATTCTCACAACCCCGAGGACTTCAGTTAGGTAGTTTACACCTTTCTGTAAAAGCCATAGCAAACAGTCAGAGACTTCATGAAGTGATATCACGTCTTGGCCTGGCTACCCATAGCCTTCTTCTAACCTAATCCTACCTCGGCTAGCATTCCACATCGAAACAGGCCATAGCTTTGCATGAGCAATACACATCCAAGCCATATCAGACGGTGAAGATTCGCAACCTCATCAACTGACTTTCCTTTTATGCCTAGTACTTTGTATTTACCTCGGCATTGCTCGAACGGTGATTTAACTGTATTCTAGTAATTCTACGAAGACACTTGAGTTATTTCAATGGCAACAAATAAATTATCACTGGATCCAATACCAATTAAACAACCTTACAATATGGGGTATACAGCCAGAATAATCAACGAAAATTCAAAAGGCTATAAAAAATGAAAATGAGTGTGAACAACTGTTTTATGAAGTTAGTGAGTGAAGGTTATGCCAATCTTACAAGGATAACCAGTTACATCAAGAACTATGAAAGCTATTGCTAATGCCTTTCAAAAAACATGACTTAATTAAATCCACTCAAGTTGTTACTAAGAATCAAGGAAAGTAAGATGCGGAACTCATTGTATATATTGTAGTCAATTATCATATTGATCTTCAAAAACTTTCGACACAAAAACTACTGCTCAAAAGTAACAGCTTTATTTTTGTAAAGCATATCATACAATATCTATCCTAAGTAGCTTTGTTGATTTGTATGCTGTGGACTGATTATCCATGTGTACAAAATACATGAACAATAAATCAAGTTAACTGTTAGTTAGAAAACTTTCAATTCAATAGAATGGCTAATAAGTTGTTATTTGATACTTCGATCGGATCTCTGGTTGCAGATGAGTTACTATGCGAATGACCCGATAATGACAGATATTCATGATATTATATTCATCTTGGTGACTAGCAGTGGGATTCAGGACACGCGTTTCGTCCTATTTCGGGCTCGTCAGCTGAGGTGATGTTGCTCCAGTATCCATTGCTTTAGACGCCAAAACGTTATCCACTAAGCCTAGCCCCTTGTGCAACGGGTATCCGTTGTTGTTTGTTACTTGTAACTTCACCTTGCTGCTGAATTGCTCGATGGTTAATAAGCATAGGAAATCACCGTCGCGTACAGGTCAAATTTAGCCAGTGAGGCGTATAACGAGCAGAAGTCACATGAAAGTGCTTAAATTATCCACGAAACTGCAAACCTGAATCACGTGTATCAAACAACCAAACTGACAATTTCATCGGCAATCATTATGCAAGAATTCTTACTTTTCAATCATCCAAAGTGAATAATATCTGTAAAACCGAAGAAACCTTTCACAGATATCACCACTTAGTAAACTGAACTACTCATTTATTTTTCTTTTAACTGTAATCTTTAAAAAACAAAAGAGTAGAATAATATTTAATTTGTCGTTAATATTCATAAAACTATACAATTAAGTGGCTCTTCCAAAATAAAATAGCATTCATACGTTGTATTCACTGTAAAAGATTCTAATTAACATTATAACGATTATTATTATTATTAATACCAATGTGCATATATAAAAGGAGAATTTATCAGTTATGAAGAATGGTAGCCGAAAAAATACCATTATTAAGAAAGAAAAGTAATGAGGACTATAAAAGAAATAAAGTCGAAATAAAATGCATAACAAATGACACTGATGGCAGAATGTAAAATCTTTTCACAGAAAAGCTCACTATGTGTTTTCTTTGTTAATTGATAGGTAATAATGGTAATGTCTGAAAAATGTTCTGGATGGGGATTAATTAGCGTTTATCAAAAAAGATTGAAAGTTAGTTTTTTAAAAATCCGAATTTAACTTCTTTAAAAAAACTCTTCTCGGCTTTCCTGCATATATATATATATATATATATATATATATATATATATATATATAATGTTCTGATGAGTGAGTGATTGCAAAGTACTGATTGCACTTATCACAATTACCGTTAGCTCTACACCTAATTTCTATTAATCCATTGCATACGAGACAATTGCCATTGAAATTAAACCAACGAAGATAAGAGTGAGATGAATAAGTGATTCTCTAGAGTAAATGAAAGAAAAGCATGAGAGAAATTTGATAAAATTTAAACTCACTTATAAAAATGCATATCTCATTCAATAATAAAAAGAAACAGTATAGATAGATGTCTACTTTGAAAATGAATTCCAGTATAATTATATATATATATATATATATATATATATATATATATATATATATATATATATATATATATATATATATATATATATATATATATATATATATGGTTGTATTCATCCTGGACTGACATCAGTTGGAGAACCAATGAAAATATGAGAGCACGGGACAGTTGTTTTGTCCTAGCATGGGATGCCCCAGTAACACGCACCCAAGATATTATCAGAGATTGTACTCAAAACCTTCGACGTCCAAGGAGAATGTTGTAATCATTCAGCGACTGGGCAGAATCAAAAGGTTGACCTTTTTTAACTTCGGTCAATTCGTGATACAATGCTGTTACCTACCAAAGTCTTCAGTTGGCATGCACTTCTCTTCCGAGTGGTTGACTCCACTGGTCACATCTTATTAGAACTTCAGGATATCCATGTCGAAGTAGGTCACTAATGAGCACTATAAGTATGTCACGAGATGACAACAGTATGGAAACTGTGGACTATTGAATTCCGACACAGTAGTTGGATGGTTAACGCGTTCGCTGTGAGATGAAAAGGTCCAGAATTCAATCCCTGAGAGGATCGTGGGTGCGTGCTGGTGAGAAGTTCTATATTAAGGTGAAATACCTGTCCAGTGCTTCCAGATTTCCAGGGGTTTTCCAACTGATATCAGTCTATGAGTAATACAACCTTAAAAATGAAATACTCATAAACTTGAAACCACTATATATAATGTTTAAAAGCAGCAGCCCATGAGGAAAACCAAACCTAAATAATGAGAGATTGAAATAACAATAATGGTGGTTATAATTATGTTTATGTTGACAGCCTACTTCCATGTGTATCTACTAGTTCAGTGGCTGTTGTGGAGCAACATACATTGGTCGTAGTCAGAGACTGCTGTCAACATGTGTACGAGAAAGTATTCCAGCTTGGTTTTATAAGGGTAAAAGGAAATGCATTAGTAATTATATCCATGAGAATTAAATAGATTCTAACTATTCAACCAACCCGAAAAATGATTTTAAGGTTGTCAATCGAATTCCCTAAAACATTTCATATTTTCTACGTTTTCAACTTCTTAAAACAGTAAACGTTTTCGCTATTTATGAATGAACTGAAGCCTGACCTTTATGTGTACATAAGAAGTACACGCATAGTCTTTGTCCCTACCTTGGCCTTAACAAGGTCTTGTTTTCTTTCGTTTCGTTCGTTTTTTGAATTCCCTCCTCCCGTTATTAGGTTATTCTTTGTACTCTTTTGTCGTCATTATCATTATTTTTATTTCACATTCCAGCATTACTTCAGCATTTAATCCTCGAGATAATTGCAGCTTTCAACAAAAGTTTCAATTTATCCCAATTAATTCACATGAGAGTAAAACTTGAGCACTGAGGTAGAATGTAATTCCATTTTAATTGATTTGTTAAATATATCGTACAGTAAAACAGCATTGTTTACTGGATTACGTTTCGGACATAATTTATTGTCCATAATCATATCATCTGTTGATATGACTATGGACAATAAATTATGTCCGAAACGTAATCCAGTAAATAATATTGTTCCATTTTATGATACACCTACTAAATTAACTAAAATGTAATTATTTTACCCATATTACCTAATTCTTTAATTGTTTCTTAACTTCATCTTTTTTTCATCCATTTATAGTCTACGTGCACCTTATAAACAATTCAAAAAAATCTTACGTAACCCCGTTTGTTATCATCCAACCTTTACGTCACCAACTGGCAACATTATTGTAACGGCAACAACAATTGTTGCTATTTCAACCTCACATTATTTAAGTCAAATCTTCCTTCACAATCCACTTACACTTCCGCCCTTTCTATTTCCAATGAAGTTGGGGATGGTCAAACATATCACCAAATGTTTGGAAAATCAACTACATTCGAATACTTTCATAAGTATCAAGGATAAACAGGCATCACCGTCTATATACAAATAGACAATAGGATCAACCTCGAAACTGTCTTTAGACTATTTTATAGCGGTTATCACGACTGCATACATAGGCTTGTTCAAACCTCAATTAAGAGAAAGTTTAAAGCCCCTTTTTGTAATCGAAAACAATTTATCAACACCTTAAACCTTGGTTATCCATGAAAGTCAACAAGCAAACTCTTATGCCACACATTAAGAACCTATCATAAATCATCATCTGACTGAGACAGCCTTAGTTTGGCAGGCTAGTATTTATACTGGGTGATGATTCAAGGTGAAATGAAAATCTTGCCGCGGTCCAGATTTTCATTTCACCTTCAATCATCAGGTTAACCAATAATCAAGAGGCGTATAAGCCCGATTTTTTGACCAATAAAGATGATGAACAGCTGTGAGTTCTGAGGTCAGATGGAAAGATGGTTTGTATTCAATGACAGAAACACCACAAGAAATTACTGGTCACATGCCACTTCGCCAGGACAAGGTACCAAATCACTTACAGAGGAATCCTGATAGCGCACTTCGGATTAAAGTTAGTACTGATGATTTCGTCTAAGAAGATAATGAAAGCTTCAGTGAAAGCAACAACAACAACAACAACAACAAAAAATGGGTATTCCATCGTTGATACCATTTAGGTGAACGAAAACCAAATGGTTACTTGCAGTTTTAGTAAAGCTAGTAAAGTGCTTAAGATATAGGCAACGTGAAATGATTCTACATGCTAGAATAAAACGAACAGTTTTGTTCAAAAGATGCAAAAATAAAGGTGGGAATCCGATGGCTCATATTTCCAACTCCTGTCAGTTCACGACATAGCGTGACCGCCACCCAATGTCTTCGTTGAGTATTTGTCCTCACGGCCACCAGGTTTGCCCCACTAGTGACGACTTTTTATTGGGACTTCAAGAATCACCTCTCGAAGCTAGTCACCAATTAACACTAGTTCAACTGAATTTGGGCGGCTGTCACGCTATGTCGTGGACTGACAGAAGTTGAAAATATAAACCATTAAATTCCCACCCAGTGGCTCAATGGCAAAGTGCTGATTACAGAACCTGAAGGTCGCGGGTTCGAAACCTGGCGGGGTATGGTCGTGGGTGCGCACTGCTGAAGAGTCCCAATCTAGGGCGAAACAGCTTTCCGGTGCTCCCAGGTCTCCAATGTTCCGCCAACTAAGTCAGTCCATGATGAATACCAACTTGAAAAATCTCTAAATCCCCACAAATCCCCAAATTCAATCAAATTCTTTTAATATTTCATACCCATCATTGATTATAGTTAGTATGACTATTTTCTAACCCATTTTTCATCACTGTGATTGATTGCACATTTTCCTTATACACCCGGTGATCTCTTTCTAACTTTAGAAACGACTTACTATTTCACTCTAGAAATTTCAGTTTTGATGACCTAGTGTATTGACGTATTAGGCAATTATAGACTGTTTATTTGTTATTGTAAAAACGATCGTACAGATACTGAAAATGATTCATCATAAGGGAAAAAATTCCAAATTATTGAGAAAATGCTGGCAAACGTTGTATGACTTATGAAAACGTATCCATATTATGTTGAGGTTTTTCATAGTGATTCAATGAGACATTGAACAAGTTTCCCTAAGACATCTTGATCATATATACCTCAAGTAATTATAGGCTTAAAACTTATTCCTCTAAGGCTTTATCAAAAAGGTGTTCAGACGTTGCCAATCAAAACACATATCAGCATTTTACATCACTGATCTATTGGAGAAAGGAGAAAGGGAAAACAGATAAACCATACGAAATTCCTAAACATACCAAAAAATTACTGTAACAGGAATTCAATAACTTATTTTGATATAATTAGTAAACAAAATGCAGTCTTACTTGAAAGATAGCTCTTTTAAAATATCGGGTAGAAGGGAAACCAAAGCAATGTAGAGAAAGCCACCAGCGGTGAAGGGGAGAATCCATTTTGTTGTACAACCTATAGAGATAAGAGAGAGAGTTGATTTAAGAGGGAAAATATAAGAATTTTGCATCTTCAAATTCTCTCCTCTATTAAAAGTTATCTACTTGAACATATATACAGTTAATCAACCCAGAAGTTGCCAAAGAGATTTGGTAAACTTGAAAAACTAGCAACCAACAGATACCTATCAAATTTGTTGAGATAAAAATTAACTTGAGTAGACACTAATGTGAGTTATCAGCTTAACAAATTAAATGTTAAAATTCTTTTAAAAGCATAGAGCAATTTAACCGTATAACCACCATGTGTTGAACAGATGATGATCATAGTTCAGTCAGTGAGAATCAACATGAGATCCGGTATTACTGCGTAACCGTTCAGGTTATTACACCTCATTTCAGCACATCAAGAGAAAAGATAGAGGCATAAGGAAGAGAGTAGTCAAAAGTAGTACAAAATTCGTGAAACGATGACAAAGAGGTATGAGACAACAATAAAATTTGGTAAGACGATTACGATGGTTATATGTGGATAGGCTATTGCGAACGAAAAGCACTCATTCACTCCGTGCATATCCATGGAGTAGGTAATGAGCCACACCTAATGTGTGAGGGCTAGTGTTACTACCTGACTGTCCAAACCTCGGTAGGTGAAGCGCAGCTCGAATCTGTTACACACTGGTTGATAGTCATCTCCCTAAATCACTGAGTCACAGCTCCGTGAAGGGTTGCTCAAAGAAAGCTTAGATTCTTGGTCGACGGTTCTTAGCAAACAACGAATCACAGGAGTAAAACCATGACGGTTGTAGAAGCAGATATTGATTTTCAGCTGATACGCTTACTTTCAGAGAAAAACTAACCCTCCCTCGTATAGACCAACGAAAAATATTTTTGCAAATACCTCTGAAAGTTGATTTCAAAATAAAAAGATGAATAATCCATATTATATGGAAACAATAACAGCAGATAAATGGAAGACAGATACACAGTATTGTGTTCAAGGTAGGTGAACGTATATACTATACACTAATATATACTCCTCATATAGACTATCCACGTACAGTTAGGCTTAAACTTCACACTAAAAAAAACTCATCATCAATGAAAACAAACAGATAATCACTATAATTATGATCGGCACGACTATAAGCTCTTATTATTAACCACTAAGTAACAGTAATATAACCATTACAGCTATAATCAACTATATTCATACTAGTAGCAACTGACCATATCTATAGGTTGATGCTTCAAGATATATAAAACAGAGGTTTTACAATACATGTATTAAACGAAACCTTTACGTAATGTATGCATAGATTATTTATTCCATCTACCCATGCCATTAAGAATTAAACATATTGAGGCCTAATATATATAAATAATAACAGTAGTAATGATAACAGTACTAGTGTTACAGACATTAATATTCAAATGTAAAAACACACTGTTTATAATGAACTAGAATTTAGAAACTTTAAACAAAACTTATAAAGAATTAAATTGATTTACACAGATGATACATTGACCTGGTAAATTATAAAGGAAAAGGTGAAAATTATGTTAATTTGCTTGGTTCTGGCTAGCAGAAGAATCTAAGACGTGCGTTTCGTCCTAATTGGGACTTGTCAGCTGAATATACCTGCACCCCAGTGAGTGATATTGTTTCCACTAAAACTCGAACCTCGAAAAGGTGAAAAGTTATCAAACAAATAAGCAGACTCAGTTATCGATGTATTTAGGTATCTGATGATAAGCAACGTAAAAAAACACCGCTTGTTATCATTCCATGACAATGTTTTCTACAAATTTAACGAGACTGATTGACACATACTATGCCCAACTTTTTATTTTTACGCTTCAGTAAACACTAAACATCACCACTAGCACCTTCTTGTTCACCACCATATGGCAGTAATTTTAACTTAATCATACACTGAAGCTCAAATAGAAGAGTGGTTACTTCTTGTATTGAGAGTAAAATCTTACATTCTCTATACTCATGAGTATGAAGAGGTGGAAACCTAGATTTGTAGCGTTCCAATATCGCTAAATCTGATGATGATGATGAAATGTTAACAAACGAATATGAAAGTTTAAAAGACATTGAAATTAGGAAATGTAACTCAATAACCACGTGTATGCTTATGTAGAAGGCAATCAGCAATGCTAATACTACAATACGGCCGCCTGCCAGATCCAGGAAGGTGAAGTATGGTTTGAACTCGTGACCCACCACTACTGGCTGAAATTCGAGAGCTTTCATCAACCAGCCACAACTACATGATTCATTAGACAACCAATGCTACGAGACCAAGAAGACAAGCTCTCGGATATACGTATGTTTATGCAGAACAATAGGTAACTTTAAGTATGTTATGAACAATACTGTCAAATGGATAGAACACATAAAAGTGTGTCGGTTTAAGTTCTCTTATTTCACAAAATCACAGAAAAAGAAAATCAACAAAAGAAGAACGATATTAGCATCACCAACAATCAGATGAATGATAGGTGAAGAATAGACACAAGTAAATTAAAAACCCAAGAAGTATACCAAGAAAAACGTGGGTACGCCTCTAACATTATGGTAAGCCTTAACCAGCATCTCAACGACTATAGTCAGGTAAGCAACATAGCTCAAATTGACAGTTAACAACCTTATCTTATTTTTGCTTTTTCACGAACTAGTCGCACTCTAGCTGTTAAAGTACGCTTTGAGGTAGGTGTTGGTTTAGCATCTATAGGACTTCATCACATGTCCTGTATACTATTGGAGGCATGTAGGCGGATGACACATCTCGGCTTCCCACACCATGGAAAGCTATTTCTTCTTAAGATGACTAAAAGGGGAAAAGATTTCTGCGAACACAGAGTCCATGCTACATCTGCTTGATGTCTGTCATACACAAAATTTTGCAAAATGTTCTCAAATATGGTTGTCCTATTGCCGGATAGAGAAAACTCATACCACCGACACCAGAATACAGTGCCGCACGGAGGAGTATCCTATTTTTATAGTCAATTTTCCTAACCTCCCCCATTCCCATAGAGAAGGCAGCATCAGTGTGGCACTGGCGGTCATCCAAGAGCAACAAATTCCTGATGGTTCTTTAGGCTGAGAGGAGTGCAGCAGATTTCACACCCATTTCGAGTTAGTATTTCTTACTTGGTAGTTTAATTATATGCGAATAATTCTGCCAAGATATCCATAATTGGCTGTTTGTAAGCTCCTAATATCGTTTGACTTTAATGGTCATGTCTTACAGAAGGTAAGGTAAGAATAAGCAAACTTTTACAGTATTTTTGATCTTTGAATAGATAGCCGAATATCACACCAGCGATGATATAGCTTTTGAAATGTCAAACCTTTCCTGTCGATATATTTGAGGTTGTTCACGATGCTGATAAAGTATTTTATGAATGGTGACTATCATAACAATGCATTTCAGGCATACTGGAAGAAGCATTTTATCTTAGAGGCCAATCCAATTCAAAAACAGCTAACTTCATAAATTTTACAATCCGATGGAAAAGTCATACTACTGCTGACTGCACAGATATATGAAAAAAATAGTTTTGCTTGAGGAAAACAGACATCTACAGACGTTGTTGTCTTCGCACTGTCAGGTTATAATACGCCTATGTACCCTAACGGTTTCCGTATGGCTAATTTGAGGCATATAGTAAACATAAACAAATTTAAACTTTTTTTAAACTCAAAAAATATCGTGCGTGACCAACCTCAAGCAGCTGTTCCTTGAGTACTACTATAGTCACACAGTAAAGTCGATACAGAATAACAACTTTTCATAGTGAATGTAATCAGAAAGTATCAACTACTGTCTGTCAGCACGTAAGACCATTCTAATTATCACCCACCTTCCAGATCGTTCCTAAAAATCAGTGGTTGGAGATTCTCGATGATACGGCTTAAAAGCAATCAAGAAGGCGTGGATGTAAACACCCTTTGTCAAATTCACAGTATTAGGTATTTTCAGTAACCCTTGCCTATTTATTCTCCCTCCTTTCAAAAACTTTTGTCTACACTCAAGCCATTCATTTTCGATCCACCTCCTCTTCGGATGCTGCTGTGAAATGTGATAACTTGAACCAATAAATTCCTGTACCATGTTCTACATTGATCAGTCTGTCTGTTTTCGAACACATGGATACTTACGAGTATGTGGAACCAGCTTTATTTTCGGCCTGAAGGTGGGGTTGGACTTAGTTAACCAAAAGATATTGTCAATGTCTCTCACTGAAACGTGTACATCAATATACCGAAGGCTCTACATTCAAACACTGGTGGTCGTGTTAGGGCTTACAATTCTTGCATTAAGTGGTGAACGTCATGGATATTCATTCTCTCTATTTATATTCAATTTTACCACACAAGTGCACTTATATGGTTACTACCTTCCCCTTTAAATCTATCAGGAGTAATGTCTTTGGAGATGACACAGTACTGCTAAACGTAGACCGTGACAACATGTAGAATACCGTGAATCCTTTGTGTGATCGGTACGTGCTTCTCTACTGTTTAATCTAGTCAGCTGTTTAATGATTGATCTAAATCGACAACTAGTTTATCAATGGGAAGGGAATTGGTTGTGTGCTGACTACTTTACAGTCTGAAAAGTGAATCAGCCCTGGTTGGTCGACAAAAGGTCGACAAGAATACGAGAATCAAAATGCACTCAGCAACCACGTGCACACACACAGTAAACAGTGAGCCACACCTACTGTGTTAGGGCTAATGATACTATTTGGGTGCCTGCGCCTTGGTAGGTGGAACGATGCTTGAGCCCATGACCCATTAGTTGAAAGTCAACTGCCTAAACCAGTGAACCACAACTCCGTACGTACGAATACAAAAGATTCGATTTACTATTACAAACTTACGTTACATACGATGTTACCAAAGTAATACAAACACTTAACGCACCTTTTGGGCCCTATTTAGAGTAAAACTTTATCGCAAAATATATTAATTTTTGGGCTACATGAAGTATGTTTAGTTCATTTTTGGTTCTTTACATGATATTCTGAAAAGTTTACTGCTAAAGAGTAAGGAAGAGTACGAACCTATTACTGGCGCTTAAAACGAAGTCCCGACCGATAGTTGCTATCTAAGTGTGGTGGTCGGGTCTGCACAAATCATTAAACCAGTGAGCTGGGTTGGCTAAAACGATTGTCCTCTGAGGTTATATCATGCCAGTAAGGTTCGGTGAATAGTGGTAAGGCTAAAAATAATTACCCTTATGCTGTAAGTAGCTTACGACGTGGTGAAAGTTAGATGGCACAGTTGTATTCCTAGCTGAACTGGGTGTGAAGGCATTAATATTTTCCCGAAGAACGACCAGCAATAACATGTTGATACTGCCTTCTGTAAATTAGAACAAGACATGTAGGCGAACAATATTGTTTTCAATTCGATCGTCTTCAGTCTTTACTCTAATACAAATAGCTCTATATATATAATTAAATCAACCATGTAGATTTGTCGGTTGTGATAAACGTTTTAAAATAACGATAGTGATAATAATTCAAATAATAATAATGATAGTGATAAGAGTGATAAAGTTGACTAAAGCACATACAATATAGATGATAATGATGATAAGAACCAAGAAAGGAGCATGAAAATCGATAATCGAAATGGGTCAAAAGCTTGCTTGGAAAAATAAAAGTTACAAAATACTGAAGGGCGAGGTAAGTGAATAAACAAAGCCTAGACAAATACAGTAAGTATACGAAAGGGGTGAAAAATAAGAAAACCGGTAAGAAAACTGAATGATAAGGTTATCAACTAAGTATTCCCTGGTCAAGGGAGAGATAAGGCAAGTACAAATTTCTTCTGGATACAAAAGCTAGGATTATTAGCTCGAATTCCCACAGCTTCTGCTATGCGTAAAAGACAAGTTTGAATACCTTTCGAAAGATGAGAAAGCATTGTTCTTATCTAAAAAGTGACCACTATCAACGAGGTGAGATAAAACCGAGCTTCTGATGTATTTTATCTGTCCCTTTTCCAACCATGTACCATGAAGGTAGATGCTCAGCAACACGTTTGTTAAGTTGTCTAGTAGTACGCCCTATATAGCTTTCTCCACAGGAGCAGCTAAACTTGTAAATACACATAGAAACGGCAAAACTAGATACCTTATCTTTTGTTTGAGCCGCGACAATTGGTCGACTTGGAAATGATAGACAGAGTTGTGCGGCGTAGAAGGTCCTCTCAATGGCTCTAGAAAGTCTCAGATATAAAACTTCTCCGGCCATATCCCCATTAAATTGCAATTTCATAAACAAAGATTTTTTTTTCGTATGGTAATAATTTCAGGTTTATTCTCCCTGGCTTTGTCCATGTCTTTTTATGGAACTCTTAGGATAGCCCATTTCAACCATTTCAGTCTAACTCCTTCTGTACTAGATCATCCGAACATATTTTTCGTGCTGTTAGTGAGGCATTTGACTAGGTTTGCTTTGTACCAAATTGGTACATGACTAAGAAAATATGTATACTGACTTATAGATGTAGTCTTCCTGTACTTTTCTAGGCTTTGTTTATTCACTTACCTCGCCCTTCAGTATTTTGTAACTTTTATTTTTCCAAACAAGCTTTTGACCCATTTCGATTATCGATTTTCATGCTCCTTTCTTGGTTCTTATCATCATTATCATCTATATTGCATGTGCTTTAGTCAACTTTATCACTCTTATCACCATTATTATTATTATTTGAATTATTATCACTATCGTTATTTTAAAACGTTTATCACAACCGACAAATCTACATGGTTGGTTTAATTATATATATATATATATATATATATATATATATATATATATATATATATATATATATATATATATATATAAAGCTATTTGTATTAGAGTAAAGCCTGAAGAGGATCAAACTGAAAACAATATTGTTCGTTTACACGTCTTCTTTTAACTGCCCTCTGTATCGGAAGGAGTAAGAAAAGATTGACCAGCAAAAATAGAACACTCCTTCCTTCTATGCAGTTTTCCGGTACTCACAGTATGAAATTTTGTTCCTTGATAGCACAACAAAATCTCAATCCAAGACTCTTAAGGAGGTTGTAACCGGCCTCAAGTAGACGTAAAACTAAAACATTTTTCTTTCAGGTACCTTATAGAAACCACTAGCACGATGTGGGCAGCCAAGAAGTGTCAAGTTGAAAATAAGACTTAGTTAATCACTTTAAACCCTTTAAACATGCATATATAGGCTAGGGTTACTTTATTAATTATGTTTCTTGTTATTTGGCTTCATATTATACATCAAAAGGATTGAAACTCACCGGTTACTGATGCATTGGCACAAAGTGTGAGAATAGCACCGAGAGTAGATCCAGAAGCTGTAGCTAACTAAAGTTAAAATAAAACAATGATAAATAATTTACAAACATTTAAACAAAGTTTGAATATAAAGGTTATTTTTTTTTAGGGAAAGGAAACCACCACTTCAACTAATTATCATAGGATGAGCAATTGTATCATTCAAAGAAGGAATAATGCTTTTTTCATTGGTACGAAGCCAAAAAGCAACGAAACATTTGAAGTAAAGGCGAGCAGAAATAAACACACAATTGATCGATTGAATCTGCACTAGCTGTTGCAGATGAAACGATAATCTGTCATCTGTTGGTGTGAAACTATGGGGTACTAATACGTTTTATATTGAATTTGGGAGTTTGTGATTTTTTAAGTTGGTATTCATCATGGACTGACGTCAATTAGAGAAACACTGGGAACCTGGGAGCACTGAACAGCTGTTTCGTCCCAGTGTGGGGCTCTTCAGCAGCCGGCACACACGACCCGACCCCACCAGGGGGTCGGACCCGTGACCTTACGGTTCCGTGACCAGCACGTTATCGTTGAGCCCCTAGGTCGGGATCCAATGGTCCACCGGTCGCAACCAGTGGAGCAAACCTGGTGGCCGTGAGGACAGATAGTCAACGAAGACATCGGGTGGCGGTCACGCTATCTCGTGAACCGACAGAAGTTGGAAACACGAACCATTGGATTCCCACCCAGTGGCTCAATAGTAACGTGATGGCCACGGAACCTGAAGGTGGTGGGTTCGATCCCGGTGGAGTGGGGTCGTGGGTGCGCACTGCTAAAAAGTCCCAAACTAGGACGAAACAGCTGTCCGGTGCTCCCAGGTCTCCAATATTCCTCCAACTAATGTCAGTCCATGACGAATACCTACTTGGAAAAAAGTTTTATATTACCCTCGGTTGACGTTTTGTTTTCTGCAGGTTGGATAGTAACTGGCTTGCCCTAGTTACATCTCCGTACAGGAGTGAGTGTTTCATTTCACCTATGTCTTGAAATCTTGATATTATTGAAGCACATATATACATCAGTTGGCCAAACTTTCGATCTTCTGATATTTGTTCAGTTTGAGGTATGTCAGTCATAATTCGATTACAGTGAGTCAATCGTTTAAAAATCGTGAGCTAAATTAACCAGTTTGACCACCCACTCCACTATGATATGCATTCAGCAAGATACAGTTACAATTATTTACGTTTATACTCATTTACAATTACAACAGAGCTTATCATATCAAGTGGTAACAGTTAGGAGAGTTCAACACATGCTTATGGTAGTAGCTAGTACCGTGTTCAATGTACTTCTTAATTATTTGAGATTTTCGATTAATCCACTCAAATAAATAGGCGGTAATACACTACGCGTTGTGTTATCAAAAGCATATATATACTAAGTGTACACACCTTAAAAAACTTCTTTGGTTAGCAAAATTTACAGTTATATGAAAGAAACCAGTTTGAATAGTGCTTTTTAACACCATGTTGTTTGAAAAACAAAGTTGAATAGGATGCTTAATGAGAATATATTTTATCCACAGATAATTGTTTTAAAAAGTTTTATAGCAAAATAAAATACTTATCGGGTTTTACATCTATATCTACAAATTATTCAGCATAATCTTCATTTGATACCAACATGTTTAAATTAATTCGGGTATATGAATTAAAAGATAACAGTAAACGTGATAACAAAAAAAATCTTGGAAATTTTATATTTTTAGTGGTCAATTCTTGTAGGTGTGTGTGTGTGACTGAATTGTGTATATGCAGAGATAGAGAGGAATAAAATTATTGTCGCATAGCGATTAGATAATAAAGTGTTAAAATTCCTAATCAATTATGAAATTAAGGTTGGAAAATAAAATGATAATGATAAAAGGGATAGTATTTACATTTATCCGGGTGACCAGGAAGAAATTTAATGTAATTGTATCTGGGTTGAAGTTGAAAGCCATGGGAGGGAAAGGGAACGAACAAACATCTGAATGCATAAATCAGGTGTGAAAAACTTAATTGCTATAGCTTCTACTACACTTAGCAATCGGAGGCGTACAAACTTGGAGTATTGTGATGAAACTTTGTAAATAATAGTAAATGCTGAGGTTTTGTCAATCATATGCTCAGTATCTACTAGATGGGCGAGTATTGAGCTTTTGTGAAACCTGACGAGAATTTACTGAAAATACGTATTCGCTTCAAACTGTCTTCTAACTATTAGAATAATTATTAAGACAAAATACGTTAGTTAATTTACTTGGTTGTGGTTAGCAGGGGACGCACGTTTCGTCCTATTTGGGACTCGTCAGCTGAATGTACCTGTACTACAGTGCAAAGTGTTGTTCTCACTGAGACTCGGGTCTCATACACATCTCTTCAAACGCCAAAGCGTTATCCACTAGGCCACTCAAGTACAATAGCCAACTCTTGTACGACTGGTATTGGTTATAATTATTTGTTGATATACTTGTAGTTCTCTGTTGTTATACTCAATCGAATTGTTCGACCTCTATTAACATATGGGCTCCTATGCGGATGCCTTGATATTGCCTGAATATTTACAATGGTAATTTACCTGGTTGTAGCTAGCTGATATGAATTCTAGTCAAGACTTGACCGGATAGTTTCACAAATATTGAGCGCCCGGTGAAAAGTTGGTATTACATGTAAGTTGCATTTCGACAACAAATTTCAGCGTGCTTGAAATAATAAATTCCGACGTTGCACACGGAAGTCTGGCCCGAGCTTCTTCAGGGAAATAATCAAAATCTACATTATCGTAGATACACAGAATACATCAAAAATTGTACATTTCACCTCATTCTCCAATCGTGTCTGGATTGCGATTGTTTTTCTCTGCAGAGTAATTTCTGCCATGGTCTCTAAAGTGAGTGCGATGAAATTAGCTGTGTATACAAAATGTTTTTCTTCCTTTCCTTCCTTTTCATTTAGTTTACTGATGCCTTGTTTTAGAAACTGATATCTAAAAAAATATGTCTACGTTTGGTTTTTTCGCGACTATTGATTTATATATTTAGGTAGCATATAGCTGGTGAGAATCCTAGAGACCAACGGAGTAACACAACTTTATCTCATTGCGTAAATGCTGTTTCTGTTGGTTTATACTTTTTATGAGTACGCCCAAAGACTACCCTAACAACTACTGAGATGACAAATAACAGTTTTGTAGTATACGAAAGGAAAACCTTTTTAGGTGAAATAAGAAAACCTAATTAGTTATTTCACTCTTTGCTATAGTGGCCTTTAAAGCCCACTTTTTTTATCTAAACCGCTTAGATCACCTAAAGTAACTCAAAAGAACAGCCTAGCAACTGATGAAATAACAAATCGATTTTCGCTGTTTCAGCTGGGAAAGTAGTTTTTTGTAAAATTAGGAAATGTAGTTGATTATCTTAGCTATTGTTAAGATGAGCTTTAAATTCACTTGAATATCTAGTTAATACGAACCGTGTTAATTACTCAAGTACTTGCAACACACAAAACTACAGTTTGCAATTTATCTTTTTGTGGTGGACTTGAGAGCACAAGTTCTGATTAATACCAATTTCAAATGCAATTGTATAGTCCTCCCATTTTATAAATAATGCAGAAATATTTTGATGGTGAGAACGAGTAGCATTAGTACCCAGGATATGAATTTTGTTCGACTTCAGGTGGCTAAACCTGCCTCCTAGTGAGTAACATTGTCCCCAATGAGACTGAAACTCGACATCCTTTGCTTCAAACACCAAAACGCTACTCACTAGGCCACTGAGTTATCATAGCTACTGCCCGCAAAATGGATAGAGATATTTTGACTTGTTATTCCCTGTTTTTGATTGGTTTGGACACAATTGGTCGGTTACCTTTGGCAGAAACATTATTACCACAGGAAATATTCACCTCTGACTGCCAATAAGTAAATTTAAGTGGTCACGAAAGCCTTTCAGAGACTGAATGAATTCATAATTTGGTAATTATCATGTAGGCTAAAATGTTTGGGTGGTTTGCACAAAAGCCTGCAAACATTTAGTTGTTAACGTATTTTAACTGCATTACATTTATATATATTCCTGTGCAGTAACCTGAACAGCACAAAACGTTGAGTTAAAACTGATAAGTTTAGTAGCTGAACTCACCAAAGCGGTCTAAATATCTTATCATTTAACAGGGAAACTATATTACTCATTGGTGTGAACGAGCAAGTTTATTCGGTGGTGAAGAGATAACAGAGATTAACCTTTTATTTATTAAGAGTTAACACTGTGAACAAAGAAAGATTTCTAATCATTCAATACAGTTGACACAGTGATAACACTGAAACAATACACTAGGTGAAAAGTGAAAAGACCCAGGTAGAGATTTATCAAGCTTAAAGTATCACAAAACTCTTAGGACAAAAAAAGTGCTTAAAAATAGAACTTATCCTAATTGGGACACAACCGTGTAGGCCCATAATCTTCTAACTGGTTATTCACACCAAGGTTCGCGCAGAATTCGGTAGCACTCACGCGCTGGAATAGGAATTCTGCAATTTTGGAAACACTTCTCTCGTTAGTGAATTAAACCTTGTCCAAATACCTATGACAAGACAGTTGCTAAAATGGTTCGAATAGCAATTAGGAAATCAACTCAACATTCTATACCCTTAAAATATAAGTGTACAATGCACGGCATCTTTCGCAAAAGATCCGGGCTTTTAACGACGGTTACTTTTGTAACCAATTTTAAACTTCTGTAAGACGTATTTGCAGCGAGTAAACAGTATCAAAGTTAGGTGAATGGTTCTAAGTAAAGGGAGGTAGTAAGTTAGTTAGATTGAATGCATAATTCGAATGAAATGGTTTTGACATACATTGTTTACACTTTGAAAATGCATAGATTAATATACTGTTCTGATTGTATTGGAAACAAATTAGAAAACATTGGAATGTAACTACATCAAGACACCTTAAGTTTTTGAAACCACTGGATATATTATTCTAAGCTACTTAAACGATGGACCTCTCAATCGACTGTATTATTTCGCCTGGATGATCTTCTTGTCTTCATTTTAAACACTAGACAATGTGTTGTTTCATGTTTCTATTCTTTCTAGGCATTTACAGTCATTTGTCGATGAAATATTAGAAAATCAAGACGGGTACAATATCATTTCTTGATTCATTCACATCCACTCATCAGTTTAAATCACTATAATTTACTGGAAAACAAAAATCTATTTAAGATAATTAATGATAAGTGAAATGTAAATTCATAAGAAAAAGCCATAGTAGTTGCAGAGTGGTATATGAGACGAGTAAGTTTGTTACTTACTTGCGCCTTAGCAGCTTCCCATCGACTAAATCCACTTCGCAGTAAAATTACAAAATCAGCCATTTCATGGGGAACTTCATGAACTAATATGCAGGTGGTTGTCAGAACACCTAACTAAAAATATAAGAACAAGACAGTTTTGAAGCTCTTTAACAAACACATAAAGTGAAATATTTGGTAAATTCACACGCATAGCGATAACAAATCCTTCAAAAGTCATTTCATGCAACCATATAGAAGACAGACATAATGCAAACATAGATACAGTCCAATTACTGCACAAATAGAAATGTGACTAGTTTCTTTGGCCTAAAAAATTACTTACTAGCAGCTACCATTTTGTTAATAGAGTTTGGTTTATTATTATTTATTGACATACTTGTTATTCTCCGTTGTTTTGTTGGATCGAAATGTTCGACCTTTATTGGCATATGGGCTCCTATGCGGATACCTCGATATTGCCTGGATGTTAATTACGATAAATTGCTAGCCACAACCAACCAATTTATCAGAGTTTGGTTTGTTCACCACATAACACTATACTAAGTGGAAAGAATATTCTTATGATAGCACGAAGATCGCGTTAGAAAGAATTACTGTTATGGCTTGTGTATTCTCAGCGCGACATAATAACTTGAGATAATGCATCCTTGACGATAAAGTAAAGTGACAGTAATAGGTTACTTCTTTTACGCAGATGGTATTTGCAGATTCATAAATCCAGTCACATAGCCCTTCCATAGTTAAAAAGGTCAACCATATACTGATTTGCTGGATTACAGTTTCTTTATTTCTTACTACAAGGCGCCTTCAAAAATGTATGGAACAACAGAAATCAGAAACATCGCAATGTCAAGTTCTTCTTTTGAAATACATTCTATTTCTCATATTTATCCTTATTTACATCTTGATACAATATAAAACAAGTTCCATAGGGAACCTTAAATATAATCACTGTTTTAACGAAGTGAAACGGGACTTAGATTTGAAAAAGCACTCAAAATTTATACATATCCGTGAAGCAGCGATAAACATTCTTACACTCACTTACAAGCCAGATGAAACCAATAAGCTAGTTCAAAACAACTTACACGAAGGGATACCAGATAACTTCCAGCAATAGCCACACCGTGAGTGAAATTGTCAATTACGTTGGCAACGAGATTCAAATAACCTTCAACCTAAAGAAGTGATATTGTATGAATAAAAATTCATCCAAGAACAAAGTACGTCACCATTATCAGCCAAAAAAGCTGTACCACCAAAATTACATACTCGTGAAAATAATGTAACAAGCATACAAATTTTCAAAGTTGGAATTTAAAATATTATGTTACATCACAAAGGAAAACGCATAATTTTCAAAACAAAAACGTATGTATACTAATGCTACGGAAGTTTTCCGCCGTTCGTAGATATCAAAAGAATTATTTCAACTGCCTACCAGCACAAATAGTCAATGTAGCAAATCCAATCAATCGAAAGTCTATAACTATTGTTCAGTTGTGATAAAGTTGGACTGACTATGAATAAGTGGTTGTCAACGTTTGGTAAATATTAGGACTTACCACAAACATTATAACAGACTCATACTTAACAAAGACATCACACAATGAGATAGAAGATTGTCAAATTGGTTACATCACAAGATATGTGAACTGGAAAAACCAGCATCAGTCACTGAAAAAGTGACACAGCCCTTGACAGGAAAACCATACCTTAGGAAGAGCTGATTAAATAATCATTTTATTCCTGAATTCGCTCCAATATAAGCAAGCCATGATCGACGAAGGCAAAGGAAGTTAACCAAATTTTCATACAGTAACAGACAGCTGCAAACTGATGCAGTTACGTCCCTTGATTTCAAATAGACACTGAACTCCACTGAATAAGATGTTTTGCGGTGGACTCTAGAAGTGCACGATGTACTAGATACTTATGTTTACCAACCATCATTACATCTATAACGAATTCTCACACGAATTCATCACGACAAAGTGTTCATCGGAAGTGCCTACTTACTCATCTTCATCCAACTTTGCAGCCGGTCGCTTACACTTATCCCGCATATAGCAACTGGTGGACCAAGGAATTGAATAAGTCAACAGCAATTTCTAATGTCACGACTGAACTAGGTCAAGCAGACAGAAAAGTAGCCAATTTATGAAATGGTCACCACATGCATTCCTGATGTAGAAGTGTCACTCTATTTTGGCAGTAATCCGCAAAAACGAACAAAGAAATGAAAATCAATAAAAAAAGAAGAGTTCAGGCACTTAATTGAGTCATGTCGATTTACGGGAGAATAACAACAGCTGATTATTCAAATCAAACTTGATGGGGTAGCTTCAGCAATTTACACAATATATGATAACCATTACACGAAGTAATGCATAACATTTCACCAAGCCCTACGGTTAATGGCTAATCTCGCCTGGTTAACTAGTTCACTAGTTACTAACCGGTCCTAAGCCCGGATAAAGAAGGAAGGTTGGGCATAGGACTAGCAACCCTACCCCGGAAAACCAATCCAATCGCTAAAGAAACTTCAATGCACGAAGAAGTTATAAAAAATAAAAATAAACTTCTTCCTCACTGGAATCGAGGAGACGAAATGATGCCGGTTGGTGAAAGCCTTCGGGAAGCCAATTGGCCGATGTCTCTCCTCGCTGTCGATGAAAACGAAAGTAAACATGGGGACATGGAATGTCCCCCACCATGTATGAACCTACCGAAGCTGTCGACATTGCAAAAAAGATGAGGAGCTATGAATGGAATGGAAGTGCTTGGAATCTGCGAAAGCAGATGGAATGGAAGTGAACTCTCCAAACTGTCAACTGGAGAGTCAATAATCTACTCCGATATTATCACCCAGACAACAACCACGAGCACACTCAGTTTTGGAGTGACCATCATGATGTCCCCATCAGCATCGAAGGATCTCATGCAGTGGGAAACAGTCTCCTCATGCAGGATCATGACAGCAAGATGGATTCAACTCAAAAGGAAGGAAAGTCACAATCATTCAATGCTACGCGCCAACGAATAATGCAGATGAAGAGATGAAGGAGGAATTCTACAGACAACTGCAATCGGTACTAGACAAGACTCAACTTCAGTTGGCAACATCAAAATTCTAATGGGTGGGTTGACATGAATGCCAGACTGGGAGCTGGCAACTTAGGAACAGAATCATCATGGGTCGAGAAGCACTCAGCGAAATGAACGAGAATGGAGAACTGTTCGCAGATTTCTGCACACTCAACGATTTGGTGATTGGAGGTCAGGCAGTGTGTTCAAACACAAACACAAGCATATTCACAAGGCGAGCGACATGGATTCGATTTCACCAGATGCACACACTACACTAAAAATCAGATCGACTTCATCTCAATGTGAAGAGAGTGGAGACGCAGCCTACTACCTACTGGACACAAGATCAGATGAAGAAGGGGAGCAGATGTAGGCGGTTCACACCACCACACCACTATCTAGTGCAAGGAACCTACCTTCCAAATCAAGTTGAAAGCCTTCAAACTAGCTGGTGATGATAGACCACAGTTGAAGTTGAACACCCAGAACGAACAGAAACTGAACTGAAGGACAAAACTACAAAGGACATCTTCACGTCAGTCAGTCAGTCAGCCATCAGGACAAAATGGGAGGTGTTGAGCAACATCCCTGAAGTATCAGGCGTGGAAGAACATTGGAACTCTTTGAAAGCTATGTGGAACGAAACCTGCATAACCGTATTAGGAAGGAAGAGGAAACGAGGCAAGGAATGGGTCTCGACGGATACATGGAAGCTGGTAGAGGAGGGAGGGAGAAATGGTGAAGCAGATGATGAACCAGTGGAGTGCAGGCATGCACAACGAAAAGAAGGACTGAGTACAACGTATAAAACAAGACACTGGACAAGGAAGTGAAGAAGAGTGCGCGCAAAGACAAAAGACACTTCCACGACACATTGGCAAGTGAAGCAGAACAGGCTGAGTGAGGGCTGGTAGGAGATTCAGAGACCTAACAACGTTATATCAAATAACCAGGTTGCTTACACTTACTATCCGGGAAGTGATCAACGCAGACGAAATCAGTGGGAGATAGTGAAGGGAAGTTAGTTACCAAAGAAGAGAAATAAAGGAAACGATGGGCTGACCACTTCAAAAAGCTATTGACTCGACCACGAACACCACCTGCAACTCGTTCAGAAATACCACCAGAAATGGCAGAACTACCAGTGAACCCAGGTCTCCGACAGAAGCGGAAGTCGTGAGTGCCATAACTGCTGAGATCCGGGAAAGCAACAGGACCAGATGGAATTCCGCCAGATGAACTGAAAACAGACGCAGAGACAGCAGCAGACATGCTCACACCACTACTACAGAAGGTTTGGAAGGAAGCAAGTAAGGAAGGAAAGCTACCTTCCGATTGAAGGAAGAAGGGCTACCTTGTCGAACTCCCAAAGAGAGGAGACCTAAGCCTTTGTAAGAACTTGCCAGGAAGCATGCTGCTGTCCACCCCCACCCACCCCCTATCAAAATATTATGCGTCATCCTGGAGAGACTAAGTTTCGATGTGCTCAATTCAACTGGATTACGACAGGAACAGGTTGGCTGGCCGGCTGACTCCAGGAAGAACAAATAATGTGTGGATCAAATTGCAACACTACGCTACGCTACGCATCATCATAGAACAGAGCATAGAATGAAAGTCAACTCAACACTACCTCAACTTTATCGACTTTTTGAAGGCTTTCGACAGCGTCGACCGAGAAGTAATTTGGCAGGCAGCTGCTTCAACACTACGTACGACTTTAGTGCCACAAACCTTTATCAATCTCATTCAACAGGCATATGACGACGCCACATGCCAAGAGATTCACAATGGAAAGCTTAGTGACGCCTTTGAAGTGAAGACAGGAGTGAGACAAGGATGCCACCTACTATCACTGATGATCTTCCTGATTGTGGTCGACTGGACTCCACTGGATCATGCAGCAAACCGTGAGGTGAGGAGTGAGAAGATGGGCATACGCTGTTTGACCGATGAAAAGACTGTAGAAGATTTGGATTTCGCCAACGATGATGATTTGTGTCTAGTGTCTTGTAGCACAAACTGGAAGATGTACAGGCGAAAACTAACAAGTTGACAGAAGAGACAGGGGAGCGAAGATGGGACTTCAAGTGAATGTAGAGAATACCGGAGTGATGAAGATACCCAACCAACAACAGCACCAACAACAAGCACCGATCACCATTAACGGGAGAAATCTAAAGGAAGTAGTCTCTTTCATCTACCTACCTACCTAGCTACCTACCTCGGAGGGCGGTATCGTTTCAACTGCAGGCAGCACATGCACAAACGAGGATATCGAAATTAGGATCGGAAAAGCAAGACAGGCTTTCATTAATCTGAAATGAGTGTGGAGATCCACTGCACTCCAGTCAGCAAAAAGCACGAACAGGATCCGGATTTTCAACACCAATCCAGTGAAGTCAGTGCTGCTATATTGTTCAGAAACTTGGAGCGTTATGAAAAGCACTTACAACAAACTACAAACATTCATCAACAGCTGCCTACGCTTGCTGGATACTGAAGATCAGATGGCCAGAATAATAAGAATAAGCAACAAAGCACTCTGGCAACGAACCAACCAAAAACCTATCACCCAACAAATATGTAGAAGAAAGTGGAGATGGATTTGGAAGAGATGATGTGAAGAAGAAATGAAAGCTTGTGGACCCAGGTTGAAAAGACTGCAAAGAACAGAGTGAAATGGAGGCGCGCTACTGAAGCTCTATGTTCCACTAGGAACCGAAGGGGAAAAATAATAATGGTCAGTGGCTGAGAGGGTCCAGATGGGATTATAATATGACACCATAACGCTTTGAAACACTGGTTCAGTTTTAACAGTGGCTAAGAATCTATCAAAGTAAGAAACTGTGGGTCGTTGGCTTAGGAACTTTCAAGCAACGGGTCCCATGTCCAAACTCCACATGAACCACTCCGGCCTGGGTAACCGAGTAGCATCATAAACTCCCATGCAACAAGTATTGCTCATGGCTTAGCATATACACGTGAGCTGGAATGAGTTAGATTGCTTTATCAAAATGAAAGCCCAGGGAGAATAAAATTAGTAATTGTAGGTGACACAGACAGAAAGACCTCACATACAAGTTGACCGGCTCAAGTGGCAACACTTCACAGCAGCATGCAAAGAACAAACGGTTAGAAAAAGGTGAATGAAAGGAAAAGAAGTCCGGAAACCAGGGTTAGTGGAAATTTTCAAGTTTTAGATGTCAAGGACTGAGTACATATGCGCTTTTGTGATCGATTTTCAGCCACACCACAAAGGGTCCCCAACCCCTAGTTTTTATCGCTTCGAGAACCCCTACGTGGCTTACACCGACAATAATACTTCATCGACTGATGCCACGCCTTGGTCTGGTCACCCAGAGCCTCATTTCAAACCAACATTGCACGTCGAGGTGGGCGTGGTTCGGCATATGCTAACACATGTAAAGCTACCTCGGTAGGGGAAGGTTCACAACTGCTTCGGCTAACTTGTCTTCTTTGCCTAATACTCTTTATTTACCTCGACACTGCTCATACGGTGACTTCACTGGACGCGAGCAATGATATACAGTCAATTGTTTGTGATGAACTAGTCGCACTGATACTCTCTATGTAGGTCATTTTAGAAACTTTCTTCCAATTACTATATAATCTTCAACAAATTTAATTTAAGAATTTAGGATATTGTGGTAGTGTTATCAAACATTCCATTTTACATGGGTTAAAACGAGTTTTATAAACCAAATAAAAAGGAAATCTCACCACCAACAAACTGCATTACTCTGGTGCCAGTGACATATCTGGCCATCTGTCGTAGAGAGACTGATGCACGGGAGTTTGTTCAGTCCTACTCTTCGGAAGCAAGACATGTCTGTTAAATTTGGGTGACATGGGATGGTTACAAACCCTTGATCATTGGTGTCTTCGTAACACTTCTAACAAATGATAAGGCTGCAGAGTAAGCGAATCCGATGTTGAGTAAAGTTGTAGATAAGAACACCAAGTAGTGAACTTGCATCTGTGTTACGTATGCAAAACGATTTATCACCCCAAAAATGCGATGATGGATAGCAAAATATTGCGCTGTAAAAATATCCAGATGCAAATAGAAATCATTCGAAGAAAACAAGTCACCCCCTGCATTACTTGAAGCCAAATAAATTTAGCTCTCATTTGAGTAAAAACTATGCTGAATACTAGTTGATAACACCAGAAATTATAACATAAAACACTACTGGCAACAAAACAAAACGCAATATTTCCAAATATACTTTGGTTTACAAAATGCACCGATAATATGACTAGTAATACGAAAATACCTAATGTACAGTCGTGAAGCATAAAGCCAAAGAGAAATTTAGGCACACTTCATAACAACCCCCACGAGATAGTATCCTGGTTGAAAACAAGCGGAAAATCTTTTGGATGCGCAAACAATGTGAAATAGTGTTTTGGTTGACCCTGGATGCGCCACGGGATTATGAACTACACAGCAAAGGTGCAAACTAACAGAAAAGAATGTCTCTTGGTGTAAACGACGAAACCAAGCACCTACCAAGCACGTACATGTTCATGAAGCAGGCAATCACCTATACCTCTTGTGTGAAGGTTAGTGTTACCACCTAGCTGTTTAAGCCTAGTTATTTTAAGATGCTCAAACCCAAAGTTAACTGACTGAAACAATGAGATGGCTCTAAATATACCTATATAAATCATTTGATGCGCCAAACCTTGATTCTGTGTAAAGAATATAGGCTATACTAAACTAATCAAGAAGTCATATTACCAATATGACCAACAGTACAAACTACCATCCTAAGAAATGTGATATCAGAGCCAGTCTGTAAGGATACTGTACATCTTGATTATCCTCCGGGAAAATAGCTGTCAGCTGATCTTTGCAAAACAAGTCTGTGACGTAAGACAGTGAACATGCTTATAAAGAGGTCTATCTGGGAAGTGCTATGACGCACTTCTGTTTAGAAAATAGTGAAGATTTAGCAGCTCAGTGCACACTAGAAATTAGACACTACCAACTAAGTTGGTTATGAAGAATTTAGCACGACTGGGTATATAATTGAAAGGACTCAAGGTTAAATAAAGCAGCAAGTTGTAAAAGCTTCTTGCTATGAAGGACACTTAGAATTTGATGAGTACATGATAATTGTTGGCATGTAAGTTACGCATTTAGAAAAAATCAGAATACTTTTTCGAAACTTTTAAAATGCTCATTCAACCAGTAAAAACAAAATGATTTATATGAGGCCTCAGAAACAGAAACAACCTAATTAATGTAGTAAAATGGAAACATTCTGGGGCGAAAAGTACCTCCTTGTCAGCAGAATCATGAGCACAAACTTTTTCAATTACGAAGAATAAAAGAAGTCCTGTGAGCATCCAGAATCCAGAATTCTGGAAAGAAACAATATCATCTGAAAACACTGAAACCAACAATTTATTTAAAATTACTGTGGACCCAAGACTCTGGCAAGAGGTGAATAAAAACCTCTCCAAGAAGGCTTCCGGTTGCATAACTCAGCCATCTATTAAGAGAAATCACTTCTAAACTCGATACATATGGAAAAAATCAATGAGAAGTACCTTTCTTGGAACACAAACCATTGATTGGGAGGAACAGAAGGGGGACTACACCACTAAGTCCAACGACCACAGCAGAAAAGATACACAAAAGTCCTCTCCCCCAGCATGGAAAGCTAGGGGACAACTGGATACCTAACATTTCCCCGATTTCCTTCAAAAATTTAATCGCATTCGAAAGTGTCACTGATCAGGAGAGTACCGCATCTTGGTTGATAAAAACAATTTGAAAATAGGAAGTACTTTTTAGTCCACAAGCTGCATAAAGCTTAAATATGGATTTCAGATACCCTTTATCATTTTCGACAAGTGATGTGAAACATTCAACATCCTAAATCAATAACATGAGTACAGTTTTTGAAATATCTTGTCTAACCACTGGGGTTTGGTTCTTGTTGTCCTGTCTTCCTTCAGTACTAATCAGGGAAGTCTCTTCTGCATTCCTAGTTTTAGCTCCAGGCAGGTAACTGTTTTATGATGGCTTTTATTTGACATTTACAGAGTGGGTTATTAAAGAAGCTACTGGATTCTGAGGAGACTAGGGTCTTCTTCTGACTCCTATCTGTACGTGTACCGGAAGCCTAATCGCATTATATGGGCAGAAGTGAACACTGGATTTCTCAAAGAGTAAAGCTGTACGTGCTGACTGGTATGAACTTTTTTATCGCTGTCACAGGATTCTTCGTTCTCGTCAGCTGTCAGGCCGCCGAGTAATTTTGTACCGTTTGGGGAGTATGACAACAGGCGGGTGGTTGCAGGGTTTTTCTAGGCTCCACCCTCAAAACTGGTTGACGGGTATCTCGCGGGAGTGAGTTTGAAAGCTGTGCATAAGGAAGTCACGGGTTAGTTTAGTGGGTACGCAAGAGCGGTTCCTTAGGATTACTTGCATAGTATCATTTAAGCAAGGGGAGTACTCTTTCCGAAAACAGAAATGATCCCCAAATACTTCATTCAACGTGCTGGAAATTTGGTAAGGCGTTTCATCGCGACCAACCTGTTTGGTGTCATTTCTTGATGATGTGTGTTGGGTACCATAAATACCAAGCCAAGCTTCAAATTCTGAACTAGTAAGATTGGCCATCTCTAAGATACTGTAGGCCTCTGCATCGGCCTGAAAATGGTAGCATTACCTAAACCCACTATCGGCACAATAAGTCTGTTGTACATTGTTCGCCTGATCACCATCGGTATGTTCGACCCTGGAGGTTCTCCTTTTTCCTCACTTGCCATGTGGTATGGTCCCAACAGAAGTCACCGGGGTATTTTTGTTTACGGACCTTGCCCTTGTAGAGCGCAAAAATCAAGAATTGTAAAAAAGTACAGGTGGTGGTGCCAAGAATAACGGTCATTGAAGCAAAGAGGGGACGGGACGTAATTAAAAAACAACTTTAGGTTTGTCTACTTTCAGGCACCCATCATGTGGTCCTCCGCACTTTGTCAGCAAGCTTATCTGTGATATCCAGAGACGTATGTAGCGCAAGGTAAGATACTACTCGGGGAACGATCTCCAAAGTCAACCAAATGCCAAAGTGGATGACTAGCTGAGACAGCCGACAACCACCACTTTGATGTGGTTTCGGGTGTTTGAAGAGGTGATTTCGCCGACTTTTCCATTTGGAATATGCATTCTTGAACACACGGTTGTCTAATACGTATAAATAGATGGGCGACGTTAAAAGTGGTTTCCATAAATGGGATGCTGCCAGCCAGTGTTTTCAAATGTAAAGTAACTGCAGTTAAAAGGGGGACGACAATTTAGCCGTGAGTGGTTGGTTCTAAGCTTAAAGTATTGCTACAAAGAGTGACACGGGAGACATGTTCGCAAGTCTGAAGTCTCCATATAGTGTCGCCTATCCACAAATAAACCTGGCATTTTACCGCTCAGCTAGGCGCTGTTTTGCAGGAACCTGAGTCTGATAGGGATATTGCGAGGCCGAAATACTCTGTCTTTTTCAATTCAATCGAACTCGTTTACTACACTGCCCAAAATACCAAAGGTAACAGGGGGAGAACGGGGAGCAGTAGGAGTAAGGTAACAGACACTTCGTCAAAAGTGGCTCGAACTTCCCTCTCTGGCAGACGTAGAAACAAAAAGGAAATGTGGTGGCGAGTAATCCCTCAAAATCAATAGCCCTCAAAGATTGGCACTGATCTTAACGGCGTAGAATGAATTATTCAGCTGAATGTTTATGATTAGGCATCCAAACCATTAGGCACGTCGTCTTGTAGGATGAACTGCCCATTCACGATCTCCTAGCTAACCAGTCCGAGCATCGCATTAAACTGACATGAGTTTACGGCTGCTGCGTAATCGCCGAACTGTGTCATTTGTAGGTCTGATACTCATGGGTATCCAACATGTGCGAAATTAATAGTTGGCTTTTGCGTCTGTCCAGATCGCGCGAGCCATCTTCCAAAAATATGGTTGCGGAGTAAAATTTCACACTTTCAAACGGGTTTCTGCCTGAACTTCGCATGAAAAATTACTCGTGAAGCCGTAGTTTGGATCTGCTATGTAAAGGAGCTCTTCTGTGTTTTATGGGAGTTTATTGGATGGGCTTCGGGCAGGGAAGAAAGGACCTATAGGGCAGGTGTATGTGATTTGAAGCTAGTCAGAATCGGGGAACTTTGCTTTCGCCACAAAATACCGGGGCGTATTTGGTGGTCGCATTACTCAAAAACGAAGAAGCTTACACAAAGTGTGGAGCATTTAACTCATACAACTTTGACTGTATTCTCATATGGGTAAGATAATATTAGTTGGGATTTTGCTCTTCTATCCAGCCTAAAAATTCAGCACAGTAGCGAATCCAGTAAACTTACTTCATCACTGAATGTATCGTTCACAAACAATGGACGGAGAATGCCGCCGCCGAAGCACTGGCCAAGAGATATTTTCCGGTTTCCGTTGACACTGCTCACGACTTCGTGATTTAAATATGGCCAACGTTCACATTTTTATCTACCTACCACCATAAAACTGACTTTTCTTGAGATTAGTCTCGTTGAATCCAAACGCCTAACAATCCCTACGTAGTAGGTGGGAGTGGCTGGACTTCTAACGCTACTGACTTTTGAAGGCACTTGCTGCATTAAAGTTAGAGTCACTTTGATAAAAAGAAACATGAACAGGCTAATTCCTAACTTCATTCTTGCTTCAGCTGAAGAACTCAGTAACAACAACAGAGATAAAATACGCTAATCCACGGTGCTAGACTACACTTAAATAATATAATCTTGCCTTTGTGCTGTAGTATCATACACTTCCCCTAAATCAATAGCTTAGGGCTTAGCAAGATTCAACAATGATCCTGACCTTCGTAGTTTTGTCGGACTCGCTAGACTGAAGGCACACGGTCATGCATCCACGCCATTTGGCACGTTGTCGTGTTACGTTGCACTGTTTGCAATTGACCCTCCAGCCAGCTAGCTAAAAAGCATCTGTATTCTGGTACAACCTCGCAAATATAGCATCCTATAAGACTACGCTACTGTGTTCTTCCTTGGTCACGTAATCATGGATATATTACGGGCACGGACGACTACTGACCGGCCACTGCGTCCGTAAAGTTGGCGCAAGGGCAATTCCTAGTGTACTCCACTAGCGCTTGTCACGCAACCTCTAAAACTTCGCAACACTCTGGTACCTAGTTCATCTCCCAAGTCCCCAAAAATGCCGGGGAGACGTGGGAGTTCGTCTGAAGGATAAGAAGTGTTTGGTACATTCTACTGTGTGTGGATATCTGAAGAACTGCCTTTTATGGGATCGTCCGGCTTAACTTTAAATTTGGATTACCTTGAGGACCCTACGTAATCCTTGCAAGTAAACACGTATTCGTAACACCTGAGTGTGGTTACAGAAGACAGGTCTCGGATGACATTTACACAGCTCCAGTCTCTGTCGTGGTCGGAAAGGAGGAAAAGAGGTTGCTTGATTGGTCATTTAGTTTTTTATGATGATTCTACTCCTGCGTTGCCACATGTTGATCTAAGAGTAGAAATTGCCTTGAGTTATGCAGTCTTTTGCGAACATACATCTGAGGGCTTTCAGTTCCGCTTAAATCTTGACTGTGGCAATTCCATTGAATGAAAGACTAATATTTCATCTGTGAATATCTGCATGTTGCTGGATTCAGACAATCTATTCGCCTCTGTGGAGGCTGCATGAAGCTGTAGCATTTTATTTCACTGTGTTGTGTTGATGTATGTAACAACTCATTGAACATTTTTTGTCTAGTTCTACTGAAAAAGACTTTTTGCTCGCTCGTTGACTAATACAACATTCTGATATATACTTCGCGTTAACTCCTGATATTTACGCTGTCTGACGCAGGTGGATCAGCAGTGTCGGGAATTATAAATAGGCGATAGTGTATCTGGACACGTATATAAAATTTGGAGTCAGATTTCAGAGCTCGACAAACTGGTGAGCCCGACGTGATTAAACTCTCGCAATTGAATACTGCAACCGGTCATTAACAACTGTATACAATACGGATATACATATATACTGAGAATTTCTTTGGCTGCTTTGTGGTAGGCATTGACATACTTGTTTATTGTATTTTTCCTGCTCTTGTTCTTAAACATTTTTTTTGCTGTACCAGTACTGATGTCCTTAAACTCTCATAATCAAGACTTTTCGAATTTAGGGTCCGTGGGTGCCATTAATCTTCCTATGCCTTGTTTTAAGTTTAATGACCCGCAATTGTGGTTTGTCCGTCTAGAACATTTCTTCATGGCCAATCATATAACTTCACAAAACACAAAGTTCGGATACACAAGCTCTGTTTTGCCGGAAGAAGTGGCTGAACAAGTAAGGGAGACACTACTAAAGCCCCACCCAGACACACCTTATGATGTTTTGAAGCAGGAGGTGCTGAAAGCTACTTCGTTATCTGACCAGAAGGCTGTCGATCAACTACTAAGTAGCATATGCCTCGGTGACAGAACACCTTCACAACTTAAGCGACATATGCAAAGTCTGCTGAAAGATAGGAACGTAGACAACCGTTTATTCTACCAGCTCTGGCTGCGGAGACTTCCTTCATGCATTCAGCAGATATTAGCTGTCGGAGATGCGGACATTGACAGGTTGGCTGACATCGCTGACCGTATGTACGAAAGGATGCCTAAACCGGTTGAAAGTATTGCTGAGCCAACGCAAAACGACCGAGTGGCCGCTTTAGAGAGGAAGATAGACATACTTACAGGACAACTGACGGCTTTGCAGTTAAACCGACGGTCACCGAAGTTCTGTAGAAGCAGATCCCGTAGTCGTGATAGGACCACGAGTAGAATTGCGTCTAAAAGTAGCACGTGCTGGTATCACAAGAAGTTTGGCAGTAAAGCACGTCGTTGTTTGTTACCATGCGATTTAAAAACCTTTTCATCGGGAAACGGAAAGGCCGGCGATCAGTGACGACTGCTGTCGCCGGCGTACAACAACACAGTCGTTTGTTTCGAGTGACGGATAGGAAGACTGGAGCTCAGTTTCTGGTTGACACTGGAGCGGAAGTGAGCGTGATCCCACCCACACCTTCCGAAAAACGCCATCCCAACCCAACTTTGGTACTACAAGCGGCAAATAGATCTGCTATTACTACATATGGGACCAGAATTTTGATCCTAGACATTGGCTTTCATACACCATTCCAGTGGGAATTCGTCATAGCTGACATATCGTCGCCTATCATTGGCATGGATTTCCTTCAACACTACGAACTATTGGTCGACTCTAGTCGCCATAGACTAGTCAGCCGTAATGGTGAATTTTCTATCACCGGTATCGCTACGGAGACAAAAACAATAAACTTAGTCGTAGCTCCAATAAACAACACTTCCGAGTACGATATCCTTCTGCGAGAATTTTCACTCAAACGGATTACACGAAGTCCTCTCCAAAACATACGGTGACGCACCATATTCTTACAAAAGGTCCTCCAGTCTCATCAAAACCTCGACGCTTAGACCCTAAAAAGCTGCAGATAGCAAAACAGGAATTTGATAAACTTCTAAAGTTGGGAGTTATACGCCCTTCCAAAGCCCATGGTCATCACCCCTGCATATGGTACCTAAAAAAGCATCAGGGGAAATACGGCCTTGCGGTGATTATCGAGCGTTGAATAAGCGTACGGTCCCTGATAAGTATCCAATTCCTCACATACATGATTTTATGAACTCTATGACAAAAGTAAATATTTTTTCCAAGATTGACCTCGTGCGAGCTTACTATCACATTCCTGTGGAACCCAATGATGTTCCTAAGACGGCCATCACTACCCCTTCGGACTATTCGAATTTATTCGTATGCCGTTTGGTTTGACAAATGCTGCTCAAACATTCCAAAGATTTATAGATCAGGTACTCCATGGCTTACCTTTCGTCAGTGCATACATAGATGACTTAATAGTAGCTAGCGCATCTGAAACAGAGCACCTGCAACATCTGAGGACGCTTTTCGAACGACTGCGTGAATATGGCATTACAATCAATCCGCAGAAATGCGAATTTGGCAAGGAATCCCTACAGTTTTTGGGTCACATTGTTAATGCCAACGGTGTTAAACCGGTTCCGCAAGAAGTAGATGCAATTCGAGAATATCCTGTTCCAGACTCGTTTCGAAAGCTGCGAAGATTTCTGGGGTTAATAAACTTCTATCGACGTTTCATACCTAAATGTGCTGAAGTAGCCCAACCGCTGACAGATTTATTGCAAGGACGAGCCAAAGTGTTTCACATGACCCAAGCGGCCCATGATGCTTTTGACAAACTGAAGCTGGCTCTAAGTTCTGAAACTCTTCTCTCTCGTCGTGATTCAGAAGCACCACTAGCCATCATGACAGACGCTTCAAATGTTGCGGTAGGCGCAGTACTACAACAGTTTGTTCACGGTCAGTGGGAACCATTATCTTTCTTCTCGAAACGACTTAATGCTTCTCAATCGCGATACAGTACATTCGGCAGAGAGCTACTGGCGATTTACTTGGCTATCAAGCACTTCAGATATATGCTCGAAGGGTACTCATTTATAGTATTCACCGACCATAAGCCACTCACAAAAGCAATTGATGCAAAGCATGACAACTACTCGCCCCGAGAAATTCGACATTTAGAATTTATTTCACAATTCACTTCAGATATAAGGTATATCAAAGGCAGCAAAAATGAGGCAGCTGATGCTTTGTCTCGTATGTACGTAAACGTCTTAGAACGTGACCGTATTGACCTAGCAGAAATGGCAAAGTTGCAGGCCACGGATGAGGACTTGAAACATTTGAAAAACAATGTGAACACCTCATTACGTCTTGAAGAAGTGACACTTGATGACTCTGTATCCATCACCTGTGATGTATCCAAGGGTAAACCGCGCCCGTTTGTGCCGTTATCAATGAGACGATTAGTCTTCTCTAAGATGCATGGCATTTCACATCCTGGTATTCGAGCTACGGTGAAGTTAATTACTGACCGATACGTCTGGCCAAAGATGAATCGAGATCTTCGACAGTGGTCCAGAGCTTGTTTAGCGTGCCAGCGATCGAAAGTGCAAAGACATATTCTTTCACCTACGGGAAGATTTTCCCACCGGATGGCAGATTTGACCATATACACGTTGACATCGTTGGACCACTACCTCCGTCAAATGGTTTTAGCTACATTTTAACATGTGTAGACCGATTCACGAGATGGCCAGTGGCAATACCTCTGCAGGATATATCTGCCGAAACAGTAGCGAGAAATATCATCCAACACTGGATTTCTAACTTTGGTGTCCCAAGTGTCATCACCACAGATAGAGGTGCGCAGTTCGAGAGTAGTCTATTTCAACAGTTAACTGAACTTCTCGGGATCAAGCGCATAAGAACCACTGCGTACCATCCTGCATCCAATGGTATTGTCGAAAGGTTCCATCGACAACTAAAAGCAGCACTGATGGCAGTAAAGACTGATGACAAGTGGAGTGACAAATTACCACTAGTACTCCTTGGTATACGTTCGAGTGTCAAGCAGGACATTGGCTGCTGTACTGCTGAGTTAGTTTATGGAACTACTTTAAGATTGCCAGGAGAGTATTTTAACCCGGCAACAGACGTTCCACCGGACTTGACTAACTATGTACAACAACTACGGCGACACATGAGCACACTTCGACCTCAGTCCCCACGATACCGAGACAACCAAGTTTACGTACCTCAGTGCATCTCAAACTGCACTCACGTTTTCGTCCGACACGACGGCGTACGAAAACCCTTACAGCCCCCGTATGAAGGACCTTTCAAGGTAATTAGTAAATCAGACAAAGTTGTCACGGTCGAACGCTCGGGTAGACGAGAAACGGTCAGCATTGATAGAATCAAACCAGCGTTTATGGAACCAGATGTCACGGATACCAAGTCTGAACCCGCAGTGAAGCAACCGGAAACACCGAAAACCACCGTCAAAACAGAAACAACGGCATCGGAATCACCCAATAGTAGCGACGGTAGCAGAACCACGAGATCCGGAAGAAGAGTCCGTTGGCCACGACGTTACTTTCAGACAATTTACATTTCATAAAACCAATTCCCTAGTAACATTATTATCGTTTTTGCTCATTACCTTGTTGAAAACATGACCACACGATTTTGTCAGACTTTTCCGCATACACAAAACAAAAATTTTTTCCGGGCACCACGGACTTCCGAATCTCTTATTTCTTAACAATGTTCCAGGTAATACGATTTTGGTTGTTAATTTTTTTTATCTCCGGATATATTATTACTTTGGTAAAGTTATTTTAGTGTTTCGAATGTCATACACTTCATTTTTATGTAAACACTTCCAATCAGTTTTCATCCTGATAATAGATATCCTTAACATTCCTTCTATGTTTTTAATATCTTCAAAATGAATTTACCTTCCTCATAATATTCTGTATCGAACACAGATATTCTTTCTTATATCTGTATTCTGGGGAGGGACTTATGTAGCATTTCATTTCACTGTATTGTGTTGATATATGTAACAACTCATTGAACATTTTTTGTCTAGTTCTACTGAAAAAGACTTTTTACTCACTCGTTGACTAATACAACATTCTGATATATACTTCGCGTTAACTCCTGATATTTACGCTGTCTGACGCAGGTGGATCAGCAGTGTCAGGAATTATAAATAGGCGATAGTGTATCTGGACACGTATATAAAATTTGGAGTCAGATTTCAGGGCTCTACAAACCTATGTGTAAACCACCTAAATTGAAGATAATATTTCTTTATCGTCCCTTTTTACACATTTCGCACATTTTTTCTTAGTGCTTGTAAAAACGAATAATATTTACCTGGATAACTTAAAGTTGGAATTCTGGTTGTGGTGGTATCACTTCAATTCTGCTTTTGGACCTGGAAGTATAGTTTGCTTCTATCCACTCTGACTTCTGCCTCTATAGACCACCGACTGACGTGAATGCCCAGTGCTTGTTCTTGGGTTTTACAGGAACTCTCATCCTACTTCTAAATATCTCAACAGTCAAGTCGACGATCGTCAGCTGTGAAGCGCTAATAAGTATCTCCTCCCGAACTAACTTTGGAGTGTACAAAAATCATGTTGGACAGTACTGAAGAAATAACGTTCAAGTTAAAGGTTATCACTGAAAACACTGGTGTTGCTGTTTGTATTACAACGCATAGTCTTCCATGTCTTTTGAATGGTAACTTGAAATTTTTTGGGTCCACTACACCTTCAAGAGGAATAGGTGATGAACAGAGTGTTTCTATTGTCTTAGCGTGATAATTAACACCATTAGGTGACGATTGAATGTGGCAAAGGGGACTTGAATTCCTATGTTCTATGAAAGAAGGTCTTCAAGCACAAAAAGTCAATCAAACCTTAATGATTTTCACCTATTCCTCAGCGTAAAAATATCACCCTTTACAGTGTTGCACTGACAAGTCTCCCTGATCACAATTCATTCGTCTTGGGTGAACACTGCCAGATGTGGTGTCTTCCTATCATAGTTCACTGAAAGCTGTTAAGATTCCCGAAAGCTACAGTTTTACGTTTTAAGATTTGTCCTGGTGCGAACTTGACAGACGCAGAGGCAAATCACTAATTACTCGAACTTGTTATGTACCCACGAATACGAGACAAAGGAAGAACACAACAACGTAGTCGGATGGAATATTATATTCGGATGGTTGTGCCAAGATACCGATGCGTTCCAACTAATTGGCTAGAGAGTCGAATACGAGCAGTGCAACGTAACACGACAACGTGCCGAATGGCCAGGATGCTTGACTGGGTACCTATGAAGGTCAGCATCAATGTCGAATGTCGTCAAACCCTGGGCTATTGACTTTGGGGAAGTGTGTGATGCTACGACGTGACCCTTTAAAACACTTGCATGAATTTTGATTGCACCAGTAGTCCCCCCCACCCTATGCCACTTGTAGGTCGTCTATGAGTTTCGATGAGCAAGTAGGTATACCTACAGCAAGTTAGGTAATTACAGACTGAGTTTGGAGGCTCAGAAACTACAGTATTACTAGGGTATATAGGTGAACAGTTTTAAAGGTGAACAGCTGCTTCAGTAAATCCCTTAGTTTCCCGATCTCGCCTGAGCCGTAGCACACCACAAATTCCACCTGCGATGCCACCTAGGCCGGGCCACAGACATGTTTCTGTCTTGAGCACGACTTTGCGATGGGATGGGAACTTTATCCTCGCCAATGCTTTATCCTCCCCGTTTTTATGACAGTTTGTTAAAATGAACCACTAATACACTTGTAGAAAATGAAGACCAGTCAGCCTCTTAGGTTGGATGTGATCTCTGATTGGAGATATAAGCGCCTCGAGTGGTATGAATGCCTCCGGTTTCTCGAATCAGGTTAAATACGGCTATTCATGCGAAATCGGACGAGTTGTGTGCCACCCCATTTAGAATTTAAAAATGTCTGCATAACAAGCAAATTCCATGATTTGTGACCGGAGTGCAGGTATGAAATCAATTTGCAGAGAATTTTGAGCTATGAACCCTTTCTTCAGGAAGAGTGATCTTGTCGTGATTTAGGATTTCGCTTTTGCTATGCAATGATGCAACTAATGTCCTGGTTCTCGACTAGAATATTCACATCAAAATCCGTTAGGTTGGCCTTATTTTTGGGTGCATTTCAATTTTCACTAGGGTAACGAGGCCTCAACTCAGTTCCAAGTTTGTTTGAATTTATTAACGCTGAGGTTTTGCCTCTTTATTAAATTTCCCGGGGCATTTCCTGTTGGGTTTTTCCCCTCGATATGCGTTTCCAGTATAACGATCGCCGAACAGCAGTAAGAGGCATTGCTGCCGTTAGCATGCTCCGGCGAGTATGCAGTGTAACACCTGCGACTAGTGGTTTCATGATGCATGCACGGATTCAACTCAACCTGAGCTTGGTTAACTCAGAAGGCAGGTCGCAAGTGGCATTGCCGCTCGTGTAGACATTAGCCAAGGCATGCTCTTAAGAGCATCAAAGTTTTAACGGATATCAGATAAAACCCGATAGTAGACCAAATGTAAGGGAATCGGAAGCTGGAAAACTCGAAAGCGCACCCAGTTATAAGGGCTGTGAAGTTTGAAAACCGACAAATGGAAAAGCACCCGAGCTTTAATAAAATAGTGGACAAATGGCTAGATCGAGTATATGGTGAACATCGGTTGCGGAATGACATCGAATATCCTACAGTCCTTCAGCAGGACTTTATCGTCAACAGATGTCACTCAAAATGAAACGATTATACCGAGTAAGGACGCACAAGATAAGGTGTGGACATCCATCGTCCGACATAAAAGCAGTCGGCCTCCGACTCCGGTCAAGCCCACAGGGCCCGAGAAGGCAGTAGGCGACGGCAGCAGGCGGGAAGAGGGTGGCATGGGAATAAGGCAGGCCAAAACCAAGCTCTCAAGGAAATCTAATCGCCAGCAGAGACATTCACAAGCTTGTTAAGCAACTGAATTAGTTACCCACGAAAGAAGCCAAGTGGGCAGAAGAAACCAGGGTCCAGGAAAAACGACCAGGCGTCAACGATTGATGAAAAAACCACTGCCCAGAATAACATACAGAACCGCAATTCCAGATGCAGAACCCCAAATCTAGAACCACTTTGGATGTGATAGCCCAAAATTAACCCGACACTTCTTCAATGTGCTGAATGAATTCAACTTTACAGCTAGTGGCGAGTTTCGGTTAAGACAGTTGTCACGATCTACGCAGCCGCGGCTACAACGTCCTAGTGGATCCGATTAAATCCGGCTTCCATGCAAATTTCCCCACCGTAAAATTCTCTCAGATTTGGAGCAGACTTCCAGCCGGGGTAATGGCATCCAAATCGGCCCATGAATTTGGTCAGTTATGGATTAAATTCTTGTCATATGACAGCTATTTGGCTTACTGAGTACACCAGCACCATCCTGTATAACACTCCATACACTAAGGCCACTCTCCAATGAGACACCTACCTTGTCCGTACTGGCCTTTCATGCGAAAAGTTGAATAGGCTTCCATAGATTCTCACTTCAAAATAACAGCACATTCTGCCGTCTGGCATAGGAAGCAAAGATAAAAGTTCTAAACTGTATGGTGGCATGAAGTCTATGCTCTTAGGTGTTCAACAGAGGAAGCATATGCGACGAACGTCACGGCAAGTAAAGTTACGTAAAGGATGAACATGGACGGAGGAAACAAACTCATTGTTGGAATTCGTGCTTCCTTCGCCGCATACTGCCTTGCTTTTGTTGTATTTCACTGCGGAAACGTAGTTCAATTCCAAATGTTGGCTCGGCTTTCTTTGAAAATAAACCATTTAAGGAACCCAACCTGGCTGAAACTATCCTCCGTGAAGGGTACTAAGTGTTGCTACGTTCACAACGAGCAACTAAAACAAACGGAAACAAGGAATGTTCATTGGACCACTGCTTCAAAATCATCAAAACCTAAGATTCGTTCACCATGAAAGCTGCCCGGAAAGCCTTACGCTTACAAACCACAAGGCACTACCGTTGCCCTACAGGCCGAATTGAACAAGCGCCCTACGTCTTGGAAACCAGTCAGAATGCTGTCTTGTTACCAGTTAACGGTCATTTCCCGCCATCCCAGTAGGCCATGTTGGGTGACTGGTTTCGTGCTGATCAGTTTCACGTAGGTTTATAAACGTCGCAGACGTAGATGACGTTCTTATTTTACGAATTTTACTCAATTACAAATAAATAGTAAATATTTTATTCTCAGATTAGCAGTTTGACGTGAAAGAAGCCAGTTTACAGGCATCATCAAACTGATAAGAGTAAATAAATCCGCAGTAGTTGAGCTGTCTTGAATGATGCAGAAGGTATCGCATCACGGTTTATCATGATAATAAAAGTGACTACAGGTCATGAAAAGAACAGAAAAACATCACTTCACAGTACATTCAGATTGTTTATGAGTTTCGGTTGTCCCCAATCACGATTCATTTTACACAATAAAGTGATACTGAAATCGTACAACATTCGACGTTTGCGTTACATGTGACCTAGATGGTTAACCTGGTGGTACAGTTTCGTGTTTCGTGAGATAAACGTTTATTTTGACATCAGTTAACATGTTCATAGTATATTTGGCCAACGAAAACTCACTTCATCGATTCCAGGTAACAGTAAGTGTTAGCATAACCATACAATCCACATGAGAATATAAGTCTTCGCATTTCCCACTCGTAGTGTGACCTTGCTCAGCAATAAAGACGCAATCCATCGGAATTAGCTGTTGCTGTACGCAGAGATAAACATCTGAAGGACTATTATCCATTGGTGATGGAGTTTTGCACATAGAATTCACATTGAAGCATACAGCATTATCAAGGCGGTATGTTGACTGTTAATTGTCTTCCATAAAACGGAGTCAAATGAGGTGAAGTATTTGAGTCACCAGGTACATCAAGGTGATACATACTTTACTGACTACATAACCTAAGCTAGTGGAATAGCAGTCAAACGTCTCATGTAATAAAATAATGTTAGGGCCCATTAGGAAAAAAAATACTTGGGATTGATGATAGCCTTAGTTTAGACGTCTAGGGGTCCTAGTATGTTTTCATTAGCCCACAACGTATATATAGTGACCAAACGGGTGATAGACTCATCATCTGTGGGGAGCTTATTAAGTGAGGAACGAAAGACAGATAATGACCCTGCAGTACGTATTTCCTCGGGAAGTTTATTCCAGATGTGAGAGAACTTATTGAGGAAGAAATTACCTTCCACACTGGTCTTACAACACTCGGTTTTAGCTAACTGTTTTTGATTACATACATTGTAAATAGGTGTTACAACTATTTTAATTCCTGGACCGCATGAGTGTATTTGCTTACAAAGTGGCTTATATTAAAGCATAAAGTCGCCTCTTTTCCAGAGAGTTTCTAGTCCTGGCATATTGCATCTGGAGGTGTAGTGGCGTTATGCCCCTTCGATCTTTAGTTTGCCGTCTGTTCGAAAGCTGCTTATGACAAATGAGCAGTATTCTAGAATTGGACGGATGCATACTTTGTAGAGTACTATAAAAGTTACGAAGGATGCATCCTAGGAGTCTTCTTGATTTAGTTTCGCTGTAAGCTGCCTGCCCAGAGAAATTCAAGTCACTGGAATATCTGAGCCCTAGGTCTGAGGCAGAATTAAGTTTTGGTAACCGTTGTCGAGATACTTCAAATGTCAAGTCAAGGTTACTGTTACCAATGCAGATCCATCCGTGTTTCCTGATGTTGGACTGTAGAAGGGTATCAGCACACCAAGAAGAAAGCCTCTCTAGTTCATGTCGAATAGTAGTCATAGTGTCACCTAGCTCATGGCCAACTACTGGTAATGAGGTTGAAAAAGTCGGAATGACACGTAGTGCATGATCTATTCTTCATAGAGGCGTGCTGAGACTTTGTTATAGAAGCCTCTGCAAGTAGGTATTCAGACATATTATATTTTACAACTCTCTCCATAATTCGCGATGGGACTGGGGTTATATTGATGGGTCTATAATTGCTGACACTAGCCTTGTCCCCAGATTTGTAGTGTGGAATTACAAAGCTAGTTTTCCATTCAGTAGGATACGTCCCATTTTCCATCGAAAGACTGAACAACTTAAGCAGAATCAAGGGAAGGTCCTGTCCACTATTCCTTAGGGCTATTGAGTCGAGGCCGTCTACTCCCATTTTTTTTTGTAGGTCTAAGGCTTTTGATGGCTTCAGCTATATTTTTTCAAGTAAGTTCTACATTCGCAAGATGCTTACTGGAGAGTGGCATGGTGGGAGTATGCGTCTCACAACTGAAATTCCCAAACCAGTCAATAAATAATTCACAAATCGTGGCTGGGTTGCTGTAGACTACCTCGTTATGAAGCGAGTATTGCATATCCCTTGTTGTATGAAAGCGCTTCCCTAGAAGTGATGTTAGACTGTGTGCCTTGGAACTAGTTCCGAGGGCCTGTAACTCATCATTTCGGGTTTCTTGTGCACGTAAGCCTTTGAGTGATTCAAGGGTATTGTGGATAGCGTGCAGTGAGAAATCTTTTGTAGAGTGATACATAATCGACAGTCGCCTGAGCTTTCTGCGGTATACGGGTGGAATGTATTCGGAGTGGCGATATAGGTTCACTGTTTTCACAGGAGCAGCACTATCCAGACACAACTTAACATTCCTATAAAAAAAGGGATACCGTGGTTGTTAGTGAGTGAAATAATCGTCCCAAGAAGCTCTGTGAGCAGTTTCCAGTCCGTACCTTTATAGCTGCGACATTCAATAACTCGTAAAACTTGGTTACCACCCACGTTTAGTGTTCAGTTAGGTAGACAACAGAATACCATTCTGTGGTCGCTATTGGAGAAATCACCACTAACGTAGGTAGTTACTGGGGTGATGTTATGGCAAAATACTAATTCCAACATGTCACCACGAATAGGTGCGTGGATATGTTGCTTCCAACTATAGAGTTCTATCACGGCAGGTATCTTAGCGAAGCGCTGTGGACAACAACCAGCTATCCAATTAATTTCGAGAAGATTGAAGTCACCAGCGATCAATTTGAAATTGGCACTATATGAGGAAGCATGAGTAAATGATTTAGCTAGGAGTTTATCCCTTTCCGCTGTTGAGCATGGCGCTCGATATACGCAACCTATGAGCGCTTCGTATTTGTCACTACGTACGGTGACCCACAGTGAGTCAGGCACTGCATTTAGTATATTGTCTCCAACCTTATTTGCCGTGACTTGGTTACATATATAAGTGAGACAGCCGCCCGCATGCTTATGATCTCGATTAGTGCGATAGAGAGTGCATCCATCTATGGACAAGTCTACATCCAGGATGCAAGGTGGACTTTTCATTACTGTTTATTATCCCCCAGCTGGAAATCTGCTAAGAAGAATGCTTTGTCTATTCTTTTTCATAGCCTCATGGAGCTGCAGCAAGCCTCTACGAGCAGTACTGACCTGGCTGGACCAAGATGTGTGGATATTTCTTCTGTGTTTAAGGAGGTTATACGACCCAGACATTTCACTGTCTGGAGTCAAGTCGAAGAAGCGACAAACACCTTTCAGAAAGTATGCTAAGAAGTCGCTTAATCTGACGTCTAGATGACCAATGAGTTTTCAAAGAATGTAATCGTTGTAAGGGAGATGCTAATTTAAAGTACCACTATGTTGCATTGGCATGCACTTTCGGTAACAGGAAGAAGTCGGGAGGGGTGATCTGAGAAATGTGTTGAAAATAGTGTTTTAGATGGAAGTACATTGGTTGCCGGTCTGGAATTTGGATACGTTTTGAGATAAATCGTTTTATTTTTCCAAGTGTCAAGATGGTGCATAGCCATCCATGCGATATGAAATATCTTGTGAAAGACCCTTGGTGTAGACGCCTGACGGGAGACGAATTGAAGGTTGCCAAGCCATTGCTGAATGTAGGGTCGAGACCAGACCGCATCACGCAGTATGTGAAGGAAGTTTTGTCGAAAGACGTTACTTGTGACCACCTGAAGAATATCCGGAGGAAAATTATACTAAGCAATTTATTTCGTGAATAACTTATTCTGCAGGTTGTGAATTCCAAAGGCTAGTGTTTGATAAACCGAGGAGTATTGGTCGATTGCTACCTTGGAGTGATGGTGAGCATCAGCAAGTGGATCGAGTATGCTCCAGCAGCGCCGATCGAATAGCTACCTACCTGCGATTTCGCGAGGTTCCATGCTTTGACTCAACCTGATTCACAAACGAGGGGAAGTAAGTCTATTTTTATAGCGTTGACGGAAAGCGTAGCCATAAATTGTTTCAATTTGTTGTAACCGACAATTTTGGTGACAGTCACCCAGCTTTGTTTGGATGGACTAGGTGAGAACAAAGGGCAGATGTAATATGAATGATAGATGCCCTTAAGCGGATAATGGGTGAAACGTCGTCCACAAGAACGTTTATCATTGATTGTGCAAGGGCACTGGAGGCGGCTATTGAGACTGTCTTCCCGAACACAGGTGTAGCCCTCTGTTCATTCCACGTGTGCAGGGCAATGTGCAGAAGGGTGAGCACTTAAAATAAGTGTTTATGTGCACTTAACTTGAAGACACGGGATCCGCGACTCAAACAATATCTGTGCAGATAAGTTCGAGAAAAAGCTACCAGCGGGTAAGACCCTAACAGCATACTGACGTCCAACAAAGGTTTTATGCATATAACCGCCTCATCAACGCTAACAGTCAAGATATAAGGAGGTATTTAAGTCGCATGTGGATGAACTGTAGGTGACTTTGGTCCCTTGCATTCTACAATGAGGTCCTGACATTGGGTGATAATACTAATAATAAAGTCGGAAGCCTCCATGAGCAGATAAAAAGGAGAAGAAAATATGACAAGCTGCATACGTCGATTTGGAGAGCGTATCAGTGGTATCGTAGAAGAAGCGGAAGAAAAAATTTTGGAACGAAATTGCGGGGTGCTGGAAAACAAGGGTATGCTGGACCTAGAAGGCTTCAACCAGTCCCTGATAAACTAAGTCCTCACGCAACAAGAAAGGCTGTAGTGGACTCTTAACGGCCAGCGGCAGTATACATCGAAGGGAAGATATCCAGCTGGGTTTTCTTTGTAGACGGTTATAGGAATCAGGAAGTTGATATACATTTGGGGGTGTTCTGTGAGTTTTACAAGACCTGTCTGCTCCCCTGTCACCATATGCTCATAGCTCACTTGCAAATCCAAGAATTTGCTGGTAGGTTTACATATTATGGTTTGCTAAATGTAGTCACCCAAGTGTTGCAAAGCTGTCAACGATGGATTCACAGTGGGCCACACATTACCATTCCTGACGCAGAGATCGAAAGCGTCTTGCCTGAGGCTGCTGACTACCACCTTACGAAGCGCAGATTTAACAGGCGAATGCCTCAATTCACGAGTGAATGTGGTTATGTACAGGCCACAAACCTAATGAAGCGCAGCATCGATTTAGCGGGTGAGGGCGTGAACGCAACCAGCCGACAACTGCATAACGGTGAACCATAAGCCGCTCACCTACTCCAATCCTTAACATCGTTCCCACCTTTCAGTCGTGAGATTTATGGCAACCACCGTTTTGTTTATGGACGAGAGCCCTTACAGACAGGTAAATCCAATTCACTTCCACCTACCCCTTACACTTAGATGGCATTGTGGATTGTACACGTAAACTTTGCTGCATAAGCAATGGATGATAAAAAGTGATGTAAGTCTGTTCCTTTTTGAAATTGGATTTCAAGAATACTTTTCATGCGCCATTTAACATGTTCACTTTTTTTCTTTTCCTACAGGTAAATGACGTTGAACCTGCCTTCTAGATTGTCATTCACGCATGACTGTTCGCACAGACATATATTATCATGTAACTTATCATACTACTTTACCTCGTAATAACATCTTTATTTCTTAATGATTAATTTTTGAGTATACCTATGGGTTGCCACGGGCGTATGTACACTGTTCCGCATGATTCTGAAAGCCATCTTATCAGTGCGTACGCCGGTTATCATTCAGGTGTGAATAATAGAAAAAATCCCAATGACTCGATGGCTTCAGGTAGTCGATTGCGGAGGGGAGATTCACACGCTTTCAACATTTTTGGAGACATCTAGACTATCGTAACAGGTTACTCGTTCACACTCATCTCTCCACAGGGGCTCACCTAAAGAGGGAGTTCAACATTACTAACTTCCCATAGTTCCAGCATGATTCATGGGCATTAACGGAAGAAAACGCATTTTACTGCACGTGGAAATATGTATTTCGCTAAGGGGTATTCAACACATTTGGAGTATCGTCCGAGCAAATGTTCATCAGCCATTCCTTGAACGTTTTATTTTCGCGATCTCGTCGTGGGACTCTCCTCCTGCAATGCAGAACGAAGGAAAAATTTACAAAGCCCGTGGTATACGCTTACATACAACTGGTAGGAAAAGCGATAACGCGGACCACATATGCACAAAGTTCATTGGGGAAAGTTTGGTTTGCCATCAACCTCTTCGCTTTACGAAAACGTACAACTGACGTCTTGGGTTTAACCTATGAAGCCTACTACACAGACCCAGTGTATCAACTAGACTGTCGAGAAATATACGACGACAGCGAAGTATACAGTTTCCGAAACTGCCCCCTTGAATTATTCCAGTAGTTATGTCACTAAGACCACACATAGGAAAATGTAAGACAATTCCACGCGCTGTATTATCTCTTTATTGTTATCCCATGTGGTTGCAGATGATGAAAGCCAGAAGCAGAAAGGGGACAAGAATGGAACATTGAGGCACATCTCTCAGCAACGGGAATCAGTTAGCTACGGGGGAGCCAACTCTAAATAACTGTCACCTAGTGCCAACTTAGTTACTTTCGGTGTACACCCAAAAGCTGAAGTTTCTGATACAGAATATCCTGGTTCAACCTGTCCGAAGTCTTTGAAAATTCAAGCAAACAAATATGAATGGGCTTCCCTTTACTCAACAGAAGTTGTTTCTGGATTCCTAAGCTAGAATGTTTTCTGCCTCAGAGGTGTGAAGAATCTGTGATCCTGTATACCAAGTGAACTGATACTCTTCCATTAAATCAGTAAGCACGATACCCGTTATTCCCCTACTGGGTTTTACAAAGATGTGCCTGGTAGTTTACTGTGTGATTTAGGATTTTTATAGTGCGTCTGTTACAGCTGTTGTCGAAGTTACGCCAGTCTACACAACTACTAGTGACCTAACAAGTCCAAGAAAACCATTTACACCGTATAAGGTTGTGGGTACATGGATGACCCAGGAAGAGTAAAACTTGTCGGTTCTTCGTGTAGTCAGCGGCCCAGCAAGTTTGACTGTCCTTGGGTTGAGTCAACCACGCCTAACACGATACGATGTAAACGGTTCCCTTGGAGTCAGTGTGGGAGTTCAAAACGTTCATACTGTAGCGTCAAACACTTCCCCAAAATCAATAGCCCAGGGTTTGACGACATTCGACATTGATGCTGACCTTCATAGGTACCCAGTCAAGCATCCTGGCCATTTGGCACGTTGTCGTGTTACGTTGCACTGCTCGTATTCGACTCTCTAGCCAATTAGTTGGAACGCATCGGTATTTTGGCACAACCATCCAAATATAATATTCCATCCGACTACGTTGTTGTGTTCTTCCTTTGTCTCGTATTCGTGGGTACATAACAAGTTCGAGTAATTAGTGATTTGCCTCTACGTCTGTCAAGTTCGCACCAGGACAATTCCCAAAACAGCTTCCCTTTCCTTGCTTCTGTGTGGACATTCAGGAAACTTAACTGAAGCCATCGTCTTTAAAAACCACAAGCGATAGTTTTTGTGTGATTACACCCACAAGTCACGTACATCTCTTTCCAAATTCCTTGTCATGATTGGGTTCTGCCGATTCCATATCATCAGGAACTCTCAGTGTTAATACACGAATACTTCGGAGGCTGACTTTTTTACTCATACGTCAATTTCCGGCACCTTTATTCCAAAATCTCAATGTCCGGATTGATTCTCAGATTTTCCTCACCAACAGGTAAATGAGAGGCTAACGGAGGATCCACTGCAACCCTCTGCAATGCGTTATTGAGCGGCATGCATACAATAATTTCATCAGGAAGCACAAATGCTCTGATGCATGCAAAATCTCATTCCCCATGTGAATAAAATACAGGCAGTTGATTATTGCAAACTGCCTACCATAGGTCTACATGATTAACTATAGGACCACCCATAGCAGAAAAAGGTAAATATGAGATGCACATGCATATATTAGTACACTTAGGACTCGTGATAACCTAACATCTTCCTTCAATCTTCTAACTACATTTTCACTGCATGAAAAGCACGTTAGGTGTCAACATTGAGATATTTTACAGAATGCATCTTAATTATCAATTAACATCATGGATGAATAACTCACCTAAACAGAGAGATGACACCACAAACAATTACAACAAGTCAGCTTACGGAAAGTAGGTTGGTACTGCGCAATGTAACGCGGTCAGGCAACTCGACATGCTGCATAGCAAATCCGACAACTAAGTAAAGAAAACCACACCGAATGAAGACATTAAGTGAAACTACAGTAAAGTAATCTCGTCTCATAGACTGTGTGAAAGAAATATTGACCAGTAATGTCAGCTACGCAACATGACAATGTGCTCTTTACCTGCACTCACCAAAAGGCTGTCACGACATGTGAAAATGGCGGACAAGATGTTCTGGAAGTCCAATTGACGCGTTCAACTAAGACTATTGATTCTGGATGCTGGAGTCGGAAAATGCAGATATTTGGAAGGTTATGAATCTTTGGTGTGACATGGTACGAGTAAACTTGAATTGTTCGGTTTTGGGGTCATCAATGAAGTAAAATAAATAAACAACTTGTATTTATTTCCTCATCAACCTTTCATCATTGTCTCAAGCAAAACGTACGAGGCGTAAAATCAGAAGTATTAGCTCCAAGCTATATTTTTCTTCAGGTAATACATGTAATATCGAGATACAAATCTTGGTTCTCTTGTAAATGCGAAGGCAGTACTTCCACTTGCCGAACTCATAGATTTTTGCATGACCATTCTGCTGGATGTTTTCATGATATAAACGTGCCACGCTTACATCCTCTAGTGACAGAATAGGTGGGGACAGAGTTCAGCCTCCATTAAGATTCATGTAATTTGTACAACAACTTCTTGATAGACGTAAAAATGGTATATGCCTGCACATTCAAAGACAAATGTTATTATGATGATTAACCAGTGATCCAAGGATATTATTCACGGAGGTAAGTTAGGCGAAAGCTTCTTAAATTCCCTCAGCGACCACTTGAGCACATCAATTAGTGCGCAAGGCGTGTTGATAAACACCTACGGATTTCTTGTAACCCAAGGGAAGTTTTTGCCCAGCCTCTACGCCGGGCCACATGCCAAGGTGAACCAGCAAGAAATTAACTTCACTCCGAAACCCTTCCAGGAATAACTTCATTAAAGTAGAACCTTCCTTCAGAGGATGCGCTCGATTCTGCAGCTAACAAACACTTTGCCAGCCTTTAGTTTTCCGGGTGACGTCCTGCAAAAACTTTATGGGTAAGATTGGGCTAGCGAACCTGCACTTCTAGAAAACGTAAGATTTCCTCTTGCAACCTCTAGAGGTTCCACCCTCTTGCCAAACGTCAACACTTGATCAAATTTCCATAAAACATCCGCAGTTCACCTAATTTTTTCAAGTGAATGTGAGTAGAGTGCGAGGTAACAGTATACGTGGGACTGATTTCAGTCGACCGGGGCAAACTATGGGACTGAGTAGCTTGCGGTGATACAAGAGTTTAAAAATGGGGAAGTTAAAAGATAAAAATTTTGTGGGCCTGTTAGAAGTGGGGGAGTTCACCCAAAACTTTGTTTCAGGGAGAACTATAAAAACCCGAGTCCGCCCAAATTACTGGTCGTCTGAGGCGTTTGTATCGCACTGCTTTTAGGACGCCTGTAAAATCCGCAGGAGCACTGACAAATATTACTGAAGCTTACGAGGCGCACTGATATCAGCACTGAGGATACTATCTATATTTAGTTAATATCTGTCGGCATATGGTAGCGAATCAGTGTTGATTGCATTTCTGTGGTTTTGTCATGTCTGAAATCATAACACTGAAAATTCTGTCTGACCATGGTACCTGGCTGTGCTGCTTGGTTTCGATTCTTATTCTGCAATCTGTAAGCCTTACAGAGTTTCTTGCAAATAATGCGTAGCTGGTTTTCAGACGTTTGAGGGTTGATTTACATACTGCCGCATGCAGTCACACTAATGAATATCTCAAACATTTGCACTTTGACCTCGGGAGGCAAAAGCCTCTGACAAGCCTATATGACTCTCATTAATCAACATCCACCATAATGGTGCCTTCGTGTTCGCTGAACCTTCTTATTTTACTGTGAGTGTTTCGTCAGGAGGTTTGCATAAAATTTCGGCACTCGCTTTACATCCGCTGTACCTTCTAGTGGAACCGCAAACTATTGTCGTCATCAAACGACTTCAAGAGAAGGACAAAATCAACCCGGAACCTCACACACGAGTACATCGGTTCAAGTTGCCGCACCCTGCTGTAGCACACAAAGAACAGGGGAATAGAAAAGGTGATATCAAAATTGAACTAGCTGCATGAGAGTAAAAACGATTTGAAGACAACGGTCAGTATAAACATTTGAGGTTTAAAAGACGTCAAGTGGATGATACATCTTCGTCATTGTGGCCGATTCTCAGCCATGTCCCCATGGGGTCTCAACCCCAGATTCCTATTGTCTCCACACACGGCTCAGGTAGGGGGTCACAGACTGCGTCGACTGGTGCGATGTCCTGGCCTTGCCACCTTGAGCCATCCT